>OZ035961.1:99247335-100529644 GCA_964034945.1 Chrysopilus asiliformis
TTATACGCGGATGATGATTTTTTGATGGAAGTTTTTTTTTACATCACCATTCCAAAGATTATCTTTCTGGTACATTACTGGAGCAGGTCTTCTTTAAAATTCATTTCTTGTTATTATTTTTTCGAATATAGACAGCAAGAAATGGAAATATTAACGAAGAAAATCGTTTTAATTCCTCACATAACTATCTATTCGAGTGAACGTGGAAAAATTCAGGTAGAACTTTAGTGAATGTGGAAAAATTCAGGTAGAACTTTAGTGAACTTTTCCTTAATTCCAGCAAGAAATTAAAATGAACTAGACTTGCTATTTCCTGTTTTTTTAACAGAATAAAAAGTTATAGTATGCACATTCTGAAACATTCTCTAAATAAACTAAAAAAAATCTGAAATACTAACAATTTTTTTTAAGTAAATTTTTCAATTAAAACATATTTTATTTAAGAAAAGCGGATTTAAACAGAATTTTTAAAATTCCGAAGGCTCTGTGAAATTCAGAGATGCAAACCGGTTTTTTAAACAGAATCAAAGAACCGCGGAACCTTTTAAAATTTTAGTGAATTAAAACCAAACAACCAAACCATAACTAATCCACTCTAAAAAAAAAGAAGCACTCCATTTTTTTAAACCAAATGTTGTAGCCAAACCAAAAGATGGAAAAATTCTTGTTATTTCGTATTCTTGACTAGGTTTAGGTTTATAGTCTAATACTTGTTTTGTGTTAATCTAGCACCAAAAAATATTCTTCATACCCTTTAACTCAAAAATATAATATGATCCGGAAGTGCAAAAATCACTGAAAACCCAAACCGATTTTGAAATTTTTGAAACCAAAACCAATGAAGTCTTAGAAAACCAAAACCAAATTTTCACATTTTAGGAACCAAAATCAAAAAAACAAAAATCCAATTCACCCTTGAATCAAAATCGAACCACACTCAAAAAACTTTTGGTTTTCCTTTTTTAAACGGAGAGAAATAATAGAACGGATTCTTACAAAAAATAGGAATATACGAGACAGTGAAATTTTTTGGTAATGACTCCCAGCAAAAGGAGAATTCATGCCAAAATATAGGAATTTTTCGCAAAATTATAGGAATAATTCTCTATTTTTAGGGAATCATTGCAGAAGAGTCCACTGTCTCGTATATTCCTACTAGGATTTCTCTCCGTGTGGTATAAAATTGTCGTTCCAAAAGATTTTTTCCACAAAAATTTGATGTAATTTTTCAGAAGATTTTAGTGCAATTTTTCGTCTGGGTTCGAAATTTGCCTCCTCCCTCCTAAAAATGCGTTCAACCTCTTATGCTGTCCGTCAAAGACCCCACGTTAATTTTAGCCTTTTCGGTGCGGTTTCCCCGCCCCCATGTCACACTTTATCCAGATTTTTTGTATGGTATTTAGTACTGACGTCACACTTACGTATTTCATGAACAGCTCCCAAGCAAAATAAAAATAACTATCGATAAAAAAAGAGTTTTTTTTACATTTAACAGTATTTTTTTTTTTCTTCAAATTTGTTTGTAATAAAACCCAATACCATTTCATGTTTGAATTTCACAGTTCTCGGCCTTCATTTGTCTGCAGTTAAGGTCGCTAACAATCATAAATCGCATTACAAATTAATTAATCTTTTAAGCTAATACCTGCGACCAGAATTAAAATAAATTATGAAAAAATCACAAGGAGCAGCCACAGTCAATGCAGTTGTTGACGCAGTTTAACGTTGTTAACCCATAGTAAAAGGGAAACTTTATTAAATTTACAGAATAGTCTACAAATTCTCATTTAGCACAACCAGCATAAAAGAATATTGAAAATGAGGCTGACATGCAAAATACTGCTTAACCTGTGTCGTGTATGGCCTGTCATTTATGTTTCTTCCTCCTCACAGTAAATGTGGAAAAGGAAAAAAAACCAGCTCTACCTTAACGAATTTATTATCGTTGGAATGGAACGAAAGTCCTGGCCTAGTTTACACCTGACCTTCACCCAGAACTATTAACCTGAATTCGGGATTATTCTCTGCATAAATGCCACCCCAAACACTAGCTACGTACTATTCACTGATTTTCATCCGCAATTCCGCATGTACCGCGAACATGAATTGAGGAAGCGAGGAAACCGGAAATTTAATGGTATCCTGAGAGAATCATTTCTGCCATTAACATTTAACTCAATCTTCATGCATGATAAAATTAATTCGCCTGTTTTTTGTTCCAACCATAACTGAATCGTTCCCGATTGTGCTTCTCTTTCCGAGAAATTCGTGCATTCCTCCAGGAATTTCCGCAACATTCTGCGGAAAAATCTCGTCCACCCTATCGAGACATGCAAAAATGTTAACAATCTTATATCGTATCCCTATCTAAGAATCGATTCATGCCCCCGCCAAACTGGATATCATTGACTATTCCTACGTCCCTTCATTTTTTGTTTCTTCGTCATTGTATATGGATTTATCTATGTAAGAAGTACTGGCTTAGGACTTTATGGGGATATTCTGCGACACACAAGAGCCGATTGCGTGTCTGTATTTAATTTGAAATAATTTCCCTATGAAATACAATTCACTGGTAATAGCACAGCATTACGTCTTATAGAATACTTTTCATTATTAGCGTTATTATACCTTATTTTTTTATGCTATCGTTGGACTTTTTCATAAGGAAATATCGTTCGGCTTATGATCATTTCACTGTGCTTTGTATACACGAAGTGAATGAAAAATGCTATGAGATTTGGGACAACGTTATATAGGCGAAAAGAGTTCTTTATTCCAGCTGAATATGACTTTTATAAGGGGAGTAAATTCTTATTTCGTGCTTTTCGAATTTCAAATCCCGGTAATGCGCACAGGTGAAGTTATTAAGTTTTTGACTTACTTTTGTACTACCGTAAATTGTTATTCATGAACCGATAAATTATGCGCGAAAAGGTCAAACGGTAAACTAGCTTAAGGTGCTAAAAGCTTTTATTTTAGTCACTCCATATCATGTGTAATAAATTCCAGAAAAAGTACCACACTCTTTCATTTTTGGCTATTTTATTTTATCAAAATGTTCGCAATATAAATATTTAAAGAACATATTGATATGTAAGTGACGTTCTTGATTATACCCGTATGGTGAAACCTTACCGTTTGTAACGCCAAGATCCCGTCATCGCACAAAAAAATGAATTACACCAGTGTGTTTAGAATGATGAAAAAAGTTGAATTTTGCATGTCCGTCCGTCTGTCTGTCCGTCTGTCTGTCCGTCTGTCCGTCTGTCCGTCTGTCCGTCTGTCCGTCTGTCCGTCTGTCCGTCTGTCTGTCCGTCTGTCTGTCCGTCTGTCTGTCCGTCTATCTGTGGCGCGGATTGCGGGCGCACGGATTGAGCTAGAGACTTGAAATTTTGCGTGAATCCGTTTTTCGTAAAATGCGAGGCTAAGTTCGTTAATGGGCAAAAATGGACCATTAGGGGGGGTACCCCCCATACGAACGAAAATGTTTTTTGCGAATATCTCAAAAACGGTGCATCTTATCAAAAAAGTGCAAGAACAAAAGTTGTTTAGGACATGATTCTACATTAAAGTTCCATACATCAAAATCCAATTGGAACAAGTTTTAAAAAAATCTTATTGGAAAGTTTGACTTCAAAGTGGAATTTTGATACGCCGTTCAATTAAATCACCATACGGGTTTTCAATAATTGCCAGATTGGCAATTATAGCTTTTGTTATGTTTTTTATTTTAATCTTCATCAACTTTCCTTTAATTTTCAGAGCACGATTTCGCTGAATTAAGATTTTCTTCATTTAATTAAGTTTTTATTAACTTAAAAAACCACATTAAAACAGATTTAAACGAATTAATTCCTTCAAAAACCATTTTGTGAAAAAGGTGTTAATGAAAAAGAAACACAAAGCCTTTTAAAATAAAATAAAATATATTTTTAAAAAACCCGCTACGGGCAGGATATGAACCTGTGCGGGTATAACCCAATTCGGACACCGCAGCTTCAAAGTTGGATCATCTTTTGACCGAGGCACAGATTTTTCTTGCCTCCAAACAATGTCTGCCCACTTGAATGAGACAAAATTGAAGAAGAAGCGAAAAAAAAAAACGAAAAAGTGCAAATCTCCAACAATGTGAGAGTTTTCGTTTAATAAATACACGATAGAATTTTATTTATTTATAGCACTTAACTGCTTCGAAGAGATTTTTATGAATAAAAGCCTCGAAAAAAATTATATTTGTTTAAAAGATAAAACAACATTTGTTCGATTGCTGCTGCAAAGTTTACAATGCAATTTAGATAATTTTCTTGTTATTGTTTTCAATTTGTTCAGATCAAAATAGCTTCAGTAAATAAAAGTAGATTTTGGTATTTTTGCACTGTTCTGATTTATTCTACAAGAGAAAAAACAATACACAAAGATTTTGTGTGTGGATTTTTCCGATGTGTGATTTCACGTTTTCAGAATTATTTTTATCACAGCAATGCCAATAAACTAAATTTTATTTTAATATGCTCTGTTCGAACTTTAGACCTTGCTATAAAATTAAAAAAAAATTAAAATTCTGAAAGTCATCTTCTAGATTTTTTCCCGAGTGGAATTTTAGCGAAAATATTTGAAGGTATTTAATTACTTGAAAGAATATTGACAATTTTTAGAAAGTAATAACCACTTTCAAAATGTAAGGGACACATTTTTATTTGGCAATTATTTCCGAAAGCCGAAATTTTTGGGTAATCGTAGTTTAACGCTAGGCCCGTGTACTATAAAACTTCCATATATTGTGTACTTGGGCACTCAGATGTAATTCTAATAGAAAATGTATGGCTTGTTTGTTTAAAAATCATTAAAATGTGGTTTATTCGTTAAACAAGTAAGAAATACAATGGGAAAATATAACCCCAAAAAATCGTTCTGGGCACTCAGTGCCCAGTACACGGGTCTAGGGTTAAATACCATGGAATTGGTACCTGAACTACGCAGAAGTAGAATTTTGTATAAGAAATTCAACTACTGTCCGATTTTTTTTTTCTTAAAACTTAAATAGATATTTAACCAGTTCGCGTTTATGGGTGTGACATCCACGGCCAACTACGTTGCACACACCATCAATGGGAAACGTCAAATTCCAAACATTTTTGGGAATCAGCCCAAATATTTTTAGGACAGGTTCCCTTTTTGTAGAAATTTTTCATATTTTTGATGGGAACGCGTTTAAAAGGATCGTAATAGTTTCAAACCCATAGAAATCTATGGAATTTCAACTAGAGCAATGAAATCACATTAGATTTATAAAAATTGGTTCTAATTAGATTTCGATGTATGGAAAAGTTAGGTATTAGAATCAAATTCTAAACACTTAACAATCTTAACAATTTTTTTCTTGAAATTAACCATTTTCGAGAAAATTGACAAAGGTTTTTTTATAAGGTGGATTAAGCAATTTTTCAAAATCAGCGATTGTTAGAAAATAAAGCAAACTTTGTAAGTGGTCACGAGAAAAATTAAACCGACAATAATCGCAATAATCGTTAATTCACTAAAACTAAAACATTTAGCTGAAAATGCTGAGTAAGCTTAAATATTTCCAGTCAAAAATTTTTGCATGTATAAATTAAAATGTTCAAACTAACCTCCATTCTATTTTTCTTTGTGTCTTGAATATATTTTTGCTACTATTGTAATGAAAACATTGCTCGTTGCGTAATTTGAATAAAGTAAGCAATAAATTTTAAATGGGCAATTAATTTTCATTTTACGAAAACATTCTACTTCAAACTAAAATGTATTCAATGTTTTAATATTTAAACAACCCATCAGGAATAAAAAAATGTATAATAAAAACCAACAATTATCTGAATACGAAAGAACAATGTGTTTCTTTAGCTCTCGTAGCAAAAACAAAGTCGATAACTTAATAATATAGAATAGAATTCAGAAACTGTTATCAAAACTCTTCATTAAAGATTCACTCGTGCCACTTAAATAAGTTAAAAGGTTAAATTCATATCACACCTACTCCGAAAACTTTATATTCATTTCAATACGTTCGTCTGGATTCTTACTACCTCCTCCTTCGTATTAAGCTGAAAAAGCATTTTCATGTGAAGGAAACTTTGTAAACTAAACTATTCAAATTACATAACATAGAGTAACCTCGAGAATTTTCCCGAAGAACAGAACAGAAAAAGACAAAGTAGCTGCTTATCAAAATGTGAACAGCGACCATACACAGGCAGGTATCAAGTTAAGTCAACCAGCTGACGCCGTTTAAAATTCACGTTCGCTTCTGACAACCCCTCGCATCAAAATCCCAATACAGCCAAAGGAGTTTTACAATTTCCAAAGGGCTGACATATACCTCTCTCCCGCTTCCCGAATAATAAACTAGGATCTTTGTTTTGTGTTTATTGAAGCTCATATTTAATTAGAAATTATGTATCAGTATTTAAAAACATCCGAGGCAGTTATTCATTTCCCCATATTTCAGACGAAGCGAATGCGTCCTGTCTTGGTTTCACACACCGAATCCTTCCATAATCATCTATTACGAAACTTTCACCCTTACGAGTTCCCACAAAATTCGGGAATCAGCAACAAACAACCAATTTTAAGCAGCATGAATACAGAAATTAGTCCTCGAGTAACCTATCGCAATAAAACACTCATTTCAGGCCTAACCCTTCGTCGGTTGGTTGGTTGGTCGGTAAGGTTTGGTTTCCTGGAAAATTGGGGGTGGTAGCGTAAGCAAACAGCGTCACTGCCATTGTTACCGCTCCCTCGGTGCTGTTCGTGCGCCATGCGAGATAGATGTCTCCCATGACCTTGAACTTGAAAAGGAAATTCAAACAGCATAATCAGCAACAACAACAACATGGAAAGCTTCAAAGAACGACGTTGAAGGGGAAGAAGTTTGCAAGGAACTGAAGCAGCGCAGCAGCCATCGCCGGCTGAGGTATTGGTTGGGGTACAGAATGCGGGAATCGCAGTGTCAGGACGACGTCGGGAATACTTTTTCAACCACAATTTTCGTCTTTGTTGCTGTTTTCAGTGATTGAGGGGGGAAAAGGGCGAGAGGTTAATCCTGAAGACAGGATATTGGTAGGCGGCCAATAAGGGAGTTTTGCAAGGAGAGTTGCGCTAAAAACAATTTTTGTGACGCAGATTGGTCTTTTCAACTTTAACATCGTTACAATGAAAGAATCAGCCAAAGAATGTTATGGAAACATTCGACAAGAAATCGATTTTCACTGAATACTCGATCGACCGACGTCTATACGACTGTGCTTTAGCATTTAATTTTCGCTCCTCCTCATGGAGGCAAAAGTCCACGCATCGCCAGGAGGCAGCAAAAATTCACCCAAGAAACATGAAGTAGTCAAACTGAGTGACAGAAATCAATACGTAACCAGAAGCAAACCGTTTTCGAGAAATCAAAGATTAAAGAGGAAAGTAAAAAATGTTTTTTGTATGAGGAGGGAGAGGGGAATGGGGGGCTGGAATAACCAAATTCTACACTAAATTTTTGACGTAAAAATTTTCTGGATAAGGAATTTTTTTTAATGCCGATTTTGAGAAAATTTTGAACTAATACAAAGGACAATAATACCGTAATTTTTTCAAAAAAAAAAAAATAAATAAATAAAATTATAAAAATTCCCTTGATTTGTATAGTAATTTCTTTCACTCTTAATTTCTAGACTCCCTTTTTCGTCAAGGGAACCTAAGGTGTGCTACTTGGTTAGATATCGTCCCGACGACGAAAGAAAATTTTAAAACTCTCGAGCAAGAATTTTGTTACATCTTTTGACCTCTGCAAAACAGACGAGTCCAGTGTCACTCAAGAGTCGTTTTTTCTGGAAATCTTAGAAACATTATACGTGGCTGAGAAGAAAAAAAGGACTTAATGTGCTCATGCTCAGTAAAGAAATTTTCTACAATGCGACGCACTATGTAACCGAATTTCTACACTTTCATGCTATCATTGTAAGCGGTTTTATGATAACATAGAAACAATCACAAACACATGGCTTGGCACAGTTTTATGCGGAGGCATCCCAATGAAGGCAATAGATTGAAAAAATTCTGTCTATCTACATAAACAATAGTAGGTGGGAGGAATAAAACGAAATAAAATAAATGGCAATCAGGAACAAGTGATTGATTTCTGATCGGAAATGGACGACGACCATAATGTTGATGATGTCGATGATACTCATCCTTAGTACAATTTTTTTTTCGGAACTAAAGAGGTGTAAAAAGAGTGAAATCGGATGGAGAAATTGACCAAAGGGAAACAGAATGAAAAGGAATGGAATCAAATCCTGCTACATCTGTTGATGTGGAAATTTTTCTTTGGGATAATTTGTGTTAATCGCTGGCTATTAATATCGTTACGAAGTCAATAAGTTTTATAGCACGGAAAACAGCGGCCATAATAAGGATAATTCTTTATCGACAGTCATGTATGAAGTTGATATTTTTCTAATGTACCGGAATTACATAAGAATTACATGATATCTATATCTATTCATCTGTAATTTATGATTAGATTCTGGTTTCGTCCGAAAATTTGTTCAGTGATCTCTGTTGGTTAATTTACTAAAACGTGCAAATATTTTTACCAAATAAAAATACATAATAACAAAATGGAAATATATAAAGGGTCTTTCAACAAGGACATAACAATTTTGTATTTTAATAAAAACGCACACTAAATTTTTTTTTATGATCTGGCAATGCTAAAACGTCAGTCAAGGTTTACATTTTTTATTTTTAAGGTTTTTTTAGGTTTACATGCCATACAGCTGGTCAAACAATTGATCTATTGAAGGAGAAGTTCGGAAATCGTGTAATCCCGAGAAATGGTCCGGTCGAATGGCCACCTCGCTCATGCGATTTAACGCCGTTAGATTTCTTTTTATGGGGTTATGTTAAGTCGTTGGTTTATGCCAATAAGCCAACAACGTTAGAGGAGCTCAGGAACAATATCGAACGCGAAATTGTCAACGTTCCGGACGATATGTGTGGAAAATTGGCTCCAAAGAATCAATCAGCAAACGTGCTCGCGGTGGCCATATGAACGACATCGAATTTCATACTTAAATGTAACATGTCCACTACACCTGGAATAAATTTCAGCCCGATATCTCAATTATTCTGTGTTTTATTTAAATACAAATTCTTATGTCCTTGTTGAAAGACCCGATACATAGAAATGGTTTTTCTTACTTTCTTAAAAGTAGTATAATAAAGTATCGTATTCATGAAAATTTTAAACCTCTTAATTTTGCCTAAAAAACATATCGCGCGCACACTTGACTCGATTGGAGCACTATTACAAAAATGTCTTTCTGTCTGTCAGTGAGTCTGTCAGTTTGGCAATCTGTCAGTGTATCAGTCTGTCATTCTGTCAATCTGTCAGTCTATCTGTCAGTCTATCTGTCAGTCTATGTACAATATTTCTCAAAAACTAATAGAGCTAGAGCAATGAAATTTTGCAGGTATGTTTGGTCCTGGAATGGGACGATCCTATGGAAATACGTTAACCGGAAGTAGCCAAAATGGCGGCTTCTTAAAAATCGCAATTTCGGTTTTCACTATTTATTCCGAAACTACGCGTTTTGCAGTATGTCAAAAGATTAGGGCAATAAAATTTTCTACATTTTTGTCTTTCAGCAGAACTGTGTATCTTAAGCCGGTATGAGATATACCTCTATTTAAAAAAAATCGTTTGTTTTGCGATTCTCTCGAAAACTATCGGGTCTTATTGGGTATGAGGTGATAATTATATAAGATAATTATATTTGCCACAGTTTTGTCTTTCAAAGTTATCCGCTATTTTTTAACGTTAGAACGTAGTATAAGAACGTAATGTGCTGTTCATATCTGATTTTTTTTTATTCTTTCAAAATAAAAATTTCTTAGCCCGTGATGTGCGGATAAATTATTCTACTTTACCGATTTTTAAAAACAACAAAATACAATATTTTGTGTGAAAATTAAACTTCTGTTTTAACAAAAGTTTTATTTTCACACCAAACATTTTTTTGACCGATAAGCCTGCAAAACAAACAGAACACGAAAATACAACAAAATAATATAAAAAACTATCTTCAAATTTAGTATCGCTAATAGGCCAGTTTATGAAATATCATACAGAATATGACACTTAACCCTTGTTTAAAATTATTAAAAACATCACGTGACTACAGTCGAAGAAAAATATACTCAAATTTCTATTGGATTTTCATTAAAAAACACTTCTGGCCAACAGTACCAAACGAACAAGGCCAACAATATCGTAAATCGTCAACATTTGAACATGATCTGAATGCCTAAGTCGAATTGGTTGATCTTAAATAACATCAAATCCCCTTTGAATCGTGTCTCGAAAGACTTCGTTGCCTGATATAATTTTGATTTCGTGTAAAGTCTGCGACGAGAAAAAAAAATTAATCGGCTGCTTTTGTCAAAAGTTGACGTATTCGCTGATCAAACACGAGTTTAAATTTTCTCAAATTGAAAAAGCAAAATTGAATTAAATTTGTGTGTAGGCTAATACACGCAAATTTTTGTTTGTGTTTTCATTCTGTTAGCTCTAGGTCAGGTGTTATCGTGAACATTAGCAAATAAAAGATTTCATGCGCGGATGTGATGTAAAAGCTGTCTTTTTTAATTATCGCCGCACAATTAAATAAATGTCTTTTTCCATTATTTGATAAATATCATGATTGTTATCACGATCAGTGCCCAAATTTCATTGATTCACTTTTTTTTGTGACTTCAAAAGACCCTCAAGAATTTATTATTAGAGGCGCTGATTAGCTAAAAGATACGTTGAACTAACATTCATTAATCTTTGAAAAATAAACTTAATTTAACGCGACCAAATGTGTGTTATCTAAAATTAAAAGCCAGACTGTAACGATTTCTTTTAGTTAATAACAAATTTACTATTAATTGTGTCCAAATCATAATAGAATCTTTGGCATTGAGATCAGCGCATTTTTGGGTTAAATTGATATTTCGCAACAATTTTTTCTCTGCTATTGCACCTACAATTTTGAATGAATTGCACACAGTTATATCGTATTTAACAACAATTGCAATGTTTTACTAATACCTATTTTGACAACAGAAAATGACAATCCGATGACAATTTCCCGAAAAAAGAAAAATTCACTTTCAAAAATTGTTATTAAGTATTAAATAGGATAACTTCAATATCATCGCCGAAAATTTTACCACGATGAAATAAAAATCAAAATTATTTGCCATTTTATTGACAAACACAATTATTGACAAAGCAACTGCGACATAAAGCCTGCTTCTGAATGCCTTCCCAAGCTTTTGTTCTTGAACTGCTTAACAGTGCCATTTGTTTAAACAGTGACAACGTCAATTTCTTTAGCCGTTCTTCAATGAAAACTTGCTCGTTCTTAATCTTAAATAAATTCTGTTCAACTTGGAAATAGATCAGTCTCCACCTTAGAGTATGCTAATAACAAAACACATGTAGCGTAGCGTGATGCTGCCGATGACGTCCGTTGATCTTTGAGGCAAAAAATATATATATTTAAAAAAAAGCCAAGGCACTGCGTCACATGAATTTGGTTTGCTACGATAAGATCTGGGCGTAGATTGTCTCAGCCTGGCTTTTAGTTTTTGTTCTAAGATTTAGACTTAAGCCATAATGGAAAATCAATCGTATGATCGTATCCGCGTCTTTTTATTGCGTAAATTTTGTTGATCTTATTGACAATTTTATTTCAGTGATCCGATCATAATGATTAGTGATAATTAAACGCTTATAAGCACGTAATTGCGCCAACGATTGGGAAGGAAAATTCAAGTAGCGGGCGGAAAAGTTCTCTAGAGCGATTTAAAACGTTACTAATTTAACCTTGCCTACTCATAAACCGTTTATAATGTCGTTTATCAACTTCACAAGTAATTAAAAAACTTTTATTGCGATTCTAAAAATCATGGGCATTAGCAAAAAATAGAAATAAGAAAAGAAAAATGTTGAAAAAAAAAATAAAAAAATATGTGTTTCGGAAAAACTTTTTATTATTATGTCGTCCTGACCGGAGTTTGTCGTCCTGACTGACGTGTCGGAGTTTGTCGTCAATAGGTTGTATACATAAAAATGAGCATGTGCTTATATTCCACTTTTTTGGTGCGAATTTTCCATTTTTTGCGAACAAAAGTGAGAAAATCCTGAACTCCGGAAGCAGGCGTTTATTATGAAAAGTTTAGCAAGCATATTTACTTAATTTTATTCATTAAAACGGGAAAATTTACTCCAAAAAGGTTGAGTATAAGCATTGGCTTATTTTTATGCATGTGGCCCAATACTTTCAGATAAATGCGACTTTTGTATGCATTTCCATTAAATATTCAGCAAAAATACAGGCCCAGTTTAATTTATGATCCCTGCCGAGTGCTGCCAGGACTTAGGAGGAGAACCAGACTGTCATCCTCAAATATATGTCCACGTGAAATTGAATTCAATTCCCAGTAAATAAATAAAAAAATAATAAATTACTCGCTGTCTATTTTCAAAAAGCTTCAAAGCTTAAAGTCTTACAATTCGATTGAAATTCCTTTAACCCTAAACCCCTAATTTCGAATCCTAACGATTTCTCAAAAGTGAGACTCAGAGTCTCATAGTATAAATATCGAAGAGAGATGTGTATTTATTTAGAATTAAAGAAATATTTAGGAAATAAAAACGTTTTCTAGTCATTTTTACGAAAATCTGAATAAATTTTACACCGAATTGCTACAATTATGTTTGTCGAAAATTGAACTTTCTCTGTGAGAGTCAAATCCTTATTGAAATGCATGATATCAAAAACAGTCCCACAGACAAAGTAAACAATAGGCAAAGTAACCGTAAACTCACCGACGACTCATTCCTGTTCGACACCAATACAATTTCGTCATACGAATCTAACTGTAAAAATCGTCAACGGAAAATAATCGTTTAACAGTCTTTTTTTATATGAAAATGAGTCTGTGAAGCTCATTTCTGGGTTTGCGCTACAAATTTATAAAATATGCAATATTCTCATAATTTATTATCCTTTTTTTGTGAGAAAAAAAAAATATTGTCTGCAACATATATTTAAAGAAATACAAAAAATATTAATATAATACGAATATTTACAGGCATAGTTTTTTGCATTTAATATTTGATTTGAGACTGACAGGCTCACTTCTGGGGTTTAGGGTTAACATAACTAAACAAAACATAAACTCACAATAGGACAACAAGTTTAAGAAATAAAAAATTCATTGAGCTAAACGTTATGTTTTATTGATGAAAGCCTATTTTACATACATATATGTATGTTGCGTACATAAGGCCTTTCTCTCGATTTAACCGAATGAAATTCCCCGCAATATTTCATGTCTCTCCGGAAAAGGAACAACACGAATAATATTTCCATACGGCGACAAATATGAAAAACATTTTTTTATGACCGGCGACATTGAAGAAAGACCGCCTCCGAACGAAATAATCAAAAATTCAAAATGAAATTGAATAGAATTAATGTTTTGGAAAAACAAATCTCATCCTAACTTAATTTTCTTCATTTTAAATTTGCTTTTAAACTTTGTTGCTGAGATGATTTCCTTTCAAGCAGACAGAATTTCCCCTTTTCGTCTCACATCACTTGTTCGATGCTATAGCAAATACCGATGACATCGACACCGAAACCAAATCAACCCCAAACATTTCAAGTGAAATCTACATCCATTCAGTCAGCTGTTCATTTCCCATGCGCAGAACCTGGAGGGATAAAATAAGATGCCAGCACAACAAAAAGTCCCTATACTGAATCATGACACAAATCGTTGTATAATACGGAAGTTTCCCCTCATCTCTCAATCGCCTCTTTCTATAAACATAGCAGTCTACATCCCTGATTGAATATCCTTCTATGTGAATCCAACTTCCTTCCCTAACTAAAGGCAAATCTCTCCCCTAATGTCTTCCACACCTGCAGTTCCGAAAAAATAAAACCATGCAGAATCTACATGAAAGTTGCGTAACCAAATCCCGAGCCTTGACACATACCTGTCCTTTACACGTCGCCCTCCGTGTGGCATCGGGAAAGCAGGGGAGGATAAAGAAAGCTATGAGGTATTTATTCTATCCGCAAGGTAGAAATCAAATCTCCACGTGGCACCAGGATGCTTTCTCAGCACACTAAGCGGCAGAATTTCCAACAGGAAAAAGTGCTCTGTTGGCAAAGTTAAATAAAATGACGTCATTCGAATCCCATTCAGAAAAGCATGGAAAATGATATAAGGGCCCAAACACAAGCATACAACTATCGCACCAAATAAGGGACGGAAGTTAACTTTTCACGTCTCTTTTGAGGGTGGAAAAAAGGAACACTTCCGCATTGTAGGAATATAACATCCAGGTGTTTGCCGTGCTAAGCTGTGAGAATTTCATATTTTTTTTTATCACTTTTGATGGAAATGTGGCATTTACCTTTCTGTGATTTTTTTTTCTTTCTTTGAAAGAAAGTTTCTTTCACGCTTCAGAAAATAATTTTTCATGTTTTCATTACGGCATGAAAAACTTGTGAATAAAAAGAGTTAGATAATCTCTGCCTCATTCAAATTTTATCATTTTATGTGAGGAAATAATTTATGGTAACTTCTTGTAACCTTGATGGGGTGTAAAGTCTAACAAAGTTTGCATAACACAGGCGCCAGATTCATGTTAAAAAATTATTTCTAAGAATGGTGAACACTAAAAATAAGGAAGTATGAGGAAATCAAAGGGCACTCTTAGAACTCTTAATCAAGTGATTGATTAGCCTAAAAATTCTACAATGACACAAAAGCTTGAATCGAGGTTTGGTATACGAATATTGTAAGGTTTTGCGTACCTGTCAACAGTTGTAATACCAGGATGACAGGAGGGCCATAGGCTGAAAACGAATCAAAATGCCTTACCCAAAAAGCCGTTATATGCCCATCAAAATTCGCCATTTCTTCTTGTCCTCTCATAACTCTCCCACTCAAAATTTGGTTACCCATTTTTTGTGTAGATTCGTATTTATTTAAATTAAACAATTTTCTAATGTTCAAATACCATCGCTTCGGCTTTCTCAGGAATATTTTTGAAGAGATCAATGTTTGAAGAAACCTTGCCACCTCCTCCACCCTGGCCACTTTTCAGACAACTTTTAAATGTTAACCATTTTGGCAATTAACCATTTCCTTGGCTGGCATAGAAACTATTCGAACCGTAGAGCATTTTACGAGCCAAGTGCATGCCTGAACAGTTGACCAACGGCCCGGATCGAAATTTGAATCGGTTGCGCGCATGTTCACGCTACGCAGAATATTTATCAGAATTCATGTTGCCGCTGATGCTAATGTTGCCATTGCGACCACTCAGTGCCACTCCAGACTGCTGCTAGTTAACACATTTTAGCGTGACCTTAAGCCGTTCTACAATCATCCTTGGACAAATCACACACCGCCAGAAGTGTCCATTTATCAAGGCAGTGCAACTGTTCCCGTTTCTTGCTTGAAATTGAGATCACTTGGACAGCAATTGATGCGGTGGTTTGACTAATAAAGGAAGGAAAGAATGACGAGAAGTGTCTTACAAACGTACAGAAATTAGAAATCGAGATCGAGCGCGAAGTTAAATTGGAATTAGAACTAAGCTGGAGCAGCTGCTGGAGACACGAAACAGTCAAACAGTAATGTTCCAATTCATTGATCAAATGTTTTAAATTGGCTAGGAGTTAATCGATTGACCTGACTTTGATTGATTCAAATTGACAGACAACAGAAACTAGCTTTCTGGATATTGATATCACTGCAGTTCTATATGAAGAAGCTAAAAATAGGGAAAATTAAAACCATCAGGCATTTTCACTTCATCAGGTATACTAAATATTGCTTAAATGTGATTGCAATCAACCGCAGATATTCACATCAAGATATACATTTATCGGAAATTAATTGAATTATTGACATTTCGTTAAAAGAGCGAAGAAAATTTGAATCTAAAATTAATTACAATTGGTTAAAGATTTTTCCCGATCCATACTGAAAAACATAACAAAAGCTATAATTACCAATCTGGCAATTATTGAAAACCCGTATGGTGATACAGTAGAACGCGCTTAAATGCAACACGCGTAAATGCAAAACTCATGTAATTGCACACAAAATTTGTGCATGGAGGATTTTCAAGCATTTTTCATATAAATATACACGGATAAATGAAACACGCTTAATTGCAATACTTGCTTAAATGCAACCATTTTCACATCCGCAAAAGTATAAATTATATGAAATTTTACACGCTTAAATGCACATGTGCAAAAATGAAATGTAATTACACAAAAAAAAGTGAATATTGTTATTTTTATTTGATAAAATGAATTATTAATTAGGTTCTTTGTTTTTGTGTAGTCTTGTTGAATTTAAATGTTTATTACAGGAATATTAAAGTAGCATGTTTATCTTTTACTCGCATAATTGCACATTAATGTGCATTTATCCGTGCTTCCATGCTACGTATAAATGCAAAACACGGATAAATGCACATAAAATTCTGCGAAATTCGATGTGCATTTAAGCGTGTTCTACTGTATTCGTATCAAAATTCGAACAGTGTACCAAAATTCCACTTTGAAGTCAAACTTTCCGATAAGATTTTTTAAAATTGATTCCAATCAGATTTTGATGTATGGAAGTTTTATGTAGAATCATATCCTAAATAACTTATGTTCTTGCACTTCTTTGATAGGATGCACCGTTTTTGAGATATTCGCAAAACACGTTTTCGTTCGTATGGGGGATACCCCCCTAATGGTCCATTTTTGCCCATTAACGAACTTAGGCCCCTATTGTGAGCTTCGTCAATCGATCGTTGAAATGTCAAATCGAAAAATCGGTATTGTGATCATCGATTTTATCGTTCGTGAACGATAAAATCGTTCAGTTCGGAACGATGACATTTGTTTGATCGTTCGGTGAAGTTTATGTCAAGTTAGCGATGGGTGAAGTATTGCAATTACTTTTTTTTATCAAAATTAGAGGCTAATAATAAAATGGAAGTATTTGTACACATTAGGAAATTATTAATGAGGAATATCTTGATCAAAGCCTCGATCAAAAATCCAATATAAAAACTGGTTGAAAAAATGAAGATAAATAAGACCAAAGTGGTATAAAAATAATTTAAATAAAAAATGAACTTAAAAGAACTCAACATTCGGTGTTTAATATTTTCGCCTTGACGTTGGTTTGTAAAACCGTCTTCTGGTGTAATTTCGCTCATATGGCCATTGTCATCCACCTCCTCTATGTTTTAAGGGAGCTCAATATTGTATTTTCTGCGTTGAAGTCATTTTTAAACATTAAAATAACTTCAACAGAGTGAATTCCCAAACGTCAAACACTAAAAAAATTCACAATAGCGATTGCTTGAACGATGAACCTTACGCAATACCAAATTGTTTTTCGATCGTTCCGGCCAACGATGGTCGATCGAATAGATATCGATAACCGCAATAGGCCCCTTAGCCTCGCATTTTACTCGGATCTGCTTAAAATTTTAAGTCTCTAGCTCAATCCGCGCCACAGACGGACGGACGGATAGACGGACGGACATGCTAAATTCAACTTTTTTTATCATTCTAAACACACTGGTGTAATTCATTTTTGTGTGTGATGACGGGGTCTTGGCGTTACAAACGGTAAGGCAAAGGTAATATACCCTTTGGTTTCACTATACGGGTATAAAAAATGTTGGGAAAATTCATTCGTGTCCTCGGAAAGAGAACATTACGCAAATAAGCCACATTCAAAATTTAAAACAGTTTTTTGAGTGAAATAAATATTAAATCTATTCAATGTGAAAGTATTTATAACCTAGAAAATTCAGCTACCAGAAGCAAAAACTGATGTTTGATTACCAACACCCTAAGGCCACACTAAAAAATATTTTGTAACACCTTCAAACGTCTAATTATCAAAATTGTTACAAAGAATAATTTCATTAACCCCACCGCCTTTAATCAATATTGTTTTAATGTGAAAGTAATTCAAGCAAAAAATTGGATCGTTTCAACAAAATTTGTTTTTCCCAAAATCAGTCAATATTTGCCATTGCCATGCTGTTCAAAAAAAAAGATAATTGATGTTAAATTGGAGTATATTATATCTCTGTGTGTTTACTGAACCCTTAACTGAGATCACACAAATTCAAATGAACAGAAACATCATTCGGGGCTGGCAAATATTTACACTTTTTTTCGGAGTGCTTTGTAACACTTGTGACAAGAGTGATGAATTTTACTCGTGTAGTTTTAGATTCGAAAACACATGACAAAATTTCATGTTAACAGTAAATTTCATAGCAAATTTTATTATACAAGAATTTTTTTTTACCTATTTTGTTAAATTTCGGAATAATTTGATAGAATACTTCACGTAGAGCAAATATATGCACAGAGGGAAAATTGTCATTAGATTTAACGAAAAAACATTTGAATCAAATAAAAAAAATCGCTAAATTTACGCCAATGGTTTCGCATTAAATGACAATCAATAAAAAATCGCTCTTATCAAATCGTATGTACAATTTAAAAAAAAACATTCCAACTAAAGTGAAAGCCTTGATTTGTTATTCATTAGAAGTCGTTTGACAGAACAAATCTTCTATAGACGCAATAAAGCAAAAATTTCAATGCCAGTAGTTAACGCAATAACGCATTGCATTGCGTTATCATACTTAAATGCGGTTTGCCTAATTTTGAGAAATGTAGAAATGATTTTTTTTCCTAAAAATTTACATAAAAAATTAACAAAATGTTAAAAGTGTGGAAATTAAAAATCTTTGAGAGAAAATTCACATCTTAGTTATTAATAAAATCTGATTGTTGTGATATTATTAAGTTGTCATGTTCTACCAAGTAGCAGCTACTTTGTCCCTCATAAACGACTCGATTTCAATTTGATATGACAAGGCGGATTTTTCACATTCGTATGTATAATTTTTCCCGTTTATAAATGCAAATGGTTGTGGCACTCTGGACAAACCATGTCAATGCCATAACATCGGACTCAATTGGAAATTAAAATCATGTTTTGCCTGGTTTCGAGTTAACTTCTTTAACATTATCAGTTTTTTTTTCTTATTTTTTTTTTATTTTTTCCAACAATTTTCTGAATATAATCACGGAGGCATTTCAGGTCGACTTGAATCGAGTCACCTCTAAAAGGTTTGACGTCGAGTGTTTTTCCAATTTGCTGAGCCCAACTTGGCTTAGCTTCAAGCTTCAATTAGACTGTGTTTGAAATGAGTTTGGGACTTGGAATGGCTTGCCTCACAGTCATTTCACGGCCATCTTAAGAAATTTTCCATCGTGCGATGCTGTTATTAGTCACAAAATCTCGTGGCAGTTACGTTGGCGAGTTTTATGCGGCATTGTCGGCAAAATTTATGAGAAGAAATCAACCCAGAGCAGGAGCCTAAAGTGTACAAGTGACCGAGAAAATCGCCAAGATTAACATAGAGCTAAAATCGCCAAGTTGGCCACAATCTGGGGGCTTTGGCTTTCCGCTTTCAGGTACTCCAACTCGAGAACACGGCAAATGTAGATAAAGGTAGGTGGCCCTCAAGTCTTGGTGGGTACTGGTGGGGTCGATGGCGTGGTCAGCTGGTGATGAGAACCTCTTCGAGAGACTGTAAAAATTAAAAGTGATCGACTTGTTGTTTGACGAGTTCGAAGAGACCAGGCGAAGACCAGTTTAGCACCTGCCTCCATTTTTAATGCATGCAGCATACGGGATAGTAAAACCCGCTTTCAGTCCTCGTCCCCTTCCCCCTAACCACTATAGTTAAGTTAATTCTGTTAATTTCGCACAGGTATAGGAAGAAAAAAAACGCTTACAGAAAGGTAAGTCTAAACGTCACGTGGGCTAGTGGTAAGGTGTTGAAATTGAAAGTTGTCTCCCCTTTCATGTGATGCCATATGACCGTCCTGCCTGGGTCACGGACTTTTTTATTATTATTTTTATTTTTGTACAAATTTTTGGTTGGTTGTGGTGTTTTGCCATGTTTTGTATTAACAGCTTGTCGCGTTCAACTGTCATAAAAATGCGTTTATTGGTCGCCTCTTGGACTAGTTTTGTTGTTAACATGCAAATAACGCCAGATATAACCAAAGCGGAAGTTTGTTAAGCAAAAAAAAAAAAAAACAAGAAACTAATAAAAAAAAAACTGTCGTGGTAAAAAAAGAAACGCTTTGAACGAGAGGCCCCACAATAAAACAATAAAATTAATTGTTGTTTGTTTTAAAAAGGGACATGCGGGCTTCACAATTATTTTAAGTATTAAAAATATAAGCACATATGCTAGATTTGATGAATATTCAATTTGGAAAAAGCTTTATGCAATTTCAAAAAACCTTGGAAAGTTTTTAGTAATAATAGAATTTTGATGAAATTGTAAAAGAAAATTATAGTGGTGAGAAAATACAGAGTCGAGTTCAATGAAATCGCATTGGGAGAACATAACAACTTTGTTTTTATGTGTGAACAGTTATCGAATTTTTTACCCCGTGTAAACCACGATAAAAAAAAGCAAAATGTAATGTAAAGTATTTCATGCACAGCTCTATATGGGTAGGGTGGCCATATTTATTTTGGATTAATCCAGGGCAAGTTGGGGATGTAACAAATTCTAGATGCAACAATTTGAAAATTTTTCTTCGAGAAAACAAAACGACTTAAATTATTTTAGGTCTCGAATAGACATAATCACTCCTATTCCCGTAACCGGCGGGACGTGTATACGCCACGCAAGTTTTATCTCGATCGAATGAAATTTTCTTATTCTAGTAGACGTAGAAACGCAGTTTTATTCAGCCCCGCGCTGACTATTTTGACAGTTTTGCTGATTTGATACGCATGAAGTTTTATTTGTTCAATTAAATGATTGTACTGCGTCTAGTTAGTTTTTCCTGACCTTCAAAACTTATATTTAGTTAAAATTCATTGAATGTATAAATAAAATTCACATTTTTATTCAAACTTTCTATTTAATTGATTGGTCCCGCAGCGATTTACTCGCGGGAAATAAATGTATGGAAAAGTCAAAACATTCGCGGGTGCGTTTAGTGTAATACCGAAAGTAAAACGTTTTCAGCACCACGGCACACGCCGGGACAATTGCGTTTAGCAGAATGCAAATTTTCTGCGGGAAACGCCAAATCCCGTGGCGTACACGTCCCGCCGGTTACGGGAATAGGGCTGAATATTGCAATTTTTTCCACGATCTGACTATAAAATGACACTTGTAGACATATTGAAATGACAGTGAAAAAATTGCCGCGCAATGATTTGCAGCACCAAAAAAAAAGAAATTACTGAAAAACTATTGTATTTAAAAAAATGTTGCATCAATTCGTGGCAAAA
This sequence comes from Chrysopilus asiliformis, assembly GCA_964034945.1. NCBI lineage: Eukaryota > Metazoa > Arthropoda > Insecta > Diptera > Rhagionidae > Chrysopilus > Chrysopilus asiliformis. The sequence goes on from OZ035961.1 coordinate 99,268,810, forward strand.
AGCGGGGTGCTTTCAGGACCTCCCGTTCCGAATTTTGAAATTCTAATACCAAATTCATGATCATCGGCACCGAAAACCCCCTATTGCCAGTTTTTTTTCGAAGAAAAATGAAAAAAGGATTTTTGCGTTATCCGTAAGGGACCTTCGGTTTCGAAGATTCGTGACACTAACCCAGAATATCCCCGAGTGACATTTCTGAGCCTTCTAACGGGCAGGATTTATGGCAAAAATCAATGTTTTATAATAGGGACTTTGTACCCACCTCTCGTTTACCCCTTTTGAAGTAGTATTTTGAGAAAAGCCGTTTCTTAGTGAACACCTATGAGGTAAGACCAATGTGTGTGCAAAATTTCATGCCAGTCGGTTTGATGGTTCGGGAAATACTGTGATGAATAAGTGAGGGAGTGAGTAGTATTTAGCTTTTATATATATATGTTTACCTATTTAATAGTAAAATTTATTATTCTGTGGTTAAATTGATAATTTTTGTAATTGAAATTAACTCTTTAAATAATAGTCCCGATTCCCCATTGTAAACTAATTAAATTTATTATTGTCACCCTACTTATAGACGATATCACATACACAAAATAATAAGATTTTAGTTGACGGTTTTCAAATATCAATCAATTTCAAATTCATATCAAGAACAAGCCCGATTATTTTTCAACAAATTTTTAATTAACTTTGCTTGTTTGAAAAACTTTACGATTTCCGTCGTAAACATTTATTACTTCTTGAAGTGACAATTTATTGCGAGCTCAGCGATATTTATGGATTGATTCTTTTTATTCGACGGAAAAAGAGTTTCATTTTCATTTCATCCGAAGCACTTTGACGCCAAGAGTCCAATTACTATACTAGATTTATTGCGAATCTTTCTTCATAGACGATTTCAGTTTTTAGTGACCTGAATCTCAATAGTTTTTCAGTTAAAATACAATGAGTTTCATTTTCTTAGCAGTCAATTATTAAAATAAGCAAATTTTCAGAACAAGAAACTTCTCAGAACCGAAATTGTTTGTTATTCTTATTAAATCCACTAAATGCTTCTTAGAGTGATATCCTCTGTTCAAATTACATCATCTCATTCTGATTTGTTTATGTTGTCGGGTAAAATTCAATTAAAATATAGAAAAGCCTATTCAATATGAGCACTATTAGCAAAGATTAGATTTGCAAGACCCACCAAAGATTCCATTTCCGCTGGCGAATTTTTTTGGGCCCCTAAAATTGGTTCTAGGTTTCTTATCTGTATTTACCGAATCTTTGCTATTAGATTATCTACAAGAGTGATTCTCGTCGATATTGGGCGCATTCACGAACACTCAACAGTTGAGTAAATTTCGATGAGTTCTCGTGAATGCCTCGATACATTAAACAGCTGATATCTGTCAATCTTGTCATAGACAAATGGAAGGAAAATTTGTTGTGTGAAAATTGTTAGTTGGAATTATGGAAAACCACTGGTTTTTGGAGTTTTTAGCTGAAGATGATGTTACCACAAACATTGCAACAGATTCCTGATTTAGTGCAAACATTTTTATTTGCGCATGAAATATTTAAAGGCCGTGAATCGGTGAAAGTGCGGAATGAAAAATTTCTTCAAACGATTGGAAATATTTCCATCTCTTGTAAACTAATAAAATGCAACTTATCAGTTTGTAATCTGTGATGCACCTCCGGAGTTTCGAAAATATTATATTCCATATCATTTAATTTGTAAATTTGATCAAGAAAAGCCATTCTGTTTTTTCAAATATTTTGTTCTTCGAAAAAACGCCAGTTCTTATCTGTCAAAATACTCAATCCATCGATTGAGCAGAAAAGTATCGCAGTAATTTTCCGATACAAAAAATGGCGTCCGATCAGTGGTTATGATGAGTAAATCTCTCAACTGTTGAGCAAATCTCTCAACCGTTGAGTACCGTGAATGCGCCCATTGATCATGAACACAAACTTTAATAGTGGGACGTCCGCTTTAATATTCGGTGAATTTTAATAAAAGTAAACAAAATGCAAAAATGTTTTAATTATTCGACCAAATGGTTGATTATTTTCTATTAAGCTTATGTCACATAACGGGAGCTGCCACGATCACTATAAGTCTGTGCAATTATTTGTTTTAATTTCGTGTACACGAAGGATGGAGTTTCTCAGTGATGTCAAGTCGGAGCTATATAGTTTTAGTCTTTTAAGTCGGAGGTTTACTTTTGAGATGAGGGCACAACGAATTGCGTGAATAACCCATAATAACAGCAACAGAAATGTCGTTTCTTCTTACTACCACTAAAGATTTCTACGGTACTGTTACTGGTACGTTAATGTCTCATGATTCTGTACTCGTATTTCGCTTGCTTGGATAAATTTTTTTAAGTAAGTTAACTTGGCCATGATGAAAGTTTTTTTTTCTGTTTTTGTCCACCATCAACGATTTTGGTTGTCGCTACAGCACAGTAGTCAGTTTACATTGACTTTGTGAGGTTACTACTAATATAGCCTAGGAGGCAGCGGATTCATATAAATAGTGTAAAGTCATGTTCTTTATATCAAGAAATTCTATTTTAGATACACGTTTGTATGTTGCTGTTTTCGACGAAAACGACTTAACCGATTGGGTTGAAATTTCGCATTGGATATACATTTTCGATCTCGGTGCAACATAGACCGATTGAATTTTTTTAAGAGGATCGAATAATGGGATGAGCATTTTTATTGATTTCCAAGTATTCTTACTGATGAAGATCTTGAAAAGAAGTTCCTAGTAGGTAACAACATAAACAACGCTACGACGCTTTATTGCTGCCACCCTCATGACCCCCCCCCCCCCCCTCCACCCAACTGAGGGCTCAAACTTTGCACCACTGTACCAGTAAGTAAGAAAGCAAAAGCATGCTCTTAATTTATGATAATTTAGCTGTCGTGTCACGAAAGACAATGCCTCATTGTTGAATTTTTATATTCCATTTACAGCCGCTTTAAGTATGAGTAGGTACTCTATAAGAAGTCAGCCATGGCAGCAGCCACCGTCAACACCGACTAGTAATGTTGATGATGATATTATTGTTTTAATGTTGCAACCTAAAACAACAAACAAGCTAACAGACAACAGTGACAACATTTGAGAAAGATGTGATCGTTTCGGGAAAGACAAAAGTTTATAAGAAAAACTCACTGTCTAAGATGTTAGTTGCACAAGTGAGTAACATAAGTGGAACATAGAAAACGCCAGATCGCGCTGAAATTTTAAGTGTGTTTAGATTGCGCAACACAATTCATTCTACGCTACAGTCCGATATCTGGAACATTAGTACGTTTTTTTTGCTCATAAAGTATACGAGATCGTAGATGCCTTGCACATATACATCCATCGGCGGGATTCTCTAATTACTCAAATACTTCCCCTGCCTTATGTTCCGTTCAGTCCTTCCGCTTCATGCTGACTCACTATTTACCTATCAAACACCTTTCGTCAGGTCGCATTAATCGCTTTGAAGTCATCTACCGAACGATACGGATACATGAATGTGGCAGATGCCTATGAGTGCGACGTCTAGGATTTACGCATAGGCATTTAGACAATTCCTGGATTTTCTTGAGTGTACCATTCTCCATTATTTATACTCTCTATGTGTGGCCTTATACCAACTCTCTCTTGCATCTCCACTTCTCCCAATGCATCTTTAAGTTACCTTTGATTCTTCGTATTTTTTCCAATTTTGGGTTATTGACTTATGGCTGATCTTTTCCGACATCATCAATGTCAGAATCATCCTGGCCAAGCCTTAAGAGGATTCTCAGACAGGTCTACCCGCGGGGTATTTCTTTCACTCATTCAGGTAAACTACCTTACCTGCCGAGAATCGAAATTGAAGGTTGTTGCAATTCATTTTTGTTTATCTCATCGATAAATTGAACGTCTTCCTGGACAACCTGAAATTTATCCATTCATTTGTACCTGGATTCCTTTGATTTCGGCTTGCTTGTTTTTTTTCTCGACTCAACCTTTGTTCTGTTTTTCCTGGAAGTTCAAATTTTCCACTGTTGCTCGGAAATCTTTTCAAAATTATCCATGAAATTGACAATTGAGAACAGCTGAACGTTGATAGATAGTTTTTGGGTTTTTTTTGCCAGAAACTTTGAATTTTGTTGCAGAAATCTGCGTAACATATGAAAACGAGTTAAAAAATCTCGCAAATTTTGAAGGTCTTACCTTTACAACAAGGAATTGAAAAATTTGCAAAAAAAAAAAACTTTTTTTCTTTCAATTATTGTCACAAAACCATTTTTATAGCTACATAGTTTATCATAAAATATGATGAGTTTTTAGTTATTTCTCGATAACTAAAAGACAGAAACCACATGACTTTTTTCATGTAATCTTTTTCATAAAATGTAATTGCACCTTCTTACGCACACATTTTTAGGTTTTTATACCCGTATGGTGAAACCAAAGGGTATATTAACTTTGCCTTACCGTTTGTAACGCCAAGATCCCGTCATCGCACAAAAAAATTAATTACACCAGTGTGTTTAGAATGATAAAAATATTTAATTTTTGCATGTCCATCCGTCTGTCCGTCCGTCTGTCCGTCTGTCCGTCCGTCTGTCCGTCTGTCCGTCCGTCTGTCTGTCTGTGGCGCGGATTGCGGGCGCACGGATTGAGCTAGAGACTTGAAAGTTTGCACAGATCCGTTTTTTGTAAAATGCGAGGCTAAGTTCGTTAATGGGCAAAAATGGACCATTAGGGGGGGTACCCCCCATACGAACGAAATCGTTTTTTATGAATATCTCAAAAACGGTGTATCTTATCAAAAAAGTCCAAGAACGAAAGTTATTTAGGATATGAGTCTACATAAAACTCCCATACATCAAAATCCGATTGGAATAAATTTTAAAAAATCTTATTGGAAAGTTTGACTTCAAAGTGGAATTTTGGTATAACTGTTCGAATTTTGATACGAATATCACCATACGGGTCTCCAATGATTGCCAGATTGGCAATTATAGCTTTTGTTATGTTTGTTATTTTATTAGTCGTCTCACAGTTAAAAAGACATGCAACAATGAAAATAAATTCCATGGCATAAAGCTTTAATAAAGAATTGGACAGAAACCTCAATGAACAAAATTGTAACGCAATCTTAGAACGCAACGTTTGCAAATCAAAGTTCTATGTGATGTGCATAAAAGTTTAAATTTCCTTGCTCGTATTTTAAATTTATTTGTAGTTCCTGCGAGAGCTTGGTGAAAGACCCTTTAATACCGAAGCACAGCTCAGGATGATGATTACGTTGAATCCACACGCTTAATATTTAATAGTACATTTTATTTCAAGCTATTTAACGAGGACCAAGATCATAATTTATAGTCCTTTAAACCAAAGAAGCCCGAGGTAATGACTTATTTCACTGCGTTCGAAAGTTTAAGAAATAAAAAATAAAAGTTGAACTCCGAGACAATTTTGATATCTTGGCAAAAACAATTAAATTTGCTTATCTAGCTGTAGTAGTGATAACAGTTTAGTGAGAGCACAAGAACTGTTATTTTGAGCACCCCTACTTAAGACTAAATTTATTTCAAAAAAATCAATTGAAGAAACATTTCCTTCTATTTGTAGAAACTTACGCAACAAGTCCGCCAAGGAAAGCGACCGGTCCGCCGCCAATTAGGCGAATTTTCCTGTGACATGAATCGAATAGCGAGGTCCGAGTTGTCGTCGAATGCGGACTACCGTGTGAGGATCGATTTGTGGACGATGGGGACCCTGTGCTACTACCACCACCCCCCGATTGTGATGCGCTTCCATTGGCCGTTACTGTAGTCGTGGTACTGTGATGCGATGATGCTGACGATGTTGGACCATGCCCCACAATATGTGTGGGCGATCGCAACATCTTCTTGCAAAGGAGCAGAAGAACTTCCGCTATTTTGCCGTTAGACGCCGACGACTTCGGTGAAGACGACGCCGACGACAATTCCGCTGTAGCTGTGGCAGCAATCTTTGTTTGTTAAACGACACCCCCAACTCCACTGATTCGACACCAGTATGGAGTTGAGGACGAAATTTTCAGCGAAAGTTAATTTTCCAATTGAATTTCTTGTTCTTTCACTTCTCCTATTTAATATATTATTTAAATATTTATATTTAATTATTTTAATAACACAACAATTACGATTATTATAGTTACTTGTTTTTTTTTGCCAGCTTTAATAACAAATTATGTTGTGTTGGCACAAGGCATAAAATGAAACAATTAACAATTAAACCTTGATATTGTATCTGATGTGTTAACTTTGCATATAATTCGTGCGATAATTTTCTATTGTTTATAATAATATGATAGTTTTTTTTTTATAAAGCACTTAACCAAAAAAGTAAAGGAGAAATTGCACAGAAACCACTTTATTAAGACACTTCATTCGAGGAATTGAATTTTCTTTTGTTTTTCCACTTAAGGCGATTTTGATGATGGCGATCTGCTAATCCGTTTTTCCACTGGAAATTGTAGTAATTTTTCCTTAGTTCGACTGCGGCCTCCCTGCATGTAGAAATTTTTGTAAGATTTCAATTGGCTATGGGTATAAGAAACCTATTTTTCATAACTGCTCGAATAAATCACGACTTTTCGTTAAATTTTCCCATAAGAAATGTCCATTTATACAATCGTAGGTACCCCCCTTGTTTGAAGATTTAACAGCATCAAATTGATTTAGAGAAAATGTGCAAAGAGAGGGTTGGATGTTGGGTGGAGAATCTTGTATAGTTAGTTATACATTCATTTAGAAAACAAGCGATTTTTTTCTTGGTCAGCTGATCTGTTTGTTGGTGCAGGTTTTTATTAAAGTTGTGCCATACGGTCATGAAAATTTAATTTAATCGACGTGACCGGAGTACCGAAGTTAGTTTTGTTTCATTTTAATTCCGAAACAACTGAGTCACCTAATGGCGTGTATATGCTGAACTGAGGACTTACATATACAAAACGTAAGATTGCGTGGTGCATATTAATCACAAATTAGCGGCGAATAAGTTTTGGGTCAACGATCAATACCTGATTCAATGACCGACTATATAGCTGCTAAAACGCTAATGTCCACTTGGCTCATACTGATTTTTGCTGCTATATTGGATGGACTAAATACGGAAGCTCTTTTACCGGAGATTCTGAGAATTATTTTGGGCGTTTTTTTAGCACTTCGATGGAAACAAAGGAGTACTTCCTCATTGTAACTGTGGACAACCGCGAGTGTTTGCAACAAAAAAGTGAAAAAAAAATTAATTAAAAACATACTTGAAAAATTGAGTGTTTAAAAAAATCAATTGTTTAATCAACTTAAAAATTGTAAAAACAAAACTTTTTCAAGATTTTAGTAAATTTAAAATCAAAAAAAAAATCGAAAAAAAATCAATACTTTAGCAAGCAAACTTTTTAATAATTTTAACACGGATTAGAAACTGAAAAGATGTAAGTTTAATCCAACAATCATATTAACATGCATAAATGAGATGCCGTATGTCTGTCGTAAAAGTGCCTAACCGATTGAAATGAAATTTGGCATAAAGTCAATCATTGTTCTTCAGTTGACTTTTTGACATATTTGATCTTTGTGTTTATCTGTCTATTAAAACCCGGCTATATGAGGGCAGACAAAATTTTTATGAAAAAATCCATTTGTATGGAAGAAGAGGGGAAGTGTTGGTACGATTTGATTTTGATACGTATGGAACAGTTATGTAAAATCATATTTTAAACCCATTTCGTCTATATAAATTGTTCGATCCTTTTTCGAAAAAATAGAAAAAAATATTCAATTTGTATGGGGGAGGGGGAAGGGGTGGTCCAACTGGATTTTGATATATAGATAAGTTAGGTAAAATCATATTCTCAACACATTTCACCTTTATAAGTTTTTCAATATGACTCACCGTTTTCGAGAAAATTGCAAAAAACTGTTTCCTTTGCATGGGGGAGGGGGAAAGTAATGGGTCCGATTTTACCAGATCAAGAACTTAGCCCTGCCGCTCACGAGAAACGCAACTAGACAAAATTTTAAGTCTCTAACTTAATATTTTCGAAAGTTATGGTGTTCATGGATAGATAGATAGATAAATAGATAGAGAGACAGACAGACAGACAGACAGACAGACAGACATACAGACAGGCAGGCAGGCAAAAGAGACTCCATCCGATCTAACATTTTGAAATATAAAGGGGTTTGGACACAATTGCCAAGGAGGGCTCGGAAAAAGTGAAAACTCAGACAAGCAAATGGATATGTCCCGTGAAGTGGATAAAGAGAAATATCAAGAGCAACTATTATCAAACACACAAAGAATGATATAAAATTATTGAGCCATTAGTGAGGTATCAAATTTTGAAAATCTTCAGTTACTTAACCGACCATCCTTTGGGATTTTCCAAGAAAAGATTTTAAGGAATCAAGCCGAAAGTCAAAAGTTTTTTGTTCGAAATTAACCCAAAATTAAGGAAGCTTTGAATAAGGAACTTTTTTTAATTCCACAGTATAGTCCTTGTGTTCTAATTTGAATTTTTATTGAATTAATTTTCAATTGCACGAAAAAGTAGTAAATTTTTGTGAACAAAACAACATTACTGCATGTAATCATTAGAAATCGTAAAAATTTTGTAATGACTTGATTCGATTTAATAAAATTCAAATGAAAAGCAACTTTAAAAAAAATTTATTGATTTTCTGGTGAATTTAGACAAATTATCTTAAATAACCGCCCATTGCCGTGAAGTATTCGAACAAAATACCGCATCGAATCATAAACTGACAAAATACGTCAACATAATAAGTAAATGAATTGAGAAAAAAAAACTCCTGTGTCTATTGAATGAATGCAGTTGCAAGTGAGCTACGAAGTGTGAAATTTCTTACACCTTGCTCTTATTTCAAAATTTTGTAACAATCGCAGAAACGATAAGTTTTTTTCTCATTTACTGCAGGTTTTTTTCGTGTGCCAGAGTTTTTCTGATTTTCTTGCATTATTCTGTCTGTTACAAACATTTGAAGTACAGCAATTGGTGGTAACAGATCACTTTTCCATTGAACCTTTTGGGGCAGCAGCAATAGCACCTCCAATTGCCTCGGTTCCAATCGTTAACCCCATAAAACCGGCAAAACTTTCGATTTCACCGATTGAAACATTTTTCATCCGGGAGTTCTTTTTTAGTGGGGCTTGAACAGATACATTTTTTTAACGAATCTGACGACCACTTTTGCCACCATAATCGAGCGATTTGATAGGAAATCTGCAAAGCTTTGGAAAACGAAATGTGATGAAAAACACATCTTAACGTTGAGAAAGTTTCTCGTTGATCATCAAATGTTTGCGATTGCAAAATTCAACAGTTCACTGAATGATCGAAATAATTAGATCATCAGAGGAATCTATCAAATTGCTATAATTGGGAAAAGGTGTTTTCCGGCCAGCTGAGGGAAAAAGCACCAAAAAAAAGATCACTCAATATGATCTAAAAATAAATTTCTGGTCACCTTGGCATAAAGGAATCGAGTTTCTTACGTCTCTTCTTTACGTCAAAAATTGGCTAAGATGCCCTGATCTCGACTGCAACTGCAATCTATTCACTTTGGCCCAGGCAATTCTTTAAACTTTAAACGAACCTCATCTCGAATCGTGACGCAATCACGAGTGTGATCCGATCTAGAGCATTGCTCGACTAAAGAAACAACAAGCTAGGCTATATAGAATCATCAGGGAAAGAACTTTTGCTTAGCTTCGCAATCTTCAACTTGTTTCTGTACCAAAGACCTCGGCCAAGACAAGCAACAACGACAAGAATTTAATACCCTTTAGCGAACAGTGTTGCCAAACATTAAAATTTTTTATTTTTAATTAGAATTTTGAGATTCTTAAGTCTGTTCTTAAGTCTTTTCTTTTAATTTTCTCCGTTCCTCCCCATTTTGGTAACACCTTTTCCGCAATCTCCTGAACCATTCGAGGATATTTGACCAGGTTTTCTCTATTAGATCCTAACCATTCGAGGATATTTAACCGGGTTTTCTCTAACTCGTGCTTCAAATAAATTTTCTATCCTCTGGCCAAAAAATCAAGTCAGTATAGGCTATTTTTGCCTGAAATGCATTGGGCACTAAAAATTTCATGAAACCTGCCACATATCTTTAAAATGGTGTCAAAATTTTTACAAAATAATTCTAAAATGTGTATCCAGTGCACGTTATTCCGAACATGGGTGTACACTATTCCCCACACTGAATCACACTTATTATAGAGATCTTCAATTTCCTTGAAATCTATCACTCCACAAAGATCTCACTAATAAACAAATGTTCGCAGACATTTCTTTGTTTACGATTCTATAATAATAAGAAGCAGTAATGTTGTGAAAAACACAACAGTTTAAATGGAAAACTACTATAAAGACCGTATTCGGTAACACTAGCTTTGTGTATTCACAGGTTTCATGATTTCTTGTCTTATTATGTCGTTTTTTCAGTTTTTGTTTCTTCTTCTGTCTTATTTTTTTTACTTAAGTCTTAAGAAGATCAGACAATCGTGACTAGATTCTGTAGTATACTTGGAAGCTGTATTGCTGTGGCAACATACGATGCGATTGCGAGTCAGACTCATTCGACTCAGCAGATTCTGATACGAGCCCAGTGTGACGTCAGAGGTCTTCAGGCATCGCTTCGTCGCTTTTATTGTGTTTTTATTCAGATATATACACATCGAAGCAGAGTTTACTTTGAAAACTGAATAAGAAAAAGTTAAAGCCAATGGTTATGAGCTCATTTTTTGGGGCTTTTTTATGATTTTCGTGTTATTCTTATTTTAATTTCATCGTTTTTACTCTATTTCACCACAAGTTGAATCTGTTACAGGCGGAAGATTCGGGCGTGTGCTCATTAATCGAATGATGTATGCATAAAAGTTTTTGCTCAATTTAAAACGCTTTTTATTATTATAGACAGATCGACTGTCTGACGTAGTCTGGGGGTCTCCCTTCTCCTTGAACTTATTTCTTGTTGTGAATATTTTGCAACTTTTCAAATTATCTTTCCAGTGAAACTTTTGGGTGTTTCTTTTTTTTCTAACCCGAGTCAGTTTCATCTTCGATGAAATTCTATTGCTATTAAATTGTGCCATGATTAGCTGATAGATTCCCAAATATCTATTCACAATTCGGCCAACACTTAAAATAGAAAACTGTGATCAGTTTTGGTCTGACTTGGAAATCAGATGAGCTTCTTGCGGAAGTACACGAAGGTGGCTGTGATAGCTTTTCACGTGTGGTGGGATCAACTTTTTCAAGTTAATATTACACACTAGATGCGTGGATTCGTTTGGCACAAGTCTTCATTAAATTCGACCATTAAATCTCATTTTTTGTTATGATATTTTCTTTATCGTTTCGACAGCAATTCCCTGTCGATGCCAACGAGTTTGTTAACCATTTTATAACCACAGTTTTAATTGCGTCCCGTACATAAACAGATAATAATAAATACGATTTGCTGGCAATGTTTTCTAATAGGAAAAATATTGTCGGTTTGAATGCAAATCGAGTTGGGAAGTTTTTTCATTAAAATAATGTGGTAAACATAATAATGATATTCAACAGTTTTTCCCTCTTGTATACTTAAAAAAATTGTAAATTTCATCAATCTGACATATTTAGCAGTTGAAGATTTCAGATACGCGAACTTTTACATACAAGGTTCAAGGCTGAATTGTATTTCTGGTTTCCGGTTTTGATTTTGGTTCCTTAAATTTGAAAATTCGGTTGTGGTTTCAGTTTTACTTTCTAAAATTTAAAAAATTTAATTCGTATTATTTTTTGAAATTTGGTTCTGGGTTTGGCAATCCAAACCGTAACGATTTTTTGTAGTTGCACACATTTTATGATAATAAAATAACATTTAGGTATAATTTTGTTTCAATTTTTTTTTCTCTTAGTGCCTTTTTGACTGACAACTAAATATTCGAAAAAGGCTTAAAACTGTCGTGGCAGTTAGAGTGTTAAAATACCGGTTTGCATCTCTTAAAAGTTTAGCAGAAACTTGAACGTGGCTATCATTCTAACGAAAACATAGCGAAAACTACAATTGCCAGGCTGTTTTTTGGGATTTTCTTGGAACAGTTTTTTGCAATTTTCTTGAAAATCGGAGCGGTCCGATTTTATCCGTTAATGAACTCAGCCTCCCATTTTACAAAAAAAACGGCTGTGCCAAATTTCCTAGCTCAATTCGTTCTCTAGTTATCGTATCTGAGGAGAGACAGGCAGACGGACAGACAGATAGGCAGATAGACAGACGGACAGACCGACAAACAGACAGACAGACAGACAAACAGGCAGACAGACAGACAAACAGACAGACAGACAGTCCGACAAACAGACGGACATGCAAAAATCAAGCAAACCATATAAGGTATAAAAACATTCATGTATTACCAGTAATACCACTATGCAGTATAGGGTTAAATCATATTCTAACACTCTGTTCTCAGAAAATGTTAAAGCTTTCCTTTCTGGAAAACATTACCGTTAAGTTTTTAGGATTGAGGTCACATTTTTTAAATGACTCAACGTTATAAATGTTAAAATTTTATCATCGCAAATTTAGCACCCTTTAAATTAAATAATTTTATTAACGATTTCGTGTGAAATTAAAATCCTTACTGAAACACTAAAGAAATAAACTATAGCAACAACTAAAACTCTGAACCTGAAGTGCTAGAATTGTAAAACCACTTTTCAGAAATCACATTTTTGGATAATAAAAATGAACTCCACTAATAAAGTAATTTTAGTGCCACCCAGCGTGGTGTTAACTAATTAAATTATCTGAAAATTATGTTAACATTTCCTGGAATGCGCAGAATTTTACCACCATTGAAGAAGTTACATTTTAGCAACAAAAAATCGTTCAGTTTCGAATTAACTTCGAATGTGGAACTTTGCAGATTCCGGGTTTAGGGCAAATTCTGTCATGGCAGCAAAAAAAAATCGTAATATCCGTGACACTGAACAGATTAATATTTAACACACCACGATGATGGTGTCACGAAAATAATGAGTAAGAAAGCTAACAAAGAAGCAAAGAAACCGAATGAGCCGAAATGTGCAAAAAAAAATCTGGCAGAGGTGGAACATATTTACAGCTGTTCACCGTCTTAGCGCTAAAGCTTCGAATGAAGGTCACCAGTGGGTGGAAAAGCGTGTCGATCAAAAACACCGCACTAAGACTCTACTTTAATTACCGAAATTGCAGAAAAAAATCATAAACGAGAAAAAAAATTGTGCAAGCTAAAATTATATCCTTATTAATTTCTAATTTGGCATACAACAATGTCGCATCGATGATTATGTTATTTGAAGGCATATTTTCCCTGTGAGAAAAATCAATTTTCGAGGTCAATTTGAAATTTCCAACCACTGTCGTACATCGCAGCCAAGATGCTAGCAAAAATGTGGGAATGAGTTCGGTCGGGTTCGGGATGAAAATATATAGAATGGGAGCCAAACGAACCAAAAATAAGGCAACGAATCCAAAGTCTCTGTCCCACTTCCATCCCTTTCCGCGCCAGAAGAAACTTGGGCGCACTCAACAACTTTAACACACTCACGTCAAATCAGCTGTTTTGTTTTTCAATGGGCGAATTTCAGGGTAGTTCTCGTCATCGTTGTGGTTAGGGGGAGAATTAGGGATGTGGAATGAATTATGAAGTTACGTAATGTTGAGAATACAGAAAATATTAGAATACCAGGACAAAACTGTCAGAGAACTTCACTTGGGAAATATCCTTTTCTTGCCAATGCCTGAATCCTTTTTAAACATTTTTCGTGCTAATTACTGACCATAAAATGGGTTCACTTTCTGACGAAAAAAATGGGTTCAGATTCGGGTTGGCCTGTGTGGCTTTTCGAAATGGTTTTTCGAGGAATTCAGTGGAAAATTCGAAGCGAAATTCGTTAGAGCAGTTGTGAAAAACATGAAATTAAAAAAAAAATGTAACAAATAATTACGTCATAAGAAACAATTTGACAGCTGCGAGCATTGACAACAGCAGCCAAGTTTCATGTGTGTATGTGTGCGTTTGTACTATTATGCTTCTACTCCTGCTTATGCTTTCTGTTTATGCTGCTCCTGTTCTCTGCGATGGTGTAGCTCCTTCAACGAACCGTTATTCGATATGCGCTCTCCAATGCTTTTATGCGGAATTTTCCCGCATGTGGGGCTGTATGTGTATTTGTAGGTGTGCAGGATATTTAAGGACGATTTTCTCCTTGCCAAATAGCGATAATAGAATGAGATGGCAAGTCGGCTCCCTTCCACACCATAAAAATGTCCCTTCGATTTGTTATCCTTTCGGTTAGTCCGCAATAAAAACCGTTTTTTTTCTCAGTTTTCCTTCGCCGAACCTGCTTTAATATTTTTGTTTATATTTAGCACACAATTTACATTCAATCACTTTTTGCACTTTTCTTTCTTTTTATGTGACCATTTACTTTCTTTCCACTGCTCTTTTTTCGATATTTCGCTTCTATTCGAGCACAACAAGCACCGTTATTAAAAATGAACAAGGATTTTTTTTGTTTTCTTTCATTAATTTACGTTATAGAAAAATACCACTTTAAATCATCGCAAATCGATTCATGACTAATTTTAAAACTCTTCAAAAATCGAACCGTACACTTTTCGTTTTTTTAAAAACGTTTTTCACTTGCCGAAATCGCATTAAAACGTTTGGACTTTTTTCATTCGCTTGATTTTCTTCAATTTTTGTTGTACAAAATTAAAAACTATATGTATATGATTTATGGTAAAGAGTATAGTAATATTATTTATTATGGATAAGAAATAATCGCGCGAAATCACGTAAAATCACCGAATCGAATTGACTGACGTTGAAGAGGAAAAACCAACGAAAAAAATAAAATCAAAAATGATCACCGTTAGACCGTTAGCGACGTTCGTATGATGAGCGCGAATTAACCTCCTCCGGCAACGGCTGATTACAAAATAAGAGAGACTCAAGTAGCGAATGATGGCCAACTAAAGTCATGCAGTGGCAGCCGCAGCAACAAAACAGGCTGACTCAAAAGGCAGCGACACTTTGCACGTGAATTGAGTCAGAATTTTGCTGTTAACAGCAAACAGCATTAGCATAGCAGCCACAGTAACACAACTTATTTTTCTTCTCGCTTTTTTCACACTAAAATCTATAAACACACAGATAAATTGGCAACATCTGCGCTCAATGCGAGTGAAACTCTCTGGCAAGATAACACAACTTGCATCATGTGATTAATTTATTTATGGTACAAATGTTGCGCAACACAGACAGGGTAGCCAGAGATAGCAAATGTTATTATCTATCTTAAGAATTTTTGTTTAATAGCTTGTATTTCTGATTTCAGTTTGTCGAAGAAAAATATTTACTCGGAAGAAAAACTTTCCATTTCCAAACTATTTTTAGATATTTTAACAAAAATATTTGACTTTCCAATGAAATTATTCACTAAACACTCATTTACATTACTAACTACTGGCCGGCAAGTAGATGAAAATCCGTATTCGGAAAAAAATATTACCGAATCTTCTTGTGCTTTAAAAAAATGCGATTAAAAAAAAGTGAAATTAAAAATGCTGTGCGTTTGTGCATACGATTATTTTTCTGCAATATAACTGAAATTTTCAAAACTATCAAAAGGAAATGCTGGAATAATATTCACGGAATAAAATATCAGATGTAAACGGTAACATTTTTTAACTATTTCTTGAATTTTTTGTGTAGCAAACAAAATAATAAAAACCACCAATCGTACAATTTAAGCCCTAAATTGGGAGCCTTTAATGCTTTTTTTACTATGACAATCACATGGAGGATATTAGATTTAGTATACCGTTTTTAACTCATCGAATCAATCATCAGACATAAAAATTAACTACACCAGGGAGTTTGGTATGACCAAAGATTTTGATTTCTGCCTGTCCGTCCGTCCGTGAACATCATAACTTTCGAAAGGATTGAGCTAGAGACTTGTAATTTTTTTACAGTAGTGTTGTTCATAAATATAAAGGGTAACTTCTTGAAATAACTAAATCGGCCATTGTTTCCCTCCTGCACCATACAAATGACAGTTTTTCGCGATTTTCTCGAAAACGTTGTGTCATATCGAAAAATGTATCTTCATATGTGTTAAAGATATTATTTCACATAACTCTTCCATACATCAAAATCCAATTGGACTTCTCCTCCCCCTCTCCCACACAATTAAAAATTCGGTATGTTCTTATATAGGGTATTTAACAATTGCTCCCTCGCAATTGCAGCTTTGCTTATGTTTTTAAAATAAATTTATATTATTTCAAATCCACTTAACGATCTTTAAAAAATTAGGAGTGATAGCAACGAGCAAACAAGCAAACCAAATTATTCAAGAATTGAATCTAAAGTTACCGTTCTTGAACAAACAGACAAACTTATTGGCTGTCTAAGAAAAACGCCTTAGTTGCTCCACCATCCACCCACCGATTTTTTGTATGGAATTTAATACCGCCGCAACACTACCGCATATTCCCCGTTTCCCTCGAAATTTGTGACGTATTTTATGTACATCCCCTTATTTAAGTATTTTGTTTCTCAAAAAACATAAAAAAGAGTTTTGACGTTGGTAAATAAAGGTTTTTTTTTCTTTAAACGTTTTTAAATATTTTTAATTTTTGAGCAAAAAATTTGTTTGATATCACGCCAGTGTTTAGTGTATATTATGCAAAAACATCATTTAGTTAATCTTGATTTGTTGAAAAATCAAAGAAAAATCAAATCAATACAAAATGTGTTTTACAAAAAACCACCGGAAATTCGAATTGTTGCAACATGATATTGTCGAACTTGTTAATCTTTTTTGAAAGAAAAAAAGAGCAGGAAACAAGATCAAAGACAAAAAAACTCAAATTTTAAACACGTAACGAAGTTTGCAATAAATTTGAGCAATTGCTAAGTTCAAGACCTGTCAGACCCGTCATGTTATAATGCAAGGTAAATTAGATGAAAACTCGTTGATGTTATAACAAACATCAACCTTGCTATTACTGTTGCTGTAATTTTTGAAATATATAATAGTAATTATTACAAACGTAAGGCGGTTTAATGAGAATCACTTAAATTTGAGTCCGTCCCAAATAGCCCGAACCAAAATAAATTAACAGTAAACCTCTTATTTGAATCATTTTGACGCAGTCGTCTCGCCTTTACTTAACCGATCATAAAAGCAGTTTGAATTATTGTATTAACGCGTAAGTGCGTTACTGGTATTGGCCCGAACTGGACTGAAAAACGGTGGCTACAGAAACTGGTAACCCAAGAGACCTGACAGGTATGAGAGTTCAAATCTATACAAACGTCTCGGAAAATTCGTATAGAGAATCAAGAACTCGTTGATTGTAAACACAAAATGCCTACCACGGTGTTTTATACTGTAAATTTTCCAATCATCACGCAACTTCGACAGGTTTCATTTTCATATTTTTCCCTTCACTGTTTCACACTTTCAACTAAATCTTTTACTATCTCAATGATGATTTCTTGATCCAGCAGCAACCACAACAAATACAATAAAACCTGGGTACTGGCAACAATTTATTGGTTTAATGCCAAGATCCCGTAAGACCAAAATATTATTTGGATAATTTACAAGGCGGATCGCAATTTTACAACTTTATGGTTACAGCAACGAAGCGCGAAACGGTGAAATGGCCATATTTTTGCTGGAAATGCGACTACATGAGAGAAAATTGCACTCAAATTCGGCGTCAATGTCAGTTTCGCGCCAGTTCCAACGCCAATTTGAAAACCCCCATAGACCATAGACCGCGAACTGCAACTAATTTCATTCCGACGAGATCAATTATCGTTAATTTGGGCTCAGGTACGCAACAGATGGACTGATTCCAGATACATTTCATCGGCGGCGCTGTGCCTCTATGATTAGCGGATCAATTTTTATTCATGATTGCTGAAGTCGATTTTGGGAAACAATTTAAAAAACTAGGTCCAACCGGCTTATCTTGTGAAATTCAATTGATATCGCTGCTCGGATCAGTGATCGTAGCAATTCGATTATCGTAAAGTTTTCGTAAATTAACAGATCCGAGTATTCACAGGAAAATCAATTTTAACGAGGCACTCGATACGTGTTAATTTGTTTGGCTTTGATTTGAATTCAGATTTCGGAAAAATTAAAAAGTTTCCGGAGCGATTTTCGCGCCAATGAATTTTTCCAACTCATTGTACGCAGTAGATCGTCTGAATCCACCGTTTTTTTCTGTTACAATGAAATCAAAGCTCGAAACTCTTTGGGTCATTCTTACTTCAAAACTTAAGAAACTAACAAAAAAAAACTGAACAAACTGTTGAAGCATCTGATCTACCTGTTGAACGCAATGGAAGAAGATCGCTGATTGTTAGCTCTCCAAAACAGCACAGCGAAGAAGAACACCACTCTTTACTTTTTGAGAACCATATCCCGTCAATGATTTCGTTTTTTGTAATTTCCTGCTGTATCTCTTCTTGAGGTCTTTTACTTTTTCCACGCCAACCACCGCCACGTGAACCGGTTCCAAGAGTCTTTTTTGCTAATGCTTCTGCAAATGGCTAAGATTTGCAGCATCGTCTCGACACTTTAAAGTTCGCAGCAGCGATTCCGGAGGTGATCTTGATTTCGATCTTCAAAATTCGGACAAATTGCTCCAGCGAATCTTTTGTGTTCTACTTTTCCGTTCATTTTGACGTATTTTTTCTCCATTTCCGCAACTCATTTACATTTCTGTGTGTATTTCTTTAAATAGAATGCAGTGTGAATGAATTCGGCTTTTGTACGGCCGACAAACTGAAGTTTTTTTTCAATTACAACCATTTGGATATCTTATGAAATATCGTTAAAGTAAAATTTAAAAAAAAAACTAATTGCAAAAGGAGCAGAAAAATGTTTGATCGTGATATTCGTTGCTTATTTACTAATTTGTAAAAATTTCTAAAACATGATTTCATACTTGTGTATGACACTATAACTGTTTTTTATAAAATTTTGATATCAGCTACCTTGGTTCCTTCTCTGACTATGTTTTTTTATAAATATGGCAAATTCAAAACAATCAAAAATTCCATACTCTCGCGGAATGCTGACGGATCACAGCCACTGTCACAGGCAGGATCACAGCCGCTGTTGCCAGGCTATGCATTTTTTTTTTTAAATTGGGTGTTTAAAATTTCGGTTCAAACTCGCGATTATACGAACGTGTTCTATTATATGAACACCTGTATTAAATGCATATGCCTTATTATCACATCCTTCAGCTGTTGAATTGTTGTTGGCTTGTTAGCATAGAGCTTACGCTTGAGATAACCCCAAAGGAAGAAATCCAAAGGCGTCAAATTACATGATTTTGGTGGCCAATTGATTTCGCCAATTGAATCACGAAGTGCGCAAAATACATTTTTGGTTGAACGCCCATTTTCGTAATAGGTTTTAATAACTTTAACACGTTGTTCGATTGTTAATCTTTCCATGGTTGAAATTGTCAAAGACTGAATTTGTGAAGCCTGAAGACAGTTGTCCAAAATCATTAGACGTTTAAGCCTCAATCACATTTAACATCGATTCAAGCAATTGGAACTACCATTACATATAAAATGACGAAGAAAAATACAAGGCGTTGATATACGACGTTTTGATATACGGCGCAATATGACGTTCAAAAACGCTATAAATTAAAGGACGCCTCTATTTTAAATCACATTGTGTGGATACACCTTAATACGATTTTACGAACTTTGATTTGAAAAACGATCAATAGAATAATCCATGTTAAAAACCCCGTCGTCGAGAGCAATGCAACATCAAAAGTGGTTTCTGCAAGTAAATAGCGTTTAATTGAACGTGTCATAAAGAAATTCTCTTTTGTTTACTGTATAAGAAAGAAACCCAAGTTCATTTTGATTTGTCTATGTTCACGTTCTCAACTATCAATAAATTTGTCATTGCTGTGCTAGATTTTTTTAAGGGCCATTTGTAGATCATTGAGTGCAAAGTTCTCTTGAAGAACCACATTTGTGATTTATCTAAAGTACTAAAATACCAGATAACTGCATTTTATACCACAAGTTATCATCCCTCCGGGGGCGGAATGCCCATTGGCTGTTAAACAAAGTTAAGTTAAATAAACTAAATGGACAAATGAACCCACAGCATGAGAACGAACTATGAGTAAAATCTGGTCGCACTTGTTTTACAGTTATGACTCCATTTCGAGATAATAATTCTAATTGTTTTATTATCGCATCGAATAAAAAGCAGAATAAAAGAAACTAAACTAAAAATAAACTAATTCTATTTTTTTCATCTGTAAGTCATTAAGAATTTTACTGCTTTGGTCGACGTCTTATAATTATGTTGCATGATAACTTTTTCTTATTTTTTTCATTTATTTTATACAATTAGCACATTTACCGTTCAAAAATGTTGCGCAACATCTGAAATACTACCAACATTGTTTATTATTTAAGTTTAGTTCAAGTATTGCCATCGCACTTCAATTTTAACGATTTTCAAGAACTTTGTTTAAATTTTATATATTTTGAAGAAGTGAAGCAAACTATTTGGACGTATAATGGAAATTCTGGATGGCTTCTATAGTTGAAGATAGGCTTGTCACCTGAGGATTCCGTACAAGTCGGCCTCCTACAATGAGATTTTCGCTACAACGCGGTTTTTAAATTATATTTTTCATATAAAGGCAGACCTCTATTTTCACATTATGTTATGAAATTTTTTTGTAATTGCGACGACGCTTCCACATTGGAATTAAGGTTGCTGTCATGGAATAAAAAGGCAAGTCCAAGACGCGGTTATAATGAATTTTGGTTTTATTATAAATTTTATTTCATTTAAGAAATGAAAAACTTGAAACGGCCCAAAAAATTCAAAAAAAAATTGTTAAGAACCAAGCCCCCATTTACTACAAAGCGACATTTTACAGGAATCATACTACCGCCTGGTAGGAGGCCAACCTACATTTTCGAAAACAAAAAGAGTTCAGTATTTGTAATTTTTTCCTGACGTTCAGTATTTGTAAGTCACCAGGACGTGAAGAGTTGCAAAACTTGACAACATATTCTTCACATGCTTTTTTTGATGCCAATTCATTTTTCAATTTGTTCTGAAAAATTTCATTTCTAGTATTTCTGAGAACTGAGATCAAATTTGACATTTCCCTCATATGTAAAACCGCAAGTGAAATAGCAACATTTCTACTCCAGAACAAATTTGATTCCTCTTACCACAAAAAGTTAATTTGCAAAAAACTGCAAATTATTCTTTGCTAACAAGGTATACAAATAAAACCGCAATAAATCTTTTAATTTCAAAATTTGGTGACATTTTACTTGTTTGCTGTATGAATTTATGATTGTGCTCTTTGGGTATAAAAACCAAACTCCATTGGCATTTGGGGGTGAAATGTTTTCTTTTAATGTTACCAAGTAGACACATTACACCAAATTTCCATTTAATAATTCAGAACATTTATACATTAAATGGTAGACATCTTTATTAGCATTTTAAAGGCGCTAAGCGGAACAACTTTCCAAAAACCCAAAACCTCCTGCCACTTTTTCAACTCGAAGTTCCCACGGAAAATTCCCCGTTGAAGAGGGCTCCCAAGGGACTCTTGACAACTAGCATACCGTTTGACATTTTCCATAGCAAAGTCGCTCATATTTCTGTTAATATATATTTTATTTTATTAATTTATTTACCAGTGTGTTTCGTTAAAATGTCACATTGCCGGCAATCGTGTGCGAAAATTCGAAGAAAGAAAAAAAAACTCTGCATGTTTTCCATTTTGTTAATATTTTTTTATTTTTTCCTTGGCATTTCCCAATTTTGCATGAAGATGAATTTATTTTAAATTTGTTTTGATATTTCGTCTTGAAATTGTTTGTGAATCAACATGCATTGCGATGCGGAAACATAATATTGGATCGGCTTGAAAAAATGCGGTTTCCATTTCCATTTTTCTAAACTTTGAAGTTGATTTTTCAAATATTGTACTAAATACAATATCCAAAAATCAAATTGCCTCATAAAAAAATTAAAAAATTATATACTTTTATCTAAAATAAACAAAATATCGTATAGTCGCATAATAGTACCTTGACATCTTGAGTGGCGAATGCTAACCGAAAATAAAACTCAATTTAACTTTTTATTTTTCTTATACGTTTCTCAGAAATCACATTTTTATGAAAATTATTTTGGCGTCGTGACAAAAATTTCCACTCAAAAGGACGTCGCAGCAATTTTTTTTATGATTTTCATACTTATTTTAATAAAAAAATACTATGGTGATGTGTAGTTAATTTTAATTTCATTTTTGCATGAAATTCTTGTGATAATTAATCTTCGCAATTTGTCTCATTGACGTTTATCTGATTTATGATCAAAATTGACAAGTTTTCTTTTTTTTTTATAAGTAGCTGTCCATAAAATACGTCACGTTGATTTTTTACACTTACAGCCCCATTCTGGCGTCTGTCAGTGACCTCAAATGTTGTTGTCTTGTGACCTGTGACTTAAGTGTCGAAGCCCCAGAATAGAGCTGTAAGGTTCACCCCCTTCCCCCCTAAAAATGTGACGTATTTTATGGACAGACGCTAGAAACTTATTGCAAATGATAGTTTTGCAAAAACAAAAAAACGGGATGGGATGTATTCATATAAAAACGAGAAATATCGGTATTGTGAAGTATTGTATTAACGGTTCCACTTCGGTTCCAACGGTTCCACTAGAGAATGTTTACCAAAATAATAGGAAGCTCTCCCAAAATATTGGTACACATTCCCAATTTTTTGGGAATCCTTACTATAAAACTAGTATGTCATATTTTCCCATTTTTATTGGACTCGCTACCATCCAGTTTTTTCCCGTGAACGAATAAAATTTGAACTTTTTATAGATCCAGTAAAACTGGTGTTAAAAATTCGTACATTTCCAGAAATTCACAAAAACGAAAATCATTTTTAAAAAATTTCCTTTACACCATTTTATGTAAAATTCTGTTAATCATAGGGCTAACAATTCGCATAAAAAAACAGAATAAATTGATAAATATCTACCTGCTAGCTTAAAACGAAATCAATGTTCCATAAATAAAAATTTCGCGTTAAAATTGTACGGTTTCCTCCAATCATCATTTTCACACATCTCTCCCCGCGTACCCCGTCATATGTTCATTTTGCTATATTATACTGTAATCTTTCCTCAGCACACTCGTTACGAAGTCGAATATCATTTTTTTACATCAGCTGTTCATCAGCAGAAAATGTGAAAAACAACAGAAAATTTGCCGGTGGGGATGATGGAAAGGTAGAAATAACCACCATAGAACCATAGAACAGGTCGGGAAAATCGATTAGTATCACAATCGACGTAATGTAAAACAAATGATTCCGTGGATTTTTGACATCTACCTCTTCGATATAAAAATTGGTATATGCCGGAGTTCAAAATGTTTTTCTTTCTTCAACTTTTCTGTTTATTTAACAGATATTAGCAAGTTTTTTTTTCAAAAAGCTTTTTAAGTATAAGCTGATGGGTACTTCTCTGTTGAAAATACACGGTAAAAACTGGAGTCTAATTTTAAGACTTTTTCCTTCTATTTTTTAAACTTTTGAAAGTTTAGTGGAATTTTAAACTATTTTCTCTATTTTTAAAACTTTTTGAAAGTTTAGAGTATATTTTAGTCGAAAAGTTTAATATTTAGTGAGTTTCGGTTTATTTTTAAGACTATAGTTTAAAAAGTAAACTTTTTCTTTCTTAAAAATTTGTTTTAAACCTCTCCGCCTTATTTCTAGACTTTTAATCGAAATATTAGACCTACAAGTTTGAGAACTAAACCTTGTAAGTTTTACTTCAATTCGGATAAAATTGAATTAAACTTTTTGTCTAATATTTAGTCTTTTCAGTTTATTTTTCTTTTTCAAATTCATCAGTCGGTCGGTCAATTTTTAGAAAAGTCGCGAGGCTCGAATTCGACTTTTCGGTCTAAAAACAAAACTTCAAAGTCTACAATTTATTCAGTTTTAGAAAATTGTGACTACTTTTTAATCGTTTCAGCCTATAATTAAAACTCATTATTCTAAAATTTAGAAAGTAAAGTCTGGAATTGGTTTATTTTAGAAGTCTGAGTATATTTTCTATACATATTAATCTAAAATTAAGAATTTAATTCGCGGGCGTGGATGGCTCAGTTAGCTAAGTGCTTGCCTTGTGATCCAAAGCACAGTGGTTCAAATCCCACTCAGGGCAAAAATAATTCGGCTTGAATTTGAATTTGGAAGTTTTCTGCTCATGGACCTAAACACGTCGGCATTAGAGGCAATTTGCCTAAGCTCCTGGCATAAACATAAAAAAAAAATGTTTGGAATTTAAACTTCGAAGTCTAAATTTGAGTCAGTTTTAGAAAATTGTGACTACTTTTTAGTAATTTCAGTTTGAAATTAAAACTTTTAAGTCTTAAATTTAGACCGGATAGTCTTATTTACCCGGATAATTCACGAATTTTAGAAGTTTATGACTATTTTTTAACCATTCCAGTCTAAATTTAAGACTCAGGCATCTTAAACTTAAACCGTAAGGTTTTAATTTGAGAATTTTTAGAAATTTGGAACTAATTTTTAGATTTTTTAGACTAAAATTTAAATTTTAATACCTTAAATTTAGACCGGATAATACTATTTAAAAGGAAAATAATTTCAAACTTTTAAAGTTTGATTTTTAGGCTCAAAAAGGTGTTGACCTATATGTAGGAAAAAAAGTCTTAAAATTAGACTCCAGTTTTTACCGTGTATAATTAATTAAATTGTTTTAATTATGCATAGGATATCGAAAAGATTAAATATCAGAAACTTTAATGAATTTTGAGAGGCGTAAAAGTTGAGATTTCCTAAATTCACTAATTCGTAGGCTAATGTGGAAAAATTCCTGATAAGTCTTTGGAAAAGTTTTATATAATTACTGACTTTTTCAAAATTTTGGTTTTTGTATGCCATAACATTCTGTTATCAAGTCTTCCGTTATTAATGGATAACAGCATAACAAAATTTAGGGGCTGTATATACACAGAAAAAAGTGAATAGTAAATTCACCTACAATTGTCGTTGATTTTCAGCCAACTACAAAAAATAGATGAACTACCGACAAAAGTAGACAATTAGCTACTAAAATGTAGATAATTTATCTAACCAAACCAAGTTATTGTCTACTTTTGTCGGTAGTTCATCTATTTTTTGTAGTTGGCTGAAAATCAACGACAATTGTAGGTGGATTTACTAATCACTTTTTTCTGTGTAGAATATGTCACAGTTTTACGGAGGAGGAGGATGTGCGGTGGTGTGACTGAACCTTCGGCTTAATTTTGGTCGAAGCCGAAGTTGTGATTTTTGTCCGAAGCTGATCAATTGGCCGAACTCTAAGTCCAAGGGAAGTCATTCTTATTTACTTAAAAGGACTGGGATCCTATTATGGAATACGACCGTAATCTAACGATAAGAAATTTTGTGTTGTTGATAGTGTTTTCTTCTAACAACAACAGGCGAATTCCGATCGTTCCAATTACGATCGTATTCGTAATAGGCCCCCTGTGCCAACATATGGGGTCGAAATCATCATACTAATATATAAAAATTAGTTGGTGTCTGTCTGTCTTTCTGTCTGTCTGTCTGTTCCGCTTTCACGCAAAAACGGCTGAACCGATTGACTTGAAATTTGGCATGAGTGTCTGTTGTAGTTCTGGTTCCAACATAGGCATACGGAAAAGAAGCGCGAGGGGTGGGGGTTGTAAGGGGAAGGGGGTAAAGTCATCTCGAAACTTAGTTTTTCCTCTATGTTACCCTTTCGCGGGGAAACTACCGAGCCGATTCGCCTGAAGTTTAGCTCCAACATAGACCATCAAAAAAAACAGAAAATTTGAAAAAACTTAACCCGGCAACGACGGGTATGCAAGCTAGTCTTCAATATAATCTATCATAACTTTGTAGTTTCATCGAAACATAATGTTTACGAAAGAAAAAACACAATTTTTAATCGCAAGTTCGTTTTCTACTAATATTTACACGATCTCGATGTAAGCGAAATCGCGTTGAACGAGACTGTGTAAATGCGGGGATCCACTGTATGTAAAATATAATAACTGAACTTTTCATTTAAAAATTTTGCTTCATATTTGGTTTTTGCGCCGATCTAGATCAGTAATAACCAAAAATCTGCTCAATTTCATTTTTCTCGTTTTTTTGTATGTCTTTATGGTTGTGTTCATATCACGCGAAAACGGCTGGATGGAATTTGATGAAACTCGGTATGTAAGTTACTGATATATCTGATTGTAAAATAGGCAGTATGGGTTTTTATTTGAACAGGCGTCAAAATATAAAAGAAAAGAATTGTTTTGTAAGGCATTCTAAAAATTTCAATTTTTTTTTTTTGGCCCCGAAATTTGTTCTAGGATTCTTATCCTTATTTACTTAATCTTTGGTTACTGATTCACAAGTTTTTTTTGGAAAACGGGTCGAGTTGGGAAAGCGAGAAGATGGTGTTTATTGAAGCTTAAAATATCTTATTGAAAGATACATCAACTCGTCAAGGATGTGTCCACAAGCTAGTATATATAGATTTTAGATGACTCGCATTCGTATTGCTTGAAAAGCCGTAGATGCAGCAGCAAAAAAAGTGTTGCTGCATTTTAAGAAGTCCGATTAGACCTGTCGAAAAATTTAATTACACACACATTTATATCCAAGATTATAACTTCGCATTTTCCGATAATTGTATACAATTTCGCTATGTTTTATTAGTCTACAGAATAAAATTGAATGAACTAGATAAATGACCGATCATTAGATTAGTTGCAAATATAAACAAAAATACAAATTAAAAACATTAAAGTTTGACTTTAACCCTTAGAGGCACAGAAAAATAGCCAATATTTTTGCCCGTGCTGCACACGAGAAAAACAAGATTTCATGCAGTAGGAAGTCGATTTATTCAGTGGTACAATTTTGGTATCACCGTGCAACATTTGTTATAAAAGAAGTGTTTCATCGCGTGTACCACCAAGCTTGTAAGGGTTAATAAGTTAAAGACAAACAAACGACTTTATAGCAAAAATATTCGATTATATTACCGACAGATGACATTTGACAAGCTTCCACAATTTATAAGAGGAGGCAAAGATAAATAATTTTTATTGTAAAAATAGATGACAGCGAAATTAATTTGGAAAAAGTTAAATCAGTTCAACTAAATCTGAGTCGAAGACACTCTGTTGGGAAGGATTTTAAAATATCGGAATGTGAAATGGCAAAAAGGAAAAAAACACAATTGAAAAATCGACTCGAATCAGGTTTGTTGCCAATATTTCTAAATCTGGTGAAAATTCCGCTAATGCAGAAATAAATAACGAACCAAATGCACAAGATGCATAAAAAATTGAACGGACGCACGGAACCGTTGGTAATTTGAGGAGTTTTGTACCTCAAAGTGCTCATGCACGCGACGAGGTCGAAAATTTCACTTTGAATGTGACTCTAGCGGAGGTAAAATGCCAGAAAATTAAATGCAATTGATTTATCGATTAGCTGCGCTGCTACTGTGACAGTACAGCGCTAAACAGAATTTTAGTTCTTTTTTTTTACTGAAAATTGATTGTCCTACCTGCAAAAACAGGTGACAGTCTCCTCAACATCAATGGGAAGAATAATTTGATCGTGAGCGGGCGATACTGATGGCGATGCAGATGTGGTTGAAGAAGCTGAATCCAATGGGATCGCCGAATAACGAACCGCTAGCGCCCGGGTAACCCGATTGTTACCCGTTAGGTTTGAAATTGCCCACATCATCTTAATGGACGCGATATCAAACAGCTGTTCTCTTTTTCAAAAAATACACTTTATCATAGAACAATTTTTTTAATCACTCAAAAACAAACAAATTTTTTTTTTAAATCTTGGTAAAAATTGATCTAAACACTAGTTGACCGTTAGCTGTTAGCTTTTTCTTCGATTAAAACCAGTTGTTGACTAACAAGAAATGTGTCCATGACAAGGGATGATGGATCATTATTTCTACAATTCCACCACATATTATTTTTTTTCTGTAAATAGCGGGAGCGCGGCTGTTGGCACTGTAAACTTTTCCGCAAATGAAGAAATTACAATGGAGAATCGGGGAAAATGCTAAACTACTACCGTTGAGGTGATGGAAGACACTTTAATTAGATTAAAAGAAAACTGCGAGGGGTTGGAATTTTGATTTTTTTTTCGTTACAGAAAATGAACAAAAACAAACCAATAGCCGCAGTGTAGTAGGAAAAATACGAGAATACTGGGTGATATTCTAGCGAAATGGTGTAAATTAGCAGAACGCACGTTTTACCTTAGCATGTGAGACAGATTTCACATTTTCCAATGTTTTCTGCGATGGCTTTCAGTAATTAGACGTTATTAAAGACACTAAATGACGACCAAAGTCATCACCGATGTCGGTATAATTGCTTCAATAGGCATAAATTGCTCGATAATTATAAAATGCATGAGCTTTGCGGAACAAACTATACCAAGCTTACAAATTACGTTCATATATACCTATGTTCGTTTGAAAAGAACAAAAAAAAACATCAACTGAAAATTCGAATCATTCGTTTTTCGTTATGGGAAGCAAATTACTCAAGATACAAAATAACAAAAAAAGCTTTTCCGAGTCAAAACAAACGAAAAACGTCGTCTCCAGTTTTGCTATTTGTTTTTGAATAATACTTTTTCGTTGCTTCGTACATTTTGTTATTCCAGTGTTCTAATTGCAAAGAAAAAATATTTGAAATTTAAATAGCAAAAAAAGTATACGGTCTTTGTTTGAATGATCAAGAAATGTTCCAAATAAATTATTAAAGACTTGTGATTTAGAATCTAGAATTGAAACTCCAAGATTGCCTAATTGATATATAATAGTATTGCGATAATCGGAGTAATTGATTGCACCCCCTGATTCGGATTATTGGAATATCACGAATCGGATTTTTTTAAAGGAAAAACATTCTTTGAAGAACCTTTCTAATAGCAAAATCCAGTTGAAAATCGTTGGAGCGATGGTTCGATTGTGGAGGAACGGTCCGATTGGATTTTGATGTATTAAAGGATTTTGATGTATGAAAGAGTTATGTAAATTCATATTCTAAACACATTTTGTCTCTATAAATTTTTCGATACGACTCTTCGTTTTCGAGAAAATGACTAAAAACTATTTAATTTGTATGGGAAAGGAAGAAATGATTCGATTTTCTCAGTTAAGAATTACAGCCCTATTCTCACGACTATCAGTGACCAATGACTAGTCACAACTCGGTCACAGGAACCTCAAATTCTATGGACTTGTGACTTAAATGTCGAAACGCCAGAATAGGGCTGTTAGCCTAACTTTTTACGAGAAACTCATGTGCAAAAGTTTCTAGCTCAACCCCTTTGAAAATTATCGTATTCATGGACAGACATACGGACAAGTGGAAACCAAAATTTCGAAACGGCCAAAAATTCGCGTGACATATTTTAAACTTCGTCTAGATGTTTTTACTATCAAAAAATTCTGATTTCACATCTCAAAGTTATCAAATATTCAGAACAAAAAAGGAATTTCTCAATAATTCTTTTGGATTTTTTCTTTTGATCAGCTTGCATATAAAAGTTTTTTTTTATATCGACGTCTCCGTGTAACACTGTTGTAACTTAGTAGTGGGTACGACTCTACTCGTATAAAAACATTAGTAATAAGCGCGAGAACGGGATTTAAGATTCCAAAGGGTGCAGATCCTTGAAAGGATGCAGAGCGCTAGAAGGTTTTACGATTACTTCCCAGTTCCCGGGACATACCCATCGACTCAGTTCGGTCAATTTGAAACATAAATTTGTAAGATCCGTTACTGGTAGAAGTACATCTCAACCGATTTTGACTCGGTTTTTTGCATTTGAAAGCTGTTATCTTCTCATGAAATCCTATTGACTGCGATTTTGAAAAATTTGATTTGGAGTCCTGCAATCCAATTGGATTTATAAAAATTGGTTCCAATTGGATTTCGATGTATGGCAGATTTGGAGAGTTGTATAAAATCATCATGTTTTAAACACGAAAAAAAAAATTAAAAGTAGTTTTTCGAGAAACCTTCTCACCGCTGGTGGATAATGCAGTGTTTTAAGTTTTAACCCAACCCATTGATATCCAAACAGTCGAAATCGAACTTTGTAGTTTCTACGTCACGCGGTTAACTGTGCCTGTAACTAAAATATAAGATTCCTAAAATCAAGTTCCGGCCACATTAGCTGAAAGTCAGCTAAATTAGGGACCTATTTGGGTTAAATCGAAATCTAAGGCAAACATAAGTAGTATTTATGACCTACGGTTATGTTAATACCTGAATTTTGTACACCAATTAACATAACAGTTATTTTATTTGTCCTTCGTATCGGGGGAGCAATTATGAAAACACGTTTTAGTGAATAGTTATGAAACCCACACGATTTGACTAATACGTTTTTCATTTTCCATGGTTCAGTGTACCATTAGGAGCACCGTTACTAGTGACCTCTTTAACTTTGTTAAAAATATCGTGTAACATGTTTTCAACTATCAACGCTATCAAATCGTGAAGACGAATATCGCTTTTTTCGCCCACTAACAGACAAAAAGAAGAAAACCTAGCTCTGAAAGGACTAAGGAAAATCCTCAAAAGCTGTAAGCAAAACAAAGAAAGTTGACCTCATATCCCCCACCGCCAGTACATGGAAGGACATCACCTGATACTTCTACTACACCTACATATTGTGTCCTGACAAACAACCACCAGCAGCCTTTGTCAACGGGAAACTTTAAGGATTCAGGATTCACTCGAGCCAGGACGAGACGAACATAGGTTAGATGTGGTAAATCCAGTGCAGCGAGGACGAGACGAAGGGAGACAGGAATAGGAGCAATCAATAACAAATATATGTGCAAGTAGTTATAAAAACAAAAACTTTCGTGTGGACTAATCGATGTTTGCTCTAAAAATACCTCGTCTACTGTGGCAACCAACAATCTATTATTCACATATTTATGCTTTCGGCCACTGAGTATTTTAGCTAATCAGAAGAACACGAGAAAATAGAGGAAAAATTAGAAAAGTCCGTATCTTCTCAGCGAAATTCGAACGAGGAAAAGGGGCAATTTTCAACATCGCTTTGACACTTTCGCCGAACCGAGACAGCGAGAGCGGCAGCCAAGTGCAATAGAAAAGTACAGCGACAACATGAAAAACACCTCCTTCCGACCCCCAATCTGATCAAAATGGAATGAACTCGATGGTCTGATTCAGATTTTGTCGAAAGATCAATGCCTCGCACTGATTGCACTTTTTTGGTACAGCAAAAACTGTTCCCGAAGGTGGCACAAACACTTACCCCATTAGCCAGTCAACCGTGTCCCGCAGGTATTCCGGGAGTCTCTCCATCGCTGGTACTCTTCAGACAGGGTCTTTTTCTGATTTCCAAATACCTTGCACTAAAAATTGTTTTTCAAGAGTCCACCACAGTGTCCAGTGAATATTCGCTTTCGCAGCGCGTTTTCGGGCCGCAGAGCACTCGCGAAAGGACCTTCTGCACAGATAAAAGTCTTTTTCAGTTGAATTTTAGAAGTTACACTCGCGGAACTGTTTTTCAGTCGATTCAAACGCAAAACCGAGCAGCCAAACTTCTTTTCACGAAGAAAAGATTTATGACTGCCAGTCGCCAGAGCGAGAAGTCTGCGCCTTGACAGTAGAGTGAGATGGACTGAGAGTTGTTGGACATCTTTTAACAGAGATGTCACTGGAAAGCGCCCACCAGGTTTGAATATTTTCCTCTGATCCACGAGTGTTTTTCGTAAATTGTATTTAAATTACATTACAAGTGTGTTTATAAACGCTTTTTTGAAGCAAAACTAGTTGCTTTTACTCCTAGGTAGCGGAAAAACCTTTTGAAATAGAAAATACAACAAAAACGCTGGATGCGACATCTGTTGGAAAAAAATGTGTTCAACATAACCTCAAAATCGATACTGTTTGAAGTCGCAATAAAGTTTGATTTGATTTGATACTAGGCCAATAAGAAAACAACAGTTGGAAATATTGCCATTAAAAAATTTTTTTGTACTGTATGCCCTCCGCACACGGTCTAAATTGGTATGCCCGGTTTCATGCCATCGCCTGTCACTGATTACTGCGCAGGTCCAACAACAACACTAGTTCAGTTTATCAAGTATCTTGAGGAAGATTAGGAAAACTAATTCATTTCGGTGGAGAAACTGTGAAATCCGCTGCAAAATGATGTCGTACAAACTAGTAGCAGTAATTGGCCTCCTGATTGCGGCTTTTGTGATAATAACTAATGGCCAGGCGAAGCAAAAAGCGGTAAGTTATTTGTGCTTCGCTTTGACACGTCAGCCGGCAAACAAATTGATTTTCCATACGATTTCAGGGCCAGACTCTGACCGAAAAAGTCGGCAACTTGATGGATATGAATATGAAGAAATCCGTGCTGAAATTGAACGGCCACAAGTTCCGGGAGTACGTGAAGCAGTCTCCGAGAAACTATTCGGTCATAGTAATGTTTACGGCAATGGCCCCTGCGCGACAGTGTGCGATTTGCAGGCACGCACACGACGAGTTCACAATAGCCGCCAACTCCTACCGCTACTCCCCGATCTATTCCAATCGCTTGTTCTTCGCGATGGTCGATTTCGACGAAGGCTCAGACGTTTTCCAAATGCTCCGCCTCAACACGGCCCCAGTCTTCATGCACTTTCCAGCCAAGGGCAAGCCCAAAGGTCCAGACACTTTGGACATTCACCGCGTAGGCTTTTCAGCGGAAGCTATAGCCAAATTCGTCCAAGAAAGGACAGACATCCAAATCAGGATATTCAGGCCACCAAATTACTCCGGAACAGTTGCGGTGGTCACTCTGGGAGCTCTTCTCGCCGGTTTCCTCTACCTCAGGCGGAATAATCTCGAATTCCTCTACAACAAGCAGCTCTGGGGCTCGCTAGCTGTGCTTTTCTGCTTTGCTATGGTGTCTGGTCAGATGTGGAATCACATCCGAAGTCCACCTCTGGTCCACAAAGGAAACAGCGGCGGGATCGCATATATACATGGATCTTCGCAAGGACAGCTAGTCATTGAGACATACATTGTTATGTTCCTAAGTACAGAATCGAGTTTTTGCCCAAGCTATTCTTTTACTTAAAATTTCATATGCAATTTCAGATGCTATGATCGTCCTTGGCATGATTTTATTGACGGAATCCGGTTGGCAATCAGATATGCGAAAAGGTAGAATCATGGCTATTATTGGACTCGTCCTGGTGGCGGTGTTCTTTTCGCTGCTTCTCTCCGTGTTCCGATCGAAGGCTCAGGGATATCCTTATAGGTCAGTTTCTTTTAAAGAATTTTTAGTGAATTCCTTAGTAAAACGATTTTCTTTTTTTCAGTTTTTTATTTAAATAAAATGGAGGGTATAAACATATAGGAAGTGTTTATAAAAATTGATTTACCTTAGTTTGAACTTTCACCGTTGTTTTTGTATTTTAAATCAATAAACCTATAAAATATATCGTAATGCATTTTTCATTAGAAAAATCCTGGAATTATGACTTTTCTTGTGGCTGGATAGTCATCAAACTTCGATTTGTACCACTGGTGAGTAAACATCGCCACCAACGTCTGAAAAGAATATTTAAAAATACGCTAGAATTATTCGAAGTCATTTTAGGCGGAGATTTTGGCTATGATTTTTATTTTCTCATGCGTATTGAAGGGTGGGTTTAGGCAAACAACTTTAGCAAAGAGTGCGTCGTACTGCTTTCAACGAGTATAGACAAAGCTGTAAAGACATCTCTCAATTTATGACGTTTTTAGGCGGGTATATTGAGGTTTTGTATTTGTTTATAATTTTTTATGTACATATAATGTAAAAAAAGGCAAACTTGTAGGGATTTCCATTTTCTTAAACTTATTTCATACACGGTACCATTGAGAAGTCGTTTCTTTTAAAAATAATCGCAAAAAGCTGGAATTTTCAAAATAACGGTATATCTTGAGAATGGTTCAAGATATCGAGTTCTAGTGTAGCAAATTTTATTTTCGAATATCTCGAAACTTAAGGTTTTATCGGTCAATATTTTAGAGAGCATCCTTCAGACGAAATATAAATTAAATACAAAATCACACTCCCACACTTTGTGCAATATTTACCTGATTGGTGCAGACCCAAAAAACAATGAATAGCCAAGTACTACTAGCAGGCATAATACCCCACAATGCAATGTACATAACAATTTCAAAGAAAAAGTGTGGAGACGAAACATATTCGAAATATCCACCCTTTGGAATGTAATGTTTTAGGTTTTCGGATCCCGTATTATTCTGCCGCAATGATATTAATATTAAATTCGTCATGTATTGCTCATACCAAGCCCAGAGGAATATCAACACGAAAATCACTTTGATTTTATTAAAGCTGCCTAGTTTCTGAGGCTGATCACCTAAAATGAAATTAGTATATAACCAAATAATTAAAATTATTGACGTTAGAATGTTTACCTCCAGTAAATCCTTCAGCATTCGCCAAAATAGCCACAACAGCACCGAAATAGTGTAGAAATCCCACTAGATAGTGTGACAAATTCATTTTCCCAGGTGAGAAGATCTGAATAAAATTTGTCTCGTAGAACCTCCGCACGCATTGCATAGTCAACAAAAACATGGCCACTGTTGCTGATGTGAGATCTACCTGAACTGGACGTTGACCTCCTCCAGCCAATAAGTCCAGGAAACTTATCAGGAAATTTGGAGGTGCTTTGCTAGATTCAGGATAACCAAGAAATGTGCGTAACACGAAAAACAGGCCAAGCGACGACCATCCTAGAGCGAAGACGTAAAAGTGGGCAAACCAAGACTTTGGGCACTCGAGTCTTCCTGCAAATCTCGAGAGCGATCCTTTGTGGGCGAATTTCCCGTATCTTTTTGAATTATACTTGCAATAAATTATATTTTAAATCAAGTACGCTTAAATGCAGCACGGGTAGTTGCATAAATGCATCTATTTTAAAGTTCACAAATGTTAAAATTACATTTCGCAAAAATCGTTGTGCATTTAAGCGTGTTTTACTGCACTATACCTACCGAAAAGTCTGTGACAAAAACACTGGCAAATACGGTTCAATTAGTTTAACCAAACTTCCTACGAACAGAATCGCCAAAGTGAAATTGATAAACAGGAAGTTGAGGAAATGGATTTCCATTTTTCCACAGTTGAAGAGATTTTTTTGGACGGATTTATTGCAATTCCTATCTTTTCACGAAAAAAACTTTTTTTTATATTTGAGTTAGGTTAGCCAAGTTAAATTATATCGCCAATTCTGTAAGCCGACCAGCTGACTTGAATATGCGTTGTTTCAGTTTTTAAATAATAAAAACTATGAGAGCCATAAAAATGGCAAGTATAAACTGGACTTTGCGATCCACGCAGGTAAGTAAAATAACGGCATTTTACAGTTATTTGTCGCACTTTTTGTATTGGTATTTCGGACTATTCGATTTTTTGATTTTTTTTTTAATTTCTTAGAGGATTTTTTGAAAACAAAATTTTCAAGTACATTAAAAATACATTTAAATACTGAATTTGTGATTTCATATTAAAAAACAGAAAACTAACAAAATATTTAAAAAAAAACATAAACTTGCTATCTAGAACGCAGCCCAATGTCACTGTCAACGTGGTACATTTTTAGTGTACTTTACAAACACGTACTTTTTCGCGTGTACTTTCCGTGAAGTTTTGTTTTTTGTGATTTCCTCTGATCAGAAATCGTTTTAATCGAACAATTAGTAGCGAAATTATGTAATCTTTGCGTTATTTAATCGCTTTGTAGTTAGCTAAGGGCAATTCGCAAACATCTACGCGAGAAAATCTGTGCAATAAAACCAGAAATTCCTCCGAAATCAAGTCCACCTGTCCCGTCCTCGACTGCGCCCCTTCGCGAATTTTTCTCGTTTGTTTCGCTGAGAATAGTTTTGCAACTTGTTCCATTCCATCTTTCGCAAGAGCCCCATTCCCCCCGTTTAGCCCCGTATTCTACACTGACCACGGGAAAAAACGAAAAGCAAAAGGTGTCAAATGTTCCATTCAAATGAGGCGAATTGTTCAAAGTAGTGCCTCCTATGACATCATTTAGCGTGGAATTACGGTTACACCAGCATCAGAATCAGCAGCAGGTGAGTGGCTACGATTTCACCCATTAAAACCACCGAACTAATGGTCCCGTTCCGAGTTAATTACCTGATTTAATTGCATTTACCTTTCTTCACACTCATAACTGGTGTTCGTTTTTTCAGCAAAATAAATCCGCTATGGAGGGAATCGAACCGAACCAACAATCACAACAGCAAAACCCCGAAAACGCCAAACTCTTTGTTGGTTGCGATGGAGAAGGCGGGGGCGGCGCAGGTATTGCGAATTCCTTGGGCAATGTGCAAGCCACGATAAACAGTGAAATGGCAAAGTGCAATCTCGCAAAAGGCGACAGTCATTGCGAGGCAATCGAGAAAGATAACGATAAGAAACGTCTCCTTGCTGCCACAATTAGAAACGGCCCCGAAGCGACAATTAGAAATGGCACCGAAATTGCATGTTGTGCCGCCTTCGATGAAGATTCTTCGGACGGTCGAGAAAAATCAGATGTCACCCCCGAAAACCTGAAGAAAATCGATGATGTCATTGGCACGAAGAGCAGCAAAGCCAACAAAACCAATGAAGAAGATCAAAATTTGGTCGATTATGGTAACGAGCTGAGAATTGTTGAGGATGAATCGCCATCAAAGCAGGTAAACAAACATTTCACTTCGATCATTGTTAGCCTTCGTTGTTTGCAACCTCGACCTCTTCCTTAGTTTTGCATGTTAAAATCTAAGTAATTTGGCGTAGGCTGAGCAATAATGAAATAAACTTCTAGCATGAAAGTGAAAATCTGGTAGCGCGTTCCGCAGGTCAAAATTCTTTGTTTCAATGTCAAAGGCCTCTTTTTTCACTTTTCTTTTATTCGGAATTCCATCAACTTCGAGGGAACAGACAAACATTTTAGAGGGAAGGGATTCTTATAGCCCCAGTTTTATGGAATTTCCGTTCGATTAACGAAGTGTCGGGATTTCTTATAGCAAAGTTGCATTAATTTCATTCTTGTTTTGATATCATTCGGCTACAAATGTGTTGGCTGAGTGAGTTTAGGATCTAGAGTTGAAAATATCAAAAGTAAATCGAGTTTAAAATAGTTTGAAAAGTTTTTTTCTGTATTTTTCTGTGTTAAATTGTTATAACTAAGGCTGGACTTGAATTGAGAGACGGTATGATAACATGTTAATAAGAAAAACATGATTGAAATTTTTTTTCTGTTTGTAAATAATTGCTGGGCCGCAAATTTTCAAAATTCAAATGAGCTTAGTGCTAGCAGAAACTTAATTTGTTTAAAAAACACTTACTACTGTAAACCCAAAGAAAGCAAAAGTCTTTAACACACGGAATCAAAGCCAAAATAATACTTAATTGATTTTTAGCAAAAAAGTAATTTGTAAAAAAAGCAAAGATTCCAATTGAACGAAAAACAGAACAATTTGAATGTTAAAGAAAAACGTGCTCTGCAAACAAAAATGGACCTAAGACAATTTCTTTTATAGAAGATATGCACCATAAACGAAATTTTCCAAATAAATGCGCCGCAGGTGGAAATTTTGACATTTCGATGTAAAAAAAATTGTTTTTCTTGACATTTACATTTTATGCTGCGAACTTCTAAATTCCCTTCCGCCCCCACCACTCCTAGCTTTATCCCCACCAGCCCTTGCTTAAGTTTAAAATTTGTCGAAATTTAATTTATTCGTTTTTGAGTTTTACAAACAAACAAAATTTTGTAACAAGTACACAAAATTTTGGTTTTCAATGCAAATCGTATTAGAATGGCTTAAAATATGCATAGAAAATCTCCAATTAAAATTTTTTGACAAGCATGCAGACATAAATTATCCTACTTTACTAACAATACCGATATTATCCTATTTTTAGAGTCAAGCATTGGCGTTCACGATTGATTTCAACGAAGGAGCTTCAGGCCCCTCAGGCAGTACGGCATCTAAATACAAAAATATGATCGAGCGATTTCAAAGCAGACACAAGCGCGGTGTCTCCATGTCGAAATTGGAATGTCCAACACCACAAGCAAGCGCACCATCACCAAGCGAGCGACCTTCCCGATTGAGTTCGGCGTCCAGTGGCAGGCAATCACAAAAGTCATCCATCTCTGATGAATCGCAAATCGTACCCGAAGCGACCAAAGTGAAAATACGAATCAGAGATCGCAGCACTTCAGGAGTCCGAGACGCCAACAAAAGGCACAGTTGGTCGCCGAGATCTAGCACCCACGAACAAACCGAGTTTAAGAACAAAAGCGATAAACTTGCGAAGCAAGTAGCACTTCCAGTCGCGCTGTCAATATCACCAGCACCACAAACCATGGCAGCACCAACGAATAACGTGAAATCGAAGCCATATAAGTACATTAAGACCACTAAATTACACGATGCGCCGGCAATGTCATCTGCAGCGCCTCCGACCACTTCGTCTTTCACACCCCGGTCAACAGCAATGCAAATGGCTCTCAACAAAATCGAACTTGGATGTCCTGAACCACTGCTGGACGATCTCACGTTGAATAAACATTTAGCGGACGATGAGTCCGTAAGCGAGGCCGGCACTTACACCGTTGACGGAGACAACTACACGGAAGAGCAGAAGGAACTGATGAACATTGACAAATCAAAACAGAAAAACCTTAACATGGAATACTCAACGTCTAGTCACACCGACACTGGTCAATGCAGGCCGAAAAATCTCTCTCTAATGCTCTCTACTACCACGTCCGAGGACCGCAAACGAAATAATGTTCTCGAGGTGTCCTACTATCACGACGCCGCCAGCATGAAGCCAAAAATTTCATATTTAGACAAGATAAAATCTCGGGTAAAAAGCATTACGAAATCGCCAGATAAGAAGTTGACGACGAATCCGTCGATGGATCAGGGAACTTTCACGAGTGTCACTACAAGCGGTGTGCTTAGCAAACGTCCAACATTGGACGCGTATCCCAAACTAAATCGAAAGAATAGTCTTACCAAGTCATTGATTGATAGTTCAGAGTATATCAGTGGAGAGAATCGCTTCAAATCGGAATCACCGACATATCCGAATGCCTTCACAGACATCCAGAAGGCCGAATACAAATTGAGTGTCTTCACTAGCCATACAGATTCAAGGATTCTCGACGATTGCATAAGCTACGATGCTAAAACGCCCGTCACCCCGGACTCACCAGTCACCGATGCCACGAAATTGGTGGTGAGCGAGACAGGATTAAAAACTGCACAAACAAAAAGCGATTGGATTCAGGAGTGGGCCAGGAATGCCCGTCGTGCCAACAA
Organism: Chrysopilus asiliformis; assembly: GCA_964034945.1. Classification (NCBI taxonomy): domain Eukaryota; kingdom Metazoa; phylum Arthropoda; class Insecta; order Diptera; family Rhagionidae; genus Chrysopilus; species Chrysopilus asiliformis. Next base: position 99,308,467 of record OZ035961.1, read on the forward strand.
ACCCACAGTCAACAATCAAATGTCACGCAGCTACGACTTTGAAATGGCACAACAGCAGCAGCCCGTCTATTCTAATAAAACGCTGGACCGGTTTCGCAATCGAGGTCTCGGCGATTACGAGTATTCAAGCGAAACGGACGTGGCTGGCCATAAGCAGTTTATAGACGAATTTAGCAACAATAACGGTATGATTATCGCCCGCCCTCCCTTGAGCCCGTCGAAAATTCCATCGCCAATGCATACCGTTGGTCGAGCGAGAAGCGCCAGTCGAACACGGGGCAGTCTACAGGATCTGTCGCCGTCCAATTTCGCTGGCCCAGACACTGATATTTATCTGCAGAAAACAGCAGCCGTGATATCCAACCTGACACAGTCGTTGAGCAGGAAGAACTCCCTGCAGAGCACCAAATCGCCAAATATTAGCAGCACGAACTCCCCACGACGGTTACGTCATCACAATTCACAACAGCAGCACTATTCCGCCGATGAGTACAGTCCAATTCACAGTTCATCCAACTCTTCAACACACTATAACACTCTCCACAAGCGTAATCTATCCTTCGACTACCGCAACAACTTAATGTCGCACAGTTTGAATAGCGATGCATTGGCCGGACACTTGGACTCGCGACAGCATCGCCATCGCCAGCATTCGTTTGATGCGACAACTGGATCGCCGAACCGTTATTACCAGCAGAAGGTGTCTGTGTCGGGTATCGACCAAACAGAGCTATCGAACAAACAACAATCTCCGATTCGTCGTTCCAGTTCCTTCTCCACGAAACCCTACGGTTCGTCAGGTGGTAACAATCAATCAATGGCCTACACTCGTGCTGCCATGCAAAAGGCTTTCACTCCAAGGCCAACAATGTCTAATGATGCCAAGATTCCAATTCAGAAGTCCGCGAGCAGCACGAGTTTTAAGAAGGTATTTAGTGACTACGACACGAATGCTGAATATTATATAAACGACGAGGACGACCTGATAAACGACTACTATTCTTCTGATGAGTTCGACGAGCCAATGGACTCTCCATTCCAGGATACCGAACCGGAACCACCAGAGCCAATCACGAACACGAGATACAATAAGGCGCTGTTGATGCGAATCGAACGCAGCAAGCAGAAAGTGGCTGGGAATCCCGGCAATGCAAATCAAGCGGGGAAAGGAATGGGTGGTGGCGGTGGCGTTATGGCGTGTCCCAACACCCCGGAAATGCCTAGGCGAGCTGCCCAGAGTGCCGCTCGATCATCGATGCGTCAATCTGTGCCACGGGACTCGAGCTTGAACCGCCTGCGGGGTGAAGTTCCCAATTCTTTGGCTTCCGCCAAGAAGCAACTCCTGCAAACAGCAGCCACGCCATCCGGTAAGAAAGTGCAGCCAAAATACATGGACATTTCCAAATATAAGCCGGCTCATGGAGCCCATTTCCTTCGCAAAGACGAATCGAAAAGTACTTTGGTCAGTCGACCGGAGATAAGGCGAAGTCCCAGCAGCGCATCCGTAACAATGGGACGTAGTGATCCGACAAGAGCTAGCAATCGCAGTATAAAATCGGCCGGGTGTCGACCAAATTCGAGCAATAGTGCTGCACAAGCGAAACGTGATGCGCAAAGTAAGGACACTTTTTGTATTTTTTTTTAAGAAAACTATTACAAAAAAATGAAAAAATAGCAGGGTGTCCAGAAAATATGTCATGCGGATTTTTACATTGAGACCCCCTCCCCCACGCCTCTCGTTACGATTTTTTTGTATCCCCCCCTTCTCTAAATGCGTGACGTATTTAATAGACAACTCCTGAAGTGCGAGAAAATACAGACTTTTTACTCTCCGCAATTCATTTAACAAAGAGAAACTTCTAAAATTTGTCAAAGTCATTGATTTTTTTTTCCTGTCAGGCGAGTTTTAGGTGTTTTAATTCATAAAATGACTGGCCGAGAGCAATTCTTCTGCGAGTTTTTACCGTGGAATCAAGGCATAAGAATTAATCAAAATTGATTGAAAATTTCTTCAAAATTCCAGTACCGAAACAAAAAGAAGCTGAGCTGGCCATGTGGAAACGACGGGCAACTTACGACCCGATGAAGGCAGCTCTTGAAGGCAAACGAAAACAAGAAGAGGCCAAAAAACTAGCACAAATGCAATCGAAGGCCAGCGATAGGTTAGTAAATCATGATTTTTTGCATAAATATTCCATTGAAGAAATTTTTTTGAAAAAATCTGATTTAATATTTTTCTGTTTTCCGATATTATTTAGGGCATCGAATGAAAATGAGTTATGACGGGGAATCCTCGTTACTGATTTTTAGTAACGAATTGTCTGATCTCCCCTCTCCGAATTAAACAAAAAAAAATCGTCCTAAATCTAATCAAAACCAAACAAACAAATTATTCACAAAAAAAACGAAAAACTTTCGATTATTGGTAATGAAATTAATTTATTTTTGCGTTGATTTTTTTTTTTGCATTATTCTATACTGTTTTTGTGTTGCTACAAAATATTTCGGACATTTTTATATAGCGCTTTCAATCATTCTTCATATATGTTTGTATTTTGTTTAATTTGCACGTTGATTTCGATGATTGCCGAAGGCGTATTGATTTGTCGTCAATTTATTTTTGGCTTTTTACATGTTTTACTCATTCTATTGCGATACTTTCATGACATCATGCATCCATAAAACATTGATACGCAACGGGAAAATACCTTATTCAGATATTTTTTTGAATAGGAAATTATTTAAATTCGGTATCTATGACCTCTACTTTAGAGTCAAGATTAGATCGTAACCAATTTTGCTAATAGAAAAAGAACCAATTTTTCGTGGTAGAGAATATTAGTATTTTTATAAAGCTCCGACATTAATGCCAATACAGAACTGAAAATGAAAAAAATAAGTTTCAATCTGCCAACCCTTTGTTTGGTTTCGGTGACTAAAACGAGATTCTGTAGGCCATGAGATTCTAAAGAAAAGTAAATCTACATCTACTTTTATTTGATGTGTCACCGTATTTTTTTTTTAGTTTACAAACAAGATTTGTTTCTTGTTTTTTTGAGCTGACTAACTTTTGAGATTTGGCAGTTTCAATCATAATCCACCATAATCATAATTTTAATTTTTTTTCTGGATACGACAAACGGTTTAAAATGCAGGCTTTCCTCGATATACGACGCTCAATGTTTTGACTTCTAATTCAAAACAAAATGTTTTTTTTTTAAATGTTTCCCCTTATTACATTTTGTTGCCCCAGAATTTAATTGTCGTAAGTTGTTCAACACGTCGAACAACATGCGATAATTAAATTCTCGAGTGACGATTTATCAACATTAATAAATATTCACACAGTTGACATTTTTTGTTAATCGAGCCAAACAATTTTTTATTTAAAATTAGACAAACATTCAAGTCAAATATTATTCGAACTCCTAATTATACCTAAATTTATAGCCACTTGTATCTGTTTTTTATGTAAATAGGTTTGTCTAAGATAAACAAAAAAATCGGTATTATTTAATAAAAAAAAATAGCAATTAAATTAATAATTCACGTAAGCAAAAATATTCTACAGCATCTATCAACGAAAGAGCTATATTTTTTTAATCAAATCGATGTAGGATAATCCATTTGTTGATATGTATGAGCTTACCATTTCGCTTCAACAAATAATCATTCATTTCAAAATTTGAATTTCACTAACAAATCGCTGAGAAGAAAATTATATATTCACAATTGTTTTCGTTATTTATAACACGTAGAAATGTTTAAAAAATTGAATGTTTTAATGTTGTGCTATGTTTTTAACTTTTTTTTTAAATAGTTCTGTGGTTTTGCGATCGCAATCATTTCACAGCGGAGTTGGTTCATTTGCCGATGATAAACGATTGGGCGATGGTAGCAATAAAAACTACAGATGGACACTTACATCGACCGAATCGAGTGATGAAGATGGAGAGTTTATCACGTCTAATTCCTAGTAAGTAAATTACTACCTATTTCCTGTTAAAACTCCAATTTTTCGATTTTTTTTCTGTGTTTTCATATAAATGAATTACCCGCATGTTATTATTTTTTTTTACAAACCTTTATACATACTTTTGTTAGTTTATAATTTCTATGCTAAAGTTTACATTAGTTAGAAACTATTATTAGAAAAAAAAATTAATCTCTTATGATAATCAAAAGGAAATTCTTAAGAAATTATAAATTAAAAAAAAAGAAAGTTTTTCAAATATATCTTATTTGAAATTTCATGTTATATAAAACTTGTTTTTGGTTTTTATTAATTTATCTATATGTATTACGATGTTCTAAACCTTTACAAATGTTATCCCTATTTCTTCGTATTCAATAAAAAATTAAAATAAAACAAAACCAGCAAACAAACAAAACAATGTTTATCATATGATTATATTAGAACAGAAACACCGATGACTATGTATTATTTTATAAATTTATTTATAAAAAAAAATTCTTTTTAAAAATAATTCATTTTAAATCAAATATTTTGTATTAAAAGAAAATTATTCGATTGATAATAAAGAAGAACTGTGAAATGTATTTTTGATGAGATTGTGAAACGAATATTCTTAATTTAAACAAGAAAAGTTATATTTAAATAATATTACAAAAAAAAATTAACAAGACAGTAATTTTGAACGTACAAAAAAAAGTCTTTGATAAACTGAGGATAGAAGATGTCGTTTTTCAGTAATTGTCGAATGAGATAAAAAATTGTAAATGTTCCAATGGCTGTTTAAAAATTTGCTTGTTTTATAGAATAGTTAGAAGTAATTGCTACAAAACGACATTTACTTACAAATTTTATTAAAGACTTGTTCAATTTATGCATTGTGAGTTGGAAGACGTTTCAAGAATTTAATTAAAATTATGGAATTGTTGACTACTTGTGAGGAATTCAGGAGAATCTATAAAAAATACACATTTTTAATGCAAGTAAATAAATTTAAAAATCAAGTTAATAACGGTAATTTTAGTTTTGTGAGTTCTTTTTTGTTTAAATGCAAAAAAGAACTCACAAAACTAAAATTACCGTTATTAATTTAAAGTTTTACTTTCTACTGTATGCTACAAAAAAGTTTTTAAGAAAATTTTACAAAAATCTTACGTTATTATTCAAAATTCTAAATCAAATTCAATTCCAATGTCATAAAGATTTTTCTAATGGCAGCTATTGCTTTACTTGAATTTAATAAGTATAACTTTGGCCAAAAGTGACGCACTAGAAATAATGGAAATCGAAAATTAAAACATAAGAAAAACCACAATCACCAGACGAAATTTTTATTTAAACATAATAAAAGCTACAATTACCGTAGGGCAATCGTCAATTACTCTAAATGAGGAGGGATAAAAAAAATTACTAAAAAAATCCATTTGTGTGGGAGTGTTCCGATTGGATTTTAATGTAGGGAATGGAATGGTTATGTAAAATCATATTCTAAGCACTTTATAAACTTTTTTGTCTATAAGCGATGCAAAAAACTTTTTCGTTTGTATAGAAGAGAGGTGAAGGAATGGTCTGATATTGTCGGCTCAAGAATTTAGCCTTGCTATTTACGAGAAACACAACTGTAAAAATGGTCAAATCTCTAGCTCAATCCCTTCGAAAATTATGATGTTCATGGGCAGAAAGACTAATGGACAAACAGACAGACGGAAAAACAGTCATCCCAAACACCCTGGTGTAGTTCATTTTTGTATCCGATGATTGGTTTGACGCATTACAAACGGTATATTAAATCTAATGTACTTTGATTTGATTCTCGTATGGAGTATAACAACTTATAGAAAATCATGCACATTTTTGTCTTGTTAATTTTTTTAAGCGAAAACTTACGCGTTGCAATTAAATTTTTTTTTTAAATCTAGTCAAAAGCGACGAAAATGAGAAAATGAATGAAAACGAATAAATGATAGAAGAGTTTATATTAAATGAAAACAATTCACTACTTTACTAAACATTGTTTTGTATTATTTATTATTATTACGATAATTATTATACAATGAAAATTAATATACACATTTCTTCTTAGCGCTCTCTATTTTCCTCTAAATAGATACAATAAATAAATATTATTAGATTATAAAAATAATGAAAACATTTTTTTTTAAATAATTTTGTTATGAACAAAAGTTTTACAATGTTTTTAGCAATATTATATGCAATTTTATTATTTCTTAAACGTTAATTATTTTACCAACATGTAAACATAGATTATTTTGAATATTATAAAAAAATCGTATTTTTTATTCGTAATGAAAACAAATTTTTAAAATTCAAATTGTTATTCGTAGATGAAACAAAAAAAGATTATTTGTAAAAATAAAAATGTCATATTCAATATGAAAATTAATTGCCTTTTATTTTACGACGTAACGCTTTAAAATTTACAGCATAGTCATTGGCCGCAGACTTTCTATGGAACTTCGGATTCTGTTTCAACAAAATAGCTTGAACTGACCATAAAAAGTTGATTTTTCTGTATTTCCCCTACACCAATGGCTGTCAACCTTTCTTTTCTCCCGTGTCCGCCTTTTTCGAAATTTAGAGTTATAAAATAAAAATGAAACATAATTTTTATTTAGTTGAATAATCATTAAAATTGATGATCCTGCCTTCAATAATCCGCGCTTTGTTAGTTTTTTAGTAGAAAATTCAATTTCAGTCTAATCAAGACGATGTTTTACGACATTTTATCTCTGAAACAGTTAAACGCATAAGAAAATTTTCCATAGAGCACTTGTACCCCAATTAATTTGTTCCAAGTTTGGTCCAAATTATTTTCACTCTTCAATATACCAGAAGGGAGATATTTGCGAAAATCAGTAGATTTTTTAGTCGATTTTACATACTATGACGTCATTGCTTTAACTCGAATTTCTCAATAATTCGAAGATTTTTCAATCCTCTTGAACTTGGCTATTTTACTCCATGTTATTTTACCATGATACCTCGATAAGTTAAGTTTCTGGACAAGCTGTCGCATCTCAAAACGAACCAATCGATTCGATTGATGTTCTAAACTTGTATAAATCGGCAATTCAAAAGTAATTAAAGGTCCAGTACCGATTGTCCAAAACTTTTTTCTTCCTTTTCAGTACACTTTTTCAAATAGAAGCTTGTTTAAAAAAATTATTTTTTTATCTGAACAAAATTCTTTATTAATAATTCTTTATTAACGAACAAAACTTTTAGATAAAATCTCGATGTTGATTTTTAACTTTACTTAATCTTTGGATAAGTAATATCAGTAGCAACGCCGCAATGGTTATTCTTGTTTCTAGCTAAATACAAATATCCTTCAATCCCCCAACTTTTGCCCCATGAATTCTTTATAATCCAATAATCTCCCTCAGGACTTGTGCCATATCCAACCAACAAAACCGCGTGATCCAAATCATAAACTCCATTCTTGCATTCTGGTTCATAGTAAATTCCGCCCTTGTAGAATTGGAAGGACATGGGAGTAGCATCCAAAGCAATCGCTAACGGGCCAACATCCGCTAAGGTTTTCTTAAGATCTTCTTCGTCACCACGTTTCGGATTCACAATACCGACGATTTTTTGAGGAATTTTCTTAGTTTTCTTGCATTTGCCCTTCTTTCCTGTGTATTTGTAATTTTTCTGTAACGTGATTCCTTTAGCTTTAATGAATTTGAAGGTATTCTGAGCTAAGCCTCCACCACAACCAGCATTTCCGTATGGTCCGGAACAGTCTACGATGTTTTGTTCAGATAAGTTGACCACTTTTTTAGTTTTCTTAGCAATTTGACCTTCCAGTGCTCCATTTGCAGCAAAACTGTAGCAACTTCCGCAGACGGAACCTTGATTTTGTACCGGTGATACTCGACTTTTATTCCTCCAATCAAGAGATTCTGGGACGACTCCTCTGAGTTTTCGGGGTTCCGGGTTAGTTTTTGCTAGTCTAAAATAGAAATATGTAAAATTTAATTTTACCCAAAAAACTCCAAAAGTTTTAAAAAATTGTGAATTTTCTCAAAAAAAACTTGTTTAGAAAAAAATTTTATAGTATTTTTTAGAACTTACTTCTTTGTGCGCATTCTGCCCTTGGCACGAACATTAAATTCTTTCGGTTCTAAATCAGAAAAGTCATTGAATCCTACTTTGAAACCGACTTTTCCAGCCTTAAATTTAGCATTGTGGTCCTTCACGAATTTCAAATTCTTAAGGAAAACCTCCTTTCGCTTGACTTCGTTCTTGTACTTCTTCTTATGAACTGTCTAGAAATTGTGAAAAAGGAATTAAAAAATGTTATAGTGTGTAAAATGATATTTAAAATTAGTTTCAAACATAGTTCAATTACGCTATAACATTTAATTACAATTTTTTAAAAAATGTGGTTTAAAAATTATGAAATTCAAAATTTAAAACTGCAATTAGATTTAACTATAACTGCTATGACGTTAAAGTTTTAAAATAACAATTTTTGATCATTACTTTTACTTACTTTATATTTATGCCATTCCTTATCTTCAGCCGGAGTTGACTCCACACAAATATAAATTGTAAAGACTATAAGAATTAAAAATAATAATTTCATGTTAGATACTTTGTAATTCACAAGTGAACTGAAGTTAATAATTTCCCATTCTTCTTTTATATAAAAAGTCAAATTGTTTACCTTCCAATTAAATATTCTTAAAAACCATATGCTAAATTAGGCGTTAGCACAACTGTTTATAATTATTAGCTATACGAAAATATTTGATTTAAACTGACGCAACAGGTTTTCTTTTTTTAGCATTTACCAGTATTAAAAATGATCGCTTAAAATGTGTTCAAAATTTAAATTTTCGAACAGAAAAAACTGAAAAATTTCCTTTATATAAATTTAGCAGTTTCTAGTTTGGTACACTATGTGTATAAAACTGTCGTTTTACAAGACCAAAAGCATTTTTTCCCAATCAATAAATTTGAAGGACTCAAAAAATCCAACTGATAGAATTTAAATTGAAGAAAGTTCAAAATATCGAGTATCTATCAAGAACATGTTCTTGTACAAGGATATCTAATTTTCTTTTAAGAAAACCCGGTCTTAAGAACACAAAAAGGTAAGAAAAAAATTAAAATTTGCAAATTTTAAGAATGGTAAAGGTTGTAAAGTAAGTTAATGTAAAATTATTGGGCCTATTCTTAAAATGTAAGATTGCTCTGTATCTGTAACTTTACATTTTCAGTCCACTTTGCTATTCACAAACTGTAACTTTGACATTCTGTATCTGTAACTAGCTGTCAAATCATCTGTAAGTTTATGCCGAGAGAAAACTTATCCATAAGGTTACATTTTTTAAGAAAAATGCAAAATTTTAAGAATAAAGGAAATATGTCGGACTTAATATTGTTGTATAATGGATGGGAAGAAGAAAAAAAATAATTCATTTTAAATCAAATATTTTGTATTAAAAGAAAATTATTCGATTGATAATAAAGAAGAACTGTGAAATGTATTTTTGATGAGATTGTGAAACGAATATTCTTAATTTAAACAAGAAAAGTTATATTTAAATAATATTACAAAAAAAAATTAACAAGACAGTAATTTTGAACGTACAAAAAAAAGTCTTTGATAAACTGAGGATAGAAGATGTCGTTTTTCAGTAATTGTCGAATGAGATAAAAAATTGTAAATGTTCCAATGGCTGTTTAAAAATTTGCTTGTTTTATAGAATAGTTAGAAGTAATTGCTACAAAACGACATTTACTTACAAATTTTATTAAAGACTTGTTCAATTTATGCATTGTGAGTTGGAAGACGTTTCAAGAATTTAATTAAAATTATGGAATTGTTGACTACTTGTGAGGAATTCAGGAGAATCTATAAAAAATACACATTTTTAATGCAAGTAAATAAATTTAAAAATCAAGTTAATAACGGTAATTTTAGTTTTGTGAGTTCTTTTTTGTTTAAATGCAAAAAAGAACTCACAAAACTAAAATTACCGTTATTAATTTAAAGTTTTACTTTCTACTGTATGCTACAAAAAAGTTTTTAAGAAAATTTTACAAAAATCTTACGTTATTATTCAAAATTCTAAATCAAATTCAATTCCAATGTCATAAAGATTTTTCTAATGGCAGCTATTGCTTTACTTGAATTTAATAAGTATAACTTTGGCCAAAAGTGACGCACTAGAAATAATGGAAATCGAAAATTAAAACATAAGAAAAACCACAATCACCAGACGAAATTTTTATTTAAACATAATAAAAGCTACAATTACCGTAGGGCAATCGTCAATTACTCTAAATGAGGAGGGATAAAAAAAATTACTAAAAAAATCCATTTGTGTGGGAGTGTTCCGATTGGATTTTAATGTAGGGAATGGAATGGTTATGTAAAATCATATTCTAAGCACTTTATAAACTTTTTTGTCTATAAGCGATGCAAAAAACTTTTTCGTTTGTATAGAAGAGAGGTGAAGGAATGGTCTGATATTGTCGGCTCAAGAATTTAGCCTTGCTATTTACGAGAAACACAACTGTAAAAATGGTCAAATCTCTAGCTCAATCCCTTCGAAAATTATGATGTTCATGGGCAGAAAGACTAATGGACAAACAGACAGACGGAAAAACAGTCATCCCAAACACCCTGGTGTAGTTCATTTTTGTATCCGATGATTGGTTTGACGCATTACAAACGGTATATTAAATCTAATGTACTTTGATTTGATTCTCGTATGGAGTATAACAACTTATAGAAAATCATGCACATTTTTGTCTTGTTAATTTTTTTAAGCGAAAACTTACGCGTTGCAATTAAATTTTTTTTTTAAATCTAGTCAAAAGCGACGAAAATGAGAAAATGAATGAAAACGAATAAATGATAGAAGAGTTTATATTAAATGAAAACAATTCACTACTTTACTAAACATTGTTTTGTATTATTTATTATTATTACGATAATTATTATACAATGAAAATTAATATACACATTTCTTCTTAGCGCTCTCTATTTTCCTCTAAATAGATACAATAAATAAATATTATTAGATTATAAAAATAATGAAAACATTTTTTTTTAAATAATTTTGTTATGAACAAAAGTTTTACAATGTTTTTAGCAATATTATATGCAATTTTATTATTTCTTAAACGTTAATTATTTTACCAACATGTAAACATAGATTATTTTGAATATTATAAAAAAATCGTATTTTTTATTCGTAATGAAAACAAATTTTTAAAATTCAAATTGTTATTCGTAGATGAAACAAAAAAAGATTATTTGTAAAAATAAAAATGTCATATTCAATATGAAAATTAATTGCCTTTTATTTTACGACGTAACGCTTTAAAATTTACAGCATAGTCATTGGCCGCAGACTTTCTATGGAACTTCGGATTCTGTTTCAACAAAATAGCTTGAACTGACCATAAAAAGTTGATTTTTCTGTATTTCCCCTACACCAATGGCTGTCAACCTTTCTTTTCTCCCGTGTCCGCCTTTTTCGAAATTTAGAGTTATAAAATAAAAATGAAACATAATTTTTATTTAGTTGAATAATCATTAAAATTGATGATCCTGCCTTCAATAATCCGCGCTTTGTTAGTTTTTTAGTAGAAAATTCAATTTCAGTCTAATCAAGACGATGTTTTACGACATTTTATCTCTGAAACAGTTAAACGCATAAGAAAATTTTCCATAGAGCACTTGTACCCCAATTAATTTGTTCCAAGTTTGGTCCAAATTATTTTCACTCTTCAATATACCAGAAGGGAGATATTTGCGAAAATCAGTAGATTTTTTAGTCGATTTTACATACTATGACGTCATTGCTTTAACTCGAATTTCTCAATAATTCGAAGATTTTTCAATCCTCTTGAACTTGGCTATTTTACTCCATGTTATTTTACCATGATACCTCGATAAGTTAAGTTTCTGGACAAGCTGTCGCATCTCAAAACGAACCAATCGATTCGATTGATGTTCTAAACTTGTATAAATCGGCAATTCAAAAGTAATTAAAGGTCCAGTACCGATTGTCCAAAACTTTTTTCTTCCTTTTCAGTACACTTTTTCAAATAGAAGCTTGTTTAAAAAAATTATTTTTTTATCTGAACAAAATTCTTTATTAATAATTCTTTATTAACGAACAAAACTTTTAGATAAAATCTCGATGTTGATTTTTAACTTTACTTAATCTTTGGATAAGTAATATCAGTAGCAACGCCGCAATGGTTATTCTTGTTTCTAGCTAAATACAAATATCCTTCAATCCCCCAACTTTTGCCCCATGAATTCTTTATAATCCAATAATCTCCCTCAGGACTTGTGCCATATCCAACCAACAAAACCGCGTGATCCAAATCATAAACTCCATTCTTGCATTCTGGTTCATAGTAAATTCCGCCCTTGTAGAATTGGAAGGACATGGGAGTAGCATCCAAAGCAATCGCTAACGGGCCAACATCCGCTAAGGTTTTCTTAAGATCTTCTTCGTCACCACGTTTCGGATTCACAATACCGACGATTTTTTGAGGAATTTTCTTAGTTTTCTTGCATTTGCCCTTCTTTCCTGTGTATTTGTAATTTTTCTGTAACGTGATTCCTTTAGCTTTAATGAATTTGAAGGTATTCTGAGCTAAGCCTCCACCACAACCAGCATTTCCGTATGGTCCGGAACAGTCTACGATGTTTTGTTCAGATAAGTTGACCACTTTTTTAGTTTTCTTAGCAATTTGACCTTCCAGTGCTCCATTTGCAGCAAAACTGTAGCAACTTCCGCAGACGGAACCTTGATTTTGTACCGGTGATACTCGACTTTTATTCCTCCAATCAAGAGATTCTGGGACGACTCCTCTGAGTTTTCGGGGTTCCGGGTTAGTTTTTGCTAGTCTAAAATAGAAATATGTAAAATTTAATTTTACCCAAAAAACTCCAAAAGTTTTAAAAAATTGTGAATTTTCTCAAAAAAAACTTGTTTAGAAAAAAATTTTATAGTATTTTTTAGAACTTACTTCTTTGTGCGCATTCTGCCCTTGGCACGAACATTAAATTCTTTCGGTTCTAAATCAGAAAAGTCATTGAATCCTACTTTGAAACCGACTTTTCCAGCCTTAAATTTAGCATTGTGGTCCTTCACGAATTTCAAATTCTTAAGGAAAACCTCCTTTCGCTTGACTTCGTTCTTGTACTTCTTCTTATGAACTGTCTAGAAATTGTGAAAAAGGAATTAAAAAATGTTATAGTGTGTAAAATGATATTTAAAATTAGTTTCAAACATAGTTCAATTACGCTATAACATTTAATTACAATTTTTTAAAAAATGTGGTTTAAAAATTATGAAATTCAAAATTTAAAACTGCAATTAGATTTAACTATAACTGCTATGACGTTAAAGTTTTAAAATAACAATTTTTGATCATTACTTTTACTTACTTTATATTTATGCCATTCCTTATCTTCAGCCGGAGTTGACTCCACACAAATATAAATTGTAAAGACTATAAGAATTAAAAATAATAATTTCATGTTAGATACTTTGTAATTCACAAGTGAACTGAAGTTAATAATTTCCCATTCTTCTTTTATATAAAAAGTCAAATTGTTTACCTTCCAATTAAATATTCTTAAAAACCATATGCTAAATTAGGCGTTAGCACAACTGTTTATAATTATTAGCTATACGAAAATATTTGATTTAAACTGACGCAACAGGTTTTCTTTTTTTAGCATTTACCAGTATTAAAAATGATCGCTTAAAATGTGTTCAAAATTTAAATTTTCGAACAGAAAAAACTGAAAAATTTCCTTTATATAAATTTAGCAGTTTCTAGTTTGGTACACTATGTGTATAAAACTGTCGTTTTACAAGACCAAAAGCATTTTTTCCCAATCAATAAATTTGAAGGACTCAAAAAATCCAACTGATAGAATTTAAATTGAAGAAAGTTCAAAATATCGAGTATCTATCAAGAACATGTTCTTGTACAAGGATATCTAATTTTCTTTTAAGAAAACCCGGTCTTAAGAACACAAAAAGGTAAGAAAAAAATTAAAATTTGCAAATTTTAAGAATGGTAAAGGTTGTAAAGTAAGTTAATGTAAAATTATTGGGCCTATTCTTAAAATGTAAGATTGCTCTGTATCTGTAACTTTACATTTTCAGTCCACTTTGCTATTCACAAACTGTAACTTTGACATTCTGTATCTGTAACTAGCTGTCAAATCATCTGTAAGTTTATGCCGAGAGAAAACTTATCCATAAGGTTACATTTTTTAAGAAAAATGCAAAATTTTAAGAATAAAGGAAATATGTCGGACTTAATATTGTTGTATAATGGATGGGAAGAAGATTCTGAGTAAGTTAAATAAAAATACTTAGAAAGAAATGTTTATACGATTTGTTATACAGTTCAGAAGAAGCAACTGTCAGGAATCCCTATTATTCAGTTACAGTTTGTGAATACCAATTTGGAATCTAATGTAAAATTAGTGTGGATCATGTGGAACATGTAAAGTTACAGTTGCAGATACATTTACATTCGTGAATAGCCCCATATGTTTCGTCTGTTAAAAGTTTACCTCTCGTGAAGGTAAAGCAATTAATTTTAGACTGCGACGTTTCGTCCTTTTATCGGTGGAAATTATATTTAATATGTTTTAAATTCCAATCTTACTTAATTGCATAAATTCATATTGACAACATTCTAGTTATATGGTGAATTACTAAGATCTAATACTATGTTCAAACGGACGCAAAATTACGTAATTTTTCGTCGGTGTGACCATAGTATAACACGAATCACTGGTTAACTGATTTAATAAATAGGTTAGCAAAAAGATCAAAATTTTTATGTTTTAAAAAAATTATACTAAAAAACATAAGAAAAGCTACAATTCCCAGGGGTCAATCGTCAAATACTCTATATGAGGACAGACAAAATTTTTGTTTAAAAAATCCATTTGCTTGGAGGGGGAGAGGGGTTCCGATTGGATTTTGATGTATCAAGCACATTTCGTCTTTATAAATTTTTTGTTTTCGATGAAATCGCAAAAAAAAACTTTCATATGTATGAGCATAAACAAATTATATAAAGACTGTTTTTCTCTAACAACTCAGCTTTGAAAAATAATACCCCAAAGCAGCAGATATGCATGCGGTTGGCAGCGCACACGAGCAGCGGAGCATGTCGCTTGGCCGAAGAAAAACATTCAATTCATTTTCAAACTCTCCGATCAACACGAAGTTTTACCGAAATCGTAGTTTTCTATCAACTTTTGGGAAAGTACCGCTAGCTACAACGGTTACCTCCCATACAATTTTTCTTAAATACTAATTTCTCGAACACTGCGCTTGTGAGAAAAAATGCATATAATCAAAATTAAAGGAAATAATATTGCCTACATTTTTAATTTTAGGTGAACTCCACCTCAACTCATACTCTCGTTTACAGTTAAGTTCGATTTCTTAACTTTGCTCGATTGGATATTGTTAGGGAATCACAAAAACTTTAAAAATTTGTAACGGCTTAACCGATTGAAATGATATTGAACATTTTCGAAAGGTAATTCCTTGTCACAAAAAATATTTTTTGACTTCCTCTCCCTCCCCCTCACCGTCATATTGTAAAATTCAATTGAGTGACAATATAAATAAAATTTGGGGGTAAATCAGTTATTTCAAAAAAAAAATCAAAAAAAATCGAATACAAGAAAATTGTATATATTTTACTGATTTTCGATTGGTTTTTATGTTTTCTGTACATAATATTAACTCAAAAGATTTAGGAGTTAAATATTAATTAGAAATTCATTTAAAAGAAAGTTTTTTTTTCTTTGAGAAAGTTTCCGTCTGGAATAAATCTGTGAAAATGTTGAGTTTCTGGAAGTATTTTGACACTTTTAAACCTTCTTTGAAGTTGTTGCTGTTTTTCTTGAGATATTTTACATTTCGTCACTAAATTGAATTTTAATATGAAGATGAGGGGGAGGGAGAGGAAGTCAAAAAAAAATTTTTTGTCACAAGGAATTACCTTTCCAAAATGTTCAATATCATCTCAATCGGTTAAGCCGTTACAAATTTTTAAAGTTTTTGTGATTTCGAGTTTTCGCCGACTTTGACCCCTCCTTCCGTCTACTGGAATTTATTCCACGAAACAAAAAAAAATACAGGTATCTTTTTTTTAGGTCTCTAACTACATCCAAATGAAAAAAGTCAAAAAAAAAACAAAGGTGACTTTCAAGCTCCATTCAAGTCGAGTATGAAGTTTTTACATATCTCTAACGGTTCATGAGATAATTTGAAAAACATTATTTTTCACATATTTTTCGGAAACTTTAAATATTGCAGAAGAAAGTCATGTAATGCTCATATATCTTTTTTGAATTGTTTAAATCATACTTTAAATTGTCTAAATAAAATACATTTACTTGCTTTATCAAACTACAATTCGGTGGAAATTTGATAAAACTTGAAACTTACATTCTCAAAGCAATTTAAAAATATGAACAAAATATAACAAGATAAAATTTTTAGTTTGCTGATTATTTTAACGTTTAAAGTTCAAAATAAATTTTGAATTAACACACAAACTAAAAATTTTCTCATGTCACATATTTATTGTTAGAAATCAAAATATTAATCGAAAACCTGCGGAAGGAAAAAATACGCACACACAAAACACACACACACAAAATACAAACACACAAAAAAAACACCAAACACACTTGCCCCCGCTTCGTGTCGCTAGCAAAAGAATTCAACGAGAATAAAACGAACTTGAAACGAACTAGAAACGAAAACTGGTTTTAACAAAGGGCGAATGAAGCAGCGGCATGTATAGGCGATCACCACGGCTGCTTGTGGCTGCTTTGTGGCTAGTCGGCAGCTGCTACGTCACGATGGGGTATTATTTTGAATTTCGGTTTTGCACTAAGTTGAGTTGTTAGAAAAAAACAGTCTTTATATAATTTGTCTATGGTATGAGGGAGGGGAGAAGGAGTAATCCAACTGGATTTTTATGTAAGGAAAAGTTATGTAAAACCTTTTTCTCAATACATTTTACCTATCTAAATTTTTCAATACGACTCACCGTTTTCGAGAAAATGGTGTAAACCTGAGGTTGTCGGAATTGAGAAAAAAATCTGTGACAAAACCCATGTTTAAGGATAAAAAATTAAAATAAGAATAACAATGTCTTTAAATCTATATTCTAATAAATGTAATGTTTTCTTACACAGGAACTACATTTACCTTCGACAGCGAAACTGTCCGTTTGGTTTACCAGTTTTACTGATAAGACAGTGCTGGTATACCAGATTTTGGCAGACAAAAAAATTAAATTAGCAGAAACTAAACGTTCAAGAAATGATTTATTGCGGCTTATCAATATTTTATGAGAAAGGGAATGCCTGTTAAATGCACATTAAAAATATTACACAATCAGACGCTTTAAATTCAATATTTTGGTAATCATAATTTGTTGTTCCCTGCTCAAATGAGATTTCGCGAAATATAACAGACTGTGACTAAATAACTTGTTTACCAAAAAATAAAACCTAATGTAGTTCCTGTATTAGGAGATAGAAAAATAAACTAAATATAAAATTAAGAAATAAAAAATTTATGGAAAATGTGTTTAAAAAGTTTAAAAAAAGAAAAACGTTTGTCAAAATTTTTAATTCAATTTTTTCCGCATATTTCGAAATAGTCACACAACAAATTCCACTTTCAAAAAGTCTATGAAAATCTGAAAAACAGGAGTTGGGAACCCTCTTTTTTGACACTTCTTTCGCGTTCCTTCTTCGTGGATTTTCTGGTCTGTTTCTCGATTTTAGAAATTGTTTTTTATTGATAGTGAATTAAATTTGCATCTAAAAGTAGCAGAAACTGAAAGTTTTTCGCTATGTCCGACGCTTGGGATGAAATCCAGGCGGTAAAAAGCAAGAGAAACAGTTTTCGCGAACGTCTCGAAAAGCGGAAGAAGGAACGACAAGGTATTTTAGCGTCGTCCAACACGATTCTCCCTGGACCATCAATCAAAAGCGAAGAAGTGGTTTCTCTGAAGCTAGATTTAGGTAAATGCTGCCTAGTTCCGAAAGGTATTCGAGTTATTTGAAAATTTTTTAGATACAGACTCAGAAGTTGACAAAACAGTTCTCCAAATTCTGTCCAACACTGCGCTACTACTTCCATTGAATTCGTTGCAGCTATGCGAGAAAGCCGGGAGACTTCTGGAGAAGCCAGTTTCTAGGGAGACAGTGAACTATCTATTGAACAAATTGGCCACGCAGTCTGTTATCAAGTAATGTATTTGTTGATGGTTTAGTTGAGATTGGAGATTGTTAAAAATTATGATTTGCAGCATAAAAAATGTTTCGATTGGCACGGAGAGCGGCTTCGAAGTAATATTCGTCGATCATGATCTCGTATTGAATCTTTATAAAGATTACATGAGCGAATGTGGGACAGCGCCGAAGCCTGATCTGGATTTTAAGAGAAAACGTAAACGATTTCGTTAATTAACAATTTATGAATCTCAAAATTTCGCACGTATTTGTAGGCGAAAGTGATGAAGACGACGACGAGAATTCTTGTAAATCCCTTAAAACCAAGGAAAATGAGAAGCGTGTGATCAAGGAATCCTCTAACGATGCCACAGATATTATGGTTAAATTTAATCATTCCATCTCTATATAGAAAGTTCACACATTCTTAATTTCTTTCAGTCATTGTTGTCCATGCCTTCGACAAGGGAAAAACAAAGCAAACAAGTTGGCGAGGAAATTCTAGAGCTGCTCACGAAGCCAACAGCAAAAGAAAGATCTTTAGCTGAAAAATTCAAATCGCACGGTGGTGCACAGGTGATGGAATTCTGTCCCCATGGTACCCGGTTTGAATGTTTGCGTGCTCAACAAGCTACTGCCGACTTGTCTCGAAAGAAGATCCGAAGTCCCGATGAGGAGAACTCAAATTCATCGGTTGAGAAAACAGATTCGACTATCAATGAAGAAATAAAGGAAAAGGACATCGAAGAAGAACCCGACAAGTGTACAAAGCTGCATTTCAAAAAGATTATTCAGTCACACACCGATGAATCACTCGGGGATTGCAGTTTCCTCAATACTTGCTTTCACATGGCCACATGCAAGTAATGAAGAAAAAAATCTTCCTTCTAGATAGCGAAATGGATTTCTAATTGCAAGATATTTCAGGTACGTGCATTATGAGGTTGATTCGCACATTGGAACTAACAACAGCAATCGAAATGAGAGCGTGAAGAGTTGTTCTATTGTGAAAAGGACTGCAGATCCTAGCGCAACTTTGTATCCCCCGCAATGGATTCAATGTGATTTGAGGTTGCTTTTTAGTGGTCAAATTCACTCCAACTCATCAATTTTTTCTCTGCAGATATTTAGACATGACCGTGTTGGGAAAATTTGCGGTAGTTATGGCCGATCCACCGTGGGATATTCATATGGAACTTCCATATGGTATGATCTATTTTACTAAATCCATATTTGATTAAATGTATTTTCGTGTGAAATTTTAGGTACAATGTCTGATGATGAAATGCGACAATTGGGCGTTCCTGCACTACAAGATGATGGATTGATCTTTCTGTGGGTGACGGGCCGGGCAATGGAACTGGGACGGGAATGCTTGAAGTTATGGGGGTGAATTTAAAAGCTTTTGAAATAACACAGATTTTAATGTTTCACTTTCACTTTTTATGCATTGCAGTTATGAACGCGTAGATGAGTTAATTTGGGTTAAAACCAATCAACTTCAACGAATAATCCGTACGGGACGAACTGGCCATTGGCTAAATCACGGAAAGGAGCACTGTTTAGTCGGTATGAAAGGGAATCCCAAGAACCTTAACCGCGGCCTTGACTGTGATGTTATTGTCGCTGAAGTTCGTGCAACTAGCCACAAACCGGATGAAATTTATGGCATTATCGAGCGGCTTAGTCCAGGCACTAGGAAAATCGAGCTTTTTGGTCGACCGCATAACGTTCAACCGAATTGGTAAGCATTCAAATTTGTGCAATTCATCGATAGATATCAGTGTACGTTTCTGAATTTAAATTATTGCATGGAGCGACTCTTTCCCATTGCAAAAAAACCATAATTTCTATTTTAGGTGAAATTATACATTAATCAACAGGCTATTATAAAAAAAATTGTTGTTCTAGGATAACGCTTGGTAATCAATTGGATGGTATACGATTAGTCGATCCAGAATTAATAACTCAAT
Organism: Chrysopilus asiliformis; assembly: GCA_964034945.1. NCBI lineage: Eukaryota > Metazoa > Arthropoda > Insecta > Diptera > Rhagionidae > Chrysopilus > Chrysopilus asiliformis. The sequence continues at coordinate 99,328,715 of OZ035961.1, forward strand.
TTCAAAAACGCTATCCGGACGGTAACTGTATGGCGCCGACTTCAGCCGCTAAGAAATAGAAATATATTTATGCGTGAAGTGTATTATTTTATTTTAAATAGAAAAGAATTTTTTTATTTAGGTTTTGTTTTGGCGTAAAATTTATTTATCATAACAGAGTGCGGCGTGATTGGCAAAAAGTCCCGATTTATAAAAAAAATCATAGATTTTCACTTTTTTGCGGTTAAATCATTGTCCATATATAAACCTAATAGGGAAAGACAATTAGAAGGATTTAAAATTGACTGCGTTCCAGGTAAGCCCCTGATTATGGTACAGTAAGACAAGAACGTGGTAACATTTGCCCTATTCGAAAAATGTTTATAGGTTTGAATTTCATTGGGGTGCAATTGCGCGAAATTTTACGTTCAAAGAGCTTTAAAAAAAAATAAGATATTCGGCTAAAATATATTTGGATCTGTAGTGCTCGATCTACACTAAGGAAGTCTTTCAACATTTCAAGTGGGACAAGTCCTTGTCAGATCAGCCACAAAGACGTCAAGTCGCTATTTAAAAAACAGCAAGCTACACGAATGAAATTACCGCCATCGGAAAGAGCGTAAAAGTCCAATAGCGGAGAGAGTAATGCGAAAATTTTATTCGCCCTGTTTAGATGAGGTTAATATATAATCTGAAGCAGGCTGCAAACAAATGGATAAAGGATAATATACACAATACTTCTTTATGACAATCCTGATGTTAGTGCCCTGATAACCAAGTCTCAGTACTGAGAATTTTAAGTGGTGAAAATAGTACTGAAAACACCACTGATAGTTGTTGTAATAATCAGTGCTTCGCATTTTATAGTATAAAAAAATCTGTTATTGTATATGTTAATTCTCACTACTTAAAATAGTACTGAGATTGGCACTGAAATTGGTACTGAGAAAATAAAGACAGTGTCATCAATGTTATACTTATCTCTTTCTGAATTTTCTCAGTACTGATTTCAGTACTATTATCAGGAGTGAGAATCAGCGATTTAAGCGTATCGTCGGATCGCGTCAAAGCGTAATCTATGGAAAAAAAGCTGTTAATTTGTTAAATCGGATCACGGGAGGTGAAGTAGATGAATTAGAGTCTGAAATTGAGTCCATTTTCCCTGTTACATCAATTGATGAAATCACAAATTTGGAGCAGCGAGCCCAAGATCATGAGTTCGCAGCAAAGCTGGTAATGAAAATACAATGATGTGTCATTTTTTCCATTCTATAATAGTAATTGTTCCCTGAGCTTTCCATTCTATAATAGTAATTGTTCCCTGATAATATACACAATACTTCTTTATGACAATCCTGATGTTAGTGGTTGACGTATTTTGTGATCACGATTGAGAAAACGTCGCTTCGGTACTTTATGCATTCAAAATAATCAGAAAAAAACACATCGTAGCATTTAAATTAAAAAATATATTTCTTGTAATTGTAAATAATAAAATAAAAATTATAATTAAATACAAACGGTACATATTTACAAAATATATATAATTACTTTTATTGTAATTAAATTAAATCACATCAGATCTTTGAAGGGAGGCTTCAATTTGTATGCGGCTGTTATTCTTTCAATTTTGTTTTGTTATACTGCGATTAATTATGCCAATGTATTTATAGTAAAGTCAAAGTCAATAGAATTATACTACGTATGGATAAAGGTTTTAAAATGTCTTAAACAAGAGGTTTTTTTTCTTTAATTGATAAACTTTCCTTGTGGAAAATTGGAAGTGCTTTTTATCACTTCGTTTGATAAGAGATTTTATGTTAATATAATTGAGAACTGCTAAACATCAACGTGCGTATACAAAAGGAATCAATTATTACTAATTGATAAGTGTAGAAATTACAAATAGTTTTTTTTCACATAGATAATAATTTAGACTTGGAACTACTCCGCAGGCACCATTGAATTCTTGCATTAAACATTGTCACAAATTGGTATTCTCCTATAGTTACGCTAATAAAATGTGTATGCTTTGTGAACTACTTGAATCTATTGAAAAGATTTCTTTAGATTTGTACGGCCCTCGCTTCTCCATTGTCCCCATTGGTTGATGTTGTGCCCTCCGTGTCTTGTCGAGCAGTGTCAGAGCCGTAGCCATTGAACACGGAACTATCAGACGGGACTTGCTTGTTTAGCAGCACATCGGCAACGTAGAGGGGTGCGGGCCCCCCGACATCTGGTATGCTGGTGCGTTTCAGGGCACACCGCTTAATTGGAGACATGAATGTAAACAGCGTTAGAGTCATACAGAGCGCGATAATCAACACAATGGATCGCTTATCGATGCCCTGCCCTCGCACCGCTGTCAATGCAGCCAAAATCGTTAATAGTAATACCACAGAGAATTTTGTCATTGTGACGGCGGTGGAATGGATCTTGCCACCATTCTGGCTGATCATATTACTTGGCCCGTACGCAAAGTACAAATTATGCCGATCGCAATGTGGCTGTTTAGACGAGGATTCAGTTTGAGGCGGCACGCCATTCGTGATGGTGAGGGACGCAGTGGGGAGGGAAACCAAAAAGAGCGAACGAAGTTTAGATTCACTTAAAATTATCGGTTGCAAACCGGTTTTTGAGTCTGGTCGTTGAAACCTGTGTCTTTCTGTGTGCGAAATTTCATCGAGGCAGTCGGTGCTTAGCCACCGACTCGTAAACATATCCCAAACAAACAAAAATTGAATGCAAATAATGAAATCCCAATTGCAGGTAGTTTTATTTTTCAGGTAGGTAGGAAAGGGTAAATGCCATAACAAAATAACCAGTCCTTATTCTCAGTGTTGCACTTTTAGTACAATCGTAATAGATTTAGTACATTTCAAGCTCTGAAAATACCTATTACTTACGTATGCCATTTTTAGCCAAATCTAGTACATTTGGACCCAAACTCAAAATGTATGGATTCTTTCATTATAAACAAACTTTAATTTTGATTCAGCTGCGTGATTTAAAAAAATAATCTACCTCTCTGTTTTGGAATCTAGTATCATTTTTCGTGAAATTAGTTTATTGTACTCATCATAAAATGCCATTCGTATATAGCCTATTTGCTTGTCCCATCCCTGTTGACATCTTTTGCCAGTTGTTCGTTTGCGCTAAAATTGCTTTTCAGAATGGCATTGTACCTGTAAATTTTGTTTGGTTATGATGTAGGCCCAAAAAACCTAAAAGACATCTCTTAAGGCATTTTAAAAGGGTCAAACCTAACTGAAGCGATGAGCTGCCAGTAGAGCCACTGCCCCCAAAATCCCCCACGGATCAAGAAAACGAGATCCCGTGGTAAGTCAAACCCAAAATTTTAAGTTTACAAGTTATGCCGCTTTCTCTTTCTTTCTTTAGTCTGAAGAAAGAAAACAAAGAGTGTTACGTCCAAAAATTCCGCAAAGAATGGTTGCAACAGTTTTCTTGGGTAAAGGAAAGGGCTGAATCAGCCTATTGCAAAGTGTGCTCAACAATTATTACTGGCGGATTAACAATCTATTACATTTAGTACATTTTGGACAGGCAATTTATTACTTTTAAAAAAAATGAAAGTGCAACACTGCTTATTCTGCTATTGTGGGCAGTTTCTATTGTGGCAATTGATGTTGCCTCGGTGCTAGCTACAAAACGTTTCTGTTTATTTTTGTTTTCTTCATTTTGGCATAAAAATAGAGCCGGTGCTGATGAAGCATATAATAAATTTGTTACAGCAATTATCTGATCCATATTTCACTGCAATAATTTCACAACTCGGTTAAATTTTGAGGTTATTTTCATCCCAATGTCTTGAACGTCAAAAAGGCGAAAGATTTTAGCGAATGAAAAAGGCGAACCGTGTGCACACGGCAACAAAATGAGGAAAGACGTGCCGCCTCAAACTGAATCCTCGTCTAAACAGCCACAAAGATAGCAATTCCGGTGGCTGATAAAAATACGTCTAAAATACGTCTGCCGATGCTCGGTACTGTATGGCAAATACGCTTTTGGGAATCGTTGCCGTTCAATATTTGAATTTTTATTCGAGTATTTCCGTGCATCGTCACCCATAAATGATTTAAATTTGTTAACGATTTTGTAGTCATCGGGCAAGAGATTTTCATCGATTGTAAACTAATTTTTAATGCTTTATAAACGTATTTATTAATTTTTAATAATATTATATTGTTTAGTAAAAAAAAATCTAAGAATTTTAAATGATTTGTTTTGTTTTGTATTTTTTAATCGATAATCTTATCCAGTGCTAGGTTGGACGGTTTTTTGTAAATTAAATTATATTTTTTCATTTATACGGCTTAAAATTTCGATTTATGATATTCATTTATGATATTTCATTCGATTTATGATAGTGTTTATCAAATGCCAAGGAGTCAAAGCCTTGCTTGAAAAATGCCAAAGATTTACAGAAGACTTCTTTCTTCCTTATCATTGATTTTCTACTTTTGGTTTTATACAATTTATAACATCTAGTATTACAAATGATAAACTGGCGAAACAATGTTTTCTTTTTTATAATTCTCTTTGTATGTGTACCTCTATATGTATATAAAATGTCTTACAAATTTTCATTATTTTTTTGTAGTTCATAATAAATTTATTGTTTCAATTCAATATTGAAATTCAATATAAGACTCAAGTTCTTTGTTTATTTGATTTTATTATAATACATCCGAACAAAATTTTTGTCTTGCATGTTTGGTGGCTAACCGCGCCTTGCAAAAATTTAGGTGTTTGTTATATTGCCCTTGGTTCGATGCATTTACTTTGTTATAACAATAAAGGCAAATTTTTTGTTCCAGAAGGTACTGAAATCGGCCACTTTTAATATTCGCTATTGCATTATTCTTATCGGACCGAAGTTTTTCGTACTCGGCAAATTGTTCCTTTAAAGTTTTGGAAATTTTTATTTTTTCATCTGTTTGCTCGTCATCTGAGATTTCAAGAAGTTCGTTGTAACCACATTTTTTCTTAAAACTGTTAAAAGTGATATTTGCGAGTGGATTTGATTTATCAGATCGACGCGAGTCTTCGTTCACCCAACGCTCGTATTCGTCATCCTCGAGGTCGACGTTGGTATCTGACGAGGTTTTCGTCCGTTTTAACGGTGGATGTTGTGTATCTGATCGACGCGTTACTTCGTTATAATAGCGCTCCGATTCGTCATCCTCGCGGTCGACGTTGGTTTTCGTCCGTTTTGAAGGCGGGTTAGGTTTGTCAGATCGACGCGAGTCTTCCTTCAACCAGCGCTCGTATTCGTCATCCTCGCGGTCGACGTTGGTATCTGACGTATTCTGGTAGGAGGAGGACCGGCCAGCGGCGCCCCCAACAGTGGTTTCCGTCCGTTTTAGATTTGCTTTATCAGATCGACGCGAGTCATCGATATCTTCCACAAGGCAAGTTTCCGCCGACTCACAGCGACGTGTTTCACTTTGCGTTAGTGGCGTAGATTTGGGAATCTCATCATATTCATTTGCAATATTCATCACAGTCGTCCCATCATAAGTTTTGGAGGACTCATCATTTTCATACGCTAAGGTAAAAATTGTTATTACATTTATATTTAATTTATGTGTAATTTATATTTGATCTAAAATCATAACAAAAGGTTTGTTAGTTTCTTCTTTTCGGAAAATGATTAACAAACTAACAAAAAATTCCAGCACTTGCATTCGGTATTGCTTTACTCCCCTCCGCTTACTCCTCCACCAAGTTAGTATACCCTTTAGTTTCACCATACGGGTATAAAAATGACTTAAACATACCAAATTGTTCCGTTACGTTGAAGTGTCCGGTTTTTATTACCACGTCGAGAAAACCTTTTGCAATAACTTTTGTAATGCCCTTGTAGGTTTTCGTTTCTCCATTAATCCCTACTAATGTAACTTCTGCCATATTTTGTATTCCCAAAGGTTTCGCGAAATCCAAGGTTCTAGACAACATGACAGCAGTGCCGCCAGGCATAACTCGCATTACATTTGCTATTGTCCACCAACTTGCGCAAAAATATGGTGCCGCTGAGCCCTTCGTCCTGAAATTTGGCGAGAAGTGTGTTAAATAAACAAGGTGTTAAATATTTTGAAGACGCGGATATAATCATTGGGCTTACGGAACAAGGCAACAAGACAAATTTTTGTGCACGAAAATTTTTGGTATGTTATTTAAGTGGTCTGAAATTGGACATCGATATACCACTCATGTACGTGGACTCTGCGAGCTACACAGTTGAGCAATATACCGATCTCTTTCATAGAATACTGCATTTGTTTAGTTCCGTTAAGCTTAATGTTGTGGCATTTTTATGCGATGGCGATAAAGTCTTCGCAGCAGCCTTAAATAGCTTAAAAAGCATAAAGAGCGACAACTTCTTCCTGCACCAGGGCCAAAAAATTTATATCCTGGGTAGCGTTGCACACTTGGTCAGAGCAATCACTTCGGCTATGCTAAAATATGACTCAAAATGGGCACACCATCCTTCGTTCATTAAACATGACATTCTTTCGAAAATCGTCCATTTGGGCAACAATGAAGAACGGATAGAGCCGAGAATAAAGGTGTCGTTGTACAAACTTGTTAAAAGCATTTGTCCTCTGCTCGATGCTGGGAATCTTAGTCGCATTGACGCCTTATTGACAGAGAAGCTGTACTGCCCGACCCAGTTAATCATGTACAAAATGATGATCGAAGATATGCGCAGCCTGTGCAGAACTCTATATCCCTTTTCATTCGCGGAGCAAGGCGAATACATATTTGGCATCTAAAATTTTTAAGAGAAATGCTCCGATTGCTAGGCGGGTTGGTAATTATGTCCATAGGTTCGTCCGTTAAAGCAATGATACAACATATCGAAAATATAATCACTCTAGCAGAAGTATATGGCGGTGTGAATCTAAGGCATTGCCAATTGGACAGTCTCGAAAGTTGTTCAGGTACAAGTGTAACCGTAGTTGAAGCCCTGGCGAAAAATATATTCGATACGTGTCAACATCTAAAGATAAATATTCCTGTCAATTATAGATCGTACAACGAGCTCTGGGATTTGGAGATGTTGCCTATTGCGATACTTGGTGGAGCGTTAACACCAGATGAGAAAATACTAATAATATCGCGCAACACCAAATTCGAGGTCGAAATGCTCGAACGCTTCCCGTGTAAATTTTGTATAGCCAGATGCGACCGTATCAATATAAAAGATACTATGAGGGTGGATTCAATAATTTTTAAAATTACAAGCCTGGTGACACGATATATCCGCAAAATTTTCCGAGACGCGAAAACCATAACGTCCATAAGGGAAAAACTGACCGAATACATGTTTCATATCGTATGCAGCGAAACATCGTACGGAAGCGAGGTGATTGAGAACGGCTGCACAGAACATCTCATGTACTTTTTGCGGAAAGCCGTTGGGCAGGCGATAAAAAACATTGTTATAGAGATGAACCAGTGGCGGCTCGTGTATATTTGAAATGAGGAGGCAAAGTTAAAGTATGCCAAAAAATTGCGGAATTATATAGGAAGACCTTTTGTAGGAAGACCTATTCTTCTGGAGGGAAAAAGCGAAACAGAGATTGTATGAAAGTATTTGTATGAATCGGAGGCTAGCCTCTATGAAGAGATTTTTTTACGGAGATTGGTGTTCGTATTCTATATGTGGCTATGCTTTGCTTAGCAAAAGCTGTATGAAAGTATTTGTACGAATCGGAGGCTAGCCTCTATGAAGAGATTTTTTTACGGAGATTGGTGTTCGTATTCTATATGTGGCTATGCTTTGCTTAGCAAAAGCTGTATGAAAGTATTTGTACGAATCGGAGGCTAGCCTCTATGAAGAGAATTTGTAGTTTATGTTTTAGAGAATTCGACATTAGAGAATAGGATTTTCTTTTAAATTATTATTTTCTGAACATACAGATTTTTATACAGTCCATTATGTTATGAGGAGGCAATGCCTCCGTTGCCTCCCCTATAAAGCCGCCACTGAGATGAACAACCTTATGAATTATTGCCATACAATGTTTTACACTAATTTATAAGAATTTATAAGCTGCTTAATTTCATTACCAATTGATCGTACATTACATACATACATGCATTAAGTTAAATACAAAGTCATTATTTGAAATTGATTTTAAGCAAGTTTGAATCCAATTAAATTGTTTGATTATTTTGAAGCTGAATTGAGGTCTTAAGAATTACAAATTTATTTCGTGCTATTTTTATACTCTATATGAGAAGTATACCGAAGTATACCGTTTGTAACGCACAAAACTGGGCTACACCAGAGTGTTTGAGATGACAGAAGATTATGATTTCCGCCTTTCTGTCAGTCCGTCTGTCTGTTTGTCCATCTGTCTGTCTGTCTGAATGTCCGTCCGTGGATTTTTTAATATAAAAAATAAAATGTGTCTGTCCTCATATAGAGTATTTGACAATTGGCACCTGGCTTTTCTTATGTTTTTGTAGATATTTTTATAATTATATTTTTTTTATGATTGTAGGGACCTGTGAAACTATTGTTTGAATAATGATTGCTGAAAGATATTGTTGAGATATTGGAAATATTTTTGATAAATTTCGTGGCACGATTATTTTTTTTTAAAGCTTGATATCGATTAAAAAGCTTGATAAGTGCTGGAATTTTTTGTTAGTTTGTTAATCATTTTCCGAAAAGAAGAAACTAACAAACCTTTTGTTATGTTTTTAGATCAAATATAAATTACACATAAATTAAATATAAATGTAATAACAATTTTTACCTTAGCGTATGAAAATGATGAGTCCTCCAAAACTTATGATGGGACGACTGTGATGAATATTGCAAATGAATATGATGAGATTCCCAAATCTACGCCACTAACGCAAAGTGAAACACGTCGCTGTGAGTCGGCGGAAACTTGCCTTGTGGAAGATATCGATGACTCGCGTCGATCTGATAAAGCAAATCTAAAACGGACGGAAACCACTGTTGGGGGCGCCGCTGGCCGGTCCTCCTCCTACCAGAATACGTCAGATACCAACGTCGACCGCGAGGATGACGAATACGAGCGCTGGTTGAAGGAAGACTCGCGTCGATCTGACAAACCTAACCCGCCTTCAAAACGGACGAAAACCAACGTCGACCGCGAGGATGACGAATCGGAGCGCTATTATAACGAAGTAACGCGTCGATCAGATACACAACATCCACCGTTAAAACGGACGAAAACCTCGTCAGATACCAACGTCGACCGCGAGGATGACGAATTCGAGCGCTGGTTGAAGGAAGACTCGCGTCGATCTGATGCACAACATCCACCGTTAAAACGGACGGAAACCTGTGTTGGGGGCACTGCTGGCCGGTCCTCCTCCCACCAGAATACGTCAGATACCAACGTCGACCGCGAGGATGACGAATACGAGCGCTGGTTGAAGGAAGACTCGCGTCGATCTGACAAACCTAACCCGCCTTCAAAACGGACGAAAACCAACGTCGACCGCGAGGATGACGAATCGGAGCGCTATTATAACGAAGTAACGCGTCGATCAGATACACAACATCCACCGTTAAAACGGACGAAAACCTCGTCAGATACCAACGTCGACCGCGAGGATGACGAATTCGAGCGCTGGTTGAAGGAAGACTCGCGTCGATCTGATGCACAACATCCACCGTTAAAACGGACGGAAACCTGTGTTGGGGGCACTGCTGGCCGGTCCTCCTCCCACCAGAATACGTCAGATACCAACGTCGACCGCGAGGATGACGAATACGAGCGTTGGGTGAACGAAGACTCGCGTCGATCTGATAAATCAAATCCACTCGCAAATATCACTTTTAACAGTTTTAAGAAAAAATGTGGTTACAACGAACTTCTTGAAATCTCAGATGACGAGCAAACAGATGAAAAAATAAAAATTTCCAAAACTTTAAAGGAACAATTTGCCGAGTACGAAAAACTTCGGTCCGATAAGAATAATGCAATAGCGAATATTAAAAGTGGCCGATTTCAGTACCTTCTGGAACAAAAAATTTGCCTTTATTGTTATAACAAAGTAAATGCATCGAACCAAGGGCAATATAACAAACACCTAAATTTTTGCAAGGCGCGGTTAGCCACCAAACATGCAAGACAAAAATTTTGTTCGGATGTATTATAATAAAATCAAATAAACAAAGAACTTGAGTCTTATATTGAATTTCAATATTGAATTGAAACAATAAATTTATTATGAACTACAAAAAAATAATGAAAATTTGTAAGACATTTTATATACATATAGAGGTACACATACAAAGAGAATTATAAAAAAGAAAACATTGTTTCGCCAGTTTATCATTTGTAATACTAGATGTTATAAATTGTATAAAACCAAAAGTAGAAAATCAATGATAAGGAAGAAAGAAGTCTTCTGTAAATCTTTGGCATTTTTCAAGCAAGGCTTTGACTCCTTGGCATTTGATAGTGTTACGAACTCCCGAAAATTCAAAACGGTCACACGCATTTTCACCGTCTGGTTTAGAAATGGAATTCGTCCTCAGCGGTACTTTCTCTCAGATGACCTCACCGGGACTTTCTCTGATAAGAGCACCCACGCACACTTTTCACTCCATCTAGAACTTTCTTTTGATTTAGGTATTAGTGCAAGTGGTATAATAGATCGATTACTGATCGATTGCTTATCGATTGTCGATCGAAGTGGGACGTTCGGGAGGGAGATCTGCTTGATGGTTGTAATTGACAATGGATGCTTTGGTAAATTTGCAGATATGATTTTTGAATTTTAGCCGTTGAGAGGAGATTATATTTTTTTTTGAAATTTATGTTTCTGAAGGAGAAATGTAAATCATTATTGATAGCATCATTCTAAATCATGTTTTTTTTAAATATGGTCCATCAAATTATATCCAATGTAATACAAAACATATAAATGTATTCTGGTATATATGTATTGGATTATATGAAATATTTCGATTTTTTTATATAACTATAAAATCTGTAATAGCTGAAATATGCAGAAAGGTGTGTAATCTCTGGCCACAACTACATTAGGAAATTAACTAATACAAGAATTTGGCCTGCAAAAATCTCGACTTAAATTTCCTTTTTTTGCCATTTGGTTAGTGGAAACTTGAACAAGTAGTTCAAATTTAAAAAAAAAATATATTTTTCAATTTTTTTGAGTGAAGACCCAGACAATTCAAATGTAATTTTAAATTTAAATTCTTGTGTAGTGTTTGGTTTTTGTAAATTTTATTTTTCTTTTGTAGTTTCCGTAAATTAAAGTTTCCGCCAAAAATACATTTTGTGCAAAAATATTTTTAAATAGAAAGTGGTAAGATATTTTTTTACGGGATTTTCAAATAATGATTCCTATGTGACTTCCATAGGTCCCGCAAAGGCTGGAAAGCGAGGGGGCCACTTTCTAAGAATTTTGCACTTTCTAAGAATTTTGCACTTTCTTTGGAATTTTGCATTTTCTTTGAGAATTTGCACTTTCTCAAAATTTTCATCGCTTATTGGAACTTTCTTCGGATACGATTTTTTTGAAATCGGATTTTTTTTGGAGTCGTCCGTGCCATTTTTGCATTTTCTCGGAGGATATTGTTGAATTGTTTGGAAAATTTTTCATCAAACTTGGAATTTTCCCCGTGGACGCGAAAGCTTAGAAGCCCTTGAGTGAAGGTGACCTTTCGGGGTAACGGGTCCATTGTCCTAGGAGCTGGTTCATTTATCCATCCAAGCACATGGTACAGCTTCATAGATTTTGCTACGTGTTGGATTTTCTTTTCTTGGAGGCGCTGAGGAGAACAAATTAATGAGCAGATGATATTTTTTTTTGCGATATTGTTCTTTTTTCTCTAGTTTAATTTTTCTTGAGGCTTAAACTTTTGTGCTACGTGAGACAACAATTTGATTATATTTGTGAAAAGGAAAGTAGAATTTACTATCAAATTTGTAAATGTCAGAGTTGGGCGGATTCAATTCAAAATTGAATGCATTCAAAATTCCATTCCCATTCACTTACTGAATGGTATTTGAAATTTTTACGCCATTACCATTCAGTAGTGAATGGTAATGGCCAAAAAATTCAACTCTCCATTCACTGAATGGGAATGTCAATCCATTTCCATTCCCATTCGATTTGAGTTGAGGTTTTATGATTTTAAGTGAATGGTAATTCAATTTAGTCAAATGATTTTTTTATATGGAAAAATGCTCGAAATCGATCGAAATGAGGGAAAAGTTAATTTGCCTCAAAACGACAGGACCGATTTTTATGATCCATATCACATTGGATAGAGATCTGTGTGGCCTATAGTACTAGATATGAGGCATTCTGGAAAAACCAAAATGGCGGCTGTTAGACGCCATTTTGTCCAAATTACCCCTATAAAGGCCCATCAAGATGGGTATCAAATGAAAGAGCTCTGGAAGAAACTTACAAATATCTGTATCATGGTTATCAAAAAAAAAAAAAATGGCGACCAAACACCGTAATAAAGACTTATCAAGATGGGTATCAAATGACAGAGTTTGGGAGGAAACTTATAAATCCCTGTATTTTTATTTTTTTAAGAAACAATTGACTTAATTTTTTGTTTTATTCAAATTTACTTTCATAATCACTAATTTTTCATGAACGCAATTTGATCAAATTTTCAACGAAATTTAGGATTTTAAACAATAGCTGAGATGAAAGAAAAATTTAACCATGGAATTGTGTAATGGAATAATATTTCTTTTATTTTCTCAAAAATAGAATTTTTTTAACAAGTCATTTTGAGATTTCAAGTATAAAATGGAAATGACAAGTCTTTTGTGCCATTTGTTTTCCAATCTCCAAACAGACATGTAATAAAAATGGTACTGCATGGTGGTTCAAAGGGAAAATGGAATCATCATTTTATTTAGCAGAAATTCCCATTCCCCAAATATACGTCACGAAAGTCAGTAACATTTGGATTGGATGTAATCTTTATATTGGAGGGAATCTTAAACTAACTAGAGAATGAAGTTAACGAAAGGACACTTACCCGTTTCCTATTCGAGATAAATTTCTCCTGTGGGAGCAGTTCGGATCTCGCATCACTGAACTCGTCATCGTCCTCATCGTCAAAGTCAGACCATTCGGGTGCTTCACCGGACGATTTTTTCTTTCTATCAAGAACGGCTTCTTTAATATTCTTGGTTTTGTCGGATCTTTTTTTGCCATTCGAATACTGCTCCTTGCCTTCTTTTGACTCGTTGCTGGCATCCTTGTTGGCATCATCATCAACAGAATACCCATTATTCGCATCAGCGTAGGCCTTGCGATAGAAAAATCTAAATTTAAAAGCTGAAAATAAATTTCTGAAGATTATTTTGAAATGATTATGTATTTATTCAACAAAAAACGTGTAAAAAGGGGCAAATTTAAAATTCTTACATCTAGTAACTCCTGCACACGTTTTAGAGACACCCACGCTTCGATGATTCCATCCAACACCCAAGGAAATCCATTCAATGGCCCACCAATCAACATATAAATCTACCGCAGTATAAGTATATGTTAATTAATGAACACATCAGCATTTAAACACCAAATGTTGAAAGAGTTTATAAAAAAAAGCAGCCAAAAATAAACGCAAATTGCATCCAAATATTTCCGTTTCGCTAGATATTTCACTTTAGTTTTTTTGAAATCTAAAAGAAACAATTATTACAACCAATCTTTACCTGAATCTTTTTCCGCCTCGATATGCCACAGCAGTCGTTAATTTTAAGACAAATTATTTAATCTGGCAAGAGCGAGTCCTCTTACATCATACATGGAATTCTTTTTGTTTATTTCAAAAGTAAGATTTTCCAGCATTTTTGAAGTTATTGTTTGTAAAAAATCAATTACGTGTTCTTGACATCCGTGAATTTGTATCTCTTGGCTCCATGTGGAGTTAGCGTTTATTAAATTCGAAAGGATTTCGGAAATTTTTCGTGCTATAAATTCTTTCGTACATAAATCTTTGAAATTAGATCGTATTACGGTGAAGGCCATACACGAGATTTTGAAAAAAAAGAATCTTCACTCATGAAATTTTCATTTCTTTTTGATCTGATTACGCAATATTCACATTGTGTCTTCGCCAATAACTTTGCATCAACTGGATCGAATTCGGCGAGAATATTTATCTTGACTTCTTCATCGTAACAGCTATTTAAACAATGAAAATTTAGCTTTACATCATTGTGAAATATTTCCGTTTCGATATTGATGCCGATATTGTTATCGGAAAAGCACTTGTTTATTCCCATCGTATATAGTTTCAAACGTCCGGAAAGACAAAAATCAGTAGAATCGAAAAATGTTTCAATTACATCCAGATTCAACTCAAACAAAGATATTTCTGGATATAATAAAGTCAAGTGTATAATATTGTGGATGTGCGACACGAAATCTCTGATGGTCATTTGTTTAAATTTTAAGGATTTCAGTAAATCTTTAAGATATGCAAAAAATAAATTTAATTTGAGGAAATTAAAATCGTTCCGTTGAATGTTGTAATGTTGAATGTTGTAAAGTGATGGATATAATAACAGAACAGCTGTGTGTATATGTTCCAACATTTTAATAATTTCTAGGATTTTTGTTTTGTTACCTCTGTTACGCCTTAGCATCACTCTGGCTATATTTAAGTATGATGTATTTAATATTTCTAGTGGCGGAGAGGATTTATAACAACTTGTTTTAACTATCGGGCTATTGTTTTTGGTGTATTTTCCCATTTCTACAATTTTTTTAAATACTGCCTTATCGTGCCATTTAGTTGATATAGTCAGTAGAATTCTATTAAAATTTCGCAACAAATGTGCGATTGAGTAGAATCGCAATAATAATTTTCCTTTTAGTATGAAGTACGTTTTGCGGTCACATTTTCCCTGCTTCAGTTTTGCAATAGCGTATTTATACAATGTACTCGAATCGCATAAAGTACCTATTAAATTTATATTTTGGTCCAAAATTTCCTCCAACAAAGATTTCAAAACGTTACAAAAATCCAAGCCTTTGTACAAAGTTGTAAAATAATAGCCAATCAAGAAATTTTTATTTTCTTTTATATTGCATAAGCAAAATATCAACAAATTATTGGTTAATACGAGTTCACCCTTATAATTCTCAATGCCGATTACACGATCCATTTCCTTTATATATTGGACCTCGCTACCGACATGAACATTATCAAACTTGCAAATGAATGGATCGTCTTTATATTTTAAAAAAAGTGATTTTATTCGTGCCTTTGTAGCTGGAGAAATCCCTTCCCCAGCTATGGCAACACCAATTTCTTCTCCGGTCGCATTCATTTGCAGCGGTTTTCAGAGCGTCACTTGTCTAACGGATTTTCATCGGCATTCTGGAAGTACAGTTGCAAAATGGAGGGTATTTTTTATATTGATTATAAATCGACTGAAGTAGCGCCTTCTTTCAAATACTGCAAAAAAAATGGGAAAGATACGATGAAACTACGAGGCTATTCGTCGATCGTAATTAATGGAAATGAGTATACAGGGGTGGCTTCATGTAACTTATTTTCGATCGACTAATTAGTCGAAGGAAATTTTCCGTCGACCAAAACTTATTAAACAGGCAGACACTCACTCTGATGAACACGATATAAGAGTCTTTTCTGGGTAATTTGGGGTCGCCGAATCCGAATCTGATAGTAATTTGACTGTACCAGCTCTACTTTTTCCGATATGGTGGGTAACTTATTAAATGGTTTAAATATTTATAATCTGGAAGTCAACAATTATTTTTTCCTTCATATTTGAAAAAGTAGAGCTGGTACAGCCAAACTACTGCCAGATTCGGATTCAGCGACCCCAAATTGCCCAGAAAATACTGTTATATCGTGTGCACCAGAGTTAGTGTCTGCTTGTTTAATCAGTTTTGGTCGACTAAAGATTTCCTTCGACTAGTTAGTCGATCGAAAAAGAGTTACATGAAGTCATCCCAGGTATATTCTGCATTTTATTTATTTTTTTTTTGTTTTTTAACTTTTACATTTTCCTAGAAAATTCTTGTGGCCATGCCGTGGAGAAAGAGGGTACGGCAACTAACATACCGGCCAAAATGTTCCTGATTGAGCCGGACAAATTTATGCCGGACAATATTGTTGTCGAACCGGCTAAAAAAATAAAAAAAAAAATAAAGAAGCGGTGCAGAAATATTATTTAGACGAATCGTATCAAATTGAAACGTCTGAGTCGTTTGCGGAAAATGTAATGGACTCAATTACGACGGCGGAGGACTCTATATCTTCGCAGGTAGCTGAGAAGCGGCGGGTGGAGGAGGTGCAGGAGGACTCCAGATCTTCGCAGGTGGGGAAACCTTCAACAATTTTTATGGAGTATTTAAAAGGTCGCATAGAGCTAAAAGAACTGAATGCAAAGGTTTTGAGACATAAAAAATTCAATCATATAACGGGAAAGAAAAAAGAATATATTTGCGAAGTATGTAACCACGTAAATAAATGCCTCGGTGACTATCACAGGCACATCGAGATCCACGTGAATTTAATTGAAGATTGAAGAAATGTGAAATATGAATTAAAAAATGTAAAATATGGATTAGAAAAATGTGAAATATGGATTAAAAAAATGTAAAATATGGATTAAAATTTTTTTTTAAAATAAATATTTGTTTCCCCGTCAAATGATCAAATTTCCCCGATAAGGAAGAAGCGCCCAATCGGCTTGACATTCCAACAATAAAAACAATATCTATACATGTATCTTTTCGTACATTGAAAACTAAGCAATATCATGTGTGTATTTGCGTTTAGAGCCAGAAAGTTCCTTACAATATCTGCGGACTTCGATTCAAGCTCAGCCGTTTTCATTCCAATTTAAATGGGAAGCCAAGGCTGTTGTTCCTTGCTCCATCATGAATGCTCCACAGTGATACCCTTCGAGAATAGAGAATTCTGAATGCACAGAAACGGCCCCACACTGAATTTCCGGCTAAACATGGCCCTGCCCTAATTAGGTTTTAATCACCATCGGTCCCTCTATTCTAAATTTAATTGAAATCCTCATTAAATATTGTTTATTTTTTTCATTTCAGTTTATCCTAAAAACCTTAACGGTTTGGATTTTCTTCAAAAATTTGTTTACTAATAATAATAGTATATTTTTGTACTAATTTCGTAAACAAAGTTTAAAGGCAAACATGGTTCGCTGCTGCGATATTAAATCATGCAAAGCCAAAAAACAACCCAGTAATTCTCTGCACGAGATTAAACCCGTGGAGCGTTATCAAAGTTGGATGATATATCTGACAGATAACGCAATTAATAACAAAGTTGTTTATATTTGCAATAAACATTTTGCAGAAGACCAATTTGAATTCTACAAATCCAGGAAATTTTTGAAACCTGGCGCCCTACCGACGTTATTCCTAACTGGGAATAATATTCCGCTTGATTCACCTGAACCACAAGGTGATCAAGGTGAAAGTGGATTTGTTACTGAAAATCCACAAAGTCCAATAACTGAATCTGTACACGATAATATAGATGAGGAAATGCGTGTTATACATGGGGGTAGCATAACACCTGAATCTTTTCAGGGAAACAATAATCACCCCTACATCTTCCCAGAAGGAATTACTAATATTACCGAACAGGTAATTAAAGCAATTTCTGGTCCGGGAAATAACGCGCAAATATTATGTATGGATGAATTACCTGTGGTATCTGCAAGGCAATATTTCCAGAAATATGATAAAGTCTGGGGGAGTTTTGTCAACAATGGTAACTGGGAGAAAATAACATCAGTAGTCGTTATGACTTTCTGTAATTTAGATAACGGGGAATGCGTACCAATAGCTTATTTCCCATCATAAAAGGGAATAGCTTTAAAGTCCTATGTGGACAAAATTATTGAATTGTCTCGCGAAAACTCAATCTCGATAAAGTATTTAATAGCCGATCAAGGCGGCTATTTCCGAACACTTTATAAAGATTTGGGTATTACGGCAACAACACCATTTTTCTGCCGTGATGGTGAAAGAATATTCGCATTTTATAGTCTTGCGCATATTTTAAATAATATTGCGGATGACATAACACATTCGAAGTTTTGCTGGAATGGTATTGATATTCCGCGTCAAGATCAAATCTTGTTGTGTGCGGCTGCGAAGAATTACCAAGTGGAAATTCCGGTACTAAAAACTTCAAGATATAAGAGCAGCCGTTGTAATCCGTTACTTAACAAAGACGTATTGACGGTACTAAAATTACGTGTTACCAATTATGAGTTACCAATCAATATTCAGGAAAATATTGCTGAATGGCTATCTCTGAATGCTTATTGCGATAAAATTATAGATGAATTGCAGACACAAAATGAAAATTGTGTGTCTTGCAATCAACAAAATAGTATTATGTTGGATATTGATACTAGTACAAAAACAGTGAATAATACAATGTATAAAATAACGTCAGTTATGCACGATATCATTGTAGATACACTACCAATGTTTTTAAATAGTAAATCTGTGCTATATAATTATACGCAAAATATAAATAATTTTATTAAAAACACACCAAGATGGAGATATGTGATACATACAAATAATTGTATGACACATTTTGATATGGTCTTAAATAACATAATAAAAACCATTTTCTACGCCAATTTATCTGATTATGGTTAATTTTCCGTTGCAGCTTTTAAATATGGAGATTCCGGAAGTACAAGGTCTCCAAAACTTCGTAAATGAAGTAATGGATTTTGATGATTTGTCACAAAATGACGAATCTGAGGTCATGACTACAAATAATGTAGAACATGAAAATCAACCTAGCACTTCACGTGGTGCCAGCAATAACATATCGCGAAAAAAAGATTACAAATGTAATCAATGCGATAAATCCTATACTAAAAAAAGTAATTTAACTCGTCACATTAAAGAAAATCATGCGCCTCAAGAAAATGAATTTATATGTGAAGTTTGCCATAAAATGTTTAGGAAAACATCATCTTTTACCAACCATTTGAGATTGCATAACAAAATAAAGTGTGAAATATGCGGAAAGGCATTTAGAGAAAAAGGACAAGTTCTAAGACACGTGAAAGCTGCACATCGTACAGCAAAGAAGTGGAGTTGCAAGTATTGCTTGAAGAATTTTTCATTCTCCTCCAGTTTGAAAACACATTGTAGACAATACCACCCCGGAAAAGAAAAATGCAATATCTGCAATAAGGATGTGCACGTGTTACACACCCACATAAACACACTATACAAAGAATGTGTCATTCATGCGACAAACGTTTTGCTAACTCGACAATATTTTTAAATCATGAGTGCAATCCAGAGCAATCAACAAGGCCGCCACCACATTATATAACACTCACAAGATTAAATTGTACAAAATGCAAATTAGTGTTTGTCGAGTACGGGTCATATAAACGCCACATGGCAAGAAAGCATGAAGGAGATGCATTATGCGAACGACATTGTGTGTGCCGAAACTACGAAGAAAAGCAACTCGGTTCAACAGTAGAATGTGAAATCCCATTTTGTAAAATTGGGATCTATCATTCTAGCTGTTTGTCGAGCTTCAGGGACAACGAAAATTTAACTGATAACGTTTGCTTCATATGCAATCCTCTGTCTACACAAACTATAAGATTTAATGATCCTAAATGGTAGACACGGTATAAACCGTGTAAAACATGGTCCAGTAATCCTTAATGGGAGCCAATCCATGTATAAAAAAAAGTGGCAGCACAGTAAGCGCACGAGAAATGGCAGTTTTTAGGTTTTCTGAAAGACACGGTATAAACCGTGTAAAACATGGTTCAATAGGTCTCTAGGAGAATCATCCATGTATAAAAAAAAGAGATAACGCGCTAAGTGCAATACCTCATATTATAATTTATGTTTCATCATAAATTGTAATAAAGGTAGTGTGGAAACTTGCACATTTAATTACAATTACAATTAGACAAAAATACTGGATCGTCTTGGTTGGGGCTGCAAGAAGGAGCAGCGGAGCATGGAATAAGGAGGAAAACAGCAGAGGAAACAGAAAAGGAATAAGGTAATAATAATATAATTAAAATATATTAAATAAATAAATAAATTTAATAAAAACATCGAATTGGGCGTTAACAACCCGAGCAATAAAACACTTAACATGTCCCCAAACATAAAAATAAGGCCCGTGGCGGGGTCGAAAACGTTCAGCCGTGCCAGTAGAGATCTAAACGACCAAAAAAACCCTTGAACCCAAATATAGGACTTGAGTAGTAAAAATAAGGGAGATGTAGCCTACGGCGGCTCGTGTATATTTGGAATGAGGAGGCAAAGTTTTTTTAGTTCTATAAATTTTTTTTATTATTTAGGAAGACGTATTCCGAATTATGTAGGAAGACCTATTTTCTGGAGGGTAAAAGTGAAACAGAGATTGGCGTTCGTATTCTATATGTGGCTATGCTTGTTCTTAGCAAAAGCTGTATGAAAGTATTTGTACGAATCAGAGGCTAGCCTCTATGAAGATAATTTGTAGTTTATGTTTTAGAGAATTCGACATTAGAGAATAGGATTTTCTTTTAAATTATTATTTTCTGAACATACAGATTTTTATACAGTCCATTATGGTATAAAAAATAAAAGGCATACGTTAGAAAAACATTTTTATAAAATGTTATGAGGAGGCAATGCCTCCGTTGCCTCCCTTATAAAGCAGCCACTGGATGTAGGTAGGAGTAGGGACCACCAGATAGCTGGAGGGAGACAAATAAACTGACGATTTTTAGGAAATAGAATTATGACAAAAATTAGAAAATCTTATAGTTGCATCTCAAAACGAACCAATCAATTCGATTGATGTTCTAAACTTGTATAAATCGGCAATTCAAAAGTAATTAAAGGTCCAGTGCCGATTGTCCAAAACTTATTTCTTCCTTTTCAGTACATTTTTATACCCGTATGGTGAAACCAAAGGGTATATTAACTTTGCCTTACCGTTTGTACCGCCAAGATCCCGTCATCACACACAAAAATGAATTACACCAGTGTGTTTAGAATGATAAAACATAACAAAAGCTATAATTGCCAATCTGGCAATCATTGGAGACCCGTATGGTGATATTCGTATCAAAATTCGAACAGTTATACCAAAATTCCAATTTGAAGTCAAACTTTCCAATAAGATTTTTTAAAATTTATTCCAATCGGATTTTGATGTATGGGAGTTTTATGTAGAATCATATCGTAAATAACTTTTGTTCTTGGATTTTTTTGATAAGATGCACCGTTTTTGAGATATTCACAAAAAACGATTTCGTTCGTATGGGGGGTACCCCCCCTAATGGTCCATTTTTGCCCATTAACGAATTAGCCTCGCATTTTACGAAAAACGGATCTGTGCAAACTTTCAAGTCTCTAGCTCAATCCGTGCGCCCGCAATCCGCGCCACAGCAGACAGACAGACGGACGGACACAGACGGACGGACATGCAGAAATTAAATATTTTTATCATTCTAAACACACTGGTGTAATTCATTTTTTTGTGCGATGACGGGATCTTGGCGTTACAAACGGTAAGGCAAAGTTAATATACCCTTTGGTTTCACCATACGGGTATAAAAAAGTTGAATTTTGCATGTCCGTCCGTCTGTCTGTCTGTGGCGCGGATTGCGGGCGCACGGATTGAGCTAGAGACTTGAAATTTTGCGCAGATTCGTTTTTCGTAAAATGCGAGGCTAAGTTTGTTAATGGGCAAAAATGGACCATTAGGGGGGGTACCCCCCATACGAACGAAAAAAATTTTTCTGAATATCTCAAAAACGGTGAATTTTATCAAAAAAGTCCAAGAACAAAAGTTATTCAGGATATGATTCTACATAAAAGTCCCATACATCAAAATCCGATTGGAATAAATTTTAAAAAATCTTATTGGAAAGTCTGACTTCAAAGTGGAATTTTGATACAACTGTTCGCTCACCAATCACCATACGGGTTTCCAATAATTGCCAGATTGGCAATTATAGCTTTTGTTATGTTTTTCAAATAAAACCTTGTTTAAAAAAATTCCACCACAACCAGCATTTCCGTATGCTCCGGAACAGTCTACGATGTTTTGTTCAGATAAGTTGACCACTTTTTTAGTTTTCTTAGCAATTTGACCCTCCAGTGCTCCATTTGCAGCAAAACTGTAGCAACTTCCGCAGACGGAACCTTGATTTTGTACCGGTGATACTCGACTTTTATTCCTCCAATCAAGAGATTCTGGGACGACTCCTCTGAGTTTTCGGGGTTCCGGATTAGTTTTTGCTAGTCTAAAATAGAAATATTTAAAATTTAATTTTACCAAAGAAACTCCAAAAAAAAGTTTTATAAAATTGTAAATTTTCTTAAAAAAAACTTGTTTAGAAAAAATTTTTACGGTATTCTTTAGAACTTACTTCTTTGTGCGCATTCTACCCTTGGCACGAACCAAGGTTCTAAATCAGAAAAGTCATTGAATCCTACTTTGAAACCGACTTTTCCAGCCTTAAATTTAGCATTGTGGTCCTTCACGAATTTCAAATTCTTAAGGAAAACCTCCTTTCGCTTGACTTCATTCTTGTACTTCTTTTTATGAACTGTCTAGAAATTGTGAAAAATTAATTATTTTCAAACTAAAAAAATCACCAAATTAAAATGTTTTAGTGTGTAAAATGATATTTAAAATTAGTTTCAAACATAGTTCAGTTACGCCACAGAATAACAGAAGGGAAACAATCGAGAATTTCAATGTCGCACGGTAGAGAGAAGAATCGACGATAGAAAAAAATATCTTCAACTCGCTTTAAATTTTCGAATTTTCCGGAATTCCTTTTCTTGCCTTCATATTCAAACCGAACACGCAAAAGAGATAAAAAATATAACACGCGAAATTTGTTTTGCAGGGTTTGATACGGAATTTTTTTCATTATTCCAGCAATCGAAAAAATCTAACTTCTCCTCACACAAAACACTTTTTAGAACATAAAACGCAATGCAGGATCGATAAAATGACAATTCGATCGAGTTTTGGTTTCATCCATTCCAAGAAACTCATTTTCTGCCAAAATTGAAAATCAACCAAAAACGATTTCCATTGCAACCCTGTTTGCATTTTTTCTTCTTTGCACACAAACGCATATCACTTGTAAACAAAACGACGTCGTTTTGTTTACATTTTTAGTTCAATTTTTCCGAGAAAGGTTGGAAGAACTATTTATTATGCCAAAATTGGAATTTTTAAAATGCCTCGTCAAGCAATGTTCCGCGGACAGCTTAAAAAATCCCGAAAGAACGTTTTTTAGGGTACCGAAAGCACCAGAAAGGTAAACTTTTTCGATTAGACACAAAAAAGGGGGAAAATTTAGGAAACACTAAAATTTTCTCGTAATTCCGAGGAAATCAAATTTTTTTAAAAGAATTACGTTATCCGCCGCTTCTCCGCGTATCACATAACGATAAACATGTCACAACATCCACGATTTTACACAATAAATCGGCATAAATTCAAAACGTTTCTGACATTTATCTCGATTTGTTTTTTTGTTCGGTTTGACAAACGTCAAACCTTGGTATTACCTGACTCAAGGTTTCGTGATTCAAAAACTGCAAAAGGCGCGTAGATTTGAATTTCGCTATCCCGCTCACTTTGCCAGTAAAAATGAAAATGCTCGTGTTTCTAAACCCACCTATACACTCGACCGAAAAAAATCAAAAAGAATTCCCTTTTACAATACATACAGAAAGGTGCTGGCACTCACGGCATAGAGACAACCAAGGTATGCCATAAACTTTTGATAGTCAGGTGTGACGTCATTTGTGCCGACTTTTTTAAATTAATTTTTATGTTTATTGATCCCTATTTAATGCAATCAGTCCACTAATTTACAAATATCTTATTTAGATCGCACAAAAATTGAAATAACCATCCACAAAACGAAATTCCTTCTGAACTTGACGAACTAATCGGCACAAGTGACGTAGCAACGAAATGTCAGATTTGAGTTTACAGCATACCTGTATGCCGTATTGTCTGTATGCCGTGCTGGCACTTTTGTTTACATTTTGCATGACATTTCATTGCAACATTGATTCATTCCATTGCAACGATTGATTTTGATGGATAATCACATTTTAGCGTGTTAACATTGCATAATTTCACATGAAAATGAATAAATCACAAATTCACCACTATTTAGTGAAGGAATGTTCCGCTAATTCCATTAAAAACCCAAACAGAAAGTTTTTTCGAGTCCCATCAACAACAGAAAGGTAAAGTATAACGAAAGATCGACAGAATTGCACATGAACGGGCCTTAAAACAATTAAAAACTTAAACTAAATTTAATTTAACACCTTTCAACACATAAGAATATCACTAATATTTAATGGAAATATCAAATTCTCCATAAAACATTTCCATTATCCGATTTTGTTTTGATTTGTTTTCATTTCAAGTGACACTTGGGAATCCATATTGCCACACACCACCAAATCGCTCAGTGTTCATGTACACTGTCATGTAACAGCTATAGAAATCCTCGAATGTACGCTCCCAACACAAAAAATTTTGTTAGAGCTTTCCATTCTATAATAGTAATTGTTCCCTGATAATATACACAATACTTCTTTATGACAATCCTGATGTTAGTGGTTGACGTATTTTGTGATCACGATTGAGAAAACGTCGCTTCGGTACTTTATGCATTCAAAATAATCAGAAAAAAACACATCGTAGCATTTAAATTAAAAAATATATTTCTTGTAATTGTAAATAATAAAATAAAAATTATAATTAAATACAAACGGTACATATTTACAAAATATATATAATTACTTTTATTGTAATTAAATTAAATCACATCAGATCTTTGAAGGGAGGCTTCAATTTGTATGCGGCTGTTATTCTTTCAATTTTGTTTTGTTATACTGCGATTAATTATGCCAATGTATTTATAGTAAAGTCAAAGTCAATAGAATTATACTACGTATGGATAAAGGTTTTAAAATGTCTTAAACAAGAGGTTTTTTTTCTTTAATTGATAAACTTTCCTTGTGGAAAATTGGAAGTGCTTTTTATCACTTCGTTTGATAAGAGATTTTATGTTAATATAATTGAGAACTGCTAAACATCAACGTGCGTATACAAAAGGAATCAATTATTACTAATTGATAAGTGTAGAAATTACAAATAGTTTTTTTTCACATAGATAATAATTTAGACTTGGAACTACTCCGCAGGCACCATTGAATTCTTGCATTAAACATTGTCACAAATTGGTATTCTCCTATAGTTACGCTAATAAAATGTGTATGCTTTGTGAACTACTTGAATCTATTGAAAAGATTTCTTTAGATTTGTACGGCCCTCGCTTCTCCATTGTCCCCATTGGTTGATGTTGTGCCCTCCGTGTCTTGTCGAGCAGTGTCAGAGCCGTAGCCATTGAACACGGAACTATCAGACGGGACTTGCTTGTTTAGCAGCACATCGGCAACGTAGAGGGGTGCGGGCCCCCCGACATCTGGTATGCTGGTGCGTTTCAGGGCACACCGCTTAATTGGAGACATGAATGTAAACAGCGTTAGAGTCATACAGAGCGCGATAATCAACACAATGGATCGCTTATCGATGCCCTGCCCTCGCACCGCTGTCAATGCAGCCAAAATCGTTAATAGTAATACCACAGAGAATTTTGTCATTGTGACGGCGGTGGAATGGATCTTGCCACCATTCTGGCTGATCATATTACTTGGCCCGTACGCAAAGTACAAATTATGCCGATCCACAAAGTGCTTGAAGCAAATATACACCATTGCAAATGGCATAATCAGCGGACAGGCGACACTATAAACGGTACTCATTGTGAACACCATTACAGTCCATGCGTAATGAATCCCAAACGGAAATTCAATTAGAATTGACTTTCGAATGAAAGGTGTCTCAGCGCGTGATTTGGCAGTCACAAGCATCCACATGTAGACGATAAGCTCGGGGAATCGAATTAACTCCAGAGCGGTACCAATGAATCCCGCAGTGATCACGTAATTGACAAAGAATGCGCCCTTATCGGGCAAGAAAATACACTCCCACCGATAGGTCTCGTTGATTCCATTGATTGTCCATTCCAGCAGGGCCTGAGCACTGGTCAAGCCAAGCGATGGCAAAATTAGAATCATAAACAGCAAATACCCGAAGGATTTCGTCATTATGGAGTAGTTTTGTAGAGAGCGTGTCCAGTGCGATAGCCATTTGTCCGAGAATGAAACGATAACTGGCATGAGGGCAGATAGCGTCCACAGCATCAAAGTTGGCAAGAATTCCGATATCAAAGGACTAATTTTCAACACCTGTGAATCTTGATCTTTGGAGATATACAGAGTGTCCAGCAAATTCACGATGATAGCCGGCGTCGTCAAGAAAAACAGCGTCAGGAATAGAATCAAATTGACAGCTACCCATTTCACGTACCTACAATGAAAAACGTATTTATTATAATTCATAAATCCAGTAATAATTAACAGTTTAATACCATTTACTAGTTGACACGCTCAGATTCTCCCAGAACAAGTCGGAGGGTGACGGCGCGAACGTTAAATGCCATTCCCGGTAGGTTCCCGGTCGAAAGTGCATAACAATGTTCTGTGCCTCGTGCACCATTGAAACTGTGATGAAGGCCATTCCAAGCGGCTCATTCAATGATTTCGCCCTCAATCTAGCCACCTCGCCCTCGAGCGCCCGTTCCTCTCGCTGGTAGTATTCGTACGCGTCGACGGTATTGCAGGAATACCAGGTTGGCTGGGCTCTGATTAAATCCCGGTTCCTGTGCGTCTCGCAGTACAGACGAGCATCCACAATCCTTTCGTAATCGGCACATTTCCGTGTCAATT
The DNA here is from genome assembly GCA_964034945.1 of Chrysopilus asiliformis. NCBI lineage: Eukaryota > Metazoa > Arthropoda > Insecta > Diptera > Rhagionidae > Chrysopilus > Chrysopilus asiliformis. The sequence continues at coordinate 99,355,631 of OZ035961.1, forward strand.
TGGCGATATTGTAGGCCAATTGAACATCTTCTATATTCACATCCGGGAATAACTCCTGAATGTAATTTCTTATCACCACCTTATTGCGATCATTCGACGAAATATTCGTCGCCATAATTGTCCTAGTGGGTGCTCTCTTGAATGCATTCCGGCCGGACGAACGTCGCATGATTAATACAACTAGAGGAACGTAGGCAATTGCCACGAACACGTGAATCCACATTAGATTCGAATTCGGATCTAAATTCGAAAGTGTCGTATGTCCAAACGAGTTTACATCTCCGCTCAACGTCCCTTGGAAATTCACTGGCAGTATAATCACAATCGAGACTAAAGTTATGATGGCCATAACGACCATCAAATGCTGTTGAAAGGACAAATAGTGCACTGCATCGGGGCCACTGTGCATTAATATCTGATCCTTTTTCAACCGCAGCGTCACCAAAATCCACGAGAACACACCGCGATCCATGTTCATATTGTGATGCACAGAAGTCGCGCCAATTTCCGTTGGAGAATCTTCATTTCCTTGCGCGTAGAATATCTGCGTCCAACGTTTTTTTGTGCCGTGGCTGTTAACTAGGGCCAGGCGACCGTAATCCCATGCCTGATGACGAAGGATCGTAAAAAATATGATCAGCAGAAGCCACGCGATCACGTTGAGAACTAATGTCTCCGGGATACCTTGATAAGCATTTATGATGATAGCCTTTTTATTCGGACCCACCAGGCATCGGTCGGTGCCTGGGATAGCGAGAAATAAAAGGTCAGACATTTCTCAAAAACCTAAAATGAGAAAAATGAATAATTTTAGTAATGTGCAACACTTTAATTCTTCATTTGGCATTTAAAACCATTTTGCGGGTAACTAATATGAGAATAATAAAAAAGTGCGTTTTGCGTTACGTAACTACAATTTATTTAACTTGACGACAATTTTTAAGTGACGAAAATTTTTAAATGAGGCTGAACGGAAATTTATGTTCTTCGAAAATTTCACAAAAGAACTTACAAAAATCGTGCTCCGCGAGAGGGGGGGGGGGGAAGGGGGGGGGGGGGGGGGAAGGGGGGTAGAAAGGGAAAAATTGACATAACGGTATTAATGTAAATGCGACAAAAGAATCAAAAAAAATTTACCTTTTTGGGTTGAAGAGCTATGCAAAACCCAAAGAATTCGAAGAGAGCTCGAAATAAGTTTAAAAATCGAATAATTTTTGTGACTGAAAACAAATCCATAAACCAGAATATTCATAAACCCAGGCACTACTATAGCCACCAATTCTGATAGTCGTGTCATTTTCGACAAAAGTCGTTTTACGTGTTGTTGTTGGTGCTTTTCTACCAACAAAAACTCATAACGACACGTCTATCAGAATCGGTGTAATAATCTAATCAGAATGAATATTGCAATTGGAAACATTTTGCGAATTTTCGTCACCTTCAACTTCATTATATATACAATACCCGTTAATCTGGTCAATTACATTTTCAAGTATTTTTATTGTGTTAACTGTGATAACAATTTTCTTTCAATCGCCGAAATGTGAGAACTCGAATGATTAGCAACTCGATAACAATTTAATATCAAATTTTTTTTTAAAACGTGATGACATAATCAAAGTAGTTATTGGAAGATCGTTTTTTATCTAACAAATCATTGCCAAAAAGCCGTAAATTTTATATTTTTTTACTGCTACATCTTCATTTAATAAAAACTCTGTTAGAGTTTCATACTTTGTATAAATTTTGTTATCAGTTTTGATGGACTGTATGCCTATTTTGTTTAAAAATCTGAAGTTTAAGGATTGTTAAAGAGAAGGGGTTGATGTTGATTTTCTTTTACTTGCAATGGAAAATAATCAACATTAAACTTATCGAACTGCAGTGATGGTAGTAGGACGATCAGAATGTGACACTACCAGTGAACCAAAAATGTTTAATTTATGCATTTTGTGTTGTTTAAAGTATTGGGTTTTTATTTGTTTATCAAGCAGATTAAATTGGTATAATTATGACTACGAAATGAAGAATGTATCACTTTGGCAGGGTAAACATTTACACTTGATAACAACATAACAAAGTATGGATCAAGAGAAAACTCTTAAAATCATTTTTTGTACCTCTTCAAATTTTTTGATTATATAAATTTTGCAGCAACTACGGAAACATTTGAGAAATAAAGAATAATTACGATTTTCTGCACACGTGATTACAACATATTTTTGGTTCAATTGCAACAATAGAGATTTTAGCTCAACTTTCTTTCCGTTTCTCTTCTTCCATTGTACTTTTCGCATCTTCTTGGACATCAGCAAGTCTAACAAGGGGAATAAGGGGAAAAATTAGTACCATCAAACCGCGAAGTCGTGGCGAGCGAGCTCCCGTAATTAGAGTGTACCGAACCAAAACACCATAAACTAAGAAAATAATAGCGGAATAGAGAAAAGAAAATACTGTAGCAGTCCAGCTGGCGTTCACCTTTAACGGAATTTGACGCTAGATTGCCCCTTGCCTCTGCTGCGATTGTTGTTGACTCACCCATTTAATATTGAATTTTTGATTTGCGTTGACGTTTTCCTGCTATTAACGAATTTGATGTTTCGAGTGGATTTCTCCAGATATGCGTACATATAGAATTCGAAGACTCAATATGAATTTGGAAGCGAGATAATCAAATTTAACAGAACATGAGGACCAAACAAAGAATCCTTACGAGAAAAACAATAAAATTACAATTCAATTCTACTTTCAAACGAGGTCACTCACAGCATCCTATGAAAAACACTTTTTATCACACAATCGCGTCGCAATTAACTTCATCTTGAAGAAATTTGGAGAATCTATTAGCAATACTCACTTTATTTAAATGTTGAAGTTCAATTTAATAGAAACTACACTGATTTTGGAACTTGTAAGAGTTCGCTGCTTCGCTCGTACTTTTCTTTTTTGCGTAAAATTATTCTATGAAATTGAGCCCAATGAGATTGAGCTACAAATTCTTGCAGTGGTAACCCAGGAAAATTTCATTTTTTTTCGATTTTCCAAATTCAACCTTTCTGAAAAGCTGAAACCACTAAAAATAAAACCACTAGAGCTTTAGGATGTAACAAAATTTAGCAGCAACTCATTAAAGACTTTGAAATATGAGAGAAATTGTTAAAATGTTGAACTGAAAACTTTGCTCAATAGTTTTTGCATCGGGTACACCCAAAAAAATTAACTGCTACGAAATTTATACTAGACTCAAAAGCATTAAACGTACTAGAGTACCGGTTCTACATATTTGTTTTAATTTTATATTTTTATTCATTGCATCATTTATTAAATCAGGTTTCAATGTCAATTTTTTGTGTCTGTAAATTGACATAAATTTGTAAATAATCATCTTTCCAAGGCACTGATACTGGTTTCATTCAATAAACTTTTTACCGGTTAAAATATTCAACAGTACCAATTCATTTTGATACGACTTATGGAAATTCGATTTGAATTCAAATTTTTACTATCTATTTTTCTAGCGATCTTTTATCAATCACTTATTTGTATTACCAAAATGATTCAATTAGATAATGCCAATTCAAATTATCAAATTAGAGTCTATTGCAAAAAAACCTTTTATGGAACATCAAATGGACTGATATAAATTTAATCGAATTTTTTTCAGTCATTGATATTCGAAAATTAATGCATAAAAAGTTTTTTTTTTAATTATAATCTAACGTTTTGTCTTTCGGTCGCCCTACATTGGAGGTAAAATCGGAGTTTTATTATAATTTTTTCAATAAAACGCTTCCGTTACCATTTTCTAGGAAGTCGCACGAAACATTTTTGTTTCTGAACAGGGGAAGAGAAAAGGGGGCGATCCACTTGAATTTTGATGTATGGAGAAATTATTGCAAATCATTGTAAACATTGTTTTTGTTTACAATCTTTTTTTGATATATTTTTTCCAAGTAATTTGCCAAAAACTGTTTCATTTGCGTATGGGAGGAGTTGAAGAGTGGTCCAATAATGAACTCGGCTTGATGAAAAATAGCAATTGAAGAAAAAAAACATTCTTTTTTTTTTGTTAAAAACTATATATTGCTTATAACGAAATGAAATCTTATAATAAAAATGATCTATTTACAAGTGTCAATCCTTCTATCATGAATACATAGGTTTTTTTTTAATTATTATCAGTATCGTTATAAACTAATCAATTCTTTATATATATTGGATAAGATTTTCTTACAATTATTTAATTGTGATACAAATATGAGCAATTTTAATTTTATTTATTTTCATTCCTTTGACATTAAGTAAATCTTAACAACAATAATGTATCATTAAATGCCTGATATTGAATTATTTATGTAAAATCAAATATATGTTGTCTTCCTTTTTATTTTTGAAAAATTCTCAGTTTTTAACAAACGATTATTTTGCATCTACTGAATTCCCAGCAGTTTAACATATTTACAATTAATTTTTTTAGTAACATTTGAAAAAAAGAGAAATTTTGTAAAAATATATTTAAACTCTAAACAAAGATTACCGAATGGTACTAATTTTCTACGAAGACGTTATAAGGAAACCAAGTTAATACAAAAAAGTGTTTTATGATTGATTAAATTTTAAATTAAAATAAAGCTCAATTTCCCGTTAATTTCTACTTCAGATTATTTGGATGATTTTTCAGTGTTTTATTGTTGGTATTATTGATTGCACAAAATGAAATCAATATATGTTTAATAGATATGTTGAATTATTTATCATTTTTATATTGAATTGCTTTTATTGATTGATTTTCAAATAGTTGATAGTATTGGAAAATATGGAAGAAAGTGGAGGAGTTAAATTAGTATTAATGGAGAAATATTAAACAGAAATTTGCTTCTACTCCGTTCGGTATCAGCGAAAACACCTTTGTTTATGTCAAAAATAAACGAAATGATTCTTAATATACTTCATATAAGACACTAAATATAAATATGTCACATAAAGTATATTAACGTAGCACATTGCGTTATATTTAGATAAGTTCAAAGGAATTTTCACAAGACGTAGTTTTCTCGCCACTACGAAAATACAAACGAACTTTGGAAACATCCAAAAGATTTCAAATTCATTTGAAAGGAAAGACAGCAATGAGTAAAATTCGGTGCTACTGTCACATAATTTGTAAAGAATTTATGAATCTCGTTCAGTTAAAAAGAACTATTCATCTAAATGGGATATCTTTGTCTTGTATATGTTCTTTTTTCTCATGTGATATGAATTTATATTTTGTAAAACAACGAAATTGGATAAAATTAGGCCTCTACTAAAACTTTAATTAAAACGATATAAAAGAAATTTATAGTTGAAATCCAAAAAAACGTAATAACCCCACGACTCCATTAGACTTTTTAGAATCATGATTTTTCCCCCACTCCATATTTTGGCGAATAAAAAAATCAGCGCGTGGGCATTTTCTGTCATGATTTTTCATTTTTATTGTGTCTCCATAGCGTACTTAGAAAATGTCAACCAGGAGGTAATCAGGGCAGCCAACTAGAAATCAGCCAATTTGACTGAACAAATGTCAAAAAAAAATCCTACTTTTCAGCAGCCGAAAAAAACATGACAGTACGGAGATTTAAATCATGATGCAAGATTTTTTGAGTCTCCATTAGATTTTTTCGTGATTGGATGTATTATTATAGATGCGGAAAAAAGTCTAATGGAGTCGTGGAGTAAGTTCATTAAAAATGAGTAATTTTTTTTCTGCGCCGCACAAAATTTTAAATATTTTGGCATCTGATCTTAATTTTAATCCATTTACAATTTAGCAAAAAAAGAATTATATTACTTTGTTTCTCAAATATGTATTTAGAGATCTACATTTTGATGATATTTAAATGATATTTACAACAAAAATTTTCCACTATCATAATTGCTGTTTTTCGATGAAAAAATTTTTCATCTCTGTCAAGTAATTTCACCAAATTACGGGACATGAATTTTTTCTTTCTCACTTCGGAAAAATAAACATTTTCAATTGATTTCATTAATAGAAAAACACAAATAAATCAAAGACAAACTGAAATTCATCATTAGTAACAATAAATTTTTAAGTAAATGTTCAATTCTTATAAAATTTTATTTAAATTTAATGTTAACTACTATACTTACAAAGAATTAATTTACAATTATATGAAATATATTTACAATCAAATAAAGCTACGTTTGATAGTGAAATAAAAAAAAGTACAATACAACAATTAAACAGGCACTATCGATTATTTGAACTAAATGTATTTAAATTTATTTTCTAGCTTCTTTTCGACTATTCCAGCTGGATGTGTTTCAGTCAAAAGTCTCTTATTTTTCTGTTATTAGCCGTAACTTCAGAATTATTGTGAAAATGGAATGATAGCAAATCTATTTATTGACATTAAAAATTATTAATTGTGATGTATTGACGCCAGTGGGCAAAAGTAATTAAAATTAAGTATTTTGATCGCGGAGAAAAAAGTTGTCAGTACGAGAAATTCAGATCTATTACAAGTCTAATGCCACATCCACACTCTTGGTAGATGACGAGTAACAGATGCCAAATTGGGTGCTTTTTGTAAATTGAATTACCTTTTTCTTCAATTACTCGGCTTATAATTCCGGTTAAAATATTGTAAATATTTAATATTTTGCATTTTTTCTATTTTAAACCGGTATAAATGAAAAAAACGTGATTCAATTTTAAAAAAAGCGCCCTATATGACAATCGCGATTCGCCCGCATATGCCAAGAATGTGGATCCGGCATTAGAATTGTAAAAAATATATATTAGTTCGCTTGCATTCGACAAGAGGGTGAAGCCGGCATATAGGAATATGCAATCAGACTGAATTCAATATAGTTCCGCGTTAGCAACAATTTTTCAGTCTAAACACTGTAAGATTCTGCGATAATTACGCATCTATAATTACAAATTCATTGACGCAAGAGATTTCGCGAATTTTCAATAAACTTGAAGAAATTTGGAGTTTACTGTCACTGTTTTGGAGACAACAAAGTCTAAAACTCGTGAAAATATATCACAATACCTGTTGTCAACACTAGACAGACGCGATAAATCCGTTTTATATATACTGGAATTCTAATAACGTCCGAAATTTAAGAGACTTTCAAAAGCTGCTCAATGAAATAACAAAATATTTTTAAAAAAAATAATACTCGGAGTTCCTAGTGTAGCTGTTACAAAATTGAATCAAAATTAATTAACTGTTTTCCTTTGCTTCATTGAATTTCATATGAAATGAGTTATTTACAATTTTTTAGCATATTCTTATATTTTATTGAATACATAATTTATGTACCGTATATATTTTTTTGTTTTTTTTTTTAAACTTAACATTAAACGATTTTCAATGTTATTCTGTTAAATGTTTAATTCTAAACTAAAGTTTCTTCTATCCTATCTAAACCTGATGTCAAATTTTTTGTATTTTTAAAAAATATTTTTCACAGTGTATATAGGTGTGTGTGTAAAAAATAAAAAGACGATCAACTTAAATATAGATAAAAATTATAGTAAAAATTTATCAAACGCAGACCTCATCGTAATTTAATCTAATTTTATTATCGGCTGATGCTAATTTATGCAAACTCTTTTTTATTCGTAGCGCCGGCAACCGGACATTTGGATTTTTATGCCAGCATTCTCGCATCAGTTTCGCCATGCCCGAAAGAAGCTATATTCCAATATTATAGAAAAATGACATGTAAAGAAAATTTGCATGATGAATGATTTAAAAGTAACATTACCGTATCTGAACTCCATCGATTTGGAAGTATTGGCCTGTAGTTGTCGCCACAGACAACTTTCTTCATGTCTTCGAAGCTGGGATCCAATGGCACAACATCATAGAAAGGTACTTTGTAGTCTTCAGCAATCCCACACGATACTGTACGCCGACATACTTCCCAGAATATTAATCCCAATGCATAAATATCAGCACGGCGCAATTCCTCAAAGCATTCCAGATTTATGCTAATTTGAAAAATGAAAAACGTGTAATCAATATAAAGTATGTGCTGTATTGTACTAAATTAAAGCAGAAATATTTTAAAACTTTTGTTTTCTTTTGTGTTTCTGACAAAAAAAACGTGAAAACGGGCCAACCAATTTTAATACATTTTTTATAGATAGTTCATGACTCGTAGATAAGAAAAAAATATATAAATGCATTAATTTACCTTTCATCCAGTACTTCAGGTGACATATAGCGTTTAGTTCCAACTTTCGGATTCGAGCCCAAATCAATTTTGCCAGTGACCTGCGAATGAGTGACAGCCAAACCAAAGTCCGCAATCACACAAGTTCCATTAGCTCGAACCAAAATATTTTTTGATTTTAAATCGCGATGAACAATCCCTGGCTTTCCCTAATTTAAAAACAAAAAAAAATGTCAATATCATTAGATCTGATTATCAAAATTACAAAACCGTTACCTCTGTTCCAAAAATTTCAGTGTGTAGATGAACAAGACCATTTGAAATTGATAGGGCAATCAAAATCATATCATTGTGGCTGAGTGCATGCCTATTTAGATGATCAAAAAGTGATCCGTGCGGGTAGTAGTGTGTCATCAACCAAAGTTGTGTACATGAATTTCTTGATGTCATATCGGACCCAATATATCCCAAAATATTTTCATGGCGCAAAAGGACGGTGCTGTTAATAAAAAAAAATTATCATGAATATTTTTTTTTCGTTTTTTTATTTAAAAAAATCATAGGACTGTTCATAAAATACGTTGCGGTCATTTTAAACCAAGCGCGCACCGAAATGGCAAAATTCTTGAACGGCATGTAGCAAAAATACGGCAAAAGCGTGGTGTAGGGTAGTACTCAACGCATATCGAAATGACATGCAGCACCACCATATTTCTAAAAACTTCGCGAAAATTACACTAAATATTTTACAAAAGCGCTTTTATTCAGTACAACAAGACACAAATCACAAAAATATAAAGACCGTACAGCATTTTTATAACTATAACGCCACGAACAAGATGCCGACAGTCTTGCCATTCAAAAATCAAACATGCCGGAGACTAATGGCGATTAGCCAAAAACCACATCACCGCCATCCTATTTCGATGCGCGCCGTCCGATAGGTTTTCAAGTGTTTAAAAAATTCGACTAGACACTTCAAGCAATAGGTTCGCTATTTCAATGCGCGCCTGGACATAAGTCATTTCGAACCCCTCCGACACGCTGTTTCGCAATTTATTGTACGTGATTTAACATTGCTGTCACACTGCCACGGAACCCTCCTTTCTCTAAATCTGTGACGTATCTTATGGACAGCCAGAAACTTTATTAAAATTACCTATAAATCTCAGTTTCTCTCTTCCACGACTCCTCATCACGACTGAAAAATATTTTAACGGCGATCGCCTCGCCATGCCAAATACCCTTCCACACCTCACCGTATCGTCCGCGCCCGATACAATCAACCAAGCTGACTTGTTTCGCCAATGATCGCTGAACTAAGAGCGGAAGACCACTACCAGATCCAGATGATACAGAATGTTGTAAATATTCCTGCAATCAAAAATCACAATGTAAACAATTTGAAACTGCAATTAATTTCAAAAAACGAACCCTTAGTGTACTGTCGCCAGCACTAGTTGCCCTTAGTAAATCATCGCTCGCATAATACGTTTCTGGATCTTGTTTGCTACGCGTCGCCAACAATCGTTTACGATGAGTTCTCCGCATAAAGAATATAACAATAATAGCTAAAAGGCTAATTATTATAATAGGACCGAAAATCGCAAGCGTCAGTTTAAGTAAATAGCTGCTCGAACTGTTCATATGTGTTGCCTCATCTAACATTGATAGTGAATATTATTTCAATTGTTTGAAATAAATTTAATTAAATCTCTTACTAAAGATAATTGGTGGTAATTCCGGGAAAGTTCCATTATTACAATAGTCGCCAATACAACATTCAATGTTGTATTGTCCAGATGTGTGCCGTTTTCTCGGCCCTGAGTTGCTATTCTGTAATTTTTTTTATAAAGATTTAGTGAATTCAACAACAATATTGTCCGCCTAATTAATAATCTATAAAACAAGTAAAAATTTCCTTGATTATAAAACAAGTAAAAACTTCCTCTACTCGTAGATAAGCAATTTTTCTTGCGATACAATAAAAAAGTGAAAAAAAAGTTCTGCCTTTTTTATTTGGATTTTTTTTTTGCAAGAGCACTCCTCTTGTTATTGTATAATATATGCTCAGCGATTACGGAATAATAAAGGAAAAATATATTAATCTTTTCTTAAGAATATTACCGCCCTTATCAAAAAAAAAGGGCGTAACAAAAATTTTATTACTTTTAACGAAGAGCAAACATTTTGCGCAAAAAGGTGTGAATTTTTCCATGAAATTGTAATAACCTTAGGTTAAGTTTTTCGGCGTCTCACATTAAAAAAGGTTTTTTGGTTAAATCGCTTCTTAAATGAAGTACAATGACCGAAAAAATGAAATGGATTAAAAATGGGCAGAGTAAACATATTTTTTTTTTGTCAATCCGAGACAAGATGCACAACAAATATTGTATGTAAATACCAACTTATATCAAAAATGAGTTGGTGTCTGTCTGTCTGGTCCTCTTTAAGGTGGAAACGTCTGAATTGACCTGAAATTAAGGATGGATGTTCGCTGTAGGCCTGGTTCCAACATATGCCTATTGGAAAGTAGCTCAAGTAGTGGACGGAAGTAAGGGGAGGGGTAAAATGGATTTAAAACTTAGTTCTTCATCTGTCGTACTCTTTCGCTGAAAAACTACCGAACCAATCGACCTGAAATCGAACCAATCGACCTGGGAACCCAACAAAAGACTACTGTAAAATCTTGATAAAATGAGATCGTTAGCATAACGGAAAAATATCATTATACAGAAGTTTTTGGAAAATTTCTATGTATGGCGATTTATTAAATATAAAAAAAACTAAATGGTTTTTTATAACACCACGAAACTTCAAAATTTGGAACTTAAGTTAAATTTTTATGAATACCCTGTGCTAAAGGGCGCTTAGTGGAAGATTTTTGTTATTGTTTATAGAAAATGGCCTGAAAGGTCTGAAATCTGCCCAAAATTTTTCAAGCAGGTAAAATTTTCGAATATATAAACACCAATAAATGTTAAGAAACTCTGACCCGCGTTTTTCTGGGAAAACTGCAAACGAATTTTACCAACTTTCTCTAAATTAATCCTTGCGAAAGCATTAAAATGCAATTTTAAACGCTACCTGATTATTATCTGTGAGTTGAAATTAATCTGAATTGCTGAAGACTAGTTGCGTACCAGTGTAAACTGGCGCCGGTAATTTACATACATTTGCACATATAACTCATAAAACCATTTAGAACTCAACCCTTTCGAGCCAGATGATACACAAATGTATTATGAAGTATTGGTTCTAACATTCACAATCATTTTTAGATTGAAACGATATTTTCAAAACTTTTAGATAAAAATTTAAACTTTAGTTATTTAAAAAAACCCGATGCAAGGTGTTAAAACATAGGACATGCGAATTCAGTGATAAAACAGGCGAAATTCAGATCCTATTTCTTACCTGATTACAAAAAAGTGGTATCTGCTCAAATGACGTTGTGCAGCCCCTCGATACTCGCTCTACTCCGTAAATATCTCTTACTCTTGATTTCCAGCACTATAAATATAATATAAAAAATGGATTTAGTGGAATATTTACATTTCTAAAATCAAATCTTTATGCTTACTTGAATGGCACTCTGGCACAAATGGGCGTTTTGGGTTGTGTTCCGACAATCGGGCGGTTCACATGAATAACACTTGTATCTAAAAGGAATCATGAAAAAATATCTTTGAGTATAGCGATTTGATTTGCATTAGGGATTTTTTTTTCTAACAAATGAAGTTTTCTTAAATTGAAATGTCGATTTTCTTGCTCCTCAGTGTTTAAAACTTTAGGTAGTTTTGTTTCGATAATGCAAAAAGCTATGCATTTTTCAAAAACAATTTTAAATATAGATATTCATTTAAAAATCACTGAATAAAAAATCATCATTGTAATTTGTCACAAAAAAGGATTAACGCGGGAGAAAGCGGTATATTAACTACTCTTATTAACTTAAACTACAATTTCTCTTTTAAATAACAAAGAAAACCTGGTAAGTCCAAAAAAAACATCCAAAAAACAGCCTATGACTGATATATAACATAGGATTTTTTCCAGTACTTAAATATTTGACTTCTTTTATCGCCAATTGGTAAATACGTCGTAGTCATGTCCCCAAACTATATCAAGAATTCAATAAAAAGATTCTACAAACCTTCTTTTCATTCGTCGTTTAGACTTTGAATGTCTCCTGGTATGCATTTTAATAGATAATTTCAAATTAAATGTTATTAGCTAGCAATACTTTTCTATTTCTAATATAATTAGTTAAGCAACTGAAATATTATTATTCTACTAATTCACGTATAAATCTAATGTACCTTGGATGCGCCGAATGTATCGAATTCTGTATTGGAATTTCTCGATGATCAGACGAATATAGATCCATGTTGTCTTGATTCTCATCTAATAACCGTCCATTTATTTCTCCTGAAAACAAACATCACTCGTTTAGATAAGATTCGATCAAATGGGCCTGCGGTAAACAGTGCAAACACTAGAAATCCACTTATATAATAGAAATTCCGGTGAATTTAGCTTTATTTAGCAATATCTTATCAAATTCAAGATAAAGTTCCAGTTTAAAGTGTCGCCATCGACCAATAAATACACTCGATATTCACAGATGGACAGAGATTAGACCCTTTTGTATTGGCTTTGGGCACGACGAGGAACCTGTTTGGAAAACAATAGCATTGTTCACTATTGAGCCACCATTTCCATTTCCTGTGACGCCGATTTTATCAAAGCCAGCCAAACTAACGAAACACCAACGTAAATAATTGTGACTTTAATTCATTGGACTTTAAAACAAAAAATCCACAAACGATGTTTGTAAACAAAATTATCAGAAAACGAGACCTTTTCTGCGCCAAAATATAAAAATCTCCGCCTTGTTTTTAATCTCCAATTGTGTGGGATTCGAGTTCCTGCTTCCTCCCCGAAAAACCAGTCACAAAAAATATATTTATCGGGTTTTAATCCATTTCCCGGAAAGATATTTGCAATTTTTTCCGTTTCGTTCCACATAAATCACACAAAAAGTTATAAATATCTAATTATAGCTTCTTTTTTGGAAGAAAAAAAAACCATCTCCTCGAAGCCTTTGACAACACCTGAATTTCATCGTATTTTTGGACTCTATTAGCGATCATTGAATTTCCATTGATTGCACTGATAGTTTAGTTCTTATTAAACAGTAAATTGTAACCACCTTTGCAGTAATTCAGTAACAAAATAAAAATTAAACAATTTTTCAAGGCAGCCATACTTTTTGCTGTCAACCAACACATAAACAATGCTACACAAATAAACCCTTGCTCGCGTCGCGAAATCAATGTAAATTACCCCAAATTCGAAGTTTTCCGAAATGACTTTAATTTTTAGCAAAATTGTAAAAGCTAGTACTTAAATTATTTTAATAATTATTACGTAACATAATTTTGTTTAAAAAAAATCTGCTATTATTGAATGTTTTAGTGGAAACGAAAAATTCAGAAAACACTTTGGCACGAATTGGAACAAACGTCTGACTCACTCATTAAAAAAAACTCCATTGTAATTTTTTTTAAATTGTAAAATGCAAAAGATAAAATTATTAGTGGTACACCTCAAGGCTTTGCGAGGTGAAGGGACAAGAGAGTTGTGTGATTTATAAATTTATCAATAAAAAAAATTTATCACAGGCTTTTTCATATTTTTTACCGAATGATTGAAAAAATACTATTAATTTTAAACTTCACTAAAAATTGATTTGAAAAAAAAAAATAACAAGTAAAAAAATGTCCTCTAATAGTTTTTGCGGCTTCCCCGCTTTACAAGGTTTTTGGGCAGGTATAATTTTGTATATAGTAACATTACATTCCGGTATTTGTTAAATTAATCAATTCCGAGTGCGGTATGTGGTTTTTGAACTCGTAAAGGTAGAACCTGAATCATACGTCGATGCGTCCGTCATGCGTGCGTCCGGTTGACAGTTAGAGTAGAATCAATGGGCTGCTATGAGTACTCCCGTAATAATGCGTCTTCCGATGCGGCAACCGCATAGAGTAGGTCGAATTTCTACTTTTACATGCGGCAACGCACGGAAATGTCATTTCGCAAACAAGTTTGTTTACGATTTAAGCAATTTAAGTATGGAACAAATTGAAAGTAATTGTTTCGACGATAAACTAATAGAAGAAGTGCAAAACAATGAATTAACTCCAGATTCGTTGCCGCACCCAACTGTCACCGCATCGAACTGTCAGACGGACGCACGCATGACGGACGCATCGACGTATGATTCAGGTTCTTAAGAGAACGAATTTCCATACGACATGTTTATTGGGTGGGCAGTTTTAAAGAGCTATCGTTTAAAGTACTTTGAAAGTGAGCAGGGTTCTTTGTATGTCACATTAAATTGGGGTTTTATTTACATCTTCCGGATTTCTTTAGATTATTCGCCTGGAACTCGAGTAATTTGCCCTCGAAACACTACAAAACCCGAATTTGAGCTCTTGCAATCAAAATAAATTGATATCTGCTGAATGTGAAAAGGATGTGGCGAAATTTGCAGAAGATTCGACAGGAAGCGAAGTATTTGTCCACTTGGTCTCCATTAGCAACAGCCTTCAATTCAGCTCCAGTTAAAAGACTGAACTTGATAAAAAATGAATGCGTAAGTGCGAAAATATTTTGACAGGGAAAAAATAAATGAAAATATCGTTTTAGGGATTGTTCAATATTCCCCAGCTCAAGAGTCCTGAGGGTTTCTATCTGCTCAAAGAAAATGTTATCTCAAAAACCGATGAACTCATTGCAGAGGCCACTTCCCCGGATAGAAAGAGAAAAATGGTTGGACCACTTAAAGAAATTATCAAATGACTATTTTAATTGTTTCGTTAATCAATTTCTTAGCACAACAACGATTTATTGTTTTTGTTAATACTTTCAGGTGGAAATATTTGACGAGCTCTCGGATTCTTTGTGCAAAGTAGCCGATTTGGCGGAGTTTATTAGACTTGGCCATCCCAAGCAATTATATTCGTATGCCGCTGAAGATGCTTGTATCAGCATTAGTCGAGTTGTAGAAAAGTAGGAATAAAAAAGGAAATCTTTTAAATGTTTTAAAATTCTAGTATGAAAATTTCCTCATAGATTAAATACACACAAAAAACTATATCAGGCACTAAAGGATGTCGCTGATGCTAAGGACATTTTCGAAACAACTGCCGTTGACGATCACGTAGCCAAATTATTCCTCTTCGACTTTGAGCAAAGCGGCATTCACCTGGAAGAAAGCCAAAGACGAAAAGTAGTCAGACTAAACGATGCGATTCTGAAACTGGGTCAAAGATTCATGGCTGGCGCAGTGAATCCTCGGTCCATTTCAAAAGCAACTCTACCGGAAAATGTCCGTCAGTTGTAAGCTTGAACTTTACTTACAGCGATCCTGATAATTATTAAAGAAATATATTTTATTAAGTTTCTCAATTGACGGCGATAATGTTTTAGTTTCTGGCCTGTACACGGATTCATCTAGTTCGATGGCTCGTGAGGCCGCCTACAGATTGTTCTTGTATCCAGATAAGCATCAGGAAGATCTCCTATCTGATTTGATTCAGTGTCGCCATGAGCTGGCAAAAACCTGTGGTTTTACCACTTACGCTCATCGAGCCTTGAAATCAAGCACTGCTGAAACGCCTGCCATGGTGAAGGAGTTTCTAGACGAATTAACGGATGGCCTGCGAGATCGAGCTGGAGAAGACTTCGAAACCATGCAGAAAATGAAGGTAAAATCTTTTTATTTCTATTTGAATGAATGTTGCATAGCTTTGTTTCGCAGAATAAAGATTCCGGATTGACAAACAAATTAGCGGCATGGGACACACCGTATTTTACAGCCAAAGTAAAACGCCAATGGTTGAAGATTTCTGCGTCGGAATTTACTCCTTATTTTAGTCTAGGTGGGTGCATGGAAGGTCTTAACAATTTAATGCAGGCGCTTTACGGAATCACGCTACAAAATACAAAAATGGAGCCAGGTAACGGCCTAGAATTTGTTTTTTAAATGAAATCCTAATTCATAAACAACCAGGTGAATCCTGGAATGACGACATCTACAAATTGGGAGTTGTTCATGAAACTGAAGGCCTGCTGGGCTATATTTACTGTGATTTATTCGAGAGACATGGAAAACCTAATCAAGACTGCCACTTCACCATACAGGGTGGAAAACGATTACCCGATGGTTCCTATCAGACGCCAATAGTAGTCGTTATGCTGAATTTAAATCAACCGCGATGGTCGGGACCCACTTTACTTACCCCATCAATGGTAGACAACTTATTTCACGAAATGGGTCATGCAATGCATTCGATGTTAGCACGAACTGAATATCAACATGTAACAGGGACGAGATGTAGTACTGATTTCGCCGAGGTTCCTTCTGTTCTCATGGAATACTTTGCTAGTGATTCTAGAGTAAATATCAATATTTTTTTTACAGACTTTTCTTTATTTCCACTTGTTAGTTTGTTTGCTAGGGTTAGGTAGAAAAATTCCTTTTTTCTCTAGTTTTGTGTTTATAAATTTTAATTAAATTCTTTTGTTAGATACTCCGGACATTTGCCCGACACTTTCAGACCCAAGAGCCGATGCCAGAAGACATGCTTCAACGACTGTGTGTATCTAAGCATATCTTCTCAGCTAGTGAAACACAATTGCAGGTAAATTATTTGTTGCTATTTAGCGTTTTCAATACTTTGAATAAATTTTAAACTCTAATTGGGTCTCCTCAAATAATTCTTTACTCAATTTAGGTGTTCTACTCCGCTCTGGATCAAGTATATCATGGCAATCCAGATAATTGCGGACCCACCACCACAGACACTTTAAAAGTGGTACAGGAACAATATTATACTTTACCCTATGTTGAGAATACGGTAAATTTAACAATTTCGATTAAATGTTTATGCCTAGAGACATTCCATAAAATACGTCACGCATTCAGGGGGGAGGAATAGACACTAGTGTTGCTACAAAAATAAAAATCACATTAAAATGGGGAAAAATCAAAACGAGCTTTTCCATGTAGAAAGGCAATATTTAACGTGACGTATTTTATGAATCGCTTCCGATAACATTTCTGAACAAATTTTTTATGTGAATTTTCAGGCATGGCAGCTTAGATTTTCCCACTTGGTTGGATATGGGGCAAAATATTACTCGTATTTGATATCACGGGCAATCGCTTCATGGATATGGCAAACGTACTTTGAAAAAGACCCACTTAGTCGCGCAGAAGGTGAAAAATATCGCCAAGAATGTCTATCACATGGCGGCGGAGTACCTAGCCGACAATTGGTTGCAAACTTTCTAAAACGTGATGTGACTCCAAAGAACCTCTCACAAAGTCTTGTCACAGAAATCGATCACAATAACCAGAGAATTAAAGAAATGAGCAAAACTTTAAATTGTGATTTTTAAAAACAAAAAAAGAAGAAACTTAATTGAATTGATGTAATGTTATTTGCTTGTGACATTTTAAAACTTAAGACATATAAATTTATGTAAATATTTGTAATCTAGTTCATGAAAGTATTTTATTTTGGTTTATTTGTAGGTATTTTTCAAATGGCTCTTTCTATTTTTTTCCTGTAGGTATTTTGAAAAAGCTACAATTTCTTATTAAACACATAACAAAAACTATTATTGCCAATTTGGCAATTATTGAAAACCCGTATGGTGATATTCGTATCAAAATTCGAACAGTTGTAACAAAATTCCAAATTAAGATTTTTTAAAATTTATTCCAATCGTATTTTGATGTATGGGAGTTTTATGCAGAATCATATCCTAAATAATTTTTGTTCTTGCACTTTTTTTGATAAGATGCACCGTTTTTGAGATATTCGCAAAAAACGATTTCGTAATGGCCCATTTTTGCCCATGAACGAATTTAGCCTCGCATTTTACGAAAAACGGATCTGCATAAAATTTCAAGTCTGTAGCTCAATCCGTGCGCCCGCAATCCGCGCCACAGACGGACAGACAAACGGGCGGACGGACGGACATGCAAAAATTAATTATTTTTATCATTCTAATCACACTGGTGTAATTCGTTTTTGTGTGTGATCTTGGCGTTACAAATGGTAAGGCAAAGTTAATACAGTAATCCCTCCAACTGCGCGGTAGATACGTTCCACAAAAAGAACGCGCAAACCGAAACCGCGCACTGTGAACCCTACTTTGTATGAAATTTTGGGGTTAGAAACATGTTTTTTTAAACGAAAATTATAAAAAAAACGCGCAGCTGCGAAATTTTTACCGCGCAGTTCGAAATTTTGGTATTAAATACTTAACCGCGCAGTTGCGAAACCGCGCAGTGGGAGGGATTACTGTATACCCTTTGGTTTCAACATACGGGTATAAACAGAAAAAAGCTACAATTGCCAGGAGGCACAATTCTATATGACAACAAATCGAATTTTAATAGAAAATTTTCCATTTGTGTTCACAAAATTTTCAATACAACTCGCAGTTTTCAGAAAAATTGTAAACCCCTATTTCATTTGTATGAGTGTGGGGAAAGGGGTGGTGGGTGATAGTAATCCGATTTTCGAAATGTGCCTTTAGGCCAGGGGTCATCAAAGTAACGGTCGCTCCCTTTACAATCAAAATTTGTAACCACTACACATTAAAATACAACACCGATTCCAACTCCAAAGCATGGTTGAAACCGCAACACACAAGCATTACAGCACACATTAAAAGGTCGATTATAGGGCTACGCTGTTAAAGCCAAATCTGTGTGATGAGCCAGCCGAGCCACTAGCTGATGATGCTTGCTTTAGGCGTTTAAATGGCAGGTTTAACGAAATTTTTTAAAGATCGAATTTTCTGAAGCTAATGGGAGATTTACGGACATGAAAAGTAGCTCAAATCGAAATCGACTTGAAATCGAGTAGCTGAAATCGACTTTGAGTTTTCTCAAATACGATTGACACCAGACATACATTCGTCTCCCTATTACGTCATTTTTAACGGGTAAAATAACGTGACATATATAAAGGTCTTTTATTTTAATGTTATTTGTGGAAATCAAACAATTGCAAATTTTAATGCATGGCGGAATTTAAAAATAAGTTATTTAGAAATTTAAAAAACACTATTTTTTAATGAAAATTCGCAATATTGCTAGGGAGTAAGGTTTTTCGATATGCATTCTGAAAATATCACTTTTTAGATATCTATCGGCAGCGATAAATAGTAATTACAAAACAATCAAGTTCCCTGAACCTCATTATACGAATCATGTTGCAATTACAATCGGATTCAATTCCTCAGAGACAGAAGGAGGATTTTGAGATCGGCGAGCATGGCTCGGTCTTCCTGGTACTAGTCTTAAATCGAGGAACGTCTTTACTTCAACTGTCTAAAATGGCAGTTTTTTAAAAGACATACAACATGTTACTATTGTCATTTTTACACTATTAAGGTGTGCCAAAAAATAAGAGTAAAAATTGAGGATAAAGGTGGTTCTGGCTCAGTTTCGAAATATAAACCGATTTCTAAATCGATTGTTTTGAGCATTCTACCAGGCAATCGATTTGCCAGCATACCGCATTTTGACTTCAGAAATCTGGTCATATAGGTAAATGTGAAACACAATCACAAAAATTTTAAATATATTTATTTTTATACTTCATTTAACTTAAATTACATGTTATCAAAACATTTACTTTTAAATATACATTTTATACATACTCAATCCACAATTAATTCATTTTCTCGTGTTTCTTCTTTGTTATTTTTCATTTATTTTCAAAGAATGAATCAGAATCATAATGTTTTCTATATATTTATATTTTGAAAAAATCATTATGTGAACCGTTTTTGCCTGAAAAACTCGTTTCAATTACAGAAAACGATTTAATATGAAACAACATTAAAATTAAATTAAAAAATACGAAAACACTAAGCAGGGGAGAAAATATTATTAAGTAAAATTCAGTAGTACGTCTAATCAGATATAATACATTCCGTTTGTGATTTTTTTTAAACGAAAAATTTTTTTTTCAATGAATTTTATTTTAACTACTAAACAATGGTAAATACAATTGTTTTTTTTTGTTGGAAATATGCTTGAAATATTGGTGAATTTATTATTTTTGTGGAAAAAAGCTTTAAAAACACCATATGGTTTTTCTGTGTAACTTAAGTGACAATCATCCGTTTTCTTATATTTTCTGTTGTTGGTTTTTTTTTTTAAATTGAATTGGGGGAAATTTATCTTTATATATCGGTGTCGTAAGAAAATCAATCTGAATTAGACAATGTCGATCAAATCGGGGCAGAAGCAAGAACGATTAAATATAAAGGAATTTTTAACATCACAAATAAAATCTTTGAATTCAACAAGATTTTTGAATTAAAAAAAAGTATCTGCAATGTAAGCGAATATGTAAATTCACGTTGTTATCGACTGGCTGTGACCAAAAGAGAATCCTTCCTTGCCACGTGCAAGATATTAAAAATACTACACCGATTAACAAAAGCAAAATTAATAAAATCAATTTCCCCACAGATTTCTATTAATATTTCTTGTGTTTTCATATTATATTCATAATTGGCTCAAAATAAGTTTTCACATTTGGATGGCCTATTATTATTCATGTAATCCTTTATTGCTATCTTAAATCATTTTTTTTTGCGGTTTATATTTAGTTTTTATTAAAATTGTTCAAAGTTTAATTTAAGCAACATAATTATATTGATTTTGGTTGTCTTTGTCTCTTTCCATGTAATCCCGATCAATTAGAGACTCAATACGCTTTTTAAGATCAGCAGGCTGTAAAATTCAATGACATAAAATGGTAAAGTACAATAAAAAAAAATAGAATGAATTACCTTAACAGGAAATGTTAATTGATTAAATAATTCACCAATGAGCAAATTGTGACTAAGGGTTTTTCTCATTTTCATGATTCTAACTATAGCTGCGTCGATTTGATATTGGCGATCCTGGTAGACTCTTTCTTCAGTTGCTTTTTGTTCTTCCGTCTGAGTGAGAAAGTTTTATATAAATAAAAACTATCATGTAATTTATTGTAATTACCGTTTCTTTCATTTGAATTTGATTGATCTTTATTCTAAATAGTTTATTTGTAAACTCGTTGTTAAATTGAAATTGATCCTTCTCTTCCACTTCTTTACTTCTTGGGATTTTCGTGATGACTCTAGCTTTACCGCACGCTAGCGATTGTAATGTTCGTCGTAATTCACCATTCTGTGAACAGATAAGAAATAAATATTTATTCGCTTACATACTGCCTCGATGGGATATAAATTTCCGCCATGTCTACATTGTGACATTCGGTTCATTTATTTACGAGTGGCAATTCTGTAAGTATCGTTACTTTTACTTTTGTGAAAGCAATGGATGAAAAAGGACTTCGAGTTTTGATTAACCATTGCTTTTTGACGAAAAAAAACCGTCAAAACCCAAAAAGAGATTAAAAAGTATTACGGTATGCCTGCTCCTTCGAAAACAACCATTTGTCGATAGTTTAGTGAATTTAAATGTGGCCGTATAAGCAACGATGCAGACGTCCGACTGAGGCATCAACTCCGTGTTCTTAACACGTTGGCTACCATGTGAGTCACCGGTGATCGCAGCGTGTCACCCACAGGGACAATGTGAGTCACCGGTGTACACACACTATTGTCATTACCGTCAGTTTCTCAAGTTCCATGGTTGAGTGCAGTCGTTCGTGCGGTACAAAGGGGTTTTTTTTGTGGAGCATGGAGTTCATTTTTGTCTGTATTGATCTTGTGTTCACTGGTGACTCACATTGTACAGAAATTATTTTTGCGTTTTTTCCCAGTGTATACTAGCGGAGTAAGCGTTTTTTTGGCTGGTAGCCAACGTGTTAAGATATGGCTCCAGCGACTATGAAGAGATGCTTCCAACCGTCAAATGAGAGTGTTAAGGGAGTGATTTGCGTCAAATGAGGATGTTGAATGTGAAAAGAAGCATATTTTGAAGCCCTAGACAAATCAGAGTATATGAAACGTATCCAAATGTTCCAGGACCATTGAAATAAGTGTATCGCTCTTGCAGGACACCATGCCGATGAATAAAATATATTTTTGACGAAAAAAAAGTTTTTTTCCCTGTCAAAGCTATTGGGTTGAGTGAATAAAATCTAGCAAATGCTTTTACTAAGAATTTACCAGGTTTTATTAGAAAATTTATATAGATTTTTTTTTTACTGAAATGTGTCAATCTTCTAATAAAAGCATTTACTAGATTTTATTAACTCGGCCCATTATAAATCGCGTCGTATGAACCTTTTTTGAAAGAACACACGCACACAGCAAAGCAGAATTGGGGATCAACTATAATCCGATCCGAAAGGACGTTCACAAACCGAGGCAATTATTGGGCTTAAAAGGAGTTTACGATACGTTCACAGACCAAGGCGTTCACTAAACAATGTTCCTGTCCTCTTTATTTTATTGTAGATATCTAAAAAAAAAGTTTTTCTACGGAAAATCTTAAAAAAATACTCACTTCAATGTTACAAGCTGATCGAATTTCATCGAAGCTAAGCATATTTTTGTCATTAAATAGAATTAAAACTAGAGCTTGGAATAATGAAACTTGCAGATCTTTCGGCCCCTGTAAGTGGAAAAAACAAACTTAAGCATATTTCATATAAAATCTG
This sequence comes from Chrysopilus asiliformis, assembly GCA_964034945.1. Taxonomy (NCBI): domain Eukaryota; kingdom Metazoa; phylum Arthropoda; class Insecta; order Diptera; family Rhagionidae; genus Chrysopilus; species Chrysopilus asiliformis. Next base: position 99,378,544 of record OZ035961.1, read on the forward strand.
TGGCAAAAAGCCAAAATATCTTAATGGCGGGTTTCATAATCGATTTAAGATGGTTTGGCTTTTTGCCACAGAATTAAAACTTGATTGTTTATATTTTAAAGCGTAACCCTGCGTTCACACAAAATATAGAAACGCCTTAAATTCACCTGTTCAAATTGCGCTTTAAGCACACAATGACCTAATGTTGGTTGCCATTGTAATTTTCTACCGCTATGCTTAGCTAAATAGAATTTATTGAAGACTGTTTGCAATTTGACCAATTGAGGTGGCATCGTTACTTCCATAATTGGATACGTTGGCCAATATCCCATTGTCAGTATATTCACAGTTAGATCGATATTTGTGAATTCCTTATCCATATTCATCATGTGCTGTTTGAATGCAATATTAATATCTTTGCTTAGTTCCATGTCCTTGAACATTCCCTCCAGTTTCGATGTAAACCCACCGCCACATTCCTGTTTCAATTTCGACAGCATACTCTTTTCGGCATCAACGGAAGCTGACTTTCCAACCAAAAGACGTTTTGCTAAATCCTAGTTGTTAGCGGAAAATATTGAAAATAAAAAAAATGTTCAACAATTTAAAAAAAAAACACATCAACAATTGAATAAAAATAAAAGAATGGAACCTTTTTATAGAAGGCCTCGAAAACATCTTTTCCGTGTATGAAACGAAACAGGACCATAATTTTATCTAGTATTTGTTCAAGTTCTTCTTCAGTCGCCTCCTTGTTACCAGCTCTTAACTTCATATCAACGTATTTGGCTGGAAATTTTATGTATTTTGTGCATTTGTTTTTTATTCTTATAACGAAAAAATTACCTATAAGTTCGGCTGGTTTATTTGCACGTTGGTTAATAAAGAACTCGAACGCTTCTCGCAATGAATTCATAAATTTCTCATTATGTTCGAAACATGAATGAACTATCACATCCATTTTATCTTTGAAATCGAGCAAGTCTTGGACCATGCTCTTATCCTTTTCGGGATCAATGACAATAGTACGACCTTTCTTCTGTCAAAGCGAAGATATTTGAATAAGCATCGAAAATTTTCCATTTACGAAATTTTATTTGTAATTTTGTTTTTCATTGAAAATTAAGCCTCACCTTAATGTAAGCATTAAAATTAGCACATAATTCTATAATTCCGTTTTTAACGCGGCTAAACAAGCTATAGAGAAGTGTTAAGTCGTTCAGTCTATTTTCCTCAAGCAAATAATCTAGTCCTTTTTGAAGGATGGCGGTCAAATGCTCAGCAAGAAGTTCTTTTTCAACTGTATATATTAATGGATACCTAAACAGAAACAAATCGTTGATAGAATCACAGCATAGTTTCGATAAATTATTGAAAAATCGAAATTACTTTGTACTGGAATCTAAATAATGTAATAATCTCTCGTTTTCTTCGGCAAGACGTTTATCAACGTGTTGTAAGTATTCGGGGACCTCCATATCCTGCATTTTACGCTGACCTTCAGCTTGATAGAGCTGCTTCGTTGCAACAAGGAATTTCTCCTCGAATGCGGACTGATAGATCTGCAAGTCACACAGCATACGAAGTAGACTTTTGAGCAATGCACGGTCCACAGCATCACCGTTTCGCTCTTTCTCAATCAGCAGCAGTAAACCTTCGACGATTCGCTTCTGAACTAAAGTATTGAGTGCGATGTGTGTGCGAAAGAGATCTAGACCCATATCCCTGAAAATTACAGAAACCAATCATTTAAACTTTCTGAATATTGCGACAATGCCGAACGATTTACCATATCGAATGAACGGATGGATTTTGTAAAACATATGTTCGATCTAAATACAAGAAGATGCTACGCATCATAATCATTTGTTGACAGTACGACTGCCACCAGTCGTTCATCTTCTTTAGAAACACCTGCAATGAAATTACGTTATTTTTCTATCCGAGTGAATCAATTAATTGCAGATGAGTTACCAATTTGTCCATACTTTCACCCAAGAATGGCTCAATGTTGGATTTCACGTGAGCTTCTGTTAGGTCAGTGAGTTTCTTGTAGAGTTGTGAGTCCATCTTGTGGCTGCACATATTTTCAACGGCCTGGTAGAGTTCTTCCAGAGAGTATGCGATTGGCTTTGATGTCTGAATAGCGATGACGGCCTCTTGAAGCTTCTCCCAAGTGCATTCTGAGTAATTTTCGGGTAATGTTGGTTTACCTGAAATGAAGTGTGTCGAATTAGAAAAGCTCTAAAAAATGTTTGAAATTATGAGATGCGTTGCATGTTTGTTGGTCAAGGGCAAGTTTACATAGAGAAATGTATAAATAAACCCAATTAGAATGAATCATTTGGGCAACAAGCAGACTAGTGGAAAGAATTTAAATAGCCAGAGACTTTCATCGAAAAGGGGGAAAAAACAGAAACCCACGCAATTTCTTCTGGGCTAGATCCTGCAGATTCGCTTTCGTCGTCCAATTTCGTTTCGCATTCAATTTCCAATTTCCCGACATAGAAAGAATCCAAGGAAAACCCCATTTGAGGTTATGTTCGCTGGGGGAACTAAAAATATCGCAACCAAAATGAAGGCTTCCAAGACGGAAGCATTTCGAGAGAAGGGACTTGGATACTCACTTCTAAAGTTCTTGATAACAATTTTCTTCACGTCGCCTGGCTTGGTGGAGTTGTTGAGTGACATTTTGTTCAGTAGAGCACCTTGCTCCCCAAAGTGTGAATTATTCAACATCGAAAAGTTGGCTCGACGCTCCGTATTTGTTGAACTCAGTGGCCCCCCTACCCCGCTCAGTGTTTCCGACGCTGTTAGCGAATTCGGGTTGGTGGAGCGGCAGAAATATTTGTTTGCGGTTCCGCCGTCTGCGAACTTGTTCCGCTGCATGTGATTTTCTGTGTCCTCGGTATCCATTGGCTTATACTTTTTCGAAGCACTCATAATATTTTTTTAACGCTGTTTTCTCTCGCAAATCGGCTGCAATGCAGCTTGATTTTGATTTCGAGACAAAACCAACACGCAACGCAAATTGATCTTGTGCTTTTCCGATTTTCACCGATCACTAGACAAGGCTCAAGTGCGAATCAAAAACAATTGAAAAGAAACAAAAATAAGGCGATCGCAAGGAAATCAACTGCAATTGTATTTATGCAAATCTTTTGCTTGATTTTGACAGGTTTGCCGAGCTATTCAACGTCAAGCATTCCCATTTTCCACCAAACTCGGGGCTAGAACGATTTGTAAGTAATTCACGACGAGGCACTGGATTTCTCAAGCTGTAAAACACTTAAACTTATCATAAATTGTCCTTTTTGTGGCAGTTTCTCTCCAAATTCATGCAAACTATCACTCAGACTAATTGACCTCGAGCCCCGCTAAAGCCTACCTGAAGTGGACTTTCAGTAAGTCAGGCAACCGTGCTCCAAATAATTACCCCATTCGAAAAAATGTCACGCCTGGTGGGAAGATTTGGAATTAGAAAAATTTACAGTCCTCGTTAAAAGTTTTTGAATGAAAAATAGTACTTCGATGCAAAAGCTCGATTAAATTTTTGAAGACTGAATAAAATGAAACAAAAAGTGAGAGCCTTTGAACAATAGGCAAACGAAATGTTTAAAAAAAACTACAACTGAAATATCAAAACACCGCAAAACACTTTTCATATATTATTTTATTAACACAATTATTTACACATGTTTGAATTTTTCAGTTTTTGTTTGTTTCCTTATAAAAATGTAAACATGTCAAAGAAAAAAATATTTGTTAAAATTTCTTTTTTAAAAGCTAAGATTATATTCCGAAGAGCAATTTTCTCCTTTCTTCACTCAAATTAAATTTTCTTAGCTTTTCTTTAAATTTAGAACAATTTTCATATTGAGTAAGAAAATTTATTCAAGACAGAGTCTTTGGCTTCTTTTCTAAATTTAATATCTGTTTTCTTTTTAGAAATGATCTCACTCAAATAAATTGATTTTGTGACACGCAAAAAGAAACGATAGCGCAAATCAATGGAAGGTTCAAATAAATAATAAACCTGCATTTTTGTAACTAAAATATTAAGAAATGTAAGCGAGTTCTGATGATTTCTAAATATATATATTATATTTTATAATCTGTTTCAATAATCTATTTCTTTATTTGATTTTTTAAACGACGTTCATAAACACTAAACTCTATATAGACTTAGAGGTTCGCAACGATAATAAATCTATCTCAACATGCAATATAAATAGTTATTTGGATCTATCGGGTCTTTCAATAAGGACATAACAATTTTGTATTTAAATAAAACACAGAATAATTGAGATATCGGGCTGAAATTTATTCCAGGTGTAGTGGACATGTTACATTTAAGTATGAAATTCGATGTCGTTCATATGACCACCGCGAGCACGTTTACACTGATTGATTCCTTGGAGCCAATTTTCCACCACTCTTCCACACATATCGGCCGGAACGTTGGCATTTTTGCGTTCGATATTGTTCCTGAGCTCCTCTAACGTTGTTGGCTTGTTGGTATAAACCAACGACTTAATATAAAAAGAAATCCAACGGCGTTAAATCGTATGAGCGAGGTGGCCATTCGACCGGACCATTTCTCGAGATTACACGATTACCGAACTTCTCCTTCAATAGATTAATTGTTTGACCAGCTGTGTGGCATTGCTCGTTCGTGAACTTTACCACGATAAAAATGTAAACCTTGACTGACGTTTTAGCATTGCCAGATCATAAAAAAAGTTTTAGGGTGCGCTTTTATTAAAATACAAAATTGTTATGTCCTTATTGAAAGACCCTTTATATAGATTTGATTTGATTTCTTTCACTTTCATTTTAAAATGTGTGTATTTTTGTAGTGTAATCATCTTTCAACCATCTGTTTCTATTTTCTAAACCATGGTGCGAATTTTCAATGATTTTAGTTCATTTTAAGGCTATTTGAACTTTTCAAGTTTTTTTTATTACTTAATTCTTTTAACGTAAAAACTATTTCAATAAATTTTCTTGTTTGTTTTTTGTCTACTAGCATAATAGCATTGTTCTTTACAATAATTTTAGGTAACAGAAAGCAAAATCGAAGAGATTTCTTTTTTGTAATTTTTTTAGTAAATTGAATTTTTTAATTTCCGTGTAGTACACTAAAGTTTTATTGAACGGAAACTGGTTTTTATAGCCTTATTGTGTCATTTTTAAAAAAAATATTTTTAACAAGCAAGCAGCAGAACAAAGTAATTTCCAATTTTTTTTTCGATTACGTTAGAATAACTTCAAGAATGTAAAAGATTTTCACTACTCATGTTAATTAAGAACACAAAAAGGAGATAATTTTGATTGCTTTTATTTGATACGTAAAACATTATTAATTTTTTAAATTAAACTCATTTAAAAGTAGACAGTCCTTTGCTTTTCTCATCCGTGTTTGTTCATTTTCACAATTTCATATTACAGTTTTCAGTTTCTTTTTCAAGCTATCACATCACTTTTAGGACTTGGTGTTTTTATATCTAATTTTGACACAATGCGAGCATATCTTTAATTTTTTTTTTTTTTATTACTTTCACGTCTAAAACAGCATTGAAATTCTAATTATCAAATCATTAAATCGAAAAATGAAGACATTATGAAATATGATTGCATAATACAACAAAACGTGAAAAGCACTATATAGTATGAAATTGCAAGAAAGGTAAATTTTACATGTATTCTCATTATAAAAAATTTAGTTTAGTATTTGGTACTTCTTTTCGTAACTTTATTTAACTTTTAAAGTTTTTTTTAAAATTTATTTTTAAAAGATTTTTATTGAAATTAGTAGAAGAAATTCAAAACCAGGATCACTTTTTTATTTTACAAATGTTCTATCATCACATTAAACAGCAAGTTTTCTAATTGTTAACTTTAGTGTCAGCTGGACTTTGTTCTTTAAAGAAAAAACTAAATTTCGAAAATTGGCTTGGAGATTTGCAGCCAAATTTTACCTCTAACCAGATATTTTTTCTAATATAACCTGTCAACGCTGAAAGACAAAAAATTGCCTAAGTCGAAAAAATTTCAAGGTCTTGCGATATTTAAAACTTTTTATAGAAGGACAAGCCGAAAACCGGTGTTAATAATTTAAGTTGACCATAAGTTGCTAAGTTTTGTTGGTGCAAAGATTTCACTGTAAATAAACATAACAAAAGAAAAGCTACAGTTGTTAGGGTGCAATGGTCAAATACTCTATGTGAGGTCAGACAAAATTTTTATTTTAAAAAATCCCTTTATATGGGATAGTGGAAAGAGTGGTTCGATTGCATTGTGATGTCTGAAATAACCATTTCACAATTTAAATACATTTTGTATTTATAAATTTTTCAATACGAAGTAATGCAGCAAATCGGGAAAAACTGCTTCGATTGTATGGTCCGATTTTGTCCGCTCATGAACTTAGCCTTGATATTTACTAGAAACGCAACTGTGCTAGCTCAAGCCTCTAGCTCAATTACTTCGATAATTATAGTGTTCATGGGCAGACGGACAGACAGACAAGCGGAAATCAAAATCTTTTCCCATACCAGACACCCTAGTAATTAATTTCTCGTTCGGCGATTGGTTCGATGCGTTACAAACGGTATACTAAATAGTATATTTGATGATTTTTTTTTCAAAGTCCAAGCAATTGGCAATTAAACAGTAAAATCTCCTGAAAAACTTTTGAAAGAAGTAACTTAAATGGGCTAAAAGCTAACCTGTGTAGTTGACTTCATTTTCCGATCTTTTAAAATCTAATTTTAATCGTTAGCGAATACCAAGCGTTAGCAAGAAATATTATTTAAAGTATACTTAAACAACCATTTCGCAGTAGATTGCAAAAACCATGAGAAAATGGCCAAACTTTGGTTATGATTTTTCTTTTATCAATTATAACTGTTGTTATAACAGTAGTAGTAGTAGTATTTGAATTTCATTTCATGTATTTATTATCAAGTCTTTTTCACAACATTGAAATATGTAACTATAGTGTTTATATCATCAGTTAGTTTTACTTTTGTTTGTTTTGCAAATATGGCAGCATTATGTTTATTTACTTTTTTTTTCCTTAAAACACTTTAATAATTTAAATATATTACTCTTTCTTTATTTTTGCTTTTTATATATTAATTATTCTTTACCAATTTTCCATCTACTTTTTTTTTACTCTTTATAATATATGCTCATAACAACATCTCATAGAATATTTTGAAATTTCTTTTATTTGTTTCATGATTATAAGCATTTTATCTTCTTTTTTTTATAATATACAAGTATTTAGCGTAAATAGAAAAAATAACAATTACAGAAAAATAGTCAATACAGTAATAATCACAAAAAAATATATATTCACTAAAAAGTATGTAAATATATGTATGTCAGAAAAAATGAAAATGATTTGAGCGCAAAAATCCTAATGTGCGATTGAGTTTTATTTCGTTTCACTAAAATTAAAATAGAACGTAAAGTGATTGTAAAAATATGTTTAAAAAAATGTGAATAAATTATTTTTAAAAATATAATATTAATATTATTTACTCGTATATGTTTGTATAGACAGCATAAAAATAATTAATTTAACAGAGGGGAAAATACTTTTTAACAATTCTGATTATTATTATTATTTTCATTTTGTTTATCGTGTTGTGCGTACAGTTTTTTTTTACTATTTTGAGGCTTTTCTTTAGTCGGGAAGCATATGAACAAAACTAACTGGGAACATGCCATGCCTTGATGAGTCGCCTTCTATTACTCCTTCCATCCAATTTTCATCGTCCGTCCGCTCATTCAAGACTATTAAAATTTCACCTTCTTTAAATTCTAGTTCGTCGTCGTTATCAGCGTTGCAATCGTAAAGTGCGCGACATCTTCTGAAGTTTGACTAAAAATACGAAGGAGTTGTTGTACAGAAATTAAGCTTTTTTTAAATATCAGTTACAAAAGCTGGTAATTATAACAATAAAGACGTATTTTTTGTACTAGCACAAAAAAAACATGCATAGAGAAAATATACGGCGGCATCTAGATGAACAAATTTACTAAATGTCAAATAAAAGGGACCGTGTGATCGATTTATCTTTCATACGCAGGGCAGGCACCTGAAAGGAAGGTCTCAGTTGGAAAAGAACCAGCCGCTAGTGTATTATATTTGTTGGTAATTATTTTTTCAACTGGGATGTTTCATTTTAAAAAATAGGCTCGTTTTAGTTTTACGATAATTCAAAAACTATTAATTTTTGAAATATAAGGGCAACGAATTTCTTATTTTTTCATCAGAACCTACTGTTTTAGATTAAACTGCAAGCAGCATGGCAAAACTGGCCCTGCGTATGAAATAGACGATCGCCAATTCAAAAAAATTTGCCAGGCCAATTCAAATAAATTTAACAAATTTGAAAAAATCAAAAATTGCGATAAAAAATCTATTTTTTACGTAATTATTACTTACGTAATTATTGTAAATATTGGATGACTTGGATTTATTATCCGATGGATCTAGTCTCCCATTATCATTACTGGCCGACAGAGCACTCGAATCAGCTGAACTCTCTAATGGACCGGACGAGTCTAATTCAGCGCTCCATGACTCGTATTCGCCAAAATTTGAGCCAGGTGATTGATTCAAAGTCTGCGAAAATTAAAAATCACATAAATCTTATTAAAAAATTACTCTTAATTTCTAAAACAAAAAAATGCAATAAAGCTAAAGCAATTTATATTATTTTCCTTGCTGTAATTCATTGGTTAAATTCAAAATCGATTTATTGCTCAATTAGTTACACTGATCGGAAATAAAAACAATAAATCTATTTATGCAGTTAAAAAAAGCATCATCCAATTTTTTTTTGTATCGCATATTTAAAAATAAATATTTTTTGATGAAATTTTTGATTTACACATTTCCTTGTTACAAATTAATGTCTTTGATAAAAAAAAAAAAAAACAAAAAAACAGCATAACACATTCAGGCACTCAATAAATACCATTTTCTCTAGTTTTGCCAAAGATTCCAATTTGGCTATTCTACGCTGTAAAACGTTGAAATGTAAATTTTCTTATTATTGCCTTTTAAAGCGATTTTTTATGGAAATGAAAAGATTTTAACTTTTTGAAATTTTTGATTCCTCGAATTTTTTTGACTCAGATTTTTGATGAGATGTTGTTGATTGGATCTTAGACTTTCCAATCAACAATTAGTTATTGCCGAAATTTTGTATCATGGCCCAAAGATCCGATTTTTTAAATTTTAATGTGAACTTTAAACTAGTTTTTGATTTCATTGAATAAATCTATGAAATGTTTACCTTTCTTGGTGGGGCTATTGGTCCTTCTTCCATCGAGCTTATGCTTTCATTCGATTGTCCATTCGATATTCCACGCTCTGAAAAAAAGAAACATTTGTCAATTAGAAATGTCACCACATCTGGATATTCATTTGACATAAAACAAAACAAGTGTTGTTATAAAGGGGCTGTCCATAAAACACAAACGTAACCCCCTCCCTCGGCTAACTTTTGTGATCTTTGATGGGTATTTTAGTATCGCTGACACACGACCCATCCTTCCCCCTAACGTGACGTATTTTATGGACAATCCCTAACCCCTTTTTAAAGTATCAATATCTTACCTCCATTATTAGTTAAACCGGGTGGTGGACCTGGTGGTGGCAATCTGGGCCGTGAGAGCGATTTATCAACGGGTTTCAAACTTGGTATCTCTCCGGTGGGCAAAACGAGCTTCGCTCCAGCTAAATGAATATTTCGATTCAGCGATTCTCCACTGGGTGATCGTTTATGGCCAAACGTTGTCATTGGCATACCTTGTAGTATAGTCGAGCCAGACATAATCGGGTCGAAACGTTCATATGCTTTATTGTCACAATGAAAACCTGATGCGGTCTTACTCTCCGTATTTCGTAGATGCGGCAATGTGCTGTACTCAGGTTGGTTTTTATGTGTGACTGTGCGCATTTCGTTGGTGTCAAAGTTCTGCGAGTGGCGAGGTGCATGCGGTAGGGTGCCGTAAATTGTTACATTTCCAGAGGGAGGTGCTGGAGCTGTTCTCTTTTTCAAGGAATTCATATTCACTGCAAAGTAACCAAAAAAAATCAACGTTGAAGAATTATATACAGAATTTTTAAAGCAACTTACAAGATGATGTCGATTTTCGTCCACTATGAGTGCTAACTGGCGTCCCGATTGGCCGGACACTGCTCGATGTCGAACTTGGACTAGATCCACCGCCAGTCATCTGCTGTGCAATCGACATGTGTTGCTTTGGACTCGTGCCCGGCTGTGAGTATGGCATATTTGAGGCTAATGTAAATTGTCGATTCGATGGGCAACTTGAACTTGGACTAGAACCACTTTGAATTGAATCACATGTTGAGGATCTGGAACGTATCGCGACAGGTGAATCTCCTCCAGCGAAGCTTGGTGGCCGTGAACGAGATTTCTATGGAATATCATTAATTACAAAATTGTCCTTTCATGTATATGTTTGTAAAAGTCACCCTTTCATCAATCACAGTATCATCATCGGAGAAATCTGTTGATCCATCATCATTTGGCAAATTCCAATCGGTGTTGATGTGATCAAAAGCACTCTTCTCCCTCCGCATGGCACATTCAATCTAAATTCCAAATTTGTCTCATTTAATATTCATTTTAAATAAAACTATCAATTCTATTAATTACCAACTCTTGACACGTTTCATGTCCCATTTCTTTGGCAATATCTAACGGTGTTTTATTCTGTGAATTTTTCAACTCGAAATCGGCACCGGACCGCAACAGCAACTTCATCGATTCCCGGCGATCGTGCAACGCGCAAAGATGTAAAGCGGTATTTTTGCCCGTCATATCTAGCGGACCCGGTGGAAAAGTCGCCTTGTTGAGGCCTTGGGCTGGCATATTCTGAATCAGGAAATCAACGATGTGCAAAGTTGAGCCCATTTCTCGCAACACGGCCAAGTGCAGGGCCGTTTCACCAACATCGGACGAGGGCAGGGAACAAGTTAGATCAGCACCCTCGGCCCATACTTGCAGGAGTTGGCTCAAATCCGCATTAATCACGGCCTGTTCCAGTTCACATCGCAGATCATTATCATCGGCACAGGTTCGCATTACATATCTTTTAGCGACGTATTTCGCACGGATGAAATCGTAGCGCTCTTCCCTAAAACAAATAATACATTTTTTTAAAAAAATATTTTTGATCTCTTAACCCTAGTCCTACGTTGGTGTAGAAAACTACATTTTTGGTTTTTCATTTTTTAATATATTTGGAACTGTAAAATAAAATTTTGGGAGCCGATTCTCCGTAACTTTATTTGTTCCATGGAAATCTACCACAACCAAATAATTTTAATATCTCCATAGTAGTAGAAGCCAACATTTTTTTAAATTTAAAAAAAAAATTTTAAATGAATTTTTTCTCAACGTAGGACTACGGTTAAATTGAAGAAATTTTAGAACATGCGGTGAAACCGGCTATAAAAACATATTCGGGGCACGTCTGAAGACTTCTGCTGATTTTATCGAACAAATTTCTCAGTCCTTTCAATGTAGTCATAACCGAGTCCCACTGTAATTGAATTGTAAAACCAACTCACATTGAACTATCCGGGCCTAGTTTTAATTTGCCTAGTGTTGCTTCCATAATTTCATTCAGAGTATTATTCCCCATAGCTCTCGCTATTAACAGATTTGCTGTTGTTAAATTGTCAAGTGTTAAACTTTGTATGCGGGAATGATGCACACCCAAATCTCGATGGACGCCCGAACATTGTATACAGACCAAAATTCCAAAGTTTAAACTTATCCACGTCACATCTACAAAATTTATAGTTATTTTTAAAAAAATTGTTAAAGATTTTTAGAAATTAAGAACTCTACCATTTTTAGATCCGCAATCACAGCACTGATCGTTTCCTGGTAGATTTTGGACGTATCTGCAATAAAAAAAAAATTTGAAATTTATTAAAAATCGGAATTTTTAGTAACTAGCTTTGGTAAAACGTCACTACTTTCAAAAGGTTGAAAATAGTTACCAATTCATTACATGTAATTATTCTATAATAAAAAAATAATTGTTTAGAATCCTTTAAAACAGAAATTATCGATTAGAATCGTAGAAATAATTACAGCAGACAGCGTATTATTAAAGGCATGAATAAATTAAGGTATACAGAAGTTTATTAACGACAAAAATCAAATTATCTTTTTATATCAGTCAAGAATATGTCCTTGTAGGCAAATCATTTATTCTCAAAAAATCGATTGCCCCCCATAATTAAATGATAATAATCTCTAACATGTATTAAACTATAGCGGATAAATTGTTGAACGCAAAGAAAAATGTATGTTACGTAACGATGAAGAGTTTGATGTTAAACAATATGCGTAAAACCAGTATTTTAAACATATACGCGTTTACTCAATGGAAAAAATTATTATTTAGCGTGTTAATTTTCTAAGACATTTTAAAAAAGGTGTTTGGTCTACGTGTCAGATATTGCTACGAGTATATATTTGGCTAGAAAATTTGAAATATACCTACCCCAAAGTGAAGAGTATAAAAAATATAGGTCAATCCTATATTAGGAAAAAGATTTTTTACATTGAGAAGTTATCTGTGCGCAGTTAGAGGGATTACTGTAGTTTTTTTGTGACAACATTTCTCAGAAACTACTGAACCGATTTGAATGAAACAGAAGGTATTTGGATACGGTTTTCACCAAGAAAACTTTCCAATCACCAAAATCTACCCTATCCATTTCCGTGCAAATTCTGCACCTCTGAGAAGTAGATCCGCGGCCGAAGGCCATGGGACGGGGTATAGACAGTAAAACAGCCAGAGGCGAGGACTCTAATTAAAAAATTTAAACCAAAACGAATATTTCATAATATATACAGGAAATATCTGCTTATATTGGCAAAAAAAAACCTTCGATTGGATTGGATCATCAAGAAATGAAAAGAAAGATCCTCACCTTATAACAGTCTTTTGCAATTCCACTAAACTAGGACTCATTTGCGGATTCGCATGTTGGAATGCTTTAGCGAGAGCTTTCTCTTTACAATTAACAAGAACCGCCATCCATGCTTTTTGGTCGGCCTCATCTTCAGCTTGAAAGTGATACGGTCGATTATCTAAAAAGAATACTTTTTTTAATTATAAAAAAAATAACCATAAACACATTTAGAAACTAAAACAATTATTCGAATTTAATTTGGTGGCGAAATTACGAGATAATTGAAAAAATAAAATACGTACAACTAATTAGATCAAAGCCTCTCCTATCATCTGGGACTGGCTTTATTTGGCAAGTGAGAAGATTAACTCTAGTAGGTGGTTTCGATTCATCAGCATGACAAATATCCAAAAAACCATCGGCTGTGACACGACATCGCCTCTTCTGCCACACTCGTCGTACCTTTCCCTCACTCTTCTTTAGTAAATGGCCTGACCTTGTGATACCGTGATGTTTGTCACCTTGTAATTGATGTAATGAATAACCACCACTCCCCTTATCCGAAATAACATTCTCTACACGCTCGAAATCTGGAGTGCTTCTCAATAACGTACGCAACTCCAAAAGTTTACGCCTCTCTTCGTCCTGTTTCTGCTTAATATTTTGTAATTTTACACTCAAATCATCGATATACGTTCCAAAGTGTGCTATAGTCTTCAAACCGTCCTTAAAATAGCTGCGGAGCATCAATAAAAAACATCGTAAAATATAACAAAAAATCAATTCCGTCATTTTCGGTAATAAAACATTTGACATACTTATTTAATGCGTGATAATACTCAACAAAGTGCTGCAGTAACTCGATACCTGTCTTAGTTTTTATTTCCTTATACTTTAATAAATACTGTTGTTTTTTTATACATTTCGGTAACCACAGTCAACACGTGATTGGAGATTTTTCAGACAGATGGTTAGATTCGATGAGATCAGATGACAATCGTTTCGAATGTTTTTTTTTTACGATTTCGAAGTTCAGGGAAAAAGAGAAAATTTTATTGATTAGGATAGGACTTTTAATTAACTAATTTATATTTATGTTTGGGCTTTTGGATATGCTTTCACAAAAAGGATATGGCGAGATAATGATTACATACCTCGCATGTCTGTAACTGAAAGAGTCGCCTCTCTTTCTCCATTTCATCAGCGATTTCGGCTGGATTGACTTCGGTTCGATGCATGCCCACCTCTTTGGCTTGAGCCTTCTTCTCCTTTTCTATTTTTATATATTTCGATTCGTAGTCCTTGGACGCCTTATCAAATGGACGTTTCATTTCACCCTTAAAGCCACGCAATTCGGACTTTAACATGGAATCGACGGGAAACATTACGATGTTGCTTATACTTTGCATCTAAATTGGAAAAAAAAATTTGATGTGATTTTATGTATTTTTTTAATAAATCGCATTTTTTTTATTTTGTCAAGTGGATGTGATGATAGTTTAGTAATAAAAAATAATATCAAGCTGTTCATCAAATATATATTGCCTTTTTGGACTCTTAGGACTCCCTAGGTGGAAATAAAAATATGTTCTTGCAATTTTTCGTATTCAATTTTAATCTCGTATCCACCAAATTAGTGATGTATTTTATAAACAACCTCTATTTTTCGAAAATTGTCAAAAAAGTCAAAATTCTCGTTTCACGTTTCCATAATTATATTATTTTATCCAAGGGTATAGACTTTAATAAATTTAAAACTAAATATTTTTCTTAAATTGTTTGGTGTACGTTTTAGGGACAGTTTACACCTGGCCCTTTATTTCGCAAATTTTATTCTACGACACTAAAGGACTTTTTCATATAAAACTGACAGGATAAATTCAAATGTTGACAACTTTTGCTAAATTTATTCCCCGATAGATGAATGAAATGCGCAGAATAAATTCTGAATAAAATTCGCGGAGAAATTCAAGAAAAAATCACAAGTGTAAACAGAGCCTTAAAACACAGAAAAAAATCCAGAAATTTCGTGATCAGCGACCTCAAAAACCCCCCTAATGCTATTTCTCTCGAAACTCCCCTAATGCTAACAATCTTTCGTCCCTGTAAAAACTTTGGAAATATTTTGTAAGAATTTAGGAAATTTTCGCGCTCGTTTTTAAATGACCGATTAATTTATCTCATATACTGATTCTCTACTATCCAATGAGTGATAGTAGAGAATCTGTATATGAGATAAGTTAATCGGTCAGAGATAAGTTAATCGGTCTCTACTAATGGCCGAGAACATTTATTTTATGTGACGTTTTTTGTTATTTGTATCTACTTGAATTCGATTCAAAACGTCTAAAGGATGAAAGTGAAAATCGCGAGTCTTTAGATTTTTGGGCAAATCCTTTCGAATAAAAAAAGAATCATTCGAATCAATTCATTTATTATCTTAAGGAAATGTTTTGTAATAACAAAAATGACAGATACAGCTAAATTAAGATGGAAAGGAATTCCCTTAAAAACCAGAAAAAAACAATTTTAGATCGTCTTGCAAAAGATGCCGGTTCCACATAATTTGAAAAAAAGTATTAATTTGAACGAAACAGCGATTTAAAGAATTTAAAAAATGTTTTTTAGTTCAAATTCACGTAGTTTTAATTTGTCGGAACTGTTTATTTTTTCACACTTTTCTTCGTACGGTGGTTCTTAGGAGCGTATCTATCGTGTAAATCGAGGGATGGGTGTATATAAAAACTATGGAAAAATAAAATATTAAAGACTTACTAATGTTTTCATTAAAGCGCTAAGTTCTTTAGTCACAACCGAAAATTTTAAAAATGCTGCACCAATATCCGGTTCTTCTTGTGATAGTGCTATACTCCCCAGTCTCTCGAGGGCTTTTACCAGACACATCTCGTTATCAACATGTGCTATAAATTCGTTAAATTGTTTATTTTTTTTTTTTAAATTTCAAAATGCGATCTCAGTGCATGGATTTTCAATTTTTTTTTTAAATTTTCTACTCACTGTTTCCGGAGTTGTGAATTGCTTTGACTGCTTTCTTCAATTTTGCCAAACCCTCTCGATCGAATTCCAAGCGCTGTAAATAATAGATATTTTGTTAGAATTCTAGAGTAAAATTGTAGAGAATATTTTTTTAATTTTTTGAACCAAAAAAGGTTATTTTTGTGCACCCCTTAATTTCATGCACGCTTTTTTTTCAAAAATCAGCAAAAACAAATATTTTTTTTTGCAAAAACAAAAACTTCTTACGTGATTTAGTTAGGCAAAAAACCATTTATTGTATGGGAAAATTCTCAACGAAACCGAAAAATATTGGTATGGGGTGAATGACATGACATACACGTCCCTAAACATACACTCAGAAAAATGGAGGCTAACTCGACGACCTACATACGGCGTAATTGGCCTCGGGCAGGCGCGCGTTCGCCTGCATGTGGGCAAGTAAAACTGAGTTGACCTGTGGTCGGAGAAATTCTGAAATTAAGCCACCAGCAGGTGAAGTAGGGCATTGGGAGCTGCACGAGTTGACCTTAGATAGGTTAACTCTGACCGCTAGCTGGCTTACAGACACCTCTGTAAGGTCAGAGTTAACCTGACAAAAAGTTGACCTGGACATTTTTCTGACTGTAGATCGCTGAACACGAAGCGTGAAAAAAAACCTTTTAACTGTAAAAAAAACTAGCATCAAAACCCCTATGTTTTGATAAAATTTCCTTCTTATTGTTAATGAATAGTTGTTATAAAATTTAGTCTTTATGATCTCGTTTTTACAATTCTGCACTAAAGATTACAGAGGAACATATTTCACACATTCGTCTGTCACGGCAATCACACACTTTTTAAATTTTTCACCGTTCAGTCGTAAAAAAAGAAAATCCTAAAAGATTGAAAAAAAAGGTACGCACAAAAGTTTCAAAATTGCGTTAAAAGTTTGCATTGATTTACAAACGAGTAGGACAAGCAAAGAAACTTTTTTTAAAAAAAAAAAACAAGCAGCAAATATTCTAAAGAATTCTTGGCTTCTTAAAAACATTTTTGTTTCCCCACAAACTTTAAAACTTGAGATGCTTTTATGTACATTGTTTGTCAAAATGGAATACGAAACCACCTCAAAGAAAACCATTAAATGAAATTTCCATCCAATGAAGCGATTGTAACATTTAAATAAATTTTTCTTAAGGAAGTTTATTTTCAATTGCGATCTTCTAAAGTTAAACCAACTTTTAATGTGCCGCAGCGTGAAGATCTGTTATAAGTTTTTATTGATTATTCCCAGAACTTAATTGATTTGTCCGCCAAGAAATTCCATTTACCAAACGGGAAATTGAAATATTTTCGTTAATTTCGCAGGGTATTAATGAACACAGCGATGTTACATCAGACACGACGTGTAAAATAATTAAGGAAAATTTTCCTCGTTTCGTTCTGGCGAAAAAAAATATTTAAGGGCAAAAAACAGACAGAGGTAATTCATTTGTTTTGCATCACAAGGCGAGGCCAGATGTTGGTTAATTTTTCAGTTTTTCCCCAATTAAATGAGAAATGAGGCAAAGTTTTAATTTGGCTCCTTTTATTTTTGGAAAAGTTCCGAAATTTTCCTTGTATATACAACGACGACGAGCGACGAGAAGAATCAATTCTTGTGATTCCGCAATGTTAATTTATTGGAGCAGTGTAACACCTTTTTTTATTTATATTCACGCGGGTATCGAACTTAAAGAATGTATACGAATATCCTAAGACATAAATAGATGTCAAGGCACATAAGCCCCGTGTAATAAATTAGCATATTGGATCTAAACGAAATATATTTGGTGTTCCGAATTTCAATTGAACTAAAATTTCTTATGGAGAACATATCGGCGGTGTGGGAATTGCTAAAATTAATTGCAAAATGTATAAAAATATACTCGGCATCAGAAAAATGTTTAAAAAAAACCTTTATTTATAAAAAAAAATAAGTATTTTTGATTCAATCTTAGTTATGGAGTTCTGCCGGACCGGTCTTATTCGATCTCTTCTTAAGCGAAAATTACCCATACGTAGATTTGCACAAAAAACTAAAAAATCGTATTTTTCACTTCAGTTTTATTATTTATTTTGATATTTTGGCTTTAAGTGAGGTTGGAAACCACCGATATCAAAAGCCACCACAAAAAAATAAATGCCACATAGCTATTAACGAGTAGATAACCTACACTACTAATTAATAGAGAACCTACATCTCAGAATGGTTAATCGGTCATTTAAAAACAAGCGCAAAAATTTCATAAATTCTTACAAAACCTGAAACTTTTACAGTCTCTATGACGTAGGTACAAATTAAATTATGATTTTAGCGAAATTCTATTCCTCAGGAGGTAAGCGGGGGTGAAAAGGCGGTTTCATTTGATCAAAGTTTGATTTTAGCACAAATCCTGACAGTTAAAGGGCTGAAAAAGTTTCCGATCACGGATATGATGTTGAAATTTAAAAATTCGAAATGGAAAGTTTGTAAATTATTCCTTGATTTTTTGGTATTTCTAAAACTTATGGAACAAATAACCTAAACCCAGCAACGGGGGATATACAGCTATTTTTTTTTATAACTGATTAAATTTTCAATTTAACAATGCGGGGAGCTCCGAAATTTTGCGGGTCTTCAAAGATCGTTCCAATGAAAAAAAAATCTTTGATTTACACTGTGGAACAGTGTTTTTGTTATTGACATTCTTTGAATTAATTCTAAAAGATAATTTTGAGCTGAAAAATAACTATTACCGAAAATATATGCATTATGTCTATGTTTTCAAATTTTTCAGTATTTTATTATTAAAGTTTTCCAAGGATTGGAAAATTCACGAAGGTTAATTGAGGCCTTCAGCGCAATAACGGACTAAGCTACATAATCGAGTTTTTGAAGCTTTTCCACTTTTGTACTATTATTGACTGTAAATTTTTGAAAAAAAAACATTCTGTGGACTTTATTACTCAATGTTGAAATGTTCTTTTGTGCATCCAAACAATTTTATCTAAAAACTCACTCGCAATAGTGATTCAAACACAAAAAAACTAACGATTTCGACATGTGGGTTAGTCCACTCTTGCTCTGATAGCCTCTTAAGCATATTTCAAAGGTAAACAACTCTACTGAAAAAAGTACCATCAGAAACACCTCTTAACACTTTAACTGCCACGTCAGTCAAAAAGACCTGACACCTACCTGTTGTGTACAGTGAAACAATGAAAATTATTAAAGTGTTCGCTGCAACCGCAACGATTTTTTGTAGTTGCACACATTTTATTATGGTAATAAAATAACATTTAGGTATAATTTTATTTCAATTTTTTTTCTCTTACGGCCAATTTATTCACTAGGAGTTAAATCGCCTTAACTCCCTTAACTCACCTTTTACATGGAAAATAACACTAGCTAACTCCCTTAACTCACTAACTCGGCTTAACTCCTAGTGAATAAATTAGGGGTAAGTGCATCCTTTTTGGCTGACAAATATTCGAAAAATGCTTAAAACTGTCTTGGCAGTTAGAGTGTTAAGATGGACTAAAGGATAATAAAAATGTCATTTTTTCGAGTTCACCACTTTTAAACTCCAAAATTGCTCGACTTATGTAAAAATACAATATTAAAAAGGGCAATTGTAGTCCATTAAATTTACTGTAAAATATGTCTTTACATTTTCTTAGTAACCTGCACTAGAAAGAAGATATTTGTCACAACTTTTAAAATAAGTTAAAGATTAGCATTCTACGGTAAAAATTGTAATTTCCATGAATTTTTAAACGACAAATCCTTGGAAAACTTTAAGGATCAAATACTGAAAAATTTGACGACATAGACATATCGATTGTTCGACAGTGTTTTTCACCTCAAAATTATCTTTCAGAAACCATTCACAGGTTCTCAATAATTTTTTTTTTTTCTAAATTGTTCTACTGTGTTATTTGAACCCTCAAAATGATTGTTTTTCCTGCTTTAAAAATAAAAAAACGTATTCACATTTATTACTTTATGATGATTTCCATAAAATTTTTCTGAAAAACTTTTAAATTCAGCAGCATAACAGTGAGGAGATCGCACGTGATAAAAGGAAATTTAAATTTATCTCACAGCAAATAATTTTCTGCTAAATTTACACCAAGGGAATTGCCAAATGGAGGGCGAATGTTGCCATGTTTATATTCTGCAATTTACGTGGACAACATATGAGTGTGTACACGATTGAGTAAATTCAATACAGATAGGGGGGAAATTCTAAAAGTATATTCAAGGACAACAAACAGAATATGGAATGAGAATTTCTAGTAACTTGAAACTCAGATTGGAATGTCCTGGAGGAAGGCACGTACCAAGCATTGAATAACAATTGAGACGTTGAAATTAAAAACTTGTGAATGACTTGCTATTGGGACAAAAATCCGCCAACACTATTGATTTGCTGTCGATTTGGAATTGATACGTAACATAACTTGAGTGAAATTCCTTGTGATCGGATAAATCGATGATTGTTGGATGTGTATAGTCTACTGGCGAACAAAGAGTAGTCTCACTCGACGTCCGTTTATATGACAACTAATTCAATTGAAGGAACTTCCGACGGCGACGAAGGGTCTCAATTTTTCACCATCTATCAGATAACAAATAAACATTCTGAAACTCACCATCTATCAGATAACAAATAAACATTCTGAAACTGACAGACATTTTCGTTTTCATGGGGTTTTCTTTTTGTGCTCCAAATTCCGTTGACCGTATCGTATTTAAGTGTATACTATCGATACAATTTAAATATCGTTGGGAAAAATAAATTGATAGATATATTGCTATTGTATTCTATCCAAATAAGGTGACACTTTTATTGTGTCAAGGTACAAAAACGAAGCACACACGTTGGCACTTGATTTGGTCGTAAAACATCACAGACAACAAAAAAAAAACTACAAAAGTGCAATTCAATTAAATGGAAAGCATTGTTGACTGTTGGAATTTAAAGAAAACACACAGCGTCCATATGAAAATCCAAAATAATGGATTGATTCAATGATTTCATTTCCCATTCGATCGAAACCATTTCCAACATTTCAATTAGATGAAACTCTGAATCACTGTAGAATTGGTTTAAAATGGTGCTATATGCAAATTAGAAATTTTAGTTCATGTTTGCAAATGTGGTTTAATTGATGGCTAATGGATATAATTTAATTAAAATATCAATATGGATTAAACAGGAGGAATAATCAATAAATATTTATGTCATATAATTTCAATATTAATATAGTTACGATTAGAATTGCATTTGACATTGGGGTTTCTTCTGGGAAATATTCCAAAATTATGCACTTAGTTTTGTGGTTGCATATGTCAAATCCGATGGAATTTATTTTGAATTAATTGACTGTGTTTACATTGGGACTCACTTTGAGGCGGCACGTCATTCGTCACTTTTCTGCCGTGTGCACACGGTTCGCTTTATCTGGATTCATAAACCGGTTTCATCAACAAAACTAAACGACAGGTTTCAACGACCAGACTCAAAAACCGGTTTGCAACCGATAATTTTAAGTGAATCTAAACTTCGTTCGCTCTTTTTGGTTTTCCTCCCCACTGCGTCCCTCACCCTCACTTGGCCGGAGCGAAAGACGTGCCGCCTCAAAGTGAGTCCTAATGTAAACACAATCATTGAAATCAGTTTTTACTTTCGTGTCCGAAGTATAATAAAATGATGTATTCATGAAAAATTTCGTCCTCTCAATATTGCATAAAAACATTTCCCGAGCAGTCTCAAGTCGAAAAACTTCTTTCTGTCTGTCAGTTTGTCTGTAAGTCTGTCAGACGAAAATCCTAAACTACTCGAGCTAGAGCCATGAAATTTTACAGGAATGTTGATCCTAGAATGGGACGACCATATCAACTTTTGGTGAAAATCCGTTAACCGGAAGTAACCAGAATAGCGGCTTGTGGGAAGTCAAACGATTTACTCCGAAATTAAGCGTTTTTGGGTAGTCTTATATATGACAAAAATTGGAGACAATAAAATTTCCTACCTTTTTATCTCTCAAAACTTTTACACACATTTTGAATTTCATGGAAATCGGCCAAATCAGACTTTAGTTTTAATGGAAGCCTTAAAACTAAAGTCTGATTAATGGAAGCCTTAAAACTAAAGTCTGATTTGGCCGATTTGCATGAAATTCAAACCAAAAAAGGATAATTCCGAAAGTGGCTTTTTAACTAGAACCTGAGTTTACTGATTTCCACGAAATTGTGTGTAAAATTGTTTATAGATACCAGCAACAAAAAAAACTTTCGAATCGGTCAATTCGTTGATTTTCTATTGAATTTTTTGTGGCTGCGGTGTTAATGTTAGTTTTTCAATACACAGATTGACGATGAATAACTATTAAACTGAAACTGTGTAAAAATTATGCTAAAAATCAAGATTTAAAACCCTATAGCAAAAGTTATTGAAAAAAACATTACATAAGATGGAAGCAAAATTCACCTAATTATATGATTTTAAAATGATTCAAATCATCATTATTTACCTCCGAAAAACAAAAAAGTCGAATTAGTTGACCTAAATTATGGTGTAAGAATCATTCGTCATGATTTATTGCGGCGCGGAGAAGAGAGAGAATTTGCAAAAAAAAAAAAACGTAAATTCTTGCAAAATCAGATAACGATCAGATGAGTCAACGCCAATATTAAAGAAATATAAAAGGGAAGGCAGGTAACTAATAAAAACAGCACTGAACTTGATCATTCAATCTTGTGAATTTTTCTTTATTTCAGGTTCTTTTTCTAAACTGGTACGAGAGGCATTTCAGGTTAAAACGAGAATGAGTCAGTAAACAAAACAACAACAAATATAAATGAAGAGATAAAAGATTGCGAAAATAAAATAAGAAATTGTTATATGGCGTACTGTATTCTTGTAAGACGGAAAAATTCCTTTAAGAAAAAGTAATAAAAGGATTGATGGTCTTATTGGAATCCCTTATTATAGGAGGCTGTCCTTAAAAACGTGACGCTAATTTCAGGCTTTTAGGATCTCCCACACGGAGAAAAAAATTATGGTTGAATATCATTGGGAGTACTATAAGAATTATTGGGGGAATCAAAATATAATCAGACGAATCAAAATGTTATCAGACGATGACTTCCAATTAGTATTATGTTTAGTTTTCCAATCATAATTATGTTCCCCGACGAGGGAAATTTTGAAAATTATAATGTAATTGGGAGGACAATAATATCTAAACACATTTTGATTGGGAGGAATAAAAATACGTTTGCATGTCAACATATTGTTGTAAATTCCGCGTCTCAACATCATTATGATTGACGAACACAATAAGTGGGGAAATCTTGAAGCGGCCGAATTAAAAATATGATGCCTCTGATCATATCTGTTTAAAATTAAACATATTATGTTCAAATTCTTCTCTTCGCGTATAATTCGCATGAGATTTGTAGCATGGTCGTATAAATACTCAAGTCAAGCTGAAAAATATCAAGTCCTGTTAGAAAAAGGCTACAACACATGCTTGACCAAAGGTCAATGGATGGAGTTTTACGGATGTGAAAACATCCAGTTATATTATAAAATTGTTTTCCACGAATTATAATTATGATTGATATAAGCAATATTTGCTTATATTCATCATAATTGTATTTATAAACCAACCATATTATGTTCGCCCCAAACATATTATGATTGGACAAACGGCAAAAAAATTTGGGAATCCAAACATATTTTGGTTGCCCCAAACATAATATGGTTGGTGAATTTGAAAACATTGTTGTACAACCAAACATATTGTAATCAAAATATCATGATTTCTCCTGTCAGTTTTAAGCATAATGTGGTTGGAACCACAGTGTCGGCAAACATAATTGTAATGGCAAAAATTTCCTCTAGGGGAAATTTCAGCCAAACATAATTGTAATAAGAATCCCCCAAACATAATTATGCTGGCTGCATTTTATGATTGGGGGAATCATAATTTTTTTCTCCGTGCACCTACTCTTCAACATCCTTTTTCGTAATTCTTTTGTATGGATTTTAGTATGACCGTCACTCTACCGCAGAATCCCCTCCCCTCTACAATGTGACGTATTTTATGGACAGCCCCAGGGGTTTTTATTACACATTTCACTCATTCAAATGTTTTCCATCTTCAAATGTTTTCTAAGTCAATATCTGATTTTTCAACAATATCTGATCTTTATTTAAAAAAAAAATCTTCCACATGTGTTGTGCAAAGACAAAATCGACTTATCAAAATAAAAATAAGTAGAAAAATTATTATGAATTTATTCACAGAGGCCTCGTTGAAATTCATTGAATTTGAGAAAATCACAAATATTACGAACCGACTTTAAATCTCATGAATTAAGCATCAAAACTTTGTCACATTCAAAGGCTTCAGCTCATCGTCCGAGTCGCGTGGTTAAAATGGAATAATGATGCCAAAGAAGTATTGATAAAACCAAGTTATTTTAACAAGGCCTGATCTTGGAAACGCACAGAGTAGATGGTCATCTTTTAGATCTCATGCATGTGTAAGATATGTGCGTATGAAACATTGATTTATGAACCAAAGGCGTTCTTAGTGATTTCAAGATTCGAAATTATCTCAAGAAGAAAAACGAACGAACGAAACGAAGTCTGCTGACCTAATGACATGACCGGGTTTTCAATTTACATTGAATTTGTTTCATTCGCAACGTCGAAACTCTTCATTAGCAGACTGTCGAGGTACGAGATATTATATCGTCGTCATGTACGTGCAACTGGTCAACAACGGTCATATACTATTAATTTTCCACTTAGGTCATCAGTTCTTCTATATTCTGCTGGCTCCGATGGAATATCAACGTGGATATAATTGTCGACTTATTGCCATAGAAGAAACCAGCATCAGATACCAGGCGTAAAGTACATGGAATCATTTTTAAATGAATGTACATATTTAACTATCATCATTAACATCAACAGGGATTCATATTTTGCTGGCCATAGTGGTAGAAACAGTAGAACCCGGAAAAGATTACATCCGTCAGCCACAAAAATTCTTACAAAATAAGTCAAACAAATGTTGCTAATTTTTATGGAATTAGAATTTATGATTTTTCTGTCATTGATGGGTGACTGTCATTGACAGTTACACTTAAAAACATGAAAAATCTTATCACGCAGTGAAAAAGCTGCGTCTGACGAAGGTCGTCAGCCTCTAAAATGCGTTTTTAACTGGCACTGCCATCAAATACAAAAGGGCTAAAAAGGATAAAAAAAAAACAAAATATATTTAAAAAAAAGGTTTTGTTAAAATACCAGTTGCGATCAATAAAAAATTGTCCTCCGTAATTAGGTTCGGGGAAAAATTTGTAAAAAATATGTTTTGAAATATCTCGAGAACCGTTAAAGATACGTGAAAACCGATAAAGCACAAAATATAGAAAGTTTTATATCCTTTAAATTTTGTTACATTCATGTTTTCTAAAAAAAACGGATAGTTTTCGAGGACTTATTTAAAAAAAAATTGAAAATTTCCTGGAAGTCTACCTCCAAAGAAAAATCGTATAAGGTGCTATTTATAAAATACGTCAGGATTTCAGGCCGAGGAGGAGGGAGACTACAGCAATACTAAAGTAGGGGCCACCTCA
Organism: Chrysopilus asiliformis; assembly: GCA_964034945.1. Lineage (NCBI taxonomy): Eukaryota > Metazoa > Arthropoda > Insecta > Diptera > Rhagionidae > Chrysopilus > Chrysopilus asiliformis. The sequence goes on from OZ035961.1 coordinate 99,404,193, forward strand.
ATCAAGGCTTTATGTAACTTATTTTCGATCGACTAACTAGTCGAAGAAAATCTTGAATCGATCAAAACTGGGCACCAATCATGTATTCCGACAACTCTTCTGTGCTTCATATCTGAAAAAGTAGATCTGATACTGCCAGATTCGGATTCAGCGACCTCAAATAACCCAGAAAAGACTCTTATATCGTGTGTACCACAGTAACTGTCGGCCTGTTTAATCAGTTTTGGTCGACTAAAGATTTCCTTCGATCGAAAATAACTTACATGAAGCCACCCCAGTTTTCCATCATTTTTTGGGAAAACTGATTGGTGTGAACTTCAAAACAAACGACTGATGGTCAACCACGAAAAAATTCGTGGAGAGATCAGTTTTTCTAACAAACTGATAGCCAAGTGATTCGCGTGAACGTTCGCGTCAATCGTATCGCATCAGGGCAGAACCAAATTTTATTTTTTGAACTAAATGCAATAATAATGCATAAATGCGCTCTGTCTTTATTCTCCACCCGCACATTTTGAACTCTGCAATCAAAATGAATAAAAACTTCTCACAATAAACTGTCAGTCGCAACTGATAGATTTGAACGCTAACTAGATGTTAAAAATTGATAGAAAACTGACGCAATTGTGACTGATGGGAAACTGATTGATGTGCCCCCTACTTAAACCCCATAAAAAATTACGAATCATTGGGATGGGGTGGGGGAGGGGTCCGAAAAGCTTAAAATTTGCATGACAAATATTATGGACATCCTTTAAACAAAAAACTACTCGTACTTTTTCTATAATTGACTTGAAAATTCTTTGGGCTTTCATTAGGTTCCCGGATTTCCTATCTCCAATTGGTCCGATTTAAAAAGTTTCTCTGTATACCTACAACCACTACCGTTATTGTAGAGCTTGTTGCTTAGCAGAAAGTGAGAAAAACGTTTATCTAAAGACTAAACTAAAGTAATAAACTCATTTATCCATTTAGTTTTCTTCAACACGAGCCACAACACTTCTTTTTTTGTGTTTCTTCTGCATGCACAGAATTTTAGATGATTTCCCAATGATGGTGGCCTCCACGAACATGGAAGCTGAAGATTATACATACACAATAAAATCTCTGTGCTGGATTCGAAATACGAGGTGCGACGATTTAAACTTCCAAAAGCTTTTTAAGTTGGCTGCATTTTGGATGGTTGGAGGCCATTAAGCAGGCAGGAAGAATGGCAACAAAAAATAAGAATAATGATAGACAGTTGCTGAGATCAGATGGTTGTTAAAAGAATTAAACCGAAACTACAACAGCTAGAAATTGTCACAATCGTGGAAATTCATTTGCTAGTTAAGCGAGTACTTTGGTTAAATTATGCCAATCTTCTAACATCGTAACATTTCAAACTATAGTTGATTCTAATTTGCTTTAATTTTTTTCCCATAAAAATTGGAGTAAATGAGGAATATATATAAAATCTCGCTGTTTTGTTTCGAAAACTAGGTCACACCATATTCACGTACTTCATTTATAATGCGAAAATATATTTTAAAAGTTTATTTTTACTACACCTTTTCGTTCGTGCAGTTCATCAACGTTTAATGACACTTTTTCCCTAATTACATAATAAACGACTCTAATAGACAGAAAGATAGATAGACGTCGTTTTCATTTAGCTGAGAAAGATATCCCAACATGCCTCAAAATTATTCTCAATAGACCAACCAGCAATTATCCAAAAGTTATTCTTCACTGGGGATTTTTATCTTAAATTATATTAAAAATAAACTTTAACTTGACCTCGTTAAATAAATGTACATAATTTTGTTTGAAGATAAGTACTTTATGAATCATATTTGATAATAGGAAATGGCATATTTACAGTGATGCATCTTTTTTTGTTGTTCTTATTTCAGTATTTCTTTAGAATTTTGAAAATCATCTTATATAAAAGAATTTTTATAAATCCCTTATTATGAAAATCTGGTGGATGGATTTTAATTATCCTTTTTTTTCATGGGAAGCTACCACCTGTGAATTTGCACGAAAATCTAAAAAAAACTCGCGAATTTTCATTTGTGTCCACTATTTATTTGTGAATTAGTTATCAATAATAATGGACGTCGCCACAAAAAAATAATTCTGTTAATGTATAGAGTACCTGTATGCCAAAGAATTTGATCGGTCATTTAAAAACGAGCGCGAAAATGTTCTAAATTCTTCCAAATGATTTCTAAAATGTTTTATGACACGAAAAAGCGATCACGCTACGTCAACCGAAACTAATGTCAAAAATTTTGACGCTATTTTCCCGAAGGTTGTTAAAATAGCAATTTCGGGAATCTAACAGTATACAAAATACTTAAGCCCGGCAAGGATGGATTCATATTCTAGTTCCTCATAAGTATGGCTGTTAAAAACTGTGATTTCCTTGAACCTGGCACCATCTGGTTCCGAGCCTGATAATTGGGTTATCCGTTTTTCGCAGAACCGAAGCCTAATTTTTTTTGAAACCGGGTACCCGATTGCTATCAACGTATATGTGACACCGTAACTGAGCCTCCGTAGACCGAGAATTTGGGGACACCTAAAAAACGATACAAATGTTGTAATTCATCCATGGTTCGCAATCCATGTAAAACTGTAGGTGCGAAACAGGGAAGAAATTGTTATGAAACCTCAACTGAGAAGGCCCAGGCTCTCCGAGAGCTGTAACGCCGAGAATGGTGATGAAAAAACGATTTTCAAAATTTGGGTGTATGAAAAAAACTTGGTCTTTGGGGATCCACTAAAAATTTTCGCGAGGAAGAGGGGTGTGAAAATTTGAAGTTGCAAAAAAAATTACTTACCCCGGAAATTATCACCCCGCCGATAGATTGAGAACCAAAATTTCTCCAATTTGTAAACTTTACGTCAAAATTAAGAGATAATACAAACAAACTATCATGTATAGAACTCCTAATCGCCGTTTAGAAGTTAATGGGCGTACCCATAGTCGTTTTTAAACACAGTTTTTGTTTAATATGATTTTAAACTGACAGTTTGTTTTGGTTTTCTGACAATTTAAACTCATTTTATTCAACGCCAACCGTATTGAGATAAGAAGCCAACAAAATATAAACAAAAACAAAATACCATGAGGAATGTGTTAATTTAATCGAGGAAGAAAGAACCTTTCAGCCATTTTATTTTCTTTTGTTACATGTTAACTGCAGACTGAGTTGTACCTACAATGAAATACAATGAAATTCAGGTGATAATAACATTTTACGATGAATAGCATCACGGCTCCGCCGTCAGACCTTTTTTATGAGATTTACGGGAAAAATGATAAAATAACTGATATCTATTGAAGTGTTGGGGATACTCATATACTTGTATACAGCCTAAGGTATGCTTGGATATTTCAGATGTATTCCCTTATCCATATAAAAGGTCAATCAAATAAAATTTTATTATTTATGAATTACTATATACCCAATTCTATTCTGATAAAACTTTCGATGAAATAAGTTGCAAACAAACTTATATGATAAATTTAAATTGGCAGACAGTTTCACTCATGGGATCACTCTTAATTTTCACTCAGAAAGGTAAAGTTCTGTGTCGTTCATTAATCATTTTAATGCGTATTCTGTCCCTAAACATCAAATTCTTATTAAAAATACTCCCAAACTCCGAATGTCTAGTTTAATTTGTTTAGTGTTTGACAGCCCATTAAATTTGAAATAATATGCGTAATGTAAAAGTTGCGAAAAATACGTCTTTTTTATATTATTTGCTGCGTTGAATTTTAATTTATTACGTTATCACATTGAGTGCCAAGCTGATTTTGATACCATATCGAAAGGTCCTATCTCCATTAAACACGCTTCTTGCATTTATCCGTGTAATGCTTTAAATTTCTAAACTGTGAAGTGGCTAACGATGTATACGACGAAATGGTTTCAATTCTATCGCATCGTTTACACAATTCAGCACCGTACATCGCATCGTGGCCACTATTCACGTTTTCACTTATTTTCCGTAGCATCGTGTATCGCGTAGTTCATCGCATCCACTTTGTTTGCAGCCTAAAGGAACAAAGTCAATTTTATTCCACTTAAATTACTTAAGATACCAAATCGCTTAGTAATGAATGAAAAACTTGTTAGAATTTGCTGAATAATTTAGAAAGAAATTCCGCAGCTTTCGATAGTTGATAAAATTATTTTAAGAATATCTCTTGTTATTTTTATTGTTATTATTTTTATCTTTTGAGAATTCACTGCGTGACAAATCGCATATTTTTAGAATTTTCTATTTATTTTTCATTGTTTCGATTATAAAAATTTGTGTGTGAAAGTTCTCGCAAATTATTTATTGTGGAATTAATGATTTTTATAGATTTTCAATCCAAAGGCGTAACTAAAACTTTTGTTCTCCCGCAAAAAAATATTGTAAGTCGCTTAAAAATTCAGTGGAAATTGGCAAAAACTTGATAAATACATTTTTTAAACTTTCAACGAAGCAATTTATTTTTTTTTAAATATGACTTGACAAAACCTTTCTTTTGCTGATTATTTTAAAGTTTCAATTAACGTTTAAAATAAATATTTAATTAACGAACAAAGTTAAAATTTTATTATGTCATCTTTTTTGAAATTTTAAAATTGCTTCGTAGTTTCACGTGAAATTTGCCAGAACTAGTTTCAAGTTTTGGCGAATTTCACAGAATTATAACCCTTGCTGAAGCTAATTTCGTGACCGAAAATTTAAAGTTTTTTTTTCAAGCTTTACCAACCTCCAAAACACCTTTAAAAAACATTCCCATTGTGTAAAAATTACTTTTTTGAAAAACTTGAGAAAAAAGTGTTCAAAAATGAAAAAAGTTTTTGAAAAATCAAATAAAAAAATCGATGGTGGATCATCGAACTGGTTTGGTATACCAGTTATGTCAGACTGTGAGAAATTTACGTTTTTATGCTAAATTTTAACCTAAAAGGTAAAAAGGGAATCTACAAAAAAGAACTAACAAAAAATTTGAAAAAAAAAAGCTTTTATTTAAAAAGATGTACTAAAAAGGAAAAATAATTTTCTGGGCGTTGGTGTATCAGAAAAATAGCGAGATACATATTCATTTTATTTTTAATGCTTTTATCTCTGTCGATAACTGTAAATATTCTGCTCAGGACGATGCGTTTTTTAATAGATTTACAGTCTGTTTCAAAAGAAAAGAACCGCCTTTTTTGCAAAGTAGAGTTTTTCTCATTAATCCGTGGACAAAGATGTCCATCATTGTGACGCTATTTTTCTCCTTCCAGGTCTTGCAGATACGGTTACGATGGTTCGGGTCATTATCATCTTGTAATGTTCGTTTTACATATTTCAAAAAAAAGTACATATTTCATGAGATATGTGAAAAAATGTTAAAAAAAGAAAGACTTGTATTTTTTTATCGGCCGGCAACCATCCATGTTGATGAACCATTTTGGGCTGCAAAAGTATATAAATTTTCGTTGTTTTTGTTGGGTTTTTTGATAGAAAGGGTTGTCCGATTTCAATGAAATCTAGAAGTCTTCTTTCATCGGACAATTCTTTTTATCAAAAAAATGCAAATTAAGGAAAATTTGCACACTTTTAAGCAGGCCAAAAAGGACCCTAATCATGGATGATTGCCGATATAAAAAATGCGTGTCTCTTTTTTTCGACATTCTTTCATATATGTAAGTTTTATTAAGATCTAAGAGTTAAACTTATTTACAACTCTTCAAACTAAGAATTGAAAGTTCAGATTAGTTTTTGATTCCTGGAAAATTATTAGTTTTTGATTCCTGGAAATTATATTTTCAAAACAAAAAACTGTGAAAAAAAGTTTGTGAAAAAAAAATTCAAACAAACAAATATATTTTTATTCTTCTACCTCAAGTAACATTTTATACTCGGCAAATAAATCCTCTTGGAAGGTCGCCAATCACCGATTATAAAACAGAAATATTCTCGTTGTCGAAAGATCAATAGCAATCCATTTGCGAATAACAGATGTAATTGCAGTCAGGTGAAGTACACGAATTTTGATATCAGCATTTCAAGTTTGTATACGGCTGTTATAATATTTGCACTTCGCAGAACTGTATGACTGACTATATTTAGTGACTAATGGATTTCTAATTTTCATTTCTTTGTACTTTTAAACAATATACAACAAAACCGTATTGACATCGGTATGTGTAACCGAATTTAGACAAACCCAAATCAATTACATGATCCAATTGTGAATTATAATTTATAGCATCGTATCAGTGATATTTGTCGCGTTGATTATCTGCAAAGTTATAATTGTTTCAAGGTTGAATTTTTTAAATTAAAAAAAAAAATAATGAAAAAAAAAGATTTTTAAAAAGTCCTCCAAGCTATGAATTCTAGTGAAATATCCGCATTGAGATTGGCAATAAAATATTAATAATAAGTTAGGTTAGCTTAGTCCTAGATGATATTCATCTCCTTAAAGATGTCTAACGAATCCCCATGAGGTTTATAACTTTCTATTATGGGAAAAAGACTACATTTTATGACTGTTAGCCAAAAGGCTTTTGTTCTTTCAATATGATGAAAAGTTTTCCTGAATATGAATCGCTCTCAGCTATTTTATTGAAAGTGATTTACGTGGACGTGAATATAGTTCAGTAGAGTTTCTTTTTATTCGGTTCAGTTTAGTTGAGTTCAGTAAATGAAAATAAATTGGAGTTCTTAGTTTTTAGTGATATATTCCACAGCATAGAAGCTACCTTAGAAAGAGGTTGCTAATACATTCCTTGAAAAACAAAAGGTCTTGGCCTCGTTTTAAATTCACTTTGTGTAAAACTTTCGCTAGCTGACAGACACTCCTGATAGGCGTTTAGCATACGAGATTTGCATATAGGTTCATAAATATAACCGCATTCGTCTCTTAGTCCTACAACCCACCTCATATATCATCTCGATTTGACATATCCTCACATACTTTTCATGCGGAAATCGTTGTAAGGAATCTCGAGATCTACTTACGTTTCAATAATCCTTCCCCTATTTGTTTTGTTGTTGGGGGAGAACTATTTTCCAGCTGAATTGTGTCACGAGTTATGCATTTCTGATCAACTTTACTAATGTTTGCTAAATTCAAGAAGGTGAAATGTGTTTACACATGCTAGGCCCAGTGAAACACATTCGCCACGTACTGAAGTTGGTCGGCCAGTTGATAAAGTGGGAAACTTTCCAGTACCACCATCTCTTGTACACATAATTCAAGTACTCAATGCACTCACAGGGGTCTTTCAACTTTATATTCCTCGGTATATATAAAAGAAAAAGTGATCATTTTTTTTCAATTTCAACCACTTTCATAATACTTATAAAGCTATATCCTAAGAACCATTCAAGATGTTGATATTACTGGTGCTGTCGATGATGATGATGATAGGTTACATAATGCGAACACTTCCTATTATTTCCGCTGTTGTCAAAAGTTAAGTACTGGAGAACTTATTATGAATAAAATAATTCAACTGGAATTTTAATGCGATAATAGGTTTGGAGTGAGTGCCGTATGTCTTTTATGTGAACATAATTCGATTAATATTAAAATAGCATATAAAAATTCCAAATCTCATCAATGTGTACAAAACAACTCAGCGAAATTCCATTTTCTGTGCCGTTGTAGGAAAATCAACTGTAGGAAAAATCGTCACGAAAAAAAATGAGAATTTTATTCCGCATTGATGCTCTTGGAAAATATTTAAGTAAAAAGAACATGTGTCACATATTGTAGTAACAAAATTAAATTTTTCACATTTCCGTTTGCTAGTTTGATTTTAACATTTATTTCATCTTCAAAATATTGGATTTTTTACGACTGACAAAGTTGAAGCGAAATGTAAAATGTGATATTATTGAATGATTTTCCAATTTCATAGAATTTTTGGTTTCATACGAAAATATTTTTTTAAAGGAATGACACGGGGGCAAAAACAGGCCGATAAGCATCAACGGCTCGTGATGGGTTTTGTTACTAACCCTTGGAGCACAATGAACGCAACCAAGCCGTAACCATCACGCATCCAAATGTCACTTACGAATATATTTCGCAGAAATGCTTTTGAGTGAGCACAGTGAACGCATTGAACGCAACCATTGACGCAAAAGCCAAACTTTAACGCAAAAAGTCTGCGTTGACAGTTCATAAAGTGAGGTTGGGGAAATGTCGTTCGAGGAAAAATTAATAGCCTTAGTGCAATAACATACAAATAACAAAGATAAAGACCAACAAAGCAAATTATCGCTTCAAAATTATCAATTTTTTATATATTTTTCTACTTTGATTCACTTTTAATTTTTCTGTGTTTGGCTCACAACGCAACAGACAACGCTTCTATTGTGCTCAACCGCTCCTTTGCGTGACAGTTCGAAGCGCCCTTAGTTACGGATTGGTTGCGTTCATTGTGCTCTAAGGGTAAAGATTAGTCGCCGCAACACATTTTGAGTAGAGTTCAAATTCAGCAGCCATCACGCCGTAGCCATCGTCATTCTGTCAGCATCAATTGCGCTCCACTGAGTTTTAAAAAAAGTTAAGCGACCGCCTGCTATTGACGCTCGCATATCCTGTTTAGCTCTTAAGTGGAACACTTTTCAAAGTCTCGTTATTTTACAGGCGTTTTTCATACAAAATGAACCTGGACAAGCCGGAACCTGCTCAACATGAACCCCAAAATCATTTTTATACCCGTATGGTGAAACCAAAGGGTATATTAACTTTGCCTTACCGTTTGTAACGCCAAGATCCCGTCATCGCACAAAAAAATGAATTACACCAGTGTGTTTAGAATGATAAAAAAAGTTGAATGTTGCATGTCCGTCCGTCTGTCTGTCCGTCTGTCTGTGGCGCGGATTGCGGGCGCACGGATTGAGCTAGAGACTTGAAATTTTGCGCAGATTCGTTTTTCGTAAAATGCAAGGCTAAGTTCGTTAATGGGCAAAAATGGACCATTAGGGGGGGTACCCCCCATACGAACGAAAACGGTTTTTGTGAATATCTCAAAAACGGTGCATCTTATCAAAAAAAAAATGCAAGAACAAAATTTATTTAGGATATGATTCTACATAAAACTCCCATACATCAAAATCCGATTGGAATAAATTTTAAAAATTCTTATTGGAAAGTTTGACTTCAAAGTGGAATTTTGGTACAACTTTTCGAATTTTGATACGAATATTACCATACGGGTCTCCAATGATTGCCAGATTGGCAATTATAGCTTTTGTTATGTTTTCTGCTTAAGCCGGACATTTTTTTCAGTCAGATTTTTTAGTCCATAAAAAAGGTTTCAAATTCTAACGCAGTGTGTTTAGCATGACAAAAAAACAAGGCTATTTTCGTTTCTCTTGGTCTCGTGCAAGTCGGGCTTATACAGGTTTTACTGTACGACTTTTTAATTTAGAAAAATCTTCAATTGGATTAATTGTCGCTTGCAATTTCGTCGTGTGATAAAAAAAAATCATTCTAGCAATTTTTTTTCAATTACACCTACTTAGTAATGTTAACTTGACAGATGTGAAAAAAAAAACAAATATCTCTGTTATCATTTTTTTTTCAACATTTTTAGCAAATTGTTGTAATTTTCCAGAGGAATTAAGCGAGAGACTTGAAATTTTGTATGGGTGCCTATTTCGAAAAGGGTAAGTATTGATCGTAAATTTATCAAAATTCGATCAGTTCTTCCCCTCACCCCAGTGAAAATATCAGGAGCCCTATAGCCGAATACGATATGAATGGTTCAAATAGTAAGTCTGATGTTGTTGTTAGTGTTTTATATCATCAACAATATTAAATTCGAAGCACTCGTATCGCATTCGGCGATAGGGTCCCAGTTTTAAGCGATTTTCTCGAAATCGGTGTGTCGAATCGAATATGTTTGAAGGAGAAAACTGTTTGGTATGCAATTTTGCATAATTCATCCACATATGAAAAGAAGGGGGTTGTGAAATTTGTGTTAATATGGCTTTTTAAAAAAAAAACTCAAGATGCACTCAATTTCCCACACACAAATCCCCTGTACAAAACTTGCATATGAGAGTTTATATGAATTAAACTAGAAGAAAAATTCGCTGCCATTCAAACTAGGAATAGGGTTCTTTTTGGTTTTTTTTAAAAATTACTATATGGGGAAATTTTTCATATTCTAACGTGATTAAAATCATTGTGAAACTTGCACTGGTTCGATTCGATTCTTGCGTCATTCTTTCAGCGAATAAAAGTGATGGCGTGTTCTTAAGTAAAATTGCAACAAAAAATCCAAAAAGCTGATAAGATTTTTTTAGCTAAACAATGATTTATGCAGTGTGAGAAATTTTGAAAGAATGTTATCGTTATAAAAGTATTTCCTGTGAAATTTATCGTCTACTCAACACATGCCGTCAAAAGTTAAAGGAAGAATTAAAAAAAATTTTTTTTTTGAAGTTTTGTCTATCTAAATTTAAATAATGTTCTTGAAAAATAATGTAGCGACATTTTTTTAGCTAGAATTAAGGCGGCCGAGGAATTGCATCTACATTGGAAGCACAATATGTTTCATATTTTCAAATTTATATGGTTGTCGATATATTGACTTCTAGACTGTAACCAATTGGACTGTAAAAAAAAGGGTTTAACTCTTACAGGCTAGGTGGTATATGCGATGTACCACGTTTTTCGTGACAAATGCTGCACATTGGTGCCATAACTGTACCACTTGTTAAATCGACTTCCATTGCTGCATAAAAGCTTTGAAATGATAACACTTAAAATATTATATGTCCTAGTCCTGATGCACGATGAAGCTCCCGTTGCAGATTTGAACTGATTTTAAGTATTTTCAGTGTGTTTTAGTTATTGTGATTTGTGTCTTCTTCGTGCACTAACGTCTGCGAATAAGTAAAAATCTTTTACTGTCATGTGCAACACGGGTGAAAATATTTGCTATTTTCCTGTGCCTCTAGGCTTTAATGGGTCGCGGTCAAAGGGTGATTTATTGCGTTTTATTGAAAATGTCTGAACTGTCATCATGTCTTTGATGTTTTCAACTTTGACTTTGATTCAAGGGATGCGTTTTTTACAGTGATTGCGATTATTTAACTGTTAGTCGATTTTTATAATCTGTAATTATGTTAAGCTCGATCCAGACTACACGATGTACGGGGTACGAGATACGAGGTTTTTGGTTTCCTCGTACATGGAACTGCATCCACACTGCACAGGGTTTTGCTCATTCGTGTACGCGGTTACCACGTACGAGGATAATCAAACAGCTTCTGATTTTACTCACTAGGTGAAACCATGTGCAAATTTCCCATCCAAACACTCGATGTTCGGGGTACGTGCCAACCTCGTACCCCGTACATCGTGTAGTCTGGATCGAGCTTTAGACAATGTTTATACCAGACACAAAATCTAGGGTCCAAATGCAGGCTACCTTCTACGCGGTTTTTTTTTTAAATTCCAGACATTTACAGACAAAAGTCACGAACTAACAGAAACAAATAACATTGAAAATGATACAAAAGTACTTATCAGTTAACATTTGATGAAAAATTCAGAAAATAAGCCTTTTTACCCACTTTAAATAACTCAGAACCCACTTAATTCTTTTTTGATTGTCTGTCAAGCCTTACAACTTGAGTAAAAGTTGACCGATTTTCTCGAAATCTTTCAAGTTTTGTATAAAATTATCTACAGATACCACCAACAACCTTTGGAATTAGTCCATGATGGTTCAGTTTTTATTAAAATTTTGTAGTACAAGGTTTATATTAGATTAGCGAAGGTTAAAAACACTGTCCATGTCCACCAAAGATAAGTACAGATAATTATTCTGAATCACAATTTTACACCTCATGCAATTCAGTGTTAATCGCCTATTAATAGAAGTGAATGAATTAGATAAGATTAAATGCTAATAGCCTGATAACTTTTGATATCTGGTTAGAATTTCCCAGCGCTTTTTATCTTATCTGACCCGATTAAGGGCTCTTGATCTTACAATCGCAGTGGAAATCATTGGGATTTTTGTTTTGTTTTGGAACTTCTTTTTCGGCAGGTAGTTTTGCTAATCGAGGGTGGAGGAGGAGAAGATTAAAAGTTTTATCTTAGCGAACTATACCCAATTTGAAAGACATGCGACGAAAACAAGAAGATAGTGTGGGATGAGAGAACATCACAAAAAGTTACGTTTCTAGCAAAAGTGGCGGACGTTTTGTCCAGCAATGAGTTTTATATGTTTTATTCATAGGAAACATTGAAGACAATAATCTGGAAGAGGTGGCGACCATGATGAAGAAATCTTCAGGGGGTAATTCGAAGACAACTAGTGGTTAGATAAATGTAAAAAAAATAAACTTTTTGAAGAAAATCCATAGACATACTTCTTCCAGAACGGCGATGGTTTGTCTGACTTGCGGCATCCGCGAGACAAAAGTTGACGTAGTTGGTGAGCTGTGATCCTCCCTCGTCTCCTCCACAAAATCCGTGATTCCAATAAGCCCGGGCATTTTGCTCGATTGCTGGTTTCGACTTAGTATCCGATTTGTCACTTTCTCCCAGGAAATTCGCAAGGATTCCTAGTGTCGAATGAGATTTTTCTGACACTCACTGACACCCCGCCTCACCACTCCGCGATCAAATGATTTTCTTGCACTTTGCCCCTCACTATATCGCTATCCACTGTGTTGCGTTGAGTGTGAGATTTTACCACTTGCACTGCACTGAAGCTGTGGCTTCGTTATGGGTTTCACTGTAACCACCCGAGCATCCAAAAGATGTTCCCTAAACTTTTTTCGCTTTTCTTCGTCGCACTTGCAAATTAACACTTCGGCCAGCCATAATTTTCTACCGTTCTTCACAATTTGCCAATTTCACTGAACTTTACCGCGATTTTCACGCATTTTCATCAACATTTCGCACTTTTCGCAAATTCTTTCAACAATGAACACTAATTGGGCAATAAAATGAGACGACACCAACTAGACTCAGAAATTAGTCCCACGATTTGAATGGGCAGAGGGTCGATTTCTCAAGTGGTTTTTGCACTATTACTGGACGCGTCATTCGAATTTGCCCACGATTAATTTTCCCAACTTTACGATAGACACTCAACTATAGAATAATCGGTTATGTCCGTCTTGTGACCAGAAGACTTGAAATGAATTGAAACTATCGAAGGTTTGTTCCCACTCTTTCTATCACATCATTGCATTGCGCTCACACTAGTAGAGTTGTTGTTGGACCTGCGCCGTAAATCGTGCGCATATTAACAACAACACCACTGTGTGAATGCGATGGCATAAAACAAAGCAGGCCAATTTGGTCCTAATGTCGACGGCATACAGTCCAAGTTGATTTCCGCATCCTAATTTTCTTCGCCATTTCTCACTTTCTTTTTCAACTTTCTCAATCACTATTTTGCTCTTTAATACCAACCACTTAGATATTATTTCTGACGACCTTATGCTCATAAAGCTAACCAAATCAAATCTAAATTTTTTGACGCATTTGGGTTCCACGACGATCCCCATTAGAGCTGTTATTCCTAACTGGCAGAGCTTTATTTATAAACTAAGCCTGAGAATAAAACAAAAGTCACACCCGTTGCTGACTAAAGCTAGTATAGCATAACAACAAATACCGTTTATATCCCTGGAGAACATTGCTTTTCATTGTTTTTCAAAAAAACAAATTTTTGTTGTAGTCCTTCTACAACGATAAAAAATTCTCGAGGAGTTTGGTGGTGAAAGAAAGTTTCATGGTATATCTAGCTCATACTGGACCAGCACTTAATTTTTCTTATTATTGTGTACTAGCTTGCATACCCGTCGTTGCCGGGTTAAGTTTTTTAAATTTTTTTTTATGGTCTATGTTGGAGCTAAACTTCAGGCCAATCGGTTCAGTAGTTTCCCCGCGAAAGAGTAACATAGCGCAAAAACGAAGTTTCAAAATCACTTTACCCCCTCCCCTTACTCCCCCACCCCTCGGGCTACTTTCCCGTATGCCTATGTTGGAACCAGAACTATCACAGACACTCATGCCAAATTTCAAGTCAATCGGTCCAGCCGTTTTTGCGTGAAAGAGGAACAGAATCGGGTCAGCCGTTTTGCGTGAAATAGGAACAGACAGACAGACACCAACTAATTTTTATATATTAGTATGATTTTTTCCTAAGGATTAAAAATATTGAATTATTTATTTACACCATACTAAGTCTAAATTTCATTTTTTTTATTACAATTGTTACAAAATTTTTTTTGTGCCACGCCAAATAAAATAAAATAAATAAATATAAAGCTAGAACCTGAATCGTACGTCGGTGCGTCCGTCATGCGTGCGTCCGGTTGACAGTTCGAGTAGAATTAACGGGCTACTATGAGTACTCTCCTAATAATACGTTTTCCGATGCGGCAACCGCATAGAGTAGGTCGAATTTCTACTTTTACATGCGGCAACGCACGGAAATGTAATTTCGCAAAAAAGTTTGTTTACGATTTAAGCAATTTAAGTATGGAACAAATTGAAAGTAATTGTTTCGACGATAAACTAATAGAAGAAGTACAAAACAATGAATTAACTCCAGATTCGTTGCCGTACCCAACTGTCACCGCATCGAACTGTCAACCGGATGCACTCATGACGGACGCATCAACGTACGATTCAGGTTCTAGCTTTAGACTTTTGTAGGTGTGTTGAAGAAATATTTATTTCACAAAAAAAAGTAAGTTATAAAGTGATGTGAAGTGATTGTAATCGTCTAAATGGGCCCCAACAAAGAGGATATTCACAGCCAGGGGATCTGACATGTGGTAGGCCCAATTGACGTTCATTGAAAAAGTCTGTACTCAGATTCTGTATCACTGGTCGACTGAGTGCGATCGCGACGGAACGAAGCAGAGAAAGAGAAGGAGTCAATTAGTACGAGTGCATTTTTCGGGTCTATATTTCGATAAATAGCTAGTTTGGGCGTGAAAAACAGTTCGGAAAACGCGAAAAGCAAAAATCTAAAGTAAAAGAAATCCAAGAAGTTGCTGGTAATCCACAATAAATGTAGGCGTGAAAACTGCGTGTGTGGTGCATTGGTAAAATTACATTTTTCTTTGCAGTCTGAGTTCTCGGCCACTTTCAGCGAAGTTCAACGCAAGCGAACGTAAAATGAGTGACGAAAATAATAAGTCGGCCAACGATAGCATGGAGAACATCTGCGTGGTCTGTTTCAAACACGTCGAAATCTTTTCCATCGGCGAGTGCGATCATCCGGTTTGCTACGAGTGCTCCACGCGAATGAGGGTGCTTCTACAACAGAACGAGTGCCCCATTTGTCGACAGGGGTTGTCCAAGGTAACTAGTGCAAATGAGTTAAGTAACAGCATTCGACTTAGATGTCTACGTAGTTCCACGAAGCGCTGATAAGGCCAACAAGTGCCAATTTATGGGTATTTCGAAGTCGAGACAGTTTTATATCTTCCGTCACAAGATTGCAACGTCCACAACATTGCGAAATTGCCAAGCATGCTATCTAGGATTTTCCGTGGCCCGTGAGCTGCTGTGAGAAGACGATTCGCTGTAACAGTAACAAGTGGTCAAAGTCAACGTCCTTATGTGTGGGAATATTTTCCTAAAATGTGTGCAACCTCAGCACAGAAGAGTCCCTTTCTACTGCACTTCACTCGTGTCTTTATTTATTCTTTGTCAATAAACAACAGATAAGGATTTTGGATTTAATGTCCCTTACATCCGATAAGTTTAAGCAAGATCAACGATTGAAATGCACTATCAATGATTTAAAATTATCAATGATTTAAATGTAAAACAGTTACATTTTCGTATTTGGATTGTGAATACTCGAATTTTTTGATCAAATTTTTAATTGATTCTATCGACACCGAAAAAGTAAGAGTTCCAATCGACGGTTGTGACGTAAAAAGCAAGTGCCCAGAGTAATTTATACTAAAGGTATCGTTTTTTCAGTAATATGAAAAATTTAGATATTTGAATTTTAAAAAAATCGACTAATTCGATTATGCATATATTTATTTAACCGACGATATTATCCCATTATTATCTTTGGGCAATAATTTTGTTTCAAACATGATCAGAAATTTAAATATTAATGTTTTTACTTTTAGGTCATCTTTACTACTGGGAAACAGACTTACCGTGAATTGGAGACAAACAACCGATCGGAGTACTATAATAAAAAGTATAAAATCTGTTTCAGCGATTTGCGAATTCAAAAAGCTTTTTATGATCTATTAGAGCATCCATGTCCAAAGTTAGTAAAAAAATCCTTACCAGATTTTTCACATTAAAATCCACTACTTCAAAGCATAAAACTTTGTAATGACTTTTTCGATTTGTAGATGCAATTCCCAGACATTTAACTCATTTGATGTACTAAAGGATCATGTAAGACGTGAACATGAACTTTTTTACTGTGACATTTGTACAGAGCACTTAAAGATTTTCTCATTCGAGAGAAAATGCTATAGCCGTCAGGATTTGGGTATGCATAGACGGAAAGGGGATCCAGATAATAAATCACATCGTGGACATCCATTGTGTCAATACTGTGATTGTCGCTATTTAGATCGAGACGAATTATTCCGCCATTTACGAAGAGATCATTTCTACTGCCATTTCTGTGATGCTGATGGATCCAATCACTTTTATGCGTAATTTTCTGTCTTCACATAGTAGGGTATTTGTTAAAAGAATTATTTAGGGATGCGGATTCATTACGGGAGCATTTTCGAAACGATCATTACATGTGCGAAGATCCAGAATGTTCACGGGAATTGTTCACAGGTGTTTTTCGAACAGATATCGATTTGAAGGCGCACACGGCCAATGTCCATGGCAAAACACTGGGAAAGCAAGCCACCAAGCAGGCTCGAACACTGCAGCTCGAAATAACGCTAGCACGGCGCGGAAGACCGAACCAACAAGAGTAAGGAATTGTGATAAATTTGTAAAAAAAAGTATTTTATAAAATTTTTACAGCCAATTATTGGCGAAATTGATTCCCCTTATTGCTTTTAGTTGAATTGCTTGACTGAAAACTTAATTTCTTACTTTTTGTCTAAACTATTTCTGAGCACTCCATGCAGGGATCATTTTCCCCAGCCCAAAAAAAACTCACAAAAAACACAAAAAAAAAAACTTGAAGAAAATTGCACTAAAACTTAAAAACCCAGCAAAAAATATTTGGTTTTAATTGTTGATATTAGATAAAAAATAAGTACATTTTATTTAAAAAGTAAAAATTTTATTATTGGTTTTCATGAAATCCACTAGTGGGAAAATTGTTGTTCAGTAACCGATTTCAATTATTTAAGCAATTTGAAACAATGAATCAATTTTTTTCGCGCTCGTTTTTCAGCTTAGCGGAAGGCTCTCTAATTTAAACGAAATTCCATGTTTTTTTTAATATTCTAAACTCATAATAATTAAATTTTTTTTTAAATATTTGATGTTAGTCAAAATGTTTTTAAAAACCCAAAAAAACCCGAATAAAACCCAAACATATTTTAACACGTTCGTGACATTTGCTTTTTCAACATTTTTTACATTTGGACACCACGGGTGGTACATTAGCGATTTGTTTTCTGGCGGTTGTGCGCCATCGGTGGTACACGGTGCGTGTTTTTATATTACTTCCACGGTGCGTGTTTTTATATTACTACCGCACTATTTACTCGCGCCGTTTTAAAAAACTGTACATGTACCACCAGTGGTACACGATGTCACGAACGTGTTAAATAACTCGAAAACGCTACCTACTTTTAGAAATATTTGAAAAAAATTAGGTTTTTGAAAATTTATCGGAAATTATGCGCTTTTGAGATAAAATTCATATAATCAAATTCAAAGAAAATAAAATTTCCTGGGGTTTTTCCTTTAACGGTTTTTACGTATCTTTAACGGCTTTCGAAATATTTGAAAAAAAATTATTTTTTACATATCTTTTCCGAAACTAAATGTTGCAGAGTAAAGTTTTGTATTGATCACAACTGATATTTTTTCTTTAGAATGGAACCAATCTTTGATGATGACATCAGTTATCAAAGATCATCAGGGCCTGTACAGAATCTTCCGCGTATTATTGACGCTAAAAATGAACAAGAGTTCCCCTCATTGGGCGGCGTGTCTAGTTCTGCGGCATGCTTGCCGGTTGTGCCGCATAATATGTCAATTCGAGCCAAAACATTTGGTCCGGCCGGTCTTGCGAGAACAAAAGAAAACTTTCCGGCTCTTGGGGGTGGTGGATCCACTTCTATTGAAAGTAAAAAACTCTAAAAAATAACGTTATTTCAGGCTAATGTATAAATTTTCAATTTTTAGAACCGAATGGTCACGGCCCATTTAAATACAGTCAACAAGCCCCAGTTAGTGCCATATTAAAAAAGAATGGACAACCAAAGGCGATGGTTATACATGTTTCAAATCGACCGAATAGCAAACCACTAAACAATAATAATTCGGGGAATAAACTCATAAGTCAAGATTTTCCAGCGTTGCCGGCGACCTCTAAAAATCGTAACATGATGTATCGTGATGATGACTATGTTCCTACAAGTAGTTCCAATATTAATTTCAACACTATCTCAGCTAAACATCGATCTCTTGTTGATGATTATGTATCGGCTGTTCAACCGTCGACTAGCAGCAAATTGAAACTCGTATCGAAAGAGTCGGAGGGTACAAAGAAACCAAACATGAATACCTCTGCTCCGCAATTGACAACCAATGATTTTCCTGCTTTGTCAGCAAAGGCGCCTACCCCGACACTTCTACCGGACACGACCAATTGGTCTCGATATCCAAGAAATTCGGAAAAGGAAAGTAGAAAATCAAAAGTGGCGCCGGCACCAATTCTAAACGGACCATCAAGCTATGAAAGCAATAGCAAGAAAACTAACGAAAAGAAAGACAATCAAAAGTCTAATAAAAACTTAGATGTTGAAAATAATAATAATAAAAAGGACAAGAAATTGCAAAAGCCTAACGAAAAGAAGAACAACACCTACATGAAGAAATCCGAAACTCCAAATGAGATTAAAAGCAGCGATTTCCCAAAGTTGTCCAATAATAATAATTCGAACAATAGTAAAATAAAAGATAAGAAAGTGGAAAATAATAATGAAACAAAAGTGGTTAATAAAAACACACAAAAGAAAGATAAAAATGGCGACAATAAAGATCGCAAGGTGACACAATTGAAAATTGGTAAATTAAGTTCTACAAATGATTTAAAGGAAGGCGATTTAGTTGCAGAGAAAAGTTCATCGTCAATACCACCACCAGGTTTCGATTCTAAATCTACTTTGAATGGACCACCGCCCGGTTTCAATTCCGTCATGCTCAATTCAATAGCGAAGCCAAGTAATAATTTAACTTTTACTAGCTCATCGGGAGAGCGGTATAGTATCGTGCCAACGCACCAATATCTACCGCCATCAAATTCGTCTCAGCGAAATCAGGTAAATTTTTAAAACTGAAACGTCGAGTACGAACAAGTATTTGTTTGTGCGTCGAGTAAGAAGAAGGTTTTAACTTTACTGGTTTATCAAAAAAAAAATCTGAAATCGCAAAATTTTAGGCACTTGTCACACATTTTCAAGATACTTTAAAGTACCAAGAGGCCGTCGAGGAATTCCGTCACATTTCTCAAAAGTTTCGTGAGGGTTTATATCGGGCTGAAGCATACTATGAACATTGCCAGGCAGCTTTATCCAATAAATTTGATGAAATTTTCCCAGAACTTTTGGTACTATTGCCCGATATCAATAAACAACAAGTAAGATGAGGATTTCTTTCAAAAAAGTTTACTTTATAACATCTTCCGTTTTTCCAGGAATTATTTTTAGTGCATTCACAACATTTAAATGCCGGCAAAAAGAAGCAGCAAAATTTGCATGAAAAATTGGAAGTGTGTTCAACATGCAAACAGGTTGTTTTAAGCGCCGATCTCAAGGATCACAGGCAGGCGCATACTTTGGAAAATAATTTCCCAGTACTTCCAGGATCTGATCAAATTGTTTCCGTCGGATCAAAAAAATAATAATAATTTAAAATCAATTGATATACTTCAGAATCAATCTCGCTTTAATCACCTATCATTTCTTTATTTTTTTAGTTATTATTTACATAATTTACATTAAACATTATTGTTGTTTCTTGTTTTTGTGACACGAAATATTTCTTTATTTTCGTAAGATCTATTAGGATTGATCAAATTGATTAATAACGAAATGAAAAAAATGTGTTCATTTGGAGATTTTATTTTATTTTTTTAACAAAATATATTTTTGTTATTAGAAGTTTTCGAAGAGTATTTTTTTCGTAAAATTGTTATATACACTACTGCGGTCCTTCAGAAAAAGTGAGAACTATTGAAATATATTTCTATAATAAAAATTTATAATAAAGCCTTGACCTCTGATAAGATTTAGTGTGTCGGTTAACCTGTTTATTGATCTAAATCAAATTCCATAAATTTTAATTTTATAAGAAATATATGTAAATATGTAAATAAATAAACAACACCTGCAAAGGAAGCCTTTATGGCTAATTTATGTTTATTACTATACAATACTTTTTCAGATATCAAAACAAATCAGTCCAGTCTCGTTACAACATCTTTCAAACTTAGAAACTAGCCTATCCCAAAATGGAGACCCAAAATCTAAGTAAAAGAAACCTTTTCTTATGCTACATTTACACGAATGACAAATTTGTCATTTTTTTCTTGTCATTATGTTAATTCCCGTGTAAATGGCATAATTTTTGTATTTTTTTCTGTCAGAAAATGTCAATCTCTCATAAAAGAATGAACTTGTCCATTCTTTTATGCCAGATTGTCATTCGTGCAAACGCAATATTAGTTATCACAAAAGTTGAATACTAAAGTTGTCATAACTAATACTGCGTTTGCACGAATGACAATCTGGCATAAAAGAATGGACAAGTTCATTCTTTTATGAGAGATTGACATTTTCTGACAGAAAAATTACAAAAATTATGCCATTTACACGGGAATTAACATAATGACAAGAAAAAATTGACAAATTTGTCATTCGTGTAAATGTAGCATAAGGCACGACGATATATCTAACGGTTAAACGTGCTCTAAATCTATTCAGAAATCTAAGCGATACCAAGGAAGTGGGTGGACGGGCAAAATGCGTATTTTTTTTAATGTTAGATCCTTGCCAGTAAGATATTTTATCCAACGCAGAAGAAAACCGCAACATTTCTTTTGCAAAGATAAGACGTTGAGGTATTGCCTTTGGTTTCGTTTATAAAATCGCAATTTGTTGATTCAATTTGAAAATACAAAATATATACGATTAAAATTAATAGTAAGAATATTCAAATTTCCGAAGAAAAAAACGTTGAAAATTTAAAATAAAATTTCTTCCAGGTCATTTCAATCTCTTCCCAGCGCTTCCATTTGTTTCCAGTCACTTCCAGTCTCTATTCCCGAACTAATTTGACAGTTCTTCTGTGTTTGCGTTCTTTTTCGGTTTTATTTTCTTTCGGAAATCGGAAAATTTTAATAGCTAACGAAAAACGGCACAGAATTGTGTACAAAATATGAGCGTTCTAGAATTTTTCAACGTCTTTTCATATTAGTGGGAATTTAAAAACAGTTAAGAAAAGCAGGCAAAACCACCTGAAAATAAATGCTGGGTCGATTCTGGCCAAGTAACTCTTCTGAATTTAATTAGAAGACCTGATTATTATTCTTGTTTTTAAAAAGGATAGTACAAACCAGCATTTAATAAAGGGGTGGATCTTGAAGTTCCTGTTATGGCGAAGTTTTGCTGTCGATTATGTTTGCAGGAAGCCAGTCCGCTTTTAGAAGTATTTAGTGAAATTGGGGAAGAACTCCATATTAACGAAATAGTAGCCCAACACTTTTGGTTTCAGGTTGTAAAAACAATTCATTTGCATATCAATACGATTAACTTTGTTTCTTTTGAACTTTCAGATCAAACAAAATGACGCGATTTCGAACAAAGTATGCACAGTTTGTTGGAACAAGGTTAGGTTTCTTTGGTTTTAACTATTCAGTAAGGCAGAATCAAGCTAGCCTATAACTAACTATTATACTTTAATTTCAGGTCGAGAACTTCCATGATTTTTATCTGCAGGTGCAACGGGCAGAAGAAGCCATCACTGTAATAGTCGATTCCAAAATTGAATTGAAGAAAATTGTTGTGGAAGCCGAAAACAATGATGAGGAAGATGTTGAAGAGATGTTAAGCGAATACAAGGACGAAATACATTTCGGAGAGCATTTCGACGATGAGGAAGGTCAAGAATCTTATATAGAATGATTCAGCTGCAATATTGAAATATATATGCTTTAAATTTAGGAACTGAGGTTGAGACAAAGATGATTATCGAAGTAGACGAAGACGATGTGAATTTACTAGAAGAAACTGAACAGCATGTGGCGATTAGTAGCGCTGAACAGGAAACCGAAAGCTTGTTGGAAATTAATATGCAAACACAACGTCCATCACGAGTGAAAACCGCAAAAAGGATGCGAAAAACACGAGAAGCTAGAAATGATGAAAATGAAGAAGGTGATATTTTTATATATTTTTTAACTCTATAAATGTGTCTTTCATTTGGTGTTAAAATAGAAGATAGTAGTGCTTCCGAAGAATATTCTCGTAAAAAGAAACGAGGTCGGCGGGCAGTGAAAAAGGAGTTGTTGGAAGCAGAAGTAGAGAAAGAGAAACATAATATCGAAGAATATTATCGAATGCAATGTAATATTTGTCTTGATGAATGTGAGAAGTTTGATATCCTTTTTGAACACTACACTGATGTTCATAACGTTAGAGGTTTTATCTTATGCTGTGGTAAAAAATTCTATCGCCGAACTGTGATAGCAGAACATATTGAGTGGCACAAAAATCCCGAGATATTCAAGTTATTTTTATATTTTATTGCCGACAAATTCGTACTGAATTGATTTTTTTTTCTAGGTGTGTAGTCTGTAACAAGGTCTATGCTGATAAGAGATGTCTTAATAATCATATGTTAGCGCACGCTCCACCTGAGATGAAGTTATATAAATGTGATCATTGTGAGAAGAGTTTTGTTAAAAAATGCAAATTGGATCAGCACAAATTGAGCCATCTAACTGCCGAAGAAAAGAAATATATATGTAGTGATTGCGAAAAACCGTATGTCAATTTGGGTCTTAAATATTATTAAAAAACTAATGTAATATTTATTTGTAGATATGCCTCAGAAGCTTTGCTGCGTGCTCACAAGGTTTGGAGAAATATTTGTCAAGCTTTAAGATACGTATTTATAAAAAAATCTTTCTAGCGGGTTGTCCACGAGAAAACCTATGCTCATATGTGCGAAATTTGCGCAAAAGTATTCAAAAGTCGTGTTTTCTTCGAGAAACATCAGCTTGAGCATTTAGGCCGTAAATTACCGAGAGTGCAGTGCACCGTATGCGAAGCTTGGATGAAAAATGAACATACAATGCGAGCTCATATGCGATTACATCAGGATGAGGGAATGGTAATAGTTCAGAACTTTAAAATAATTTAGATATTGTAATTTGTTATTAGATACACGAATGTGATATTTGTGGGAAACAAGGCCCATCGAGAAATGCAATTCTGAAACATAAGCGATTTGTTCATTTGAGCGAGAGGAAATTTAAATGCACACTGTGCGATAAAGCATTTAAACGAGCCATTACTTTAAAAGTAATTTAATATGAAAAAAAAATAATGAATTTTAAATATAATCAAATTTTTTGTAGGAGCACATGACAACACACACCGGGGAAGTTTTGTATTCTTGTACATTTTGCTCGAAAACGTTTAATTCAGGGGCAAATATGCATGCTCATAGGAAAAAAGCACATCGTATTCTGTGGGAACAGGAGAAACAGAAAAAGTTGAATCTGCTTAAAGATGAAACAAGTCCTTAACCCCTTTTGTGTTCAATGAATTTCTAATTGTAGATTATGGTTGAATAAGTTTTAGATTATGTTTTCATAAGTTTTAAGTTTATACTTTCCGAACTTGTAATTTTTTCAGTTATTTAAAAGCAAAATAAATATGAGTCAAATATTTTTATGGAAAATTTTCGTTTCATTTAACAGTAATGAGAATATTTTTTACACCTCAAAAAAATTACATAACTTTGGGTCGAGTGATTAAAAATCAAGTCCATGCTTCAAGTTCTAAGCAATAGTTTCATATAAAGAAATTCTTGGAAAAATCATTGATTTGTTGTGCAGTTACGAGGATTTGCACTTATCCAATATTCTTTCAATTTTAATTTTTCGAAATCGTTATAGTCAAATGGAATAAGATTTCTTTTCTCCGGAAAGGTCACCCAAGGATTTAAATGTAAATTTTGTTTTAAATACATGTAAATATAAGGGAAATGAGCTTTTAAATCTTGTGCAATAAAGTGGGTATTGGAATAGTGCGGATATTCATATAAATTTGTTGTGATATTTTTTAATACAAATATAATTGTTAATATCAACAAATAAATTTCAAACAAATATATTGTTAGTTAATATAAGTTTAAAAAGACAAAACCACTTGCATACTTTCCGACGTGACAATTTAGCCGTGACAATTTAGCCGTGACAATTTGGACCATTTAAAAATTGCGGATAAAAAATTATGGCTTTTCGACCAGTTAGTCGTGACAGAAGTCGCATAATTTTATAATTTTTCGTCACTTTGATAGATCTGTCAAGGCTAGAAGTGTCTGGGAACAAAATAATCCATGTTTTGTTGACGAAAATTTCGCGTTTTGTTATTTATAAAAAGGATAACACAGAAATCAGACCTGATATTTAAAAAAATGAATCTTCAAGTTCCTATTATGGCGAAGTTGTGCTGTCGATTGTGTTTGCAGGAGGCCAGTCCCCTTTTAGAAGTATTTAGTGAAATTGGAAAAGAACTCCACATTAACGAAATAGTAGCCCAACACTTTTGGTTTCAGGTTGTAAAAACAATTCATTTACATATCAATACGGTTCTTTACCAATGAAATTTATTTCCTCTAAACTTCCAGATCAATCAAAATGACGCGATTTCGAATAGAATCTGCACAATTTGTTGGAACAAGGTAATGTTTGCACAATCGCAAAAGTTTTTTTCAATATTTATTTTCTCTACCAGGTCGAGAACTTCCACGACTTCTATCGGCAGGTGCAGCGAGCAGAAGAGGCAATATCTGAAATAGTTGATTCCAAAAGTGAATTGAAGAAAATCGTTGTGGAGGCCGAAAACTACAAAGAGGATTTTGAAGGTCAGAACATTTTTGTTGTTGAAATCAGAGGCTTTGACCCTGACTTTGCACTCGAACCCTTCAATCGGGTCATTTTATGGTCTACATAAAAATGCCTTTTGAAGTTCCCAAGGATATATGTGATTTACAGATATGTAATCAGGTAGACAAATATTTTAACAACGTATTTAGAAAACTAAAAATCTAAATTATATTCGATGGGTATCCAAATTATATTCGATCTGTATTCAAATTATATTCGATTGATATTAGAGAAGAAACTTTGGTTTACTACATAGTCTAAAATTAATCTCTGGGTATACTGAAGAGGTGTTAATAAATATCGGTTCATTGGTTTTAGCGTTATAAGCCCACAGAATATTGGACACACAATACCAATGAATGTTTATTTCAGTCAATTAATTTACAAAACATTTTTTAATTTACTAATATCTAAATTAACTTGTTTTGAATTCAGAGATTGAGACAAAGATGATTATCAAAGTAGACGTAGAGGATGTTAATTTAGATGTAGAGGAAGAAACTGAACAGCAAGTTTCAATTAATAGCGCTGAACAGGAATCAGAAAACCTATTGGAAATGAATATGAGAGCACGTCTGTCACGGGTGAAAAATACAGAGAAAAAGACGACAAGAAAAAGGCGGAAGACACGACAAGCTAAAACAAATAAAAGAGATGAAGGTATATTTACTACCTCTAAATAAGATTTTTTTAAATGTTGGTTTTTAGAAAGTAGCGATGATTCTGAAGAATATTCTCCCAAAAAGAAATCGGCCCAGCGAGTACTGAAAAAGGATTTGTTGGAAGCCGAAATAGGAAAACAAAAGAAGAATATCGAAGAATATTATCGCATGCAATGCAATATTTGTCATGTAGAATGTGAGAAGTTTGATATCCTTTACGAACACTACACTGACGTTCATCGCGTTAGAGGTTTTATCTTATGCTGTGGTAAAAAATTCCACCGCCGAATTGTGATAGCAGAACATATTGAGTGGCACAAGAATCCCGAGATATTCAAGTAATTTTTATATTATATGTTTCATTAATAACTAATTCGCACTAGATTTGTTTATTTTTTAGATGCAAAGTCTGTAGCAAGGTATGTCCTGATAAAAGATGCCTTGATAGTCATATGTTGGCGCACGCACCACCCGAGATGAAGTTATATAAATGTGATCACTGTGAAAAGAGTTTTGTTAAAAAATGTAAATTGGATCAGCATAAATTGAGTCATCTAACAGACGAGGAAAAGAAATTTATTTGTAGCGATTGCGGAAAACCGTAAATCAATTTGCTGTTATATCCATTTCATTAAAGCAAACATTATTTTATTCCAGGTATGCCACAGAAAATTCGCTACGTGCTCACAAGGTTTTTTAAAATACTTTTTGAAAATGTATCTCGCGTTTTAAATATATAAATATATATATTTTAATATTTCTAGCGTGTTGTACATGAGAAAACCTATGTTCATATGTGCGAAATATGCGCGAAGGTATTTAAAAGCCGCATTTTCTTTGAGAAACATCAACTTGAACATTTAGGACAAGAATTACCGAGAGTGCAGTGCAAAATTTGTAAAGTGTGGCGGAAAAACGAACACACACTGCGTTCTCATATGCGATTACACCGGGATGAGGGAATCGTAATAGTACAACCGTTTTAAGTAATTTCTATTACACCAAAATTCTTTTATTAGATACACGAATGTGATATTTGTGGGAAACAAGGCCCATCAAGAAATTCTATTTGGAAACATAAACGATTTGTTCATTTTGCCGAAAGGAAATTTAAGTGCACACTCTGCGATAAAGCATTTAAACAAGCGGTTACTTTAAAAGTAATTTTATATGGAAAAAGATAATGAATTTTGAATATAATAAAATTTTTTTGTAGGAGCACATGACAACACATACCGGAGAAGTATTGTATTCTTGTACATTTTGCCCGAAAACTTTTAATTCAGTGTCAAACATGCATGCACACAGAAAAAGGTTACATCCTATAGAATGGGAAGAGGGCAGATTGAATAAGTTAAAAATGGAATAAGCCCTTAACCCCTTTATTTTTAATTCAATGCCTGAGTAAAAAATTTACATGTATACATATAATAAACTTATAAGGGCGGTAATTTTATGTTTTGACAATTTTGATATCCGTGTATTCTGGCTAGGTACTGGCAAAAAAAAAATTTTTTTTTGGCGTTTGTTCCCGATTTATACTTTGTTCTCAGGTAGCACTTGTTCTGAAGTATAGTGACTATATAATACTAGAGTTAAAAAAACTGAAAATAGAGTTGATTTTTTCAACAAAATATTTGAAAAAGAGACGGTTTGAAACTTTTCGAACAGCAACGGTTTTCCGTTGACGTTTCCGAAACAATTTTCACTTTCTTTGTTTTAACTGAATTAATTTCAAGTCATTCGTTGTAAGAAATCCAATACGTGAATAAAAAATTTATGTCGAGAGAAACAAATGTTCAAAATTAATTATTAAAGTTTGATTTTGGCAAATTGACTCTTCCAAAGTAAAATCAGAGCAATAATCAACTTTGCAGTGTTTTTAATTAAAATAATTTAGTTTTTTTTTGTTTTCGTACAGCTATAGTACAGTTATAGTCAAATGGAATAAGATTTCTTTTCTCCGGAAAGGTCACCCAAGGATTTAAATGTAAATTTTGTTTTAAATACATGTAAATATAAGGGAAATGAGCTTTTAAATCTTGTGCAATAAAGTGGGTATTGGAATAGTGCGGATATTCATATAAATTTGTTGTGATATTTTTTAATACAAATATAATTGTTAATATCAACAAATAAATTTCAAACAAATATATTGTTAGTTAATATAAGTTTAAAAAGACAAAACCACTTGCATACTTTCCGACGTGACAATTTAGCCGTGACAATTTAGCCGTGACAATTTAGGCAATTTAAAAATTGCGGTTAAAAAATTATGGTGTTTCGACCAATTTTAGCCGTGACAGATTTTTCGTATAATTTCACAACGCTCATCATTTCGTTAGGTCTGGCAATGCTAGAAAATAGTTAGGCCTTAGCTGAGTTCGAGGTCAACTCCAATTCTGCTGAAGTTTTTGATCGCGACTTGACGAGAAAAATCAATTTTTACACGGATTTTCGGATTCGGAGTTTCTAAATATATTTGTAAATTGTTGTTAAAAGTGTTGTGAATACTTGGCAGTAGTTAAAAATGGCACAGACAGAAGGACGGAACGCTGAATTGAAGAACAAAAAAATATGCAGGTTTTGTCTGTCGCAGAGCGAAAGCCAGCTCTCGAACATTTATTCGAAGGAGAACCGATTGAAGAGCTCGGCCCCTTTGCCCCTTCAAATAATGGCTTGTGTGTCCATCGAGGTAAGCTTTCTTTTAGTCCTGAATCCTTGTTTGTTTTCAAAATTTCCATCTTGTTGTTTGGAGTTGAAGCTGGACTAAAAGCGGGACTCGCGCCAAAATCTGGTTCGGAGGTTTGGTGGTTCGGTTGTCTCGGAAATGACCGGAACATTTCCGTAACGGTATTTTTTTGTGCTCAGGTTTTTGGAAATTTTTGTAACGAAAATCATCCGCCTTTGCTCGGTTCGAATTAATTCTAAAGTGCGAAACTACAAAAACTGCGTCTTTATTAAGCTCGCATCGGCCATTTTTCCCGGGACAAAATCAATGGCGGCAGACGATAAGAGAAGAAAAATATGTGGTTGCCCGTCGCACATTAATTTAGTTTAACAAACTCACGAAGTCGATAGAAAATACGCAACATAGTTATTTTTTCCAGATTTCTATGGAAAAATGATATTGATCTCAACCCATTTTTTTAGGTGGAGTTGAAGCGTTTCCGCTTATATCCCAGGCTCAATTGGTTGATCTATAGAGAACACGGATTATCCAAGTTTGTACCGCATTTTTAAACCATTTTCCATCACGTGCATATTTAAAGCGGTAAAATCGAAATGTTTCTCGAATTTGAAAAGTCTTTCAAATTGGAATCGAATGTATGGAAAAGTTTGAGAAAATCGACAAAAACTTATTCTTTTTTGTATGGGCGTTGGGAGAAGAGACGGATTTACGTAATTTATTTGAATATAGGTGACAAAACATAATTCCTTGACAGTACAAAATTTTTCCAAGGCACATTCCACTGTTAAACACATTTTTCCGTAAATCTTTTGTTTCGCTGTATTAACCATATTTGATTTGTAAATAATTCATGCATTTTTTAGGTGTTTACCAATGACGGTATGCCGAATACGATTTGCGATGCTTGTTCTGTATTTATGGAGCACGCCTATCGGTTCAAGCAGATGTGTAAGAAGGCCGATCAACTACTGCGGCAATATCCTTTAACTGGCGTTTGGCCCAGCATACTGGAAAGGCCCAAGATACCAGATGAACTGATATTAAGGCCTCAGGCGCCAATCACACCTAAAAGACCGGCGTATCAGATTAATTCTGTACAGTCATCTCCACAAATTGTTTCCGTGGAAAAACGGATTGCTGTACCAACCCTAAAATTTGAAGCTGGACCGCAGAAAGTCGTTCCGAAGATCCTCAACAAAAGTTCGATACGTATATTGAATAAAAACGCCAACGATACTGTGGAACCAGTGCTTAGCCAGCCAGTAGTCAAAAGAAATGATGCTGGTCAGATGGAAATCGCCATGGAGATTCTGGATGATAATCTAATCGTAGAAGAACCAGATCCAATTAAGAGCGCTACTCCAGTGGAGACAAATGTGTTTCCCTGTCCACACTGTGAGCGATCTTTTCCATTGCGCCAGCTCTTGGATATTCACATGGTCAATCACAATAGGGAACGCGGTTTTGAGTGTGAAGTATGTAAGAAGGGATTCTTTAGCAAATACGATCTGGGAAAGCATGTGCTAATTCACACCGGTGAGAAGCCCTATGAGTGTGTGGTTTGCAAGAAAGCCTTCACTCGATCAACACTTCTTTATCGCCACGAACGCATTCACACCGATCAACCCAAATTTCTATGTGTCTATTGCGAGAAACCGTTCTTGTCCAAGAGCGAACTGGAGAAGCACACCGAACGCCACAAAAAGAAACGTCCATTCGCTTGTAAAATTTGCGGCAAGTCCTTTGCTTTCAAGCAGGGATTGGAGCGGCATGAAACAGTTCATGCAAAATATCAGCCCTTCCCTTGCCAATATTGCGAGCAAAGCTTTTCAACGCCTAGTAAGCTTTCTCGTCATTTAACCGCTCACGCTGGAGATCGCCCCTTCCCCTGCAAGTTGTGTCCCAAGTCGTATCTTCTGAGTCATCATTTAACCAGGCACTTGAGGTCTCACAGCCAAGGTTCTGGATCTTACAAGTGTTATGACTGTGATCGCACCTTCAC
The DNA here is from genome assembly GCA_964034945.1 of Chrysopilus asiliformis. Taxonomy (NCBI): domain Eukaryota; kingdom Metazoa; phylum Arthropoda; class Insecta; order Diptera; family Rhagionidae; genus Chrysopilus; species Chrysopilus asiliformis. The sequence goes on from OZ035961.1 coordinate 99,434,895, forward strand.
TAATCGTGATGACTTGATTTACCACTCAGCCGTGCACGCAACACAGAATCTTGTCTGTCCATTGTGTAAGGAGCATTTTACTGATTTGGAAGCCGTTACAGAACACATTAAACTGCACGCTGAAGGCGAACAATATGCATGCGAATTTTGCGATTTGATATTCATGACAGCGGATCGCCTACAATCGCATCACGATTCTGATCATGCAGAAGATTTAGCCGCTTACGAGGAGCACACGAAGAAAAAGATCGAGAATATTAAGAGGGAAAATTCGCAGATTCATTTCGACGAGACATCGCAGGACGGTCAACAGGAAGATGGTGAAGTAATTCAGGAGTTTATTATCGAGGAATACTATCAGGATGAAATCGTTGGGGAACAATCATCTGATGCACCTCAATATGTCAAACAGGAGGATGAATACATTCTGAGTGATATAGGTAATACATTTTTATTAGTATTATTACATTTTAGAGACATAATTTTACGTTTTCAGGTGACGAAAATAATGTGACAAAAAGTACCCATAGCTTAGAAGCTAAACCGAGGGGAAAGCCATCAGCAAAGTATGTCTCAGAAGATGACGAGATGGAGGTGGAAACTTTAGAAAAGAACACTTCAGAATATGAAGACGAAAACGACAAGGAAGACGATGAAATTTACGAGGAGCCACCGAAAAAAATCGCAAAAGTTATTCAAACAAGGAAAACGTTGACTCAAGTCACACCAGCTTCTCAGAAAACAGTTAAGAACGCCAAAACGGTCACTAAAGCATCGCCCAGTCAATCGACAAGCAAATCAATTCTTAATGCGAATCAAAGGACCAAACCAGGTCAGTCACAACAACCAACGCTTCCGACTACTATAAGAATGAAACAGCCAGCAATCGATGCAGTACTGCAACAATTGCCAAAAGATGTCACAATTGTGAAAAAGGATAAGTTACCAGTAAAGAAACCCGAAAATGAGTCCCCCAAGGCGGCAGTGCGCGTTTTGAGTCAGCGCATTGTAAAACAAGCTGTTGACGTCAAAGAAACAAAGGATATTAAAAATAAATTGATAAAAACTCCTGCGCCAGAGAAAAAGCCAACATCAACTCCTGCAACGAAGGCCAAAGTCCAAGAGAAAACACCAAAATCAGCCGAAGCCAAGAAAATCAGCCCCAAACCAAAGGCAAGCCCTCAGACCCCCTCCTCATCTACTACCAAATTAACACCTGGCCAGCAAAAGAATATTCCAAAGGCAAAATCGAGTTCATCAACCACAAGTACTCCAGATCAGAAACTGGTAGAAATGGTTATAGGCGATAGGAAAGTTAAAGTTCAGAAGATCACCATGACAAAAGCGGAAGTAGCTGCAATGGCTAAACAGGGTAAAATCGAAATGAGGGGCGGGGCTATGATATTGAAGCAGACCGATTCCAAAACACCACTATCTAGTAGGTCGGGAATAAAACGGATTGCTTCAGGAACCCCAAGCTCGTCCAAATAAAAAAATCTAAACAAGTCGAGATTCATACTAAGAAAGATTCCACTTCATAAATATCTCCAACTTTCTAGATTTTTTTTACGCTTGAGATTTTTTTTAAATAATTTTATTTTCTTTTAATACGACGGCAAGGACTCTCCAACGTATTTTAACAGCACCATTTGAACGGGAAAACTTTTTAAAGTCGTATGCTGATCGTTTTTAAGCAGTAAAATGACTCTTAAAGATTTTAGAATTTTAAGTTTAAAATATTGTTTTTTTTTGCTTGATTTGTCATTAAAAGTTACTCTATAAATAAAGGAAAAATATCTTATGTGAACTTATTTATACAAAACCTACGTCCCTGCGCAATTCACACTATAACCCAACGTATAAAATATTAGTTTAGATAAACACACTTTTATTAATAAAATGTTTCGATAGTGGTAAAAGATATCGATTTTCTGTTGAAGGCAAAGACGTAGAGGATATCTTCAATTCTTCCTTTAACAGTTTTTTTTTCTTCGCAAAACCGTTAATCTGTAAGCAATCCGCAAAATTTTAATTTTTCCCTTTTTAATGAAAATATCTCGATAATTGTAATAGACAGCAGATAACGGAAACAAAAAAAATTGTAGGAAATATTTTCTTTAATTCATTTCATACAATGAACTACCAAAAATCCATTAGTTGTTGAGGGAATCACAAAACAGATTTTTTTAAATAACGGTATATTTCTATACCGGTTACAGATATCGAGTTCTATGAAAAGACAAAAGTGTAGGAAATTTTACTGTCTTCAACTTGTATCGTACATAAGACTACTGAAAAACGCGTAATTTCGGAGTAAATTGAAATTTTTAAACAATTCTGGCCACTTCTGGTTAACGAATTTCCACCAAAAGGTGATAGGACCATTTCTGGAGCAGACACCCCTGGCTCTAGCTCTGTTTTTAAGAACTCTTGTACACTAAATCTGTTTTTGAGTGTTTTTTCTATGCGATCCCTATTAGCCGCTACTTTTGAAGTTTCGGAATATTCTTTGTGAGTTTTTTTGTGGTGCACAAAACACAATTTAGGTGTACTTGAAAAAAAAATTTATGGAAAATTAAGAGATCGAAATATTTCATGATCATAATACTTTTTTATACTACGTACTTCGTATAAGAAAGTTGAAAGATTCATTCGTTTGTGTTAAAAATTGTGGTCTTCCAACAAAACAAAAAAAATGGTTCTGTGACAGTTCCTCGTAAATTCTATATTCAAAGACCAAAAATCACTCAAGAATTAGTTATATTTATGCCAAAAATCACCAAACAGAAAATTATTGGGTTTCACCATTCACCTCTTTTAATTCTTTTGAATTTGCGAATTCCACAGGATGGCGATTCTTTCTGTGCGCAAAATAATTTGAGCTGGAAAAGAAAGTTTTCGAACAAAAAACGCAGCTGTACAGAGCCTGTCCAGTATGTCGTGCCAAGTGTTCAGTCAATTCCAGACGTCTTCGAAATTTCTTCCCGCAAATTTTGCATTCGTGGTCGCTAAGTTTGACGTGGACATATTTTATATGTGCGGCCAAAGCACTTTTTGTACTGCACAGTTTATTGCACGTTTCGCAAATATGTAGTCGAGTGTCCTTGTGCCGATGCTTGTGTGTTCGTAAGGTCTCCATGTTTTTATACCATTGCCCGCAATCGTTACATTGGACCTTTGGCTGCGGCTTGTCGTTTCGATGGCGTTTAACGTGCATAGCAAGTGTTGTGCTGCATGCAAATGGTTTCGCACAGATTTCACAGAAGAATTTCTTTTCTTTAGTATGTGTCAATTTGTGTTTTATTAACACAAATTTTAAGGCAAAACTGAAATGTGAAAATCGATATAATTTTATTCTATAAAATGTGGTTTTTTCTTTCTTACGCTTTTCCGCACTCATCGCAAACGAATTTCTTTTGATCGTCAGTGAGGTGTTTGGCTTCGTGATTTGTTAGTTGAGATCTCAACACAAATCTGAAACATTGGCATACATTTTTTTAGGAAATTATTTCCATCACAGTGGTAAATTATATACCTTTGATCACATTTATCGCACTTAAATTTCCTTACTTCAATTGGCAAATGTTGCTTCATATGAAGTTTTAGCAACACCTTACTTTTGCATCTTTGCTCGCACTTCGGACACCTGAAAATACAAAATCATAAGAGAAGCTACAATTGCAAATTTTATTTGAAGAAAAACCAATTTGTTGGGAGAGTTGGAATTGAATTTTGATGTATGGAAGAGTTATGTAAAATCATATTTTAAACAGATTTAACCTTTATAAATTTTTCGATACGACTCACCGTTTTCGATAAAATCGCAAAAGACTATTTAATTTGTATGGGGAAGGATTGGTTCAAATTTGCTCGTTCAAAAACTTTTTTCGAGGAACTGATCTGTGTAAAATGTTAAAATTTCAAGTCTCTAACTTAATTCCTTTGAGAGTTATGGTACAGACAGACGGAAAACAAAAATGTTACAAATAGTATACTAAATATAATATACCAGCTTAATGATTCTCATGTAGAGTATAATAAACAAACAGTAAAGAATTTAAAAATCTTGCAACAATACAGCAATAATAACTTGGAAGAAAAACTTACTTAAAGGCATCGGGATTTATGTGATTAGTAATGTGATCCATAATTCGATCTTTTCTGTAGATTTTCTTATTGCAACAGATCACGAATCCTCGAGTACTGTGTTTGGCCTCATAATGTAGCTGTAATTCTTTGAATGTGTCGAATTCATTCTTATTATCCTTTGGACAAAGACAACAAACTAATTCTACAAATTGTTTGATCTGTAGATCGCCCTTTTCCTTCGTATTGCGTACTTTGAGATGAGCGGGCATTTCATCTATCAAGGCCATAACCACTTGTTTCTCTATGTTATCGCTGTGTTTTTCATTCCGGACAACTGCTGAGGATTTGTTCTTAGAAGCAACTACTTCAACCTCTTTTATTATTTTTGTTTTTCGATTAATCGTATACTGTTTGGTATCTCTTTTAACCGGTAATTCAGGAACCTCAAGTGTATTATCCGAAATTTCTTCTTTTATCGATGGATTCTCTTCCATCTCTAGAGGTTCTTTGAGCTCATTGCAGGCTGTTGTAATTGTTTTTTCTGAATTATTTATGTCAGTGTAAATAAATTCGCATTGTTCGTCGTCAGCACAGTCCTCAAAATTGAGACTGCAAGTCGTTTCACCGTATGAATATTTATTTTCATTCTCAATAATCGCATTGTAAAAGTTAAAGATATCGAAGACTTTTTCATAACAGAGGAAGCAAATATATCGCCATGAATTTTCACTTATGGTTAGCTAAAAAGAAATGGTAAATTTTTATTCGAAATTTATAGTATTTGGAACCCAAAAAAAAACAAGTAAAGTATATTTAGAGTATAGTCGAATTAACAGAAGTTTTTACCTGAATCCCAAATACTTTAGCCAAAACTTCACTAACGCTTAAATTATCTTTTTGTTCTATGAACACGTCATACAAACTACTGAGTGGCAACAAACAAAAACGGCAAATATTGTTCTCTTTTGAATCCATTTTAATTTGGTCGAAAAATAACAATTGTTTTATTAAATAACATAATTTTTGTATATTTTTCTATCACCAAAAGGACCAAAAGTATTTTGTTTTCAAAACAAAATTTGACAGTCGAACCAACACTGTCAGATCTTAAATTGTTAGCTAGCCCAAATATTTAGAAAAAATGTGTTTTTCCAATTTGGGAATCACAATTATTTCAAGATATTTTGAACATATTGGAAAAATGCTACTTATAGCAGAGATATAAATATATAAAATAAAGTTTAACAACTGTGAACGTGAATTTTCCGAATTCGTAAAGTCGACACTTTTTTAAAATTTGGTTTTCACGTTTATTTATTTGTATTCCTTAACAATTTATCATGGCCTTCAAGAAATATTATTATTTTTAATGCATAACATCAAACCGAAACAGGATACCTGCGAGAATTGTCAAATTCAAGTGTTCTTTTTTTCTGAAATTTAAAATCGAATGACAATTCCTAGTGGTAACACTGCTGCAAAATTTGTCGCAAAAATATTAACCGAAAAATCAAATTAAATATTATTTAAATATGACATGTCTCGTTTGTCTCCGCGAAGATGTTGATGTGCTATATATATTTGGTGAAGAAGGTACTCGATTGGAAATGCCTTTAATAATTATGGAGCATTTTTGGTTCGAGGTAATGGCCGGCCAGATTTCATTGTAAGAAATTATAATTAAATATTTTTAAATTTAAAGCCTATTGAGGATGATCCCATTCTAAGCCGGATATGCTTAAATTGTTGGAAACAGATTTCCAACTTTCATTCGTTCTATGCTAAAGTTAAGCAAGCACATCGAAAACTTTCGGAAAGCTACTTTACGAGTCAGGATATTTCTCAAATAGACAATGAAGACTGTGTGGTTGAAGGAAAACACAATTTTAAAGATGTTGAAGAGCAAAATGCATCAGGTAAATTGAATCACTCCAGTTTCATTGCATATTTCAAGTGCTATGAGATATTATTAACGTTGGCTAGCGTTTATTGATTTTTCACCTGACCACTTGCAGGACATGACTTGCCAGACATTACACTGGTTCCGCTAGGCAAGAAGTCGAAGCTGCAAAATAATTGCAACTATGAGGTTCAACATAATGGTATTATAAAATAATATTAACTAATAGTTAATCATGTCTATTCTGGAATCCGAAGTAGCGTTAAGTTTCTTCGATTTCCCTCGATTGAACGCAATTTGTATTCTTGAATCCATTTTACTTCTGTTTGATTGCGTATATCAATTGAGTGGCGAATCGAATCGACTGAGTTTGAGTTTACGCCTTAACTTCAGACTCCAGAATACAGATTAGCCATGTTTACTAAATGTTTTGTATTATAGAGGGGGTAGATTTTAATGAAACCACCGGAATTTTTGTGGGGCAAGGAAACCATTTTTCAGAAACAAGTAATTTCTATGAACAAAACACAACCGATTGTCATGAAAATTATTCACATGACTGTTATCCAGGTAGAATTTATAATAAAAAAATTAAAGTGTTTGTAATAGATGAATTTTCTTTTAGGAGAGCAAGATTACAAATATGAAAATGACTGTACAGAAGAAGATCCTTCGTCGAATGGTGAGAAAGTTTTAACATTTCGGTGTTCTTTATTTAAAAATACGAAATTTTAGTTGATCAAAATTTATTGCAATACCAAGAACCTTCCAGTAAAATTAATAAAAAACTGGCCGTTGTATCGCAAACTGGCTTACATACGACCAGGCGATCAAGGGATAAAAATAGGACAAAAACTGAAGACGATTTGATTGCAAAATATATAAATTTAATCTGTGAAATATGTAATACGAAATTTCAAACTTTTGTGGAGCTATCTAGCCATTATCAGCTTGCCCACAAAATAAGTGGATATGTTAGGTGTTGTGGTAGAAAATTGCCTAGCCGTGCTTACGTTCTTGACCATATAAATAAGCATATAAATCCAGATAATTATGTGTAAGCTAAAAATTATAAACTTGGTTTTTGTAATTAAGGACATTTTTAAAAAATTTCAGTTGCAAAGAATGCAATAAGACTTTTTCATCACAATTCGCCATTAAAAATCACATGGCTATGAAACACGTGCCAGAAGTTGAAAAAATTTTCAAGTGTCCGCAATGTCCTAAGAGATTTTCCAGTCAGATAACACTAAATAAACATTCTTCTGTACATATATCTGATGACAAGAGGCATTTATATTGTGCCGAATGCAAGAAAATGTGAGTACTTTATTCAAAGATTTATACAAGGCTAATTCTAAACCTATTCAGAAATTTTTCTATTATAATGTTCAAAATACTGCCTAGTTTTCATTCCGTTTATTATTCAACAGGTTTTCAAACAGTATAGCAATTCAAATGCATCGTAATGTATACCACAAAAAAGTAACGGGTCATATATGTCATGTCTGCGGCAAAGTAGTGCGGGGCAAATCACTTTTTGTTAAACATATCAATGATCACATTGAGGAATTGGGAGCTGAGACTGTGAATGATCCGGTTTGTCCTCTTTGCGGGAAGCTTTCAGCTTCCGTTAAGACCTTGAGACATCACATTCGGTATGTTCATTCATCAGATCGGCCACATAAGTGCCAAATCTGCCACAAGGGCTTCAAAATAAGGCAAAAATTAAAGGTTCTCAATTTGATTTGGTTTACTATTAAATTGATTGTTTTACAAATTTTATTTTCAGGAACATATGGGAACTCATGCCCGTGGAACTACTATTCAGTGTCCATATTGTCCAAAACGATTCCGAAGTAAAATACATCTTTACTCGCATAAATATCGAATGCATAAAATAGAGTATGAAAAAGAAAAGCTAAGAAAATTTAGTTCTTATAAACAAATATGTGGAAAAACAAATGCATCTCAGGATGAAATGAAGCGTCAAGAAATGAACGAAGTAGATATGGATGAAAACAACTCATCAAATGATTGTTTTGTTGTTACATGATTGGACCTTCCATGTATTACTCAAATTTTGCAGTTTTAGATTATTATTGTTTACATTTCAATTATTCAATAAATTTTACTTTACCGTCTTTAATTTTATCATTTAACTTTTCAAAGATTTAGGGTAAAATGGGACTCCGGTAAGTTTAGACACAAAATTAAAATATCTTATGTGAATAGCGCATGGCTTCATTATTCGAAATCTATACTCTTGCATATTTTACACTATAACCCGACGAACATAGTATTAGTTTACATAAAAACATTAAAAACATCTTTTTTACAAAATCTTACGTATCTTCATAACGTTAAAGGATATCAGTAAAAGACAAAAATATAAAGAATTTCAACATAAATTTTTTTTAGATAAAGAATGCATTTTTAAAATTTTACGATGGCAGATTTGAGGGTAGAATATAGATTCGTCCTCTTCTAGACATTTTAAATTCAAAATTTTGGCAATAAAAATTTGTTGTTTCCAGCTTACTACTGAATTTTGATAGATTACTAGTATACCAGAAAATAAAAGCTAATGTAGTTCCTGTGTTACTACTAAAAAGCGTGTAGTTTCGGAGAAAATCACTAAAAATGAAATTGCGATTTTTTAAAAGCTGGTTACTTCATATTAACGGGTTTCCACCAAAAGTTGATAGGATCTTGGATCTTCCCAAGCACGCCTGTAAAATTTCATGCCTTTGGCTCTAGCAGTACTTCGCATAAGAAAAACAAGAATTTGTTGAAAAGTGCCTTTCTTATCCAAATGGCAAAATAAATCTGAGTTTTTTTAAATGTATACAAAACTAAAAGAAAAAAATTAATCGTTATTTAAAAGAAAAATTAAAGGACTAAATTTCAACATAAAGTTTTTATGGCCCAATCTACGAATATTATTTAACACTTTGATTTTATTTATTTTTAATACTTTTTTTACATTTCTCTATTTAAAACTGATGAGAATTCGATTATTTTTTGGAAAAAAATCTTTAAAATAAAAATGTTGAATTTACTTGAAAATTTGATTTTCAGCTAACTTCCGCAGTGCGCTAACACCATTGGCCAGCTGTCAAAAAAGAGTTGATTTTAGAAGTTTGTTAAACTTCTGGATTAGTTTCCTTAGAAAATTCTTGGTAATTGCGATAGTTGCAGAGGAATCAATTATTTTGTAGAATAGTGAAAGCAACAAATTTGGGTGTGGGTGGGTGCGAATAACGGAAGTGGATTTGTGAAATTTGAGACGAATACCACTTCATCAAAATGCTTTGTCGACTATGTCTTCGAACAATTTTTGATACAGATTCAATTACAATATTCAGTGAAATGGGCGCTCAACTAGGAATTTCCCAAACGATTGGAAAACACTTCTGGTTTCAGGTAAACTCTGCGTTCACAACAAAAGAATTTGCATATCTTCATGCTATTGTATTTTTTCAGCCACAAGTTGACGATAAAATTTCGAAAAATATTTGCTTTGCTTGCTGGCAGAAAATAGAGTCTTTTCATGTATTTTATTTGGAGGTGGAAGAAGCTCAAAAAAAGTTATCTGCCGGAAATATAGTTGTAAAAGCAGAGCCACAGGATGTTTTCGTAATCAAAACCGAAGTTCCAGACGACGACGAATATAAAGACTACTCCGAGCAAACGATGCAATATCCTAACGGTGAGCTATGCGATTAATTTCTATTTGGATATTATAAATCTAACTAAAATATTCATTAAAGATATGTCTGCACCATCCCTGGGCGGTTATAACTTCAATTATACTCAGCCTGGAGCAAGTAGTAATGTTGATCAGGAACCAAAAACAGGTAGACTTATAAAATAACTTATTAGAAAGGAATTGATTTGGATTACTATTTGCTTAGGAGTGTTAACGATGGAAACAGAACCATTAGTTGATAACTGGTTAGCTCAGCCCCAAACTTCAAAGAATGTTAGAACTCAGCAAAATAAAGTTTATCGTGGCGTTAAGGGATTTCAAAGAAGAGGCCGTCTCAAGGAGTACGACGAACAGATCCGTCAATTTTTGGAGATCAAATGTGATTTATGTGGCTTTAAATTCGAACAGTTTGGCGAATTAACAAAACATTTTCGAATAGCCCACAATCGACAAGGTTACCTCATTTGCTGCAAGATAAAAATTTTCACACCAAAGGAAGTCGTCGAGCATATCCAGACACATCTAGATCCTGATTATTTTAAGTAACTATATAATGAATAGTACATAAAGTACAGTGGCCGATTACAGCCGTTATGAATTACGAACCATTAGTCAGGGAGAATTTTTTACATAGGTTTGTCATTAATTACAAGCCTATGTACAATTGCTTTAAAAGAAAACTACTTTTAAATCAGCCACTGCATTTCCTACATGTAAAGCAAGATATTTTTCAAAATTATACGGAAAAAATGAGTTAAACACTTTGTTAATCTTTAATAGGTGTGACGTTTGTCATAAGCGATATACAAGTAAATACAATTTGCGGCTCCACAAGACTCTAATCCACAAGCCAGAAACAATTGAAAAGAAATTTGAATGCGAAGTTTGCCAGAAAAATTTCAAACGGGTATCCCATCTGAACGCTCATAAGGTGATTCACATGCCAGCAGAGCAGAGGGAATTCTTCTGTGACGAGTGCAATAAACTGTAAGCTAATTAAAACATTTAAAATGATGAAAACAACATTGGATTTTCTATATTTCATAGATATCCAACGGAGTACATCTTGAAGAAGCACAAAAAGATGACACACACAAAGAAACCGTGCGATATTTGTGGAGAAGAAGTACGGCATGCTTATTTCCAAAAACATCGAATGGAGCACGCCGGGATTTCGGCGCCCAAGGTTCAGTGTCCAAAATGCAATGCTTGGCTTAAAAATAAACCGAGCTTAAAAATTCATATGCGAAGACATGAAAGGGAGTCAAGATTTAATGGTGCGTTTCATGGATGCCCGTATTGCCCTAAGAAATCCTTTCTCAAAAAAACCCTAATCGCACATTTGCAATTGGACCATCCCGATAAAGTCAGCGATGAAAGTCTTTTGAAGGATGATGTCGATGACGAGGATAGTTTTAGTAGTTTAATCAATGACTAAATATTAATAGAAATTTGAAAGTGAGGTATTTAGCAAATAATTTAAATCTGTCGTACCATTCAATATACTTAATTAAATGTATCGGAATTAATAAAATTAAACCAATATTAGCGTAAATAAGGTCCAAAATTAGAAACAGAACATTAGGGTTTGACTGTAAAAAACCCGATAGGGTTTGACTGTAACTAAAAATAACCTCAAAAATAAAGTTACATGGTCGCCGCCATTTTGTACGTCCTTTATGAAATGGTTTTTGAGGTTAGACTCAACGCCAGATTTTGACATTTTTGTCATCCCCTTGAGTTCCACCTCTCCTTTCCTAAGTTGACGCTGTCGGCCATGTTTAGCGTTTTATGTGAACTCGGTGGTTTTTTTTTGACTTGTAAAGAATTAAAGTGCTCCACCATCAATTAAAGTTACGCTCGAAATAATTAACAACTGCTACACGAACAAGTTGAAGACCGCCGAAAATCGAAATGGATACCACTTCTATCTGCCGATTGTGTTTGCGTCGATTCACGGAAACGATGGAAATTTTTAGCGAGCAAGGCAATCGAAAATGGCAAGTGGCATCGATTGTAGCGGAGCATTTTTTTTGGTTTCAGGTAATTAAAGTTCCAGATTTGAATGAATCCTCTTTAACGAATGACATTTGCAGCCGAAGAATGACGACCCAGTCTCGAATCGAGTCTGCTACAATTGCTGGTGGAAGATAGAAAACTTCCATGTATTCTACCTCAGTATCGAAGAAGCCCAGAAGGAACTGTGCACCTATGAGGTTCCGGGCAGTGGAAATAGTTTAGATACAATTAGGTTTATAGAAGTTAGTCCCTCGACAAAAACGGCACCAACCGGAGAATCATTCCAGAATAGCTTTGACAGTGATTGCAACAATGAATTGGGTAAAAAGGAAACTGATTTCCTTATATTGTTCTATACTAAAACACAGCAATATCTTGTAGAGTATTCGGCGTTCCAAAGCGACATCGTCCAAATGCAAGATGGACAGGAAGTAATTACCCTCGACGAAGATATAAACTCTGGAAGCCTATCTGATGGAGAACATTCTGAAGACAGCGATTCCGAGTATGATACTAGCGAAAGCGAGAGTTCCGACACTGCCAAAACTAAAGTTCGGTGTGAAGGATGCGACAAATCATTTCCGAATAGTATTAACCTTAGGAATCATATAAAGAGCCAATGTCTAGAATTACAAACATTTAAATGCGACGAATGTCCGAAACAGTATACCAGCCAGCATTTACTCGACAAGCATCAACTAATTCATATTCCAGTCGAACAAAGGCAGTTTTTCACTGATGCATTAACTGAATCGTAAGTACATCAATGACGAAATAACATAGTATCGAAACTGATCAAGTGATTTCCTTCACAGTTTAGTAACTGTTATTTCGAAGAAGAAGAAGAAGGAAACGAAAACCTGCCGCACTTGCGGGGAGAAGGTGTCGCGCAAGAACTTCGGTAAGCATAAGCGAGCTCACGCCGAGACCGATGATCACAAAGTGAAGTGTTTGAAATGCAATGTTTGGCTGAAAAGTAAATACACGCTGAAAAGTCACATGAAAGTGCATTCGGAAGCATCATCAAAATATAATTGCAAGGCATGTGGTCAGATATTCCTGTCGAAATTATCTCTGCAAAGCCACATGAGGGATGATCACAAGGAAGATCGACTATACGAATGCAACATCTGCAACAAAAAATTCAAAAAAGACATCACGCTCAAGGTTGGTCTGGTTTTTGTCGAATAATTACTTTTAATATTTGTGAAAATCGATTTTTAGGAGCATATGTCGACACATACGGGTGAACGACTTTATTCTTGTCCACATTGTCCTAAGACATTTAATTGGAGGTGAATTTTAATTTTATTTTTAAATATTTTTTTTGTCTTATAAATTTTTTAATTGATTTTTTAGTGCAAATATGCACGCTCATAAGAAAAAGGCACACCCACAGGAATGGGAGCGGTCCAGGAAAATTTGGTGTTAAATGTAGTTTTCTTGTGAAAACACAGTAAGCTGCGCAACACAGAAGAAAAAGACAATGAGGAGCTACAAAAGAATCCAAGTACAATAAAAATCGTCCTTAATTGTGTATCGCCTTTTTAATGTTAACCAAATAGAATAGGAATTTAGCACTAGAACAAACCTCATATATCAGGAATATAATGTCTGACTTATTAAAAAGTTGTATATGTAAAAACGATTTAACAATCAGGAAGCCCGAACATAATTATTTTAATTATAATCGAATAGATATTTTATTAAGTTAATTCTCTAGTACCTTTTGTCAGGGAAAAAGTGATTTTTGTAATAATCTTGTTGAAATGTTTATTTTTTTGTCATTTACTTTTAGAAAATGTTTAAGAGAAAGATTTTTCGGTCAAAATATTATTGCATTCTCTCATTAACTAGCATAGCTAAATAAGACAAACAAATAACATAAGCTTCCTAAGCATAAAAGTTTAACATACATAGAACTATGCATAATTTTTTAATAAACAGTTATCAAATCAAAACAGCGTTTGCCTTATTAGATTTTTTCTATCAATTTTTATCTGCTCGACGATTATGATTAAGTATTCGTTATTCTAGCAATTGCCATATTTATTATTATTTTGTTTTTTAAAAAATCAAATGTTTTATGGTTGAACTTATGATTTGTTAGGAAATGGTTTAGTTCCAGAATCAGTTCTAGATTTAGAATTTTACTCTATCAGTATGATTCCCGAATATAAAAATTTGTTCTTTATTTACCTTTATAGAGAAATTTGGACTTTCTTTCCCTGTCCACATTGAATTCTCGGAACTGAAACTTGATGTTTCCTATCAGAATTTCCAATTCCCCAGTGTTCGATTACAATTAATTTCATTATATTCAATCGTTCACCGTAACCAATCCGGTACTTGAATTGAATTGGTTGCGAGAAAAACAAAAATATTCCGCACGACCAATAAGCTGTCAAATTTCATTATTTTTTAGTTTGTGAGAAATTGCAAAAAGTAATATTTCGTACAAGATCTCCAACCATCTTGATTTGTTTTGATACGAGTTACGTCCCTTCACAAATAAATGTTTATAATTAACAAGTACTCGAGAGTAACTGAAGAAAAATTACACTGCCCAAAATCCATTTTGTTGACAAAGATTTTGCATTATTTTTAGGATAATTTGACGTGGCTGAACCTAAATCTTGGAGTAGCTAGGCCAAATTCACTTTGTTTTTTGAGATTTTTTTCTAGTTACACATATATGTTTCTTTTCGCGCAATCTCAAAAACTAGAGCGAATTCAGCCAAACTACTTCTATATTCGGTATCAGCGACATCGTAAAAATATTGTAATATCTTTGACAACACAAAAAAGTATTTTTTTTGTCGGGTAGTATTGTATCAAGATGCAAATTATCTTATAAATAAATTTCTTGAAACTTAGGGTTTATTGGTCAGTTTGAATAATATTTAATTCTCTCGAAACTAATTTGTAATTCATTTGTATTGGATTTCTCCGTGAATTAATTTTATGACAGGGGAAAAAAAGTTTTAACAGCTATATTTTTCGAAAAATCTTAATCAGTTTTGGATTATTTAACTTAGGTAATCTCGCGAAACTCATTTGGGTATTTTGAAAGAATTTTTGCAATTCGAAAATTTCGCGCCTTAGGAAAAATCCGGTGAGTAATTTATGTTAGAGCTGACAGCCCTGGTAAGGCTTCCAGCTGGGCTCGAGGTCGATTTGAAGTCCACTTAAAGTCAAATTGAGGTCCAGCTTTTGCTTTGGTTTTCATTATTTTGGCACCAGCATTTTCAAGATTTATTTTAGTTGGAAAGAAATATACAACAATGGAATTACAAGGAATAGACACCCTTTCTGATTCTGTAATTGAAGCTTTAGCAGCTATTTTTGTGGGGGCCTTTGTAACGCTTGTTTAATTAGGAGTTTTTGCTTTGCGATTTTGTTATTTTTATAAACTGCAAAATGAATTTAAATCGTGCCATGGACAAAAAAATGACATGCAGACTTTGCCTTCAGGACTGTTCGGATATTTGGTCAATATTTAGTGAAGAAGGCGGTGAAAGAGACATGGCATCAATTATCCGGAAACATGTCTATTTGGAGGTATCAAGAGTTGGATTTTATTAAAACATATCCAAATTAACTGAAATTTTGTTTGTAGGTCAAAGAAGGAGATTCCGTATCTACCTATATTTGTTATACTTGCTGGGGAAAGTTAAAAGACTTTCACGTGTTTTTTTTAAGCATTGGAGAAGCCCAGAGAAAACTATCGCAATTGGGCATAGTTACTAAATCGAAGAATGAAACTGAAGAAGGTTTCCTGGAGGTTCCAGAAAATGACTCTGGTTTTGTTCAATTAAATATGCTAATTAAAAATAGCTCATTTTTCCTTTTCAGATGGCGGCAATGATCAGAATGAAGACAGTGGTGATGTTGAAATTCTTGGGAGAACAGATTCTGAGTTAGGATTAGGTAAAAAAGGTGTTATCTTGTGAGTTTATAAAATGAGCTTAAGTATTAGGAGAACGCAATAATGGTTGAATTAATATCTCTATTATTTTCCTTTTTTGGGTTACAATCTAAATTTGTCTGATCTGCATAATCATTTCTCTATAAAGAAATTGCAATTCCACATCAGTGGGAAAGCGATAGAATTTTGTAATGTGGATTAACTTTTTTTATTTATCTGTATCTTTTGCTCCCTGGAGTTTTTTTAGAAATCGAGATTTTAGTTTAATCTTAAATGAATTAAATTTTCTCCCTTTATGCTAGATAATGCGAAATTTTCTCTAAGTTAGAGTTTTTTTCCTTGACTTTAATGAATTTATCCATTCCGTTTTTGTGGGGCAAAAGTAAGTCCCTCTATAATATCCGCTATAGACGAAAATTCTGTGTCCTTTGTTATTCCCAAAAAAAAAAAAAAAAAATACGGTTCGGCGATCTTCTCCGAGTAAACTTGACACTAAATCGTCAGTTTTTAGTTAAATTGTATATGTTTGTTAATTATTGGAGGGATTTTTGACTCTCATTACCTTTTGTGTGACTTATTTATGTTGCCATAAAAAGGATTTCGGTTCGTCCCTTTTTTGCCCTTTGCCCTTTTTTTGGAATTTCAATATTTAAAAAAATATAAACTAAGATGTTATGTGAAATTACTGACAACTTGCTTAGATTTTCCAAAAGTTCATTAATACATATATTACTTTCAGATGATACTCTGGATTGTGAAAAGGTAGAATCTGATACCGCTTTAGAAGATTTCTTTTTTAATAAAAAACCAGCGCGCCGAAGAGGCAGGCCACCAAAAAGAAAACAAAATGACGATCTTTACATAAAAATGCGAGCTTCTGAACAATTAGTTATTGAGGAGAAGAAAAGAGCATATGACGAAAACTTAAAGAAATCGAAGGAGCAAGACGATAAAATAGCTAACTTTATGAAACTTAAGTGTGAAATCTGTCTGATTGAATGTCCGATATTTTCCGATATTATTAGACATTTTCGAGAAGTACACAAACGCAGAGGATATGTCATTTGTTGCAACAAGAAGCTGTTCAAACGCGTAAATCTAGTGGATCACATTAATAAACATTTAAATCCAGAATATTTCAAGTATAGTTTAAGTAACCAAAACTTTTTGTTTTTTAATGCATTCTTATTGTTCAGATGTGACGAATGCAAAAAAACTTTCTCAGATAAACATTGTTTAAAAAATCATATGCGACAACATGAATCGGAAGAAGCGAAAATTTTTAAATGCGAAGAATGCCCAAAGCAATATAGCACGCAAGGTGCTTTAAATCGCCACAAATTATTGCATATTCCAGTTGAGCAGAGAAAATTTGTGTGCGACGAGTGTAACAAAGCGTAAGTGATCTTACTTAAATGATTATACTTGTAGTTCCTAAAGATTGTTTTTAGTTTCCCAACGGAGTCTTTTCTGAGGCTACATAAGCGCAATATACACGAGAACGCATATGCGAAGATGTGTCACATCTGTGCCAAAGTGATTCGTGGCAAAACTGAATTTCAAAAGCATCAAATGATGCATTCAGGATATGTTGAGCCTCCTATTCAATGTAAGGACTGTGGTTTGTGGCTAAAAAATAGACGTGGTCTTCGAAGGCATAGAATACGACACACTGACACACAGGCGGAACACATTTGCTCAGTATGTGGTAAAATCTCCCCCAGCAAAGAAGCTTTACAAAGCCATATCCGGTTTGTTCATCGAGCCCGACGTACATTCCAATGTAGTGTTTGTGACAAAGCATTTAAGAAAGGAATTTCATTAAAGGTTTGTTACATATAATTTTATTGTCTTTGTTCACTAATAAATACATCGTCTAGGAGCATATGGCGACACATACTGGAGAAACTTTATATACCTGTCCCCACTGCCCTAAAACATTCAATTCGAGGTAATTAAATTTCATTAATTCAAATTCAATAATTTTAAAATTTTTTTTTAAATATTTAGTGCAAATATGCATTCGCATAGGAAAAAAACGCATAGATCGGAATGGGAGGAAAATCAACGTAAGCAGTTAAACAATAAAATCATTCCAGATAGTTCGAGTAAAATTATTGATACATGATTTTATATTGAAAAACAAATTCTTGAAAAACCTTTCATTAAAATCCTTAAAAACTTGTTTTAATATAAGGTCGATATTTGACATACTATAGTTCAGGAATATATTCAATGTTTGAAATCATTTCAGCTCCAAACCGTTTTGGTTAGAACAATTTTGTTACACATAAATTGAAACCGAATTATGGTTCAATGTGCATTTTTTCGAGGATTTTAAGTTATCAAGGTTCGACTGTATTTTGGCCATTCTTTGTATAAAACCTCATACAGGTACTCTAATTTTAGATTGAAAACTCGGACCAATAACTCGAACAAAAAACATTTCTTTCGATTAGACATAAATTCAGATTTTTTTCATGGCGTGCCATTGAAATGTCTCGTGGAGACAGCATTTGTCAGAATTTTTTTATATCTTGGTTAAAAGTGTTCAGGAAAATATGTTTGCAAATGTCATTGTAATGGCAGGCCATGAAAAAATCGCAATTTATGTCTAATCAAGACTTAAAGCTAGAGCCTGAGGCCCTATCGGCGAACACGATACGATTGAATCGAGTCGTAAACTCCATGTTGTTGTTCGTGTAAAACACTAACAACAACATTGAATTTGCGACTCGATTCAATCGTATCGTGTTCGCCGATAGGGCCTCTGAATCGTACGTCGATGCGTCCGTCCGGTAGACAGTTTTATGTGGTGACAGTTGGGTACGGCAACGAATCACTTCTTCACTTTTTTTGCACTTCTTCTATTAGTTTATCGTCGAAACAATTACTTTCAATTTGTTCCATACTTAAATTGCTTAAATCGTAACCAAACTTTTTGCGAAATGACATTTCCGTCCGTTGCCGCATGTAAAAGTAGAAAGTCGACCTACTCTATGCGGTGACGGTGCGTTGCCGCATCGGACAAACGCATTATTAGGGGAGTACTCATAGCAGCCCGTTGATTTTACTTTGACCGCATCGAACTGTTAACGTGACGGACGCACGGACGTATGTTTCTGGTTCTACCTTAAAAAATACAAAAAGTCAATAGTTGCGTTTTTTTAATGTCCTGAAGCAGTTCAGAACAAGCTTTCCATACAAAATCCTGCACCACCTTTTCATCTCGGACAGCGCTTGGCACAAAGGGAAATTTTATACGGTAATAAAATCTTGCAGTTGCAAAATTTCATGGAATTTCCCGATTCAAGATGGCGGAATCTAAATTCTCCCGACAAGTAGTTGGGAAAATAGCTAATTTTTACAAACAATACGATAGAAAAGGCTTTGGAAGAGAATATTTAACATAAGGGTTTTTCTTTTCGCCGACTTTTCTTTGTTTCTAATATTTTGCAATAACTGTGACGAGTTGTTTTAACTTCAAAGGCATGCGAAGATAGAAATTCCATGAAATATCTCTGCCCATCTGTCAAAAAAATCTCATTGCGGTGAGATATTTCTCGGGATAAAAAATTGTTAATCAAGACGCGGTGAAAGAAAAATCGGACATTTTGAACTATCGAGGTTCGACTGTATGGATTTTCAGCTGTCAAAATTTGACGTTTAAATTTTGTGTAAATATCAATAAACGCCAAAAGTTACGATGGTATGAAATTTAAAAAAAGTACTCTGCAAAATTTCTGTGCATTGACTTTTGAGGTGTGATAAAGATTTTAAATTATTTGAATCCCTTTAGTCGCACGGTCGGATTTAAGATTTCTTTGCTGCGGCTACGCCATATTCAATGTATGATTTATTATAATAAAGTCATCTAGTCTGCGTCAAGATTTGATTAGAGTGCATAAAAATAGTAAACAAGATACAATTCTTTTTTAATCTCCTGCGTTGTAAATATTTAAAACAAAACAAACTTTTATTGCCATTTAAATAAGAATTTAATTGCAAAATGACTTGCCGTTTGTGTCTTTTGAAGTCTTTAAATCAAATACAAATTTTTGGCGGAAGTGGAATTCAGAACCAAATTGCGTCTATAATCGCGGAGCATTTTTGGTTTCAGGTAATTACATAATATAATATATTCATAAAAACTTCTTTACTAATTCCTTTTCAAGATAACTGAAGATGATTCGATATCAAACTGTATTTGTACTACTTGCTGGAGAAAAATACATGATTTTCACACATTTTATTTAACTATTAAGGAGGCTCAGAAAACCCTGACCACTAAATCCATTTCTACATCTACTGATATATCATCACAAGCGATTTCAATAAAAAATGAAATCGAAGAATACCTCATTCAACAGTTTACAGAAAGTAATACTGTGTGTGAGTCAGGTAGGAAATATTCTTGAAAAAGTTCACAAATTATATTCGCAAGTTTTTAGAAGATTTGAAGGAGACCAATACTTTTGGAAGTAATCGGGGTCTAGAGACTCAAGTTAAAGAAGGTAAGCAGCGCTGCACAATTTTTTCGCTTATAGAACACTTTTAAATGTGTTTTTAAGATTCTGACAAGTCTAACTTAAAAAGAGAAACTGAGGACAATTCGGGTTTAACTCTCGAAAGGAGGCGGATGAAAAGTTTTGCCAAAAAACAAACAGAAGTCAAATTGAATAATGATATTAAACACATAACAACTTCCCAAGAACGAACACCGGAACAACTTAAAATAGACACTCAATCAAACGATAACGAAAATGATGATGATTACAGTTCAGATTACAGGGAAGAAGAAGATAAACAATCATCGGACAACGAAATGTTCAAAATATATAAAAAGGCTGGTAAAAAGAAAAAGACTTATGAGAAGTCGGAAAAAATTAAACTGGGTAACGAGAAAATATCTGAAATGGTAAAGTTGGAGTGTGATTGGTGTGGCTTCAAAGGGAAAACATTTGCATGTATTAAAAAACATTGCCGAGAAGAGCATGAAAAGGAAGGTTTCATTATGTGCTGCCAAAAAAAGTTTTTTGAAAAAAGACATCTACTAGAACACATTAATTTGCATTTAAAACCAGAAGAATTTAAGTTAGCTTAAACTTCCAGTTAGAGAAAAAAAAATTAAAAATAATTTTGTTTTAGGTGTTCAATATGTGGCAGTACCTTTTTATATAAACGTAATCTTAAGAAACATATGGCAGAACACGATAAACTGAAACAACCTAGGAAATGTAGTAAATGCCCCAAGGAATTCACAACACAACGTTCACTAGAGCAGCATGAATTAATTCATGTTCCCATCGAACAAAGGAAATATTTTTGTGAATTATGCAACAAATAGTAAGTATTATGAGTACCGAAGACATCACAATGGGCCTGTAGGCCTCCGAGTGTAGCGCTGTGCTCACGCCTGGTCGCGCGCGGTCTTCTCAACCTAACCTAACCTAAGTATTATAGAAAGATGAAGGTACACAAAAAGCTTTCCTATATATTTTCTTGACGTTTCTTTTCGAAAATATTCAATGGAACAAATAATTGGCAAACACCAATATTAATCGAAAAAATCATTAATTACTTAATTGATTAATCGAATTTGTGCAAAATACTTGGCAGTATGAGAGAGCTCAAACTCTAAACGTACTACTTTTTCATAAATGCACAATAAATATTTCACTTCACTTTTCGGCTGTTCTAAAAAAAAACAGTAAAAAAAAGTTCTGTAACCTTTTTTTATATATGGGACAATTACATGAAATTATATAATGACTTTGATTTTTTTTTTTCAAATTTTAGTTTTGTAACGAAAAAGAAATTGGAAACCCACAAAAATTTAACACACGAAAAAAAGTACTGTCGAATTTGCGATATCTGTGGTAAGGAAATCCGTGGGAAAACCCTCTTTACTTTACATCAAAAAGAACATGCCGGGATCGCTGATCCAAAACTTCAATGCGTGGATTGTGGAAAATGGTATAAAGGCCAACACTCTCTAAGAGGACATCGCCGAAAAATCCATGAAGAAGCATTATCCGAATTTCCGTGTGATATTTGCGGTACTGTGAAACCTTCCAGAGAGTCTCTAAGACGGCATAAACAGAACAAACACATTCTGTTGGATGACTTGAAATGCAGTATTTGTGGACGAGTACTTAATAAGCCAACTGCCTTAAAGGTGCTACATATATTTAAAAAAATCCTTATTTAATATTAATAAGGATTTATATTTCAGGAACATATGACTACTCATACTGGAGAAACATTATATACCTGTCCGTATTGTCCCAAAACTTTTAATTTTAGTTCCTCATTACATTTACATAGAAAAACAGCTCATCCGAAGGAATGGAAAGAATTTCGCGAAAGAAATAGTGGTAGACTAGAAAAGACTGATTGTAATAAGTAAAATGTTTATGATTGTAATAAAGTTGATAAAATATGTAGCTAAAAACTTATATTCTATGACTGTCGAGAATTTAAATATATTTTAAAATTGTATAGTTGCAAGTCGTCATTAAATCAACTCCTTAACGAGATATTGAGTTCATGGACATGGAGAGACATACACATTTTAAAGTGTATTTTTGTCAGAGCTCTGAACTGGGTTTATTTTCGCTCCGCAGATTTGACAAAATCGTTTGATTTTCATCCAATATTTAAATTTTAATTTTTTATTGTGAATCTCATACCAGAACACTTTCTTTAAAAAACTGAAAATTCATTTTAATGCTTCGGCAAAAACTTCGAAGTCAGAAGATTCTTTAGAAGCATTTCTCAGAATATTCGCCGGCAGGTATTCGTCTGGCTTCTTCAAAAAAAACATCGTACGGCTTGAAGGTTTTGGCTAAATAGAAAAAAATAAGTTTTGTGATTTAAAACATAAAAGTACCTTTATCCGCTTTGTCGGCTGCTTTGTTTGCCCGCTTCACACCCGCCTGCGGGGTTCTGCGTACGTGTTCCTCCTGCTCCTCCACCGCCCGCTTCATACCCGCCTGCGGGGTTCTGCGTACGTGATCCTCCTGCTCCTCCACCGCCCGCGCGGCTCTGCGTACGTGTTCCTGCGCGAGGGCAGAGGAACCATTTTCGGCAAAAAATTCCAAATCAGGATTTTTTATATTCGCCGGCATGTATTCGTGTGGCTTCATCAAAAAAACATCGCTCGGCTTGAAGTTTTTGGCTAAATAAAGCTAGTTTTATGCCAAGTTTTGTCATTTAAAACATAAAAATACCTTTATCCGCTTTGTCGGCTTCTTTGCCCGCCGCTTCTTCGTTGACAGCAGAATCACCTATTAAAAATTAGGTAAAATTACAAAAAAACTAAATTGGCACAATTTCACTTTACCGGAATCCAAGGGATTGCAAAAAACGCACTTTCAGTAGGACAATTTGGGGTCAAAAACCTCACTTTTCTGACGAAAAAAAAAACTTTAGCTACAAACCAATTTTACTTATGAGCTCGTTTTTTGATTTTTAAAATGAGGGCGTTTTTTGGAATCCCTCGGATTCTGGTAAAGTAAAATTTTTACGAAAAATTTACCTCCTGCAGCAATTCCATTTATCGTTAATCTAGAATAACCTCTTATTTTGATTGTCTTGACTCCTGCTTTTTTGTAGATCTTGCAGAACCGCTCTGCAGCGTCAGTGGTGGCTTTGAAATCTATATTCAGTACGCCGCCGCCCTCCATTTTTCCACAGTTCCAAGCAGACGAAGCAAACGTTATAAGAAATTTGAAACAACTGAGGCTCGCTGTTAAAACTTCAAAATGACCAAAAATGACTGCTACCGAAGAAATTGGTGTTGCCATAACTGGGGAAGGAATTTCTTCCAGTGCAACGGCACGGATAAAGGCGCTTTTTTTAAATATCCAGCTGACCCTTTCGTATGCAAATTCGACGATGTTTGGGCCAGTGAAGAGGTCAAATATTTAAAGGATGCTGATCGCATAATTGGCATAGAAAATTATCTCGGTAAACCAGTTCTCACTAAGAATATGTTACTGTTTTGTTTATGCAATATAAAACGTAACAAAAACTTCTTTATCGGATATTTTTTTACAACTAATTACAAAGGTATGGATTATTGCCAAGTTATTAAATCTATGTTGGAAGCAATTGTGGAATATAAATTCCATAATTCATAAAGAGCGTGAAATATAAAATTTCATAAAGAGCGTGAAATATAAATTCGCTATTCGGGAACTTTGCAAACCACGCCTTTGCAGAAAATACATTATAAAAGATAAAATAATATTGCGATTTTTTTCAATAGCTCATTTATTGAGAAATTTTGACAAATTACTATTGAATAGATCATTTGAATGAAAAAAAAACGAAAATTTAATCGATCGAGCATTGTATAAAAGAATTATACAAATCGGGAAATTCAGTAGAAACGATAGTCCGGTGCTTAAAGTAAGTGGATATAATCACTTACCGCCTGTCGAAATATTAAATAGAGTAAATTTAAAAATAGCCAAGACAATGCTAAGGCGTAACATAAATAATAGAACAAAAATCCGAAATATTATTACACTGTTAAAAAATATTCACGAATGTGCACGCATTTTACATCCATCGCTTTCCTTTAATGTAACACATTTCATAGAATATCTAGATCGTTATTACAGAATATTACAAGAGTTTTTAAATTCTCTTAAAAGGTTATCCAAATCCTTAAGATATAAAGTACCCGTAATCCAGGATTTCATCATGCACATCGAAAATATTTTAAATTTAACTTCATTCTTACCACAAATTTGTTTATTTGAATTTAATTTAGATGTAATAGAAACATTTTTTTAATGTCGCAAATATCTTCTTTCCGAGCAATTAAAATTATACACGGAACGTATAAATCAATGTTTTTTGATTGAGAATATCAGCATCAATGTTGCACCGCAAAAATTTCAAAATGACGTAATGCTTGATTTCCAATGCTTAGATGGGGATTATGATGAAGATTTCAAGGTAGCCATTCTAGTTGAATTTGATCTAGTAGAAGCTAGACTATTGGCTCAGACGCAATGTCCATATTGCCTCACAAGATCAAAAAGAAATAACGAAAATTGCATGAGCGAAGATTCATCTTATTTTCAGATCGCCTGTATGGTCTCCACAGTCATACGCTACAATTTCAAACAAATTTGCACAAAAGAACTTTTAGCACAAAAACTTTGCAAAATATTTTCAAATTTGATAAACAATAGGGTAAAATACCCAGATCTGAGCCCCCTTAAGCCTTTTTTTACTTCATACCATATTTTCTTTGTCTTCCGTATACTTTCTGAGAAACTTATACTTACTGGTCGAAAGTATGGAATGTTTAAATTAAATTAACATATACGTATTCCTCAACAATTTGGATAAAAAAAAGAATTATGTCTAAATGTGGAAATTATCCCAAAATCCAGTTCTGAGCCCCCCGTATTAAATTAAGTTCGAAGAATAATTGGTTTCATCACGTTGTGAAATGTGGTTTAATCGGCTCAATCGCGCACAATTCTTGTTTTAGCCGGAAAATTAACAGGGGTGCTCAGAACTGGTGCCGGGGGTCAGATCTGGATACTTTACCCTAACTCCATATGGAGTCAAAACATAAAAATTCACAGATGTGAACCTCATATAAATGAGTTTTTACAAACAGCTATTTCAAATATCCTTGAAAACTTTACTTTTTATATAATTAAAAAGAATTCGAGGTATGAATCTCCAGAAGTCCATCTTTACAAATTAAATAACCTGTTTTGACTACTTGCAATGGACTCTGTAAGAAGTTGTTGTCGAAGTCCTTTCCTGGTTTTTGCTGCAATATGAGTACTGGTTTGGACGTGCTGCTGCATTTAAAATTTCTTACTACATGCAATATTTTTTTCGCAAAAACGGCAAAATAAAATACTGCCATCATATGTAAAAATACCTGGATATTCAACAATCCACGTGAGAATGTCTTTTTCTCGAGGCATTGCTAATCCACAAAATATTTTAACTTTATTCACACACGATTGTAACGCAACCTCGAATGCAAATGCTTTCATTTATTTCAACGTTTTCTATGATGGGATGATTTTTTTTTGATTTAGAATTTCTTTGACGATTTGTAGGAAGACCTTTTGTAAACCTATATATGAAATTATTTTCATGTGATGTGATTGAAATATCGTCAGCTGAGAATTTAAATGTCGTATGTAATTTTCGTTGGTTTGTAGTGAATTGAGTTTAAATTATCATAACTCTTTTTCCAGCGGACCGATTTTTTTTCAAATTTAAATCGAATACAGAATTAGTATTTGTCTTTAAGAAAATTAAAAATGAATTTCACCAAATTCAAAAGCAGCTTAGAAAAACTCAGAAACTGATCCCAATTCAAAACTCGAAAAAAACTACATACGACACTTAAATTCTCAGGTGACGATATGTAAAAATACTTGAAAAATGTCAAAATATGCAAATACATATGCAAATATGCAATTGCATATAATCCGCGGTCTCTACTCATCGCATTTACATAGAAAAACAGCTCATCCGAAGGAATGAGAATTAATTTGTTTATTATGTTTTCTGGGAAATTATTTTGTAACAAAATCTTTTTTAATTTGTTTTTAACCGACTTCCAAAAAGGAAAAGGTTCTCAATTCCACCTGAATATTTTTTTTATGTATGTTCACGCCTAACTTTTTACTGGGTTGACCGATTTTGGTCATCCCAAAGAGAAAGTTGTAGAGAAAGTTCCTGGTTGGACCCCGGTTCGTTCATGGGCAAAAATGGACCATTAGGGGGGGTACCCCCCATACAAACGAAAACGTTTTTTCCGAATATCTCAAAAACGGTGCATCTTATCAAAAAAGTCCAAGAACAAAAGTTATTTAGAATATGATTCTACATAAAACTCCCATACATCAAAATCCGATTGGAATAAATTTTAAAAAATCTGATTGGAAAGTTCGACTTCAAAGTGTAATTTTGGTACAAATGCTCAAATTAAGATACCAATATCACCATACAGGTTTTCAATAATTGCCAGATTGGCAATTATAGCTTTTGTTATGTTTTTACGTTGTGTTCAGTACAACACAAGGAAGGTTCTTTTATATATTTCCCCCGTGTTAACCTACCCCTTCAAATCCCTCCCTGCTTGGGATATCGAGTAAAATTCTTTGTATTGTGTTCAGTACAATATCTGGAAGATTCTTTTATATATTTCTCATCTGCGGACTTATCCCCTCAAACCCTTTGTAATTTTACCTATATTAAAAATTGAAACTAAAAACGTTCGAAATAAAAAAAAAATTTTCTAAAAAAAAATAAAACCGACTTTAAAAAAAACTGAAAAGAGAAAAAAGCACTAAAAAGAAAAAAATAATTTCAAACTATGTCCATTAATAGCGTATTTAAAATTCGGCTTTTTTGGAGTGGCGTTAAATTTGCAACTAAAATAAATTACATAATTTCTAACCCTTAAGGCTAATCGTTTACATACTTTCTAACCCTTAAGGCTAACTAAGAACTAAGATCGACTCCAAAAATTTTGTTGTCAAACAGATTAACTATAAATACGGCTCTTAGAAGCACCAAAACTAAGTTCTTTTGTGTCCCAAATTGGATTCCCTATTTTTAAGCAATCGCTATAAAAAAGGCCACTGTCTCATATGTTACTATTTTTTGTAGAAATCTATCCTATTTTTTGTCTCCATGTACAAACTGATTTTGTGCGAAACTTGACAATAGAAATTTTACAACGATTTTATTTAGTGTAAATTTAACGCCACTCCAAAAAAGCCGAATTTTAAATACGCTATTAATGGACATAGTTTGAAATTATTTTTTTCTTTTTAGTGCTTTTTTCTCTTTTCAGTTTTTTTTAAAGTCGGTTTTATTTTTTTTTAGAAAATTTTTTATTTTCATTATGGAATTTATTGGAACTGTTTTTTCTAAGTTGAAAGATCCCGTTCCCCAAAAAAAGAGAAAAACTCACGTGGTATATAAGATACCATGTTTAGGAAATGTTAATGACCATGAGACGTGCAATTAGGGCTGCCATGGAACCTATTCGTGAAAAGAGAACCTTTGGGTTAAAAAAAGAGATATTGTATAGGAAATTAACCAAATGAAAAAAGAGAACTAAAAGAGAACTTTTTTTGAATGTGAAAATTACAGAACTTAGAATGACTGCACAGAAGTATTACAAATAAGTGTAATTTTTCGTGCCTGTTATTTTCCGTATCTATCGAAAAAAAAACTGAAAATGTCAAAACTACAATATCAAATGTCAAAACCGGCTATTTCCTTAACCGCACAATTTTGATTTGTTTTGATTTTTACAGCAGCTGATCGTGGAAGAAGAAACTGTTCTTGCTGGCGCATACAATAAATAGCTTTACGTTACAATTATAATGTACAGTTTCGCACTACACACAGAAAATTGTAGAGTAGAGTACTACTATACAATAAATAACGTGATCATTTTAATTCATAATGGAATTTTCGTGGAAAAATCTGTTTGGTTTTTTACGCATAGTATGAACCAAGAGTTTTCTGAAAAAAAGAGAACTAAAGAGAACTGGCAAGGAAAAAGAAAGAGGAAAAAGAATGGGGTTAAAAAAAGAGATAAGGTTCTCTTTAAAAGAGATATGATGGCAGCCCTACGTGCAATCAAAGTTATATTGGACAAACAAAACAGTATCTAGAAAAAAGATTAAATAACCATAAGAACGATATAAAAAGAAAAGATATTGAACCATCAACACCGCAAACTGCACTTGTCGATCATTGCATAAAATTGGGACATACGCCTGATTTTGAAAACACAAAAATTTTACAAACGGTTACTAATTACAACAAAAGACTAACTATGGAAATGTACATATATAAAAAAAACACCTATAACGTAAAAAGGGATACCGATGGTATTGCTGCGGTATATTGTGCATTATTAGATAACACAACACAAAAAAACGAAAATTTGACACATTAAATAATAGTCCTGATCGAGAAAATAAACGAACACGATTTATAAATTAGCTTGATTCACACATACAATGATAAACAACACCATATCCAAAATAAAAAATAAATAAACCGTTTTTGTACTTCCTGTTAATTTTATTTTTCAACTTTTGATTAATCACTTTCATTTCGTTTTAGTGTTCAAACCGTGACCATTGTTAGTAAAAGTTTCAGTATATTGATTTTTTGTATAATTTATTTATTACTGTTTATTTATATTTATTTATTAAAATTTTTTGTTTTTCTTTTTTTAAAGTAACTGACAAGAAAATGTCTCGCTAAACTGTTTATCTCTGTTTACTAAATGTTAAATATTTTAAACTATCAATTAACGTAAGTGACTTTTCATAATTGTGATTTTCTATTATAAACCTACATATATATAATTGTTCCAGTATATAGCTCCTGAAGATGGTGAAATAAATTTACCAAAACGTAGAGCAGTAACAAAGTTAAAAACCAGCGTTTTTATTTTATTTAAAATTTCGACCGAAAAGCCTATTTATACATCACAAAAGTAAAATGTTTATGATTGTAATAAAGTTGATAAATTATGTAGCTAAAAACTTATATTCTATGACTGTCGAGAAATTAAATATATTTTAAAATTGTATAGTTGCAAGCCGTCATTAAATCAACTCCTTAACGAGATATTGAGTTCATGGACATGGAGAGACATGTAAGTACACATTTTAAACGGTGTATTTTTGTCAGAGCTCCGAACTGGGTTTATATCATCCAATATTTGAATTTTAATTTTTTTTGTGAATCTTATACCAGAACACTCTTTAAAAAACTGTGAAAATTCACTTTAATGCAGTGTACATTATTTTTAAAAACGAGCAGAAATAAAATTCACATGGCCAAATTTAAAGTTTTAAGTAGAAATTTAACTTAACACATGGATCAATAAGTCCCGAGACTAACAATGAAAACAACATTTTTTTTGCCAAATTTTTTTTTATTCATCAATATAATCACCTTTTAGGGTGATACAATCGTTCCAACGCTTTTCCAATTTTTCAATACCATGTTTATAAAAAAAATTATCTTTCGCTTCAAAATAAGCTTCAGTTTCAGCGATGACCTCCTCATTTGAGCCAAATCTTTTTCCCTGGAGCATTTTTTTAAGATCAGCAAAGAGCCAGTAGTCACTGGGGGCTAAATCTGGCGAGTATGGGGGGTGGGGAAGCAGATGAAAGCCCAATTCGTTCAATTTTGCCATTGTTTTCATCGACTTGTGGCAGGGTGCATTGTCTTGGTGAAAAAGGATTTTTTTTCTCTGCATGTGCGGTCGTTTTTTTGCGATTTCCTCCTTCAAACGCACCAGCAAGTCAATATAATAATCACTGTTGATCGATTTCGAGGTAGTCAATGAAAATCACGCCATGCGTATCCCAAAAAACTGACGCCATGACTTTGCCAGCTGACTGCTGCGTTTTCGGACGCTTCGGACGGCTTTCGCCAGCTGTGCGCCGCTCAGATGACTGCCGCTTCGACTCTGGAGTGTAGTGATGTATCCATGTTTCGTCCATGGACACGTAACGACGCAAGAAATCTTTTTTATTGCGAGTAAATAGCGATAAACAGCTTTCTGAATCATCGACTCGTTGCTGTTTTTGTTCCATCGAAAGCAATCGCGGCACCCACTTGGAAAAAACCTTTTTCATGCTCAATTTTTCATGAAGGATAGTAAATGCACTTCCATATGATATCTGTGTTATCTCAGCAATCTCACGGAGCTTCACTTTACGATCTTTCATTATAATTTTTGTCACTTCACTCACATTTTCCGGTGTAACGGCTTCCACAGGTCTACCCGAGCGTTCCGCGTCATTTGTGTCGGTACGACCACGTTTAAACTCGGCAAACCACCGACAAATCGTTGCTTTTGATGGACAAGAGTCCGGGTAACATTTTTCAATCCATTGTTTCGCTTGCACGGTGTTTTTACCCATTAAAAAACAATGTTTTATCAGAACACGAAACTCGGTTTTTTCCATTTTTTAAACAAACTACAAAACGACTTTACTCCAACCTCGATAACTCAGCTGTTTCTGGTCCGATCGACTTAAAATTTTGACACGTTTCAAGCAAAGGTTAGTACTCTAGAAAGACGTGGTTACTGGTTTACTACGAGCGTCATCTCTGGGTTAGTCTCGGGACTTATTGATCCATGTGTTAAAAATAAGTTAATTTTGCAACTATATGGAAGCGCCAAGAGTTACCGGTGCCAAAAACACCTCTGCTAAGCTGGCAGGTGTTGCTGAAATAGAACGCATTTATACCTACATTGAAAAACCGCCAACTTGTATAAACTTCCATAGTAGTTTTGCTATAAATTCCTTTCTACATACAAAAAAAGAATTCAAGAATTTATACAATTTTCCACCAGTTCGATCAACAAAATGAGATTGAAATCCATTCAAAAAAATTCCCGCTGCTTTACGGAGATTTTGATCAATTTCCGCGGCGCTAGCTACGAATGAGAGATTTCAAGTCAATTTTCAATCAATTCTGAAAAGTCAAAGTGGTTTGTTTATGTTTATCTCTGTGCTTCTAAATACATAAAATTTGAGAGGAAACAGAAATGGTGTGTCGACTGTGTTTCTTAGAATCCCCAAATTCCATGGAAATATTCGGTTTGGAGGGAAAAAAACTCAGCGCGGCGACTATTATTGGACAACATTTTTGGTTTGAAGTAAGATTTTAGGTCAGTTTTTTTTATGTCTAAATACATGTTATAATTTTCTTTTAGATTAAAGAAGATGATTCCGTACCAAATTGTATTTGTTCTGACTGCTGGCAACATGTCGATAATTTCCATTCATTCTATTTGCGTGTAGAGGAGGCACAAAGGAGTTTTCCCTCAAGGACTTCTGTGGAGTTCATTTCGGCTGGTAAAATTAAATCGGAGGCAGAGGATAGTTCTGAACAAGATGTTGAAGATATCTGCAACGAAGTAGACGAACAATATGGAAACATTTTCAGCCCATTAACCGTATTAAAAACAGGTAAGAGTTTTGGATGCTTGGAATTGTGTTGCCTTTAGATAACATTTCATTGTAGATGAAATGTCTGATGCCCGAAAATCCATTTTGGGGGAATTGGAAGGATCAAAAATCAAAAAAGAAAAGACAAAATACACAAGTATACAGCCGAATAATGAGAGTACTGACGAAAGTACTGACGAAAGCTCTGACCACATAAACCTTAAAACAGAAAAATCCTTGTCAGAATATGCAAAAAAATCCAAAGAAAACGATCGTAAAATTGCAGCTTTCATGAAATTGAAATGCGTCAAGTGTGAAGTTGAAGAAGAAACATTTAGTAATGTTAAAAAACACTATGAAACTGTTCATAAAATTAGGGGTTTCGTCATTTGCTGCAATAAAAAGTTTTGGAAGCGTTCTTATTTGTTGGATCATATCAATCAACATCTCAACCCGGAATGCTTGAAGTAATTGTTTACTTAAATGTATATCAAAGCTTCGATTTTTTGTTTGTTTTAGATGCCAAGAGTGTGATAAAACATTTACTAATAAGGATTACTTTCGGAAGCATATGAAGGATCATTCATCAACGAGAGTAAAATTATTCAAATGTGATGAATGTTCAAAGGAATTTCACACACAAACTCTTCTCTCGCGGCATAAGTTTACCCACGTACCAGCGGATCAGAGACAGTATTTCTGTGATGAGTGCAAAAAACCGTAAATCCATGGAAACATTAACAGCTTTTGGAGAGTTTTTACATAGTATTTATTTACAGGTTTGGCTCTTTTGGTTTATTAAGACAACATCAACGGTTCGTTCATGAAAATGTTTATGGAAAAATGTGTCATATTTGCGCAAAAGTGATACGCGGAAAGAAAGAGTTCGCTAAACATCAAATGGAGCATGAAGGAATCGCACAGCCCAAAGTCAAATGCCAAATATGTGGAGCCCTCTTCAAGTCACAAACTACTCTCAAGTCTCATATGCATTCACATACAGACAATACGGAGTATGTTTGTAATATATGTGGAAATAAAACACGTACAAAAAGAAATTTAGAATCTCACATCAGACGAGTACATTCCGCTCGATATTCTTATAAATGTACAATTTGTGATAAAACATTCAAAAGGAAAATCAGACTGACAGTAATCAGATTTTTTATTCAATTTCAAAAAATTTAATAAATTTGTTCATTTTAGGAGCATTTAACAACTCATACTGGTGAAAGATTATATAATTGTCCATATTGTTCAAAGTCATACACTTGGAATGGAAATTTGCATGCGCATAAGAAAAAAGCTCATCCGAAAGAGTGGGAAGAATGTCGAAAAAACCGGTGCGCTGGAAATAGTGACGTTGCAATTTAATTTAGATTACGTATAACATAAATAGAGTTACTAAGTAAAAATCGAAGATGTTTTTTTATCTGTCTCTGTCATACCTATTGCCCTAGCTCCGCCAAAACTAAGGATTATATTAGAAATGCGTGACAGTAGGTGTTCGAGTAAATAAATAGTTCCTGACAAGATCACAAAGATGGAAGCAGAAATGATTTTTGAAAATCGTTTCGGATCAAGTTAAATTTTTGTGGTTGCCACTAAACCAAATCCCTAAACTTGTTTGAAATGTGAAAGTCGTGAAGACTGATAGGTCAATTGCTCTGAAGATAACCGTGGCGTATGCTTAACAATTGGCCTTCATGGCTTTCCTTTTTCAATAAAGTTTAGGGATTCGGTTCAGTTGCAACCAGTAAAATTAAACTTGATCCGAAAGGATTGTCCAAAACATATCAGCTTGTAATCTCTAAACAATAATGTGACAATTTTTTAAATAAAAGAATATTCAAATCACAGCAATTTAAATCCTGAACTAAAAAAAATGACTATTTTCAACTATTTTTTCGGGTCCATGATTTAATTTACCGTTTCAATTACTGTTTCCAAACGCGTTTTTTATAATAGCGAAATGCTTCAAATTGCGATCTGACGTATTATTAATTTATTTAATATTTTGCAAGCAATGTCCTTATCATTTCTACTTTTTTAATGGCAGCTCAAGGAAATTTTATCAAGGATTCAAAAATGAAGAATATTGTTTGCTAAAAAACAATTGGCGCTGAATTAGTTAAAAAGAGTTGCTGAATTATAATTAGTAGAAGTTTTCAAAAGCCTGCCATCACTGTTTTATGTCAAATGTTTTTGTGATGGGAATGTTTTGGTTCTGAAAAGTAAATAAAACTTTCTTCTGATCATTCTGAGTTTTTAATCAATTAAAATGGTTTGTCGAATTTGCTTGATGGACTCAACACACTCGATGGATATTTTTGGGTTAAAAGGAAAACAGTTAAATATTGCAGAAATTGTTGGGCAACATTTCTGGTTTGAGGTAAGTGGGATGTGGCTGAAAAGTTTGTTCGCCCCTGGCTCATAAGTAAAATTGGTTTGTAGCTCAAGTTTTTTTTCGTCAGAAAAGTGAAGTTATATGAAAATTTTAAAATGAAATTTTGTAATTAAAACTGCGTCAGCAGTCATTTCAAACCACTATTATAAGGTTTGTGAACCGAAATTGTGCTAGTAAAAGTAGTTTTGTTGCAAAATTCCACTTTTTTTCGATGGGGTATAAATCGAAGAGTGAGGGGGGGGGAACCTACCATGCTATATATTTGAATGCACTCTTCATTACCTTTCATTTGAGGTACCACACCCCCCCCCCCCTACCACCACCCAGAAAAAAGTTTCATACAAAGTTTGAGGACCCCTGGAGGGGGAAAGGAAAGCCAGCGACGGCTAAAAATACCCATTTTGGATAGGGGATGCTTCTATCATCCCTATACACGAAAAATGTCTAGCGTCATTGTCGCTAAACTGAACTTTAGCCTTACAGAGTTCTAATCCCATAAATCTGTCATATTTTTAAAATGTAATTTAGAACATCGCAATTTTTAACTTTGAAGAAGTTACATTAAATAATATTCAACTTCTATAAATTCGTTTATAGAAATGTATAACGCCAGGGACAAATAATTGTTATGATAGATAGATGTAAATTCATTTATCCTTTATTAAGCACCCCACATATTTATTAAAATTCACTAGAGGTTTATATAGCCAATTAAAACTAAATACCGCTTAATACAATAATTTTTCAGCCAAAAAAAGATGATAACGTATCAAAAAGCATTTGTTCTGATTGCTGGCGACATATCGATAATTTCCATTCATTCTACTTGCGGGTAGAAGAAGTACAAAAGAATTTTTCATCCGAGACTTCGATTGAACTAATTCCAGCCGGAGAGATTAAGGCAGAAGCAGAGGATTATTCTTTTCCAGATGCTGGAGGTATTTCAGGTCCCTATGATCAAGATATTAAAACTTTAATGCCCATCACATTACTAAAAATTGGTAATTTAATAAAAAAACTGTCGCCTCGATCTAAATAATTTCTTTTAGATGAAGTATCGCATCAAAACTTATCATTTGTTGAAGAAAATAAAGGCGCAATAAATTTTCCACTAAGTCACGATAATGAAACAACGGATTTGAATCATTTATCTCAAACAAATCAATTAAGAGTAGGAACTGATGATGAAAGCAGCGATGAAGAAGTTCTAAAATGCACTGACAAACAGCAAAAATCTCTTCCAGAATTTGTTAAAAAATTAGATAGTATAGATGTTAAAATCGCAGGATTTATGAAATTGAAATGCGAACAGTGTGAGTACGAAGGCAAAACATTTGCAAATGTTAAAAAACACTATGAAAACAAACATCAGGTAAAAGGCTTCGTTTCTTGCTGCAAAAAGAAATTCCGGAAACGTGCTTATCTTTTCGATCACATTGAGCAACATATAAATCCAGAATGTTTTAAGTAAGTGATATGCAAAACCAGTTCCAGGAGAAATTTTTAATTAATTTTGTATTTCAGATGCGTAGAATGTAATAAAACTTTTATTAATAGAAAATCCTTGCGTCAGCATTTGAAGATTCATTCAGCAACAATAATCAAATCGTTCAAATGTGATGAATGTTCAAGGGATTTTCGCACAAAAACTCATCTTTCGCATCACAAATTCACACATATACCACTAGAGGAGAGAAAGTTTTTTTGTGATGAGTGTAAAAAACCGTAAGTTGACTTACGTGATTGCTGTGTTGTAAAAAGTTTTTAACCTAGTTTTATAACAGATTTGGTTCCGATGTTCTACTACGACGGCATAAACGGTATGTGCATGAAAATGTGTATGGGAAAATGTGCGATATTTGTGCAAAATTAATACGTGGAAAGAAGAAATTTGCGAGGCATCAATTGCTGCATCAAGGAATTGTGCAGCCCGAATTCAAATGCGATATATGCGGAGCTCTTTTCAAGTCTCAGGATGGACATAAACTCCATATCCTTTCACACACAGACACTAATGAATATATCTGTAAGATCTGCGATGGTAAATTTAAGAGTAAAAACAATTTAGCTCGCCATATTAGATACGTGCACACCAGTGCTTGTTATAAATGCACCATTTGTGATAAATCATTTAAAATGAAGATAAAATTGACGGTCTATAACACGTATATTTGCCATTTAGCTAAATTTTATAACAAATATTTTCTTTTTAGGAGCATTTTGCTACACATACCGGGGAAAAATTATATAACTGTCCATATTGTCCAAAGTCGTTTACCTGGAATTCAAGTTTCCATGAGCACAAGAAAAAAGCCCATCCAGTGGAATGGGCAGAATATCGGAAAAAGAATTTAAACAATTGAAATTGTATTATTGATCAAATAAATAAAACCACAAAAAATTAAAACATTTTAAAAATCACGTGTGCTTAAAAACTGTAGTCACGGCCTTCTCGTATGTAGATTTCAAATTTTTAGTCTGCTCAAAAATATTTGGCGCTGAATTCGTTAAAAAGATTTGCTGAATTAAAATTTGCAGTAGTTTTCGAAATGCCTGCCTCACTGTTTTATGTCAAATGTTTTTGTGATTGGAATGTTTTGATTGTGAAAAGTAAATAAAACCTTGTTATGAAACGGCAATAAGTAAATATTGAATCTTGGATAAAACTTTTCTAATAATTTTGAGTTTTTAATAAATTAAAATGGTGTGTCGGATTTGTCTGCTGGACTCGACACACTCCATAGATATATTTGGGAAAAATGGAAAGAAGCTAAACATCGCAGAAATTGTTGGACAACACTTTTCATTCAAGGTACACATAGTATTTTTTTCAAAGGGGAAGTAAATTGTTAAAAAAAAATAAAAATTTAATTTCAAAATTACTTTTTCATTTTGCAAATATATTAGGGGTTTACTTCACCTCAAAAAACTGTCGCAAAATGGCCAAAAAATTGCGAAGTTTGCGATGGTTTTCCGTTTTTACATTGCAAATATAGTTTTACTAATGTCATATGATGAGAGTTTTTTTTTATATTCGCAGAGTAGGATTATTATTATTATTATTTATTGCATCAGGCATTCAGACTTACGACTGATATAAAAATTCTTAAGAGCCAGTATTTTACATGTTGGTTTAATTAATTAAATGTTATTATAGATATACTTAAAGAGTTAAAAATTCTTGGAATTTTTGTACCGTGCCCAAATGTACCACGCAATTTTCCTTTATAAAGTTTAAGAATATTTGTGAGAACATTTGGAATTATGGACCTTATGGTACAAAAAGGACTATTTTCACAGGAAAAAATCTTGGATTTCCAGTCAAAATTCCATAAATCGTACCTTCGGTACTTGGTACAAGATGATTGGAAATCCAATTGGTTTTCCAACCAATTTGGTCAATTGGGAACGAGGTGGAAAGGAGACTTAAAAAACCCAATTTATTCAGAATAGGATTAGAAGCTCCAAATGTTTAATTTTTGTAGCGATTCTAGTTTTGTATATAAACTATTTTATTTTTTAATGTTTTTTTAAAATAAAAACATATTTTATCAGTGCAGTAAAAAAAAATTACAAAAAGTTTATCTAATAAATAGAACAATTTTACATATTGCAGTAATTTTTCATTTTTCAGCCAAAAGAACATGATGACGTATCTAGGGCTATTTGTACTGATTGCTGGCAACATGTCGATAATTTCCATTCATTCTTTTTGCGGGTAGAGGCTGTACAAAAGAATTTTCCATCAAAGACTTCACTTGAATTTATTTCAGCTGGGGAAATTAAGGAAGAAGGAGAGGATTATTGTTTTCAATATGCCGAAGATAATTCAAATCACTATGATCGAGACGAATATATTAAAACGTTAATTCCCATTACTGTAATAAAAACTGGTGATTTTTCACTAAATAATCCAATGTCAAGTTTTGTTGGAATATAATTGTTTTCTTACAGATGAAGTATCAGATATGAATGTATCCTTTCGTGATGAAAGCACAAAGTCAAAAAACTTGCCACTAAATCACGATAATCAAACAACTGATTTAGATAATTTATACCAAAAAAATCATTTGAACATAAGAAATGTCAATAAAAGTCGTGATGGTAAGATTCTAAAATTCGTAGAACAAAGCAAAACATCTCTTCAAGAATATGATAAAAAATTAGATGAAGCAGATGTTAAAATTGCAGAATTTATGAAATTAAAATGCGAACAGTGTGTATGTGAAGGCAAAACATTTGCAGATGTTAAAAAACACTATGAAATAGTTCACCATATAAGAGGCTTCGTGATTTGCTGCAAAAAGAAATTTTGGAAACGTGCTTATCTTTTGGATCACATTGAGCAACATTTGAATCCTGAATGTTTTAAGTAAGTTGTGACCAAATTGTGTGACCAAAAAGGTTTTAATGTAGTTTTTATCGTAAATTTTACTTTAGATGCAAAGAATGTGGTAAATTGTTTAACAGCAAAGATTACTTTCGGAAACATATGAAGGATCATTCAGCAACAAGAGTAAAATCATTTAAATGTGATGAATGTTCAAAGAAATTTCACACACAAACTCTTCTTTCGCGACACAAATCTACGCATGTTCCACTAGAGCAAAGAAAGTTTTTTTGTAATGAGTGTAAAAAAACGTAAATTCATTTGCAAATCAATTCATTCTATTTTTTTAAAATATAGTTCATTATAGATTTGGTTCTGATGCTCTACTACGACAGCATAAACGGAATGTGCATGAAAATGTTTATGGGAAAATGTGCGATATTTGTGCGAAAATTATACGTGGAAAAAAGCAATTCAGTAAACATCAAATGGAACATAAAGGAATCGTACAGCCCAAATTAAAATGCCAAATATGTGATGCCCTTTTCAAATCCGAGAATGGGCTTAAATTTCATGTGATTTCACACACAGATACTAATGAATATAGCTGCAAGACCTGTAATCGTAAATTTAGTAGAAAACGCAATTTAGATTCTCATATAAGACGGGTACATTTTTCTGGTTATTCTTATAAATGTACTATCTGTGATAAATCATTCAAACGAAAGATAAAACTGACGGTTTAAAAAAGTTTTTTCTTTAAATGTTCTGAACAATAATGATTAAATTATTTTCAGGATCATTTAACAACGCATACCGGTGAAAGATTATATAATTGCCCATATTGTCCCAAGTCGTACATTTGGAATGAAAATTTACATGAACACAAGAAAAAAGCTCACCCAGTGGAATGGGAAGAATGTCGGAAAAATCGGCTAACCAACTCGAACTGTAGTGATGAGAGAACAAAGAAATTAACTAAAAATTAAAAATACGGAAGAATTAAAACATTTAAAAAATCACTTGTTTTTTAACGGTCGTCTCATCTATAGATTTCAAATTTTTAGTCTGCTAAAAAACAATTGGCGCTGAATTAGTTAAAAAGAGTTGCTGAATTAAAATTAGCAGAAGTTTTCAAAAGCCTGCCATCACTGTTTTATGTCAAATGTTTTTGTGATGGGAATGTTTTGATTCTGAAAAGTAAATAAAACTTTCTTCTAATCATTCTGAGTTTTTAATAAATTAAAATGGTGTGTCGGATTTGCTTGATGGACGCAACACACTCGATGGATATTTTTGGGTTAAAAGGAAAACAGTTAAATATTGCAGAAATTGTTGGACAACATTTCTGGTTTGAGGTAAACCTAAACAGATTTTTTTTAATTGGAATGGTTTTTGTAAAAGGTGCAAGATTGCTGTAAATATTCATCAATCGTTAGTAATTAAACTGCAAAGGAAATTATTTGTTCAAAGTTCGATTGATATCCTTAATACGAAGAGAGATGTTTACACATCTCCAAAATATGATTGACAACCATAAATACTTTGTTATTTTGTCGATCTCAGCTCCGTAAATCTATTATTTTTATCTATAGTAGAGCCGTGCCAGATTGGCACTACAACAAAGGACTTAAATGCAAATCCGACAAGTTTCTTAAATTTAATACCACAATTTAAAAAAAAATCAAGTCCAATGTGGTATTATTCGAGCCACTGGCGAATAGTCCATTTTATTGAAATTCTTTTAACAGGCGTATTTTTAGGGGTAGTCCCGCTCTTTCAAAAATCATTAAATTTGCAGTAATTATTGC
This sequence comes from Chrysopilus asiliformis, assembly GCA_964034945.1. NCBI lineage: Eukaryota > Metazoa > Arthropoda > Insecta > Diptera > Rhagionidae > Chrysopilus > Chrysopilus asiliformis. The sequence goes on from OZ035961.1 coordinate 99,475,089, forward strand.
ATTATGACGCGCTTATAATTTATTTAATTTAAAGAAACAAGCAAAAGTTATAGATTTCAGTATTCTGTTATAGATTTCAGTATTATACATATGTATCTATTCAACATTGGCCGAGTTTATCCGGTCTTAAATTCTGGATTATGATATAAAATATTCGAATAATACCTTATTTACAATTATGTAAACTGGAATTTTAAGTCGAATAAAATAAAAAAAAACGTGATTCAATTTACAAAAAATGGGCTCTTTTTCAAAAAATGGAAACTGACTGTGATTCACCTGTATTCGGTGAGAGTATGTTTTCGCCTTTTTTCTGAGAGATCGAGTAGGAAAGCTGGTTTAGAATATTGACACTAATATTTCAAAAATAATATTTCAATTATCCATAAAAAGCCAATAGTATTAGCCTTTTAAGAACTCCATCTAACCATTGAATAAATAAAACATTGTTGTTTTAATTTTTCAGCCAAAAGAAGATGACGACTTATCAAAAAGCATTTGTTCTGATTGCTGGCAACATGTCGATAACTTCCATTCATTTTATTTGCGTGTAGAATTAGTACAAAAGAATTTTCTATCAAAGACTTCGCTTGAATTTATTTCAGCTGGAGAAATTAAGGCAGAAGCAGAAGATTGTTATTTTCAAGATGCTGAAGATAATTTGAGCAACTATGACCAAGATGAACACATTAAAACATTAGTGCCGATGACTGTAATAAAAACTGGTATTTTTTACACAATCAAAATGTGTTCTTTTGTTCGAATATATTGTGTCCTTATAGATGAAGTATCGGATGCAAATACATCCTTTCATGACGAAAACACTATATCAAAAAATTTGTCACTGAACCACGATAATGCAACAATCGAAAAAAAGAAATTAAAATCAGATTCTAATGATGAAAGTAGCGATGATGAGGTTCTAAAAACTAGTGATCAAAAGCGGAAATCTGTTTCAGAATATGTTAAAAAATCAGACGAGAAAGATGTTAAAATCGCAGGATTTATAAAACTAAAATGCGAACAGTGTGAATATGAAGGCGAAACGTTTGCAGATGTTAAAAAACACTATGAAACAGTTCACCAGATAAGAGGCTTTGTTACTTGCTGCAAGAAGAAATTTTGGAAACGTTCTTATCTGTTGGATCACATCGAGCAACATCTAAATCCTGAACATTTTAAGTAAGTTGATGAGAAAATTCACAAAAAGATTTTAACAGTATTTTTATCTCGAAATGTATTTTAGATGCAAAGAATGTGATAAAAATTTTATTAATAAGGAATCGTTTCAAAAACACTTGAAAAATCACTCGGCAACAAGAATAAAATCATTCAAATGTGATGAATGTTTAAAGGAATTTCACTCAAAACCTCTACTTTCTCGACACAAATTTACGCATGTACCATTAGAGGAAAGAAAATTTGTTTGTGATGTGTGCAAAAAACCGTAAATGCATAGCAACGTTGACAAATTTTAGATAATTTTTACATCGTATTTATTTACAGGTTTGGTTCTTTTGGTTTATTAAGGCAACATCAACGGTTCGTTCATGAAAATGTTTATGGAAAAATGTGTCATATTTGCGCAAAAGTGATACGCGGAAAGAAAGAGTTCGCTAAACATCAAATGGAGCATGAAGGAATCGCACAGCCCAAAGTCAAATGCCAAATATGTGGAGCCCTCTTCAAGTCACAAACTACTCTCAAGTCTCATATGCATTCACATACAGACAATACGGAGTATGTTTGTAATATATGTGGAAATAAAAAACGTACGAAAAAAAATTTAGAATCTCACATCAGACGAGTACATTCCGCTCGATATTCTTATAAATGTACAATTTGTGATAAAACATTCAAAAGGAAAATCAAACTGACAGTAATAAGATTTTTTTATTCAATTTCAAAAAATTTAATAAATTTGTTCATTTTAGGAGCATTTAACAACTCATACTGGTGAAAGATTATATAATTGTCCATATTGTTCAAAGTCATACACTTGGAATGGAAATTTGCATGCCCATAAAAAAAAAGCTCATCCAAAAGAGTGGGAAGAATGTCGAAAAAACCGGTGCACTGGAAATATTGACGTTGCAATTTAATTTAGATAACGTATAACATAAATAGAGTTACTATGTAAAAATCGAAGATGTTTTTTGATCTGTCTCTGTCATACCTATTGCCCTAGCTGCGCCAAAACTAAGGATAATATTAGAAATGCGTGACAGTAGGTGTTCGAGTAAATAAATAGTTTTTGACAAGATCACAAAGATGGAAGCAGAAATGATTTTTGAAAATCGTTTTGGATCAAGTTATATTTTTGTGGTTGTGTTAAGCGGCGTCCAAACGCGCGGTTTTTTGCTCCGTTTTACCCGCGCAAACTGAGTCTGCGCAGGCATGTCATAGCGTCTGGACGATACACAGTTAGTTCGCGCGGATCAAAAGTTCGGCCTGTTCGAGTTCAGGTTGTGTCTGAAAATAACTGTGGCACGCGAAGGCAAATCGTAGCATGTGGACGAAAATTCAGTCAGTTTTTGTGTCACTTTGAACATTAAATCAACATTAGTGATTTGCGGCTTTATTCAAAAGAGTTTTGGGAAGAATTCCTAAATTTATATAAAGAGTTTCCGTGCTTGTGGAAAATAAAATGTAAGGACTATAGTGATCGCAATTTGAAAAACAATGCATATGAAGTGCTTATTAATAAATTAAAAGAAATAGATAAAATTGCCAATCGCGAAACGGTTGTAAAAAAAATTAATAACCTTCGAAGCTGCTACAGGAAAGAATTGAAAAAAATTAACGCTTCCATTCGTTCCGGTGTTGGGGAAGATGAAGTATATAAGCCACATCTCTGGTATTTCTCCTTGCTCGATTTCCTAAAAGATCAAGAGACATCGCGTCCAGCAAAGTCAAATATGGATACAAACACTTAAACTGAAAAGTAATAAGTCTTGCTCGCTTAATCTATTCATTATAGAAAATGAATAAACACAATGTGTTTATGCACGAAGTTTCAAACAAAACTGCGATAAAATATAAAAAAAACGGAACCGTGTGGACGCGAAGGTTACTCAGTTTTTTTTACATAGATAACTGTGCAAAATAAGTCGTAGCAAAAAAACCGCGCGTTTGGACGCCGCTTTATGATACAGTGAAGATTAGTCTTAAAGGTAATGTCGGACCATGTACACTAGCCTTAGGAATATGATGTCTCAAGATCTATGTACACTTTGACAGATATTATATAGCTGCTAAACGTAAAGGTTGTATTATTCGAACCGTTCCACCACAGGTTGCAACTAAACTAAATCCCTAAACTTGTTTGAAATGTGAAAGCCGTGAAGACTGATAGGTCAATTGCTCTGAAGATAACCGTGGCGTATGCTTAACAATTGGCCTTCACGGCTTTCATGGCTTTCCTTTTTCAATAAAGTTTAGGGATTCGGTTCAGTGGCAACCAGTAGAATTAAACTTGATCCGAAAGGATTGTCCAAAACATATCAGCTTGTAATCTCTAAACAATAATGTGACTATTTTTTAAATAAAAGAATATTCAAATCACAGCAATTTAAATCCTGAACTAAAAAAAATGACTAATTTCAACTATTTTTTCGGGTCCATGATTTAATTTACCGTTTCAATTACTGTTTCCAAACGTTTTTTTTTTATAATAGCGAAATGCTTCAAATTGCGATCTGACGTATTATTAATTTATTTAATATTTTGCATGTAATGTCCTTATCGTTTCTACTTTTTTAATGACAGCTAATTTCAAAAATTTTCTTTATCAAGGATTCAAAACTGAAGAATATTGTTTGCTCAAAGACAATTGGCGCTGAATTAGTTAAAAAGAGTTGCTGAATTAAAATTAGGAGAAGTTTTCAAAAGCCTGCCATCACTGTTTTATGTCAAATGTTTTTGTGATGGGAATGTTTTGATTCTGAAAAGTAAATAAAACTTTCTTCTAATCATTCTGAGTTTTTAATAAATTAAAATGGTGTGTCGGATTTGCTTGATGGACTCAACACATTCGATGGATATTTTTGGGCTAAAAGGAAAACAGTTAAATATTGCAGGAATTGTTGGGCAACATTTCTGGTTTGAGGTAAACTAAAAAGATTTTTTAATGGGAATGGTTTTGTAATAAGTGCAAGATTGCTGTAAATATTCATCAATCGTTAAAAATTTAACTGCAAAGAAAATTATTTGTTCAAAGTTCGATTGATATCCATAATACGTAGAGAGATGTTTACACATCTCCAAAATATGATTGACAACCATAAATACTTTGTTATTTTGTCGATATCAGCTCCGTAAATCTATAATTTCGATATACAGTAGGGCCGTGATACTACAGCAAAGGACTCAAATGCAGCAAAGGACTTAAATGCAAATCCGACAAAGAGCTTCTCAAATTTGGGATGGAACTTTGAGCTGGGAGTCGATTCGTAGGTATATAGCACTGTTAGGATGGTTGAATATCCGGGCTTGAGCTCAATTTGCTCCATCGGGGGACATCGGAGGTAAAATGGGCCCAATTGGAGGCCTTGTGCGTGAGGATTCTTGTTAAGCCCCCCTCTTAACTAACCAACCAACCATTCAGTAGAGCCTAGATTCTCCGAATTCCGCATTATCCGAGTCAACTTAGTAAATTTTCGCCATTTTTTTCTGAGAGATCGAGTAGGAAAGCTGATTTAGAATATTGACACTTGAAGTTCGATTAACATAATTTAAATAATATTTCAATTATACAAAAAAAAAACCAATAGTATTAGCCTTTTAAGAACTCCATCTAACCATTGAATAAATAAAACATTGTTGTTTTAATTTTTCAGCCAAAAGAAGATGACGACTTATCAAAAAGCATTTGTTCTGATTGCTGGCATCATGTCGATAACTTCCATTCATTTTATTTGCGTGTAGAGTTAGTACAAAAGAATTTTCTATCAAAGACTTCGCTTGAATTTATTTCAGCTGGGGAGATTAAGGCAGAAGCAGAAGATTATAATTTTCAAGATGCTGAAGATAATTTGAGCAACTATGACCAAGATGAACACATTAAAACATTAGTGCCGATGACTGTAATAAAAACTGGTATTTTTTACACAATCAAAATGTGTTCTTTGGTTCGAATATATTGTGTCCTTATAGATGAAGTATCGGATACAAACACATCGTTTCGTAGCGAAAACACTATATCAAAAAACTTGTCATTGAACCACGATAATGCAACAATCGAAAAAAATAAATTAATATCAGATTCTGATGATGAAAGTAGCGATGATGAGATTCTAAAAACCAGTGATCAAAAGCGAGAATCTCTTCCAGAATATGTTAAAAAATCAGACGAGAAAGATGTTAAAATCGCAGGATTTATAAAACTAAAATGCGAACAGTGTGAATATGAAGGTGAAACTTTTGCAGATGTTAAAAAACACTATGAAACAGTTCACCAAATAAGAGGCTTTGTGACTTGCTGCAAGAAGAAATTTTGGAAACGTTCTTATCTGTTGGATCACATCGAGCAACATCTAAATCCCGAGTGTTTTAAGTAAGTGGATCACAAAATTGACAAAAAGGTTTTTACGTGTTTTTTTTGTTTTTTTATTCTTTAACTATATTGCAGATGCGAAGAATGTGGTAAATCGTTTACAAGTAAAGATTACTTCAGAAAACATATGAAGGATCATTCAGCAACAAGAGTAAAATCCTTTAAATGTGATGAATGTTCAAAGAAATTTCACACACAAACTCTTCTTACGCGACACAAATCTACGCATGTTCCACTAGAGCAAAGAAAGTTTTTTTGTAATGAGTGTAAAAAATCGTAAATTCACTTGCAAATTAATTCATTGTAATATTTTTAAATGTAGTCCTTTTTAGATTTGGTTCTGATGTTCTACTACGACAGCATCAACGGTATGTGCATGAAAATGCCTATGGGAAAATGTGTGATATTTGTGCAAAAATAATACGTGGGAAGAAGGAATTCGCAAAACATCAAATGGAACACAAAGGAATCGTACAGCCCAAATTAAAATGCCATATATGTGGGGCACTTTTCAAATCTCAGAATGGGCTTAAATTTCACATCCTTTCACATACAGATACTAATGAATATAGCTGCAAAACCTGTGATGGTAAATTCAGCAGTAAACGCAATTTAGATTGTCACATAAGACGAGTCCACTTCGCTAGTTATTCTTACAAATGTACTATCTGTGATAAATCATTCAAACGAAAGATAAAACTAACGGTGAAAAAACTTTTTTAAATGTTCTGAAAAATAACTGTTGCATTCTTTTTTAGGAACATTTAACAACGCATACCGGTGAAAGATTATATAATTGCCCATATTGTCCCAAGTCATACACTTGGAATGGAAATTTGCATGAACACAAGAAAAAAGCTCACCCAGTGGAATGGGAAGAATGTCGGAAAAGTCGGCTAAACATCTCAAACTGTAGTAATGAGGGAACAATTTAATATATATTTTTTTAAACTCGTTTTTAAAGCAATTAGAAATAATAAAAAGTGTCAATAATTTATTTTTTTCGTTATAACTCTTATAAAATATTGAATTATACTGAACTTCAGAAGGTGATAGAATGCAAGCAGAAATTTTTAACGAATGTAGTTTCCAAGATTGTGCCTAGATGTTTTTAGTTTAGAGTGGTCCAAAATGTGTAGACAAGAGTCGTTTTACATGTTGTTGGTAAAAAACGATTATCAGAATCGGGGTGTATATTTCTATCATGGACACATATTTTAATCGAAATATCAATCTAATTGGGTCTATTCAGATAATGTTTTTATCTAAATAAATTGTTTAAAAAAACTGTGGACTCGAACATTTTATATTTTTAGAGAATGCTTTCTAATTCTGAACTTTTATTCGAATTCGTTGATGGAAACGCGCCAAATTCGAGGAAAACGCTTCCCATATTCTGCAGTCCTTTATTTTTTTGGTAAAAATTCATAGCAACGAGCAAATTTATCAAATTTTTGAGGATTTTCTTACCGACTTTCCGATTTTCTGTAATCTAGATTATATAGGGTCTCTAGAACGACATATTTTCATATGGCAACCTTTTTTTCTACCCAATGCTTCAGAAAGCTATGAATTGACTTTTCTAATCAAGAAGCAATTTCTGTTTATGGCTGTCGCTGCCATAAAAATCGCCAGCTAAAATTCCTAATTTATCAAACTAATAACACTATGCAGGAGTTTTTCATTCTAAACAAACAAACCTGTCGCTTGGCTCTTCTTTAAGTTAATAATTAAGCGTTATTGTATACGTTATATATGTTATTTTACTGTGAAGTGGCGTTTTTTAACACTAGATTTCCTACCGAACAAACAAGTCTACAAAAACCTAGATATCCTGCAAACGAACAAAAATGGTGTGTCGGATGTGTTTTCTGCACTCGACAAACTCGATGGAGATATTTGGACTTGTTGGGAAAGAGTTGAACATAGCACAAATCGTCACCCAACATTTTTGGTTTGAGGTACGCTCTATGAAATTAATTATTCGTAATGATAGTAATTTGATCCCTTTTTAGCCCAAAGAAGATGATCTCGTATCAAATACCATTTGTTCTGATTGCTGGCAAAATGTTGATAATTTCCATTCATTCTATTTGCGTGTAGAGGAGGCACAGAAAAGTTTTTATCCAATGAAGGGTCCAGTAGAGTTCATTTCCGCAGATCATATTAAGGCCGAGACGGAGGAACTACCTTTTGATGATATAGGCGACACTCATCACGATGATAACGATCAAGAAGAATACGTAGATCCTTTTATTCCAGTGGCTGTTTTAAAAACAGGTAAGAAACACTTAGAATAAAAAATATTGAGGGTAGAGAATGTTTTTGAACTTTTGTGGGTTTTCGGAAAATGGATCCTGATACTCGAAACCTATATCAAATAATATACCCAATTATCAACGGCTTTCTTTAAAATGTTCACTTTGAAAATTTGTATAAGAAAACAACATTTTAAGCCTATATATGGTAGAAAACCATAGAAGCATATTTCAAAACTAGTTGCTTCGCGGTCTAATCCCTCCCCATGGATCAGCGCAAGACTTTTGTTTACAGCTTAGTCGAAATTCAGTAGACAGAAGGGAAAGTAGATTTGAACAGGCTAGAATCTTTTTCGGCAAGATGAAAAATAAGAAAAGCCACAATTGCTCTACGGCAATCGTCAAATACATCCAATCAAAACACTCCTCCCCAAAACATACAATTTTTTTTGATCAATGTACATATGTGTCAAATACATTAATAAAAAAATTGTATGTTTTGGGGGGAGGAGTGTTTTGATTGGGTTTTGATGTTTTGATGAGATTTGCAAAATCATATTCTAACACACATCTTACCTTTATAAATTTTTCACATTTAAAAATCGAGCGTCCTTATTGAAAGACCCACCACTACTATATGATGTGAGTGTGAGTATAATTACATTTTGATTAATTTAAATTCCAAAACAGGAAGTGAACTTACTATTAAATTCCAAAACAGGAAGTGAACTTACTATTAAATTCCAAAACAGGAAGTGAACTTACTATTATTGAATTTGTCAATACCTTAGATATTACATTTTAATTCAATATCTCGTACTAAACGTTCATTTGCTTTTTAGACGAGCCACCAGCCTCGGAAGAAATTCGACCCAAACGTAGACGATCTCAAAAATACATTAAAAAGGAAAGTGATGAAGAACTTTCTGAGGCAGAAGAAAAGCCCAAAATCACCCGAAAGAATAAAAAAATCAACGCGCGGACAAAAATGAAGTCACAAAAATCGAAGAGAGCATCTCGAAAAAAGGATGAGAATAGCGAATATGAAGCTAACCACAGTGACGGTGACTATAGTGATTCTGGAGATGATGGAAATAAACCCTTATCGGAATATATCAAGAAATCAAAGGAAGATGATGATAGAATTGCCCAATTCATGAAACTCTCGTGTGATTTGTGTGGGGTTGAAGCGCGGGTTTTCGCTGAAATCAAAAGACATTTTCGCGAAGTACATCAGAAGAGAGGTTACATAGTTTGTTGTAATAAAAAACTGTACAAACGTGTATTAATTCTTGATCATGTCAACAAACATTTGGATCCAGAATATTTCAAGTATAAAACATTAAATGGTTAATTAAAGTTTAGTATTAATTCTGTGAAATACTTTCAGATGTGAGGAGTGCAATAAAACATTTGCGGACAAACAATGTCTAAAAAGACACATGTTAATGCATGATCCCGGCAATTCAAAGATTTATAAATGCGACGAATGTCCAAAACAGTTCTTTATAGAAAAGCTACTCGAACGACATAAACTTATCCACGTGCCATTGGAACAAAGACATCATTTCTGCGATCAATGCAATAAACCGTACGTTTCACTATTATCCTTTTGGTTTTTAGTTTAAAAGTATTGTTTTTTAGCTTTCAAACTGAATACTTACTGAAGCTGCATAAACGATATGTGCACGAGAAAGCGAATGGCAGAATGTGTCATATATGCGCAAAAGTCATTCGAGGGAAAAAAGAGTTCCAAAAACACCAGCTGGAGCATGCAGGTATCATAGAGCCGAAATTACAGTGTCAAGTTTGCGGTGCATGGTTGAAAAATAAGCAGAGTTTGGGAAGGCATATGGTTCTTCATACTGATTCTAATGAGCATGTTTGTAACATTTGCGGTAAGATCTCCCCAACTTACAGAGCGATGCGAAGTCATGAGAGGTACATGCATGCGGCCCGACGCACTTTCCAGTGCAGCGTGTGTGAAAAAGCCTTTAAAAATGCAATTATGCTAAAAGTGAATTCATTCATCAATTTCAAACCACATTTCTTACTTCATAATGATTTTTCAGGAACATATGACAACCCATACTGGCGAAATTTTATACACTTGTCCACATTGTCCGAAGACCTTCAATTCTAATGCAAATATGTACAGGTGAGAAATAAAATTGTCAAATTTATTGCGGAATAAATTAATGATGCAAATATGTATAGCCACAGGAAAAAAGCTCATCCGCAAGAGTGGGAGGAATGTCGACGGAATCGGCAATCTCAAAGTGGTAACAAAATTAACCCGACGATACAGGAGAGTATAATTCCAACTGATAACAGCAACAATGTAGCTATTTAACTTACTGTAAGCCCAAAATTGAGAATAAAAAAGCAAAAATATGTAGTATAAAAAGATTTTATCATAAAATAATTTTTAAATTTAGTCATAATTCCATAGATATTTATTTCATTAATAAATTTCTAACAAAATCAATAGAATCCTTTTTTCAAATTCTATTTTTACAACAGTGTACGTTTTTTTTCTATTATAGACTTTTAAATGATTCTTAAAATATCTTTCGTATCAATTTGAAAAACGTTACTTCGATTTCTGACGCGATTCTTTGTATTTACAGGGTTTCCAGTCCAAACTTGTAATCGAAACGGTTCAAAGTATTCTCAATATAGAACGATATTTTGTTTTAATGCGATTAAATATTGAGGAAATTAGATTTAAATATCATTAAAATATGGTGACCACAATTAATCTGTAATATTTTATAAACGCCTATAGGTCAATTTAAAACGAATTATTATACGTGCATAAAAATCAATTTTGATTTATTTCTCGACGTTTCGCCTGTTATTCACTTGGCGTCTTCAAGAGTTATTTAACACAATAATTTCTCATCAGCCAAACCATGTATACATTAATTATTTACAAAATGTTTGAAAAAAGTTACAAAACAGTCAACTAGTAAAATAGTTCAAAAGACAGAATAAATAAAATAACAAAATGCTATATTTTCCTAGGGACGTTTAAATTACACTGAGTTATAAAAATCAGGTACTTAACGGAACATCTCTGGAGCAACGTTATTTCAGAATAGTACAAAATGTGGCATTAACATCGTTCATACTTTTTTCCGTAAGGTAAATATGAAGGGCCTCCACTCCAGTATATTGCGTTTCGTTTGGGGTTTTTCCCCCAAAATCCTTGTTTTATCGAAATTATAAAACAAGGACAAGGAGAAAGGACACCATGCCTTCCTTAAACAATTTTGTTTTTAAATTATGCTTTACACCAATTATGACATCTAAGTACATGAGCTTTCCATCTATTTCTGCATCTATTGTAAATTTTAGTTTCTCATGATATTTATTTAATTTATAATAAATCATCAACATATTTCATAACGAATTTCAATAAACCATCCATTCAGCTAATTCAATGACACAATTAATGTTAGAATTTGTGAAAGGGGGTTTGTCTGTAGATTTTCTTATCATACATAAATAATTGCAGTCATTTATACAGAGCCATTTGATATTGATTTTTAGTAATTTGATTCAATTTAGTTGTACAATTTTTACCGTTCAAATAATGTGAATTTAAAAAAATATTTAGAACACCGCTGGCGACAGCGGGCGCGAAGCAAAATAAAAATATGAGCTGGTAATCAGGATCTGACGTTTTGTGTTTTCAAGAAAAGAAAGTTAATTTGTTTTATTTTGGTGGTATCCGGAAATGATTTGCCGATTGTGTTTGTGTTTAATTGAAGAAAATGAAGGAGTTGCAATATTCGAGCAGGAAGGATTAGAATTTAAAATATCCTCAATTATAGCCGAACATTTTTGGTTTGAGGTGTCTAGTATTTGCATTTTTCACAATTTTAAATTATACAGTATATAATTTTAGCCCAAGGAAGACGATCAGTTGTTGCATCTTTGTAATCCCTGTTGGTGGAAAATAGATTCTTTTCACACATTTTATCTGAGTGTAAAGAATGCTCAAACGAAATTTTCTACGGTGTCCAAGGAAGGAGGAAATACGAGAATAGGACTGAAAAATGATCAAAGACATGATTCTGTGCCTGAAGATGACATTGAAGCTGTAGAATATGATTCTACAATTCATCCTAATGTCCTTCCTACCAATAGGGGATTTTCATTAAGTCCTGAGCGAAAAAAATCTTTTATCGAGACGCGAAAAAATTCCGTAGTGCTCACAAACGAAGAGACCGTTATTAATGAGACCGTTAAGCTGACTAAAAAAATGAATGCTGTCAAAAGGGATGAAAAATATTTAGAATTTACTAGTACACCAAATGAACGAAGATTACAAGCGATTGATGAGAAAATCTCGAAATTCCTAATTCTGAAATGCGAACTTTGTAATTTGATTTATTCGAATTTCTCCGAAATACACGTTCATTACCGTGAAGTACACAATAGGAAAGGATTCGTCATATGCTGTGATAAAAGACTTTACTGCCGATCTCGAATATTGGAACACATTAGCATACACGAAAATCCAAATTGTTTTAGGTAGGTATTAACAAAATTCTAAGAAGATAATTTACTTAAGATAATTTTTTAAACATTCCTTCAGATGTAAAGAATGCAATAAGATATGTTCTACTAAAGATACTCTCTATAGACACATGGCTGGTCGGCATAGTGTGAAAAACCACAAGTGCGATCAATGTTCATTTTCTTTCATAACACAAAAACTTCTCGATAAACATAAACTTTGTCATATGCCAGTTGAACAAAGAAAATTTTTATGTGAAATATGCAACAAAGCGTGGGTATATTTTATACAAAAATTTAATGTATTTCTTAATTGATTTTCATTTAGATATCCAACAGAGAATATGCTCAAAACTCATATTCGCCGGACACATGAAAAAGCAAATGCAAGAATTTGTGATGTTTGTGCCAAAGTGATAACTGGAAGGCATTTATTCGAGAAACATCGTCGCGAACACGACGGAATCGTAGAGCCTAAAGTACAATGTAAAGAATGTGGTTCCTGGTTTAAAGACAATAGGATACTAAAACGTCATATGGATCTGCATATAATTCCGACCGAAAAGCAAATTTGTAATTTGTGTGGAAAAGAGGCACCAACACAAAAGGCATTACAAAGTCACATTAGATTTGTGCACAAAATGAAGTGCCAGTTCCAGTGCGGCATTTGTGATAAAAGTTTCAAATTCCCTCGATTATTGAAAGTAAGTCAAATACCTATTGGAATTTCTCGGCTTATAAGGTCTTCAAAAAATATAACAAAATTGATATATTAATATATATATGTATGTCGGTGTATTTATATTCTTATCGTTCTCTATTTTTTGGAAGACTACTGTTTACTTTCCATCTTGTTCATCTTACTATCACAAGTATCTATATGTCTCGAGGATTTTTTTTTCCTTCCTTTTGTTTGTATCCAACTTAGAGTAATACTTATTATCCTCGTCTTTTTTTTTACTGGATTTTGCATTTCTTTTTTAAGTCAACTATGTATTATCATGACCTTTTTTATAGGCCATATCCCTAATTGTATACTTTCTTTTTATGTTCTACTATGTTTTCTTATTTCTAAGCGAACTTTGTATTAGATTACCTCTGTAATATATTACTTTTAAGCTAACTTTGTATTATATTTCCTTGTTATTATTACATTTAAGTTAACTTTGTAATTAATTTCCTCACCAAAAGGCATTATGCCTTCTCGTATTTTTTAAATAAATGAAATGAAATGAAATGAAAATTGTTATATTATTTTTGCGGATGTTTTCACATCCAAATTTTCCCCCAACAGGTCAGGCATGTCTGCCCCGAACACCCATCAGGAGGTATGGAAGCTGGCTCACCGTCGTCCAAGCCTGCTTTACCAGCTTCCACGCAGGCTTACAGGATTTTGGTGGAGTAAAACTCGATTCGAGTATTTATACTCCGAAGCCTGCGTGGAAGGTGATAAAGCAGGCTCTGACGATGGTGAGCCAGCTTCCATACCTCCTGATGGGTGTTCGGGGCAGACATGCCTGACCTGTTGGGGGAAAATTTGGATGTGAAAACATCCGCAAAAATAATATAACAATTTTGTTACTCAATTTGGGTTGAAAACTTTTGAAAATCATTGTTTAAAATTTTTTTTCCCGTTTTTTTAGGAGCACATTGCATCTCACACTGGAGAGAAGTTATATAAGTGTTCGCATTGTCCTAAAACTTGTGCTGGTACAGATATAATTAAGTTTACATATCAGAAACTTATTGAGACACAAATAAAATTTTTTTTGCAGCTAAAGCTAATTTGTACTCGCATATAAAAAGGATGCATCCAAACGAGTGGGAAGAAAGCAAGAGGCAAAATAAGCACGTCCTTATCGACTCGTCCATAACTTAAGCTGTAGGTGTAATGAAAAACTAAATATATGTATAAAACAAAAACTAAAATATATTTATTTCTTTAAAAAAAACAGCATGTTTAAATCAGTCTTCTTCGTTGATGAAAAAAAAAATGTAATTCACTTCCTTGTAGATTGATTCTTCTTGTAGTTATTTATTTTTAGACATACGAAATTGAAGATAAATTACGGAATAAAAAGCAATTTTGTATGATTAAGTCACGATATGGCCACAAATCACTCGGCATAATGTCTGATAGAATTTTATTATTTTTCGTCGTACGTATTGTTTGTTCCACAAGGCTTCTTTTAGTGGCAATTTTACTTGCTTTAAAATCTTGCGCTGGGTCCCATTGTTCTATCAATCTTGGAGGCATTATTAGTCCTACACCTTGCTTTTTTACGACATCGGATATATTGAATGCCCTACTTGACATTACATAGTCATTGTGTTTTAACAACGTCAACAAACCACTGGTAGTAAAAATTTCGTCGTTGCTGACAGATCCGCCAAATGTATTGGCTACAAAGATTACCAACCCACATTCATCAATCGCTATTAGCGATTTGAAGGTGTTAGTATTTTTGTTTGGAGAAAACGTAAGCTGATAAAGTTTCGGATCTTCGGGTCGCTCAACAAAAAACTCTGTACAATCAATAATCGCGAAATGTCTACCATCTTTCTTCGAAAGAGCATAAAAGTCATTTTTATGTAAACTCACACATATTTTACGAGTCATCTCTTTAAATATCGTTTGAATCATCTCAATCTCAATTCGGAAAATATTTTGCATAAATAAATAGTCATTGTTATGCTTATATTTAAAGAGGGTCAAAAGTAGTTGGTCTTTGAGAGAAATTTCTGGATGGCTGTTTTGAGCAAGCGAGCAATTTTTTATCATGCGCGCTAGTAATAAGAAATGCTCCTTAGTCAGCCCCGTAAAATATACTATTTGATCCTCCAAAATGCCCGAAAATCGAATACAGCAATATAGTTCCTGAGTGAAATGAATACTTTTAGAAGCAGTTGCCGAAATCGTATCTTCTACATTCTCATCATCTGGGAATGTTTCCTAAAAGAAAACAAAAAAAAATCTTTTTAACAAATAATTGTAAAATATACTATGTAAGAAGACAAATAAATGCCTGTCCCAGTTAAATCACCTAGAAATTGATTCGGTATTTTTTTTTTAAAAACAAGGTTTTACTAAAAAGCTTCTTCTTGGGACGTTGAGAATCACAAAAAAAAACCAAAGATTATAGTTTATATTTTTGAAAATTTTCGAAAAATGCCGAGAGATGGAACAGCAGCATCTTCTACAGAAAATAATGTCGTGATGGCGTTAAATTAGAAATAATGGCGACATTCCCGTTTCGTTGTAATTGATCTAATATTAAGAAAAACTATCAGAAAATTGAAAACAAAAATGTGTTTTGGGCCAAAAAATATGCTAACCTTACCCGTCTTCAAAGGAACTTGATTGGTTGCAATGAGATATTCTGATATATTTTCTGATACAACTATGGACCTCAAGTTTTCGTGATAAATTGGATATGTAATTACGCGGGGACTATTGTACGATTGGTTGTTGCAATAACTTGACAAATGATATAATAACAAGAATTCGAAAATATGAATTTCCCATTGATATGTGAACCAAGTTGCCAAAAAGTTAAAATACGCAAAATTGGAATTAAATCGATTTTTATAAACTTCCGTAGTACAATTTTTGGCGTATGATGCGTCTCTGCCACTAAACGTGTAACACATGGATCAATAAGTCCCGAGACTAACAATGAAAACAACATTTTTTTTGCCAAATTTTTTTTTATTCATCAATATAATCACCTTTTAGGGTGATACAATCGTTCCAACGCTTTTCCAATTTTTCAATACCATGTTTATAAAAAAAATTATCTTTCGCTTCAAAATAAGCTTCAGTTTCAGCGATGACCTCCCCATTTGAGCCAAATCTTTTTCCCTGGAGCATTTTTTTAAGATCAGCAAAGAGCCAGTAGTCACTGGGGGCTAAATCTGGCGAGTATGGGGGGTGGGGAAGCAGATGAAAGCCCAATTCGTTCAATTTTGCCATTGTTTTCATCGACTTGTGGCAGGGTGCATTGTCTTGGTGAAAAAGGATTTTTTTTCTCTGCATGTGCGATTTCCTCCTTCAAACGCACCAGCAAGTCAATATAATAATCACTGTTGATCGATTTACCTTTTTCGAGGTAGTCAATGAAAATCACGCCATGCGTATCCCAAAAAACTGACGCCATGACTTTGCCAGCTGACTGCTGCGTTTTCGGACGCTTCGGACGGCTTTCGCCAGCTGTGCGCCACTCAGATGACTGCCGCTTCGACTCTGGAGTGTAGTGATGTATCCATGTTTTGTCCATGGACACGTAACGACGCAAGAAATCTTTTTTATTGCGAGTAAATAGCGATAAACAGCTTTCTGAATCATCGACTCGTTGCTGTTTTTGTTCCATCGAAAGCAATCGCGGCACCCACTTGGAAAAAACCTTTTTCATGCTCAATTTTTCATGAAGGATAGTAAATGCACTTCCATATGATATCTGTGTTATCTCAGCAATCTCACGGAGCTTCACTTTACGATCTTTCATTATAATTTTTGTCACTTCACTCACATTTTCCGGTGTAACGGCTTCCACAGGTCTACCCGAGCGTTCCGCGTCATTTGTGTCGGTACGACCACGTTTAAACTCGGCAAACCACCGACAAATCGTTGCTTTTGATGGACAAGAGTCCGGGTAACATTTTTCAATCCATTGTTTCGCTTGCACGGTGTTTTTACCCATTAAAAAACAATGTTTTATCAGAACACGAAACTCGGTTTTTTCCATTTTTTAAACAAACTACAAAACGACTTTACTCCAACCTCGATAACTCAGCTGTTTCTGGTCCGATCGACTTAAAATTTTGACACGTTTCAAGCAAAGGTTAGTACTCTAGAAAGACGTGGTTACTGGTTTACTACGAGCGTCATCTCTGGGTTAGTCTCGGGACTTATTGATCCATGTGTTATATAACAATATTTAGTAGTAAATACACCAAAATTGCTAGTAGGGTTGTTAAAACTAGTTGAAGCCAAGTCGACAGACACGTCTTTTACAAGTTTCATCAGTACTTACGATTTTCACTGCCTCTTTCTTAACATTTGGTGGTTTTCTTATATGTGATTTATCTGATGTGTTCTGGAATGTTTTTTTATTGGAAAAAAAGTTTTAATGTCTGTAATTCATTTTAATAAAAACTTACCGCTCTTTGTTTGATGGCGATTCTTTGCTGCCGACTTTCTTCTGCTTGCATTGCCTTATATGTGACATAATCCACTTCTGGCAAGTTTCGTGTTGGGAACGCAGTTTCCTTTAATCGTATTCGCCTGACTTCAATTAGAAATTCAATAAAATCTTTTAAAACAAAACAAAAAAAATCAGTTTACTTGTCTTATAGTCGTCCTTACAGAAATGAAGACTGCAAATAAGAATCAACTTTGGAATGTGTTCCATATTTAATTTAAGCTGAATCATCCATGCTTTTCTTCGCTGCAAGTCTGATGGTAGTTGATGGGATCGGATTCCGTTTCCTTTTTTAAAAACAGTATTGCACTGAGGAACATTGCAAAGGAAAACCATCTTGCAAAAATCAGAAACTTCGAAGAAATATAAAACCGTTAGTATTTAAAGTGGCAACTTTCGGAGTAACCGCGACTTTCTGACAGTCCGAAAACAGAGAAACTTTTTTTGTTTGCCGTGTTTCGAGTGTGTTTCTAGAGAGCTTCGGGGGTGTTTTGTGTAGTTGTCAAAAGCTGAAGTGGTTTCCTCCCGAAAAATAGTGTTTGTTTGAATGGGAAAGTGCGAAAAATGATCTGCCGATTATGTTTATTGGAGTCCACAGATGTTATTAATATATTTGATAGCGAAGGTCTTGAAATGAAGGTGTCTGAAATCGTTTCCCAGCACTTTTGGTTTCAGGTTTGTGATTTCTGAAGATAGGAAACGCAATTTATTTTTACAATATCGCTGTTTGTAGCCCAAAGAAGATGACCCAATATCGAAACGTCTTTGCTATGCATGCTGGTGGAAAATCGAAAGTTTCCACACGTTTTATCTGACGATTGAAGAGGCGCACAGGAAACTATCCGAGAGATTCTGCCTCAAATCTGATCCACACACTGTTCAAAAAACTTTAAATAAGCTAAAAGTTGAACATCAGGAAGACAAATCCGACGAGAAGGAAGTAATAGCAGAGCCGGAGCTGGAGAATAGTACCGCCGAGAAAGAAGGTAGTCCTTTATTTGCATTTGTAATCCATTTTTCATGGAAATCTTGTAGAAGCGATTGAGGAATATGAATTCGAGGACGAACCAGATTTAGACGCAGATACAGTGCAGGATGATCAACCGAAAGATGGTAATCTCCCACATTTTTAGTTTGAAGTTGATTCTCCTACTATAATGTTGATCTTTCAGAAAAATTCGAAGTTCCTACCGAAGTGGCGAGAGGAATATCCAGTGAAATTGCTGTCCCCAGAAGATCGTCGCGGTATTTAGCGGCACAAGAAAGCATATCAGAATTTATCAAAGTGAAAAGTCAACAATCCCCAGCAAAGAAAAGAAAGCAAAGAGCCACAACGGAAGGTATAAAGCGTACAAGAGGTAGGAGGTCAAAACGGAAATGTACAGAGTTAGTGAAACCCAATGAAATATCACAACTCGAAGGACATTTTAGTGTTCCCGACGATGATACCACAAAACCCGTATCGGAATATTTGAAAAAGTCTCAGGAAGATAATGAAAAAATCGCCAGGTATATGAAGCTGAAGTGCGAAATATGTAGTAATGAATATTCACTCTTTGCGGATATCCGGAAACATTACCGTACCGTTCACAAAAGAAAAGGATATGTAGTGTGTTGCAACAAGAAATTGTATAAGCGTGTGCTTATTCTTGATCATATCAACAAACATCTGAATCCAGAATATTTTAAGTAAGTGTCTCTTAATGAATAATGTTGAATGCTATAATTAAATTTGCCCTCAGGTGTGAAATATGCAATAAAACATTTTCGGATAAGCAATGTCTAAAGAATCACATGATTCAGCACGAATCCGATGACGCAAAAACATTCAAATGTAAAGATTGTCCGAGGCGGTATGCAAAGCAGTATCTGCTGGACCAACATAAATTAATTCACATGCCAGTCGAAGAAAGACAGTATTTTTGTAACGAGTGCAAAAAGGCGTAATTTTGCCCTTACTTTATTTTGAAGCATTTTATTTTAACTTGTTTTTCTAGATTTCCAACGAAAAATTTGCTCCAAACACATAAACGATATGTTCACGAGAATGCATATGGAAATATGTGTCACATCTGTGCGAAGGTGATACGTGGCAAAGCTCTCTTCGAAAAACATCAATTGGAGCATGCAGGAGTCGTGGAGCCGAAAGTTCAATGCAAAGAATGTGGAGCATGGCTTAAACATGAGTACAGCCTAAAAAAACACATGCGTCGTCATTTAGAGTCCACGTCTGATCATATATGCAATATTTGTGGCAAAATGACTCCGTCGAAGGGGGCTCTAAGGAGTCATGTTAGATATGTGCATTCATCCGAGCGATCATTTCAGTGCAGCGTTTGTAATAAAGCCTTCAAGAAGGCAATTTCTTTAAAGGTGCGGAAATTTGCTTTTTTTTTGCATTCACAGATACCATAAATGTCCCGTCTTTTAGGAACACATGACGACACACACGGGAGAAGTTTTATATACTTGCCCACACTGTCCTAAAACATTCAATTCAAGGTTAATTCGAAGTTTTTTTTGGAATCTAGTTTAATAAGTGATTGCCTTAATATTCCAATTTTTCAGTGCAAATATGCATTCTCATCGAAAGAAAGTACATCGGCAGGAATGGGAGGAATCCAGAAGAAGTCGTGGTATTCCTTCACAACAATCGGCGGAGGCAACCAACAATACTAGCGAAAATGAACAAAATACTTTTGTTATATTTTTTGAAACGAATTTCGATAATGACGTTCAAGTGAATGCCACAGTCGAACGATGTAATCTGATACAACCAGAAGAAAACGTTGCTAGTGATAAAAATATAAGTGTATAATGTATAATATTAAAGATTGTGTGACAAATGTCTTCTCATGGGCAAAGCTATAGATTTATCCTGGGGGGTTGAGTAAGAGCAAAATCTGCTAAGTGTAGAACAGGGCTGTCAAACTTATTTTTTTTAAAATTTACTTTGGACGTGAACATTTTTGAAAATGAACTACAGGCGAAATTTTTCACGATCTCTTTAGATTTTATAGATATTTCTCTAGAAATACTAAGAATTAGTCCGATTAGACTATATTGTCCCATGGTATTTCTAAGATACGATTTTAACAGCTTCAAGGTCAGCGGTCAATATTGACACGAAAAAATTTTCTGATGTACTCGCGGAAAAACTTGTTTACATTTCTCTGACTCGATTGCAGAAAAAGCACCGCTAATTGTTTCTCAAATTTCGTATCCGCCCCCGCCCCTCCTTATATACGCCCATGTATCTTCTAATACGAATTTCCCGTGTGACTAGTAAATATAGAGATTATTATTAAAGGGTATCTTTAAAGTTTATTGATTTCTATCATAAGTGGTATTAATAAAATTGGTAGTTTTCTTTATTTTCAGGGTTTATTTTCATTAAACAAATCTAGAAATTTAAATTTATTTAATTTTTAATTAAATTGAATTTATTTCGAAATTTCGTGGGTTTTGAGAATTATCTTTGGTTTTATAATGATGAGTCTTGGAGTGCAATTTCATCTTCGAAGAAAAGAAAAAAATCACACGAAGTCATGTCATGTAAGTATGAATTTGTATTTCATGCAAAGCACACGCTAATTGAGTGGTAGTTTCTACATAGTAACCGTTACATAGCTTTATCCACCGAGTGGTAAGATGATACCTTTCTTACATAATTAAACACCATATCGACGCCTCCGTGCAAAAATATCGTAACTCGACTTCCGACATTTTTGACTTAAAGGTCGATTATCTTAGACGCGTCACTTTTCGTGACTCGAAATTGCCTGTTGTTGTTGGTACAAAACAACAAATTCAATAGGCAAAATTCGAGTCACGAAAAGTGATGCGTCTAAGATAATCGACCTGTAAGATAATCGACCTGTTATTCTCACTACGAAAATCTCTAGATAAAAGTACACCTACAAAAAAAAATTTCATGACGGTATCATGATTTTTGATAAAGTTATTCAACTTGGACATTTATAATTTTTTCACAAAATTCATATTTCTCCAAGCACGAATATCGTAAGTCGACTTACAACATTTGATCAAATTTTTCAAGTCTACTTACTATGTTTTTGCTGGGAGTTTTCGTTGAAGTCAAATGTTGTAAGTCAAGTTACGATATTCCAAAATTTAAAAATTCAAGTATTGTAAGTCGAGTCACAAAATTTCTTTTTGAGATTTTTCAATTGCTAGACATTGTTAGTATTTAGTAGCTGGCACACACGGTGTTTGCCTTAATGTAAAAAAAAATTACCATTACTATATTAAAATAATATATTTTTTACGTTTTTCAAAATAAAAAAAAGTCGCATTTATATTAATTAAATTCAGTACGGAATCGTTACATTCTATTCGGAGAATTTTTTGTATTTTGTTTGGGCACTTTGCCCCACTTGAATTTTTGTTGTTTCTCCCACTCTTCACGGTGGATTTTTTTCACGTGCCCATAGACATTTGCCTTCGCGTTAAATGTCTTATCACAATAATCACATTTGTACAATTTCACGCCATTGTGCAGGGCCATGTGCTCCTATAATAAAAAAAAACCTTTTTAAATGGAATGCAATTACAAAAAGTTAAATCACACCTTTAATGTTAGGGATTTCTTAAATACTTTCTTGCATACTTCACATGGGTATTCTTTGTTTTTATGAACATACTGAACATGATTTAAAAGTGCATTTTTCGTTGCTAAAACTTTTTTGCATTGATCACATTGATATTCTGATTTCTCGTGGCCTCTCAAATGGATTTTCAATGTTACTTTGTTTTTCAGTAGCGTATCACATTTGGGACATTTTAGGCGTTCTTTAATACTATCGTGGGTTTTTCGATGGGCACTTAAATTCACAGCATCCACAAAAGAACGAGCACAAATTTCGCACATAAAGTTACGTTCTTTGATA
Source organism: Chrysopilus asiliformis (assembly GCA_964034945.1). Classification (NCBI taxonomy): domain Eukaryota; kingdom Metazoa; phylum Arthropoda; class Insecta; order Diptera; family Rhagionidae; genus Chrysopilus; species Chrysopilus asiliformis. Next base: position 99,497,539 of record OZ035961.1, read on the forward strand.
TGAACATACTGTTTATGTTTTTCAAGAACAAAACGGAATGCAAATCTACAAATAGAATAAAATGAATCAAAATTGGAGGTAAAATATGTATTCATTGGTGGCTTACGCTTTCCCGCACTCCTCACACGTATATTTCTTTTCTGTGTCACTGAAATGTGATTTCTCATGACTCTTCAGCTGAGAATTTAACACAAAACTGTGAACAATATTACTTTTTTTTGATACTAATAGTAATTTCAAATGTTACTACCTTTGGTGACACTGTGAACATCGGAAGGGACGATCTTCCTCTGGCATGTGTTGTTTCATGTGAATTTTTAACGTTACTTTACTTTTACAGACCTGCTGGCAGGTTGGGCATCTGAAAGGGATGCGATTTAAATTTTTCTATCGATTTTTAAAACTAAAAAAATATATTCATAGCTCAGCAGTTATGAAGAAAATACTTTGCTACTTACATAAATTGATTTGGATTTAAGTGGAAACTTATGTGCTCCATAATAGCTTCCCTCCGATTAAATTTCTTATTACAGCATAGAACAAATCCATCCTCTCCGTGTTTAGTCCTCATGTGACTTTTCATCGTCGCAAATGTTAGAAAAATATAGTTGCATTGCAGACAAATCAAATCAAAGAATTCTCGAAGGGGTGCATCGAGAATAATGCGATGTTTACTTTTTTGTGGTGGTAATATAAGTAATTGAGATTTTTTTTCATCGTTCTTAATCTTAAGTTGATCTTGACACCATTTCTGGAATTTCGTTAATTTCACACTATCCAAATGTGGAATTTTACTAAAATCAAATTCACTATTTTCTTCTTCTCGTATATTGATATCAGCATCCGCAACTTCTTGGTTTGTATCATTTAAATCATCATTCCAGCTAGTATTATCAAAGTTTTCTTCTGATATTTCAATTTCAATCTAAAATAAAATTAGAATATCACAATCAATTTCTTTTATTGGAAAAAAGTATATGAAATATAGGAAAGTTTAAATAATAAAGATGATCTAAAATATACTTGGCAAAGTATACAACTCGATATTGCATCTAGAAGAAAGATTTTATACAAAAATTATTTAGCGGGCTAATTAATTGATTTTCTCTTTCATTCAAAGTTTGATTACAGCTAAACCCGGAAATATGTATATCATAACTACGGCCGTATAAACAAATAAGGACTATCAAAAATAATTATTCATTTTACCGAACCGTGAGGATCGTTAGAGTTTTTGTCGGCTTCTTCGACAGACCAGAAATCTACATCGGTTGATTTTTCATTGGGAGTATCCTTAATTTCAGTATCTGCAATTTGTGTAGTTGGGCTGGGTAAACTAGTTTCTTTATTTGTGTGTTCAGCAATATCCTCGATACTGCATATGTCTTCATCTTTCTGATTTGAAGTTTCCAACAAGAGTTTTTGATTTTCTTGAATTCTATTGTAAAAATCGGAGAAGCGATTTACTTCATTAAGGCATGTAAAACAAATGAAGCTAGGCAAAGTTTCATCCTCTGTTATCTGGAAATAAATATTAATTTACGTTCTCAAATTAAACTTAACAAGCTTTTAGTTTATTTACATTTATGTTGCAAAAAGTATTTAACTTTTTGCAAATATTGCGATGTAAAATTGCATTTGTTGCATTTTCTGTAGAAATCAAACAAAGCCGGCATCTTGGGATCACTTGAGTTCTTTTATTTGGCATTTTAATAACTTCAACTCATTGTTAAAAAAATATTTCTCAAAAATCTGCACTTCTTAAAGCAAAGCAAATGCTCCACAAAACATGTATTTAATTTGTGATTTGATAGCTGAATTTAATTTGTGATTCGAGAAACCCGTGCGGTGAAAAACTCAACTTCATTTTGACTAGAGAGCCTATAATCTAGAGAGTGGACAATAGGACGTGTAAAAATGGCCGCCAAGCTGAAGAACGAGCGCGAAAAACTTTAAAATATTTTTTTTCTCACAGCAACAAAAATTGTCATGATTGTTATCATCGTAAAATAATACTAATTGATACACTTTTGCTTCAAACTGTGAACACACCTTTTTGCGGTCCTATTAAAACTCCAAATATCACATTTTAATTCGTATTTTTTTTTACTTTTTCCATTTTATCTTGCTGAAAATCAATGTATTTGGTATTTAAAAACCCTTAATCACTTTAACGCCAAACACTGAGCCTTTTAACGTCACAAATATTGTTTTTGAATACTTTTTTCTCCAACAAAGAATTCACTGAAACGGTCAAAAATGAAGGTATCGCTAAGATCTTAGGGTTATTTTAGCCTATTTTATATATTTACCCAAATTTAATATACACTTAGGGGTTAATATATACAGAAATTGTGTTAAAGTTACAAAAAAAATGCTGTGTTATGTTGTTTACAAAACTTTGTCCATTTTGCGAATACTCTCATTGTAATTCAATTTCTTGTAGAATGATGGAGTGCCAAATCCTTGCGGTCTCTACATTTTTGCCTTTTGGTATAAAGTGATATCTTTTAAACAATTGAAATATGCCTAGGGCAATCATCTTAAATATCTTTGATTTCAAACTTTTTCGTTAAAATTAAACTATGACAAAGAGAACAAGTTTGCCGTCCAGTTATTTCCATCGGACTTGCACAATGATGGCAAGTTCGACAAGACCAAGCTTCTAACGGTCGAATTAGTGGCTTTCCAGACGCTATACATGCTGGAAATCTAGCACCGCAATTTGTGCATGATGATAGACTAGAGATTTAATAAAAAACATATGAAAATTTTTGTAGAATGACAAAATGAAATCAAATAAAATACCAATCAGGTACAAGACTATCGCAAGTGAAACAATTTACGAGATCAACTTTGTTGTCGTACGGTTCGTATTTTGAGAATATATTCACAGCCAACTCCTCGTATTCCTGCCGCTTTTTCTCTGATAAGCCCTCAAGGGATTCAAGTTTTATAAAGGCTTTTGAACATGTTCCTAAAAAATATTATCTGAGTAGGAAATTTATTAGTAAAACGTGTAAATATTTTACCAAATGATCGATCAGCACAACTCGCTAACGCCAGTAGACCGTAGATTTCCTCCACGTCTAAAACGTCCTCGTATTCTCTTAGTCTGAGAGCCGTTATAACGGCACTGTGCACTATACCAAATCGTAGCTGCTTCTGGGCTAACAGCATAAAATGAAACGCTTCAGCACAATGCCAAATGCGATCAATTAAACTGGCATCTTCCGATGAGAATTCAGTCATTACTGTTGCTCGATTTAGTCCAGTAAGTGCACACTGGGCTTTAATGTGGTCTTCAGCGAGCAGGCCGGCAAGAACGTATAATTTCTTAATACGCAGCAAATCCGATTTTTTGTTTACTTCTCTTTCAGCAAGTTTGGTGAGAAGGTGAGCAGCATCTAAATAACGACCAGCTTTTCGCTGCAATTCAACGGCCTCGGGTAGTCTGCCTTCTTGCAGAAGATGAGCGGCATGCTTGCTAAGCAATGCTCCTATTTGTGGCATTTTAAATCGTTGGGCCAGTTCTACTGCTTGGCCCCATTGTCTCAGATTCACGCAGGTGTTTACCGCGGCTTTAACATCACCGAATTTTATGTAGGCAGTCACTGCCTCGTTACACATACCTAAAAAATATTCATAAATTATTCTACTATTGTTTAATCCAATCGTCAGGCCATTAAAGAGTATAAGAAAAATTTCTGAAAAAAATTACGACCGAAAAATTATGTCTTTGCTCTTAATGCCTGGAAAGTTTTTATTTACCCACAGATGCTAACATTTCTGCTAGTTTGGCTAGAAGAGGGCTCTTCTCTGGTAGTTTATTGATGCATGCTTCCAAATCGTCATACTGTTCTAAATTATATAGCGAATCCATGAGTCCTTCGATGGAGTGAGCTTTGTCGTAATATTCCTTTGCACTTTCCCTAAGAAACGTAAAAATATTTCAAGTTCCAATAATCACCAAAAAGTAACAACACCTAAATTTTAAAGTTTGAACAAGCAATCAAGCGCACATAAAAACAAAAAGATTTCATGAAAATTTAACTTATAAAGTAGACTTAAAGCAGGAATACTATAAAATCGCTTTGTCGAATCGAAATACTTCGGAAATATTTATGTGGAGGGCATTTACATTTTTGATTCAAAATTTATTCTCCGAATATTATTCATCTATCGCAGAATAAGTTCACTTATTTCAGAATTTTGTGTGTAAACGGTTGTGCAATAGGACGCAAAGTAGAGTGTCAGATGTAAACGATACCCTTAATAGGTATTGTCCATGCTTTACAGACCCCCTCTCTCTTCCATTATACTCTATAGGATACATCATATATGAGTATATTAAATTTAGTATACCGTTTGTAACGCATCAAACCAATCTTCGGACACAAAAATGAACTACACTAGGGTTTTTGGGATGACAAAAGATTTTTATTTGCGAATGTCCGTCCGTCTGTCCGTGAACACCATAACTTTCAAAACGATTGAAGACTTGCAATTTTGTATCGTAAATGGCGAGGCTAAGTTTTTGAACGGGTGAAATCGGACCATTCCTTCCTCTCCCTCATACAGGAGAAACAACTTTTTTACAATTTTCTCGAAAATGGTGACTCGTATTGAGAAATTTATGAAGGTAAAATGTGTTTAGAATATGATTTTACATAACTTATCTATACATCATAAACTAGTTGAACCACTTCTTCCCCTCCCGCATACAAATTCAATACTTTTTGTTCTAGTTTCTCGAAAACGGTGCTTGGTATCGAAAAATTTATAATGATGAAATCTGCTTCAAATATAATTTTACATAGCCGTTCCAGACATCAAAATCCAAAAGGACCAATCCATTTCCTCCCATACGATTTTTTTTCCAAAAATAAATTGGTCCGTCCCCTTATAAAGTATTTGACGATTTCCCCCTGGCAATAGTAGCCTTTTTTTTGTTTGTAAAAGCAACCACGAAATTTAAAAAAAAACATAATTTTATTGAATAATGATTACTTTTTGATTTATACATACCAGGACCGTAAATTCGCAAAATGATTTCCAATTTCTTTCCAAGCCAACTCCATCTGTTGATCAGAAATTCCGGGGCCCATTCGATAAAGTTGCACAGTTCTAAACCAATCACATAAGGTCGTGCGTAGATCTATGGCTAAATCTCTAAAATTTTAGACGGAGTTAGATTTTTACATAAATGTCCCAAATAAAGAACCACCACAAATTGAATTAAATCCTTTAAGAATATTTTGTAAAGTGTAATATTCGGTTTATTACTGATTAGCAGCCTTTAAAAATAGACTAGCCATGAACCGAAATTCTAAAGTTTTATGAACCTATACCTCGTTATATATAGAGACTGTCGCCACCGGAAAACCGAAAAATTTCGAAACGTCTTATTTTTTGTTGAAAAATCACCTCGTTTTTAAGTTTTTTAAGCAAATTAATTCTATTTAAAAAAATTTTAAGCCCTTGATCCATGAAAATTCTACTTAAATCTGTGATAACGACCGAAAATTTTGAAAATTTCAACGGACATTTTGAAAGTTTCAATGCACATAGGTTTCACGATGGCCACACTCTAGTTATACAGCCCTTTGCTTTTTGTATAAAAATCGGAAACTTCCATTAAATGCATTGCCGGCGTTACGATTCACGGCCTAACTCTTTTTTGAACAAATCTAGGCCGTATAACGAGGTAGGGGTGTACAGTGGAATCTCGGTTCGTGAACTATACTTTTAGCCCGAAAAATGACTCGGTTTGTGAACAATGTTTTAGTTTATGAACAAAATTTCAGGGCGCTTGTCATGTAATACCACAATCAGGAAAATCTTCGACAGTCGAAACGAGATTAATCTCATTCCATGTCCGTAACTAGGACGGAATTGAAATTTTGTGATACATGATAAGCTCCCATGAAAAAAATTTCAGTTCTGGAACAGCTGGTTTGGTTCATAAACGCAACGGTTTGTAAATGTTTTTCAGGTGGAGATTAGGTTCACAAACCGAGGTTCGACTGTATTGGGTAATTTTGGAAGCCTGAGGCCACTTGTGATTACCTTCTATCAGCATCCATATACAATTTTTCAGCTTCCTCAAACTCTCCGTAGAACGCATAAATTTCCGCCTTCTGTAAATTTTCTGTCGGTATTGCTTTCAAACGTTTTATAAGTTGAATTCCTGGATAATTAGTACAGCGAACAAAGGCATTTTCAGCAGTTTCCAACTCCAATTTTTTCAACGATGATTCAGCTAAAAGCCTCCACAGTCTTGGATGTGGGTTATCCTCAATAAATTGTTTCGCCTCTGGGATACCGACATGCGCCAAAAGCTCTTCAGTATCTCGAAGTGATTTTACTCGAAGTTGAACGATATGCTCAGATATGTTTTGTTGCTGTCCACTAATGATATCGTCCAATAGAACACTTGTTATTTCCAGATCTTCAAAATTGCAAATGTAACCAGAACAGGAAATTGGCTCCTCTGGATCAGAGTTACGAAGGACATACATTCGTGTTTTTTCCATTAAAGCTAGCAGTTGCGAATTGTCCTTCGCCCAACAAATCGCCCATACATCTTTACGCTCCAAACGGTTGATATTAACCTTGTTTTCATTGTTTTCGTCTAGGTTTAGGGTAGTCATTGTTCCAGCACAGTCAATTACAGCAGCAGTTCTAAAGTTTTGATTTTGATAAATATTTGAAATTCAAAATACGGCCAGTTTTTATTTTTAATTTTTGTCCTTAGTTTACTCAAAAAAAAAAAATCAAATCTATTATCGTAAATTATGTTCAAGAAATTTGGTGTATTATTTTGAATTTTGTCATTCCCCAGAGTTCTTCAGTAATTTAAAAGTTCTTTACAGTAATCCTACAATAATAACATTTTTTCTAGGACTATAAATCAAAAACTGGCTGTATTAATAGAAATAAAATTACGTTGAATTGCAGTTGATTGCCATTTTGTATGCTCGATTTGCCAACTGATAACGATTTCTCAACGCTACATGAGGTATACTATATTCATTCACAGCGCCCGATTCGCGTCCAACTAGGAGAAGTTTTTCAGATATCGCCAGGCAACAAATTGGATCCTGAGTAGGATTATTATTAATCGGTGGTTCGTACCCGCTTTTATCCAAATCGTTAAGCACTTCAGCAACTCCAGATGGAGTATCATCAATGTGAAACCTTTTATCCCTTCGTTTGTAAGTTTGATGTAAGCTTGAAGCCCCCTACAAAGAAATAGTTTTGTGAAAAAGTAGTTTTAGATTTTCTTATATTTTTCTTGTCACTTAAAATTTGTGTTTAAGAATGTCATTTAAAAAGCTAAGAATGTGTTTTTAAGTAATAAGAATCTTACCTTCGGGGTATGATAATGCCATAACAAAAATTGATCTCGTTGAGCGATAACCACATAAGTTGAATTAATTGCCACAAATTGTGGCTTTAAATCCGTATATTTAGCTAATGTAAAAATAAAATTTTCGGATTTGCAAATTAAATAAAAAAAACTATAACAAAAAACTTACAATCAACCGTGGTTCCAATTGCATTGCAAACAAGAAGTTGATAATTTTTATCCTTAAAGTTCCTTTCGACAGTCACGTTCGCATCACGAAAATTCATATTAGTACATTCAACGGCGATAACACAATGTTCTAAGGTCGAGGCCAGAGCTAAAGGCTGTTCAACTTCTTTGAGGAAACTCTGATCTGAAGTAATATTCCAAAAAGTGACAATATTGGTATTATTTGAATTTGGGTTTAAGAAAACCACAGTTTTCTCAAAGTAACACCACATATAATCTGGCCGAATATTAGCAAAGTAAATATAAGAATCCACTGCTAATGCAATTCTAAGGGATTGTCCCTCCCAAGATAACGCGGTTATTTCTCTACCCGGTATCTTTAGAGTATATTTATGAACTCCAAATGGGGTATAGAACATTACTTGGTTCGAATCTTTCGCATTTAAATCAGATTTTATTCCACAAAGGGCAATAATTGTTCCATCATGATTCCAGTGGGCGTCAATCATTTGCATATCAGCGTTTATAATGACAGGATCTAAAAAATATTTAGTTAAGTTGTTTTTTCTTCAGATAAATAAATTCTAAAAAAAATTGCCACTAACCGTCATCATTTTCATTGCGCATGATTTGAATTTTTCCGGTTTCATAGCATATTGCAAGTATTGGTCGACTTGGTGGGGCTTTTCCGTGGTACCAATTCAAAGCAACGACAGTCAGGTTTCGGGCAGAGTTCAGAGTTACGCATTGAATGTGTAATTTCATCACAAACGTTCCCTGATTATCGTATAAATGACATTCTCCAGTTGATAAACTGAATAGCAAAAGTCGACCATCAGGACTCCATTGGACAGCCGTTAAACACGTGTTTTTTAGCTCCTTGCCCCAAATTCTATTGCCATCAACTGAGCCAACTATAATAGCTCCATCCTCGTATACTATGCAAATTTTCTGCCCTTCTGCTGTCCATGCCATCCCCTTTACAACAGATTTTTTGCGATCGTTAGTCATTTCTTCATACCTTAGGAAAGAATTTTTTAAATTTTTTTTTCTCCACTAATTTAACTAATACAAAAAAACTTTACCATGACCCTTTATAAATCATCCAAACCATAATCACCCCGTCCCGATCTGAAGACGTTAACTTTTGCTGAGATTCATTCCATGTTACAACCTGAAAAAGAATTCAGGTTGTAGACTTTTGAACGAAAGAAAAGAATGCTTAGTTTTTAATTACCTGAATCGGTGCTTTATGTCCCTCGAGAGTTTGATTCATTGATAAATTGCTTAGTGCCGCTAATCCCCCGCGATTTGTCCCATTGCCAGTTGCTAAAAAATTAATAAAAAATAGTAAAAATTTTAAATCTTAGACAACTAAATTGTGGCGAACCAATAACGAAATTATTTTGGAAAAGGCGTAAATGTTATTTTTCTAGGAGTGGTCTAAAATTGGAAATTAAACCCAGATTACGTTTATGAAATTTCAGTAGGGATTTGTATGGAATTTTAGTATGAAGCGAAGCTCGAAATCGTTCAAAAACTATAAATTGTGGTTTTTTCTCTTTAGTTTATTAATATTAAATTTGGCTAATACATATTTATTTACCCTGTTCAAGTTTTAAAACCTTCAAAAGTCCATCGTTTCCACCTACAGCTATATATCCTTGCTCTCTATTCCATGCGATACAATTTAATCGCATATTATTGGGAATTGCGATCTAAATTAATAAATTATAGTAGCAGTTATTTAACAAAAATTCAAAGATTGTGAATTTTACCTTCTTGCTCAAGTAAACAAACATTTTTGCGTATATTTTTTAACTTTCTGGCGAAGTATCTTTCAGGTGTATAAAATCATCAAGCCAGGTAAAAATTTTTTTTGTTTATATCAATGTTACCATAGCAACGTTCGGTTTTAAAAGATGTATCTAAAATGCGTTTTTATTGGAACATATCTTGTTTTTTTCTCTCGATGTAGAATGTTTTGTTTTGTATTTTTGGTTAGACGTAATATTTTTCTTTATTTAAAATTTTAATCGCGTTTTTTATATTTCTTGTTTGTTTGAATACTACGAGCTCTTCAAAATCAGTTAATATATTTAAAAATAAAACAAAATCGATTTTTTGTTCTTTATAATTTTTGTCAAGTATTGTACTCCAATGCTAAACGTCATATTTTGTACGTAGCCCAAATGTCATTATCGGAGAAGTTTTGTTTATATCTCTAGCAAAAATTAGTTTTTCTGATTTTTCAACGGGATAAAAAGAAAAATCTTAAGGAATTTCGCATTAAATGAAGTGAGGGCAAAATGATCTGCCGTTTATGTTTGTTGGAATCTTTAAATTACATTGAAATATTTGGAAATAAGGGATGTGAAATGAAAATCGCTTTTGTAATTGCTGAACATTTTTGGTTTACAGTAAAGAAAAACTGATATATTGATTCAATTTTTATATTTTTAATAAATTTTCTCAATTTTAGCTTAAGGAAGATGATTCCACTTCAAAAATGATATGCTCCAGTTGCTGGCATAAAACTAAAGACTTCCACGAATTTTACCTAAACATTAAAGATGCCCAAGAAAGACTCTCAACCCAAACTAAAGATGTACCCGCAGTTCCTGAGATTGTTTCCATTAAAGTGGAAGTTGATGATTGGCCAAGACAGGGAAATATAGAAAATATCGAACTCAACGGTTTAGTAGGTAAAGTTGGGTAGAAGATCTGTAGCATTTGATATTTGTATCCAATACGAAAACCCTATATGGTGGAACCGAGGTTCGTGAACTTAATCCGTTCCTGTAGGATGTTCACAAACCGAAACATTTACAAATCTAGGCGTTCACGAACCGAGGTTTCAGTGTTTACGAACCTTACATTTCTATTTATTTTAGAAGATGCATGCAAGACTGAAGATAGTAAAAATATTCTAATTCCACAAATTGAAATGAGAGAAGGTAAACATCAAATATGTAGATTTTATTTCAATCTCTAAAAAATATTTGTTTCACATCCAAAAGATCCCTTCAACAACAAACAACAAGAAAATAGTCCTGAAACTAAAAAAAGGAAATTAAGATCACGAAAAGAAGACACAAAACCGATTAAAAATGCAAACAGATCGAGCCGGAGAAACACAGATTCCTTACAGGATGTTGAATCAAAATCCGCTGAAAGTGATAATGGTGATGATTATTATGATGATACTAGAACAAGCGATGATAACTTGGCATCGGATGATGTTTTACAAAAGCGCAAGTATCAGGAAAAGAAGAAGGAGGACGATGAAAAAATCGCTAAATTTATGAAGCTCGAATGTAATTGGTGCCGTTTCGAAGGCAAAACTTTCGCAAGTATTAAGAAACACTGTCGAAAAGAACATAAACTGGAGGGTTTTATAGTTTGTTGTCAGAAAAAATTCCTTGAAAAAAGACATCTTATAGAACATGTAAATTTACATTTGAACCCTCAGGATTTTACGTAAGTTAAATATCGTTATACTTTCGGAGAAAAGCGATTGATTTTTTTTTTGGGGAACTCTAATTAGTCGTTTTAAAGATGTTTCTAATTATGTTAAATACAATTCAGCTTTTTGTAGATGCCAAATATGCGATAGAACTTTCGCTTACATGCATAGCTTTAAGAATCATATGACCCAGCATAATGAGGATAAACCATTTAAATGCGATAAATGTCCCAAAGTATTTGCTAATCAAGTGGCACTCAAAAAGCACACAATCGTTCACATTCCAGCCGAAGAAAGACAGTATTTTTGTGATCAATGCAGCAAAACGTAAGTTACACAACTATCATACAGAGTAAAAGTCGTAAAGATCACAATATTTTATTAGTTTTCCGTCCAAGAACCGATTAGATACCCATCAAAAACTAAGTCACGGAAATGCTTATAATCGCATTTGTGATATTTGCGGGAAAGTGGTACGAGGGAAAACCCTTTTTGATGAACATCAGAGGCAGCATGCAGGAATTGTACAACCTAAAGTTCAATGTCCCCATTGTTCGAGATGGTATAAGAGTAAGCATAGTTTAAGAAATCACATCAAACGTGATCACACAGAAACAACGGAGACAGAGTTAATATGTGATATATGCGGCGAGGAGAAACCTTCAAAGGAATCCTTAAGACGCCACAAAAAGAACAAACATTTCCTATTGAATTCTCTTCAGTGTTCGCTTTGTAACCGAACGCTGAATAGTCCGATCGCCCTAAAGGTTTGTAGTTGATTCGGTTTTAAAGTTTTTATTCAGTTTATGGAAATATTGTAGGAACATATGACGACTCATACTGGGGAATCGTTATATACATGCCCATACTGCCCTAAAACCTTCAGTTTTAACGCCGCACTACACTTGCATAGGAAAAATGTCCATCCTAAGGAGTGGGAGGAATCCAGGAAGCAGCGGATCGGCTAAACAGAAAATCTCAATACTGAAAATTACATCTCAAAATCTGGTGATACCACTAATGTATTTGCTGGCGATAGTGGTAGCTAGATATAAACAATTTAAAAATGCAACTTTGACTTTAGTTAGAGGATTTGATTTTTCAAGAATTTTGTTGTGAATATATTTGCAAATTCTGCGGAGCTATATACATTTTTTAAATTTGTATTTGGAAATTGTCGTTAACTTAAAAAAGCTCGAATTACAATTGAAATTTAAAATTTACTCTTTTTTTTGTCTAACTGTTGTTCGGCACTGTACAAATGTTGGGTGATGAACATTTCCCTTCAAAATTTCAGAGATTCTAGTTTTATTTTTGGAACGCAGCACAAATGTCATTCTAAGAAAAGTTTTGTTTATATCTCGTAGCAAGGAGTCCTTTTTCGATTTTCCTACGGGATAAAAAGAACAACTTGAAGAATTTTTTTGTTATTTAAAGTGTGGCAAAAATGACTTGCCGGTTGTGTTTGTTGGAATCTTTAAATTACATCGAAATATTTGGAAATTAGGGATGTGAAATGAAAATCGCTTCTTTAATTGCTGAACATTTTTGGTTTACAGTAAAAAAAACTGATATATCTATTAAATTAATATATTTTTAATAAACTTTCGCAATTTAAGCTTAAGGAAGATGATTGCACCTCAAAAATGATATGCTCCAGTTGCTGGCATAAAACTAAAGACTTCCACGAATTTTACCTAAATATTAAAGATGCCCAAGACAGACTCTCAACCCAAACTAAAGATGTACCCGCAGTTCCTGAGATTGTTTCCATTAAAGTAGAAGTTGATGATTGGCCAAGACAGGGAAATATAGAAAATATCGAACTCAACGGTTTAGTAGGTAAAGTTGGGTAGAAGATCTGTAGTATTTGATATTTGTATCCAACACGAAAACCCTATACGGTGGAACCGAGGTTCGTGAACTTAATCCGTTCCTGTAGGATGTTCACAAACCGAAACAATTCACAAATCTAGGCATTCACCAACCGAGGTTTCAGTGTTTACGAACCTTACATTTTTATTTCTTTTAGAAGATGCGTGCAAGACTGAAGATAGTAAAAATATTCTAATTCCGCAAATTGAAGTGAAAGAAGGTAATCATAAAATATTTAGATTTTATTTTACTACAATCTTTGGGAAACATTTGAAAAAATGTTTGTTTTACATTTAGAAGACCCCTTCAACAGGAAACAAAAAGAGAATAGTCCTAACACTAAAAAAAGGAAATTAAGATCACGAAAAGAAGACACAAAACCGATTAAAAATGCAAACAAATCGAGCCGGAGAAACACAGATTCCTTACAAGATGTTGAATCAAAATCCGCTGAAAGTGATAATGGTGATGATTATTATGATGATACTAGAACAAGCGATGATAACTTGGCATCGGATGATGTTTTACAAAAGCGAAAGTATCAGGAAAAGAAGAAGGAGGACGATCAAAAAATCGCTAAATTTATGAAGCTCGAATGTAATTGGTGCCGTTTCGAAGGCAAAACTTTTGCAAGTATTAAGAAACACTGTCGAAAAGAACATAAACTGGAGGGTTTTATAGTTTGTTGTCAGAAAAAATTCCTTGAAAAAAGACATCTTATAGAACATGTAAATTTACATTTGAACCCTCAGGATTTTACGTAAGTTAAATATCGTTATACTTTCGGAGAAAAGCGATTGATTTTTTTTGGGGAACTCTAATTAGTCGTTTTAAAGATGTTTCTAATTATGTTAAGTACAATTCAGCTTTTTGTAGATGCCAGATATGCGATAAAACTTTCGCTTACATGCATAGCTTTAAGATTCATATGACCCAGCATAATGAGGAAAAGCCATTTAAATGCGATAAATGTCCTAAAGTATTTGCTAATCAAATGGCACTCAAAAAGCACACAATCGTTCACATTCCAGCCGAAGAAAGACAGTATTTTTGTGATCAATGCAGCAAAACGTAAGTTACACAACTATCATACAGAGTAAAAGTCGTAAAGCTCACGATATTTTATTAGTTTTCCGTCCAAGAATCGATTAGATACCCATCAAAAACTAAGTCACGGAAATGCTTATAATCGCATTTGTGATATTTGTGGAAAAGTGGTACGAGGGAAAGCCCTTTTCGATGAACATCAAAGGCAGCATGCAGGAATTGTACAACCTAAAGTTCAATGCCCCCATTGTTCGAGATGGTATAAGAGTAAGCATAGTTTATGTAATCACATCAAACGTGATCACACAGAAACAACTGAGACAGAGTTAATATGTGATATATGCGGCGAGGAGAAACCTTCAAAGGAATCCTTAAGACTCCACAAAAAGAATAAACATTTCCTATTGAATTCCCTTCAGTGTTCGCTTTGTAACCGAACGCTGAACGGTCCGATTGCCCTAAAGGTTTGTAGTTTCATTCGGTTTTAAAGGTTTTAGTCAGTTTATGAAAATATTGTAGGAACATATGACGACTCATACTGGGGAATCGTTATACACATGCCCATACTGCTCTAAAACCTTCAGTTTTAACGCCGCACTACACTTGCATAGGAAAAATGTCCATCCTAAGGAGTGGGAGGAATCCAGGAAGCAGCGGATCGGCTAAACAGAAAATCTATACTGAAAATTACATCTCAAAATCTGGTGATACCACTACACCCATACCTCGTTATACGGCCCCTCTTTATACGGCTTTTCGCTATAACGGCCTTCTTTAATTAAGGCACTTTTTCGATTTACGGCCCAAAATATTTCGTTATACGGCCGAAAAAAAATTGGGGAAAAAAAAATCAAAAGCTATAATTGCCAATCTGGCAATTATTGAAAACCCGTATGGTGATTTAAGTGAACGGCGAACAGTTCTATCAAAATTCCACTTTGAAGTCAAACTTTCCAATAAGATTTTTTTAAATGTATTCCAATCGAATTTTGATTTATGGGAGTTTTATGTAGAATCATATCCTAAATAACTTTTGTTCTTGCACTTTTTTGATAAGATGCCGTTTTTTAGATATTCACAAAAAATTGTCTATTTTTGCCCATTAACGAACTTAGCCTTGCATTTTACGAAACCATACGGGTATAAACCATGGCCGAATTATACAAGGTCTGTTTGACAGCTCAGTCTCTCTTGGCTCTGACGTCATCGGCAAGAAATTCTTATACGACTCAATGGGAATTTTCCCTAATTCTCAAATCTAGCTAACATCTAGCTAACAACTCCGTACGCACAATCTACATTACAAAGAATTTCTTGCCGATGACATAGCAAAATGGTGGCTGTCGAAAAATAACCAGCAGACCTTGTATAATTCGGCCAGGGTATAAACATAATTTCACATAATTTAGTGCCGATTCTTCATGTTCATTTTCGTCATCAGATTAACCGATTTAAACATTTTAATTTATGTTTTTTATGATGTATAATGGACATGTGCACATGAATTTTTTTTTAATTTTTTGAAGTTATCTTTTTATGTACATATGATTTTTTTTTGTTATTGAAGTTATCCTTATATTACTTGTTATGTATTTTTATTTTGTATGTAAGCATTTTTAAATGAAATAAAAAGAAAAAAATGCATTTTAAACTAAAAACTACGTTATTTAAAAAAAATTGGAACGGATCCTATTGAATTTGTATGGGTTTGTATGAAAATAATTGATTCGTTATACGGCTTTTCGCTTTACGGCCAACTTTCCCGGAACGTATCTAGGCCGTAAAGCGAGGTATGGGTGTAATGTATTTGCTGGTTAGATATAAACAATTGAATAATTTTGTTGCCATGAATATATTTGTGAATTCTGAGGAGCAGTACACATTTTTTAAATTTGCATTTGGAAATTGTCGTTAACTTATAAAAGCTCTAATTAGAATTAAAATTTAAAACTTAAGTCCGTAACAGATTGACCGGCAGTAGCAGTAGCAGTGGCAGCAAAATGTTCTGATTGGCTGAAATCCGACAACATGGCGGCACATGCAGTGAAAATATTTTTGCTGCTCGGTCATCTCAAATCCTAATTTTGCTGCATGTGCACATGCAGCAAATTTTAGTGAGGTTAGGTTTTTCAAAAAAAGCACCAAACGATATAAATACATTTGACAGCTGAAAGAAAAAATCAACTCAGTTTCTTTGAAGACTTAGTGTGTGCTTAATATTAGTTTTTATTAAAAATGGAAGAGAAATTGATTAACAAAAAAACAAAAAACTGAATTTGGTCTGAAATCTGAGACACTAGTAACCGAATGTCAAAATGTTGCTGCCACTGCATGTGAAATCCAATGTGTTTCAACGAACAGCATTTCTCTATTTACTGCCACTGCTACTGCTACTGCCGGTCAATCTGTTACGGGCTTTACTCTTTTTTTTTGTCTAACTGTTGTTTGGCACTGTACAAATATTGGGTGATGAACATTTCCGTTCAAAATTTCAGAGATTCTAGTTTTATTTTTGGAACGCAGCACAAATGTCATTCTAAGAAAAGTTTTGTTTATATCTCGTAGCAAGGAGTCCTTTTTCGATTTTCCTACGGGATAAAAAGAACAACTTGAAGAAATTTTCCATTACTTAAAGTGTGGGCGAAATGATTTGCCGGTTGTGTTTGTTGGAATCTTTAAATTACATTGAAATATTTGGAAAGAAGGGATGTGAAATGAAAATCGCTTCTTTAATTGCTGAACATTTTTGGTTTACAGTAAAAATTACTGATATATCTATTAAATTAATATATTTTTAATAAATTTTCTCAATTTAAGCTTAAGGAAGATGATTGCACCTCAAAAATGATATGCTCCAGTTGCTGGCATAAAACTAAAGACTTCCACGAATTTTACCTAAATATTAAAGATGCCCAAGACAGACTCTCAACCCAAACTAAAGATGTACCCGCAATTCCTGAGATTGTTTCTATTAAAATGGAAACGGATGATGATTTGACTCAAGACTACAAAGATGATAACACCGAAACTACTGAAGGTAACGGTCAAAGCCAGTATTCCAAAAATTTCATTTTCTACTAGTTTTTTTTAGAAGATGTTTTCAAGAAAGAGCACAGTAAAATATTAATTCCGCAAATTGAGATTAAAGAAGGTAAGCAATATGTTTACATATTTAGTCCTGTCGCTGGGTCAAAGTGATATTTTTTAGGCGAACACGTTTCTGACGACCAACAGAAAGTAGATGCCAATCGGATTGCCGAAAAGAAGTTAAGAGGGCGAAAAGTAGTAAATATTCTCGCTAAAAAGATGAAAAATTCTAGTCGAAAAAGGAGAGCTTCAACGCGAAAAGTAAACACTAAACTACTTGAGAGTGATGATGATAATGACGAGGACTACGGCGACGATATCAGAGAAAGTGATGGTGATTTAGATACTGACGAAGTATATAGAAAACAGTTAAAATATCAAGAAAGGAAAAAAGAGGATGATGCGAAAATTGCTAAGTTTATGAAACTCGAATGCAATTGGTGTCGTTTCGAAGGGCCAACATTCGCAAGTGTTAAGAAACACTGCCGAAAAGAACATAAAAAAGATGGTTTTATAGTTTGTTGTCAAAAGAAATTTCTAGAGCGACGGCAACTCTTAGAACATGTAAACTTGCATTTGAACCCTGAGGATTTTACGTAATTTCTTCAAAAATATTTTTTTGATCAGATTGCTTAAATTTATATTTTTAGATGTAAAATATGTAAAAGGACGTTTTCGTATATGCGTAGTTTTAAGAATCATATGACACAGCACAGTGAAGTGAAACCATTTAAATGTGATAAGTGTCCCAAAGAATTCGGTAATCAAGTCGCACTAAATCAACATCAAGTAGCCCATATACCACTCGAAGAGAGGCAGTTTTTGTGTGATCAATGCCATAGAAGGTAAGATAATTTACAATCACTAAAAGTATTCATTTGTTTTCTTACAGTTTCCCATCTAAAAATCGATTGGAAACTCATCAAAAAGTAACGCATGGTAATGCATACAGTCGTATATGTGATATTTGTGGTAAAGTAATTCGTAAAAAAACGATCTTCGATGAACACCAGCGACAGCATGCCGGAATTGTACAACCGAAAGTCCAGTGTCCTCAATGTGGCAGATGGTATAAGGATAAATACAGCGTAAAACGCCATATAAATCGTGACCATTTGGAAGTCGTAACAGAAAGTGATTTAACTTGTAATATTTGTGGTGTTGTGAAACCTTCCAGAGAATCTCTAAGACGCCATAAAAAGAATAAACATTTATTACTGGATTCCCTACAGTGTGGGCTTTGTCAACGAACGCTAAATAGTCCGATTGCACTAAAAGTACGTAGTTTAATTTGAATTTAATTTTTTTTACTCAGTTGATGGATATCTTTCAGGAACATATGACGACACATACTGGGGAAGCCCTATATACATGTCCGTACTGTCCCAAAACCTTTAGTTTTAATGCGGCACTTCACCTGCATAGAAAAAACGTTCATCCGTCAGAATGGGAGGAATCTAGAAAAAAACGTACTGGCCAATTGATATCAATAGAGAGTAAAAATACAAAATCAGATGAAACTAAAACTGTTGGTGATGTAGTCAAATAAATGAATAAACCAGCTAGAATTTATTTTATTTATTTCCCTCTATAGGATTTTTTCTACCGTTTGAAATGTTCTGTACGAAATGTCGCCCATAAATAAATTACATTAGCGTATTTAGAATTATGAAAACATTTCATTTACAAAGGCAAAACAAGTTTACATACATGTAAAATTATGATTGCTTACCTGTAATTTTTAATGGAATAATTAAAAGTTAGAGAAATTCTACATTAATGTACAATGTATTTAATTTTAATAATTTACACAATTCTTTTCTTTTTTTAAAAAAAAATCTCATTGATAATTTTTTACAATCTCTTTTCGATCGAAGTTTTTATAATAACAATATTTTTTATAATTAATAATTTTAAAATATTTAATTTCATTCCATTTCATTTGTTGACAAAAAAAAATATAAGGCATCATTTTAATTATTTTTTGATTTTTTCTTGTTTCGAATTTCCCGCGAACGCATAAGGGCTAGATTCGCGGGACTGAACGAAGAACAGGAATTTAGACGTCAGTTTTTTCGCATGGCGGTCCCAGAATTTTGTTGATTTGGTCCAGTTGTGATTAGTTTTTCGCAGAATTTTGTGAATTTTGCCAACTAAAATGGTGTTTGAACTTTCGCGGCGATAGCTTGGCGCTCGAAAAAAACCGGAGCATATTTAGTAATAAAGTGTAATCTTTCTATGGTCACAACAAGAATTTTTAGATTGAAATCAATACGCTGAAAACCGGAGAACTTCCGAAAAAAACAGATTCTTTTATATTGGATTTTTAATCGTTGGATATTATTCGATAGAATAAACAAATATTTAGGATTAGGTAGAAAAACGGTAGCAAAATGCTGAGAAAAAAGAAACAGGAGGAACAAAGAAAACGCGAGGAGGAGGAAGCAGCGGCACATGTAAAATTATCGGAAACATAATGATTTTTTTTTAAACATGTAAAGTCATTTCAGGCCTTCAAAGAGTTTGTAGAAACCTTCCAAGAATCTCCTGGCGCTTCTCAAAAAGTCTGGGTGAAGGCAGGCACTTATGACGCTGGATCGAGAAGTACGCATTAACAAACTCTTGAACTAAATAAATAAAAACCATTTAATGTTTTCGTAGAGGAAGATCACAGAGAAAAGGGTAAATTGTATAAGCCAAGTTCAAGGCTACCTCACGAGGAGAAGAGCACCGCAGAGAAGGCGCAAGAGTTTGCAAGGATTTTGGCATCGGACTCCAAAAAGGATGCCTTGAACTTGAAGAAGAGAAGTCAGGAGAAGAAGAAAAGCAATTTGGAGCTTTTCAAGGAGGAGCTTAGACAGTAATCATTGAAAAATTGTTGCTTCTCGTAAATTAATGTGGCATTTTTATGGTTTTAGAATTCAAGAAGAGCGTGAAGAACGCCACAAATACAAAAGTATGGCTAGGCAGGCGGTTTCTGCCCAAGAGAGTGACGCTCCACGTGAATCTGCAGCCGGATCTTTTGATAATGGGGATCCTAACACTACAAATTTGTATTTAGGAAACCTTAGTCCAAAGGTATTACCGCATTTTTAAATGTTCAAACTTCAATTGAAACTTTTGGTGTATGTAGATATCGGAGCAGCAGCTAATGGAGTTGTTTGGCCGCTATGGACCTTTAGCTAGTATTAAAATCATGTGGCCCAGGTCAGAGGAAGAGAAGTCACGCGGACGAAATTGTGGATTTGTTGCCTATATGAGCCGCAAGGATGCCGAGAAGGCTCTTCGAAGTTTAAATGGTCGAGATATAATGGGTTATGAGATGCGTTTGGGCTGGAGTAAGTCTGTCCCAATTTTAAATCATCCCATTTATATTCCGCCAACATTGTTAGAGTTTACACAACCACCGCCGACCTCGGGTTTGCCATTCAATGCTCAACCGCCACCAAATGAAATGAATAACGTATGATTTGTGAAATTATTTCCAGACGGTTATTAATTTGTTGAGAAATTTTAGTTACCAAAGGGAGATTATAAGGAATATTGTGAAGATCCAGATAAGCGAGAGGATATGGAAAAAGTATATATTAATTTAATTGAAATATCTTTTGTAATTTTTGTTATTTTAGCTTCTTGAGAAATGTGTGGTCAAGGTTGTCGTGCCAAATGAGAAGTAAATATCTTGCTAATATAATTTCGTCAATATTGATTATCTAATGCGGTTTCTTCTATTAGTAGGACGTTTTTAGCTCTGATTCATCGCATGATTGAATTTGTGATTCGAGAAGGGCCACTTTTTGAAGCAATGGTTATGAGTCGTGAAATGGATAATCCAATGTTTAGGTAGTTTTTCATTTTCATTTGGCTTTGATTTGTATAAATTTTTGTTTAACGAATATTTTTATATTAGTTTTTTGTTTGAGAATGAGAGTCCTGCTCATATTTATTATCGTTGGAAGTTGTTTTCACTGCTTCAGGGCGATACACCAAATGAATGGCGGGAGAAAGAGTTTCGTATGTTTAAAGGTAAAAAAAATAGAGTTTAAGATTTAAAATATTTGTAATGTGGTAAATTTTTTCTCCAAATTCTGTAATTTTAATTTTTTTAAGGTGGTCCGATTTGGAAACCACCACGGGTCAATTTCTATACCCAAGGAATGCCAGATGAATTAATCATTGATGAAGATGCACCCGATGCGAATAAAGGAGCACTGTCCAATGCGTAAGTTCACTTCCTTAACTTTTAGTTGTGTTATAATTGTTACAGGACATTAGATTTGTAATGAGCAAGCTAAACACCTCACTAACGGTAATGATAAAAATTATGACTTTAGCGGTTTAGGGGATAGCTGGTGAGGAGATTACATGGAGCGGGCTGGGTGGATTTAAGCAGGAAATTTGTTTAACTATGAAAAGTACTGTTATTTCTTATCTTTGGTCCAATTATCTATCCAGATGTATAAAAGTTCATTGAAATTGATAACATACACACAAAAATTACGATTTTTTATATGTATGTATAGATTGTTGTAGCAGATATCTAATGGCGGCAGCGAAACTAGGAGTTAGTAAGACTCCGTAATGTTACGGGGGAGAGGGGGTTTCTCAAGATTTAAGCCTCAAATTTTCGGTTGCTAAAAGAAGATTTAGCTAGGGCTTTAATTTTAAGGGGTTCGCAACTAATTTTTTCGTGTGGCCAAAATTTACAGTAACGCCATTACTATGACACTATGACTTATTTAAAATAAATTTTCACATTTGTTTACTTTTTGATTGATTTTTCCAGACAACGTGATCGATTGGAAGATTTGATCCGCCATTTAGTGCCAGAACGCTGTCGGATTGGCGATGCTATGATATTTTGTATTGAACACGCTGAAGCTGCAGATGAAATCGCCGAATGTATAGCCGAAGCGCTGGCAAATCCTGAAACTATTGTTAGTAAAAAAATTGCCCGTCTTTATCTGATCTCAGATATTTTACACAATTGCACAGTAAAAGTTTCAAATGCTAGTTTTTTCCGAAAAGCGTAAGTTTTTTCTCACTAATTTTATATGGTAAATAATTATAATAAGTTTTATAAAATTGTATCTTCCTTTAGAATGGAAAAGAACTTATCGGATGTTTTTCATTCATTGAATTCATATTACATGGCAATGGACAGTCGTTTGAAAGCAGAAGGTTTTAAAGTTCGGGTGATGCAAGTTTTCCGAGCTTGGGAAGAGTGGGCTGTATATCCACGAGATTTTTTGTCACGCTTGAAAAATGTTTTTCTTGGATTACCACCGGTTTGTTGGACAATTCAATAACTTTTTTGGATTTTAGAATTACTTTTCCTTATATTAAGCCACCGGAGAAAAAACCAGAGCCTGAGCCGGCCCCATTATCGGGCGATGAAAAAGATGACGAGGACTTGGATGGTGTACCGTTGGATGGAGCTGCTTTAATTAAAAGTGCTTTACTTCGGGGCATTCCAGAAGTATCTCAGGCTGTAATCAAAGATACTCCAACTGGTCAGCAGGACGTTAGTGAAGATATGGAGTATGATGATGATATCGATGGAATTCCACGTAATAAATTTGTCTTTTTATTTGATAATGGTGTGATAAATTATGGAGTAATTTTAGTTGATGAAGACATTGATGGAATACCATTGGACAAAGTCGATGGCGGTTCGTTAAATCCACGAACTGGCGGTTTTATACCATCAAAATGGGAAACCGTCGATCCCGAACAGGTTACAACATTTTTATGGTTAAAAAATATTTATCACGACTACTTTTTCTTTTCAAGATTGAAGCACAAGCAATTACGACAAGTAAATGGGACACTTTAGATCCAGTTGCACCGGAACCTCCGGCTTTTTACGACTCTGACAAAAGCAATGACAGTACGAGCAATTTTGACTCGATAAAGTAGAAAAAAAATCAAAAGTTTTGAACGATTTTATAATCAAAGTTATTTTCCTAGGAGTGAAATTGAGGAAAAGCGAAATAAGTTAAGAGAAATTGAACTGAAGACAATGCAATATCAAGACGAATTAGAATCGGGCGAACGCAACTTGAAATCAGGATGGACCATTGCACAGCAAACAGATCACTATCGTAGGAAATTGCTTCGAAAAGTGAGATAAAGATTTTATTCTTAACAAATTATTACATTTCTTTATACCTTAGTCTGGAAAAGAATTATACACTAGTGAAACAGAATCGCCGTCCGAAAAGTACTTCCCACTAAGAAAAGAGTCGGGAAAACGTAGCCCTAGTCCGAGTGAATCGTAAGTTTGACGACATAAAAATATTTTAAATATAAAAAAAACACTTTATTTGTAGATCAAGCTCCCGTAAATCGAAAAGGTCAAAAAAATCTTCATCTCCATTATATGTAGGGCGTTCTAGTCCTGTTCGAACAAAACGACGTTCACGGTCACCGACAACCAAACGCAGTGCCCGAAGTTCAATTTCCCCTGCACGCCCCTCAAAATCACGACGAAATCGGTCAAGAAGTTTGTCCCGATCACCGGTGAAAACTTCAACTAAATACGATTTAAGCCCACGTAGAGTGGGGTAGGTTTAAAACGATATATAAAATGTATTTTTGTCTAAAACTTTTTTCAAATTCAGGTCGAAGCGATCACCTGAAAAAACTCGCAGTAAACGAGAAATTTCACCACAGTATGTTAAAACATCGCCATCTCGTCATCGTTCGGAGAAACATAAACATAAGCATAAATATTAAATGTAGTTTTTAATTTTATTTAATTTTACCTTCAAATTTTTAAACAGCAGTTTTTATTTGTGTAATGAATCGGCTATAAAAATAAATTGAATTCTAATTTCCACATTTTTTGTTGAATTCTAATTTCCACATTTTTCTAGGAGATGTTGAGAAAATCTGACCCGATTGTCGAAAACAATTAAGATTTAGACAATGAGGCATGCTTCAGATTTCAATTTTTGTTGCAAAACACTTAGGCCCGTTTGCTGATACAAGTCATAACTATTTAAGTTATGCTTAGCCTTCTTAAACCATAGAAATTCTGGCACTTAACAAATTTAAGTTCGACATAAGTTGCTAAGTTTCGTTGGTGCAAACCGCTCTTAATACTCAATGTTTAATGTTTAAGGTGCAGTTTATGCGGATCGGATCTTTCAAAGGATGCTTTTCTCAGGGAGGTATTTTGTTCTAATTTTTAAATTAGATTTTTCATACAGGAAAATCTATTTCTTTTGTGTTGTTTTTCAAAGATATGTTTTTTTTCCAACTTGTTCAAAACAATTCAAATAAAACACATCAAATTTAGTCAATAATACTTTACGTTTTATTAATTTTATAGAATCGCCAATAAACATCGAAATAAAAAGGTTTTATCCGATAATCTTGGACAATCAATATATTCTTTGTTATTACAAATTTAAGCAAAATAACTGAAATTTGTTGGCCAAATTCTAAATATACCTTTTTTTTTTAATTTTTTAACTTACATTTTACATAAATGGGGAAGCAAAAAACTTATTTTTAATTAAATTTGAGTTCATCTTCTATTACTAAGAATGTATTTAAGCGATAACAAACTAAAAGTAAATAACTAAATGGAGGTTAGAAAAGAACGGAGCAATAAAAATTGAAATAGAAAAATAAATAAAATGCTTTGCGTTGCGTGAATGGAACGAAAAAAAAATTAAATGTCTCAGATTCATTGTAATCATAAGAAATTTGTTAATGCAAATATAGAATGCATTTGGTTCGTTAGTAATCAGCTAAAAAAGTCAATTATACGTATATATATGTAGATATATAAAAAAAGTTTAGATTTCAGATTAAGATCAAGATCGTCAATATTAGAACTGCATATTATGATTCATCAACATTGTTATCATAGCGCCCAGCGTTTTTATTTATTTTTCTATTTCCTTCCTCCCCTCTTTTTCGGTGGGAAATTTTCAATGAATTCGCCATCATCACTAAAGGCAGGTACATCCTGACCGAGTTTTTTTTTAGCTTCCGCTACATCTGAAAGTTATATAAATGCATTAGAATTTTTAATTAATCATTTTAAATATTTTAAGTTAAGACTGGATAACATTGTAATTAATTGAAATCAAATGACGAAAATGGGTCATTTATGCTTAAGGGTTGTCCATAAAATACGTCACGCTTTTAGAAGAAGGTTTTGCAATAGTGTGACGGTGGTACAAAACTCAAAACAAAAGAAGCCTAAAATTACCGTGACGTATTTTATGGGCATCCAATTTGTCTACTCGTAAAAGTCTACTCGTAAATGTCTGTCCACATGTTCAATGAATGCGAAAAACATAAAAAAATCTTAAAAAATTAATTTTCTTACCACGAGGAACGGTTTTCGTGATGGTGGTGACAATTGGTTCGCCAGGCTCAATGATTTCCTCTTCAAACTCTTCAATGATTTCCTGTTCATCCTCATCACCCTCTACTGGAACAGGATCAAAAGCCGTACGTGTTGACTTCTTTACGGTACCATCGGATCTAACGATCGTAGTAATGAACTCAGTACCACCCTTGACCTTACGCGTTTCCAATGTGGTGACATCTCCGGGATTTTCCGATGGGATGACCTTTTTTGTTCCGGATTTGCATGGGAGCTCAGTAGTTTCGGTGATATGTTTAATTTTCTGGGCTTCCTTCTTCTGTTTCTCGTAGATCTTAATCTCCCTCTCTGTTAGTTCGGTGGTGGTTTGCTCAAAGACAGTTCTACTTGTGCTCTCCTTCTTTTCGGCCTTTTTAACAGTGGTAGCAGCACGGAATTCAGTGCCTCCAGGACACTTCATTGAGACGATATTGACTTGGTCGTCCTGGTTGAATCTGTTTTTCTTGACCTTCTTCTGAGTGTTATCCGTTAAAGCCTGAAAGTTTTGCTGTTGGAGCTGCTGCTGTTGGAGCTGCTGCTGTTGTTCCAATGAGTTCTTCCTGGTCGATTTGCTTGACTTTCCACTGACCTCATGGGTTTCAGTGACACGTCTGCTTTCCTCAACGCGTTGCGATTTAACATTGTACTCCTGGGACGTGTTCTCCTCTGAGTTGGTCTTCTTAAGGGAGGTGCGACGTTGTTGAGGCTGTTGCTGCTGCTGTGGTTGCTTGGTCATGGTTGTGGTGACCTTGCGTCCAGGGGTAGTTTGCTCCGTCTCAGTGGTTTCGGTTTCTTCTTGTACTTCCTCCTCGTCGTAGAAAGTTCTTGTTCGAATACTACTGGTGCCATCAGCATTAACAGTGGTGGTAATTTCCTCCCGACCACCGGGTATCTTCCTAGTAACAACAGTTGCATTCGGATTATTCTTAGCCACAGTAGTATCCGTTCTCTTCGTTGTTCTCTTAGTAGATGTTTCCTCCTCTAGTTCTTCGGTGGACACTGGCTTTGGATCATAGAAAGTCTTGGTTTGGAACTTCTTTGTACCATTGGGTTGTGGAGTTTCAATGTGCATTTCGTAGCCACCTTTAATTTTTTTGTAGGTGATTGTTGAATTGGTTTCCGCGTCATACTCGACTTTGCCGTCTTGAATATCGGCGGACGTAAACCTTTCTACAATGTTCAATAATTTTAATTTTTTTGACTGTTTTTGCTAGTAATGAAGCTGTTTCGATGCTGTTAAATTTAAATGGGGTTAAGTAGATTTGTTTATGCTGTGAAATGTTGTGAGGCGCTTCTTTTTATACGTAAATGCAAACATTACACAAAAACAATGTCGTTAATTAGGACAAGATTATCACAGTTTTACATGCACCCACTATAAACGGTATCCAATAATTTTTTTTTATAGTTCTTTCCGCCTTCAATTGTTTTTAAGCTTAATTCTTAAACAATCCTTTGAAACTTTGTCCTAATCAAGCATTTCTCAAAAAAAATATTTCCAAAAATAAAATATTTTACTATGCTTTATTATTACTTTTTTTTGATTAATATGCTTTTAATTTGTACGTTATTTTCATTTTATCTTTATTATTATCACAAATTCAAATACATGGTTTTCAAAAATATTTCCTCTTTTAGTTCGTTCAATTATATTAGTAAACCTCAATAAAGTTTTGTTATTAAATCTCAATTAACACAGCAATAAAAATAAACATTAGTACTGAATTTGGTGTTAGTGAACTTTTGTTAATTTCGTTTTTTGTGCTTTCGTTTTTTTGGATTTCGTTTTAGATTTCAAGTTTTTAGTTTTGTTATCAAGATTGCCATTGGTGTTGCTAATGATCGTAACGCTAGCGATTGGAGATTGCGTATATAATCTTGATTCACTGCCTGTTTCGAAAAAATAAAATATTTAAATATTTACAAAAAGTTAATTCTAAGATTTGTGTTTAAGTGCGTGTGTGTCTTTACTTAGCGTTACCGTAAAAACAAAACATGTTGGAATATGATTTTTAAGAAATTTTTTAAAATGACTGGAATTCAAAATTGTTGGTGTGGTGTTTAAAAGAAATTTGAAATTGGTGATAAATTTAGGGGTTTTATTTTCTAACAGTAAAATTAAATACGTTTCAATTAAAGTTATGGATCCTTTCTTTGTTATAAATATACATTTTTAAATAAAATGTTTCTTAAGATCTCATCTTGATAAGACAAAAATTTCGCTTATGTCCATGTTCTGCCATTAAAATTTTTCAAAGATATAGCACTTTTCAAAATATTTTTGATGATTTAGGCAAAGCAAAGATGCTTTTGCCCGTGATTTTAGTGGTTAAAATTTCTGCCTAGTCAACAGTTGGGGTTTAATTTAAAAAAAATACGAAACAATGTGTATTTGAGCAAACATTTCAGAGATATAATTTACAATATGTATGAAATTCATTGGAAGGCGTTTTACGGCGTTTTTGGTTATTATTAGATTTTAGAATCGGTGAAATTCATTCAAATGATGGTATATTCAAGCGCTATATTCAACACGTACTAATCTTAAAACATTAAGTAGCGACTTAAATAAATTTAAGTTGAACATAAGTAACTAAGTTTCGGTGGTGTAAACGGGCCTTAAAACTTAAACAGTCTAATTACGAAACATCGATCATGGTCTGTAGTTTCGTTTGTTTACCCGAATTGGGAATAAAATTATACCCAAGTTTAACAATTTGTTGCTATAAAATTCGAAACCTTAAAAATATAAGGCCCTATCACAGAATCCGATACGAATGGTTCGGATCGTAAACTCAATGTTGTTGTTGGTATAAAACACTAACAACAACATTGAGTTTACGATCCGAACCATTCGTATCGGATTCTGTGATAGGGCCTATAATGTATAAAATTTTGTTAGTATATTTTCATATTGCATTCACATAAAAATGCACATACTTAATGTTATGTTAGTAAATTACCAACCTAGATAATAGAAACACATAATTATTTTTTTGTGATAAAACTTTATTGCTCAGAAGGACTTTTAGATGATTTGTTTTCAAAAAATTTCCTTTCTATAATAATAAAAAATTTAATTAACATTTATTACATATAAGAAATGTTGATGATTAGTTTTTTCAATTTCGAAAGATCAATTTCGTCGATGATTTTTAAACGAATGAAATTATTGTCCGTTAAAGTCCATTTTTTCGTTCGTTCATAAAAAGGGCAAAATCGCGATTTTTTTATCACTTAACGTTAGGACTTTTATTTTTTTTTAAATATTAGTTGAATTTAAAGTTATTGTCGTAATATAAAGTCTTATTCGTTTTTTAAATATTTTGTCGATTAATGCAAATTGATTGGATGATTTTCCATGAAAAAATATTCTAATAAATATATAAAAAAAGGACGAACGTTTATCGTTTGATGTATTCGGAAATATAAAACAGTAACAAAATATAAATGGTATAATGATATGACAAATCGATCAAATGATATAAATTCATTGAAACAATAAATTTTTTTTTTGTAAATTGTGATTGTTTCTTTGTGTGAATAATTAAATTAAAATAAAACGAAATATTTTAAATGACTGAATTTTCAACTTTTTGTTTATTTCTGTTTTTTTTATTCTTTTCTCGAATCCGAATTCAAAGTTTTTAAAATAATTATTTTTTGATTACATACTACCAGATTGTTGACTGGAAGGTTCATCTTTTTTCGTTCCGGATTCAAGAGTTTCAGTGATTTTACGCCAAATATTATCAAAAGAATCCCGACCGACATAATCTACATTGCCAGATTCCCAGCATTGACGTCTTATATGCTGTTCGTAAGCTTCTTGTTCGGCGGACCTTGGCTCACCGAGTTTTACTTTGGCTAAGGCGCCAGCTAAACCAGCCTGAAATTTATTAAATTTTATTCAAGGTTTCATTTTTTTGTAAGGCATCAACAATTAGATAAAGTATATTCTGTTTTTGTGTTAGAAATTATAAACAAAACATAAATTTAATAAAACCCACATTTAAAGCCTTATTCTTATGTATTCCATTGCAAATTCCATTCTAAGCATATACATACATTTTTAATATTTTCACCATGCACAAAGTTTTCTTTAAAGTTATGGACTTGCTTTAGTGTTTAGTGTACCCAGGTTAAATTGTTAGAGAAATTTATGTTGAAGAAGTTTTGAAAAATTATTTAATTAGTTTTACATCGATTATTTTTTTTAATCTAAATGTATTAGAAAAGTATGTGCCCACCTTATCCTCGACAGTAATTGTATGTTAAATTAAAAAAAAAATGACTGTTCTTTTAAATCTGAAGCACACCGATTTTACATCTCTAAACATATAAGATGTAAAGTGCACAAATATAACCGTTCTATATATGTTTTGCCCGGTTTTAAAATCTTATGAGGCTGTTTAGATTAGCAGATCCAGGCGCCAGGCCATGAACGAAACTGTCAAAATTACAGGCAAGACGAGGAAGTGGGGGATCGGCTAATCTAAACAGCCTCTATTAAACTAATTTTAACCCGTGTTCAATGGAAATTATCATCTATGATTTTGTTAGTGCTTCCCGAAAATGTTTACAAGAAAAAACAATAAATTATTTTTTTTACCGGAAGTTATACTCTGGTTTTATAACATTTTATGCCTGCTCTACACTCTCCCAAAAAGCTTCCAACCTGGTAGCCGGAACTGTGTTTCGTCTACAATCTGAGAGAATGTAGAGCAGATATCAAAGTTAGTGACAAACACATTAAGACGATTTTCGTTTGTCTTGCACATTTATTGTTGCGCCAAATTTATCCTCTGCCAAAAAGTAATAAAAGGCAATCAACTTCTAAATGAAATTAAAAACGATAAAAAAGTATGTGAATACAATTATGTGAAATTTGGAAAATTACCATAAATTTTAAAAAAATGATCCGTGTGGAAGATTACAAAAGATTTACAAATGTTCAAACATTCAAATGCGTGCCATTACTGATTTTTTTGTAGATGTGCAAGATCTTAAATCTCCATTCGTACTGAGTTGCATTTTTTTCTTTTAAAATTTCATCAAACTGTTCCGCTTATCACAATTTCTACTAATCACATTTGATAGACTTACACATTTGTAATCAATTCTTTTTTTTTTGTTGTACATAATTTCCCATTTGTTCGTTATGTTTCTCAACAAATGCGTTTCTATTTTTATTATCCTTTGTTTAGTATTTCATTTTGTGATAGGGTTGTCAGAATATTTCTTTCGAAAGATTGTTTTTATATATTTATCTTTTTCTTTTATATCGAAAATTATCTTTGGTCTTTTTAAAAAGAGGAAGTCGTCTATTTTATATACATCTGACAACCCGTATCAATAATTGTGGTATTTTTTAAGCCAGCTAACAATAAGTCGATTTTTATGAACTAAATTAATGACTGGTGAAACTTTACACTCTACGAAAAAAGTTGTTGCTTGAAAAATGAAACATGAAAAAACCTAAAACTAATGAAGAAATTAAATTGTCTCTTTGCTCGGCCGTTAATTTAAATTTTGTGTTAACGAGTAATACATGTAAATTAATAGTAGCCCCAATACCAAATATCCACTTCTCCGATTTTGCATATCGTCGGCTAAAAGTGAAATTGTGCTAAGTCCATTTGGTATAATTTTCCAGAAGAGCAATGAAACCCTTGTTAAATCGTTTTAATTCTCTTTCAATAACATTGAGTTTTCTTTAAATGAGATAAATTGGGCTCAGTTTTCTTTAAATGAAACTCTGTTTTCTTTAAATGAAAATTAAAATGATTTAACAAGGTCTTTTACTGCTCTTCTGTCAAATTTGGTATAATGGACTTAGCACAATTTCACTTTTAGCCGACGATATAATAATATATTTCTAAATCATGCGATTTTTTGATGTGTTTTTGTTTAGGAATAACGTTACCCACCTCTTCCTGATTATCATTAGCTGGTATTGTTGTTGGAATGTTTGTTTGTTCCTCAACCACTGTAACACTACTGCTAATTAAATTATTATCATTATTTACATTTAATTCTGTTGAAGATTTATTGTCACTACTGGTTGAAGTACTAAATTTTGTTGTATCGGGTGGTTTATCTGAACTTAAACATGGATTTTGATCCGGATTTTCTTGATTTGAATCAATAGTTGAGGTAGTTTCACTATTCCTAGTATTAAAATTAGTATCTCTATCTAGTTGTTGTACATTTTCTTGTACTATCGTTAACCTATTTATGGCATTGTTATTATCATTATTGTCACCAGCTGAAAAACTTTTTGAGGGATCGTCAATGATATCTTCATGTCTAATATGACTAGCTGTATCATGTGTGATATTAGTAACTGCATTAATTTGTTTATTGTTATTAGATTTGTTGTTATTATTACTACTGGCATTGTTATTTTTACCATAAACTTGTGTATTACTATTATTATCATTATTACTATTATTATTATTTATTTTGTTGGAATTATCATCTTGCTCTGATTGAAGAAAAACGTCAGCTTCGAAATTTTTAGTTTTTTGTAAATTCTCATAGTAATCTTCCCACGGATCACAGAATGTGACTTTTTCTAGTTTTTCTTGCATTATGTCGTATGTTTCAAAATGTAAACTATTTGCATTATCCACATAACTTACTGATGAATATTCGCCAAAGAAGTGATATTTCTGTTATTTGTTTTTATCAATTTTGTTTTTACATAAAGGAAAAAAGAAAGAAAAAAGAACATTTTCACACTCTTTGCATGCAGGTTTGTTATTTTTTTTTTTAAATAAAAAAAAAACAGTCTTTAATAATATTTTAATTTTTTGCAAAAGGCTTAAGTTATTGAAGTAAAATGTCGGTAATGATATCGGAAGCAGTTTTTTTATACTTGTCTACAATTTTATGGATCAAATGAGTATTTCTAGTCTAAAAAATGAGACAAAAAAACGATTCTAGTCTGCAATAATTTCAAGAGTAACAATGGTCGATTTTCCGGAAACAAATTTTAAAGCATGTTTTGATCAATTTCTTCTAATTTGTAGTAACTTTGTGGACTTTATTGAGAAGGTATTTTCCAGAAAATTTAGGGCTAGCGAGTGTACCGATTTAAGCAGAGTTGGTGTCTATGATTTGATGAATATTGTGCTGCATTGTAATTTAGGCTTTGTGTAGAACGTTTTCCTGAACAATGTGGAAATATTATGATGAAACATCGGAAAGAATGTGTTTTATTGGATTTTATGAACACATAAAATGCGTTTGATCCTTTAAAGAAAATTCAATTTCATGCTGAAATTTCTATTATAAAAAATTGTTGCAGCAAACAAAATTCAGAAATATCTGAAACGTGCACAGATTTTAAAAAATTCACGTTGGGAAAAACTATAAATCAGAGAAAAATTATTCTCCCAATCTAAATTCCTAGCAAAATATTTCCATAACTCTAAAAATGAACTGTTAAGAATCATCTATTCTAATTAACAAATAAATAAAAACTTTCAAAAGCATTTACTCAGGTTACCACTTTTGTAAAAATTTAAAACAACCTTCACCGTAATCAGAATAAAATTTCAACTAAATCTAAATTGCTAAACCTATTGGTTTTTTTAATAACTGGATTATAAACATTGAATGTTTTTAGAACTCTATGTAGATATTGAAGGTATTTAGAAATAATATACAATAAAAAAAGAGTTTTCTCATTTGAAGGACATCTTACCTCAGTTTGGTTAATGTTTGCGGGCTTGCAATCGAAATAAATTTTTTTATCATTATTGGAATTATCAAAAAGGATAAAAAAACATTAAATAAATTTTATATTATTTTTATAAACTGATTTTTGAGTAAGAAAAAATCTCTCAAAATTAAATTAGATCAATTATTAGAAAAATATAGCAGTTAAATTGGTGCAAATTGTAGTACTTACCATTTGATCACTTAAATTTGGATGGACGTTGTCACAGAAGATATTCCACCATAATTGTAGGAATCCTGATAAATGCCCATATTCTTGTGGTGTATAGACGGTTCTATTCTGTGAATTAAAGTTTAGCAGCCATGGTTTCAATTGTCCGATGAAGTGTAAAATTTTTATACGATCTGCAAATCTAAAAACAACAAAATTATCAAATTAGTAGCATTGTCGTTAACAAAAGATTTCAAAAATTTGAAAAAGAAATTTGAATTACTGTTTGAATGCTGGCAAATATGAGTATGTTGCTGTGGAACATGTATTATATAAAAATGGCAAATGCTTTGATATGTCCTTGTGCGCCCAGTCGGAGAAATATGAATTTAATAGCCCTTGATCACCACCATCGAAGCTACCCTTTTGTAAGGCATATTCTGTGATTTTTGTAAATGTATCTACGCTTGGTCGATAAACAAAGACACCAGAATTGAAACAGTCAGGCCAGCCAACATCTGGGGCAGCTGAGAATTCTTCACGTTCGAATAGCTCATCACAGTTTTGAAGTACCTAAAAAAAATAAATACAAGTTATTGAAATCAAATGGAAGTTATTAAATTATGGAAATTAAAGTATCAAAATTTTTCAATATGTTGAGTATAATTTCGAACATACATTCGCAATTGCAAATATTTGTAAAAATTATGTCAAATTCTAAAAACTTTTTATTTTTAAACTAGGGGCTGCGCCCCGAACTGCTTCGCGTTGGGACTGGACCCCCGACGAACATCTATGCCAAATTTCAGGCCAATCGGCTTTGTAGTTTCCCCGCGAAAGGGTAACATAGACGAAGAGCTAAGTTTCGAAATCACTTTACCCCCTCCCCTTACTCCCCCCACCCCTCGCACTACTTTTCCGTATGCCTATGTTGGAACCAGAACTACCACAGACACTCATGCCAAATTTCAAGTCAATCGGTTCACCCGTTTTTGCGTGAAAGAGGAACAGACAGACAGACAGACACTAACTCATTTTTATATATTAGTATGATTTATCTAATACTATTTTCAAGAGAATTTTAAGATCATGAAAGAAAATGCATAGAGTAATAATTTCGGGCAATGCGTATGAAATTTCAATTCAATTACTTCAAAAGTTATCGTATGCCAAGGTTTTTGATTTTTTTCGTAGTAAATTTTTAAAAAATTAACCAAAAAATTTAAAGAAATTTATTTATGATACATACCAGTGTGTCAGCATCGAGAAAAACGCACTTCTCGAATTGAATTAGCCTCCAGCAGTGCAGTTTTGTAAATGTTACACCTAATTCTGGACGTGCTAATAATGCCAAATTGGTGGCGTCCTGTGAATCTAATACATTCACCTCCTGTACAACATTGAAGATATCCTTAAGCTTTGCTCGCATAGATTCCGAAACACCTGTAGTTATCAGTATGGCTAATTGATGGGCTGTCGATACTCGCTTCAGCGAATGAGCCAAAACCAGTGCACCAAGCGAATACGAATCATTGGTGGCTAATGTTACCCACGCAAACTCTAAAATTACAAAGAAAAAAATTTAATAATACTATTCAGTTGATAAATTTGTAAAATTTGATTGATTAATTAAAAAATATATTTGAAAATGTTCTTTTTTTTGAATTTTTGTCATGAACTCAGCATAGGTATCGCGGCGAAAACATAACAAAAACACAACGATTTATATATACAGATATTTTAGAAAACATGCAAAATTTTAATTTTAAATTCTAGATCGATTATTTCTATTTACAACAGGCGAAATGTTGAGTACAAAAAATATTTCGTATTTTCTATTTATACGGATAGTCGATGGCATTGAGAAGTTCAAGTAAAATATTTCATGTCATTCGCATTGGGTTTCTTTAGAGACGATAAATAAAGACTGATTTGTGGCCTCTAAGACGAAGTGTGGATTAGACATGCAGATATTTGGTTTTGAACTTTTCTTGAACTGAACACTTTTTCATGAATGGTAAATGACAATAGATTATTTTTTGGTGTATAAGTTGAGGGATACATCACTTAATTTTAATTAGTTTCATCAAATTAATGTTTCGTTGCATCCAAGATAGATTTTCGAAACGTGTTGCATCTCGAAACGTGGCAGTATAAACATACAACTTTAGTTAGCAATAAAGAAATAAAGATTATTCATAGGAGGAGCATCAGAAAAAGAAATCTATTTTAAAATAAAATTTCATAGTATACTGTTAATGACACCAATTCATCTGTTTCAAACAATCGCCAAAAAGAATTTTCTTTAAAAATAAATGTCGCGCAGTTGGAATATGTTGGGCGTTTAGGAAAAATCTTCTTTATTATAATACCATGAAATAGAAAACACGAAAAATTATTACGACTATGTGGAAAAAGTTTGTGAATACGCATCAATAGATTGGGAAAATGGGCTATTTTTATAAAATTCTAAAATTAATAACATTTCAAATTGAAAAGAGCATATGTTTTGGAAAATTTTGATTAATTTTGTTTAGTTTATCGCTCCTGTTTTTTTCCAAATCTTCAAAGATTTAAATCTTGTTACAAATCATATCAAAAATCATGGTTTCAGGAAAGTTCTTACTCTGCATTGGGTGTGATTACATAAAACAAAACAAAAAATCAATAGGTAAACTTCCACTAATAATTAGTTCATTTGAGATAAATGACTATTTCTCTATTCCCTTTGAATTCGTATTTGATAAATGGAAGATACAATATCGAGATATCTTTGAAAAGTATTCAGATATTCGAATATGAAAATTGTTCATAATAATGAATTTAGCTTTGGAAAATCAATTACAAACGTGCAAATATTATTAATGGTGGAAACCCGTTAACCGGAAGTAGCCAAAATGGCGGCTTTTGGAAAATCCCAGTTTCGTTTTTCGCAATTTGGACGTTTATCCGTAGCCTTATGTATTATGTTGGGGAGACGAAAATTTCCAACTTTTTTGTATTTTACTACAACTCGATATTTCAAACCGGTATCGAGATATACCGTTATTTAAAAAAATCAGTTTTTGCGATTCTCTAGAAAACTAATGGGTTTTCGGTGGTTTAATATATGAGATGAATTGAAGAGAATAATATTTCTCACAATTTAATCTTATCCTGTATCTAAACGAAATATTTTTATTAAAAAGTAATAAAAATAGATTTTAGTTAAAGTAAAAATTAAAAATACTTGAGTTATCTACATTTTTTTTCTTTCAGCGTAAATCGATAACGGTAAAATATCGCGACATTTTAGATTTCGTAAAAGAAGTTCATATTTTAATGTAAACTAATACTTTATTCGTCGGATTATAAGTTGCGTAGGACCGTAGATTTGTATAAGAAAGTCATGTGTTGTTCACATTAGATATTTTCTGCTTAATTCTCTTCGCAATTCTATGTCGCCATTAGCAAACAGTAAAACGAATTACATTTAATAACTTTAGAATCAAGATTTATATTATGCAAAAAATAAAAACTAACTTCCGTCAATTTTAATGACAATTGCTGGTCAAAACGCTTGTAAAATAATTATATGTGAATATTTTGTCACATAAATATTTGTATTTATAGAATATTGCGATCCGTTTACACTTGCGATTTTTTCTTGAATTTCTCCTCGAATTTTATTCAGAGTTTGTTACGCGAATTTTATTCATCTATGACAGAATATCATCACTTAGTAAAGGGTGTGAAACGTAAATTTAGTGTCGAAGAAATAAATTCGCAGAATAAAGTGTTAGGTGTAAATGGCACCTAATACTCAGATGGCATTCCTGTGACTGTTTAAACAATAAACAATAAATATATAATAATGGTTGTTTAAACAATATTCAATTTCTCTTTCTTGTTGATTTAGGCTATGATTGATATCTTTGAAAAGCCAAAAAAATACTTTATAAACCTTAATTGCTTTCGGTCTTCAATCAATAACATTCGAAATTAAAAAAGTTGTTGATGGTTTAGTATAGAAAGACACGTTTTACATTAATTTGAATTAGGAGACATACAATATGTTGATAAAGATGATATTTAAAAATTTACAGTGTTTTAAAATTCTAAAAAAACCTTTTAAATAACTGGACATTTTTTTTAGTTTTTTTTTGCAATTGAAAAGTTTTTGGGTAAACATAGTTCAACAACCGCTTTTACATGGCTCCTCTCCGGTTATTTTTTGATTACCCCAGTCGATTTTGATTCGATATTGTAAAATAAAATTAACAGAACTGTCGATCATGGAAATCGATCATGGAAACCATTCTAAAATTGCATGTAGTGTGAAAAACTTCTTTATTCTTAAGACGTATTCTTAAGACGTATTCTTAAGATGTATTATTCTTAAGACGTATTCAAAAAAAAAACGACAACTTTCCCATTTCAACCTTACGGCAGTGGCCATAAGAAAAAGGTAGATTTCTGGGCGTGCGAGATTGTATTCAAATGTATGGAAGAGTTGTGTAAAATTGTTTTCTAAACACTTTCGAAATCTACCTAAAAGAATTTTTGGCGTGCAACATTTTAATTTCAATCCAATTTTCTTTACTCGATCATGGAAACCATTCTCGTTATTAATTTGTTCAACTTGAATTGTAAATGTGTAATTAGGGTGGCAAACTGCCAGGCTCGTTTTATATCAATCAACTAAATGTTAGTGTCATGAAAACTAATGGGATTTTGAAGAATTCAAATAATTTGATTGCTGATCAACGCACATTTATTTGAAGCTCATATATTTGTTGAATTGTTTTGAAGTGTGAATCTAATTCTCGAATAAAATTGAAAACGAATTTGTTGTTAAATGTTTTCTATCAAGAAAAATTCCTTTTTCAAAATTAAAAAAAAAATTGTTTCCCAAAATTAAAAACCAGTTCTGCCCTATGAAAAAAACTCCATAATTTTATTTACCAAAAAGTTTTGAATTTTTGGCATTTGATGAAATTTGACGAACTTTTATTAAGATAAGTTTATGTTGCTGTTGTTATTTTATATTTTATGGTGAGTACAATTTGACGAGTAATAATAATTAATTTGTTAAAAAAAAATTAGACAATTTACTACTTCAATAAAAATGAAAAAAAACGTTCAAAAATGCCTCAAAAAAAAATTGGATGGGGGAAAATTCAAAAAATGAAACCCAAAAATTAATATATTCAAAAATTAAATTTTATTTCTAAAAAATTCGACAAAAAAAAGTTAAAAGGACAAAAACAATAGTATAAAAATAAAATAATAATAAATTAAAAAAAAGAATTAAACATGAACAAAACGATCAAATAATTGAATTTTTTGTACAACAATAATTATATATATTTTCACATAAATTTTGATAACAAATTGGGATAATTTACAACATCTCAAAGAAAGAAATTTCTGTATTAAAGTGCAAAAATACCATAATTTTGATGACATCAAGACCGCCCTCGGCTAGAAGACTTGCCAAATTTTTAAAATTATTTCATTTTCTATGGTATCTTGTTCTTTTTATTATTTTGTTACTATTAAAATGAGTCTTGAAGTCAAATAGTCACAAAATCTAAAAATCATCATAGATATATTTATAAAAGATGCATAAATAAGAAGCTGTATTTGTTTTAAAGAAGCATTGCACAAAGTATAGCGACATCCGTTTTAAATATGTTATTGCGCTTAATGCAACTTTGTTATTTTCAATATTGTTGTTAGATTATCTAAATATGTTACTAGTTTTTCATTTCTGTCAATAGTTGTTGATTAGCTACAATTTTACTTTTTTTTATAGTGGGCAGATACAAGAAAAAAGTATTTTTAAGTTGGAAAACTTACAAGAAGTATGTTTGCTTGAGTTTTGTTGTTTTTCGAGAATGTAAGTATTTTTTGTTGTGGTTTTGTTTGATTGTTGAGTTTGTAGTTGTGTTACAAAATTTGTGAAATGCATTTCTTGTCAATGTGTGAAATGGAATAACCAATTCTGTAATGGCTGCCTAAAATATTACAAAATAAGATTAATGTTTTTTTTTGTAAATTGATTATGTTTTGGCGAATTAAAAACTTACCATGCGCGCGACAAAGCGAATGTAATAGTATACACAAACTTTACTTGTAATTTATTTAATTTTTTTCGCAATATGTTTTTCAACGACATGCACTGAGTTTTCATTTTGTTTAATTTATTTTTCTTAATTCAAAATGATTCCAGATCTATTTTTGTACGTTTCCAAGTGGAAGAAAAATTGTTAAATCTAAAATGAAAAATACTCTAATTTTTTCCTCGCTGAAGAAAATTAAAATCGGAAAATCAGTTTTAAAATTTTACTTGTGTGGTAGTTACGAATGCTAACTCAACCATGGGGTATCATTCATGCAACGATTCTGTTGTTTTTAGAAGCGCCGACGAAAAAATGATCTTTTTCTATTTTTAAAATATTCAAGCGGAGATGTATTTTTTTATTTATTATTCGAATAAATGTGAAACTTCTTTAAATAATACTATCAAAGTCGTAGACGGGATGGTCAAAGATCGATTCGCGACATGTGTTAAAAGTTCCATATATCTCTATCGAAATTCTTTGATAGTCGACTAATTCGCATTTGATGTTGGATGAAAAAATCCAGACATCACAAAAGGGTAGTGAATTTGCGACGTCTTGAGGGTTCATTTTTTTTTGGCAGACATCAATTTTATAACGTTCTAAAATTCGTCATTTACCTGCCCACATTTCTCTACGACTTTCATCATTAGTCGCAATAAAATTTTCATCACCAAGGAAATATTTCAAGAGTCGTTCAACTTTACACAGAAGCTATTATTTGACAAAGATTTTTTTTTGAAATGGCTCTGAGTCAAGACACCATAATTTTTGAAATATAACATCCAGGGGAACGAACATTCGATGGTCAAAAATTTCAAATCAGAGAATATTTTTCACGAATTTTCCACAGTAACAAGTAATGAAGTTGACTATAAAAATGGGGAATTTTTAATCGAAATATCTTTAATCTAACAAAATTGAGTAGAAATGAAATTCATTAGTTTTGTTGGCATGCCACCGATTTGGATGAAAATCCCAAAATTTTCAACGGAAATCTTTTCACAATGTGATTTAACTGAAAATTTATAGCGCATTAATTAGGAAAATACGAGTTTTTATATAAAAATAATGTATCCATTGGTATCGTTTTCACACAGTAAAATTGGTTTTAAAATAATAGTTAAAAATATGTTATTTCTAGGAGGTTTTTTTTTTGAAATAGTCTACATTTTGTTAAAAAACTTTTTAGAATTTATGTTTTTAGCTAATACAATTAACCCTCTCAATGGATTTGCCCTATATATGGGACAGACCTTTAAATTCATTTAGCGGCTTCTGTAACGGTTTTTTAAACGCTTTGTTTAATTTTCATCATTGAATGGACACTTTTTTAAACACTGACCCACTATGCCTTTGTCTTTTGAAGTCTGAGTCAGTGAAACTTTAGATTTTGTGAAGGGCGATCCCGGTTGCTGCGTTCGCCCAGCCATTGAGAGGGTTAAGTGTTCGTTTTCCTTATTTTAAGGGAGAACCTCAACGGGTTTTTCACGATATTTTTTTTTTGAAGTACACATATGTACATGCTAGAAATCTCGTTGAATGGGCGTTGAAATGTCCATTACCTTAAAATATATTCGAAATAATAAAATTTTGTAAGCCACTGCATTAAATTTAGACCATGTCCATGTTTGGCCATCAAAATATGGAAAGGAAACAATTCTCTCTCGATTTGCGACGTTTTTGGGTGATCCCATAAGCGGATACTCGCGGTATCTGTTTATTTATGCACAGTATAAATATTTCTATACGGTTTTGGGAGGTGTCTGTTTACCAGAACACTTTTAATATTGGAACTACGAATTTGGTCATAGGAAATGTGTCAGTTTAAAAGAACTGTCCGCCTATGGGAGGTGTCCGTAAATGGAGCTTTCAATGTGTTAAAGTTTGGTATTTTACTGTACGTATATCTTGAAAGTAATAGAGGTGAAAATATCTATCCATAGAAGAGTTTGGAATAAAAAGTTCTATGGCATGTAAACTTAAAAAAAATATCTTTTGAAAAAATAAGCCTTGTAGATCAAATTATTCTCGTCGTATATTAAGAACTTCGGCCTCCCCGTTACCACCAGTGTTGGGGTTATCTAGATAATAATTATCTAGATAATCATCTAGATAAAAAAAAATGTTATCTTTATCTTATCTAGATAACACCCCAAAAAAGTTATCTTTATCTTA
Source organism: Chrysopilus asiliformis (assembly GCA_964034945.1). Lineage (NCBI taxonomy): Eukaryota > Metazoa > Arthropoda > Insecta > Diptera > Rhagionidae > Chrysopilus > Chrysopilus asiliformis. Next base: position 99,539,119 of record OZ035961.1, read on the forward strand.
TCTAGATAAAGGAAAATCCCATTTATCTAGAGATAATCGTTACCACCGAAAATCAAAAAATTAAATCTGAAAAAATGCTGAAACGAAATTGTTTTCTGCATACTTGGCAACAATTTTTGTTTACGGACAAGGAAGCGAAGTGTCACTCTTTCCCTCGCCTCTCTTCTCTTGTCCATAAAAAAAAAGTTCTGCCAGTAACTGTTGCCAAGTGTAAACCGGGCTATGAACGAAATAAAAAATCATAACGTAGCAAAATTAAACTTATATTTCGTGACGTTATTTCGTTTTGTATCGATAAAAAACTTAATTTCATTACGTTATAATGTTATTATTCCGTTACACATTGTATTGAAACTGAAAACAAAAAAACGCACTGTAATAATAGTTTATCACAAAGTAATTCAGTTCAGTTTCCATAAAAATAAATTGTATAACAAATAATAAAACTCAGCAAAAAGAAAATACAAATAAAAACGGAAAAAAAATGTGATTATTAAGTTAAAAAATCAATAAAAAATACAAAAGACAAAAAATCACACAAAAGTTTTGTTCATTAAAAAAACTGTCTCCACAAAAGCGTGATTTTGATATCAAAGATATAGAATTTTTTTTATAGAATTTCGCTCTACTTCTGGAGTTACTAAAAAGAAAATCTTTTCGCTACCAAAAAACTTGCTTAGAAGATTTCCATTTTTGTATCTCCAGAAATAGAGTGAATCTGGCCAAAACAAAATCCGATTTAGAATCAAAATACGATTAAAAACACTACTCCAATATTTTTGATTATATTTTATGTCTGTGGGGTTATAAAGGGTGGTTAAATTTTAAGGGCCGATGTTGAATGTGAACCACACCTAAACGTCAAGTTTTTTTCTGCATTTCATTTGACATTTCTCAATTTCAGACTAACTCAATTTGAACCATGGAAAGATACACAATCGAGCAACGCGTTAAAGTTATTCAGGCTTATTATGAAAATGGGCGTTCAAATCAAAATGCATATCGTGCCGATGATGCCGCCAGCCCATAAACCGCACCAAACAGTCACTCTTTGTGGGTGCATTGGTTTTTCGACAATCACTCTTGGATTATCATTCGCCCAAATGCGGCTGTTCTGCTTATTGACGAATCCACTGAGGTGAAAATGTGCCTCATCACTGAAGATGATTTTCTTCGAAAATTGATCATCCACTGTTGCCATTTCTTGCCACCATTCTGACCATTGACGACGCTTGAAATGGTCAAGAGGCTTTAGTTCTTGAGTCAATTGCACCTTGTAAGCGTGTAAATGCAAGTCTTTATGCATAATGTTCATCAACGACGAGCGTGGGAGGTGCAATTGTTGGGCACGACGACGAGTTGAGGTTGACGGCTCTTCAGCCACACTATCGCGAACAGCAGCAATATTTTCTGCAGTACGAGCAGTACGAGCATGCACTGGTGTTTTCACATCTCCTACAGACCCGGTTTGCTCAAATTTTTGCACGATTTTTCCGATTGTACGCACATTTGGACGATTAAATTGACCGAAAAAATCACGAAGTGCACGATATGCATTTTGATTTGAACGCCCATTTTCATAATAAGCCTGAATAACTTTAACGCGTTGCTCGATTGTGTATCTTTCCATGGTTAAAATTGAGTTAGTCTGAAATTGAGAAATGTCAAATGAAATGCAGAAAAAAACTTGACGTTTAGGTGTGGTTCACATTCAACATCGGCCCTTAAAATTTAACCACCCTTTACTTGATGAACTTTTGTGGGAAATTTCACAAAAAATAATACTGAACAAAACAAGGAAATACTAATAAACAACGAAAAAACGTAATATTTTTTTCGTTTTTCGTTATGGTAACGGAATTGAATTTCTATAACGTTCATTATAACGTAATTTTGAAGAAAAAGCCCGAAAATCATTTCGTTATTTCGTTACGTTACGATAACGTTTCTTATCCGTTTTCTTTTATTATTATTTCGTTTCTTATTATATTTAAATTGGAAATCAAAAAAAGCAAAAAATTTTGTGCTATTTTTTTTAGTACGTAATTTTGAATTTTGTGCAATGTCAAAATAAATATTTATCTAAAAATTATCTAGATAATTTGGCTTTTTATCTTATCTTATCTATTATCTTTCATATTTTCATTATCTATTATCTTATCTAGATAAACATTACGAGCGTTTATCTTTATCTTTATCTAGATAAAAAAATAATTATCTGGCCCCAACACTGGTTACCACCCACCACCCGGTTTTCGGCCTCGTGCTACACAACGTCAAAATTTCTTTAAAATTTCAAAAATATTGAAATGTGAACATTGGGGAACTAAGGGGAACATTGGGCTAGACGGTAGTAAGCTCTCCTGGAAGTTTCATCTAAATCGGTTCAGTGGTTGTCGGGTTTTAAGCGAACAGACAGACACGCAAGCTTATTATATAATACTTGTAGATTGAGCGCCATATATCAAAACGTCTTAAATCGAAGACCGCCTGTAGTGAAAATCTTTGTATAACTTTGATGAGGTCTAGGATACAAAACTGTTAAATGAAAAGGAAATGTTGCAAAGCTGGAAAATGCTTTATGTTTACATGAACTTACTGTGATGCATTTTGCTAAAACATAATTTGCATAGCATCTGAACATAGCAATTATTCTTATCGCTTTTTGCGCTCCATTTACAAAAGATTTAAATAAAATTTGACATTATCTGTCTAAGAACCGTAAAGTTTATCAGCCAAAAATTATTTGATTCACAAAAAAAAATGGTGCATTTACCAAGAGAGAAATTCGCATTATCAGCACAATTATAAAGTGTCTTAAACGAAGAAGCATGAGCTCCATTCATCGATAATGATTTTAATAAACGTAATATTTCTTATCACATGGTAGTTAGGAATCGACGACAGTTGATTGTTCAATTTTTTTTTTCAATCATGGAATTTGAATTTATTTTAAGTAAATTTGTAGTGGATTTGGAAAAGTTTAGAAATAAACATAAAAGTTTTAAGCTGTAATTTCAAATGAATTCCAAATACAATTTTTCCTTGATTTGAGAATCAAAAGGCGTTAAAAATTTGCTGTGGACAATTAACCAGTAACAAATGTTTATCAAAATCGGTTAAGTTATTTAACGGTTTTCCGGTTTGGCTTAGAATTTGTGCTACTTTCTTTGATTTTATTTTTCTTTGGGCGGAAAATTCGTGTAATCACAAATTTAAATCTAATAAGTAAATGCGCAGGAGACAATACGGGGCAATAAATTAATCCAACGTCAAACCAACTTAATGTTGTTGGCATCGATGCCAAAAAAAAGTCGACTCAGCGACTTCCAGAACAAATCGTGTTGAACCGATATTTAGCAAGATATAATGGGGTGTATGATTCAAGAATTAAGACCAACTCAAATAATATAAAAATAATGAAGAAAATTTTATGAGAAATGTTGCGCTATTTGCTGTATTATACGTCATAAGCACGATTTGATTTTATTCAAAGCGAAAGCCTCAAGAAAACTATTAATAGAATGTGATGTGAATGAGATGAAGACCTAAGTGTCTAGGGGTGGAATCATATATCTTTCTTCAGAGTCCGCCAACCACAGTAATCTGCTGGTAGCCAGCATTCCTATCCAATTCGTGTTTCATTCTAAACTAGAAACAATAATTTTTTTTTTGAAAATACTCTACATAAAATTATTACTCAGACGATGAAATTATAGAGTAAATTTGAAGCATTTTTGAGCCTACATACAATATTTTATCTCCTTATTTCCCTGACTTCGTGAAAATCGCTTGATATTCAATATTAAAATTCCAGTCACAAAAATAATTTCTATTATAAAACACGTGGAATCAATACTACTTAATAATTACCATAACGATCAAAATTCCGGCATGCATTGAATTAATTTGGAATTTCTTATCGAAGAACATGAGATAATAGCAAAAACATTGGTTTTTGGCCTGGAGCTTCATTCCAGTGTTATGATTACTTCTTATTATCACCAACACCACATTTGATAATCGAATTTAATTGGTCGTGGACACAATCGCTCAATTACACAAAATTACAGGGCAGGAGGAAAGAAGCACGGCTTAAGATGAATCCACCACTCCGCTAACTAGTCAACGCTGTAATCAAATCCAATCGAACCAAATTAAGGCGATGTATAAAATTTATTCGATTGTAATTACACACGTTTTATTGATTTTTTCGTTTTCTTGAAATATGCGAAAGTTCTTCTTTAGAGAGTTATCATTAATTGGGTTGGATGTGAGTGAAATAAACCGCATTGTACGCACCAGATGGAAATTGTCTATATTATTTTTGTTTTCTACTTGAACGTTAGAGTAAAAAATTAATGCGCTTAATTGTGATTTTCGTTAAATTGAGCCGAATTTAATTCTAAGATTGGCTTAAATTTTCTTATCGCCGTGAAGGTCGAATAAGGTCAAATCCATAATATTAAACTTGAAAAAAACTTGTCAAAAAATTATAGAATTAGAGTCAAATGCGGAAAATCAAAAGCACTTCATTATTAAAGATAAAATCTCATAATTTCCTATAAATGTATTTTTTTTACAGTTTCACATTGACAAATGAATATTAGTTATTTATAGAACTTGTGTTACAACATTAACAAAAATGTCATTTGATTTGAGAAACTTACTGCTCATCTTGGATTTTATTTAGCTAGAAAAAATCACGGAACCAAACACTATTTCGAACAAATTCTGGAAGCGGAACTATTTAGGAACCACACAACTTCTATGCCGTTTGGGAGCGCGACTGAACTGAGTCGATTTTGTGGTCGATTGATCCCACGATGACTGAAAGAACCGTTTATCTACCTTCAGCTCTTCTACCGAATTGAACCGAGCCGAATGGATGTCGGAATTGGACTTTTCTTGGCCAAATAATAGAAATCGTGATGGCGGGGAAGGAAAAATAGGCTATTTTCCACGAGATGTATGTAGTTTTTCCTTTATTAGGTACACAATTAGATGCCACTGGACCAGCTTCAGATTTTCTTGAGCACAGTAACTTGCACTTCGAGACTACTTCTACGTCGGAGAGTGTCTACATTTATTTGTCAAAGTATTTCATTCCCCAAGCTGTGGACAGGAGACAATACCTATGGTCTGGGTATGCCAGAAGAGAAGAGCTCTAAGATTACACCATTTGGTTATCGAACCATCTGAACGATTACGCTCCCGCTTCCACTGCTACTTCAAATTTACGCAGCCGCTTGGAATTCATTGAATGTGGCCAATTTATATGCATATAGACTGGTAGAGATAAACATTACGCACAATACGTTGCTTATCTGGAATAGCAGATACTGCAAAAATACTGTTAAAATTGCCGCTATTTTGATAAGGTTTTCAGGATTTTGATTTAATTTTTACTAATGATCTATCATTAATGAGAATTGACTATAAATGTTTAATATCATCAGAGCAATACCATTAAACTTAATCCGTTCCTGAAGAGCGTTCACAGTGTTTGGCAAAAAATCCAAAGGGCAAGTGAAAGAATTTAATTTTTTTATTCTATATGAGAATCAAAAAAGAAGTATGTTAAAAATAGCAAGGCTAAGTACTGGAACGGGCAAAATTACACTATTCTTCTCTCTACACTAAGCAAATAAAGTTTTTCAAAATTAAAATTCGGTATGTCTTGATATAGAGTATTTGAAGATTGCTCCCTGGCAATTGTAGTTTTTTTTATGTTTTTAACAGAATTCGAAAAAAAGTTCACTGTAATCTGATAACTGGAAATAATGATTAAAGAGAAAGAACTTGACCCAATTTGATCAAGAATTTTTAACATTTTTTTGCAAGATCTAGAGATCTAAATATTTTTTGTTATTTTTTTTAAACTAGTTTTTTTTATTTATTATTTCATCAAGAACCACCGAGTTTAAGTTTCTGAGTTGTGTGTTTTATTGTCTTGAAAGTGCATCAACGTGGATAAAGTGGAGATGCGTAAATATTTCTCATAAGTAATAACATTCGAAATGATGTCACCAATATATTTTTGTGAAGTGTTGTTATTTGTTTTACGAAAACCTGAAAGAGGCTAATTTTAATAATTTGTTTGTAATTTTTAAAAAACTGCCACCACTGGACAGTGGCAAAATTTTTTACTTATATGAAAAAACCGTCTAGCAAAACTTGACTTAATACAAAAAAAAATAAAAAAGTGTGTGCAACTATTATATTTTAAGACAACATAAAACATAAAATACTGATAAATGTCAAAAAAGTTTCTATATGCGTTGAAGAACAGTTAAAAAATCAATATTTGAAAAAGATAAGAAATTTGAAAATTTTAAATTATTCCGAAATTTTATAATCATAAAATAATATAAAATATGGATAAAAATTCCATATTTTATATTATTTTATGATTATAAATAGTCCTCATTACTTTCGTTTAATTAAATAATTAATTAAAGAATTTTTATAAAATTGCGTTCAAATTTGAATTCAGCGTATTTTAGCTATATTCTATAGCTAATATGCTGAACAACAGAGGCGCTGCCCGAAGGTGGGATAATTTGAATGGAAAGTTTACAAAATTGGGTTTTCAAATGAAAAGGGTTATCGCCTGACGATTTAGTTTTATAAAAGAATATTTAATTTTATCACGCGTAGAAGACCATAAAATACGGCTAACAAGACCATTCACCTTGCTTTTACGACTTATCAAGAAAGTTTTGATTTGTTTGTTTAGTTTCATGGGAAATAATCCCAACAATAATATCAAAGTGGGTGATATTAAATTGGAAACTAGCAATGAAGGTATTTGCTATTTGGTCTGTATTTGGCCGCAGTCAGTAGAAAAGAAAGAAGATGCAGGGGTGCAGTTTAGAATTTAATTAATGTCACTGACTGCCGAGTGCATCAAAACAGTTGTCAGTGCAGGAAAGTGGAAAAATCGAGTGTTCGTTCGGTGCAAAGTGAAAAATTGCAAGTGTTTGGATTTTTATTTGTGCAATGGAAGACGAATCAAATTCAAGTTTTCAAATTCAGATTGATAGTTTTTTGGAACAGTTCAAACAAAGTTCAATGGAAGCAAGCTGGACAAACTCGCCTCAGGGCCCCACTAGTTTATTCAAGTCGAGGAGTCGCTCCAGCATTTCCGATCTTTCAGGTAATTCACTCTTTTCCGCAGATTTTCGTTTGACAAGATTTTACTGTCGTTTTTCATGCAAATACAGTATTACTATTTATCATAGAACCGGGGTCGTGCGAAGTATCGGGACGGAGCTCTAGACAGATTTCGTCCATCTACCTATCAAAATTAAAAGTTCTTTAAGTCTCGGGCTCGTTGCAGACACCGGATTTCTTTGTTTTTATCGATTTCTCCAGTTCAATGACGTTTTACCGGATAGTGCGGAAGATTTTAATCCTATTCCGTTTTTCGTTTTCCCCTTTAGTTCTCTTTCATTTCCTTTTGTCGTTTCTGCATGTCATCTAAGTTAGGATGAGCCCCAAAGCTACGTTTTCCCATCAACTCTACCCTTTCGATATACTCCTTGGCAACCACCAGGAGCCACTTTGTTGCTCTTTTCTCAGTTTGTTTGTAAGTAGCACACACTCAGTAGCACAACCCGCACACCCGGAAGCTTTAATTTTCGTAGTAAGTTCTCCTTCCCCCGGTTCCCAATAATTGCTCCCCTCTCTTCCGGCAATTGTGTGTCTGTTTATTTGGACAACAGTCGCAGTGGGAAGAAACGATGCCAAAGAATCTCCATGGATCCGTTCTACGTCTCACTTTGGGAATACTTGCATTTCAACGTTCAAAAAACACCCCATTTAGATACGTTTTAGTGGAAAAGTTATGTCGTTAGATGAAAACCTCTCAAACGAAAGCGAAACATTTTTGATATGCTGTCGAAGTTCGAAGTAGGTCATCTCCATCTCAAGTGGAACTTTTGCCATTTCAATCGTGGATTTGCGAATTTCTTTTTATTTGGACAAAATGCCTGGCATGGGAACAGTCTCTCACATTCGAATCAGACACATTTACAAATAATTCGTGCCTTTATTCCATTCGCGGGAAGTTTCAATTCGTGAGATAAATTACCATTACGAAAATATGCAAATTTCCAGATGGAAGGTATCCCATTTTCACATTCTCAGGTCGAAGCAATGATCGAATTTACGATTAGTGAGCTATTTGAAATGCATGTTTAATTAATCACCAGGACAGCAAAATTATGAATCACAATTAATTGGTCTCGGATGATAAATATTTCTTATTGTCACAATGAAAGCAGATATTTATAAAATACAGATAAATTCCAATCAACCAGTTATGAAAAAATCTCAAAAGTCTGGGATAATCGCCAAATATTTTATATGAGAACAGACAGTTCTTTTGTGGGAAATCTTCAATTTGAATGGGGGAGGCGGTAGGTAGCAGTAGTCTGATTGAATTTTGATGTATGAAAGACTTGTAAAAAATCATGTTTCAAACAGTTTTTGTCGTTATAAATTTTTCGATACGACTAACTGTTTTCGAGAAAATCGTAAGAAAACAATTTTTTTGTATGGAAAAGAAAAAAAAAAGAAGAAAGAACTAGACCTTAATTTTTATGAGTAGCTTATCTGTGCATTTTTGAAAACTCTTACGAAAATTTATCCAAAAATGTGTTAAAAAATAATATCTAACACTTTTATTTGACGGCAACACTGTGTAAGATGTTTATAAAAGCAGAAAAATGATTTTTTTATTTAAATTTCTTTATTATAAAACCAGGAAACATTCGCCTCTAAAGCTTTTGGCCTCGTGCAATGCTCGGGGCTTAGTAAGAAAGTGAAATGCGTTGCTAATAGAGAAATATTTTTAAATGAATAATTGCGCATTGTTGAAATTTCTCAATTCTTGCGACAAGAATTTTATTTTTGGCTTGTGTGATCTATTTTTGCAAAAAGAAGTGACAATAAACTGTAAAATTTATTTGCCTAAAATCATTTCCAGCCGAAAAAAGTTTAAATTGTTCAACAATTTGGCTAAAAAAAATTTTATTTATTCATTTTCGGAAAATCTGCAAGTAAAAATCGAGTAATGAATTTCTCTAAATTTTAGTCAGGCATTTTTTTAAGCGATTGGAGTTAGCAATTAAATATTTTCACCCGATGAATCGATGGAGTAAACAAAGAGGCCAAAGAATGTGCCTGAAGCCGGCAACCAGTCGAACATCGATGTCGGTGACTTCAATAGCCAGCCAAAAGACCGAGAAATCGAATAAAAATTTCTTCATCTCACCTTAATGCTATTTTTTTCACTACCACGAATTTAAGATAGTCGAAGAGAACGGAAGAGGAAGCCTCTAATCGGCGAATATGCAAACCAAACAAAAACTATTTTGAAAATGCGAAAAATAATCGATGAATTTGTGTAAATAATGGAAATTACTTTCATGTTTTTACTCTTTTTGGATTTAAGTGTTTTTCAGAATCGACGTCAGCGAAGAAAATTCAAGATTTTGCATATGATCTTCCGAAGCGTTAAGAGATTTTCCGTTCATGTATCTGATGAGTTTCCTATTTCGTTGAGTTGTCCCCAAGGAAAAGTTCTCTGATAATGAAATCCTCGCATCGTCTGACGGAAGAATTTAATTCACATCTTAAGAAAGATGCAAAGGGTAGATTTTCAGGCAAGAAAAAGTTTGTCGCTTGGCCGAATTCGTTTCTTTGAAGTCCTATGGGAAGCCTGATAGATAGCTAGTCGAAAAAGAGTCAAAATCATCTTCGAGGTAACGGACCATGGTTTAAAAGATAGACGGTTAAGTGGTGTGAGGAATATCGTTTCTTGGTAATGAATACGAAAAGTTTCAAGTGCCAAGGCGAGGGTCGTCTCCACTTTTGATGTCTAGTGAACATAATAATTGTTGCCGCTTGTGGTTGATTCTCTGTGCATGAAAAAGTCACGCACGGCTGGGCTCGCGAGCGTCTACCATTTAAAAAAACTACAATAGAGAAGCACGACAATCCGTTTCAAGCATATGCATTTGGAATTCAAAACAAAAACACCTGGAGCACCTCTTGGCAACATGGAAACAAAACAGAACTGTTTGATGCTAAAAAATATTTGAAGTTGTAACCAAAAATCTGATATGAACAGTACATGGCTCTTTCTTATTCTTATACAAAATCTACTTTCCTGCGAAATATATAACTCGACGAATAAAACATAAAAATACCAATCTGAAATATCTCGATAACGGCAAAAGCTAATGATTTACGATAAAAGGTAGAAATGGAGAGAATTTTATTATATTTAATGGATCGATCCTAGCCACTTTTGGTGGAAATCCGTTAACCGGAAGTAGCCAAAATAGCGGCTTTTTAAAAATCGAAATCGTGATTTATCGATAACTTTTACCATTATCGAGATATTTCAGAATTTGTGAAATAAAAATTCAAATTTTTATATAAATTAATTTTTTTTGTATGGTTATAGTGTAAATTGTGCACAAACATAGAATTTTTATAAGAAAGTCATGTCCTGTTCACATCAGATATTTCATCTTCGATGCCTTTAATTCAGACTTCATTGATGAATTGTAACCTGTTTCGTGCAGCTGGTGAAAGCATATTCTCAAATAGCAGGTAATATTTGTGCCATGGATTAATTGAAGCAATCTAAAAACACCTAATTAGATGTGGATTAGGCATATATTGCCACCTGCATATATTGTGTGGGTAAATGTTACGAATTTTACAAGGATTAGATTTTACCTGATTTGTATGCAATGTAGCTTGGTTTGGTATTTTTTCCTTGCCCGAAGAGGATACGTTTTTCGGGCATCGTTTGATTCAGTCTAGTGTTGATAAATAAATGAACAAGGGCCAAAATTCAAATCGATGACAATTTCTTGGTAGTTTTCTTTACAAATTATACGATTTTTGAACCCCCAATCTCGAGTCGGTCTCCGTCATGAATACAATACTTTCCCTCTACAATATTTTCCAGCAAAGTAAAAATTACATGTGTGTACGGTGAAGGGATGAAAGAGTAGTTCTATATTTTAATCTAGTGAATCAATAACATTTTTCAAATGGTTACCTTTCTTAATTTCAACTAAAAAATTGTTTTTAACTTGAAATTTTCAAGACCAATCCAATAGAAATTCTTTTTAATCTAGCAGAATGGTTTATCATTTCATATTCACGGCAAACAAACGACTTTCCAATTGCTTTGCATTTTTTTTGGATTTTCAAGATATTTTTAAAAATTGAATTTAAAAACTTGAAAATTCGTAAACTTTAGTCAGCCCTGTACCATTCACATAAAATAATTTTTCTTCAAGAACTAAAATGACCCGAATGCATTTGTCCCAAGGTGTGGCAGATGAACTTGATTTTCATATGGCAACATTTTCTTTACTTTCAACAGAAACTGTACCACGTTTTCTCTCTCTTTTTTGCGCATGCGGCTTGTCGGCATTTATAGTGTTTTGTTTCTTTTTCGCTCGGATCTTTTGATTTCGTCGCCATTTTCCTATTCGTTCGAAAATTTTCATCGACGTAATTGTTCGCTTAGGTGGTCGTGAATATTTCAGAATTTCTGCAAATAAACCTAAAGATTTTCAATTCAAACTAATTGATTTCTGCTCACAAACGCCTTGCAGTTTGAAGTTTGTGTAGTATTAAAGGAATTTACGGTGAATTGGCCGAGCAAAGGTGAGTGAAATACTTAATTTAATGCTTGCAAAGAAGGCATAAAATTGTCGGCCATTTTCTGTTTTGGCGTGCAAAATTCGATCTTATTGCTTTTCATTATCGAAGGCTCTAAGTAAACAAAGCGGAATGGACCGTAAAATGTAAACACAAGGTGGACCGACAACAGTTTTGTGCCGATTGCAGAAATTATAAATATTTCTGACCTGTGATTTGACTTGTAGATGTCGCAAGACGCGGAGAAGGAGGCGAGTGAGGTGCTTCATTCGTTGCTTTCCATTGAACGAGTAAAAAACGCAAAAGGTGGCAACCAGTACCCAATCAAGGATGAAGATTACGACGACAGTGAAATAATCGTAGAGGAGCACATCGAGGACGACGAGTATATAATAGAGGTGGGTTTTATTTAGCTTTTTCTAAGGACTGATCGTTCTATTAAGAAATAGTACGATGTGCAGGATAGACAGATGGACGCCGTTGATGTGGTGACGCCGGATCAGCCCCTCATTCGAATGGTGCCCCAACCGCCGAAGATAAAGCGACGTAAGAAGAAGATCAAACCAGTCCAGCCAATTAATCCCAAGATGAGAGATTTGAAAGCGGATGAAAGTTCCGACAACGATGAAGACTCGCCACAGTTTGTGCTGGCGACCTTGAAAAAGGGATGTGGATGTTCACTGCTTTGCTACCGGAACTTGAATCCTGAAGAGGTCTACAGGCACCGCCTGAACATCGCCGAATTGACGAAAAACGAACACGACATGTACTTGATGGGCGTAACTATGGGGTGTATGGCAAACAGCAAGATTACTAGTCGGCAGAAGGAACGTCAACGGCAGAGAGCAACTTATGTCTATCAGGGGAAGCGAGTATGCATCGACGCATTTATATTTTTAGAGAATGTGACACTTTACCACATCAAACGAATACGAAATCATGTCCTGCAACACGGAGTGACACCACGAATGCACGGAAATCTCGGCAAGAAGCCACACAACACATTCTCATTGGAAATGTATAAAAACGTGGAGAACTACGTTAGAGAATTCCTTCGAACGATTGAATGCACCAGAAGTGGTATAATTCAAGGTATAACGCGGCTGGACATTTATGAATCCTACAAAAATTACGGCCGAATGCCAAATGACAAACTGATGGGCTATTCTACATTTAGACACTTTATGAATAAGCAGTTCCCTCATGTTAAATTCCAAAAGATGGAAAGTCCCTTCCGAAAGCGACCTATTGAGAAAACGGAGACCGATGTTACTTTTCAAGTCGCGAAGACGGAAGGAGGAGGCGTCGGCAACGAAACTGAAACTGTTGAGGTTATCACCACAGATGGAATCAAACATATGCCAAAGAAAAAATTTAAAAAACACAAGAATAATGTTGTCATTACACCTCAAATAGATGATAAGAATGATATCACGACATTCGAAGTCGGTGAAATGGCTTCTGAAATAACGATCGATGATGATGGTCAGGAAGTTCAAGCCTACATTTTTACAACAATTGTGGAGGATGTCATTGAGCAAACTGATTCCAAATAGGATTAAATTATGTTGTTCGTTAAATTCTTTACGATTATTTGCGGTAATTACAATTTATTGGGATCTACTGTAAGATTATTTTATACCAGTTTTTTTGATTTCCTGCCTCAGTGGTAATGTTTTTTTGGATGTTTAAAACTAAAAATAAGATTTGAATAATGTTTAAAGAGAGGAATTTTACCTGAATTTTCTACAATTAAAACTTCAAAAGTAATACCATCCAAAATAACCATCAACTCTGAGGTAGGAAAATATTTCAGATAATTACAATAGATTTTTGTTAAGATGTTGTAAATTGATGGATATGAGATATTTTTTTAAATAAATAAGTTCATTATTTACAAGAAATGATTTTAATTTTGATCTCAATCAAATTAGACTTAAGAAAATCGAATTTGAATAACGCAAATGAGTGTTGAAATTCATTATTGAAAAGATTTTTTTTGACGTTTTCATGTTGGTGATGATAAAACAAAAATTTTATACACGCATTTTCTTCCCGTAACCCTTTCACCACAAGGGCTTTGAACCTCAAAAATTCAATAAAAAGTTTCCAAAATTGGTGATGGATGTCAATTGTACATAACTATTGTTTATAAATTCAATACACGTTGGGTACGTGATGTGATTTTCACTCTTCGTTCATTTATGTGATCGCCAATTTAGTAATTATGACAAATTAGGTACTTAGGCGCTTCTTACAACAATCCCCTCGACGTTTATTCACAGTTCTTTGCTGTTCCGATGATGCGATCTAACGACAGAAAAGGTTTCTTTACTCGATTTGAGGAGATAGTCGTAGCTTTGCGATTGTCTGATGCCCTCAAATAGTGTCTCTCCACATCGTTTTCCACTTGCATGACATTATAATAATAGAAGTGTGTATAAAATGAAATAATAACATTTAACATTACAATGCAATAATGTGATAGAAGTCATTCGTCTTTTGTCTCGCAAGAAAGCTTTAAGTAGTGTAGACTTTGTGGCGCGCCTTTAATAAATCGCTTTTATTGGCGTTTGCTGGCCTCGTTAAATAGTTGTTATTAAGAAATTCAAGTATATTGACGCATCTTGTAGAATTTAGATTATTAGTGGCATAAAATTGCAGTTCTATTTTGATCTTTGTGCTTAATTGATAAAGAATTGAAAGTGTTATTTAAAAGCTAAAAATTAATGAGAAAAATACAGTAAAACTTATTTAGAATAAGCTCAAGAGTTACTGAGTATTCAATGGTTGAGTGACAATTAATAAAAAATAAATATGCTACCAAGATTACTTTGGTTAGATTGCTGTTTCAGTTGTAGAAATTTTGAAGATAACACGGAACTATGTGAGTATTTTTTAACCCTTAAATCTGTCGAACAATTTTTTTTACCACAATATGTAACAGTTTTGGGACCAATCAATTAGTGGATAAGTTTATGTTGAATTTGAGAATTTTTATAAAATCGGTTTTGCTAATTTGAGTCAAACTTTACAGTAGGACATTACAGTAGTTTATGGTGAAAGTTTAGATATGACCGGCTTGTGTTCGGCGAACAACTTTTCTTCAGTTTATTATATTTCCTGCATAACGTCAAAAGTAAATGTTTTTTCCTACAGAAATTTAACAATCTGAGTGGATGAGCAGCGGTATTTATCTCTCTTTTACTCCAACAGTTAATCGATTGTTGTCTCCTTCTTCTGGCACCTTTGCTTCACACGGGGTTCTGCTCGCCTCTCTTAACCCTTAATTTATGAGGTGAAAATCATATGCGTAAATGTTGAGGTGGTTTCCAATGGACTTGTTCTAATCACATACCAAATCCGTGCTTTTAACTCGGCATACAACACCATACTGTATGAAGGTACTGATGATTTCAGAGTCACTGTGCTGAAAACATGAGAAATAGCAAAGAGAGAAAAGTCAATGTGGGTCCACTGGACCCACCTCATCAATTAAGGGTTAAGTACAGATTTCTCTCGATTGACAACCGTTTTGGCGTGAGTCGAAGCGTCGTATATCGAAGTATTGTATTTTTTGTAATTTTTTATGTATGTAAACTGTGGAAAAATAGAGAAGAAAATGCCCGATGTATGGCAAAATTTGGAATAAACCAAATTTCCATAGATTTAATATAAAAAATAAAAAAAAATCTGAAGAAAAATAAATGTATGTCAAACTTTTGTCGTTGTCAAGACCCGGTACAAAACATTGAGCGTCGTATATCAAAACGTCTTCGAGTTCCAATCGCAATAAGCAGCAAATCGGACATAAATGGAAAGTAAAATGGCTTTATGTGCATGGGGAATCATCGATCAGTGTTGTAAACACGCAAAAAGTGTTGTCAACTCAACTGCCACCATTTTACCAGTGTTGTAAAGTTTCTATGTATTTGTTGTTGTTACAGCCATAATACTGCCATAACTTTTGGTTCTGATGCAAAAATTATGGTAATATTATGGCAGCATCGACCACCATACTCGAAGAAAGTCCACAATAAAATATTTCCGCATTTTTTGTGGTTCTTCTCTCACTTGATGAGTTTTTCATAAGAATTCTGGCATCCCGCTCAACCCACTTTCCCAGAACTGTAGGAGTAAATCCATATTCGTGAATGGAAACCTCCCTTTACACATAATTTGTAGATATGAAAATGGGAAAAATAAGCTCCATGGTAAACGATTTTAAAGACTAAAATTATATGAAAATTTCGTTAGAGCTTTTTATAGACAAGCTCTCTCGTTAGTATTTTGTTTCATCTCACAAACTTATTAAACGGCGATTTTTTTTTTCAAGTTTGCAAGAATTAATATGAAGCATTAATATATTTTAGAATTTGTATATGACGTTAAATTATATCGAAATCCCACCGTCAGTTTATTATTCCTACTTCCTCGTATGTACCAGAACTTGACATTGACTACATTTGGGCTGACCCCATTTTTTAAATTATTTATAATAAGCGGTAAGAACAACAAACACCATTTTAGTAACCGAACCGAATAAAATCAACCATAAATGAACTGTAACTCAACTCTTCATTGCATATTCCTAAAGAAATTTGTCCCCAATTAAAACCAGTGCATAAAAAAAGTAATGCAAATATGCACTGAGAAATATGCATATTCATGCGGGGAATTTTTCTATTCCCTTAAAATGAGTTCATCACGAAAAATCTGGTAAGCTGTTATTAAAATGAATGCAAAATAATAAAAAAAATATTCTTTAAGTGACTTTTCGTGAAAATAATGAAAACCCACCACTAATATTGTTATCGTGACGTTTTCAATGGAAAAAAATAAAATGAAAATGGGGCGTTTGCACATGCAAAAATTACACGATATGAGTTTTTTTTATGGTAATAAATCTATTCGGTCTGAGTGCTCAAATAAGGTGCTCTAGTCATTCAATCGATTACAAGTGGTTTACAAAGTTTTTTTTATTAGCAGAGTCAGTCACTTTGTGGACATAATAATAACAAAAATGAATAGCAACAACGAAAGCTAAATTACATGTAACGAATCCGATGGGTGAGTTTCAGTTCATAGTCATGTTTTCCCCTTCTATGATATTTTGCGGTGTTGCTTGAAATTTATGTTTAGCTAAATGACGCCGCATTGTTTCATCATTTGAAGTGGAAATGGAAATTCAATATCTATAGTGATATCACTCCTTTAACCTAACCCTATTAAGTAATTTTTGCTTTCCTGTTTCATAGAAAAAGTGAAAAGATTTTATTATAATCAACAATTCTGTCTGGTACTGTTTTGGTTTCGAATTACTGAAAGTTATTCTAGAATATCTGTGGGAGAAAGTGGAAATTTGATAGTGTCATCGGTTTCTTCTATTACTTAGAATTAAATGGAATATTTTTTAACAAATATTCAATTAGAGTCGAAAGTTAATTTGACTAAAGGCCCGTTTCCATTACTGTCTACTGGACAGTAAGTAGATGAAAGTCCAGTAGGTCAGTCATCTACACGTATTCGGCACTTGCCAGACAGCAATATGACATTCGATTCAAAAGCTAACTCAAAAAAATTCCTTTTTTTTATTATTTAACAGCGAGTGCCAAACTCACACACAGTTGCCGAGCTGAATGTTTGTCTGAGCAACTAAACCGACTTCTAATTTCGCAGCAATAAACCCGACGAATACAAATCGGATATACCGACGAGCTACTTGCCGGCCAGTAGCAGTCCTGGAAACGGGCCTTAAGGGATCGTTTACATCTGACGATTTCTTTATTTTATTTTTTGACAGAAAACTCATACTGCACTAACTTTGATATTACGAAACATCAAATCCTAAAATTTATCCCTGATAATAGGATTTTTTTTTGTATTTTTTCATAGAAAATTTAATTTTGTCAACTTTTGTTAAATCAACCTTTTTTTGTAAGAGAGAAATTCCGGAAAAATTGTAAATGGTTTCAAATTTGTTCACAGGAATTTAAAAAATCAATTATAAATTTAATCAGCGAAACACAAGTTATTTTTTCTTGCAAAAACAAAATTACTGAACTACTTTCAGCGTGTATCACATTAGAGGAATTTCATATAAATGATAACAACGTTCAAAGAACAGTTGCGACAATAAAGAACTGATGGACAAACATATTTTTTCTGAATTAATTGTTTTTTTTTCTCTTAAACATTGATTGTTCAATGATTCGTCAAATAACTGTCACCTGAATGATCGTAAAGGAAATCACTTGTTGGTAATTCTGAGATTCTCTACAGTTGGAATGGAAGAAAAACCTAGAAATGCCGTGTTTTATAAAAAACATACAGTCGTACACACGATCAATTGTAATCGCAACAATTTTGCAAAATATTCAATTCCATCTGAAGTTATATCTGGTGGTGAGTAAATTTATTTGTCTGACTGACCATTTACTAGCTATACTTCAACTATGCTTTATATCAGGGCCGAGTAACCTTTTTATTTATTATAAAAATGCAGTAAATTTTTAAAATCTATGCAATGTTACGCGATAATGTAACAAAAATGTTTTTAGTGTCGATTTATCCTTAACAGTGTTTTTATTTACTTCAACAAAATAAAAAGTAGACATCTAATAGACGCGTAACTTTTTGCTGCAGACGTTTGACAAGTATTGAATATTTTCTACAAAATTATTTTTCTTCGAGATTTATTCTTTTAAAAATAAAGAAAAATAGATCTTTGCAGTCCAAATTTGTCTAGATAATTGAATTCTTTCACCAAGAAATTCAAATATTTAAAAGAAACACACTTTTTAACATTAATTGCATATTTTTAGGAACTGATTTGACTCACGAGTGATTTGTTGTGCATCCCTGCTTTATATCCACTGAAATGGAACGACTCGATGCCCCCATACAAGGCTATTTAAACTTTTATACATCGAATAGCACTTATTTAGTGTTATATAGAAACATTTCCCTATATTTGTCTACCTGTATCACTTCTATAATATTGAGATCTGGCTTTTTAGTTGGCTAGATTCAATGGATTTGACTTGCGATATAGCAATTAGCTGCTCACTTATTATCATCAACCTGACGAAATCGTACAGTGGAGAGAGACTCTCCGCACACGATTAGTTATCATTATTATTTTCTGTACTGATAAGAAGAAATACTGTGAGCCCTCCACCGAGCCAATTATAGGTGGAATTTTTGTGCCAGGAATAGACGCCGATCTCGAAACGGATCAGTTTGAATCGGACAGTGCTGCGGCTGACTGGGAAGTCTGCAAAACGATTGATGAGTTGAAGTTCCACTTTTTACGTAAATCTCCACGTAAATAATCGTGTAAAAAGTTGATTTGCCGGTTCTATATCATCTCGGATCCTAGAGTCTGCTGAAACGATTGCTAGTAGTCTAACGTTCATCCTCGAGCATCCAACGTCTAACTTCTGGCCATACAACATAAGTTCTATGGGTTCGGATTAGTGGGATTAACTAGCCAAAAATAGGAAACAGTATTGATTGTGAATTTGACTATCATCTAAATCTTGCGGCTGTTGTCTGTACGATCACTTTGTGATTTGTGTTAGTGGGTGTAACAATCGATCTATTCTTGATTACGAGATTCGTCGATTCGATTAACGATTCGCGGAAAACTTTTATCTTTGACTGACGAGTGTTTCAATTAGCATCTAATCGCAAAATTAGCAATTCAAAAAAAAAAAACCAATTTCATGAGAATCTTTTGTGATTGGCATAGAATTATCGGTGCTTAATTTGCTAACATAACTGAAAGTGAAATTACGTCGTTAGTGATTTTCAATACTAAATGGGCCTCTTCATGTCGCATGGTAAATATTCAAATTGTTTAATAATAGTAGATGAAATGTTGTTTACATGGAGTTTCTTCCCCCACGTTAATTGAAGTTGCCGCTAGTGGATGACTTCATACTTATATGATTATGCCCCGTTCTAATGATGATGAATTTTGCTTATTATCTGAGATTTGCTAGAATGTCATTGGAACGACTTTTTGCTAAAAGTGTGTAATTCTAACTGAATCAAATTTAATTCATCGTCATAGTTTTATTAATGTGCCACTCGACTCCAGAGATTCTTTCGTATATTTTTAGCATCGTGCGACTGCAGTTTTATATATATGCTTTATTGCGACGCATGGTGATCTACTAGACAGGTTTTTCGTTTTTTGATTAACGATAAATTTGTGTTTATTTTGGTAGTCGATTGATGTGGGTTTATAATTATATAATCCCAAAATGGGGGAATGAATTTCCATTTTTACAGAAAAATCTATGGCAGATATGGTGGTCTGCAGAGGTAAACAACCGGTAAACTAATCATAATGAAGATTCGCTATCAAATCAAATCTCCTGTGGGTTTACATTTTGGATATCAAAACAAAAATTGACACGTTGTTTAATTTTCTGCATTCATTAGAATGGAATAAATTTTTGTTTATTCATGGACTGTAAACAATCTGGAATGCTTTACAGACTTTAATTTCGGGTAAAATTTTTTGCACCTATCGATGTCGATTCTTTTGCGTGATTAAAATTGTTATTTAAGATTTTTTTGTGGATTGATTGTTGGGGTCTTCGATTTAAGACGGCTCAATATAAGCCCAATTGACCAATGTTGGAATTTTTGTACCGTGTCCAAATGTACCACGCAATTTTCCTTTATAAAGTTTAAGAATATTTATGGGAACATTTGGAATTATGGACTTTATGGTACAAAAAGGACCATTTTCACAGGAAAAAATCTTGGATTTCCACTCAAAATTCCATAAATCGTACCTTCGGTACTTGGTACAAGATGATTGGAAATCCAATTGGTTTTCCAACCAATTTGGTCAATTGCGAGGAGTCCAAAGTAAGATAAAGATTTTTACCGTAGAATAATTGCAACATTCTAAGGTAAAAGTTTCAACTTTAAGCATCAATTACTACAAAAAATGACAACATAGGCATGTACACATTGTTCGGCAATGTTTCTCAGCTTTAAATTATCTTACAAAATGTTAATAACAAAAACACTGTTCTAAATCTAATTGGAAAAGCCACAAACCGCTGTAAAATTACTGCGATCTGAGGCAGATTACTAATAGTTCGAAAGAATTTTTATGTTACACTCGTAATATCTTTCGAAGAAATAAGCTATAACTTTTTAATATCTTTCCAAGAAAGGAATATAGCATTTAAGTTTTTTTTCAAAATTTCTTATTATTATGGTTATTTGTAGCCATCGGTTGTACAAACTAAATACAATAATAGTTATAAAACCACAGTCTGAGACATATACAGATTTTTTAATCCAAATACAAAGCGTTATATTTTTGAACACTTTTTTTGCAAACCAAAATGGCTCTTTTACAAATCAAATTCGACTTTTTGCTAATCAAATGTAGATTTTTATACCCGTATGGTGAAACCAAAGGGTATATTAACTTTGCCTTACCGTTTGTAACGCCAAGATCCCGTCATCACACACAAAAATGAATTACACAAGTGTGTTTAGAATGATAAAAATAATTAATTTTTGCATGTCCGTCCGTCTGTGGCGCGGATTGCGGGTGCACGGATTGAGCTAGAGACTTGAAATTTTATGCAGATCCGATTTTTGCGAATATCTCAAAAGTGGTGCATCTTATCAAAAAAGTCCAAGAACAAAAGTTATTTAGGATATGATTCTACATAAAACTCCCATACATCAAAATCCGATTGGAATAAATTTAAAAAAAATCTTATTGGCAATTTTGACTTCAAAGTGGAATTTTGGTACAACTGTTCGAATTTTGATACGAATATTACCGTACGGGTTTTCAATAATTGCCAGATTGGCAATTATAGCTTTTGTTATGTTTACAAATCTCTTTCATTAAAGGGATATTTGTAAAGAATTAGCGAGTTTAAAAATATTGAGACGTTTTCATTACGTAATCAAAAAATTTTCATAAAAAATCAAATTTTTTTACTGATAAAACTACTGAACAGTTTTTAGACAAATTTTGCTTTTAAAATGATAAATTTGACTTGTAAAAGCTGAATTTGATCTGTAAAAAATCAATTTGATTTGCAAAATAGTTAATTTGGGGTTATCCTTCGACTAAGGAACCTGTAAGATGCCTAAATACCACTATTACACTTTTGGGCAAAACTTTTTCCTTTTTAAAATTCGGTGTTCACTTTTCACCAAAAGCACAAATTTTTTATTAACCAATGTGCAAGGAAAGTTAAAAATAATAATTTCATTTTTTTCTTATTAAAAAAAAAATCTTAAGCACTATTTTGTTATTAATAGATTATTTTTGTTCATTTTAGATAACGACAATGAGACAATCACATCAGACTCACGATCATCAACATCAACCACACATCAAGGAGGGAATCATGTTTTCCTACAGCATCAGTCTTCTGTTAACAGTATTGCATCGATACAAACTGTTCTGCATCAGGCAATTCAATCATCAAATTCTCATTTCACGAATGTTGGCCAACAGCAGACTAGCACTACCTCAGGAAGTTTAAGCTCTCTAATTTACCACCCGAACTCATCAAATGTTAGTACAACTGAAGAATCCCTCAACATTGCCGATGTTGCTGATCTCCTTCATCCACAGCATGCAATTATAACAGGTATTTTTTTGTGACTTCAAAATATTTACGAAAAAAATATTATCATTCATAATGTTGTTTTCACTTCAATGAAAAAGTTTTCAAAAAAAGTTTACTTACTGCAGTTAAATTGGTTCTATAAATATTAATTTTTTTCTTTTCATTGTTTAAAAATTTAAACATTTTTATTTGATTTTGTAAATGATTTTTCTTTATTTTTAAGGAGGACGATCTCGAGATGGATGTCCACTGATTATATTCCCAGATAACAATAATTTTCAAACCATCGAAGATCCTGAGTATCAAAAACTTATTCTATATTTAACATCAGTGCCATCGTAAGTATCTTTTTGGTTTTAAGACACAACGTTAAGATAAAATACAAAAAAAAATTGTCAAAAATTACAGAATGCAAGATGCTGATCTCGGATTCCATCTTATTATCGATCGTAGGAAAGATCGATGGACTTCGGTTAAAGCAGTATTACTTAAAGTATCGGTAAATAAATCGTTAATAAATAATGGAGTTTCTGTGAATCAGAATAAATGACATGTTTTCTATTTTAGGTATATTTTCCTGGTATTATTCACGTCGTTTATGTATTAAGGCCATCGGGTTTTTTTCAAAAAGCAATATCAGAAGTAATTTTTTTGCAGTGACCTGTTTTCATATCAGATCAACCATTCTTCAATTTGTATTTTAAATGTTTTAGAAAAATGTCAAGATTTTTTTTAGATCTGAAATATTTATGATTTCTGTTATATTATTTTTTTTTAATGAAATTTTAAGATTTGAAGTAAATTAAAATTTCGGCGGCTTTCGAAAATCGGTCGCTTCAAATATCGGGTCTTTCAATAAGGACATAACCATTTTGTATTTAAATAAAACACAGAATAATTGAGATATCGGGCTGAAATTTATTCCAGGTGTAGTGGACATGTTACATTTAAGTATGAAATTCGATGTCGTTCATATGGCCACCGCGATTGATTCTTTGGAGCCAATTTTCCACCACTCTTCCACACATATCGGCCGGAACGTTGGCAATTTCGCGTTCGATATTGTTCCTGAGCTCCTCTAACGTTGTTGGCTTGTTGGCATAAACCAACGACTTAACATAACCCCATAACGGCGTTAAATCATGAGCGAGGTGGCCATTCGACCGGGCCATTTCTTGAGATTACACGATTGCGACCACCAACTCAGAATTTCGGTAGTAAGTTTTAATAATTTCCAAACGTTGCTCGTTCGTGAACTTCACCATGATTAAAATGTAAACCTTGACTGACGTTTTAGCATTGCCAGATCATAAAAAAAGTTTTAGGGTGCGTTTTTATAAAAATACAAAATTGTTATGTCCTTGTTGAAAGACCCTTTACATCTGCTAGCAAATTTTTAGTAATTTAATAGAATTTTAAGAAAAGGTTTTAATTTTTAGAGGGCCACAAACATTTATGCGGGGGTCTATAGTTTGTAGCTATGCGTTTTTTAAAATAATTTTTATACAAATATTTGGGTAATATAGCAATGGTTGATTCGATATAAATATTATTAATATGTTGAAAATAAATAAAACATCACAATTTAATCTTCTTCTTATTGTTTTTTTTAGGTAAGTTCAAAGTTTTTCAAAGAAGAATTTCGTTTTCGTCTAGTCATATGTTCATCATTGGAAGACTTACATGATCATTTAGACAAATCTCAGTTAACACAAGATATGGGCGGGGCACTTATTTATTCTCATCATGAATGGATCCAACAAAGAATTGTAAGTTTAACACAAAAATTCCATCATTTTTTAAAAATTGGAACGAATATTTGCATAAGTAAAATTTATTTTGATAGACGTAATAGTGTATTTTTTTCCAATGTTATATTTATTGATTAATTGATAAAATGTAATCTTTGGAAAATAATGTGAAACGATTATGGATTATCGATGTGATGTATTTACATTTGTTGACCAAACATTAAAAATGAATCGAAATAAATCAATTAATTGAATTTTCCCATGGCGGTTGTCTATAAAACACGTTACGATATTTTTCGCCTTTTCTCCCTCGTTTTTACTTTCCTCTGGTATAGAGGGAAGGTATTGTTACATGACGGAGACCGACTTGAGAACGGCAAAACTATTAGGATGCTCGTGCATCTGAATGTCGGTCTGTCCTTTTTACGTAGATACGTAAGATTAAGAAACTTTAAGATTAAAGAAATTTAAGATGAAAGAACTCGAGAATGCGTTGAGCTAGCGGCTTGAAATTTTTTGCAAATGAGTTTTACGAAAATCGTAGTTTTCTATCAACTTTTGGAAAAGTTACGTTAACTATAAATGGTACCTCCCACACAATTTTTTTTAAAATATACAGTGTTTTGAAAATTTCTCGAAAACTATACGCTTTTGAGGAAATATGCATATACCTAAATTCAAAGAAAATAAAATTTCCTGCATTTTTTCTTTTCATGGTTTTTACGTATCTCTAACGGTTTTCAAGATATTTGAAAAAATATTATTATTTACGTATTTTTCCGAAACTAAATATTGCAGAGGAAAGTTTTGTGTTAATCACAACTAATACTTAACGGTTTTTTTGTATGATATTGTATTTAATACAGTTGCCACACTATTACAGACCTTTTCTTCGCTCCCTGAGATGTGTGACGTATTTTATGAACAGCTACTTACATTTAAAAAAAAAATTTGTAAAAACAAATATTAATAGATAATAAATGAACTAGAATTA
Source organism: Chrysopilus asiliformis (assembly GCA_964034945.1). NCBI lineage: Eukaryota > Metazoa > Arthropoda > Insecta > Diptera > Rhagionidae > Chrysopilus > Chrysopilus asiliformis. Next base: position 99,564,186 of record OZ035961.1, read on the forward strand.
AATTTATGATTCATGTAAAATTATATAAGAATATATTCATCCATTGATGCATTATTTATTCTCAAAGTTTTGATAACAAACTTTTGCATTTTATTCGACAGTCATTAGAAAAGTTCTCCAGTTTGACTCATCAAGTTTCTGCGGATCTCGATATCTTTATTCAAGCCATACATGACACCGAATTCCCCAACTCAGTTGAGTCAACGCAGAAGTTGTTGGATGAACAAGGAACGGACTATGAGCGATTAAAGGTAAAACATAAATAGAATTATTCAATTCCCAAATTAATGGAGATTTTTCCCCAAATTTAGGACGAAATACTATCAGCTGCTAGACACGGTGAATCGCTTCTTGATAGAATCAAATCTAAAGAGGAAATAAAGGAATTCTCTGAGCGTACAGGGAACGTTAGTGCTATTGAACGGTATGTTGATTTTAGACAATTTCTATGTTAAATCGTTTTTGTTAATTGTTCCCTAGCTCTGCACTGGTTTTCGTTGAAATACGTTCTCATTTTTTAAAACCTTTTTTTTGAAATTCTGTTCAATACCGTATATTTGTGTATAGTTGTGTTAAATCATCTCTCGTGCATGATTTTAATTCATCTCATAAAGGAATTATAACACGGTGTACAGGAAAAATGTACAAGAAATACAGAACAATCAATGTGCATGCAAGAAAAATTAGTGAAATAACAAGCAAATCATGTAGAAGATAGTAAAAGTGGGATACAGAAAACTTATTATGAACTAATTTTCAACATTAGAATACTTTTTCAGTTAATTTTATACAAAGTAGTGGGGCTGCATGCATTCTCCAAGATCTTTGAAAGAAAAAAATGTCAAAGGATACAAGCTGGTAGATATTGTTTATTACAAGTTATTAGCATTTTTATTTTTATTACTATTTCCGATATTTCAAGACATAGGTGTCAAATTTGTAGAAGGGGGACTAAGAAGCTAGTCTTCGACATCTTTCCTGTTCTTTGTCCGTCAATTTGACCCCTGGAACTTCAGTATAATTAGGCGTAGGTTGTTGAAGATGTTTCTGCGAGAAAAAATTCATAAATTTAGCATTTGATTTGTTTTAGCCTTAATCAGTCTTGAAGTTTTTTCTTTTAACCTGCTATAGGTACAGTGGTATTGTATTATTACCGTGTAAGTCAAGTTGTTTCAGACTTAGGGGAAAGACAAGTCGTCAAAGCTGACATTACTCAGACAGAAGTATGCCAACTCTGACGAGGGCTTCGTCTCTCCCCTGAGCTCGAAACAACTTTACCACACTTGCACAGAACCTATAGCAGGTTAATAGAAAAAATTTCACGACTTTTAAAGGCAAAAACAAACAAAAATAAATGTTAATTGTTAAGCACAGTCGCAAACCTTTCGCATTCCAAAATGCACAAGAATATTCTGAAAATTATTCCTGAAAGACGTCAGAAGTGAAATTTTTTCATACTAAATCGCCGAAATAAATTCAAATTTTGATAACTTTCGCAAATTAAACTTATTCTGCAAGATATCAATAAATTTCGCGCAATACTGAATCAAATTCACAGAGAAATTCCAGAAAAAATCGCAAATGTGTAAACGACCCCTTAGACAGGTATGTTTGATTTCTTTCAAAGCCCTATTTACTATCAAATAGTTAGAAAATTGAAAAACCAATGAAAAAAATATATGGACCTCAAATCGTTTCATACAAAAATTCCCTTTTAGTCTATTGTTAAAAGTAGGTACTGGTAAAATCTTTTAATTTATAATTTTTAAACTTTTTGTTACAATCAAAATGAAACTAGCACAATCGATTAACAGTCGAAATGCAAAATTAACAGAATACAACTATTCGTAAAAAAATGTTGGTAAAGTAGTATAGGTTTTATTTGTAGAATTTAATATTTTACAAAAGATTTTTTTACTATAGTGTAGTTTCAGTTTTCAAAGATATTTTTAACTATCTTGACATAAAACCAGTGAGAATCAACGTCTGCATGCATTTTAGCTTTTGATGTTAGCTTAAAAAAATTCAGTTTTAGCTTTAAAACATTTTATTTTCGTTATTTCACAAACACATTTCATCATACGCCATGCTTCTCATGCACACACATTCTAAAAAAATCATTGAATTGGATCAAAATTCGATGTTTTAACACAAACCTTAAAAATATACAAATCATAAAATTAAATTAATTACAAGCACATGGCAATTAAAATTCATGCACATTCTATACACTAAAACATAAAATCATGGAAGCTTTTGAAGCTTTATTGGATTAAAGTAAAATTCACAAAAATCGCTTTTACGCCATTCATTTTCAATGTTCCGAAAAAAAAAGAAATATCATTCACATCCATCCAGTGCAGGGAACATAACAAGTCACGTTAATGTTCAACCTCATGATGACTGTCGCGATTATCGCAGACTTTTGGTCCAGCTGGAGGAAACTGAACGACGTTTTGATGATTTCTGGAAGACACATCAAGCTCGATTGAAGCAGTGTCTGGAACTGCGAAGATTTGAACAGGATTTTAGAGAACTTCAGGTATGGAAAATATTCCAATTTGTATAAGTTTCTGTGTAAGTAATATTGCAATTGAAATTCGTAGGCAAATTTTGATGCTCATCTAAAAACAGTATCAGAGATGACAGAAGTTGGTGAAACTGTTACCCGTGTGGACACTTTGATTAAGGAGACTAAGGCTTTTCAGAAGATTTGTCAAACCGACGTTGAGCGAGCTGAGGAGGTTATTTCAGCTGGTAAATTTAAAAAATTAGTTTTTAATTACAAAAAAATCTTAATTTTTCATTTCTTACAGGGCAACAGCTAATCGGTGTTCGTGGAGCGTATCCGAAAGAAGTGGTACAGCCAAAATGCGACGAACTACTCCGAGTTTGTGACATTATCAATGAGAGGCTTACGAGGCGATTGGAGACATTGAATAAAAGTCGTGAACTAATGGAGCGTATTGAAAAGGTTAGAACAAATTGTTTCAGAATTTAAACGATAACAATTTTATCAATGCACAAAAATCTTGAACAAAAGTGACACGTGACGTCATTATAAATTTTGGTTCTTCCTAAAAAAATGTGGGTTTCCCAAAAATTTAAACGTATCGAAATCTGGTTTTAATGATGAAAAATCTAAAACGCCCTTTTAATGAATATCGAAAATTCGATAAACGTTTTTTGTTGGAAACTCCTATTTGGGGTCTCAGGCAAAACGACCTCCTGCAAATTGCAAGTTCTTGTCTCCCCCTCTACGACGCTGCTTTAAAGTCGCACAATAAAAATTCTGACACGGTACGACATTTCATGAGGAGAACTGGGTTTTTCCATTTCATGAGGAGATGAGGAGAACTGGAGATCCGAGTTCCAGTAAGCCCGAATGAAAATGGACTGGGAACGGTGAAACCGTTAATTTTCATGCCTCTCTGGAACCAATCAATCATACTAATATATAAAAATGAGTTGGTGTCTGTCTGTTCCTCTTTCACGCAAAAATGGCTGAACCGATTGACTTGAAATTTGGCATGAGTGTCTGTGGTAGTTCTGGTTCCAACACAGGCATACGGAAAAGTAGCGCGAGGGGTGGGGGAGTAAAGGGAGGGGGCAAAGTGATTTCGAAACTTAGTTTTTGCGCTATGTTATTTTTTCGCGGGGAAACTACCGAGCCGATTGGCCTGAAGTTTAGCTCCAACATAGACCATCAAAAAAATAAAATAAAAATTTGAGAAAACTTAACCCGGCAACGACGGGTATGCAAGCTAGTAATAAATATTTAGTTGTGGCTTCTCTGGAACCAATCAGTTATAAATATTTCGTTGTGACCTCTCTGGAACCAATCAATTATACCAAATTTGTCATAAATTAAGGATATTTTGAATAGATATCAGTAAAATTTGTACCGAAAATACAAGGAAGACCACATATTTACTTCATTCTCACAGAGATATTTTTTTTTAAATTATAATTCAGCAAACTTTCAATTTTTTATCAAAATGTCAAAAGAAAATTAATAAGTACATAATTTAATGTACAAAAATGTGCATCCTTCCAGGCAAATAAATGGTGTGCAAAAGGTATCGAGTTACTAGCTTCCCAGCGAATTGAAAAATGCTCCGTATCAGCTGAAATAGCAGAGCAAAGTCTACAAGAGATCCAACAATTTATAGCGTCAGCCTCAGAATTTAAGCTATCAAGCCCACGAGAGTTTAAGAATGTCTTCCAGGAGAGTACAACGCCCGAAACCAAGGCTCTAGTCACTCAAGTAAGTTAAAAATATTTCATGTACGATATCGCTTTTTGTGTAAAAAAAACTTGAAATTAAAACCAACATTTTACTCAGCGTCTCAGAAATAAAAATTTTAGATTAATAAGAATCACAGCTGATATGTTGCGCATATTTAAACATTAAATGTTTGTTTGTCAGTCTCAGTTATTTTGTTTGCTAAATTTATTATGTTAAAATAAAAAAATTTTCAGATAAAAAATATTCATTGTATTGTTTAAAGAGAGTTGTTGCCGAGATAATAATTTCTTATTATCACTTTTGTAGTGCGCACATAATAAGAGCGCAGAAGTTATTTGAGGCTTGTGATAATAACTCTCCAAGATGTTAATTTTTTTTGAAAGAACTACGAAGTAAAATCATTTTTATTTCCAAAGCGGAATGTATTTTTTTGGGGAAATTGAAGTAAATATTCTGCTGTTGTGAGAATCGGGAAAAAACCGTTTCAAAAATATCGAAAACAATGGTGAGATATTTAAAAAATCAAAAATTGAAAGCAATTAATGTAAAAAAATTGTCTCGCTTTTCTATGTTTATAGCGAGACAGATTTAAGTCTTTTTGATTGACGGATTAAGGTGCTCTAATTTTTAAAATATTTTTTTATGACATCGAAAAATGTTATTACATGTGATTTTCTGTGTCCAACATTATTATGTAATGTTAAAATCTAAAGTGATCTGTAGACCCTGTGCAACACTAACATTACAGCAAAAATGTAGTGGTGATTTTAAACAAAAAAAGTCGACATAACTGGTTCAAGTCTTTGTTCGATCGGTCTCTAGGCTTACGTATAGTACATTGCACAGCATGCAGATAAAAATTTTTTGTTAAGGAAACAAGTTTCGTAAGAAAGGGTCATGTGTACAAAACAAAACGAGAAGATGCATCGGTTAGTGACCCAATGAATGTTTATGCATTTCGTTTGCTATTTTATGCAAGTAAATATGCAACTATTATATCATTTTGTAAATTTTGAATGCATCAACACGCAGTTACGCGTGTTATTAAAACTGGTTCTTAATTTCAAATTACCGGTGGTTTAGATAAAATGGTGATTTTTTCTAATCGAATGAGTTTGTGATCAATAATTTTAGCAATAAAATGGTTTTCATGCAATTTCTGGTAATATTAATTGCGGCATGTCGCCATAAGTACGTTTTATTGCTGTATACATGCAACTTTGAAGAAACTGAATTGAAATTGTTATCAAAGTATCATAATTTCATTCAAAACAAATGTGGTAAAGTCTCATCAGCAATACAGTATATAATTTAACACATGTGGTTTTTAATTCGTTGACATAAAATATTTTATCTACAAAAGAATTTCTTGAAGGGCTTGATAAGAAATGAAAGGCTTGAAATGTTCTTCAATTGTTTTAGTTTCAAAGTTTATTTTTCGCTAATTAAATCGTAAAGTAGGAACACGTTTCCAGCCTTTATTGTGGTTTTTTAGGCACGCATATTATGTTACCGATAACGTAAATTTTAAGGTCATTTATTTTATGACTTCAATTTTATCGTTGCTGAGTCGGTAAAAAAAATACGCAGTTTTTTATTTTTCTGATATTTTCTTATATTAAGAACTTAAACAATCAGAAATTCATTTTAACATCTAACAATTCTTTTTAACCATTCATTTGTTGGGAAGTTTATGTGAATATTACAAACATCGATTTTGTGAATATTTCCATGAATATATTTTGAATTTTACAAATACTAATTTTAAATTAAGTGTGACGGATTTTTGAACGAAACAAAAAAGTGGCGTACCTGCAGAATGAGTCAGATCAAGGTTGATCCTGACAGTTTTGCTAAATAGGAACACTAGACCTGGGTTGCACCTGCTAGACTTACCAATTAGGGACCCTACAAAGTGTACACGTAAAAACCTGAAGCGGCTACTAAGGACCCAAGCCGATTTTCGGGAGAAACGACTGAGGAGGGAAAAGTTGCCACTCGAAATCATGGCTTATCGACAATCTGCTTTGCATATAGCGTGTGAACCGGTTTGGGCAAAAAGTAGGCAGAAATAATTTTCGTTCTGACCGTCAGCAGGTAAAGATCTTGGGAAGTATATGAGCAGCAGCAATTTCAATGGTTTGAGTCCACACACACACACATGTAAACTTGTGTAGCATATGCAAACAGGATTGGCTTATTTAAGCCACAAATGTAAGCACATTGGCTTATTAAGCCCAAAAGTTGCCGGCTTAAATAAGCCAAGTGTAATACCGGACCTGAAAGGCTGTAAAGTGGTCGTCGCAACTTTAATTTCGCGACTAAATGGTTGGGACGACCACTACGATCTTTTGTGGTATGTGGAGAAAGTCGGTGCAGGGCTGATAACCTTGCCCGTAAAAAAAATAGATTAGAAATGCCGGCCATTGCTTCGGAACTGGACTGAATAAACGGCAACAACCGGCCAATGAATAAGGAATATTTCTCGATTTTTCCTAAACGGTTTTTTTTAAACCAACTTACTACTAATTTTAAAATCGTGCAAAAACTTAACGCCTGTTAAGCCATTACTGCACGCATTTTTATATTTGACTGAAAATTTGTTTTCTGAAGAAAACCCGCTGTCTGAATTAGGGAAAAATATTTAAGAAAATTATGGCTTCTAAAACATTGAAGACATGAAAAGATTATGAAATTTATCATCAATTCTAAACTATGCCATGACAAGAAAATGTGTAAATTAAATATGAGAAACACCGGTTATTTCTGTTATTTGTTTTATTTTTCTAGATGCTATCGCACCATTATTATTTAACCAATTTTTATTAGTGAAAAAACGCAAATTTTAAAATCAAGAGCCACCGAATTGCAGGGGGATGGTGAGGGGTTAACGAACTTTCTCGTGATTTTTCACAGAAATCATGCATGCATTCACGAGAAACTTCGATGACCTCTCACCATCCCCCTGCAATCCGGTAGCTCTTGACGCCATATATGGATGAAACTAGAGACTGTGCCCCTTCCAAAAAGTACTCAACCAAAGTGAAAACCACACTGATTCAAAACTTAGTTTAGGGGGGCAAAATCGTTCTTTAATTACAAAATTTTAAACGGGGTAGTTATGACAACGAAAAAACATTTATGTACCACACGTGAAGGATTAATATGCAATTCCATACAAATAGCAATATTTCTTTGACATAGAATTAATGCTAAACGAATTAACTTGGTTAACAAACCCAAAAAAAATTTAAGAATGACACTAATTGCCACATTGTGTTTTTTTTTTTAACAAATGAGAGTTTTTAAGTAAAAAAAACTATTTCATCGCCACCCTTCTGACTTCTGGTTTCTAATTTCCCATAATTTTTGAATTAAGTTCCTAGCAATTATATTTCTTGCAAAAAAAAAACTTTCCCATGCTATTCAAATTTTCCATCTGTCCAAAATCGCAGAAAGAAATAGTTTGTCTGAGTAAACATTTATTTGAATTCCCACAAAAATATCTCTACGTTTTCCGCAATTTTATGCCGATTAAAAGTGATTGACCATCACTGAGTTTGACCACAAATTCTATTTTACGGATAGCATTAAAAAATGTATGTGATGCGTGTTGTTTTTCGCGACAAAATTTAAATGCATGAAGAAATCAGAAATCGAAACAACTTTCACTAATAAAAATGAAGATGAACCTGATTGTAGCGACTTAGGATGCATCTCTTCAGCAATTGTTCAGTAATGCACAGGCATCTTAGAAACGGGTACAACAAGACAAATAATTGTACGAGTGAATATCAAATTCAAGACATGTTTTGCATTATTTAAGATGATAATCTTTCACCGTGTTTGAAATTCTATGCAGCAGCGCAGCGCGATGTATGTATGATAAAGCGGGAGTCGATTCCTCGTGCAATTTATGAGAAAATTATTCGTGATTGGGTGCCGTTGGGTCGCTAGTCCTCCCTAAATAATGTTGACATCGGTTTGCCGGAGGGTTTTATGACCCCATAGACACGTTCAACCACAATCATTATCCCATTCCCAAAATGTTTATGCCGCGTTTGCTGGCGATTTCCATTGAATTTCAATGAGCGACCTATCGACCAAGGAAGTATTTTGCCATATTTTTGTGCGGCTAATGTTTTTAAAAGTTTTCCGTCGGTTTCCATGTGCCGCGTGCAGCCTTTAACTATATTGAGACGAGTCTTTTTCACTTGGTGCTTAATGTCAAGACCAAGGCAAGGTACATCACTTTCCACATTGTCTTCGGTGCGAAGGTGAAGTATTGGTACAAGGAAAGAAAGTGAAAATCTTCACTGTAGGATTGATTTACATCAGTTGCGGAGAAATAGAAGAAGCTATTGGAAGTGAGGACGATCGTTGGCGGCAATGGTGGCGGCCGGTCGTCTTTGCGTGATGTAGGTACAATGATCAAAATATCTTGTGGGAAAATTTTGTCAATACTACTGGTCTTTGTACGCTTTGGGATGCATTGGCTTCAGATTTATTATCTATTTTGTTGCCTTTTTGGAGGCGTTGGGTAGAATTTGAAAGTAATTGTTGTTTTTATCTATCAAGTTTTTAATTGACTTTTCTCTTGGTATTTAAATTTTTTATCGACATGTGTACAGGATTGCACTTTTTGGTTTAGAAGTATTTCCGGATAACTTTCGATTTCTATTATAAAATTTAATTTTGCAAAAATTTGGGTTTATGCAACCGATTTTAGAAATTTGCTTGAATTGTGTGAGGTTGCGGGAAACCGTTCAAGCACAAGTTTTGACAAATTCTATTTTTTTTATTTAATTATTTTTACTTTCCTCTGCTATAGAGGGTAAGTATTGAATTCATGACGGAGACCGATTCAAAATTCCGATTTACAATAGGGGGAATAATGTAATCACAGAAATGTATCGTAAAGCGCGTAAACTGTGTAAATTTACCACCTCGCAATTTGTATGGGATCTTGTCGTAGGTTTACGCGACGATTTTGGTGTGTAAACTACTTAGTAAAATTACGCAAAATTCAAATACGGAGATTTTGAGAAATTATAAAAATCAACTGCAACAATAAGAATTTCTTTTAATTGATTTTAATTTTTCACTGATATTCGGCATTTTCAACTTCTAATTTTGAGTTTTGAAGCAAGCTCTCGACCTCTTAATTCTGCCCAAATAACATTTCCCGATCACTCCTGAGTCGTTTGGAGAATTATTACAAAAACGTCTTCCTGTCTCTCAGTCTGTGTACAAGATTTCTCAAAAACTAATAGAGCTAGAGCCATGAAATTTTACAGGCGTGTTTGGTCGTGGAAAAGGAAGGTTAATTTTGCTGACTTCCCAAAACAAGTATGTTAAAAAACGTTTCAAATATAATTCCCATTCCACTTAATTCGTTCAAGTACTTTAAAAATTATAAAGCAGAACAAATTAAACGTCGAATTCGTAAAATAAAATTAATAAAGCGAATTGAATTTATTTTAATATCCATAAACACTGCACTATAACACTGTAATAAAAATTGCAGTAGAAGTGTAATAAAATTATTAATTTCAATTGTTTAAACTACAAATTTTACGCATCGAAACATCATAATTTGAAAAGTAAACACTAAATTACTCTCAAATTATATACATTTATGAATTGACTGGGTACATTTCTTTAAGGCAACGAACTGAAAATTATGCAATTATCTATAAAAATTAAATCAAAACTTTTACTTGCCAGGTACTACAAAGGATTGATGATGTGTCCCTAATGTGTGATAAACGTGTGGCGAGTCTCAAGAAGTTAACTCTGAAACCACCGCGACCAGTTCAAACTGTAACACCGGAACCAGCTGTTCCGCTGCAGCCACCGGGCGGAGCTCCTCATTTGTTCCGAAGACGAGCTGGCAGCAAGGTGAGTGGATCAAGTTTCTAATTAATGAATAATTTCTTAAAATTTTTATGAAGATCATGTGTAATTTTTATCGCTGTAATAATTTTTGCCTCGGTTTATTTATATAATGTGTATTATAGCAAGTGGTTAACAGCTGGTGTTCAAAGCTGTGCGGATTATTAAAGATTAATAATTAAAATAAAAAAAAAAACAAATTCCCAATTGAATAAGTAACCATTGAATATGGATCAGTTTTAATTTTATTTGAAAAACAGATTTTGCAATTTACACAATAATTACGTAAATTTTCTGGCAAAATCGATCCAGTAAGTTATGTCAAAGAAATCGCTTCACTTGGCCTATATTTTATATCGTCTAAAGTCGGGCAGTTTATCTTTAAAAACTCGTAGGTAGATCCCATACAAACCAAACCTATCTAATAATTTCTGGAATGAGTAGCAACAACAATGTAGGTAATATATCCCATGGTTAACGCACAAGTTTTCAACATAACTGAAAATTGGAGTGTTACATTCTTAAATTTTTTTTTGTCTAGTTGAATGTTGATTAAAAACAACAGTTGGATCTAGTCTTTTTAATATACCGGGCCATAATAATTTTACTGTTTTATGTACACGAGTTTGGGATCTTGGTTACAGGTCTTGATCTTGGCTCGACTTAGCGGACTGGATGGATATCGTTCTACACTTAATTCATCTTTGTGTTACCTAATTGCTCCAATTCAACATTAATGGGAGACATGCCAAAAGCCAGAATTTGTTTCTTGCTGAATTATCCATCATATATCGCGGCAGCAATTATGCGGTTAAATTTATTAACAATTTCAAGAAATTTCATCTGTTAAAGATCAACAGCGCCGGAAAAGCCAAAAAGAATTCGGCTGCGCGAGCAATAAATTTATAATTAACATAGATGTTCTGTACTTTTATGTAGATTCTAAACGATTGTACAGTTAACAATAATTTATATGAACATTTAAATAATTTTCACGCATTGTTTATCCATTATGTCAGTCTTAGGCCCCGTTTACATATCCTTATGATACAGCCAGACTCACGAAACTGCAAAATCATACTTAAGAGATAAACGAGTTTAAAGATTATGGCATTTCTCAAGCATTTATTGAAAAACTAAAAACAAAAACTGTAATTACAGCAAAACTACAATATAATAAATATTAAAAGATATGGTTTTCGTACAAATGTTCAGCATAATAACTCAAAACGGCCAAAAACTCAGTTTCGTGATTTTTTTTTTGAACTTCTTTACGAATTTTATTCCGAATTCTATTGCAGAATAAATATCAGAGGCCCACGAAATTATCTTGCAATGGGCCCCAAAAGAACGATGCACGATTTTGCCCCCCTAAACTAACTTTTGAACCCGTGTAGTTTTCACTTTGGTTGAGTACTTTTTGGAAAGGAACAGTCTCTAGTTTCCACCGAATTGCAGGGGGATGGTGAGGGGTTACCGAACTTTCTCGTGGGCACAACTTCCATTTATGACATGATTTCTGTGAAAAATCACGAGAAAGCTCGTTAACCCTTCACCATCCCCCTGCAATCCGGTGGCTCTTGACGCCATATATGGATGAAACTAGAGACTGTGCCCTTTTCAAAAAGTACTCAACCAAAGTGAAAACTACACGGGTTCAGAAGTTAACTCAGGGGCACGAAAAATGCTATTTATTGCATGGTTCTTTGTAGTCACACTGGTTGAGATCAGTAAAATAAATTTCTATACAGATGACAACCAAACCTGCAAAAAGGCGTTCAATGCGCTTACGTCACGAACTTCGTTCCATAGGTCTTATAGGGTAAAATTATCAGACGTCGTATTAAAGCCTTGGTTTTCTCTTCAAAAATTGTATCGGTTTCATCCTGCTGTGTAAATAGTTTTCCGCTTCCGCTTCCGCCCTACTCTTTACGAAAGCAAAAAAAATTGTCTCAGAAAAAGAGAAAAATGCATCATAGGCAACATTTTTTCATAAAGATGCGCCATGGGCAAAAATCTTTGAAAAAAATATGCCGCAGGCGAAATTTATCAAAAGTTTAGTGAGTTGCATCAACATATTGTTTCTAAATTACTATAATATCTTATATTTTTTCTACGTTAGCGTGAAAGTACGGCGCTGAGAAAGGGCGTACGAAGGCGTCTCGGATAAAATTAGTATTTTTTTTTGGAAAAAACAAAAAAATATTTTAAAAAATTGTGCATTGAATATTTGAAACGAAGGTGAAAGTTTAAATTTTTGTTGGTGATTATTGCAATAAACGTTGCGCCGCAGGGAAATTTTTCAGAAAGCAGGGGAAAATTTTGTGTTTCAAGATTAAATATACCGTCGAGTTGAAACCCCCACAGTTGCCAGGGAAAAGCAACTTTTAGTTTTTTCTTGATTTGACAAAAATTTAGACCCAGATTTAGGATGGATTTTTTTTGGCACCCGACGCGACCGTACCTTCCTTCTCTGCACGGCCCTAAAACGCGGAACAAAAAATCCTACTAATCTAAAGGAAATGGTTGGCTATTATTAAAACGGTCAAGAACTTGTTTTAATCACAGAATATGTGAGTGGGCACTTTAAATAAATTACCGCAATTAAATTGTCTTCCGAAAAATGTTATGTTTTCATTCGAAAAATGTATAATCATAGCTGAAATTATCACAAAATTCTGTGATATTCATCACGTAGAAAATCAAATGGAGAATTAATTCAAATAACTTAAAGTAAAAGTTTTCATTCTACGATTGCCTTCCTGTTGTGCAACCGAAAGGTAAACATCAACTCATCAGGTCAAGTCAAAAATTAATTTTCAAATTCCGCTCAATTTAAGTCACAAATTGGGATGTGAAGACGTAGTTGACGTTTTCAGTATCTTAAAGTTTGTTACAATTTTCCGACAATCTTTGAAAATCGAAAATCTAAAAAGCAAAAATAAGCAGGGAAAGAAGAAAACAAAAATTTAATGATTACCTACGAATAAGAGTTGTCGTTTTTTAAGAAAATTCCTACTTCATTGCCGTTGCTGTGATTATTGTTGTTGTTGTTGTTGAAACTGTTGTGATTATAAATTTTTCCCTCTGAAAGGAAAACAATTATGTTGTCGAAAAACAAAAGCTAATAAAGGAAATATCTCAATTAAAGAAAGTTCATGCTTAGAAAAAAAGTAAAATTGAAGAAGTCTTATCGACCTTGCCGCGCCTTCATCCATTAGGCTGATGCTTGTAGTTCAGCCTTCTTCTTCATTAGTCATTCGATGTGAACCACAAAAATTCTCATCATTGGACCAAGTGCATCAGTAAAGAAATAAAATGGGTAAAAAAATGTGAAAAATAGTAGCAATGGCTCACAAGGCGCGAATAAAAAGTATGAAAAAGTCTTAAGAAAGTAGCAGTTAGAGTGAAGCATAGTATAAGCAACTGGAGAACTAATCATTTTGACTTTACTTGGCATTTTGTAGCAAAAAAAAGTGTAATGTGGGAAAATGAATCTCACATTAGGCTTACTACAAACTTCTTTTCATCGTCATTTGATACCCTAAGTCTAATATGTACAAATGTGGATATGTGCTAAATTAATAAGAAACAAAAGTGAAATTCTTACACTTTTGAAGTGATAGCGACATTTTTTTAGTATGCAAATTGTTCACAGTTTCCCTTAAGAGTTTTTACGACATGAAAAGTGGCTAATTTTGTTCCCATTAATAAATTTCTTTTTTTATATGTGGTCCCCAAAATAATGAATTTTCACGTGATCTTATGTTTGCATTGTCTGGCTTGTTTTAGTTCAAACACCTGAAAATAAAAAAAACTTCCTCAGAGTGAGCTAATTTGCAATTATGTATGCATAGATAATGATTTTTTTAGCTTATCCGGGATATAAATATTAATAAAAATAAAGGAAAATGAAACCATATGAGACAATTGAATTAAAGATCTAATTATAAATAGATTTTTTGGGGTGAAAATAACAGCCAGTATTGCACTCTGTAAAAATTTTTCACGATTTTTTTTATTAAAGTTTACGTAAGAAAATTAACACCAATATTAGATGGAATTTCCCAAATGACTAATCAATTATGAGAAAATTGAAAATTCTATAGGTATAAAATCTGAATAATGACAAAGCTCAGTATTTTGTTATCTATTCATTAGTGATTGTATCTTTTATTTGCGAAACCGGAACTTTTGATATATGCAATTAAAACTAAAAGCCAATTCAAACAAAGATACGGAGCTATTAGACGCAACAAAAATGCCATCAGTAAAAATCTGGAGTTGGCATTAACAAAGCCATCAAAATTTAAACGCATTGATTTCTATCTTAAGATGTTTGTTCAAGATCATAATAGCAAGTTGTGATTTTTCTTCGGTTTCCGGTCATTAATTTTTTTTCGCATCTTCCAGTATTTGATCACATCGCATTAATAAAAAAAAACTTTCATCGATAGCTATCGTGATGATCGTCTGATTAGCCAAAAAAAAAATAAGATCAGAAAGTATCACCTACACAGATTGCAGGTAAAACTAGTTCGGTTAGACTTGAAAGAGTGTTCAGGTAGCAAGAAATTAATATCAAAATTTTGATATTTATCAAAATTGAATCATTCAAACTAGTAATTAAAACTTAAAAGTTTTAACGATGTGAAATGGACACCAAACATAACAGTGAGACCGCAAATATTGACAGACAGGGCCGTACCGAGAAAGGCGGCCCTAGATGCAGTTTTCAAGATGGCTAAAACCATCACTAAGGAGGGTTTAAGATTGCTAAAATCCCCAGTAATTTTAACAAATTAAAACGGCATAAGCACAAAACAGAGCTACTGTTCTTAACTGTGAAGCTTTTAATTTGGCGGTGTATATGACATCGGCAACCAAAATATTCGCCTGCGGCTCTTTTTTTTAAATTTTCATGCTGATTGCGCACTTTTCTCACAAAAAATTTCCCCCTCTTTCTGAAAAACGTTCCTGCGTCGGCGTCGTTAATTCGTTATTTCGAAAAATTGAAACACCAAAAATTCATTTTCTTTTTGAAAAAAAGGGGAAGCAGATACACGCTTTGCCGCGGGCACCGTTTAAGTCTCGCCCGGCTCTGGTGCGTTGTTATTATTTTTTACAGAAAAACTGTAATAAAATGTAGACCTTGTTCATGTTTATGTTTTCATATTTGTAAAATGATTGACATGCAGCTACGCTTCGTTACGTGCCAGATTGCAAATGAAGATTACGCGTATATTTTCCATAGCGGCTACATAGATCTGAAAAAAGAAATTATGGTCAACATAACGCCACGCCATGGTTAAAAATTATTTTATTAGGGCATCAAACTCTGTACGGATATCAACAGAATCCCACATTGAATAAAATAAGATGAAAATATAAAACATTGTACCAGAGAAAGTTTTTTCTTCTCTGGAATACTCAAATCATAATTAAATTAAAATTCCATATGAACAAATTGTAAAGATTCATATTAAAAAAATCTAGTTTAAGTTGGCGATCATTTGGGAGTATGCCAAGAATTGAACTACTTTCCAGTAGAAGATGTGATAGAAAATCTTTTTGGAAAATTATGAAAATTGCGTTAAAGCATTACAAACTCATAATCCAAACAAAACGAAACGAAAAGCTAATCTTCTCGGTAAAAAGTAAAAATTTAAAAGAAGCTCAGACAACATCAACATTTTGAATAGAATTCATTAATTAAAATGATAGATTGATTGATGAGTAGATTGAGGATCGTTTAAAGAGAGAAAAAGATTTATGTGAGTACCACACCGATATCTGTCTAGCATGACAACTAATTTAGCTTTAGAAAATTTCTCTAATGGATATTAAGAATTAAGTTATCAATTTCAATGAAATTATTCATACCAGACTCGCTAATTTAGTTGTAATGCAAAATTAGCTTCTGATATGTTTATGATATCGTCTGTGGTTTTTCAAACAGTGAAATGAAAAGTTTCTAATTATGGTTGAATTTTCAAAAATGTTTTTTTTATGAAAAAGATGAGGTCAAGACCTAGTTTTAATCACAATAGTGTAGACTTACTTAACTATTATCTGGATTGTGTAAAGTGGCTACTGTTGATTGAGATAGCTTGGTTAGATTTATTATTAGTTGACAAAAGAGATGAAAAATTGATCCTTTTTTTGTGAAGAAAAGAAATAGCGGCGTAAATAGAGGGACCAAACTTTGGGGGAAAGGCTAAGCATCTTTTAAACATTTTCTCCAGAATTCCTCCCTAAAGATTAATTCATAAAAACCTGAAAATACTCAATGAAATATTCGTTGCCTTGATTGATTCTAACTCATGACACTTGCTTGCCATTTCCAATTTATAATTAAGCTATTTGTGTCACTGCTTTAACACTTTATAGTTTTCCCATAAAATTAATCAATAGATCGCACTTCTTAACTACTTCATAAATCAATTTTTCAACTTCTGATCGATAATGAGATAGTTAAGCAGAAAATCAAATTAAGGTGAGCCACTCTTAAACAAATATGAAGACCATCATGACGCTGATAAAGCGAATGATATAAAAACTCGGTGATCATTATCACCAGTCTTTGGTGCATAGTTTTCACTTGAAGCCATAGAAAAAATAACACAAAACTAAGGTGATTGTAAAAAAATCATGATTAAAAGTCGGAAGCTATACTTTGGCGTATGCAAACACATCTCTATCAAATTGAATATCACTCTAGAATACCAGATCTCTCTACGAAACTTGAATCTGGTACAGATGCAAGGCCGCATTTGGATATTTTTTTTTAACTTTTTGCAAGACATGATCATAGCTCTCACTAATCTAATTTCGGCTTCATGTGTTCTAGTTTATTTGGTTAATGTTTTTATTTTCTAAAAAAAGCCCGAAAAAACAGCCTGGCGAGCCTTAAAATAAAAATGATTTTTCAAAGACATTCGCTGGAATTCTGTTCACATATTCCATGCGTGTTCAGCAATTCACGACAGTCACAGTCAGTGTGACAAACTAATAAATCACGCGAGAAGTAAGAAACCGAAGAAGCAACATATTTATATATGGCAGACGAGTGAGCCCATTTTCAGAAGCTAAATTAAAGATTTGTTTTAAATATGTAGCAATTATCACGAGACGGACACGGTTGGAGTTTTCAGACGGTTTTTTTTCAAGATGAAAAGAGAATTTCATATCATCTAACTATTCCATTTTGTAAAAAAATAAAAATTCTTCCTATGCTGACCATGTCCACCTTGGATTTCCGTTAGAAAATTACTTTTCCCGAAATTTAGTTTCTCATAGTAGCGTCATAAGAAGAAAAACAATTTTCGGAAGATGCGAGTATACCTAATGATCGTGACGACTACATGAAATGGAGTGCATGAATTTTTATGTTTTTTTTTCTTGGACATAAAACGGAATCTTCTTCCATACCCATACGGCCAACCAACTAAGACTTCGGTGATTCAATTCTTGGCTAAACAAGTACGGATATAACAATTGTAACCGAAAAGTGTGTAAACTTATTCACTTTTATTTTGCGCATGGCACACATGATGCTCATTATTGTCTTATTTTTTTTATAAATGTTGGACGAATGGTCGAACAATTGAAACTTATTTCCTACTGACACCATTTCTCTTGAGATTCATGTTCACGAATTATGTTGCTATGATTTTACTTTTTTCAATTGAAAAAACAACATACAGGTTTTGAATTTGATTTAATTATGTATGAATTCCCAAAAGGTAATGAGCTCAAGTTTATTTAGAACTAAGTACGGTCTTCCCAAAATGAATGTTAGGTACGGAAATTGAATGGAATTGAAATTAAGTTTATTAAATGAACTTTTTCGAGTTTCTGATGGTATTGTGCTTTTTAATCGGTGGTTTTTGATTAGTTTCAAGACCGAAAAGAAATATTCAGCAGGTTATAAATTTTTCTGTAGTAAAATTGTATAGGTATAGTCGTTTTAATTTTGCATTGATTTAAAAATGCTGATATGTACCGGTGTATTTTATCGCGAAAAAAAATTTTTAAGTGTTTATTCCAGCATTATGCAAAGATGGATCCCCCACCCCCCTCGAATTGTGGGGTCTTGCACTCCCTAGTCACGCTGCTGTCCAAATTTGATGTTTATATAATTTCATGTCATTTGCACGAGCAAAACTAAAAGGTTTTCGGAAATCTTACCTTGACGAATCATCAAATATCAAATACGGTTGAATTTTTAGGGTTTTAGTAGGGCTTTAGTAGTTAGAAATGGTCCTAAGATCGCGTCTCGATTAGAAATAAATATTTTTCCGCAGATTTCCGGGGCTGGAAAATATACTGGGCCCATTTTGTCAGAACAGTTCATTGAAGTTCATTGAAGTCTAATTTTTAGACTTTTTTCCTACATATAGGTCAACATCTTTTTGAGCCTAAAAACCAAACTTAAAAGTTTGAAATTATTTTCAAATTTTAAATAGTATTATCCGGTCTAAATTTAAGGTATTAAATAAATTTTAGTCTAAAATAGTTTAAAAATTAGTTCCAAATTTCTAAAAATTCTCAAATTAAAACCTTACGGTTTAAGTTTAAGATGTCTGAGTCTTAAATTTAGACTGGAATGCTTAAAAAATATTCATAAACTTCTAGTTTTAAATATAGAGAAAATAGTTTAAAATTCCACTAAACTTTCTAAAGTTTAAAAAATAGAGGAGAAAAGTTAAAAAAAATTAGACTCCAGTTTTTACCGTGTTTACACTTTTCAAAATCTAAACGCCCTTTTCAAAAACGCTCTTTTAACAACTTACCAGATGCATTAAGAACCAAATTGTGGGTCGAAAAAATGCCTATTTTTTTACATTTCTTACATATAAGAAAGGTATTAAAATCACTTCAAAAACCAAGTTCATAACGGGGCCTTTCACGTCCCCAGGACATATATTCATCGACTCAGGTCGATGAGTTCACAACATTGCTGTGTGTTTGTGCGTATGTGTGTATGTAACTGAAAATGTAAGATGGACTTCTACAAGCAAACGTTAACCCATTTTGACGTGGTATATATGACATCGGCACCTAAAATATTCGCCGGCGGCTCATTTTTTTTTAACTTTTCTGCCTGTAGCGCACTTTTTTCAGAAAAACTTTCTGAAAAAATTCCCTGTGTTGTTTTTTTGTTGTTGCAATAATCACAAACGAAAATTGAAAGTAAGTTTTCAGTCATCCTGCTTTGGAAAGAAAATGTTACCAATTTTGACGCGTTTTTTTTGCATTCGAAGGTTTTTTCATTCCATAGAACCTCACGGAACGCGATTTTGAAAAAACGAACTGTTTTTGAGAAAATTCCAAAAATCTTCTAAATTTGTAACAGGAACGAAAGAGCGATAAGATTGAATTTTGATGTTTGGCAGAGTTATGCAGAATCATTTTCTAAAACTTTTTTGTCTAATCAAATTTTTTGAAAGAATGAAATGTTTTTGAGAAAATTGCAAAAAATGATGATAAAACTGACACATCTATGTCAGTCAAAAAAGAGCGAAAATGAAAATATTCTTTATTCTTTTTTCGAAATAAAATTCTTTTTTCGAAATAAAATATCCGCCTGCTGAGAAAGCCTCTACTATCAGTTATATTGTATTTCTTCCAGTTACATCATTTTTTAATCTGAGAACATCAAATTAAATCCAAAAATCACTCAAGTCATTAACATATTTTTATTAAATTCTATTTTCGGATTTATTACCTGGGTGGGTTTTTTTAGTGTCTGCTCACACTTCAAAATCATTAAAATCTTCACGCAATGATTTGCCAGAACTAAATCCATTAAAACCTATTTGTGTAAATTAATTTTTATGATCTAAATGGAGTATAAAGTCATGTACCGCTGATCGTTTCACGTTGACCATATTTAAATAGAATAGCTCCAGGAAATTACATAACACAGCACCATGTCAAACTTTTGAATTTTATACTTATGTGGTATGATATTCACATTCCTTGCAGAGCGTATTTCACAACATCTTGATTTCAATTTTTCAGATTTTATTCCAGCAACGGTTGAAATACAAATGTAGCTCCAATAAAATTTGCTACTTTTTGCATTTGTTGAATTAAACTTCATAACTGCAATGTTAAGCATATAAAGAAACATAAAAAATGGAATGTTGGATGCACCTCGTCGTAAGACCATCAAATCCAATTACGTTTCTTGCAGAAAACTTATAGCTCGGCGTCGGTAAAATTTCAGAAAACATGACCTAACGCTAGCATTAACTGTATCGATAAAACCTGATATTCATCGGATTTCCTACAAAAAGATACACATGTGAAAAGAACATTTTCTGCAAAACAACCTTCTGACAAAAACTGGTTTAAAACATTGCACAAAAATGCACCTTAGAACAAATCCAGTTGGAGACGCCTAATGCAGGTCTATGATCTTTGGGAAGCTGCAAGATCAATGCTAAGTTTATCCCACAGACGATCATCCTGCCCATCGTGTCATTCGTTCATTTACCCGTCAATAACTTGTTGATTGTGTTACTGATGTCGTCAGGGCACTTGCATAATTCTAAAATACATCAATTAGCAAACTGTAATCACTCGGTTTTTGCCGAGGGCGAGGGTTTTCTTCTGACCCAGTCCAAGATTCTTGCTGAAAATACAGCTATATTAAAATTCTAAAAAACTGGTTTGAAATTCTGCCAAGTTTACCAGATGGATAACTTTGAAAATTATATTGGTTACTGGAAAGGAGGAAGACCCATTGACTTTTCGAAGTACCTTGATTGGTCCACTTACCGTCTTGCGTTACGTAACTTGTTGTGGTTATACTTGAAGTTTCGCAACGTTTATGATGTTCATAAACATTTTCTCTTCCACCAAAGACTTACTAATTGATAACTTGTACTCGAAGAGTGTCAATCTTGGCACTCGGTTATCCAGTTCAATAATTCATATTACGTTTTGTTTCCTTGTTTCAATTTGAAGCACACGTAAACGTCTTTGAGGAAGTGATTAAAGATCAGTAGTTGTCACCTGATCACGAGACTCTTACTTCGATGTTCAAATTTTATTGATTTATTGTGGTTTGGGGAGAAATTTATTAAATAATTTTCTCCTGTGAGTTTTTAATTACTGCGGTAGGTAATAACATGCTCGGTTTGACTTTAAAAATTGAGTTTTACACGCATCTACAATCTTGTTGGTTGTCAATACAAAAAAATCAATGTCCAACTCAAATGATTGCAAAGATAAGTTTAAAGAAATTAAGGAAAATTATAAACTTGAAATAGATTCATTTCGACACTGAAACGTGTCTAACATGATGCAATTCAGTCACACGCCAGAGGTAGTTTTTGTTAAGTTTCTCAAGAAATCTAAAAATAAGATTGGAAATCTTACAAATTAAAAATATTGCTCAATTGGTTGGTGCATGGAACAACGACGTGTGTCAATTTGATTCTAAATTGAAAAAAAATTAAATTTTATGTTGTAAACGAATAAGTGGACAGTCACACCCTAAGATTTATGTACGTCTATTGGAAGCGTTCATGGGAAATAAAAAATCTTCCCAAAAAGCCCATGCTTAAATTAGTATCAATTCTTTGACCTTACGGTCGCGACGTCAACTTTGCGCCCTCTTAATGTTACTACGGTTATGCAACTTAAATCGTAGACAATAAATTTGATGTGACAACCATTTTGTTTACTTAAAACCTTCTACAGGTGCGCACATGATCGAATTTTCTAAAATTTATTTAAAGTATGAAACATAAATTGACAATTGACGACATCAATGAGAAAACGCAATGATTTTCTAGCTTATTTTTTTTCAAAATCAAACACCCTTGACGAACCTCATCAATAAATGATCAAAAACATTTTAAATACATAAACATAACAAAAGCTATAATTGCCAATCTGGCAATTATTGAAACCCGTATGGTGATATTCGTATCAAAATTCGAACAGTTGTATGAAAATTCCTCTTTGAAGTAAAACTTTTCAACAAGATTTTTTAAAATTCATTCCAATCGGATTTTGATGTATGGGAGATTTATGTAGAATCATATCCTAAAAAACTTTTGTTCTTGGACTTTTTTGATAGGATGCACCGTTTTTGAGATATTCGCAAAAAACGTTTTCGTTCGTATGGGGGGTACCTCCCCTTATGGTCCATTTTTGGCTATTAACGAACTTAGCCTCGAATTTTACGAAGAATGAATCTGCGCAAAATTTCAAGTCTCTAGCTCAATTCGTGCGCCCGCAATCCGCGCCACAGACAGACGGACAGACAGACGGACAGACAGACGGAAGGACAGACAGAAATTAATTATTTTTATACCCGTATGGTGATACCAAAGGGTATATTAACTTTGCCTTACCGTTTGTAACGCCAAGATCCCGTCATCGCACAAAAAAATGAATTACACCAGTGTGTTTAGAATGAGAAAAATATTTAATTTCTGCATGTCCGTCCGTCTGTCTGTCTGTCTGTCCGTCCGTCCGTCCGTCTGTCTGTGGCGCGGATTGCGGGCGCATGGATTGAGCTAGAGACTTGAAATTTTGCGCAGATCCGTTTTTCGTAAAATGCGAGGCTAAGTTCGTTAAGGGGCAAAAATGGACCATTAGGGGGGGTACCCCCCATACGAACGAAATCGTTTTTTGCGAATATCTCAAAAACGGTGCATCTTATCAAAAAAGTCCAAGAACAAAAGTTATTTAGGATATGATTCTACATAAAACTCCCATACATCAAAATCCGATTGGAATAAATTTTAAAAAATCTTATTGGAAAGTTTGACTTCAAAGTGGAATTTTGGTATAACTTTTCGAATTTTGATACGAATATCACCATACGGGTCTCCAATGATTGCCAGATTGGCAATTATAGCTTTTGTTATGTTTATCATTCTAAACACACTGTTGTAATTCATTTTTGTGTGTGATGACGGGATCTTGGCGTTACAAACGGTAAGGCAAAGTTAGTATACCCTTTGGTTTCACCATACGGGTATAAAAATCTAAGTAACATCTATTTTAGTTAATGTTTATCGTCAAAGATCATAATATGAAAGTTTGGCATTTTTTATTTTGATTAATTTTGACCAAATCTCATAAAACAGATGCTAAAAATTATTTGATTTTATTGAAAATTGAAATGTTTACAGGTTTGTGATAAAAACAAATCATTTTAAATTGGGATATGCGAAACAAATAGCAGACAAATAATAATAATATAACAAGTTACAAAACATTTAACAGAAATCGCCGCTAAAAGGTCCGGATATGATCGCATTTTTTAAAAGTTACATAAAATCCGTAAAATGAAAACTATGAAAATTTTCCATTTTGGACACTTTCTTTGTTTGTCAAAAGGGAAATTACTTCCTACATTTTTTTCTATGTTCAATCGCAAGCTTCTTTTTGATCGGTTAGTTATTGAAGTGATCATCATTTCGGTTTTTCATATGCAAATTAATATTGCACTTGAATTTCCAAAACATCACTTTCCCTTCTTATTGTGCCTGTGGTGAGTTATAGTTCTCGAAAAATCCAATGAATATGTCTTCGATTTAATTTGTTTCACTTCGTTTTTTGAATTATACGTATTGAAGCATTTTAAAAGCCATGGAAAATCTAGTTTTATTTACATGGAGACATGATAATGACTGTATTTGGTCATAAACCTACTTTTTACCATAATTTCTAATCCGTCTTTCGCAATTGAAAACGAATAAGACAAAGATTTTTATAAAATACGATAAAATTCGTCTCGTTCAAAATGCGACATGAAGTAATAATTTTAAATGCTCATCCATATTAGTGAGGTTATATTTGTTAACTGTTTACCCATACATTTCTTTCATAATTCTTTATTACCCAAACCAATTGAATTCATATTAATCGAATCGGTGCTAAGCTTAATTGAAAATCCGATTCTTCCGCGAGTTGGCATTATTCGAGGTTAGTGCATCTTCAGACACCCAAGAGTTTACAAGAAGATTTCTGATGTTTTATATGTAATTCGAATGTTTCGCTGGTTTTTTCCTCGGCTGTAGTAGACCGACCGTGATAAAGAACTTGAAATCGTAATTTGAAATTTATGAATCCACTGAGTAAAATCCACGTGCCTTCCATGATACCATATTTATTTACCTGGTATAGTGTTTGACTTTGGCTGTTGGAAGCTGCAGATTACATATCTAGCGAGAGGAAGCTCAGTCACGTTTTTATTTCTGAAACAATGCATTGATGAACGCAGCATAAAGTTCAGTGGGCTCTATAATTCTTTTGGTCAGTTGTAATTTTTGTAACAGCATCGGTAAATAAGTTAGACAACCATTACTCTTTTTTTGCTTGTTTATTATTTAAAGAATTTCTTTTAATGAATTTGATAATTGTTGAAAAGTTTTTATGCTGCCCAGAATGAATAGGGTTTAGTGAAAACAAGTTATGAGTTAAGTGGTAAATTTCCAGGAAAATATTTCTGTAGGAAAAGAGTTTTTCGATTTTTGGAAAAATCGGCAAAGTCGAAAATAGCATGGATTTTCTGGCCAAAATGCCGCCATCGTTCATGAATCGAAGAAAACATAGATTGTGGACAAAGTCGAAGTGAATAATTAATAACAAATAATTAAAGTTATTATCGTAATCTATTCTATAATAGGCTTGTCTATCTGTTCGCTTAAAATTCAAGAGCTACAGGGAGAGAAATAATAGGACAGATTCCTACAATAAATAGGAATATACGAGACTGTGAAATTTTTTGGTAATGAATCCCTAATGATTGTAGAAGGTTCCCCTTTTTACAAGCTTCCTGAATTTAAGCATATTGCTTTCTGGTTTCCTGTTTGTTTGCATATAACTTTCGAACCACTCAACCGATTTTGATGAAACTTTTACGGGAACCTATTGACATCAATAAGCGTGTTTTAGGCATATATATACTAGATCGCTCGATTTGCTGTCTCAAATGGTTCCATTTCAATACAGTTCAGTGAATCAAAACGAGTCAAGTAAGAGCAAGATAACCGTATGAAAATAAATATAGTCCTCTCGTTTAAACCGTGAGCTGTCAAAGGAAAATAGACTTTCGGAATGGTGTTGGCGCCTAAAGTTATTTGTTTGCCTAAAGTTAGTCTCAAACTTGTGAAATTTGAATTTCGCGGCAAACTAAATTTGAATTTCGCGACCTTATACAGTTCAGTGGATGCGTTCAAGTACGATAAAGAGGGAAATCCTTTTGGGACCATTTTTCAGCAGAGCTTTGTATGGTGACAGTTGTTTTATGTTATATCGTCGCCTGAGAATTTAAGTGTCGTATGTAGTTTTTTTCGAGTTTTGAAGTGGGATCAATTTCTGAGTTTTTCAAAGCTGCTTTTCAATTTGGTGCAATTCATTTTTAATTTTCTTAAAGACAAATACTAATTCTGTATTCGATTTAAATTTGAAAAAAATCGGTCTGCTGGAAAAAGAGTTATGATAGTTTAAACTCAATTCACTCAAAACCAACGAAAATTACATACGACATTTAAATTCTCAGCCGACGATATAGTTCTGTGGTTTTAGGTTATCAGCTGACCCAAGATTTCCTGTCCCATCCCTGCTAACTCATATTACATGTAATCATTAACGACGACCACTAGCAAAAGGCGTTGGAATTCCTGAATGAAACTTTCATTTAATGGATTTAAAATTTGAATTTATGCTCTGAATGACCTCATCTTGTTTTCTTTGATTCTGGCCACCGTTAGCTTTGTCGGTTTTGTTTATCCAGATTAGCTATAGGTAGTTAAATTCGGCACTTATAAAAAAATCATATAAGTCAATGAGGAAGAAAAGGGGTTTTCCTGGAATTTGCCTGTCCGTGCGGAATTTTTTTGGCAAAGAAAACTAACAGAGAAAGAAATATTAGGGGTATTCACAAAATGTATTAAATTAGCTGGTATTATCGTAAAATAATGCAAAACAACAATAATTGTGGAAGTTTTCCCGTTCGAGGATTTATCGTGTTTCTGACTTGAAATTTTAAAAACTTGATTTAAGGATTTTTTGTACGTAAAATAACATTGGAGATTATAATTTCGATGCGATAATTTAGAAAACTTTCTTACAATAATAAAATCCACGCATAAGGAACTAATTTTCTATAAATATAGAATTACGGAAGTGATAAATTTTTAAATTGATTTAAAATATCGTTAAAGAAAATATAAACAACCGTTTAAAAGTATTTCCTTCTAATTTAAATATAACTGAAGTAGGTATGATTTGAAGATCTCTATAGAAATATTGATGCGCCCTTTGATTTCCGCATTCGTGAGTTCATCCTATAATTTTCATTTTCTTATGGTTATAATGCCATTTAGAAAATCTCGTTCTATTCTTCCGACACGGAAGCTAAACAAAGAAACTATTATAAAACATACCGTCTGGCTATCAGGAAAGGTTCACTAACTAAATCCAACGGATGGTCGAGAAAACATTACGTAAATCGAAGTGATAAACAGGTGGCACCGGAAAAATGATGGAAATTCATCATTTAGCAATCATACCTGTACTTTTGGTTAGATAAAATAGAAAAGAGAGCAAAATGAATCCGATTGGATAAACAAGAGTCCATAATAAGACTAATCTACTTGTTGGATCAGTTTTGCACCTTTATTGAGTAGATAACAAATATAAGATTCACTTTGAAAAGTAAATGTAATCATAAATAGCCTGCTTGGTTAATGCAATTGACGAAATATGGCATATAAAGCCACTTTACTTTATTAATACGGAAAGCCATGTGTTAGTAAAATCTGAAGCGATGCCAAATAAAGGTTTAATAAAAGGCTGATTTGGTGTTCGACTCGGAAAAATTCCTATTGGTTTTTAATTAATTGAAACTTTTTCAATTGGGGAAGTTGGTTTTCTTGTTGCATTGCCATTAGGTTTTCCAATTTTTATCAATGCTGGGCATTCTGTTTAAAAAGAAGAATTTAGTACATTGCATTAGTACACAGGGTTTTCATGGAATTAGTGGATTAAAACCCCTTTTTTTGTTCAGGCAGAAACAATGTTTGTTTTATGTGAAAAACATTAGAAAAACAACAATTGCCATGGGACAATCGTTAAATGCTTTATATGTGGACAGATTGGATTTTGTAAGAAAATTTTGCATTTGTACGGGAGAGGGGAGAAGAAATGGTCCGATTTTGCCTGTTCATGAACTTAGCATGGCTATTTACGAGAAACTGAACTGTAAAAATTTTCAAGTTTCTAGCTCAATCCTTTCGAAAGTTATGGTGTTCACGGATGGGCAGACAGATGGACACACGGACTGGCGAATATCAAAAGCTTTAATTATCCCAAACACCCTGGTTTAGTCCATTTTTGTGTCCGACGATACAACTAAACCTAATAACTACTATATGATTCTCCTATAGAGTATAAAAATTCAACTTGATTTTTATTAAAAACTTGAGACGTGAAAATCGTCTGATTTTCAACTTGGATTTTTGAAATATTTGATACTTAATATCAACATAAGCATGAACTTAAATTACAATTTCAAATGAAATTAATCCGAATGCCAGTGAACTTTTGATGTCTTAGAAAGCAATTTGATATCAAGTAACAAGCTGAAAGATGCAAATTACAGCAATATACGAACATAGCGGCGCTGTTTAGCTGATATTGAAAGTTTCAATTATAAAAAATTTGAATTGCCGCCCATTTAAACATCAATTAAACCGCCCAAAGTGCGTGCCGTGCTAGAAAACAGTTTGTCTCGTTTGAGAAATGTACGAAAACCCGTACGAAAAAGATGAATTAAATTCAATTACGAAAGTTATAATTTAGAATGTGACATCAACCCATTACTATTCGAATATGATGTACGATGATATTCCTTTAATTAAATTTTATAGAGCTCACTGTTATCAATTAAAGTAAAATTATGGTCGACCTTACATAACTGTCTGCAAATGCTCACTAAATCTGAATGGTTTTATGTATGGTAGTACAACTGCAACATGGTATAACATATGTTATTTGTCATATAAATATAGTCAGAAAATTTCGCTTCATGTACCTATACGGACAACGCATCTATGATCATTCGAATCATTTGAATTGCAGTACTCAATGCCGCCCAATGGTTAGATTTCCCGGTGGTCACTCATGGTACCAAAACTAACCGCTGAATGTATACACTTAGGGGGGTCATTTGGCCGTATCGAAAATGCCTCACAGGTACAACATACAGTCAGAGAAAAAAAAATTAATCATATTAAATAATAACTACCGCTACTAAAAAGTTGATTAAATAAACTTTTGCGCAGACTACTCCTGTATAACGCGGCTTTGTTTTAGTCCAGTTTATTAATTGTAACCAAATTTACAACGGGGCGATGTTTGATAAAACGCGGACTTTTATCCGGATTCACAAAAATTAAAAGTATTTTTTTCGTGAGAGTGGCCAAGTTTCACATAACGCGATCTTATAACGCGCCAAAATCAGACCTATATTTTAAAATGTTGGTATATTTAAAAACAACTATATTTTATATTTAAAAACACTTCAAGAACGTTTGCATTTGTATCACTTTCACACCATCGCAGATCCCTTCTCTGCCCTAAAAGTGTGACGTAGAGTAAATTCTATCTAATCGGGCCTAATAATTGCAAGGGGTAGTTCGAATTACCGAAAAATTCGAAGTAACAAATACTAACTTTTATATCAAAACTCACAAAGTTATTTAACAGTTTGGATTTATAATATATTTATAGCAAGATTCTTTTTTTTTTTAAATTTGCTTTTTAATATTGAAATCTTTACATTTTTCACGTAAACTAAAGTTTTGCTCTTTTAACGGTTGGCACCATTTTTCCAAAAAAAACCACTTCGAAATGTTTTTTTTTAAATTCACTATTCCAGAAAATATAACAGGCAAGATTACGTGTTAACCCAACCCCCATGAAACATTTGTGGGAGTTTAATCAAAACAAAACACCTTATCATATACGCAAGAAAGAGAAGAGAATAATAGTTTTGAAAAAAATAAAATTTAAATCGGAATTCGGATTACAGGGTACCAAATATTGTATTAGTTCGGATTACAGAGAACCAAAGTAAATTATTTGTGAGTTAGGGTTAGGCTCATATTCGGATTACCAAGAATTGGGATTAGTGATATTCTACTGTATTTTATGGTCATCCCTTTACCTGTAAAGTTGTTGATTTTTCTTAAAAACGATTTGTCGTTTCCCAAAATTGTGAAATAGTATATTACGCAACAAGGGGCGAAAGTCAACGATTTCAAGAGTGTGAAGTTAGCTGCACGAGCGAAGCGAGGGCAGATATCACACGAGTGAAATCGTTGACTCGCTCCGAGTTGCGTATACAATTTTTCATAACAAATTCATTGAAAATATGCCTTGAGATGCCATTTAAGCGCGATTTTGGTATTGAAGAGTAATGCAAAAGGGGGTTTGGGGGGCGACGCCCCCCATGCGGGGTCCAGGGGCGGAGCAGAAGTGAATTTTTAAAAGAAACAAAACAACTATATTCTATAAATTCGTTTTATTACCAAGAAATGTTGGTCAAAACAGATTTTAATTTTTAAATTTCTTTCCTTTGAAATGAAAAATCAACATAACAAAAAATGGAATTCGACAATGCGCAACTATTGTAAATCACACTGCGCTCGTACAGCCAACTTCACTCGTACAGTTTCATTCATAAATTTTCGGTTTACGTCGCGAAAACACAGTTTCGGCCTGCTAATCGCACTTTCGCCCCTAGGGCCGAAAACGCAACTTTCGACCCGCTACGGAGGCATCGAAAGGCATATTTTTTTTTTTAAATATTGCTTTCACGACTGTTTTTAACACCCATGACCGTCCCTATTTCCTCACACAACGGAATATATTTTGTTCAATTTGATTCAAAATAGTTCATCATATTCATCATACTAACATATAAAAATGAGTTGGTGTCTGTCTGTCTGTCTATCTGTTCCTCTTTCACGCAAAAACGGCTGAACGGATTGACTTGAAATTTGGTATGAGTGTCTATGGTAGTTCTGGTTCTAACATAGGTATACGGAAAAGTAGCGCGAGCGGTGCGGGGAGGGAGGGGGAAGTAAGGGGAGGCGGTAGTAAGGGGAGGGGGTAAACTGATTTCGAAACTTAGTTTTTGCGCTATGTGCGGAGAAACTACTGAACCGATTGGCCTGAAATTTGGCATAGATGTTCCTCGGGGGTATAGCCCCAACAAAGACCCATTAAAAAGTAGCCCAAGAGGTGGGGGAGTAAGGGGAGTGTATAAATTGATCTCGAAACATAGCTCTTTCGATGTTAAATGCGCGGCCATAGGTGGGGGTGAACCACGAAGCGGTTCGGGGCGCAGCCCCTATTTTTAATAAACTTTTCCCTTCATCAAATTCCAATTGCAAAAACCTGAAAAAAATCCGCTTTATAACTCATGTTGAAATAAGTTCAATTTGAATTTCTAAGATATTTCTCCTTATTGTGTTCTTATTGCCAGAATTTTTAATTAAAGACTCCGACGGGCAGTTTTCGTAATATTTTTTTTGCAAGAAATTTTCTTCTCTTCAATTGAATCTCATAGTGTTGACTATCACCACGCATAGGTTGCTTCAATGATCATTGCTGTCTTGAACTTGCTGTGGGTCTGATAGCTTCGACACTAAGTTAAGCCTAGTCAATCCATCCGCACATTTTATGCGGTGGTTTTTCTGTTTTCCTCTGCAAATATTATCGCCTACCGGAACTTGTTCGCTGTTAGTCCATGTTGAGATCTCTTAGAGAAAGCACCGCAACTCGAGCCGCCTTGATATCATTTCGTCAGTATCGCGGTAATCGCGTTTTGTTTTCGCGCGATGAAAGTTTCACAAAGTGGTCAATTGTCCGACTTTTCAGTGTAATTCTGAAAAATTCAGGACATTTAAAATACACAGGATTAAAGTGAAATGTGAGAAAGGATTAAACAGCTTAGGCGCTATAATGGTTCTGATCCATAGAACTTAGCCTCTGAAGCTTCTAAATTTTTGTGCAATATCTCCAGCGGAGTGAATCTAAATTTAAACCAAAAAGCAAAAAAAAAGTTCCAACAGAATCAAGTGCAATACTTCTGTGTTATTCAGATGAAAGAAGGAGGAATTATATTTATTTCTTAATTTTCTATAGACGAGGCAACTGACAACTTTTTGTAATTCGTCGGGTGAAAATAAAAACAAGTTTCTACATATGTTGTCGCCTCTTCTCGGGTCACGGCAGTCAGTGAATCGGGTTGAATATGGGAAAATATTCATTAGAAGTGTGATCGTAAAATGTGAAATTTCATTTTGGGTATAATTAAGTTTAGATTAGACAGCGATTGATAAATGAGCTTATAAAAAGTAAATTTCCCATTTAACTATCCAAACTTTAAAGTGCTTAAATTAACGAGTAATTGATTATTGGACTACGTACAAAATTGGAAAATTACAGTCTAATCACGAAAAAATTCGTAAGGAAATGAAAGTTTCTTGCAACATGTTTCTCAAACGGAAACTGTGTTGACAATTTGAATCAAAAACTTGCATCGTAAATTTTGGCTTATATCCAATTTAATTGGGGACCTAAGAACAAAATTTGTCACACGGTAAAAAAATTTTCAAATTACGGTTTTGAGAAAGTAATAGAGTTTGCAAATAACCGAAATGTTGACGAAAAGTTTTCAAAGTGATTGTACGGAAAGTCAATATAGAAATATGTGACAGTTTTTAAATCTTAAACTCAAGTAGTGTGGGTAAACTTTTTTCGAAGGAAATATGCATAAAGTGGAGTCAGCAATTCCGTTAAAATATAAAAACTGTCGGCGAGTGCCGCGTTCGGAAAACTCTTCGTCCACCTCGATTGACAATTTGATCGAGAGAATTAACCAGGACGAAGAAGTTCCCCGAATGAAATTGCTTCAGATAAACTACGTGAACTCTTCACAAAAATCGGCTAATTTACCACCTAACGGAGCGAATATCCATAGTCGAAAAACGGAGGATGGTTGTAATGGTCGGCCTCCGTTGTATAAATATGCAGTGTACAAAAAAATCAATGGACTTGAATCAAAAATCGAGGATCATTCAGAAAATCACAGTAAAAATAGGCAATTGCACGAGGAAAAGAATATGCAATGTGAAAGGACAAGAAAATTAGAAAAACGAATCCGCCAAAGAGACGTAAAATGCAAGTCTGAAAATCTTGGAACTGAAAAAAGTGGTAGTTGGGATTTTCGGACACCTCCCACGGAGGTGTTTTGCAAAGCTCCTCTTCGTGGTGTCAAAACTAGAGCAAGTAGAATTGAACAAATCGAAAAGATCAGTTCGAGCAGCAATAGTGGCAGTAGTAGTCGCAGTAGCAGTGGTAGCAACAGTTCCGGAGTACCACCCACTCATGTGCCAAGATCAGTTCCAAGCGATATTGCAAGGATAAGCAAAATGTTCGAGCAAGCGCGTCGTGACAATGAAGAGGAAGACTCGCTAACTAGAGCACATTTAAGCAAAGTCGCTGGGGGAGGGAAAATCAAGCGGCTGGTAGATAACTTTGAGAATAAATGCCACTGTAAAGATAGTTCGTTATCATCTAATTCATCTGTGTCGGAACCACGTCGTCCAGACGTACCAAAACTGCAGTCCCCGAAAGAACCGAAATTGAATATATTTCCGCCTCCAAGATCACCGAGATTTGATGAAACGAATGAGAAAATCAACCAGCAAATTAAGCAGATCTTTGAGAAGTCATCTCGAAGGCAAGACCTCCACGTGCAAAACCGGCGAGATTACAGTACTAGGCAGCAACAGCATCATCACCAAACTGACCACGATCGATCTTCGCATCAGCACCAGGAACGTAATTTGCAAAATCAATTGGAAAAACACCTAAAGGGGCGTGATCGAGATGTATCTCCTCACCAACGCCGTGATCTTCGATCTTTCGATCATTCGCATAATCACTTGGGTCGGCAAAGAGATTCAAACGGTAGTGGTAATCAAACTAGACCACCAAGCGGTGAAAAACGTAATCGAAATCAATCACCTCATTACCATCAGGATCTTCGGCCTCAAGATCAGTCACCGAAAATGCGAGGATCTTCAGGTATTGATGGTCAAAATCGACCAGTAAAGCATTGTGAAGGAAACACCAATCAGAATTTATCACCTAGACGACGGTCTAATGATCAACCAGCGAAGCTTCGAGGATCAGGAAATAATAATAATACAGGTGCAGTGACTTATCGGCAAGATCGTCTAGTTGGCTACCATCAGTCACCAGAAGTTCCACATCAGCAAAATAGAGGGGATCGTGCTCCTCATAACAAGGATCATA
Organism: Chrysopilus asiliformis; assembly: GCA_964034945.1. Taxonomy (NCBI): domain Eukaryota; kingdom Metazoa; phylum Arthropoda; class Insecta; order Diptera; family Rhagionidae; genus Chrysopilus; species Chrysopilus asiliformis. Next base: position 99,597,697 of record OZ035961.1, read on the forward strand.
CACCACGAGTGCAAGCTAAGAGCCCTCAGAATAATCCAGATCGATCGAATATCTCCGAACGGGGTATCTTCCCACGCGATCGACAGGAACGATCCACCAACTCGAATTTATTAGATCGCGATCGATCACGATATCATCAGCAACGGGATAGTTCACCGCACGATCAGCGAGTACCACTTTTGGGTCATCGAGAAGAAGAACGATCAATGCAGCAACACCATGGTCGGCAGCGGTGTCCGATCGAGTTGAAAAAATGTGCCAAATCGCCGACGCGGCCAGGTGATAATGTTCCCCAAAGACATCATAAGTCGGTTCTGGAAGAGCTCGCTGCGGAGATTCAATCAAAGAAAATGCTCAAGAATCGACAGCAAATGAAGGAACAACCATTGTTGGTTAATTGCTGCGATGGCACAGAAACAGAAATGAGTAGCGGTCATACGAAGCCTCCCGTAAATCAATCAAACCGTGACCATAGCAGCAAGGTTAGAGTTTCTGGATTAAAAGAACCCCAGGTGCACTCAGCTAAATTGGACAAATTAGATAATCAAAAGCAAAACGGTGCCAACGATAGTAAACGGAATACCTGTGGATATAAGAATTGTACCTTCAACAACTGCCCCATGTCACCGGTGACATCACAGTCTGGATCTGGAGATGATGAGCTCGTTACCAAAAACAAGAAATTAATCAATTGCAATTCGACATGTATCTCACCGCCCCCCGCTACCAAACAAGACAATATAATTCTCGAATCGAAGAAACTTGAAAAAAGTGTTAAGATCATGGTCAATGTGTCATCTGGTAAACTAGATGAGTGTAAAGAAGTTTCGCCACCGCCACCGTTGCATCGGCCACAGCCAGCGTCTCTTGCGGATACACCGAATCTGTCCACAAAGTATAGTGATCTCAATGATCTGCAGAATTTCAGTGGCAAAAATGTAACAAAAGCGACGACAAACGAACTACTCGAGCTGAACTCCAGTTTGAATAACACAGTGGCAAAGAACTCGAAACCGAAATCTAATAATATCGATGTCAATCTAAAGAATAATGAGAACCGGAAATTCAACGATTTAAAGAGCGGAAGTAGTCCACATAGCTTGAAGATCTTCGTTCGTAGCTCAACATGTTCAGCATCGTCAAAGGGTTCAGTCAGCTCCGAGACATCTTCATTAACCGACTCTGATTATGGTTATTACGATCATGTCGCGGAAAGTGTGAATTCTACTGGTGTAGAGGCTGATGTTGTTGTGCCAACGGAAATTAGTGTCCAGAGCAATAAAAAGTCTGGGTCCGACGTTCAAATTCAAAGTGTATTCGGATCGAAGTTAGGCTGTGACGGAGCGATCTTTTGGAATAATTGCTATTTTTATGATGATAACAATTTCTGCATGACTTGTACGAATGAAAACAGTAGTCCAGATTATGAAATGAACAATCGGAGCAGATATGTTTGCGTGTGTCCAGCGAAAAAGGTAAATAAATGATAATAATATTTCGTTACTTATGTGCTTGATAATTTCTGCTGTTCTGGTATTAAGTATCAGTCAAAGTGTTTTTGGGCAGCTGTAAGGCGTTTTTATCAATTAGAGGTGGTTTATAAAATTAGTCACACTTTTAGAGGGTGGGAACTGCGGCAATATCAAACCCCATACAAAAAACCATGAAAAAGTTTGGCAAGGGGAGAGGAGGGGCAAAAGCGAACCTAACATGATGTATTTCATGGATAGCCCTTTACAAAGTAGAATAGTATTTTTTGTTAATTCTGATTTTTTTTTTACATTAATGGATTTTGTAAGATAATTTTAAACTGTGCAAAATATAGCTATGTAATTAAATTTTTAAAGTTTAACAAGAATTTTTTATTAAAAAATTCATTGTAATTGTTTTTGTCCTTGATTTATGAATTATTTTAACGGTAATTCCTTTTGTTCTGTATAGTATTTTATTATCAATAATATTTCCCCCCAAAAAGACTATGGGGTTGTCCATAAAATCTGTCAACCATACTCCTCTCTTGTTGCACTGCTTTTCATTTTCGCGTCCCAGTTTCAAAAATACGAGATTTTTTTTTTCGAAAAATTCATAAAGACAGAAAATGATTAAAATATGATTTTATTTAAATACTCTATACATCAGACTAACTCGGACAACTTTTTTTTCCTATTCCTATAAATATGATGTATTTTTACAGTGTGAGAAATTTAATTCTTTCTTAAAGCTACCGTCGTGAGTACTTCTTCTTACCTAAATATTATACGTTGGAACCTCCTTATAACGAAACCTCTATGTAACGAAATTTTTTGTATAACGCAATATGGAGGTTCACGGTATATAATTGCAAATCAGACTTTCTCCTAACAAAGGGATTATTTCTAATGTCAATGGCGAAAACGACTTTTATGATCCTATAAAACTTTTTTTAAAATTGCCGTAAGTATTTCTTAGCATATCAGGAGAAACAAACTTAAACTATTAAACCACTGTCTGAGTTTATTCCCCCAAAACATACCAGAAAATTGTTATTGCACCAAATAAACTTGTAAGGTGTTTCATAAAATCATATCATGGACAAACCTAAATGCGTTAAATTTTTTCATAGGGCCTCGTTACCGATTTGGTTGCCTAGTCTTGCTGCAGGTGCAAAAACAAACAGTAGACTTCCTAATGCGACACAGCTGCTGCACAGTTCATGCTGCGCAGTAAAAGTAACCATGTCTGGTACTAGCATAATATAGACTTGATTTACTCAATAATGTAAAAAAAGACTCTTGTAACCTTAACCTGTTGTGGGCCACCCAAGTGAGAAATTCGTTTTTTTCTCCTCATTTTTGCATCATGCACCGAAAATTGAGACCGCAATAAAGCAAGCAGTATAACTAAAGAAATTTTTCTGGCGTAATCAAATTGACAAACTCAAAATTGCATTGTTAAGCTTTAAGAGTACCAAAATTAGCAATTTGCACCTTAAATGTCTTTTCACTATTTTGAACCTTGATGGGATATGCTCTGAACAGCTTAATTGATTGACATTGTTGGATTTAGAAGAAAAAACATATATTTGTAACAACCTACAGATGGTATTTATTTTATGAGAATAAAGCACTTGACGAAAAGTTGTTATCGTCATTAAGTAAATGTTTTTGGCAATTGCCAAAAATTCCATGAATTTTGCTGAATGAAAATTGTTTATTTGATTTATGATAAGTGAATTTGAGAAAAATCCGGATACAGATATGAAAGTGGTTTTAGTTTTAATGTAAGAAAAATGTTGCGTCATTTAATGTTAAAAATTCTATGCGGTTTTTGTGTAAGCAAACCTTCTTTCATATACATGAAGTATCGGGTCTTTCAATAAGGACATAACAATTTTGTATTTAAATAAAACACAGAATAATTGAGATATCGGGCTGAAATTTATTCCAGGTGTAGTGGACATGTTACATTTAAGTATGAAATTCGATGTCGTTCCTTGATTGATTCTTTAAAGCCAATTTTCCACCACTCTTCCACACATATCGGCCGGAACGTTGGCAATTTCGCGTTCGATATTGTTCCTGAGCTCCTCTAACGTTGTTGGCTTGTTGGCATAAACCAACGACTTAATATAACCCCATAAAAATAAATCCAACGGCGTTAAATTGCATGAGTGAGGTGGCCATTCGACCGGACCATTTCTCGAGATTACACGATTACCGAACTTCTCCTTCAATAGATCAATTGTTTGACCAGCTGTGTGGCATTGCTCGTTCGTGAACTTCACCATGATAAAAATGTAAACCTCGACTGACGTTTTAGCATTGCCAGATCATAAAAAAAGTTTTAGGGTGCGTTTTTATTAAAATACAAAATTTATATGTCCTTATTGAAAGACCCTTTATATGGAAGAAACCTCCTTATTTTTCCACAGTTTACCTTGACTGTTCCTAACAGTAGAGTAACTACAATTTTTCCCTTTCCCTTTAAAGATCAAAACCCATATTAAATTTTTTTCCGACGATTCAATAGAAAAATTTAAAGGATGTACGATGAATCGGCTATTTCTTCGTATTGCTTTTTGGTGGCCAGAACCATTGCTTTTCTCCTTCCCACCATAATACTTTAATACTTGTTTTTTTTTTATAATCCTTTGTTTGAATCGGGTGCCTACAACAAACATTAATGCAAAATTTTTAGAAAAAATCGGTTGTCATTTTTGTATGTATTTTTTGTAGACTACATAGTATGATTGCAATATCGTATATCAAAAAAGTGCTAAAAATTTAACGCTAGAAAATAAATTTGCATTCTTTTGTTGACCTTTAGATAACATCTTATATCATTGCGCTTTTCAGATCTTCTTTTCGTTAATAACAAAATGAGGTGCACTTTTGTGCTCTCTTCACGAGAAATGAAAAAAAAACTTTCAGTGTTTTACTTCTTATCATCAACCAGAAACGTTTAGCTGATAACTGTTACTTGCCGGTTTAAAAAACCTTCTTTTTTCTCTACAAAAAACATAAAAGAAGTGCAATCGGTTGTCTGACATGGAATTATTTTAAACAATGTTTGAAATTGTGCCAAAAAGCATAAAGAAAACAGGCGTTTTTTCATCTCATTCGATTATTCACGGACAGTTGTTGATGATCAGCAATGCGGTCAAATAAAACAATTGTGAATCGCTAACAACTTCATCCGATATCTGTCAAACTCGATCGGTAGTTCCATTAATCTGAAACTCTTTAAATAGCTCTAAAAAATTTTGATTTTTGCACATCCGTTATTTATGATTTTTCGGAGTTTCTGGTTATCTCGATCATTTCGTCCGGGAAATCTTCGAATAGATGAAACTTTTAGAATCATAAAGCGGTTTAACTGAATAAACTAACAATATAATCGTTCAGTGAGGTTTACCTTTCTTTTGGTCTAATCTTTATGGGATTCACTACTTTCTTTTTTGTTATCGACGTATACCATTCATCTCTTTAGGAATGTTTTCGTCTGGCAACTGTCTTCATGTTGAATTTAATATTACGATGGAAAAATTGTAGTTTTACGACAAAACTGGTTGATTATTTTGCAACTGATATTTTTAATTTTATTTGCTGCACGGTTTATGTTGTTGTAAAACGTGTGTGAAAAACTACAAAAGTTATTTTGTAAAGGCTTTCCTCCATTACCATGACATCTGTAACTGCAAAAAAATGCAGAAAACTAGAGCAAGATAGACTTATGTAGATCTAAAAAGGAATGACTGAATACAAGTTAAACGCTATCCCTTCCAGTTTTACAATTTTATAGCAATCATATCAAACGTTATGCTATGAATATAATGTTCAAATTGGCATGGTAACAAAGCTTTTGACTATGCATGGGAAGGAGAAAAATGACATCACGCTATAATAACAGTTTGAATGTGTCCGTGCTTACTATTCACTTACAGGGACAATGTGTGATTGTAGTAGAAATCGCCATAAAATCGCCATAAAAAACAGGGGAAATCATTCTTGCAGTTGCCGACAAATTTTTGCAGTTGATTCTTATCTCCCTTTCTCGTCAACGTATCTTCACATAAATGTGTCTCTATTTTTTTGCAGTTGCCGAAGTCATGGTAATGGAGGGCGGCTTTAAATCTATTTTTTGGGGAAAAAGCCTAATTTTGGGGAAAAAGCCTAATTCAGTCCTTGTTGAAACTTTACCATTAGCGTTGCAGTATCATCCGGAGTGATATTGAGTAACAATAAGGGTACGCTCCAAGGTTCGATTGAAACTTTTTTTTCGATAATTATTAAGAATCCTACTTGAAGGAAAAATCCTCAATATTTCCCGTTTCGGAGTTAGAGGGGTATGAAAATCGTGAAAAACGTGTCCGTTTATATGAGGAGGGGGATAAATTAGACGATTTTAATGATTTGATATTCCTATTAATGAAAATCAAGTTTGTACCAAATTTTATGTTGCCAGCTCCATCCGTTCGCCGCAAATATCCTCGAATATATGATGTTGGTGAGGGGTTAATTCTCCTCTAGCTTCGAAATGGGAAAGATCAAAACCTCGAAGTCGGATACTTAATTGTTGATTATCTATCGAATAAAAAAGAATTTCAATCGGATCTGGGAGTGCCACCTGAAACAGTTCCCTTATAAGATGTTTTTTTATAAATCTTCTCACTTTCTAACCCCCTACTGACATTTTTTGAACTGCTGATCTGGTTTTCACCATTAGAGATATCATAGCAGTCCTTCAAGGAAATTTCGTCATGCACTTAAATCTCTTACACTTCTTTTTTTCAACCCCTCTCCTAGCATCCCACCGCTTTTCATCATTAGAAAATTGAACCCCCAAAAAATTGTTCGCCCACTAAAACAAAACACTCTCTTATTTGTAAACCCTTCTCCTGCCATCCTCTGCAGGTTTGACGGTTGAGCCTTCAAAACTGCAGAGGATGACAGGAGGGGGTTTACAAATAAGAGTGTTTTCAGGAGCGAAACCTATAATATATTTGAAAAAAAAACTTGGCTTGAAAAAAAAAACCCAACAAAATACTACAAAGCTCAAATTATTTCACGGTTTTCTTTCGAAAAATCATTTATTTTACCAAGGAAGTTGTCAAAAATGGGCATTAGAACTCTGTTGGAGCTCTTTGAATAACAAATAAAAACAAAAATATACGCGAAAATATTTAAAATCGTGGTCAATGGTGCATTGACTTTTTAGTGTCTTAGGATATTTTTTTTTGATTTTTCAATAGACGTGTTACTGACCTTAATTTTCAAATGCTTTATCTTGCCATACAAGAATTTTCTGAATTCTTCACAATTGCATACCCTTTAACCTGACGCTATAAATGAGAGAATTTTTTATTAAAAACTTTTTAATCAAAATATTAGAATCCTCGAAATAAAGAAACTTTAAAAGTAGGACAAACCACAATAATTAGCATAGCATAAATCGTTTTGTTTCGCCTAATAGGAAAAAAAACTAACAATAGTCCTCACTATTCAGTTATAAGTCAGCAGGTGAAGGTACACAAGTTTAAAACCACATCAATCAAATTGTATGGAGCCAAGTATACCGATATTAAAGATTTGCAACGAAAATTTTTTTTTAATAATGTTTGGTTTACGATTATGTTTGACTGATTGACTGTAGATATTAATTTTGTGCATTCTTTTCCAGGTGGATTTGCATGACATGAGGCCAAGATCCATGGAGGGAGCGATTGACTCGGGCGTTTCAATAAATGGTGATACCGGTTCTAGTCCAGATAGCGATATCTCTTCCCAGCATCTGCAAAATCAACCGGTAAGTCAAGTTATAAGCTAATCACAATTTTACGCTAATCGTAGAGGATCATAATATCAAACAAATATTAAATACTCATCAGTAGTGTGCCCCATCGCATTAGTTTGTCTGTTTCACACGCATCCGTTGTGTACGATTCACGCAAAATACGCACATATGTATATATCGTACATAAATTTACCGCATAGTTTTTTATGTCTACATTGGAATTCTCTTTGCCCGGTGCATCATCGTTTCAATCTGACCACGATGATCCGCAATTGCTTTGCTTGGTAGCTCATTAAATTTTTTTAAGTGCTATGTTTTATGTTCTGGTCGCATTAGTTCTGTAAAATGGAAAAAAATTAAAATCTCGGATATTACAGTATATATAAATTGAGATATATGTGTATATGTTTGAGTTGTACCGCTAGAAAAATAAGAAAGTTGTTGCACCAGATGAGAAATGGCTATTTTCCGGATAATCAAGGACCATGCACATATTATGAAATAAAGTTGTCTGTGGAGCCATTTTTATACCCGTATGGTGAAACCAAAGGGTATATTAGATTTGCCTTACCGTTTGTAACGCCAAGATCCCGTCATCACACACAAAAATGAATTACCCCAGTGTGTTTAGAATGATAAAAAAAGTTGAATTTTGCATGTCCGTCCGTCTGTCTGTCCGTCTGTCCGTCTGTCTGTCCGTCTGTCCGTCTGTCCGTCTGTCTGTCTGTGGCGCGGATTGCGGGCGCACGGATTGAGCTAGAGACTTGAAATTTTGCACAGATCCGTTTTTCGTAAAATGTGAGGCTAAGTTCGTTAATGGGCAAAAATGGACCACTAGGGGGGGTACCCCCCATACGAACGAAAACTTTTTTTCTGGATATCTCAAAAACGGTGAATTTTATCAAAAAAGTCCAAGAACAAAAGTTATTTAGGATATGATTCTACATAAAACACCCATACATCAAAATCCGATTGGAACAAATTTTAAAAAATCTTGTTGGAAAATTTGACTTCAAAGTGGAATTTTGGTACAACTGTTCGAATTTTGATACGAATATCACCATACGGGTCTCCAATGATTGCCAGATTGGCAATTATAGCTTTTGTTATGTTTCTCATTGCGATTGGATTTTTACCGTGTAAAGGTTTCAGATTAAATTTTATTTGACATCAAATGGTTGTCTTTATAGGATAATATATTTCCACCAGTCAATAAAAATAATGTTATTTATTTTATGTTAGATTCAGGTACATATATGTGTATTTTGCGACGTACTATAGCGTTTTTCAAATTTCATATTGTAATTACTTTTCTCAAAAAAGAGGTCGTGAGGACGTCGTTAAACATTTTAATATAAAGTAAATTTATTTTCTTTGAAGTAGTACAAATTAAGTACTAAATGGAGGTTCGAAATGACAAAATCTAACGTGTCTTGTTTTACGGACTGTCTCTGAAGATACAATTTACAAAACAATTTGAAAAATTTTGGAATTTTTGATATTGGAAGTGTTTTTGATTAATTTGGTATCAGTGTTTCCGAATCTGGAAGTGGTTTGGCTAATGCAGCTTTAGTTTTACTCATAAATACCCAAAAATATCCTATAATATAATACGAGGAATGTTTGTCTGTCTGCACAAACGATCTCGAAAACCCGCCTAACGATTTTCACGAAACTTGGGAGTTAGGGATTTTCGGAGACAAAACACCGATCTAGATAGGTCTCACCTCTGAGAAAATTCCCCTTCGATGTATCTTCGAATTGGGTGGTTCGATCTTAATGAAACTTTACAGTATTACTAAGGGGGCCAAGGGCTTTCGATTTTTCCACTACAAACCTGACTTTTCCCTCCCCTCGATAACCCTTACCTGGTGTCTCAAAACAACGTTTCAAAAATCGGTGACAGCGATTACTCAATAATTACTCAACCGATTTCTATGAAATTTTGTTATCGTGCGTTAGTTTTAGTTCTAGCTTTCTAGGTCAGGAATTTAAAAACTCTGGAAAAGCTCTGTAAAGATAATGTGAATTTAGTTTTTCCCCAAAAATCAGCAAAAGTAGGATTTTAAGCTCGCCGAGCATGGCTCGGTCTTCCTGGTACTATGAATTAATTGATGAACCATCGTTCATGTCTCAAAAACTAGAGCTAGTCTAGCCAAATTACTGCCAGATTCGGAAAATGAATCTTATATCGATTGCATCAAAATTCGTGTTTGCCTGTGTTATTCATTGATTGAATTGAAATATTGTACATGTCGTGATAAAAATAAAAAGCAAAAATAAACTAATTAAATTACAAAATAATTAAATATGCTAAATTTTAGTTTCATTTTTTGCATGTTTTCATCTGTCATGTTATTGGCACATTAAAGTCAATCAACTTTTTTTCTCGATTAATATTTCCAACCAAAATTGATTAATTTAATTTTCCCTTAGGACGCTGAAGCGAAGAGACTGAAACGTGGCCATGTACTGACTGAACTGTTGGAAACGGAAAGAATTTACGTGTCGGAAATGTGCTCCATCCTAAAGGTAAGTGATGGTGATTTTTACTAGCAAACTTAAGATTTCAAATCTCTTAAATGAGGCAATTAACAGAAGATTTTTACCGTCTGGTGTGGTGTGGCGCTTTGCTTGAAGCCATTTGCTAAACATGCTATCAGTTCTCTTTTCGAGGTGTCTATCCGTTTAGTAGGAAAAAAAACAACAGACAAAAAACATGAAAAATAAGATAACATTTTGTGCAGTTAATTCTGCGATGCTGTGCTTGTGGACTATGAAAGAATATGAAGGAATTATTATAGCAGTATTATAAATATGTTAATTAAAGCGCATAACCATCAAAACAATTGAAAATAATTGGGGCACAACAGACGCGTACACAACTCTGATTCAGTTAATTACTTCTAATCCGTAATTTCAATCTACTGAATCAATTTTTAAACTCATCTTATCTAGAAGCGAAGACGATACGAATCTTTTAGATCATCATTTCTTTTCCAAATCCGAGAGTGGAAGAACGCACCGACTGACAATACTTGAATTGTTAAAAATTTTATTAAGATAAAATTAAGGATTCGTATAGTAATCATGAAGTTCGGTGCTTATAATTTGAAGAAGGCAACCCGCGAGACACGTCCAATTTTTGATAATTTTCGTCTGAAGAAGGTTCGGAACACGGCCAGCAATCTAGTGAATAAAATTCACCCGAAATTCGGTACTTTTCAACGATTGCCAGCTCACTGTGAATCTCCGTTGTCGTTTCAAGCGTCACTATTCGAAAAGGAAACATCGAAAGATCCGGATTTTGTGCAAAAGTTTGAACCCGATGACTTCCCAGTTAAATTACCCGCGAGTGACAAAACCTACATATTTGGTTCGAACCTATGGAACTTAAGTGAAAACCGCACAATCACTGGAAAATCACAAACGCCGCTATTTCATAAAATTGAGACTGCATCTATTTCGAGAAATTCGTATTTCTACTCGAAAGAAGCAAACAGGAATGCGTTAAAGGCAATCACGGAGAATTCAAGCTGCGATTCATCGTTGGAGTATAAAGTTGTCCAAGAGTATTTCGAGAATAATTCCTATTCCGAAATTGAAAACGATCTTGATTTTAAGGCGTATTTAAACAAGAAAAACTACTTTGATATTTTAAAAATACTCGATGAGACAGACATCAATAAATCAAAGAAATACAAAGAATCGTCACAGACAGCAAGTTCAATGGAAACCTTAAAAATCAATCGAAATAATGCTAGAAATGACCGCAAGTTGCCCCGATTACCACGAAAGTGTAGTAAAACTTGTAAAAAGACACCGAATTTTAGACACATTCAGAATGTTTCATTTGAAGCACCGAAAAGCTATGAAGAAATTTACAAATTTTGTACACGTTTCTTTACTGAAACGGTTAATACGGAAACAAGTGAAAAACAAAGTAAGGCGAAAATGAATTTTACAGAAAGCAGCTACAAAAATTTACTACTACACTTTGTAACTTCAAAGGGATATCCATCCGTTAAAGAATATGTCGATCAAAAGTTCGGTGTAATTTTAGATAAAATCTTGTGTTCGCATCAATTAAAATATGAAATTCAGTCGAGCTGTAATGAAAATTTCTCATTTAAACATGCAAATGACGAGGCGGTCGACTGTAACCAGTGTTCGACAGTAATTTTCTTTATTAGGTTTTTTTTATGAAATTGTTTTAAATTGAATTCGTTAATAGTTATATGTGATTAACAACGTTTGTTCTTTCTGTTTTCAGGGATATCGGAATCAAATGCTCTCCGAAGAAATGGCACCGTTAGTGCCGCCGAGTTTGCAGGGCAAAGAGGACATTTTATTTGGGAATCTTCATGAGCTCTACACGTTCCACAATGACGTTTTTCTCAAAGATCTGGAAAATTGTATTTCCACGACAGAACTCGTTGCCCTATGCTTCGTTCAAAGGGTTAGTATTTTAAAAGTTTTTAATTTCTGGTGTTGTCTTTGGGTCAATTTAGACTCTTTGATAATGGAAAATAACACCAAATTATTAAATTACCTATTTAAAAAGTTCCATTACTATTTTTCTTGAAAATTGAGCTCCGTACAAAATAAGTTTGTGAAACTCTTGAAAGCTAAAACTTTTGTTAAATCTTTCTTCGATGATTGATAATATTGAATGTTTATACCCGTATGGTGAAACCAAAGGGTATATTAACTTTGCCTTACCGTGTGTAACGCCAAGATCCCGTCATCACACACAAAAATGAATTACACCAGTGTGTTAAGAATGATAAAAAAATTGAATTTTTGCATGTCCGTCCGTCTTTCCGTCCGTCTGTCTGTCTGTCCGTCCGTCTGTCTGTCTGTGGTGCGGATTGCGGGCGCACGGATTGAGCTAGAGACTTGAAATTTTACGCAGATTCATTTTTCGTAAAATGTAAGGCTAAGTTCGTTAATGGGAAAAAATGGACCATTAGGGGGGGTACCCCCCATACGAACGAAAACGTGTTTTGCGAATATCTCAAAAACGGTGCATCGTATCAAAAAAGTGCAAGAACAAAAGCTTTTTAGGATATGATTCTACATAAAATTCTCATACATCAAAATCCGATTGGAATCAATTTTAAATTTTTTTTTTTTGAAAAGTTTGATTTCAAAGTGGAATTTTTATACAACTGTTCGCCGTTCACTGAAACTTCGAACAATGCCATATAACCATACGGGTTTTAGATTGGCAATTATAGCTTGTGTTATGTTTTTAATCTGAAACGTAAAAAATAAGTTTGTGACGATTTTATCAACAATTCTCTAAAAAACAAAAAAAAAATAGTTTTAAAAAAACTCGATTATAAAAACATTTTCGTAATTTTCGTTTACAGCGAGATACATTCTACAGATTGTATTCATTCTACTGCCAAAATATTCCACGATCGGAAAGACTGCGAGAGACCCTGGTCGATGCCCATTTATTTCTCCAAGAGTGTCAAAAGAGGCTTGGTCACAAACTTCCCCTGGCTGCGTATTTATTGAAACCAGTTCAAAGGATAACAAAATATCAGCTACTCTTAAAAGATTTACTGCGATTCAGTGATAGTGGTACCTGCGCCAAAGAACTACAAAAAGCACTCGACTGCATGCTGATTGTACTCAAATGTGTTAACGATTCAATGCATCAAATTGCTATCACTGGATTTCCCGTAAGCGAAATTTTCTTTAACCCTAGATATAGAATTTTAATATGAGTTTTAATGAATTTTCAGGCTGATTTATCGCAGCAAGGAGAACTTTTACTGCAGGATTCATTTCAAGTGTGGACAGAGAGCAAGAAGGACATTAGGTTAAGATTAAAGACACAACAGAGGCATATATTTTTGTACCAAAAAGCGATGTTATTTTGTAAGCAAGGATCGAAGACCGGGCACAATAAGAGCACCTATCAATACAAGCATTACGTTAAGGTTAGCTCGCTTTAATTTATTAAAGCCTTTTAAAAGGAATTAATATTTTGACTTACTTTTAGATGTCGCAAATTGGTCTCACCGAATCGGTTCGGGGAGATCCCAAACGTTTTGAGGTTTGGCTGCAAGGTAGACAGGAAGTGCACACTCTACAGGCACCAACGATTGAAATTAAAAACAAATGGGTTGCGGAGATAAAGAAAGTTCTTCTGAATCAGCTTGAAGAACTTAAAGGTGAAAAAATCAAACAGTATGGCCTTAATCACAAACCATTGAGACAAGCTGCTTCCTGGGATACTCCCTGCCCGGCTCTTTCGATACCTCAACGGACAATGAGCTGCGATACCGGCGGCAGTTCCAGTGACGCATCCAATCGAAATTCAAACGGCAGTGACGAATGTTGCCCGCCACAAACGCCTGGAATTAGTTCTTCGTCATCGGAACGAGGCGATAATCCAGACGTTAGCGGGTGGAGCTCCGATTATTCAAATAGTGAAGATGAATTGTCGATGATTGAGGATAGCAGCACACCCGTAAGTTAAAAATCAATTTTTTTTACTTTGGATATTTAAAAAAAAAATCTTTTATATTGATTTTTTATCCTTTTGTTGGGATGGTACTCTTTCATTGTTTTTCTTTTGTTTTTTTTTTCTTTTACATTTTATTTTGGTTAAAAAAACTTCAAAATTGTGGACCCTTCTGTATATCTACCAAAATCTACTCTACCACTACAAACACCATCATAAACTACTACTTTATATAACTGCCACTCCCTACTACAGACGAACTTTACAAATTTCCTTGCACAATGGGCTGTAGATGGTGCGGGCACTCGCGGCGGCGCTAAATCGAATTCTACTTTTTATGTTTCCGTTGAGTAATTCAAACATATAAGTCTAATTAAATTTTTCTTGGCTCAACAAATAGTTTTTTTAATAGAGAAAAATATTAAGACTGTAATATTCAAAGTACAAAATAAGTAAATAATGGATTCAGCGTTTTTGTACAAATTTACGTAAAAAAAACTGTTGTAGTTAAGAAATTTTTGATTATAATCAACTGAAAAATAGTAGTAAATAGCCAGCGAAACATTGAGAGTAGATGGGCAATTGGTGGGTTGCTGGACAACCCAATTTGTTAAAAAAATCGTTCCGTAAGTTTTATTTATTTCATTTGTAATTAATTTTTATGTGTTTTTTTCGCATTTGTTTGAATTTAATTAGTTTTTTTTTATTGAGTGCTATGAGTATACAAATTATCGCAAAATTTTATTGTTCTCTGTTAAGTGGACAAGTTTTCGTAATGAAAAAATGCAGTTCAATTTTTTTATTAGTGTTAAAGCGTTATAATAATTGGGAATGAAAATTTTGTGTCGTGAAAAATGTCAACATGAACAATTTCAGTTAAATATAAGGAGAAAAAATTCTTGTATCAAAAATTTGAAACCTGAAAATTGTGTTTTAGAAATGGAGACAAATTTTACAGACTTTAAAAACCGATTAGAAAAATCTCTTATGAAAACGTCTCTAATACGAAATTGTGTTAGAAGTTTCCGTACACAAACTTGAGTATTTTCTAAAAACAACAAAAAATATCAATTATATCTATTAAAATTTTGCGATGATTTGTAAAAACAGATTAGAAGTAAAATTTTAACAATTTATCAGTGGTGAAGCGTTCGGATAGACAAGGCATGGTCAAAAATATTGTTTATTGTGTAGTAATTATTACTATTATCATATTTTCAAAAATTTCTGTACCTTTGTGTCATTTTTTTCCAAAGTCTATCTATGTTGTCTACTCTGACGCTTCGCCACTGGTATTTATTGCTTTTTGCTTTTGTATTTTAACACTATACAAAATATATAAGAAAATTATAACATATTCCTAACCAAAAACAAATCCACAAATATTTTATTCCTCAGGGTAGTAGATTTGTAGCTTTAGCGGATTATTGTGCTGTTGGTCATTCCGAGGTATCGATGAAAGAAGGCGATAGTGTTGAACTGCTTAAAATTGGTTGTGCTGGATGGTGGTTTGTTAAGGTTTTAGGTAAATTCCTATTTATAATTTACATTTTATAGAAAATATATCAAATGCATGTTGTAGATGTTATAACTAATCAATACAGTATCTTTTTGGCTTAATTTTTATTGTAAATCATAAAATAGTAAATACTTGGACAAATCACTAACATTAAAACAGAAGTGTTGCCCATTTTGTACAAACAAACAAAAAAAAATTGATAAATAGGAAACCGTCGGTTACAAATTTATTTATACGTTATTTTTACGAAAATTCTATAAGCATTAAAATATGTACCTGAAATTCTTTTGTAAATATTGTCACCAAGGCTCTTTAAAACAATGAACAAAAATTTCGAAATTGGCAGTGGATATATTAAAAACAAACGCCCAATTTAAAATCCCCTTTTACTTTTTCGTTCAGGATTTGAAAGTATTTTCCAGTATAATTCATTATATTTCATTTTCTAGATTCAAACATGGAAGGATGGACACCTGCGGCATATTTGGAACCAACCAATCGGAAATCATCGCGGAGCTCGAGTCGAAATCAAGACCGAATAAATTAAATTACAGTTAATCGACTGCAAATATCCTTAAATGGGAAAATAGCTAAAATATGTAATAACCAATCAGTAATTATAAAGAATGTCGTCGTTATGATCGTTTCTAATAGAACTCGGCTTCTAAATAAAATTGTTACTAAACTTAAACGGAAACGGCTTAGAAAATCATCGTTAATGCACTTGGAAAAAGGATTAAGTTTTGTAAAATTGTTTTATTATTTTTATTTTTTTGTTTAAGTTATTATTGTTTTTGGCGAGTTTTATTGTTTAATATTATTATTTTATCAATTTGTACTGTAAATTGTGTCCTTTCTAGTCTTTAATAAAGCGTATGTTTTATAAAATTTTTCTTAATATATTCAAAAAATAAAACGCACGCACATTTATTGTACACGCAAAAACCATTTTAATTTAATTCGTCACAGTAGTAATTAATATGCTAAGCAATAATATCATAATAAATAAATCACAGTTGAATGTTAAACGAACTACATTATCAATTCATCTCGAAAATATTCATTAATAAATATTGTTATTCTTGTAAAATGTGCGCAAATTCTTTGAGCTTTGTGTATTTAAGAAAATTCAACCAGATTTCATATTGAAAATTGCACATGATTTCAATACAAAAAGAAACGATTGAAATTACAGCAGAATAAAAGAAAAAAAATCTTCTAAGGTCAAATCCTGTTTCTTGTAAATTTTTCTAATATCCTTACCGTAAGAAAATCGTAATTTATATTTATTCAATAATACTGTTGATCAATGTTCAAAACTTAGATTATATTACAAATAAAAAAATGTGTCGCAAAAATTGTAAAAAATATTTATTTTTAGCTGACAACAAAATAAACATTATTATTGAACGAGAAAAGCATTTTTATTTAATAATTATATTGTGCTGGTTGCAATGGGATTGGTAGGCAGAGTTAAAATAATATTGTTGACAGGAACTTTTACATGTCGACTTGTAAAACAAATAAAATATTTATATTTTTAAAACCTGACATTTTTTTCATATAATATTGAGTCGTTATTTCACACCTTCAATTATTTTTTCTTCAAAATTATTCATTTTAATTGAGTTTTCAATACCTCGGCGACGTTGAACTGATGTTGAAAATTTGATGATTTTTTTCCGCCAACGCGTTAGGCTGCGTCAGACGGTGTTGGGTGTTGAAACCAGCGATTTGTAACATTTGTAAGATTTGTAGCCGGCTCTGGGAAACTTTGAAGAAGTAATTTCATTTTTCTTATTTAGCGATCGCTTATGAGATGATTAAAGGCCTAACTGCAGAGTAAAAAAGTAACGGATTTCCGAATCAACTTTATATAATTCTTCGTATTATTAAATTTACACATTGTGTCAAACTACTATCCAAAAACGAAAAAAAAGAAGCAAAATGTTTTTGAATATTTGGCGCGCCTTGAAAATTGACTTGTGTTGTTTTTGAGTGCATCAAAAAACTGTCGGGCAGAGTTTTTTTTTGTTTTTCGCGTTTTTTTTACAGTGCCTAAATTATAAACAGTGTTAAAATTGAGGAAAAGTAATTGGTAACAGCGAAAAAAAAAGATTTGTTACGCTCTGCTAAAGAAAATGTTTTTTAAATTAAAAATATCACTTCCACTACTGTGGCCCACATGATTTTCTTGCGAATTTTGACAACTTGGCGGCGCTAGTTTGATAGCGAACACTTTGACAGCCAGCCCTTCTTTCAAAATCCGTTCAATCCATTCGTACTTTCGACGGGAAATCCGGTAAAATATGGCCCCAACTGCAGCAGTCCCAAAGTTTAGTTTGGACCGCTACGAGTCCCAACCAAGTGGAATTAACGCCGTTCTACTTGGGCCACCAGGCTCGGGAAAGGGTACGCAGGTAAATAAAGTCCTTTGAAGTAGCAAGATTCGTGTCCACTTAATCCGTGCACATGCAAAAATTTTACTTTCGTTTTTAAGTGTCCTTGACGCTATCTTGATATTGCGCCAAGATCCATTTCAATTTCTAACGCCAGCCGGCATCTACACACAAGTTCAGCCAAGTGTGGACGCGGCAAGAAGGAACTTTGACCTTGTGTCTGATAAGATCGACACCGATTGCATAAACTCGAATGTAATGATGACTGACGAAAAGAAATCAAGTTCTATATCTGATTACCCAGCAAAGACAATGAACTTCTATTAGAAACTATCAATTAATTAGAACAAATCAATCTGAGATGCTCTGTTTGTGGGGCTACTAATAACGGTTTTCATAGGTCTTTCATTGTACTCGAAGAAAAACGAGTCAAGGATGACTTCCATTGATCGAAGTTAAATATTAAAAGCCACATGCAAAAACTAGCTTGTTGGGTAAGAAAAAAACAAGATATTAAAGGAAATTAAATTTTCTTCATTATTTTAATTTCTTATCGATTTTGAAATGTTTTTCCGGGGAAATAAAGATATGATAAAAGTCTGGGTCTTAGCTTTTTTGCCCCATTTTTTCCGAATAACCATAAGATTTCAACTAGATTTGAGTCAAAATAAAGCCAAGTATTTTTGAGTTCCATTAACAGCACCATATGAATATAGAATTGATATTTATGTCCGTTTTACTCTTACTGGTAATTAGATTCCTTTAGGTCGATTTTTCCTCCAGTTGGTAGAGCCACCACAACGTGATTTTATAGAACGCGGTATTTTCAAAGGTCCTAACAATAAAAAAAAGATTGCGTTGACTGCGCAGGCGTTCTAAGAGGTCATGCCAAAGCTTGATGATATATACAGTAGTTGTCTGTTTTAAACAACTCGCTTAGCAGAAGAATTCTCTTTTTCTAATACTTCTTGCGAATTTGATTAAGCTAGTATCTAAAAAAACCAATATAAGTGGTTTATTTCTAAAAAAGTTCTTAATATAATAAAAAATGCTCAGGATATCGAATTTTTTTTCAATCAAAATTTATATTTAATAGTCCAAATATATGAATTTGAAATTTTTTAGGCTCCTTTGTTGAAAGAGAAATTCTGCGTGTGTCATTTATCGACTGGAGATATGCTACGCGCAGAAATTGCCTCTGGTTCAAAATTGGGCTCTCAGTTGAAGAAAGTGATGGACCAAGGCAAGTTGGTATCTGATGAGTTGGTAGTGGATATGATTGACAGTAATTTGGACAAGCCTGAATGCCGCAATGGTTTTCTACTTGATGGATTCCCAAGGACTGTAAAGCAAGCTGAAAAGGTAAGAAATTAAATTAATTGAATTTTGCATTACAATGCCATTAAGATTTTTATCCTAAACAAAATAAATTACCATCAATATTTGAAAGTTTTCTAGAATTCTGACTTAAAATTTTTTGTATTTTTAGTTGGACGGCCTTTTGGAGAAGCGTCGCACAGGGCTTGATGCTGTGATTGAGTTCGCTATCGATGACAAGCTGCTAGTGAGAAGAATCACTGGTCGGTTGATCCATCAATCCAGTGGGCGTTCGTATCATGAAGAATTCGCCCCACCAAAAGTTCCAATGCGTGATGATGTAAATTTACTAAATATTTATGACGAATATTTTAATCTAAATCCTGTATTAAAATTTAGGTGACTGGAGAACCGCTGATGCGGCGTAGTGACGATAATGCAGAGGCATTAAAGAAACGTTTAGAGTCCTATCACAAGCAAACACGTCCGCTGGTCGATTACTATGCCCTTCGCGGCCTACACTATAAGGTCGATGCAGCAAAGAGCGCTAACGAAGTCTTCGCCAACATTGACAGCATTTTTTTGCGACAGCGCAAACAGCGTTCGATGCTATGATCGCACATGAATAATAGACTAACCAACCTCTATTGTAATTACTAGCCAATCAGAAAAAAGGAAAAGATATTCTTATGTAAACCACGAACAAAATACAAAAAAAAGACATCAAACCGCCTAAAATTAATAACCACTTGAACTTGCCATCCATAAACCTAGGAGTAAACCCCATCAATTTGTAGGCATTTAATACGGCTAGCGAATCTAGGGAACCTTCAGAAACTTTGTACATCAGCTAAATCACAAAATTACATTGAGGAAATAGATCTACCACCAACTGTCATATCAATTTTTTAACTAAACTCATGACATGATTTTCATTATAATCTTTTTTAAAAAAAATGTTTTAAGAGTTTATTCTTTTATGATAAAAAAGAACATTTTTTAAATCTTCCAATGCCAGTACTACTTTTATTAATATCTTTTCTAGGAAGTTATTTTCCCTTTGTTATTATTGTAGAATATAGATTTTTTTTTCTATTGCAACTTTAAAATTTACAAACGAATGGTACGGTACAAAGTGCCCATATTTTACTAATATATTCCAAAGTGTCGAAATTATTTATGCTAATAGAGCTAAAATGTTTTAAAACTATGAATGTTATAGATATTTGCAATTTGTAATTTAATTGGGCTTTTTTAGAAGGGCGTTTTTGGAGATTTTCTTTTTGTGCATATACTAAAAATTTAAAAAAATTCTTTTTTTCGTTTTTGGATAGTAGTTTGACAATGTGTAAATTTAACCATACGAAGAATTATATAAAGTTGATTTTGAAATGAACATTTTTGTGTTTTTCTAAATCCTTCACTTCTTTACTCTGCAGCTAGGGGCGTTTTAATCATCTCAAAAATGATCGCTAAATGAGAAAAAATAAATTTCTTCTTCAGAGTTTGTTTCCCTATCAATAAGGAGCGCAGGATCTTGTATTGAGAGAGCTTCGAGTATCCGAAGACAATGTCCTGAAAATTTCGGCCGTCAAAGGTTTAATGCCTCAACAATTTTTGGACGGATCATAAAAACTTATCGTCAAAAAGGCCAACATTTGTAGTTATGATACTGTAACGTTACGAAAAATACAAGTCTTTGCTTAAGATTTTATGAGCCTTAGCCCCATTTGCGTGTACTATTCTTACAAAATTTAGTTGCGGTTAGTCTACTTAAACCGTAGAAATTCTGGGATTTAAATAATTCAGGTTGTACATAAGTTGCGAAGTTTCGTTGGTGCAAATGGCACTTAATAAGTTATTTTTGGTGAAAAAATCAATTTAAAATTAAAAAAGTCAATGAAAACAAATGTTTTTGGCAAGCAATTCAGTATATTTTGAAGTTGATATATACTTGCATATGTTCTCTGCGGAATATAATAAATATAATTTAATTTAACAATAGAAATAACTTAAAATAAAGCCATTGCTATGTCTGTACGCTTCAGGTACCAACAATGAATTGTCGATCAACGTCTTAACAAGTTCAGTAAACATTCTATAGGAAATCTCAACACTATTTACATTTAAGTCGTTCTTCCAGAAGTTTAATAGCGGCTGGTCTCCATCTTCCTCCACTCGATATAGCACTTTGAAACTTTCCAGCTCCTCCACAAGAACATTCTCTTCATTTTGATTGCTTTCGTTTACATCTTCATCCTCATCGTCTTCATCATAGCCACTAGTCGAATTAAAATTGATGAATTTAAGTAACTCGAGATTCTTTTCCATAATGTTGAACATTAGAAAGTTACGCTTTCGAGCGGGGCAGACGGATACGAATAAGATCTTGGCGAATTGAATAAAATGAATCTCTGGCGTTAAATTGCATTCATACAGAGTCTTATTAATTATGCTGTAAATACATTTCTTATTGTTTTCGACTCTGAAGAAATTGATTGCGTCGCCCTCATCATTCTTGGCAATTTTGAAATTATCATTCCAAAGTTTCGCTGCACTTTCCCCGAAAATACTTTCGCCAAGTAGTTTCAAGCAACGTTTGCAGTAAAGGTGATTATCTTTGATCCTAACTCCAACTAAATTCCGAATATCTAACAAGATAAAGTATAAGCCATAGAAGATATCATTGATTTTTGGTTTAAGATTGGTCTCAAAGCTGCTGCTCTTGTGACAGAACCAGTCACCAACGTCGACACTTCCGGAAGGCAATTCCAGCACCCGTTCGAAGACTTTTGATTCACTCAGCAGCCTCGACTCACAGTTACTACAACTAATTTGGCATTTCTCGTTAATATCTAGATTTGTTTTAAGGTTGATCCTTGTGTTTTGTTCCGTTTCGATAGTATTCAAGAACTCCAAACTACCAGTTTCATCACATAGACTAATTCTGAAGCTGGCGCTATTTCCCCTCACAACCAGACAGCTCAGGGTATGCGTTTCGAGGCTAAAGTATGATCCCAGCTTGATTTCCTTCGTCTGTCTCATGTCATCATTGCTTCTTACCAAAATTTCGTTTCTTTTGAGGATGATTTTCACAGATCCCTCCGCTTCTGCGAGTGGCTCTGCGAAAGTCAGAAAAACGTTGGCACATCGTAGATTTCTTCGCACTTCGATTAAAGCTGTTTCCAGCGACATTTTCAGCAATTTATTCACGGAGCACGTTTTTCTTATTTCCTTGGTCCAAAGTTTTCCTGAAAGCCACAAGAAACAGAAATTAATTTCAACACAAGTGAAAGGTGAAATCTGCATTTCCTTACATAATTAAACTACAAAGATTTGCACTGATTCGTTTTTGATTTCACAACAAACCAATGAAAATAGCAAACAATTTTTATCGAAATTTTGTTACCTGTGAGATTAAGAAAAGTGCAGAAGAATCCGTTGAATTTTTAATGAATAGCATGTTTACGAGTTTATGGCCACAATTTGTAATTGTTTCGTCGATGAATCACCTGAAACTTGCTTTGTTTTTCACAAAATTTAGAGGGAAAAAGTGTCAAAATCTAGAGGAGAACACGCTGAAAGATTCTAAGGCCCTATTTAGATGATCAAAGTTACTGGTTTAGCTAGAGAACCTATAATCCAGAGGGCCTATAATCCAGAGGGCCTATAATTTAGAGAGTGGAAAATTGCAATTTATAAACTGTCCTACTGAAATATAAATATATAAAATATATAACTCTTCTATAGTAGATACATCCTATTTTTTTAATCAAATCACACTGGTAAGTAGAGTAGTGTAGTATATACCACGTCCTAACAGAATATCCTTAAAGGGTATAATTAATTTTTTTCAATTTTTTTTCCATAAAGGATATGAATTATATGTACATAAAAAAAGTGTTTTATTTCCATTAATTTATATAGTGCCCCGGAAAGGGTCAAACAGAATGCGGTACAATTATTTAAATCAAGAGATATACAACTTAAATTTTCGTGCTCATTACGTTTTATAAATAGTCATAATGAAAATTGTAAAAATACAATTAAAGAGCAATGCGCCGTACGTTAAATCTTTTGAGATAATGCATCTTTTGTGGGAAATTGTTGAAAAAAATGCGAAAATTTTCCTACAACGTGATTAACAAAATGATTAAATTTAATTCCTATTAAATTTTCTTAAATTTTGCCACAACGCAGTTAATCAAAATTTCGCGATCTACGCATTACAAATTGTATGTACTTTTTATGCAATTGCAATAACGCACAAGCCTAAAACATAATAAAAGCTATAATTGCCACTTTGGCAATTATTGGAGACCCGTATGGTGATATTCGTATCAAAATTCCACTTTGAAGTCAAACTTTCCAATAAGATTTTTTAAAATTTATTCCAATCGGATTTTGATGTATGGGAGTTTTATGTAGAATCATATCTTAAATAACTTTTGTTCTTACTCTTTTTTGATACGATGCACCGTTTTTGAGATATCCGCAAAAATCGTTTTCGTTCGTATGGGGGGTACCCCCCCTAATGGTCCATTTTTGCCCATTAACGAACTTAGCCGCGCATTTTACAAAAAAACGGATCTGTGCAAAATTTGAAGTCTCTAGCTCAATCCGTGCGCCCGCAATCCGCGCCACAGACGGGCAGACGGACGGACATGCTAAATTCAATTTTTTTATCATTCTAAACACACTGGTGTAATTCATTTTTTTGTGTGATGACGGGATCTTGGCGTTACAAACGGTAAGGCAAAGTTAGTATACCCTTTGGTTTCACCATACGGGTATAAAAATGATATTGACAATACATATTGAATTACGTTAAGTTTGTTATGTGAAATTTTGCATACTTTTTTCGTGCCAGCCTTCTGAAATCTGCATTTTCTCACATAATTTCGTTTTTTTTGGCAGTATGCTTGTTTAATATTGAATTTTGATTTTGTAATTGCACATAAAATTTGTGTCTTGAAGATTTTTAAGTATTTCACATTCAAATATACACGGATAAATGCAATACTGATAACTGCAATAAATACATAAATGCATGCACTTTCAAGTCCACAAATGTCAAAAGTTTACACGCTTAAAAGCATTTAAGCGCGTTCTACTGTACTTGAATTGAATAATCACTAGCTAAAACCTGGTAAATTTCTAGTAAAAGCGTTTATTAGACTTTACACTAGGCCCATTTTGTTCATACCGTAGTTTTCTTTTAAATTTCCTGCGTTTTTCTACAGGGAAATACTTTTTTTTAAAAATTTATTGTCATTCTCCAGGAAATTCAAAACTAAAAAAAACCATATCCATTTACACCAATATTCAATTTTTATTAATATCTCAACAAAAAATAAAAAACAAGTATATACAATTTAATTTATTGCTAATGCTCAAAAATATAATTACAGTTATTCTTTATGATTATAATGTATTGTATGACTAGCATAACTGCGAGAAAACAACGAGAACATTTTTAATATTTATGACATTTTTATAGTTGAATTTATTTTGTATTATTAATGCTCTCGAACTGTTATTAAATGGTCCAATTAAGCTAACTATGTAATCAGCTATCTCTAATCTATGATATTTGCATATAATGAATTCATTTATTGTACATATATGCAGATAAATAATTACTATATATTCAAGTAACTTTTTCACTACTCAATACACAGTTTTTTATTATTGGTATTTTTGTACATCTTTCCCTATTATTTATTTATTTTATTGTTTATTTGCGTTTAATACAAATTAAAAAAAAACTAAATTAACAAATAATAACAGAGTTTCATTGGCACATCCAATTGGTTGGAAAAATCATTAAAATTAAAAAAAAATCTATACTTGAGATCCATGTTGAAATTCGTGTATTTTTGTTAAAATACCAAATCGAAATTGATTTATTCTAGATTCTAAGTTCTTGGCGATTATTTTAGTTTGAGCTTGTTCTTTTTCTTAAATGTATAATTTAGTTAAATGCGATCATCTAAAAAAGAAAAACTCTTGCCTTTTTTTAATTCGCATAATCGCAAAATACTTTTATATATTAAATGTCTTCTAATTCCATAACATTTTATTGAATGATTCGTTAGTTTATTCCTTTTCAAAAAACGTCTTAAATATGAATGGGAGTGGCAATGACTTTTAAATACTACAAGAAATAATTGTTTGAACACAGCTAAAAAGGCAATAAACGTCGTGTCATTGTGAAAATGTGTTCCACTAATTAAAATTGAGTCTTTTATTTTTGGAATGAAGTTTCAAAGCATATTTCAATTTCTTTGTAGGTTTTTATAGGATGGTTTACTGTTAAATATTATATTTTTCAAATTTTTAAATGGAGTAAATTCGTGTACAGAAATTGACATTTTGTCATCACTTTTTAATCAGAAAAAAAATCTCTTTTCTTGATATTTGTTTGGTTTTCTTTTCTTGATTTTAGGAAATAAATGTTTCTACTTAATTTATTTGATAAAACCTTTCACTTTAGAAATTAGATTTGTTAAAGAGTCAGAAAAAATTGCTCTAGTCAATCCTATAATATAATATGAGGAATGTCTGTCTGTCTCAAAAACCCGCCTAACGATTTTCACGAAACTTGAGGGTTAGGGATTTTCGGGGACAAGGAATCGTACTAGATAGGTCTCACCTCTGAGAAAATTCCCCTCGATACCCCTCGCCTGGTATCTTCGCATTGGGTTGTCCGATCTTAATGAAATTTTACAGTATTACTAAGCGGGCTAAGGGCTTTCGATTTTTGCACTACAAACCTGACTTTTCCCTCCCCTCGATACCCCTCGCCTGGTGTCTTCGAATTGGGTTGTCCGATCTTAATGAAACTTGACAGTATTACTAAGGGGGCTAAGGGCTTTCGATTTTTGCACTACAAACCTGACTTTTCCCTCTGCTCGATACCCCTCGCCTGGTGACTTCGAATTACGTGAGGATATTTTAATGGAAATTCGCAATATTGCTCGGGAGTAAGGTTTTTCGATATGCATTCTAAAAATATCACTTTTTAGTTATCTATCGGCAGCGATAAATAGTAATTACAAAACAGTCAAGTTCTCTGAACCTCATTATACGAATCATGTTGCAATTATAATCGGATTCAACTACTCAGAGACAGAGGCAGAAGGAGGATTTTGAGATCGCCGAGCATGGCTCGGTTTTCCTGGTACTTGATGTAATTTTTTTTTTTTTTATAGTTCCAGCCAGAGCTTAGGGGAAGACCCTTTAATGCCGAAGCACAGCTCAGGATGGTCGGAATGTAATACAAGTAAATAATAAATTCAAAATTAACACGGC
Source organism: Chrysopilus asiliformis (assembly GCA_964034945.1). Taxonomy (NCBI): domain Eukaryota; kingdom Metazoa; phylum Arthropoda; class Insecta; order Diptera; family Rhagionidae; genus Chrysopilus; species Chrysopilus asiliformis. The sequence goes on from OZ035961.1 coordinate 99,623,999, forward strand.
CTTCTTTAAAATGATTAATTAGAGTTTTAAGAAATACTCGAATTTTACAGAAAAACTCAAAAATGCTTTTACAAAAGCATTTTAAATTTCACAGAAAATTTTTAAACACTTTTACAAAAGCGTTTTAAAAATTAGTGGGTTAATGTTTCTACTTTTTTTTACAAATGAAAGTTTTTCTTTCCAACTACTTTGAGAAGGGTTACAATGAAATGTGATTGAAAATGTGTGTTCAAAAACGTAATTTTTGAGTTATTCACATGCTACCGAACGCACTTATTTTTCCCCAAGAACGCATCTTTTTGTTCAAATTAAATCTAACGCTTTGTGCATATCAAATATGAACCTTCTGTTTTTGTTGGAATCACAAGCGAGTTACTGTAAGAAACAGACATGGGGCCGAATGAATAAAATCTAGCAAATGCTTTTACTAGAAGTTTTATGTATTTTGGTAGAAAATTTTATATAAATTCTGTAGCAAAATCTGATAAATTCCTAGTAAAAGTATTTGGTGGATTTTTTATTGCTCGGCCCAATTAGGTTTCGGTATGAGGGTTATTCCTAATAACTGTGAATCATCAAAAGATTTCGAACTACAATTTTTCATAGCAAGAAAAAGAGTTTATTTTTAACTTCAGTTACATTTAACATTTTATTGACTCGCCTGAAGCAGCGTTAGGTAAAGTGCTTCGATTTTGCTTACCTATTATTATGTGTTGTTTGATTAAAACTGATTTAATTCTAGATTTTCAAATGTACAACAAGCATAAATGAGGAACTATCTTTAAAATAAATTAATATATTAATCAACAAAAATGTAAACATTAAGTAACAAACAGATACATAATAATTACAAAAAAAATCTTAGTGTCTTACCTAATTGTATGTATGTATATTTAGATAAAAAGAAAATTATACCAAACTGTTGCATTTATAAAACTATTTGTAAAAAAACTAGAACTAAAAAAAACTACACAAAATTAAATAGATTTTTTTCTCTGTTCTATGTGTGATCATATTTTGAAACTAGCGACAGTTGAGTAAATTTTTACAATATTTTGTTACAATACTTGATATGAAGGAATTATAAAACCCTCTACAAATAGTAGAAACTTTTGGTAATAAAAAAACTCTTTGTTTCACGGAAGATGAATTTTATGCGCATTGTATATTGAAAACACTGCAATATAAAGAGGATTATTTAATTGAAACTGTTTATATGATGTTTAAATATTGGGTATAAAGCAGATTTGAGTTCCTTAATATCTCTACGCCTCGTCAACAAAAGTGTTAAGTAAAATTTTAATAAATCGTTGGTTTCGTTGTGGCCTACATCTAAGCTGCAAAATTTGCTTTGTTTACTTTTCATAGTTGTAAAGAGATTCTTAATATTCAGTTTGCGTTATAAAATTATTAAAAATTTAGCGATATTTGGGTTGAAATTCTTTTTAAATCAATAAAGCAGTTTTGGTTTTCTACTTTTATTTGATTTTTGGAAAAATATACATCATTTTTGCAGTATCATGAAAATATACTTTTTTTCTCTTTGACTAAAAAATATATTCATATTTTATCATGCCGAATGATTGTTAATTTACAATAACAAATTTTCACACTCCGTCAGTAGGTTTGAGTTTTTTTTTTGATTGTAAATAGCGTCTAATGTTGAAATAATTTCATAATAAGAAAGTTCTTTTAATGTCTTTAATTTTGTTTCTTCGACTACACGTTTTTATTGATAACGTAACATTTTTAACACTAAAAACATTTTTCATCGCTACTTCTATACATGTTGACTACGAGATATTCGTCGATTCTTTTTAAAATTTAAAATTGATTTGATTTCCAAATGCACTCATTGCACTTTTAATTACTCGTACACAAAACCTTATTGCTTACTACTTCGTTAATGCGCCATATTAAAGAAATTAGATTTCTAATTGGTTAAAACAAAAATTCAACTGAATATTGAATTGCTTTAAAAAAGCGCGCGCGCGGGAATGTTGTAACATTATTTTCCTTTTTTTTTATTTAGTTTGCATTGTTGTACTTAACAATTGTTTCAGTTTTTTTTAGTTAAACGAAAAGTGTGGTAGATTTGTTTACTTTTCGTTTAACGCCTCGGTTCAGAAAATGCAAATATCCGAATCGGCTTCGTAATTCCTGTCCCAATAGCCACCGTTGTAGAGCCAGTCTTCTTGTTTTGTGTGCGGGTTCGTTCCTTGACTGAACCATCTGTTAAAATAAAAATAAGTATAAGAAAATTGTGGTTATTTATTTTCGCACAAAAATGGCAAGAGGTAATATTTTTTTTTTGATTTTTCGAAATATTTTGAGGATAGGTGTTTATAGCCGTATGGTGAAACTCCCCTACCCCCCATACGAACGAAAACGAACGAAAACGATTTTTGCAAATATCTCAAAAACGGTGCATCTTATCAAAAAAGTGCAAGAACAAAAGTTATTTAGGATATGATTCTACATAACACTCCCATACATCAAAATCCGATTGGAATAAATTTTAAAAAATCTTATTGGAAAGTTTGACTTCAAAGTGGAATTTTGGTACAATTGCTCGAATTATGATACGAATATCACCTTACGGGTTTTCAATAACTGCCAGATTGGCAATTATAGCTTTTGTTATGTTTTTTTTAATTTTATGCCGACTCTACACTCTTGGAAAATGCAGGCGAATCACGTCCTCTGCGAGAGTGCAAAGCGAAATCTTATGCAAAGTGATATTTCAAATATCTACGGGTTTATTCACTTTATTTGGAAGCGAAGGTTATCAAGATAACAATAGCAGATGTTTTATTAAAAAGCTTGAATTTCTTGGATGCGAGATTCTATGCAAATTTGTGGTTGCGTATACAGAAAGCTCGAAATCTTGATAGCTTAGAACTTATTTATACAAAAATCACGTTGAAATAGAAATTTAAAACCGTTTGCAAATAAAACCAGATCTCCATAAATAAAATCAAAAATCTTAATTGAGGAAATTCTTTCACAATCTATACAAAAAAAAAACCTGTGGAATTTTCCAATACTCTATGAAGGCACCCAAGATTTAACAAAGCATGATTCAAAATATATTTCTGTTTTTATGTATTTCAATTTACCTTGGTGACCAATCTTCAGTCTTCTTGCCTTTTCGTGACTTTTTCGTTTCCCTTTGTTTCTCTTCGAGACGAGTCTTCTCAGCAGCCGCCCCATCGATATCGCCAGTCTCTAGCTTTCGTATATCCGGGCGTAAGCGAGAATCGGTAGGACAGAGTGTACGTGGTGGTTTCATTCCCGGTTCCAATTCATTGAGCGACATCGCAAAAAGTGTAAATTGATAGTACTGTAAACGAATTTCACGTTAGACAAGCCATGAAAGCCAACCGACATGGATAAGAGTACAAAAATAATAAAAATAAATGTCGAAATTGACAAAAGGAGAAAAAAAAATCACCTCAGCTGTATTTGGTGGACGTGGGTCTGCTTCCCAGAGTGTCACAGACCGTGGAATGTCTATTGAATAGGTAGAATCACATTTTGGTATATCACCGTCAGCTGGCTCGGGTATATCCTCCGACTGTTTAAAGAATGGAAGAAGTAGAAAAATCCCATTGACAGAAACAGAAAATTTATCACATTTTAATATAAAAAGGTAAGAAAGCATTTCTGAATGGAAGCTATTGTGTAAAAGTTACAATCATTGTATGCTTACTTCTTGAACTGACAGACTCCTGAATGAACTCATCTTCAGACTGTTCAATTTCGAGAATACTTTTCTCGGTGTGTGAACTGGTGAATCGTTTGGACTTTTGGCCCTATCATCTCCTTTACGAAATTTGTGTGCGTTCTCCTTCATATATTCATCGTATGCATCAATATCTGTACATTTAATGAACTCCGTCCATTTACCATAAAGGAAATAAAGTTTCTTTTTGCTGCAAATAGAAACAAAAATTGTTACAAGAGAAAACCAAATAAACCCAGTATTAGTATTGATAACAATAAATAACGAAAGGGCAATTGGATAGCTAACTTAAATATATTATTGATTAAGTTTTGGTCAAAGGCAACAAAGTTGGTAGGAAAACTTACTTTTTATCTGTAATAAAACCTTCGACCCGATGGAGATCCTTTGAAGCCCATCCAGCTGGCTTAAATGTAAGTATCGCCTTATGACCTGTATTGTGATTAGTCACCTCCATCGTGCCATATTGTTCCATCCACAGTTTACCAACGATAATATTATGTACACAGCAGTTAACATTTGTCCATGTATACGCCTCGCCCCATCTGAAATAGTCAACCCAGATTAGTGCGGAATTCGAACCAATATTAAAGTGAATAACTTTAAGAAACGCTAAGTAAGTAAACAGAAACATAATTTATGAACTCGTTTATTCAAGATTTATAATAAACGATATCCAATAAAAAGATAAATTACTTTGGCAATTCGATGGTGACAACACCTTTTGGCTGAATCTCCACACTTTTACCCCAGAACTTTAGTTTCGGATGTATCGATCCATGGAATATAAAATTCGGTGAATCAGCATGAAAGGCTGATATCGGTGGATGATGTGATACCTAAAAATTGAACAGAAATCGGTTTTATAAAACATTGACGGAAACATTTACGGTTTTTATGCTAAATAGACAAACAAAATTTGGCTTCAAAACATACTTGTTCGCACACAATCCGATATTCTGGTCTTTGAAGTTCAAACGTTTCCCCAAGCAAAGGATTAAATGGCTTTCCCAATCGTTCCCAATTTGACGCCAACGCTGATACTGCGAATCCTGGAATGAATTTTGTGGTTTTCAATTTTTTTCCCCTAATTGAATAATTGGGTTTAGTAAATGTATTTGAAAAAAGATTTTTTTTTTCATTTTTACGAATAAAATTCCCACTTTAAGGAAACATTTAAAAATTCAACACTTTTTTATAGCAAAAAAAAGCAATAAAAATCACTGTGAAAAATGGCCAATTTGATTTATTTACATTAACCGTATGAAATATAAAACGTTTTCCATTTTGATAGGCGGGTATAACAAGCTACCTGTGGATATTTGCCCATCAAGTGAAACCACTTCTGTGGTTACACAAATTACGGATCCCCAGAGATGTTAATTTGTTTTCAAGTTAAACCCAGCGTGGGACGAAAGAGAAAATAAATTAATAAAGAGAACTTGATATCTCCTTTGAAATTTTAAAAAGGGTGTGGAAATATATTTCCAAGCAAACCGGCTTAAGTATCGGCACCAATTGTTTTATACCAAATAATATAATTTGAAATCCATTAATTTTCGGTAATTCATATTTAAACAAGAATGAATATGCAATTTGTTATGCTGTATCATAGATCTTTTTTTTTAAATCAACAAGGATAAAGTATACCGAGTAGATCGAAAACTTTTCGTTAGTGTAGGAGTGCACGTTTTAATTTCTTTGAGAAAAAAAATTTTTTTTCTACTTTCTGGAGATCCCAGTGAAGAATTTAAAGAGAAAATCCACAAAAAAAATTATTACCATAGGGTGAAAAATAAGAAGGAATATGCAAATATTTCTTGGAAAGTAGAACATTATCAAACAAGGATAGCAGGGATAATAGAATTCCTTATAAAAAACAATCAAGCACGTGGCAGAAAAAAAGTTCCCACACGTATAGCTTCTACTTTATAATTTAACGGTGATAAAGGTATGTTATTTCGTTCACATGATCTCACAAAAGTTTTTGTTTATATAGGTAAAAACTTAGAATTCGGTAAAACTTCGAAGTAGCAATAAATCTTGTGTGTATTTCTCGTACCTGAAAAGTTTTTATTTATAAAAGTACAAAAATTTTGTTTATTTTTCGATAAAGCTGAAAATAATTTCGTAGATTTTATTTGAAAAAATGAAATACTGGAAATTTGAGGTGCCTCTGTGACTTAAACTGTAACTAATACAGTGGTAAATATGTGCCATACACCAAAAATGGTAGTGGGGGCGTGAAGTATTTTATGGACAGCCTCTTATGGGTTTAAAAATGTCCAATTATTTGGAGAAATACTAATTATTTATAAAATTTAGTTCACATCAAATACAGTTGATGATTTACCTGCAACGAATTTCATTCTATCGATCGGATCATCGTGCTCTGACGCAATCCTGAGGAGTCTAGCGTACTCCATATATTCGCACATCCGTTGTAAAAAGCTCAATGGCTCATTAAATATGACTGGCATTGTGATTTTGCTCAATTCTTTCCCTATGCAATTCTTTAACACTGACCAAATACTGAAATCATTTCTGGAAAACATTGGAATTGGAAGTGATGTCCTGCAAATAAATAAAAAAAAAATTAGTGATCGTAACCCTTTTCGATAGTGAATAACTGAAAACAACATAAATAAAAAAAAACAGATATTACTGTCTATTTTTTCAAGGGCTAAAATTTTATGGTATAATAATTTCCGTTTACCTAAATTCATGTTCTTGTTTCTCTTCTCCATCGATCTGGTGACCTCCTTCAGCCATTTTAAATTTGTTTCAATTGAATGATTTTTATTCGCGTAACACTTCATTCGGTAAATCACACAATTATTTTAAACAATCAAAATAACAAACAGAAAGGAAAATGTTGAATTGTTTTTTATTGTTTCATTTGAAGTCAATAGTAAAGAATGTTTTTTTTATTTATTGTGTACAATAATTCGTATGTTATGTAAATGATTTATTTTTTGCATTATAAAATTTGTCTGTTGATAATGATTTCAAAAAATTTAAATATTAGGGGTATTCACACATGCTATTAAAATAGCTGATATCGTCGTTAAATAGTATACTATTTGTTAAAGTTTTGTAAACAACAATAAAATACACGGCCACATTTTTTTACAATTTTAACACAATTTATTTTGGTGTTAACCGCTTGGTGTAAAATATTAAATTTGGATAAATATTTCAAATTAGCAAAAATATGCCAGGTGAGCTTAGCAATTCGCTCATATTTGACAGTTTTAGTTAATTGTGACAAAGGATGTTCAAGTGATTCGAAAATGTAGTGCTTACCCCTAATTTATTCACTAGGAGTTAAGCCGAGTTAGTGAGTTAAGGGAGTTAGCTAGTGTTATTTTCCATGTAAAAGGTGAGTTAAGGGAGTTAAGGCGATTTAACTCCTAGTGAATAAATTGGCCGTTAGTGTTTTGAGTGATTTTGTGATTAGTGAAAATAATTAGAGTGGTTTTCAAAAAGAGAAATCAAATAGAGTCGCGAAAAAGTGCGTTCAAGGTTTAGAACAAAACTTTAACAAATAATACAATTTTACGACGATAATAGCTATTTAAATAGAAAATGTGAATACCCCTATTAATAGATTCGTATTAAAAGTTTAAAAATCAAAATTTAATATAAATTCGTTAGGTTTAAAATACATTCGGAGATATCTCATTATTCATTAAGTTTAGGTAACCAAAATGTTGTTTTTTTTTTAAAAAAAAGGACTACACAAATGTATTTTAAACAAAAGAAAAAGAAAAAAAAATTGTGCTATTAGAAAATTAGTTTTGTGCGCTTCGAAAACTATATGAGATTCATAGGTATTTTTAAGAATTCCGTTAAAAACGGTCAAAAGAAAGCTTTTTTTCAGAAATATTGACAAAATAGATAATCTATTTAGTAACTATTTAGTAACTTTATAATGGTTTTAACCTTTTGTCTGTCCCTTGGGGTCTACATATATGACCCCAGCCGACTTTAAATAGCCATATTTTTTTTATTCCTTTTCACTTGCCACTGTTTTGCAAACAGAGGGCTTAGTTCTAGAGAATTTTGACATTTAATTGTGTACATGATCATTTTCCGGGAGTTTTCCATTTGTTATTTGCTTTTTGCATTATAATTCTACAGGTGGTACACTGGGGTCACTGTGACCCTAAGAAACTTGATTTTTGGTTAGGGAAAGACAAAAGGGTAAAGAAATCGTCTTGGCCTGAGTAGAGGGGAAATAAATAATTTATGTTGAATGTTAGGTGACCACAATGACTGTGTTTACATTGGGATTCACTTTGAGGCGGCACGTCTTTCCCCATTTCTCTGCCGTGTGCACACGGTTCGCTTCATCTGGACTCACTAACCGGTTTCACCAACAAAACTAGACACAGGTTTCAACGACCAGACTCAAAAACCGGTTTGCGACCGATAATTTTAAGTGAATCTAAACTTCGTTCGCTCTTTTTGGTTTCCCTCCCCAATTCGTCCCTACCCTCACTTGGCCGGAGCGAAAGACGTGCCGCCTCAAAGTGAGTCCCAATGTAAACACAGTCATTAAAAGCAACCACCTGTTCCGTATGTTGGCGGCGGCCTATTTTGCACAAGTTCTCTTATGGTAGATAACCTCTTTCATGCCCCATTTTTCCGCTGCAGTTTGATTTTTTTTGGTCGGTTGTTGTTCTTTAATTCTAGACAGGCACCATGCAAAAGTTTAAATTTTCACTTTTGTATGGAAAACTGTTGTAAAAACTTTTTTAGAAGCAACATAGGGCCTCAAAGAGTTAAAAAGATAAAATTCTTTTCTTTCGTTGGTTAAGATTTGTTAAACTTATTAAAATACAAGAAATCCAATCAAACTTCCCTTGGGCAAATGTTGAGAAAAGAAAAGGTTCACAAAATCATTCACAATTAATTTTTATGTTCTTTAATTGCTTTATATGTCAATGATCAGATACAGTATTAGCCTCCCGAATATCCCCATTAATAGGTGTAGCTTTCAGTTTTAAAATATCAGTTTGGATTGAATAGGTGCTAGATTTGAAAGATGGCATCCGGAATGAAAAAAAAACGCTCTACATTTTGCCTTTTATTTATTTATCAGCAAAAAACTGAAATGGTCAAAAAAACATCATTCAGTTAAATTTGAGATTTTTTTTATTTAGAGCGAGAGTTTCATCCCGGGAATACAACTAAAGCGCTTGTGACGCTATTTGACGTAGCGCGCTGTCAAAAAAAGTTAACTTCATACATTTTGCTTCAGAGTGGTTACAAGCAACGCCGTCTAACGCGGCCTAACTCCATTGTTTTTTTTGGAAAATATAATTTTAATTTATATATTTTCAGATTGCCAAGAGCCAAAGCAGAAAAAGGTGCCACATTTTATAAATGTGACGTTTTAGTGACTCAAGATTTATTGCACAAAAAATCGTTAATTTTCAAAAAATTAAAAAAAAATCCAAATTTTCAGATATTAAGGTCAATATCTCGAGGACGAATAAAGGTAACGGCTAAAAAGGAAATTGTGCAGACTATTCTTACCTTTAATTTATCGCTTACTTGTCACTACAAAAAAACTGCTAGTTTTAAAGAAAACCGGATAATTTCGTTAATTTTGGTTTTTCATGATTTACTCCGAAACTAAGCGTTTTTCGATAGTCTTACGTGTGACCAAAGTTGAAGATAATCAAATTTTTTACCTTGAATTCTGTATCTCGAACCATTATCGAGATATACCGGATTTAGCACAAATGTTAGATATGAAATCGCAAAAAAACTAGATCGCGGTATATCTCGATAACGGTATATCTCGATAACGGTTTAAGATACTGAGTTTCAGTAAAAGGCAGAATTGTAGGAAATATTATTATCTTCAACTTTGGTCACGCGTAAGACTATCGAAAAACGTACAGTTTTGGAGTAAATCGCGAAAAACAAAAATTAGTGAAAAGGTTTTTTTTGGGGAAAATTCTAGTTTTTGGCCATTTCTTGAAAACTATCAGTTTTTTCGTAGTGATATGTGAGCTAAATTAAAGGTAATACTAGTCCACAAAATTTCCTTTTTACCGTTAGCCTTTATCTACAGGGTGGGCCAGAATAGACGCGGGGGTTTGAATTCTTTATAAATTTTTTATTTTAGCGAAACCTATAATTTTTTTTCAAATACATGTAGTTGATTGATGGGGAATATTTTTGGTCTAAACATGGAAAATTATATCTCGCAAGTGGTGGCCATTTTCTGCTTCGCAAATCCGTGCTCTTTCCAAGACATTTTCCATAACCTTTCGTGTTATGGCCTCGATTTCACTGCGAATGTTGGTTTTCAATTGGCTGATGGTTGTTGGCTTGTTGACGTACACCTTTTCTTTCAAATATCCCCAAAGGAAACAATCGGGAGTCGTTAGATCAGGTGAACGCGGAGGCCAATTGAAATCGCAACTTTTCGAAATAATGCGTCCGCCAAACATGTCCCGTAAAAGAGCCATTGAGCCCACCGCCCACCGGTTCGTTGTTCTATTGTGTACAGGTCCATTTTAAATTGCCCAAGTCTTCTTAACAAAATGCTGAAACAAAATAAAAAAAATAAAAAAAATAAAAAAAAGTTATAAAGACTTCAAACCCCTGCGTCTATTCTGGCCCACCCTGTATATTCGCTTTCGAAATATTCACACTAATATCTGAAAATTTTGATTTTTTGAGTTTTTTAAAAAGATGGATTTTTTTTTGAAAAGCCGGAATGAAAAATTAAAGACGATACAACGCTCTACATTTCGCCTTTTATTTATCAGCAAAAAACTGAAATGGAGGGGATGATAACGCAAATTTCCGTACCCCTGAAAAGTCCTTGAGCAAGCTATTGTAAACAGCCGTGCAAAATAATTTTATCATAGAATAAAAGTAGTCGTATTTCGTGCCAAATATAAATGACCGCTTAAGCATAATCGTTATTAACCCTCATACTGTCCTCGGGTCATTTCTGACCCAAATACGATTTTAATTAAAAGTATCTTCTCAACTACATGAACAATGTTTGTGTGGTGTAGGCTCTGTGAACAAATTTCTTTTGAATACCGAAAACAATAATCTATTTGTTCATATTTTAATCCATTGAAGAGCACTGTAGTCTTCATGGGTCATAATGGGTCATTCTTGACACACGAAGACATCATACGTTATTTTTCTTAAGGACAGTATGAGGGTTAAAACATACTTAAATGCCAACCTTATTATTGAGTGGAGTCTAAAGCCAATTAAGCTTTTTAAAATCTGACTTTTGTTATCTCGTAAATTATTCTTTGGAAGCAATTACAAATTAGATGCAAATTAGGGGAAGAAAAATTTTTTTTATACATGTATTAATTTTTTTTTCATCGTATGTACATTTAAAAAAATGTTTCGATTTAAATTAATTGAAAACGGTGCCTTTTTGTTCCATAGAATTTCTCTTAAAATTTAAATTTCTTGGTTGGTAGATATAAATACCTTTGCAGACAAAATGAAATTATTCTCGAAATGAAAATAAATAGAATTGAATAAAGGGATGTACATAATTTCCGTTACCTTCACCAAAATAAACAAGCTTTCGCTTGACTTGCAAAATTTAATGACTTTAAATATAATATTAAAATTAATTCCCAGTAAAGTCAAGGTAATCCTTTATGAATTCTTCAAACTTTTTCTTATATGCTGTACGTTACAAATGTGTGGTTGGGCGTGTATACACAATTATGCAAAAAGAGAAATTATAACCCTCTCTAATTAAATATTATCAACACGGGTTTAACATATAGTCTTTAATTTTTTATTCGGAAAATACATTTTATTTAATTAAAATGAGGTAAGTCAAGGTGTGGAATTTTCTACCTATCTTAATTCGTAACTATTTCATATTTTATGACTCATTTAGAGAATTTTCACAAAGTTACGGTAGGTTTTTTTTGGTTTATTTTTGCTAGGTTCCGTGGAGTAAATATGAAACATAAAATTTTAATAATGTAACTTAAGCAGGAGAAACTTATTAACCTTTAATAAAGTGTATATGTAAGGTTAAATAGAACACAGTCCTTGCGGTTTACATTCGCCTCTTATGTAAATTTGATAGTTCCACATAAATTCCAATGATTATTTTTTTTTGTGGCTTATGATTTGCGCAAAGTACAAGTAAATAATGTCATTAAGTGTTTAATGAGGGTTTAATTTACGTAATCATCATATTATAGTTAAGGCTTTGGAATCTCATTACATCGGTTTCAAAATAGTTTAGTGTTTGAATAGTTTAGCACATGTTCTGCCTTTCTACTTGCTATAATGGTTGTTGAATATAAAATCAAAAAAATCTAAAATTCTTTCTTAATGGTGATTTCCAGTCATGATTTTTTCAAAATGCCATCATTTCAAAAGAAAATTAATAATTATGTTTACGAGGTGCCTATTTTTAGTATACTGTTAGCCTGATATCAATTAATGGCTAAGGCAGAATTAATCATGCTTTTAAGCATAAAGTGCTAGCCAATTCATCTTTTGAACTTTTTAATAGACATAAAACCTTGATGAATACTAAAAATACAATGTCATATAAATAATGTTATTTGAGGCCTTTTAAAGCAATGCCATTATAAATATTCATATGTGTAAGTTAATGGCAGTATCTATCGTTTAAATGGACACTGATTTTCAAAGTAGATACTCAAATGTTAAACACTTTTATCTTGCACAAACGATTTGTGATAATTCTGGTAATGTTGAAAGTGATTGAGATAAAATAAAATGTAGATTTTGGTACAATTTGCTATTGAATACTTAGATTATTATAAGATCGTTGTGTATATTTCTCTATGTCTGTTCGCTTATAGCTCAATAACCGCTGAAAAGATTTTCATCAAATTTTAGGAGGAAAATTTTAACCTATATAGCTTTATTTAAATCCAAAGTCGCCCTTGCTTCTTACAGGCTATCCATAAAATACGTCACAATTTTAGGGGTTGTGCGGTAGTGTGACGTCAATACCAAATTTCATACAAAAAATCTCGAAAAACCAAGACGAGTGGGAGGCTTAAGAAAAGTCCAAAACTAGCGCGACGTCTTTATGCACCTCCTATCCCCTCTCCTGCTACGGTTTCGGCTCTTAAAATAATTAATCTGTGGCTACTAAAGATACTATCACACTTGGCAAATATTTGCTGAAAATCGTGTTCAAATATTCGCTATAGTGTGATGACTTTAGCAAACTTATTTCCTCAGCATTTATATATGGGCAAATATAATTGCCAGCACAGAGCAAATATATTTGCTAAGTGTGATAGTAGCTTAACAAATATTCACCCCGATTGCGAGTGTCGTGTCGTTTTCAACAAGAGTCGTTTTACGTGTTGTTGTTGGTAGAAAAACACTAACAACAACACGTGAAACGACTCTTGTCGAAAACGACACGACACTCGCAATCGGGGTGATTAATTCCTTTTATGGGCACCCGTAGATCGACCTAGGAGGAGGATTAGTTCCGCGAGAAATTCAGGGCGATGCCTTTCACTAATGCTATAATTTTTATCAAATAAACAAATTACAATAATGGTTTCAATCAAACAGACAAATTACAATAATGGTTGCAAACTGTATTTTTTTGTTTTCTTTAAAAATGCAGCTTCAATCAAATTTTCAAGGTAAAACATAACAAAAGCTATAATTGCCAATCTGGCAATTATTGAAAACCCGTATGGTGATTTAAGTGAACGGCAAACAGTTTTATCAAAATTCCACTTTGAAGTCAAACTTTCCAATAAGATTTTTTTAAAACTTGTTCCAATCGGATTTTGATGTATGGAACTTTAATGTAGAATCATGTTCTAAACAACTTTTGTTCTTGGACTTTTTTGATAAGATGCACCGTTCTTGAGATATTCGCAAAAACATTTTCGTTCGTATGGGGGGTACCCCCCTAATGGTCCCTTTTTGCCCATTAACGAACTTAGCCTCGCATTTTACGAAAAACGGACCTGTGCAAAATTTCAAGTCTGTAGCTCAATCCGTGCGCCCGCAATCCGCGCCACAGACAGACAGACAGACAGACGGACGGACGGACGGACGGACATGCTTAATTAAACTTTTTTCATCATTCTAAACACACTGGTGTAATTCATTTTTGTGTGCGATGACGGGATCTTGGCGTTACAAACGGTAAGGCAAAGTTAGTATACCCTTTTGGTTTCACCATACGGGTATAAAAATTCCCTTCAATCTCATCACGTTTTTCCCGTGGAAGAATCTGCGATTTTAGCTTAAAAACCTGGAAGAATCTGCGATTTTAGCTTGTTAAATGAAAATTCATGTAAACAATTTTAACATAAAGAAATCATATTTTAAGAATTATGATATACAAAACAACCCTTTGGGATATGTAGCCGATTTATCAAGATTATGGTTGTAAGAGCGTTGATTGTATTAGCTTGTATATGATTCCGAAAAAAATATAACACCAAATATGTGGTAATCTGCCACAAACTCGACATGAACAAGCCCACAATTTAATAGAAAATTTACTGATCTTATGTCAAGTGAACATTGAATACTTATAGCGAGATGGTTTTGTCAGTCTTACACAAACAAACCCCACGGAGAATCTGAGATCACAAAATTGATGTTGAATCCTTGTAATGTGAATGTAATACGAAATTCTATATAAAAAATTACACTTTATTGATATTGATGATATTGCTTGTGGTGTCGAATCATATCAGCCGGAATAATACATCTTATCAGAGTAGACCATTATTACCAATGGGAGAGCTGTTAATATCTATGATTTTTATGAGCTTTTCAGACGATTATTAGCTCACTGTACTGCATTTGGATATTTAAGAAACATTCGATTGAATCAAAAGGACGAAAATAGCAACGAAATAAATTCAAATCCCTCTGAAAGATATCGGAAAAATAAAATCACGGATTACCGATAATTCTCTGTATAAAAATAAATACATTTCAATTATCAAGTAGAAATGAAAATTATAGCGCATTATTGGCTTTCATAAAACCAAACCAATAATTAGTAGTAAGTACTACAATTTATTCGCTGGTCAACTAATGGTTGTTTTACAGCAGTAATTTAACTTGACGTTATTAAATTCGTTCGTGTTCAAGGATAAGCGTTGGAAACGTGTCATTGATTGGAATTTTTTTATCATTGAACTTTGAGGGAAATTCAAAATAAACAAAAGTGTCTTTAACTCTAAATCACACTGAGAAATTTTCTTGTTTTTTTCAATTTCAAAAACAAAGAAGTGAATTGCTTTTAATGTTTATCAAATTTTGCAACAAATGAGAAGCAACGCCTTTTGTGGAAAATATTTGCTGATGATTTTTATTTGAATATTATTTTCGTTTCTGTTTTTGATAAAAGATGAAATCATATTAACTGAAACAAATAAATTTGCTTTTATTAGAATTTCGTATTTTTCAACCAAAGGAAATCCGGACAGGCTGGCTTGGTTGTGTCAGTAATTGCTGCCGCCTGAAGGCAAGGATATCAAAATAAATATTGTTGAAATTATAAGACAAATAAAAAACCGAATTTCATGTGGGAAACGTGATTTATGAGGCAAAAGAAATATTTTATTTTTTCAAAAAAAAAAAAAAAGTTTGCGAAAAACAATTTCACATATTGTGCTAACTTGGCTTGATCTGCTGGTTCTTTTGTCTGCATGTACGAATTTTTTATACACATATTTATTTGTTGGAATTTTTCCATTGAGTAAATTTTTAATGTAATTTTTACGTACACTTGGAAGTTTCTAACAAAAAGCACAAGTATAATTTCGGATACGATTTATTTGGTACAAAAAGATGTTTTTCCGATTTAATATCAAAGAAAGATTGAACTCTTCTGAATTTATTTTATTGATTCCTTTGTGCCTGTTTACATTGGGACTCATTTTGAGGCGGCACGTCTTTCGCTCCGGCCAAGTGTGGGTGAGGGACGCAGTGGGGAGGGCAGTTGTTTCTCTCCCCACTGCGTCCTTCACCTACACTTGGCCGGAGCGAAAGACGTGCCGTCATGAGCGAAAGACATGAGTCTCAATGTAAACAGCCACTATAACTCATTAACGACAGGAGCCTCGAAATTCGATTTTTTTTATTGTTTTTATGGGATTCAATCGACAGAATCAGTTTTCATCTAGGCCGGAGCGACCATGAAAGTCACCATGAAAGTTTAAGACAGGAAAAATCTCGTCTGGGTAGCTTTCAAAACCGAAAAGCTCTTTAGGAGCCCCCACACGTTCAATGTTACGTGACAATTTTAAGGCGCCTCCATACGTTCAATGTTACTTGACACTTTTACTTGAATGACTCATGTTTCAAGTAACATTGATCGTTTGGATGCTCTTCCATGGTACGTGTGGAGACAATTTCCATCAATGTTACTTGACGAAAATTTTCATCAATAATACTTATCAAGTAACATTGAACGTGTGGAGGCTCCCTTTCATTATTTTGAAGAGAAAAATGTAATTTTTGCCTATCTTCAGGAGGCAATCGCGTTAAACGTCTGATAAAGAAATCGTAAAATTTTCTGCGGTCCTGTTTTGTACTGGTATTCCGCCTAACACTTTTAACCCTTTCGACTTCGGTGTTCGCTCCAAAAGACGTACTCTGATTATCAGGTGCGAAAAAGTTATTGTAAAGATGGTGGTTCGGATTCATATTGACGTTTTTTTCTCGGGACTGAGAGGGTTTAAGGGATCCAGATGTGCCCTACGAGTTTTTTTTTTATAAAATCATTTTTTTTATGAAACTCTTAAAGTAATGAATCTTTGAAAAACCTTTTGAAGATCTAGCAACAAATTTCATCCGTGATTTAAACTTTTGAATTTTCAAAAATTTTCCACAAAATAGAATATAATTTGTTTTGTTGAATCCTGAACTAGAATCGAATATCTAAACACGGAGAAAAATGTTGTTTATTAATTTAAGAAACATGTTATCAAACCTAAAAAATGACAGGAACATTTTTTTGGAATACAGTATCGGAAATCAGATTTTAAGAATTATGATATACAAAACCTTTTGGGACATGTAGCCGATTTATCAAGATTATGGTTGTAAGAGCGTTGATTATATTAGCTTGTCTATGATTCCGAAAAAAAATATAACACCAAATATGTGGTAATCTGCCACAAACTCGACAGGATTTTATGGATCACACCACCCGTTACTTAAATCAAGGAACTTGAGATTTTTATCAAAATCATATTTCTCTGTGTCAACATCATCTCGTTCCGTTACTGGAATCAAGATTCTTTTGTCAACATTTTCGGTCCGGTATTTAGTAACATTTTTCTTGAATTAAGACACATTTTTGCATCGTGGAATTTTCGTTTACTAGAATTAAGAAACATGTTTCTTATTTTCAGCTGCTTTATAAAAATCACTTACTTAAATTAAGAAACATGTTTTTGATTTCAGTAACCAATTTTTATAAAGCAGCTGAAATTAAGAAACATGTTTTTGATTTCAGTAAACGTTTTGAAAGAGCGACCGAAATTAAGCAACCTGGAGTGCTTTTCCGTAACTTGTTTCAAGTGTTTGTTTCGAGTTAGAAGAACAAGAAGTATTCGCTGTCTCTGTTTTGACCGAAATAAATGACAGCGAGAAACTGAGATAGCAAATACTACTGTTTCTTCTGACTCGAAACAAACGCTTGAATCAAGTTACGGAATACCACTCCTGTTTCTTTATTTAAGTAACCGACTTCTATAATCGGTTTAAAAAAAAGTAACCTTTTCTCCATATAAGCAAAAAAAATGTTTCTAGATTTAAGACGTATCAGGTCCATACGCTACCACATATTTCTTAAATCTAATAACATTTTTTTCTCCGTGTAGATGTTCTAAAATCATTTACTTAAGAATTTTGTCATTAAGAATGTTCCACTTAAATTTTAAGAATTTGACATGACTTAATATAATTTTACAAATTCAACAAACTTTCTTTTGATGAGAGAAAGGTAAACTTTTGTTAAGAAATAATTCAATATATCCTATCCCCTCCTATCCCAAGATTTCCTACCCTGAGGAGGAATACTTTTAGTCACTTTTAGTGAGTAAACAAAGGTTCTTAAATTCATGTTAATTTTTCTGCCTTTATCGCGAAAAGTACGAAGCTTTTCAATTATGTCATGCGAGAAGTTTAATAAATACACCAGCCCAAGTATGCCTACTTTTAAAAACAAACAAGAAATTGCAAAAAAGATATTTTTTGTTTGCCCATGTTCCGAAAAGACAAAGAAAAGTGGAAATCGTCTCAGAAGGTAATTTCGGGATATAATGAAAGATAAAGAAATTCTATTGTGAAAGAAAATATTTCATCTTAAATGAAGTGCGTCCTGGACCTAACTAAATCCCAATGGCATTGTTTTGACACAACATTTGTATCTAATACTCGGGTACAAAACAAAAGGGCAAACTCTTGAGCTAAATTAGTATTATTCAATGTCAAAGGCCAGGCAGTCGTTAAGTGTTTTCCCATGGGATAAAATTTGTGCCCCAAAGAAAATGCAGAAATGAAATAAAGCAAAATACTTCTTGTGAGCTACTTTGTTTCGAAACTGAATTTAGGCTGAATGATAAAACCAACAAATTCACAGATGATTGACAGTACAAAGCCATTTCCAACCATAGTAAAATATCTGTTTCTGAATCATAAATAAAAAAATCAATAACGTGAAATAAAAAAATAACGGAAAAATGAAATATGAATATTTGAATGTGGATAAGAAGTCCCACAGTTTGACTTTATCATATTACAGGCTGATTTTCTTTTTTTTTATGGCAATTTTATAAATTTTGCACATCATTGAATTCTGTCGGTGAATTGCAAAATGTGGAGTGGTGTCAAGGAGATTCTGATGATGATTTTTTGTATTTCTGGTAATACGAGGGAGAGAGAAAGAATTTTCCAATGAGGTTAGATCGTTTAAACGCCGGACTTATATTAAAGGTAATGTTGTGGCATAATACGTTCTGAAAAGACCCAAAATTCTCAATATTTTTTTTAAATACACATTTTAAAAGGTATTAGCCTGATATTTAAAGTTAATCTTGCGATAACATCTTTGGATAATACTAACGACAGCCATTCAAATTGAAGAAAGCTGGATAGACATGAAGTCAATGATGAACTACACTTAAGAAAAAATGAGATTGATCTGAAAGTCTATTAGTCTATGACTGTAGCAGCTTTGGAAAAGGTAAAATTTACATTTTCTGAATAATTTCGACAATTTATATCGAGACCATAGACATTATTTTTTAAATAAAGTCCTCAGCAAATATGAATACACATTTTTTCTCAAGTTTTTATTCAACTGGGAATATGTTTTTCTTAGAAGGAATCTTTAGTGATAACATAATATGAAGTGACAAATGTTATGTTAAAATAAAGATACACATTTTTTTAAATCCCTTAGCGGTAGGTTATTTACTATTCTGGGTTTAATGTTTTCCATCCTTCGAAAAGTCTTTTGGGAAATGTTTAATAGGGTTGTTAGTTGTCAGAAATTTAATTTTGTTATGGAACTTGTTGAAAAGTAATTTAATAGATCGGTTTTTGGGGGTAAATTGTGAATAATTAAATTCCAACAAGTTTTCTATTCATCACCAGTTTTTTTTTACTTCACCAAAACAACTTTGCTAGGATGACGAGTACTAGAATACTTTCTCAGGGAAAAAGTACAATTTTTCGTCAAACTCATCGAAGTGCTGTGGGAACAAGTTTGAGAATTCAAGGTTTAGGGTTGTGTCGAAAGGGGCGATCACGAATGCACCCTTCAAGGGGCGCCAAAAAATCACTAAACTAGGTGTGAATTTTATCAGTATGTCAAAGGGATAAAATTATTCTTCGCTAGCGACATTGGAACTTTTAGCTTGACGGTATATTTGGCCGTTTTCGCCTGCGACGCATTTTCTATGTGCAGTACACGTTTCTAGCTATGTGAAAAATTTGCCTACGGCTCAATTTTTTCCGTAATATTTACTAAAAAAATTTAAACATTCCTTCTGTTCAAAATTTGTGGGTACAAAAAAAATTATCATAAATTTTTTTGGGAAAGAAAATAGGCGCCAAATATGAGTTTTGCCCCGCACTCAAAATAATTTGTGGCCATATCGACAAAATACACGCTAATGTAATAAAATTGTGATTAAATACCAGCTAACCAAACTCTCGTTGTTGGATTAACTAATGGTTTAACAAAATTACAGTCCAAATTTTATAGAGCCAACAAAATAAACTTGTCTTGTTGATAAGATCAAACCAAGTGATAGATTTTTATGCTATCAACAAAATTTTGTTGTAGAGTAAGTTCGGGTATTGTGGTATAGGCGGGTAATGTGGTACCCCATCATTTCTCGGATATGAGATGCCGCATCGCAAGATCAAACATACAATACTGTTTTTTGTGAAATTCTGCAACCATTGTTGGTGTTGACAAGTCCATGGTTTATCAGGTTATATCGGAATTTTCTGAAAAACGTTTTTGAGCACAATCAACATTTTATTGTCTCCACATTCAAATGAATCTCGAAAGCCAATTTTAAGTTGTTTTTTTAACTGTGAATCAGTGAACGATTATTTAGACAACACATTTAATTTTTGAAAAGAAAATTTTTGGATTCAAGCGAATTAGACTAAGAAATCATTTTTTTGGTTTGTCATGGTGAGAACGGCTAATGTGGCATACTATTTTTTCCATACAAATATTTAATATTTGAATGGATGAAACAGTATTCCACATTACCCGCCTTAAATATTTGTATGGAAGAAACAGTATACCACATTACCCGCCAATTTTTTGAAGCACTTTTTTTTCAGTTAGTGTACTTTTTTGATCATAATTTTGCTTTTATGTTTATAATTGGTAACATTGTTGTGGAATTTTATAGGCAAGCCTCTGGAGGTGTCGTATGCGAAATTCTAACATGATTGCTTTTAAAACGAGTGATTTATTATGAAAACAAATGAAGGTGTACCACAATACCCGAACTTACTCTATCTACAAAAAATTATGAAATTATCAACAATTTTTTTTTGTTATTTTGATAATATTTTGCGTTCAGTGCGGAAGCGCCTCTTCGTATTCGCGCGGCTCTGTGTGGGTTGATTAACTCGGGTTAACTAGCAAGGATTTTTTTCTAATATTGAAAGCACAGAGCCTTCATCAGACGCAGCCTAATCAGCCTTCTTACTGACAAACGAAATGTTCGTGCTTGTGTTGTCGCACATGTCGCACATTTTCGTGCGACACCCAAATGTTACCCTGAGGCCGCGGCGCACATTTTCGTGCGACGTGGCCCCTCAGGATGTGTTACACAAAAAAACCGTTATAACTGCAAAATTAGGACCAATAATAAAGTCTCGAGTAGTCAAAAATGATTTTTAGGCACAAAGAAACAAAAAATAACAAAAAAAAGTTGGCCTCAGGTGACCAAAATCGTGAAAAGACGTTGGCACTGCACGATCAAAATCCTGAAAAGGCTTTGGCAGCCAACGTGTTAACACGTTCGTGATTTGCTTTTTAAACTTTTTTTACACGATGTCCAACATCGTGTACCACGGGTGGTACACTAGCGATTTGTTTTCTGGCGGTTGTGCGCCATCGGTGGTACACGGTGCGTGTTTTTATATTACTTCCACAAAAAAACTACCGCACTATTAACTCGCGCGGTTTTAAAAAACTGTACATGTACCACCAGTGGTACACGATGTCACGAACGTGTTAAGCATCTGTCCGATCTGAATTCTATTCACATTTTCCGGCTGTCAAAACATGAACAAATAATTATGAATAGGGAGTTAGTCGCAAATACCAAGGATTTTTCCACATATTAATGTCCAATTGAAATCCAAAAATTAAAAACACCAATTGGAGTCCTCAACTCCAACATAAATTTTTAATTTCTTTATCACACTTATAGTTATAATTCTTTATTCAGTACAATTTGAACGCAACTTCATGTAGACGTCTTTAAATATATACAATTCCCACTCCATGGAGGAATTGGCAAGTTCCGAGAAGAAAATGCTAATATTAAAACATTTCTGACATTTTTAGAAACATGTCTTGACAAAATATGGGAAATAAGGTAAAATTAACGTCGCCGAAGGCTTTTGTGATGTAAAATATAGAAAAAGTAACGTACAGGAATAAATCCCGACAGGTTCAGTCTTGTAGCGTAAACTCCTCGCCTATGTTACGACAAAATGAAATTCAATAAACTCGAGATCTTTACATCAACATTATAGCAATTCTAGGAAGGCAGTATTAAATTAAATGAAGCAAGCGAATTCAAGCAAGTGTTATTAATAAATATTTACGTTCACTAAACTTCTTGGAAATATTTTGTTCAGATGAAAAATATATTTGATGTTATTTTAAAAGGGAAGTGCTCAATTTTAAATCAACAGCGATAAAAGTATTAAAAAAAATGTTCATGAGATTCAGGAAGGAAGAGAATTTATTTTAATTTTTTGGTCAAAGGTTATCTTGACCTTTGAATATTTGGCTACGTGAACGTGCGAATACACGCAATTTGGTAATTAATTCCGTAGGAGTTTCACTCCATATACGTAGAGAATCAAAAAGGTAACTTTTAATTAGTTTCATGTGATACGGATCTCATTTTTATGGAATAACAAATGAACCTAAACTCTGACAAAATACTGTGAAATATTGAATTTTGTGGGAAATTTAATTTGGCGCCATATGAAAATCGGTATATTATTTTAATGTGTGTATTTTAATTAAATTTTATCTCGGAAATTGCAGTTGAATAGATGAGTTTTAATAAACTAGAAAAGAGGTTTTGAAATTCATCTATCACGCGAAAAAGGGACAATTAGTTTTGTTGCTTTTGATTGATATTTCAACTTTTGTGGTGTCATGTGTGCAAATTTATTTGCCATTGGGTTATTGTTAGTTCATTTTTATACCCGTATGGTGAAACCAAAGGGTATATTAATTTTGCCTTACCGTTTGTAACGCCAAGATCCCGCCATCACACATAAAAATGAATTACACCAGTGTGTTTAGAATGATAAAAATAATTAATTTCTGCATGTCCGTCCGTCTGTCTGTCCGTCTGTCTGTCCGTCTGTCTGTCTGTCTGTCTGTGGCGCGGATTGCGGGCGCACGGATTGAGCTAGCTAGAGACTTGAAATTTTGCGCAGATCCGTTTTTCGTAAAATGCGAGGCTAAGTTCGTTAATGGGCAAAAATGGACCATTAGGGGGGGTACCCCCCATACGAACGAAAACGGTTTTTGTGAATATATCGAAAACGGTGCATCTTATCAAAAAAGTCTAAGAACAAAAGTTATTTAGGATATGATTCTACATAAAACTCCCATACATCAAAATCCGATTGGAATAAATTTTAAAAAAATCTTATTGGAAAGTTTGACTTCAAAGTGGAATTTTGGTACAACTGTTCGAATTTTGATACGAATATCACCATACGGGTCTCCAATGATTGCCAGATAGGCAATTATAGCTTTTTTTATGTTTTTCATTAACAAGAAGTTTTTAATTATTTTTTGTTTTAAGAAATTGTGATTTTTTATGAATTTGTTTTTTGGACAATCACACCTGTAATTTTTCAGTTTTTTGAAATAGAGATATGATATTATATGCATCCCGAACGAATAAAACGATAAAAAATCGTTAAAACCTGTAGGATTTTGCACGTACACATAAGCTAAATACGCCATGCCAAAAATTAAAGCTCTTCTGGACCGCTTCGACAACTGAAAACAAGAAAGATTTTTTTTGTATAGAAAAACTTGATTACCTGACACTTAGAATGGCAATACATGTCGTGTTTTTTACACGGAGAGAAATAATAGGACAGATTCCTACAAAAAATAGGAATATACGAGCCAATGAAATTTTTTGGTAACGACACTCAAACAACAGGGGATGTGAAAAAAATAGGAAATAATAGGACAGATTCTTACAAAAAATTGGAAATTTTCCCAAAATTATAGGAATAACTCCTTATTTTCAGGGAATGATTATAGAAGACTCCCCGGTTTTGTATATTTCTATTTGAATTTCTCTCCGTGTACCTGTCTAGCCGTCTTGCACTCGATAATTGAGAAGTCAAAAACGACGCGGCATAAAGAATAATTCATATAATCTGGTAACGCTGGTATTTTGACATTTGAGAAAAAAGACAGAAAATTTAATTGTTTTGCCTTTCAATATAAACAATTTGACCAAAAAAAATACAGTCCGAGTCATGTGCCTCTAGTGTGAACAATATTTAGCGAGTACAGTGCACGGAAACCTAAAAAACTTTTGGGTCTCCCTGCACTGTATGGAGAAGCCGCGGTCGAAAACCGCTTTTATTAAAAAGAAATATTGGTTTGATGTTTTTTTTTGACGAAAATAATAAACAAAAATAAAGAATTACAGTATAAAATCACATAGAGTGGAACACCAGTTTCTGAATGGTCCGGTTCTTGAACTACTTTTGACTAAAAATGCCTCAGTACACGAATGTTTTGGTTTCTGAACAAAATTTCAGTTTCTGGATACATGTTTCGGTTCGTGAACGATTTGATTTGTGGACGTCCTTCAGGCACGGATTGAGTTTACCAACCAAGGTTTGACTGTACTGTGAAATCTGTATAAGCCGGGACCGAACGGGATCAAATAATTTGTCCTGCTTAGAAATGTTTTTGGATAACACAGCAGTTTTTGGAGCGTCTTCAAAATCTCGGGACTTTGGAGCATGTTCGGAGTAGGCCAGTTTCCTGCTTATCCAAGCAACGGTCTAGACAGTTTGCACTGTACTATAAAAAATAGGTAAGCAATCTAAATTTGTGGGAGAATATAAGGTAGTTTTTGAAGTGCAAACTAGCATGACGTATTTATAAACACATCTTGTAGCCTATTCTCTTAGATCAGAAGTGGTATTCTGTAATTTGTTTCCAGCATTTGTTTCGAGTTAGAAGAAAACTTAATATTCGCTAGCAAAACACTGTCATTTATTTTGGTCGAAACAGAGGCAGCGAATACTACTTTTGCTTCTAACTCGAAACAAACGCTTGAAACAAGTTACGGAATACCACTCCAGAACTAATTTCGGTCGTCGAAATAAGAGTTTTTCACTTCGGATCATTAATAGTTACGTCACTACTAACAGATACATCTGTCTATCATTCAAAAATGTTAAACTTCTCTTTAAAAAAGATTGTTAGCAAAGGGTTTTGCGTTCCAAAAGATTCCTGGATTAAATTAAGAAATATTAAAATTTACCTTCAATGCGTCTTTTAAAGAAAAAGTAAAAAAAAAATGTCTAAAAACAAAACAATTTTAAAATATCCTTTCCAAGGATTTGAATATGGTGATATTCCCAAGATACAAATTGCTGTAATTAAAATTGGTTAAAGGGCGTTATCACCCAAAATCACTTCAAATACATGAGAATCAACACCACAAAACACACTATTCATTGTTGAGACAAAGGATTTAGAGCACATGATTTAAAAAAAAAAATTTTTTGTCGTTGTGTATCGTGACCAGAAAAACCGAACACTGAGAAATTAGAACAAATGATTAAACACATTCAAATTTAATTAAATTATGATATTTCAAACTGTCGTCGTTTATCCAATGTCTAATCAACATTGTTGTACTGAAAAGTTAATAATTTCCATTAGCACATGGTCTGAATCACCGATTTTCTGTATATCACATGCCACATCACTTTTTATACTTGATTTCCGCATTGTTCAACTTTTTAAAAAAAAGGCCACATTCAATCCATTTGTCGATTATTATGAGAGCTTAAAAGTTTTCTATTTAAAAGCCTTCTTCTGTTATTTTGTAATTTATTCTATTTTTTTCCGCACATAGAGATGGGTAGTATTTTTTTTATAGAACACAAAAGGAGGTTATAAAGTACATGAGAATAGCGACAACATCAAAAGAAAAGAAAAGCTATCGACACACTGAAGTATAGAGCAGGAAAAATCGATATAAAATAACAGCTTCAAAAATATATTTATGGAAACTCCCCCGTTAAAAGAGGATATTATCATATACACTTTTATTTGTATTTACAACGAAATAAACTTCACAAGTAAAATATACACTATTGCAACAATTTAAAATAGTATTCCACTTGAGGAATACATTTTTTGTGGCAGAACAAAAAAAAATGCAATTTCGAGCACCTTCAAAACCTTTATTCCTTTTCAAATACCAACGAAATAACTTTTGAATCGCACTTTTTTGTTAGAAATGCTTGTAAATTTCCATATCTGTATTATTCTTATTCTTCACAATTTTTCATGTTAAAAAAAAATGTTAACAAGTTTAAAAAGGTATAAATTTTTGTTTCGTGTTATTTATGTATAGCTTAGAGTTTATGTGACAAAATATGCAAACTTATTCAATTGAAATATTAAAATGTACAAAATCTGTCTCCAGGTAGCGATCAGCACTCTCCTAAAGTCAGGAACGAACTTTGATTCAGCGAAACGGAATCGCAATGATTCGCGTAAGGCAACAGCATGTTGTTGGGTCTTCGGGAATGAAATTTTCTCCGATACGGAGATGGTGGAAAAGTGGCGTTCCATTGGACGCATGTCCAAGAAATGAGGGTTTAATGTGAAGGAAAACGTTTTCACCCGACGGAAGGAAGAAAAACAATTATTTACCCTCGGTCGTGCTCATTCGCCAGGATGCTGTGGCACCGAAATGTTCACCAATTATTATTATGGCTATAGCCATATTCGTGATTCGTTGGGGAAATTTTTTTCTCTAATATCGCGTCAAGTGATACACGAACTTAAGGTATTTTACTTATACTTATTTTACATATTTCTGCTCGAAGCCTAAAATTTTATTCCTTTTTTTATTATGATATTTTTGTGGATTTTGTTGCGGGTTTGTTGATACAGTTTACCATTAACTGCTTTTGGATATTTGTACAACTTTGCGCCGTGTTTTTTTTATACCTTAACACAAAAAGGGCAGCATTATTATATTACCTCATATTTCTTATTCATATTTATTTTTTTCATCATTTTCGAGTGGGATAGGCGAATACCGCTTTCAGATTTCAATTAAATTAATGTTCTATTCAAGATTTTCTCATTTAATTTTATATTTTCTTTCGGTGAATTTTATTTTGTTGCTCTAATTTGCTTTGGGATTTATTTTTTCCTGTTTTGTTTACTTTTAGCGATTGTATCTAGACTTTTGGATCGGAAATATCTAAATTAACCTAAAGTGACAGTAATTCAATTATGATTCCAGCTAAATAAATATAATTTATTTCTGAATTCATTTTCGGTTAAACGGGACATACATAGACTTCATCGCCGAGGGCATATTTTATTGTATCTCTAAATTGAATCAAAATAATAGAATTTCGCTAATTACCTTCAGGACAAAACAAAACTTTTGATCAAAGTTTGAAAGCAATTTGCATTAATAAGAAGTGCAAAAAGGATGAAACTTTTCAATTTTATTAAAATTTAAGTTGCGACACTTTTATGACGACATTCGAGCGGAAAATATTTCTGTGCGCCAAAACATTTTACGATTGGTTTTTGATTTTACTATAGGAAAAAGAAACATTTTATAAACGGAGTTCATTTTTTTGTTCATCATGTTAAATTTAAAGTACCAGGAAGACCGAGCCATGCTCGGCGAGCTCAAAATCCTACTTTTGGTGATTTTTGGGGAAAAAATAAGTTCACATTATCTTTACAGAGCTTTTCCAGAGAACAGAATTTCATAGAAATCCGTTGAGTGGTTATTGAGTAATCGCTGTCACCGATTTTTGAAACCTTTTGAGACACCAGGTGAGGGTTATCGAGGGGAGGGAAAAGTCAGGTTTGAAGTGGAAAAATCGAAAGCCCTTAGCCCGCTTAGTAATACTGTAAAGTTTTATTAAGATCGGACCACCCAATTCGAAGATACCTGGCGAGGGGTATCGAGGGGGAATTTTCTCAGGGGTGAGACCTATCTAGATCGATTCCTTGTCCCCGAAAATCCCTAACCTCCAAGTTTCGTGAAAATCGTTAGGCGGGTTTTCGAGATCGTTTGTGGAGACAGACAGACAGACAGACAGACATTCCTCGTATTATATTATAGGATTACATCGAAACATAGTTGCTCCGCATATTGTTCAATTTGTTAAAAAAAATCTGTTTCATCTTGTGTTGGTGATTTTAAAATCCTGAGAGGCTGTCCATAAAATTTGTCACAATTTCTAGAGTTGATAGTCTGCGGTAGTGTGGCGGCGGTATTAAACTCTATACAAAAAACGTACAAGTGTATCGATTTTATGGATAGCCAGAGCCACTATGAAGAGTTTTTAGAGACCGAAATTTTGAAGAAAGAAAAAAAAATCGTAGTATTAGATTCGAAGAGAGGAGACTTTCTGGTACAAACCAGCTCGATGACCCATCACGAATGCAATGAATATTGATCGGCAATCGATCTCACAACACCCACCGAGCTGGCTATCCTTGTCTCCCTTCCCAAGGATAGTAACGAATACCATCAAGCTGGGATTTTGCTTTTGGCATTATTTTGGTTGCTAACAGTAGGGTCCGATTTTCTAGGCTTACAAAACCGTTTGGAGCTACCGCAGCATTTGGGGGGAGGGTCTTTCACCCTCTATCTACTTTGCTGAGTAAATCTAACATTGTGAAACAGCATAACATATAAAATATTAAAAATAAAATTTTACCCATGTTCAAAATATTTCAGTGGTGTGTGTTCTAAAGGTGTCGCTCCACGCGAGTAACTCTCAAAAACTCTCGAGAATTACTCGCAGGAGGTTGTCCATTTGAGAGTCAATTTCGGCGATTTTTCTCTTTCCAACCTCAATATCATGATTTATTTGCTTTGGTGAGTTCTCTTGGTTTGGCGAGTTCTCGAGAGCTACTAGCGAAATTCAAACGCCGTTTGTATCTGGCGAGCAACTCCCCGAGAGTGCAGTGGGTACGTGTCGACTAGAGAGTAGAATCACTTTTGACAGCTCGCAGAAACTAGCTCGCGAGTTTTGCAAGTTTCTACGAGCGGCTCTCAGAGACGTGTCCATTTGGGAGTAGCTGCTATCGAGAGGTTCTCGCCGGCATTTACTCTCATGTGGAGCGGCACCTTTAGGGTGCGTGTCGACTAGAGAGTAGAATCACTTTTGACAGCTCGAAGAAAGTAGCTCGCGAGTTTTTGCGAGTTGCTGCGAGCGACTCTCAGAGACGCGTCCATTTGCGCATAGCTGCCATCGAGAAATCTGGAGATATTCTTGCCGGTATTTACTCTCATGTGGACAGGCACCTTAAAATTAAAATGACACAAAATGTTTTATTAATTTTTTTTAAGATAAAAAAACAGAATTTTATGTGGTGGGGAACAGTCGACAATGATTTACAGATTTAAGGCAAGGAAATCAAACGAGGCTTACTTTCACATTCCATCACATCAACAATTGTGCACCCCAAAACCACTCTTACATGGACCAGTTGTGCATTCATTTAGTTTTTGTAAAGTTGTTAGATTGTGCAAGTGTAATATTCATAGGCATTTATAAAAAAAACTGTCGTACATCATACTAATATATAAAAATGAGTTGGTGTCTGTCTGTCTGTTCCTCTTTCACGCAAAAATGGCTGAACCGATTGACTTGAAATTTGGCATGAGTGTCTGTGGTAGTTCTGGTTCCAACATAGGCATACGGAAAAGTAGCGCGAGGGGTGGGGGAGTAAGGGGAGGGGGTAAAGTGATTTCGAAACTTAGTTTTTGCGCTATGTTTTTTTATTCTTTTGCGAGAAAATACTGAACCGATTGGCCTGAAATTTGGCATAGATATTCGTCGGGGGTCCAGCCCCAACATAGACCCATTAAAAAGTAGCCCGAGAGGTGGGTGAGTAAGGGAGTGATCTTGAAACTTAGCTCTTCCTCTATGTTACCCTTTCGCGGGGAAACTACCGAGCCGATTGGCCTGAAGTTTAGCTCCAATATAGACCATAAAAAAAAAATAAAAATTTTAAAAAACTTAACCCAGCAACGACGGGTATGCAAGCTAGTTATTATTAATGATTTGTTGAAAAGCTTAAGATAAATGCAAAGAGGGATGGCGGGCATTTCGAAAGTAACGTTTTGTGGGCACAATAAAATTCGATTCGAGGGACGAAATTACAGATGTCCCTTGATTTACGATGTTTTAGGGCGGGACAAATTGCGTCAATTTAACTGGAACTTAATGGTTGCCTTGCATAGCAAAATAATAAAAAAATAAAATAAAAACTCCATGATGTAAAAATTGAAAAAAATTGAGAAAATTAAGCGTCGTATATCAAGACCAGGAACAAAACTTTTAGCGATACGGTCCTTCATTTTCCTCTGGTTTACAAATTTTACTATCACCATCGGGTGCTATCAACGCTTGCTAGGCCACTGACAAAACTATTTAGAAAAGGCACAACTTCTTCATGATTTGATTCATTTATGTATAGGTTTTCCCATATACATGGCCGAAATTAAAATTCAAGCGACGATATTAAAAAAAAGTTGGTGATTAAATCCTTGTTTGATATATTTTTCTATAAAATGTATTGATCAGATGAGTGGCAGGATTGATTCCCGAAAATGTCGTGACATACTCATTGGAAGTACCATTGAAGCCACCTTTTTATTACTTTTTTTTAAAAATTTTGTTTAATTGATAGACTAAAGCAACATTTTAAACACGCAAGTCGTGAAAATCAATATCAACTTAAGTTGAACATTCCAAGTTTCAAGTTTCATGTTTTCCAAACAAATGTAAAAACATTAATGGAAATCGAACTGTCCAATTAGTCAAGAAAAAGTTGTTTTGATCGAATTCTTCAATAAGAAACATCGTAAAGTAATTATCTAACACTTCTGTTCAATTAACACAAGGCTAGAAACAACGATCCAAGAGCAAACAAAAATAAATCAAAATTGAAACTTGAAACTGTAATTAAGTGTAAATCAATATCGATCGGAATCTTTTTTGGACTTTCAGGTTAACGTAATAGTTATTTTATTAGTTATTATAAAGAAAAAATGTTTTCTTTCAACTTTACCAATCAATTAATTATACCATCCGAGTTTAATCAAAACAATTAATTTGTAAATCTTTATTTAGCAACTGACTCATACTTTAAAAAGTGAAATGCAAGGAAATTTTGTCATAAATTCTAAATAACTAAATTTCCGTAACAAATGAAGTACATTTTTTTGCTTCTGTGAGTTCTTAGTTGCGTTAAGAAAAAATCTAATTAAAATAGGAAAGACAAATTACGAAAAGTTCAATATCCAAAAATTCAGTCCTTATTGCAAAACGGAAAAACATGAGCATAACTTCCTTCGCTGTGCCAGAAAATCTACAAAATTGGATTTCATTTCAACTGTAAGTGCGTAAATTTCCTACAAGAGGCAAGAAATTTGCTTGACTTGAAAAACACATTACTGAACTCTTTTATTTGTACATAATTCAGTGGGCAGAATTCGGTAAAAAGTTTTGCGAGGGTAAATAAATTAGTACCAATCCAATATATGAGAACGGGCACGATTTGAATAATTTAAATTGACCCATCAGTTGTTTTCAATGTCAGAATTCAGATTGGCTGTTGAAAAATTGCAATAATCCTGCATTTTAAACTTTTAAAGAATCAATCCTGCATGAAATTAAAGACGCGGAAATTTAAAATGCCTTAAAGAACATTATTAGATACAAAAGCAGAACTTTTATCAAAGTAAATCAATTTACTTTGCAAAATGGATCAAATTGGATCATTAATTTGGCAAACATTTGAAAATTTTCAAGTACTTTAAGGAAGCTTGTTGAATACAAGGTCAATACAGTGGCTAAAAAAAGAAAACAGGAGGTAAGAAAAAAAAAATAACGTTTCGTTAAGTGATTTTCTCTGTATTTATCTAAATCAACAATGAATATTTTAAGAATTCTCGTCTGTCTTTCTTACTTTAGATTACTTTTTCGCTGGTATAACTCTGTTAAGAAAGTTATATTAAGGTTATGTAATTTATGACTTCATCAAGCCTAATTCATTTTTACATAAAGTGAAAAAATCATTTCTGTTTCACATCGTTCAACGTTAACTTTTAGCAGGAAAAAAAAATAATGAAAACAAATTCAGTTGTTTAACAGACCGTACAAGTCCACCCTAAAAATAAGTTTGTCTCATGATATAAACTTTGTAATCTTTTCACCCCTGATGAACATTTTTGAACTTTTATAATCAACGTTTGGCGCTGGTAAAGGTTCTTTCTCTTGTTTTGTTTAGCCTCAAGATACAATAAATTGCTTCACAAAAGTGTCCCAAAATCAGTAACAAAAAACAGCCACTTGATTGTGAGCAACAGCAGCCGCAAAAAAAAAAGATTTAAAAACGCAGTGAGATTTGCAGACGACGTTGGGCGGTTGGAAACAAAATTTCGAAAGATGTTGAACGCTGATAAATTTAGTATTAAATTTAAAAAATAAAACCGTAGATGATTTCGCGAAAAAAAAACTTTAGCAATAAACTCGTCCTTAGTAAATAAAGTTCGTTCTGGGAGGATATTTTCTTCTTACAGAGTTCTAGAGCGTCACCTTGACCCTGCCCTATAACTCATCATCTCCCCGCTCGAATCGCATCCCTATTTGCAGGCTATTTTAGATTTTGTGAAGGACATTAAACTCTCTCTATGCTGATTTCATTAATTGTCTCGCTAAGTACCCACCACAAGTGACGCCGGCGCTAATGGTGGAAATTTTATGAAAATATATGTTATTTTAGCAAAGCAAGCTTACCGATATCGATTGATTTCTCTGCTAATCGGAATGCTCATCTCGAAACTGAACTCATTTTTCGCACATCTATACGCTCCGCCGCCTTCTGACACCAGTGTCCCGCAGGACGATGCCATTGAGACTCCATCGACGAGTGTGTCACTGCTACCCGATGAGGAATTTGAGTCCGTCGAATGTTTTCTTATGTGGCGTTTCGTGTAGGTTGTCGATTCGATCGATTGTAGGAGTGGCTCATATACACTAATCGAGTTCAAATCCTGCAGCGATTCCGATGGTGAATTGAAAAGTGAGTCGGCCGTGACTAATGTATCTGTATCGGAATCTGTAAATGATTTGTTAATTATTTAGATTTAGAACAAATAATGTAACAGTTGAATGACATCGATAGATTTGTATTGCTCATTTATATTTAATTGAATATTTAATTAGAATACGGTTTATTGCGTTGTTCAATTTGCTGGAAACAAAATAAGTGCAAATTGAATTGTAAATTATGGTTTGCGGCGGTAATTGGTTTAGCAGTAAAACGTGATCACAGTTTGATACGAAAAACAAAACATTCATTTGATTAAAATATAATTAATGTATTTATAAAAATGTTTTTTTTTTAAGATTAAAGAGTTTTTCAAACACTTGGTTACACAACAATCATTGGGAATCCTATAATATAATACGAGGAATGCCTGTCTGTCTGTCTGCACAAACGATCTCGAAAACCCGCCTAACGATTTTCACGAAACTTGGCGGTTAGGGATTTTCGGGGACAAGGAATCGATCTAGATAGGTCTCACCTTTGAGAAAATTCCCCTCGATAACCCTCGCCTTGTATCTTCGAATTGAGTGGTCCGATCTTAATGAAACTTTACAGTATTACTAAGGGGGCTAAGGACTTTCGATTTTTCCAATACAAACCTGAATTTTCCCTCCCCTCGATAACCCTTACCTGGTGTCTCAAAACAACGTTTCAAAAATCGGTGACAGCGATTACTCAATAACCACTCAACCGATTTCTATGAAATTTTGTTACCGCGCGTTAGTTTTAGTTCAAGCTTGCTAGGTCGAGAATTTAAAAACTCTGGAAAAGCTCTGTAAAGATAATGTGAATTTAGTTTTTCCCCAAAAATCAGCAAAAGTAGGATTTTGAGGTCGCCGAGCATGGCTCGGTCTTCCTGGTACTATATTAAAATTAAATGCTTCTATTTAAAAACATAACAAAAGCTATAATTGCCAATCTGGCAATTATTGAAAACCCGTATGGTGATATGGCATTGTTCGAAGTTTAAGTGAACAGCGAATAGTTGTATCAAAATTCCACTTAGAAGTCAAACTTTTCAATAAGATTTTTTTTAAATTTATTCCAATCGGATTTTGATTTATGGAAGTTTTATGTAGAATCATATCCTAAATAACTTTTGTTCTTGGACTTTTTTGACAAGATGCACCGTTTTTGAGATATTCGCAAAAAATGTTTTCGTTCGTATGGGGGGTACTCCCCCTAATGGTGCGTTTTTGCCCATTAACGAACTTAGCCTTGCATTTTACAAAAAACGAATCTGCGTAAAATTTGAAGTCTCTAGCTCAATCCATGCGCCCCCAATCCGCGCCACAGATGGACGGACATACGGACGAACGGACGGACGAACGGATGGACAGACGGACGGACAGGCGGACGAACGGACGGACAGACGAACGGACGGACAGACGGACAGACGAACGGACGGACGGACGGACATGCAAAATTCAATTTTTTTAATTGTGTGTGATGACGGGATCTTGGCGTTACAAACGGTAAGGCAAATTTAATATACCCTTTCGTTTCACCATAAGGGTAAAAAAATGCTCTCAAAAGGAGAAAAATATTTTTTTGGGCACTGTGTATCAGAAATAAAAGCGAGATAAATATTTATTTTATTTTTATGCTTTTATCTTGCTTTTATTTTTCATACACAGTGCCAAAAAAATATTTTTTTTCTTTTTAATGCATTTTTTTTAAATAAAAGCTTTTTTTAATTTTTTTCGTATTTTAATAGTATGACTAAAAATCCAAAATGTCGTCTGTCTTTCGCCACGTTTGTTAATACTTTTTAGTCTCTCGATTTTGAGTTATTCTTACGGACCTTTTGACTTCAGAATCGTATTCAGCGATCACAAAACCCCCAGATCAGATTTTTCCGGAAAATTTGAGGAAAAGGATAATCACGTTATCCTTAATAAACAAGTTACAGAACCTTCCCTTGTACTTACAAGGACGAAGTAGTGGAAATATTGGATTGTCATTGGACTACGTATGTGTGCAAAATTTCAAGTCAATCGGATGAGTCGAAGTGGGTCAAAATTAGATTGCAAGATTTGGCCCTCACAGAAAGACAAACAGACGGACAGACAGACAGATTCAAAGGCAAACTAAATAAAAGCTTTGATCACCTATGATCCATCCAATAAACAATTTCTGTAATAGAGAGCAGGAGGAGTTGACACAACTCTATCTGACGAGGGCTTCGTCACTCCCCTGAGCCCGAAACATGAACCTTCACGGTGATAACAAAGTGCCACAGTTGTACTGGACCTAATTCAGGTTTAACAGAAAAAACTTTCACGACTGATAAAAGGCAATAAACTCAAAACAAAACAAATGTCCATTCATTGGAATCACAGTCGAAAACCATTCGCATTTGCAATAGTAAATGCACAACAATAAATAAAAGCTTTTAAAAAGAAAGAAGTTTGCTTGATTAGTCCCTGTATCAAAAAGAAGCAGAATTTTTGCAACTGCTAATAATCTATAATTTAATCAGGCGATCAAGCATTCTAGGAAAAATCTTAAAAACCTATTGAATATTCTCGAGCCAACTTAAATCTGTGGCAAAAAACCATAACATTTTAAGTCGATTTTCAGACCAAGCCAAAGTAATCTGTATTTGCATTCTTAGACAAAACAATTTAGCATGAATTGAAAATCTTCTTAATTTTTCGGCACCAAAATCATATAGTCATATAGTAGCTCTCGTAGATCGCGGTTTGCATCAATTTTAAAGATTGATACAGTAGAGTGCGTTTAAATGCAACACGGATAGTTGCATGTATGCATTTACATTTTTAAGTTCACAAATGTCAACAGTACATTAAATTTTACAGGGTTAAATGCATAACACGGATAAATTCAAGCAAATTGTGACAAAAATTGTAGTGCATTTAAGCCTGTTATACTGTAACCGTTTGACAATAAATCAAGTATCATAGAAGTTGTCAACATTTGTATTTTTTCGATTTTTTGAGTCGTTTTGAAAAAAAAATGGTCGAAAATTATTCCGGAGCGCAATTTGCAACATCAACCGAAGTTGATATATCAGAATTTTGTCTCATATAACAGAGTAGCTAAAAAAATTTCTTTGAGTTCATATATTTGAGTAGTTCATAGAATGGGGGGTTGAATTAAACGAGTCTCTGGTGTATTATCATAATTTAAAAATTAACTCTATTTAAAGCCTAACAACTCTTTCATATATATGTACAAGTATATCGCATTTCAAACGTTAAAGCATAAAAAATCTCTGCCTTTTTATCTAATAGAGGAGTACAAATATTAGTTGTAGAAATAATATGAGGCGTTAAAAGCTAGAGTGGACCAAGCCACATAATCGAGTTTTTGAAGCTTTTCCACTTTTGTACTATTATTGACTGTGAATTTTTAGAAAAAAAAATTCCTGTGGACTTTATTACTCAATGTTGAAATGTTCTTTTGTGTATCCCAACATTTTTATCTAAAAACTCACTCGCAATAGTGATTCAAACACAAAAAAATCCACGATTTCGACATGTGGGTTGGTCCACTCTAGCTTTTAACACCTCATATAATATTACCAAGTAGTATTAAAATTTACGCTTAACTGACGAAATGTTTTTCTTAGATTTTATATAAATAAAATTTTAATAATTCTTTACCTGCTTCATAAGCATCATAAAATTCATCGTCGTCGGTATCATAAATTCTTGGTGATTTCGGATCGAGACTTTGTCCACTTTCGGAAATATGCGATGCAACTGACTGTTCGAGTTCGTGATGTTCTTTTGCTAAAACGTTCAAGGATTCTTCTAAAACTCTACATTTTTCCTAAAATGGGAAAAAATAATTATAAGATATAAAAAAGTTTAAAAAATATTAAGAAAAAAAATATTGGATCAACGTTTGTTTCCGCTCGGGTTCGAACCGAGGACCTTGTGCGTGTGAAGCACACGTGATAACCACTACACTACGGAAACCACATGAAGGTTGTTGGCAATTTGATTCATAGCTGCAGAGCTTCGATTATATGAAATTTACAAGCATTCTCAGGGCATAATTTCAATATTGAATTTTCTTTTTGGGAATTTAGCTAAATTTTTAAAAAAATATGGAAGTTGATTTTAATATTTTATGTTTAAGAATTAACTTTTGGGGGCAGAAAATCTTTTCATAAATTTTCGTATAAAATGCATTGCGCATAAAACATCACAATTGTTTCCAAATGTTGCCTAAATTTATGCAACATGTAGCGAAACATTAATTTTTCACTGGATTCGATTTTTTTTGGTTTTTTTATTACATAAAATCTTTTGGGTTTCAATCTTTAACAAAATTACGAATTAAACTATGAAAAATAATATCTTTTTCTATTTTGTTTCAAATTATTAATATTTTTTTAATTTGTGATAGTGATTACACTAGAGTGGCTTTATAACTAGAATGTGGTCAATCCTCATCTTATTCGAATGTGAACTGTTCGAAACGTCCATTTCGAAAATGGACTGTCCGAATTTTTGTGTATCGTGAGAAATTTTTCATTTTTTCAATTTTTTGAGCAATTAACGTGATTTAAGTTTTTGTTAACCCTTATACAATAAGGAATATATCAATATTAAAATGTTACAGTTGTTATTTTGTAGATCGGCCAAAAGCTGATTCCAATTTTACCACACTCTGGTTATTAAGGGGTCCATTGTGGATAACGATCGTAATCGCAACGATCGAGATTCACCTGTTGTTGTTGGTATAAAACACTAACAACAACACACAATTTCTGATCGTTACGATTACGATCGTTATCCACAATGGACCCCTAAATCGCTCTAGATTACACTAGCGGTTAATTTTCCCAGAAACTTTTCATGTAGAGCTAATAAACTAGTCTTTTTGCAGGTTCAAATACAACTTGTGGCCACAGAATTGGATTCGAAAATATTTATTTCTTTTGTTGATGTCTTAACACACTCAAAAATTACATACCTGCTCCTGCTTGAGCTGAAGCACACGGATATCTTCTTGTTGATGAAATAATGTAAGGCAGTGTTGAAGGGAAGCAAGCATATTAGCTGCAGTTTCAGAAACTAATTGGAAGCGCTGTAATAAAATTATGTGCCATGAAAATTCAATTCCACAATTATGTGTGATGGGAAAATGTATTTTGCATACTTAAAAAAAATCAATTTCCGCAAAAAATAACTAGAATAGTGTGGAAGAATCATGAAATTAAAATAATAAAAATAAAAAATTACCAAATATGACAATGAAACTTGGCATACCATCATTGCAGATGTTGGAAGATTCGAAGAGACGTCTTTGACGTCGAGACTTTTTTGTAATGCTTCGACAATTGTGGCGCATTCGCCCAACTGTCGTTGTAGCACCTCATAGCTTGCAGTTGCCGATGATAGAGCATCAGCCATACAACCAAGCGGTTTGGCTATGGCAGCTGAAATGATAGGAAAAGTATTATTAATGTTTGATTACAAATGCAGAGTAGTTGAGGGTTTTTACTTATATCATCGTCACCGTCGGATTTTCGCTTCTCTAGGCCCCACAGATAATGGGCGCTGTAGGCGGCGTGCTCTTGAAGCGCATTTATCCATTTCTGAAAATATTTTAATATTCAGAAAGTGCCGGTTAAAGAAGTGAGTAATATTTTTTAATTAGGAAAATCCTCTTTTTTGGTATGAAATAAAAGGTTTTATATTTTATGTCCCTTTACGACTACTTGCCTGCCTTTCGACTTGAGGTGGCACTTCACCATTACTAATAACACTTAATCTATGCACAGCCCCATCGTTAAAATGTACTACGAACGAGGATAAATCGGTAGTTAGTGGTGTTACTCGAGCGCTATCCAAGTACTTGTAGTCCCTTCTTTTATTCTCGTTTAAAGTGGAATCTGCCCGTGATGCAAAGTAATTTAGAACGCCGCGTTCAAGCACGGCCTAAAACGTAATTCAACAAACCGTGACTGATAATTTAATTAAAATAAAACAGCACTCTTACCCAAACTGGTTTCCATCCTAAAAACCGCGATCTCTTTAGCAACGGACCTTCAAACTGTGTCGCAGTCTTTTGAACTCTTCGAACTGCCTTCACACTGAGCACCTGCAACGTTTGAGCATCCCGAGCAAGATCTAGGGCTAGTTGACCTGGTGGTAGAATGAGGAAAATTATAAAATTCATAATAAAAATGTAGGTATTTTTTGTATTTCTGGTAGACAAACAACTAAACAAATTGACGACAATGCATGATGTGTTAGTGAAAAAATTAAAACTGAATGTGATTGAATCAACGAAACAAAATCATAGTTTATAAAAAATAAATATATATAAACTTAAAATATGAATGATGAATTACCTCTATTATTTCTTATATTAGTGTCAATACCATTTTGCAGAAGCAGAACGGCTGTTTCTTTGTGGCCACGATATGCAGAACAATGCAAACAGGAATTACCTTGGGCATCAACACAGTTTATATTTGGTGGCTGTTGATCTTTTAACTGAAAGTAATTGTGCATTAGTTTTGTTCCTAGATTCAATTTACGATTTTTTTTTATTACCAACAAACTAAGACTATCAATATCCCCTTCTCGAGCGGCTGTCAGCAGTTTACTCTCTTTTCTTAGCGTTTCTGTAGCCTCGGCCGCCCTCAGGAGTTTACTGATCTCTCGTCCAACCTCGTTGGAAGGCGTCACATCCCTTGGTAGACGTCCTTCGCCATTTATAATGTTGACATCCGCATTGTGTTGAAGAAGCAGCATAACAAGGTCCTGTAAATCCAAAAATAGTTTATTGATTTAAATTGATGTGCAATCGTAGTCATACCTCCCGTCCAATGAACGCTGCTTTGTGCAGGGGCGTATCTCCTGAATCATTAACCGCATTGATATCCGCTCCAGCTTGCAGAAGTGCTTCCATCACATTCCTGTGGCCGAAATACGTGGACAAATGCAAGGGCGTCCAGCCTAGATTGCTTTTGGACTTCCCCTTGCAGCTGACATCAAATCCATACTTCCCAAGATCCCTTCTTCTCAGCAGCAAATTCACCGTCTTGATGTCTCCATTCCTGCTAGCCCGGAATATCTCCTCAGTAGAACTGGAACTATCCGAACTTGTTGAATCGCTCATTTTCTAACCAGGAAGATCCCGCTGTTAGTTAATGGTATTAATATTAATTAAATTTATTATCACATTAGTGCAGGTAAAAAAAAACTGCGTATGTTGTAACTTGGATTTTTCCTTGAAGGATTTAGAAAACAGTTTTATACATACCTTTTGATGGTGCAAAGTTATTCACATAGTTGTGAATTAGTATTTTTGCGTGGAATTATAAAAAAAGCTATAAACTTTTGTTTACATTATATCTATATTCTTGCGCCAAGTATAAAAGGTTATTTTTTCATTATGTTTCACTAATTTTTAAACACTTTACATCTATTGTGTTGCCTAAGAAATTTATTTAAAAAATACTTTGGTATTTGATCGTTTAACACTGCACAAATTCGTGTTTTTGCAACCAAAATATTTTAATCGGTCGTCAGTGAAAAAGTGATTGACATTTGTGAGGGTGTTTACAATTAGTGGAAGCACTCGTTCTTGCATTTCAAAGAAGGTCAAAAAATTTATAAAATAGAGAGCCTGTGAATGCAAAATTATGGATATTAAAATTTCGACAGTTGATTTTGTTGAAACAGGCACGAAAATCAAAATAAACGAAAATGGAACTAAATTGTACTTTTTTACTATAGTCAATGAGCAAAGTATAAAGATTTGATATTGTATTACTTTTTATTGAATTGAATTAACTAACAATTTAGCACATTTTTGTACGAAATCCTATAAAAACTTCCTATATTCTAAAATATTCCAAAATTACCTATACTTTATTACGCAAAACAGTCGTAAACGAAAATTTTGACCCAGTTTGTAATGATTTTGCATGCTAATTCTAGTTCTTTACCATAAATTATCACAGTGAACTGGAAACATTCTAATAAAACTGGAATTAGCATTTCGCACATGCCCTAAAGTATTTTATACTAGTAAAACTTACCAAAATATTTCTTAAACAAAAAATTTTTTTTTAAGATTTTTGTGTGAAAAATATTTAGCAGGTTAAGGCAACAAGTATTTAACCCTGGAAAACAATACAGAAGAAAATTAATTTATTTTTGTTAATTTCATAATGAAGTTCTAAAATTATGAAATCCAAGAAATTAGTGTGCTAGGTACGATTGGAATCTTTACCGAATCAAAGTTGCTATAAAAAGAGTTGGCAATCCAGGTTGGCTAGGTGTTTCCGTCGGCCATATTCATTTTTCTTTCTCTAAAAAGTCGAAGTAGAATCGACATCATGAGGTGCGTTTCTCCGCAAATTTGGCTGAATTTTGGTGCGAATCCATTGAGAATTAGCGTAAATTGAGGTGCAAAGTTGCTTCGACAATGTGAAAGTTAAAGATTAGTGAAAATATTGCGGCAAAATCGCGAAATCAAATGGAAAACATTTGCGGCACTGATGCCACATGGTACTTGCAAATCAGCGGAGCCCACATCAAAATAGGTTCCTTCGCCAAGAAATTTAACCTAAAATATTCTCTCTGGGGCCACCATCTTTCACCGAAATGTTTAATCTTTGTTTGATGAATAGCATAAAGGATTTTTTTTTAATGTTGAATTTCTTTTAGTTCGTTGAAACTTCAAAAGAGGCTCGCAGCCTCAGTAATGAGATGCGGCAAAAAGAAGGTCTGGTTGGATCCAAATGAAATCAACGAAATTGCCAACACCAATTCTAGTAAGTTGCAATTTTAATTTTCGTTTTAGTTCTTTCGCCCTTATTCGATTTATAAGGCTGAAGGAATGGATTTAGGGGAAGCAAGGGCACTCTGTGTCGTCGTGTAGTTTTGTCCGGATGGTACAATTTGTAACCTTGCGATAATAAAGTTTTGCAATTTCTATTCCTTGCTGTGCATTTAATTGCATCGGCAATTGCATATTAATTGCTACATTCATCAAATTAGAAGAATTTCGTAGGAGTGGAAATATTTTGAGTAAGAAAACATGTTATTTAATTCGCATAGTACTATTATTGATAACAGTTCATTTAAAAAATTAGCTCTTGTTGTGAAATGTCTTGTTTGTTTAAATCTATTTTATGCGCAGTAATTTTATCAAAAGTCTATTGCGAAATTTTAAAACAACCCGAGAAATCAAAGATCAATGTTTTTATTTATTTCACCACTTGTGAAAGCCCTTGTCGATGAATTATTTGAAATTTATTGAATAATAACAATAGCTTTCGGTGTTACAAATATTTAAAAGGGGATTTAAAAGATGTCTTCTATATTACACTTCCTTTTAAGTTTGAAACATTAAAAAAATATGTATTTCGTCTAAAATCGTGCTTAAATATTTTTAGGTTAGGGTAATCTTGTTGTCTTTAAAAAAGATACTCCTAATCTTGTTGGGTTTAAAAAAGATACTCCATAAAACGCTGAAAAGCAGGACATTTATAAAATTTTTAAAATA
Organism: Chrysopilus asiliformis; assembly: GCA_964034945.1. Classification (NCBI taxonomy): domain Eukaryota; kingdom Metazoa; phylum Arthropoda; class Insecta; order Diptera; family Rhagionidae; genus Chrysopilus; species Chrysopilus asiliformis. The sequence goes on from OZ035961.1 coordinate 99,666,415, forward strand.
ATCCTTTTGATACACAATAGAATTGATTCAATTCGCGTTCTATGAAATTCGAAATGATAGTTTTTCTGTAAAAATTGTCAAAGAAATTAAATAAATTTAATTATTAATGTAAATGGTGAATGAAAATCAAATGAAAAGATATTTTTTCATGGGAATGCTTTATCCTATTATACATTTTTGAAAAAAAAAATCAATTTTTGCAAACAAAATTTTTTGTTTGGACAGAAAATTTGTGTATTCGTTTTAAGACAAAAAATAGAGTAGCTAATTTTTTTGAGGGTTTATAACGAGTTACACGAAACCTTTGGCGGCTACTTGAAATTCGTCCGCTAGAGCATGTTTAGATTAGCCGATCCAGACGCCAGGCATTGAACAAAAATGTCAAAATACGGGCAAGACGAGGAAGTGGGGGTGTCCCCCACTTTGTAACCTTGCGATAATACTCTTGCCTGTATTTTGACAGTTTCGTTCATGGCCCGGATCGGCTAATCTAAACATGCACCTAAAGAGCTAAATAGAATCGAGCCGTTAATGGCTTTGTTCCATTCACGTTGGAGTATACTCCTGGAGTAAATCTAAAATAAAATTTACTGCGAAATACACCCAACCGTACTCTTTTGATTAGCCGGGGCACTTGAGTAAATTTGATAACTTTCGACGCTAGATGGAATGTAAATGGTCTCTCAATAAGGACGTTCGAAGTTTGTTAGGTTATAGCGGCCATGTTAAAGCAACATCTGTCAAATTTGTTGTGAATTGTTCAGTAGTATATGGCCTATGTTACACACGGCAACTTTAAGCGGCGACTTTTCTTAAGTATAAGCGAGAGAAGTGAGGGGCCACCGCTTCCCTCACTTCTCTCGCCTATAGTTAAGAAAAGTCGCCGCTTAAAGTTGCTGTGTGTAACATAGGCCTATGGCAAATTACCATGGAAGGTTCTAGCGTTCAACAACGTTTTGTTGTTCAACGCTATAACCAACGCTATAAAAAATCAGTGCTCCGCTCGAGAAATCGTTCCTCGCATTACGTGATTTTTATCCTCGCCACAACCGTCCTTCCGAGTCGACTATTCAACGTTTGGTGGCTGATTATTTATCGAACCGGTTGAAATTCGAGTCAACCGGTTCGATAAATCATGAGCCAACACCCGTTGCGTGGTATTACACACAGCAACTTTCGGGCTTATTTAAGCCGGCAACTTTTGGGCTTAATAAGCCAATGTGCTTACATTTGTGGCTTAAATAAGCCAATCCTGTTTGCATATGCTACACAAGTTTACATGTGTGTGTGTGGACTCAAACCATTCAAATTTCCAAGATCTTTACCTGCTGACGGTCAGAACGAAAATGATTTCTGCCTACTACTTTTCCCAAACCGGTTCACACGCTTTGCATGTATGCTTTCGAGTGGCAACTTTTCCCTCCTCAGTCGTTTCTCCCAAAAATCGGCTTAAGTAAGCCCGAAAGTTGCCGTTTGTAATACCGCGCGTTCGTTACCGAAACGCAAGGTCTGTTGAAAACATTGCGGTTGTGTGTCGAGTGTCAGGGATAATCCAAGGCAGTCAATTTCTCGTCGTTCTTGGCCTTTCTGCAACGCGCTATTATTGAACAATGCATTTGACCAAATTCAAAGGAAATAAAAATTCCTGCAAATTTTTAATCTCGAGACATTTGAAAAAAAACATTTTTTTTTACATATCTTTTCTGAAACTAAATATTGCAGAGGAAAGTTTTGTGTTGATCACAACTGATATTTTTTTTTTAAAAAAGGAAAATCATTGAATAAATTAAAATTGAAACTCAACAGAATTTCCGACCGATTTTTGAAGTTTTTGTTAAAACGATTTGGAATTCCAGTTTGACAGGTGTGAAGTAAAAAAAATAGAAATTTCAAATAAAAGGAAAAAAACATTCCAATCGTATGTTTCCGCTCGGGTTCGAACCGAGGACCTTGTGCGTGTGAAGCACACGTGATAACCACTACACTACGGAAACCACACGAAAATTACTGTCAAACGACCATTACTCATCCAACTGAAGCTTTGATTCACTTTTGCTTATCAACGAGCAAAAATTGTTATTCCACTCAAATATTTTTGCTTGAAGATTTTTCTTATATTTGAAATTTTTATCAACAATTGTCTAATGAAATTTCTTAAATCTATTTTAGGGCAGAACATTCGGAAGTTAATCAAGGATGGTTTGATTATCAAGAAGCCCGTCGTCGTGCACTCACGCTACCGTGTTCGTAAAAACACAGAGGCGAGACGCAAGGGTCGTCATTGCGGTTTCGGTAAGAGGAAAGGTACAGCAAACGCTCGTATGCCTACAAAATACTTGTGGATGCAGCGTATGAGAGTTCTACGTCGTTTGCTCAAGAAATACCGCGACAACAAGAAAATCGACCGGCACTTGTACCACGATCTGTACATGAAGTGCAAGGGTAATGTCTTCAAGAACAAGCGTGTCCTTATGGAATACATCCATAAGAAGAAGGCCGAGAAGCAGCGTAGCAAGATGCTCGCCGATCAGGCTGAGGCCAGACGACAGAAGGTTCGTGAGGCACGCAAGCGAAGGGAAGAGCGTATCGCTAGCAAAAGGCAGGAACTTCTGCAAACACAGGCCAAGGAGGATGAAATTGCGGCGCAAACAGCAACAACCGGGCCAAGCAAGAAGTAAATTGTTTTAAGTGAAATATTTTTAAATAAAAAAATAAAAAGGACGAAAAAATAAAGGGGGCGTTTTATGGATTCCTTGTAAGATATTGTTTTTTATGGGAGGAAATAAAATGTTCTTCAAAAAAAACTTTTTTTTATTTATTATTGTGAATTGATTTGGCAAGAGTTCAGTTTAGCGCCAATGACGTTACAAATTTTTCCTGTATAGAGGGGGGAAGGGAAAGCATCCCCTATCCAAAATAGGTATTTTTAGCTCTCGCTCACCCCCCTTGGGTCCCAAAAACTTTGTATGAAACTTTTTTCTGGTGGTGGTAGCGGGGTGTGTACCTCAAATGAAAGGTAATGAAGAGTACATTCCAAAAATATTATTATGTTTAACTTCAGATTATAAATTTGATAAAAAAAACCTTAGATATTTAATAAAAGATATCGTCGGCTAAAAGTGAAATTGTCCTAAGTCCATTATACCAAATTTGACAGAAGAGCAATAAAAAACCTTGTTAAATTATTTTAATTTTCATTTAAAGAAAACAGCCCAATTTTTCTCATTTAAAGAAAACGCAGTGTTATTGAAAGAGAATTAAAATGATTTAACAAAGTTTTAATTGCTCTTCTGGAAAATATACCAAATGGACTTAGCACAATTTCACTTTTAGCCTACGATATCTGAAAAGTTAGTTTGACCACTAGAAGAAAAGTAATTCAAGTTTTTCTATAAATAGTAATGAGATTTTCTTCTACATTTTAATTTTTTGGCACTACAAATGAAATTGGATTGTCTTTTTCTTGGGACTAGTTTTTTCTTCTGTATGATGTTAGATAACATATTTAAAAAAAAGAAATATAATTAAGCTTGTAAAAACATCCGAAATCATAGCAAATGAATTCTTCAATTTTTAAGGTTAACAAGGAAAATTTATTTCTAATGATTTTTGCATCAGCAAGATACTGAATTTTTTTTTAAAATCGTCGGTGTGCAAGTAAAGACGCTTTTTTTTTGGTTGTGAGTTTGTAACTACATGAACGAGCTTCCTTTTTTGCTTTTTACTTAAGAAATTAGAGAATACCTGCACGCACAAGAAGGTTTCTAGTTTTTTTTTACATTTAAGATAAAAATTTCAAGTGCGACTTTTTTTGTTACTGGCTGTACTTTTGCAAAACTCCAGCAAAAGAAGAAATCTACAATTGTTTTCGTTTTTATCCTTTCGAGCCATGATAGACTTAGATTTTGAAGTTAAATGTTTTCTCTGCTTAAATAGAACTTATCCCTCAATTGTCGGCAATGAAAATTCTAATTTCTAGCAGTTAAATAGCACTGGATTACGAAAAAACAGTATATTTTTTCGGTTTTCGATACATTTTACGTTATTGTAACGGCAGAAAAAAGAAAAGCAGAAAATAATTTCGTTATATCGTTACGTTGCGATAACATTTCTTCCATTCCTGATTTTTGCATTCTTATTAACAACAGTCCAGAAATAAATACAAAAAGTGTGCTCCAATTTGGAAATATATTAATTTGTTTTTATTTTGAATCATTTTTTTCTGACAAAATCAAAATTATGCATTTACAGCAAAAAAAAATCAAAATTAAATTGTTTTGTTATGAAATCCCGTGATTGAAATGCAGAAAACAATAATTTTTATTGCAAACGTTTTGGTGAGTAGAAATTGAATAATATTTGTAAAATAAATAACTTATAATGGATTAATTTGAAGTTTGTACCAAATATTTTTCTTTTTGAATATTTGAAATGAATAATAATTGCTATAAAATTTTTAGGGTAATTTAAAATTTCGGAACGCACTTTGAAACGGAAATGAAACTTTGAGGTTAAAATGAACCTAAATTTCATTCTAACCTAAACTCGGCCATTTCGTCAAAATCTCGTGCGGAGTTCACATCGTTTTTAATAAGTTGTCTTGATTTTCACGGAAAAGTTATTAAAAATGACTTCAAAGTATTTTTCTTATAATGGTAAGTAAATTTTCTGCTCAAATAGCTTGAAATTCGAGTTTTTCTAGAGTCGCTTGTAAAGCTATTTCTATGCTATGCCAAGTGCTAATACAGCTCGAAGATTAATCACTTTCTTCAGCTAAAATTAGTTTTTCCCATTTGAAAATTAATTTTGTAAAGGGAAAGTTACATAATTATATCAATTTTTGCATTTTAATAATTAAAGGTTGATTTTGCAGGTCGGAATTGTGCGGTACTCTACGAAGCACTAGGAGACGCCACGCCGCAATGAAAAAGTAAGAGAAATGCTCGATTTCATTAATTTGGCAGGGCAGTATATAACCGTATTTTATAATGATTCGAAGTGCGGAACAAACCTCCTGCTAAATTAATGTGGCAACTTATATCGCTTTTTTGTAAAAAATAAATATTCAATTTACTCAAGAGTCTAGAGACTTGCTACATTACAGCTATGATTAAAAAGAAATCGTTCTTATTAAATATAATTTTCAGATGATCGCTAAATCTTGCGAAAAATGGAAATTCACATAGCTACAAGTATAACCTAAGAATTTCATGGAAGAAACATCCAAGGAAAGTGGCAGGAACACGGTCGGTGTCGGCAGCAATGTAAGTAAATTCGATAAGGGTAATTTCGGGCGAGTATTTTTACCTGCTGCGGGCAAAGATTGTTTGTGGCACTTTATCTACTCGCATATTAATTGCCCATTATGCCCCGCGTATGTTTATTATAGATATTCGGGCACAAATGGGGAAACATTATTTCTGTTGGAAAAATAGTCAGAAAATCTTTAATTTTTTGTTAAATCGCTTCAATTTTTTTTTAATTGCTTCATTTTTTTTTTAATTGCTTCAATTATAGTATTCTCAATAGAAGTTTTCCCAATTTGTAAAAAGATAAAATTTATCTTTGATCGATTAGCTACTTATAGAATAATGGACTGTCCATAAGGTATATCATTGTTATGTGGGGTGTAATGGCGAACTACTAAATTATTATAGGCCCTATCACAGAATCCGATACGAATGGTTAGAACCGTAAATTCAATTTTGTTGTTGGTATAAAACACTAACAAAAACATTGAGTTTACGATTCGAACCATTCGTATCGGATTCTGTGATAGGGCCTTATATGAGGACAGGCCATTTTTTTTGTTAAAAAAAGCTGGGAGGGGGGGGGGGGGATTGGTCAAATTTTTCAATTAAATGTTACACGAGGGGAGAGCGGGATCTAAAAGCCTCTGAATTAACAACATCTAATATCCAATAGCATTTTTTTTTATATCATAACTTTTGCAACAAGAAAAATCACAACGAGTTAGAGTCGCTGGTTGGATTTGATTCATTATCCGTCAGTGCTTTTTTTATTACTCGAAGATAAATTTTTATTTCACACAAGCAAAACCTGAAGTGAACATTTTGATGGCTTCACGGTGCATTCGTTTAGAGTGAAATGAACAATTTTTATTGTTTTTGGTAACTGTAAAAGTAAAAAATTTTTTTTTTTGTAAAATGAGATTTTTTATGCTATTAATTTTCAATTATACATCATTCGTATCTTTTAATTTTAGTTGCCAAAGTTTAAAAATTGATTATTGTTAATTTTATTTTTCTTTTCTTTTTAACCCTCCGTCTGACACATGAGTCTGGCCAGACTTTTTCGATTTTATTTTCTAATTCAATGATATTTCTAATTGAGATATGGACTTGAAATTCCAGGTACCTTCCTAAAATGTTCTTAGCTATCTATCTAAAAAAAGCTCAGGACGAAATATGCTGTACAAGGATAATTATAAGGACGTTTTGGTGTACACATCGTATTCGTACCACATGAGTCTGGCCAGACTCCCTTATATTTCAGTACATTTGTATGTAAATATTTCGTTTTTGGCATGTGTTCGTTCAAACACATTTTTATACCTTGCAGTTGATTTTTTTATTTACTGTCGCAACTAATAGGCACCTTACACGTTCAATATATTGAAGCAAAAATATTGACCGTGTAAGGCAGGTCTAATGCAAACATAATCTACTTTTGAATGTTGTTTATTCGCTCTTCGACATTTCGGAGAACCAATGTGTTGGATAACGTCGAAAGGAAATTTCGTCTAGCGTCATTTCTTCAGGTGCTTTCTACTTCTGCGTTTTGCATGAAACACCACCAAAAATACATGAAATTGCATCATTTTTCATACAAATTGTTAGTGGGTCTGGCCAGACTCATGTGGTACGAATATGACTTTCCGGACATGTGCCAGACGGAGGGTTAAAGATCAAACAAAGGATCGTGTTCTGTGTCCACAATGGCAATTTCTTACCGGTAAGTGTATTTAAAAAAAAAATTTTATTTTGCGGCAATAAGTTTCATAAAGGACTTTTCCACTTGTTTGGGAAACTTTTTTAGAACTTTTCTGCTACATCAAAATCAGTTGGCGTACATCTTTTAAATCCTTTGAATATGCAAAAGAATTTAAAATATTGTAATAGATCCAATTGCACTTTATTGATTTATTACAGTGGAATCTCCATATAAGTTATAACGAAATCTCTAGGGGAATGATATTTTTTCGTTATATGGAGGCTCAACTGTACTATTGATATGTTTTTTTTTGTTAATCTACGTAAATTTTGTTTTCTTTAGTGGGAAAGTTAATTCCTGGGAACAGTTACTGCAATGAAATAATGCGAGATGGTTAGTTGAAAGAATGCGGATGTTTTCCAAAAGGTAATACATTTTTCTAAATTTTTAAATAAAGTTTCTTTCAATACAATTTCTGGGATGATTCAATTTTTTCTGACACCTCTTATGAATTTTATGTGATTCAAGACGCTGTTTTGCGATTATCTGATATTTAAAAAAACAGTTTTTGAGATTAGAGAAATTTTTGAGAAAATGATTAAAAAAGGCTTTTTCTTTGCAGAGTTGGACTATATTCCTGGAATACATTGTAATAAATGTAAAAAAATGTAAATTTTTTTTGAATAAAAGTTTGAAAAACAATTTTTATATTGTAATTGGTTTGAAGTTAAATTTTATTTCTATCTCTTGTTTCAATAAAAGAAAACGCGTTCAATTTTGTTAAATTGTTTTTCTACAGTGATAATTTGCAGAAATGAAGCGTTATGGTAGACAGCATTGATAAAACCTAGTCAAAAAAGGACATAAAGGAAGAGAAACTATTGAAAATGCAATAATAGTAATATTTTTTGTTACTACGTAATAAATTTGTACTTTTTGGGGTGTGAGTAATATTTTTTGATCACTTCGCCACTGTTAATTTGAAACCTAAGGAAAGCTACAATTTGCAAGGCGGAAATCGTCCCCAGACAAGATGGTGGAACAACACAGAAAACCTTTCGGGGGTGACGATTCAAGAGTGACAATCTGTCATAGCTGAAAGGGAATCTTTGAGGAAACTTCTAAATCAGGCTCCATTTATTGTTACCCCAAAAAACAGAGTTTTGATAAAACTTTTTGTCATAGGGGAGGGGGGAAGGTGTGGTCCTTTTTTCCGTTTAAGAATTCAGGGGCCCTATCGTTTTAATCGTAAATGTTAGTGTTTCCATATCAACAATAATAATAAATTTATGATTTGAATCATTCGTATCGTCTTCGACGATAGTGCTCCAGGTTCACTTTAAAATATCTGATGTGAACAGCACATGGCTTTCTTATACAAAATAGAATAATAATAAAAGGAATATGTTCTAAACTTGATGCCAAAAATAAATGGGTGCAAATCGCTGTACAATTAATTAGTTCGGATCCTCCGGAGCGTCCTTGCCATAAATATCTGAATGGTTCTATGATAGCCGGAAATCGCGTATAAAAGTGAAAAATACTCTATTTTGCCATACTTGTCTGGGAAATATAACCAAACAAATTACGTCCGATTGCTCAATTTTAATGGGTTGGTGTTATCTCTTATTTGCTACATTTTTTTTGATTTGTAGTCTCATTTTTATCAATTGACTACATTTTAAAGAAAACTAACGGAAAACACTCAAACCTGAAAATTGTTATCTTCCGTATCCTATCATCCATCTGAAAAATCCCGATAACGGTAAAAGATATCGCCTTACGGAAAAAGCAGTTGAAAATTCAAATTCTTCGTCATCCTAAACAGCCTAGTTTAATGCGTTTTTTTACAAACCGTACACAAACGGTACCCAAACGACACTGAAACGGTAATCGAGGTAGTATCAAATGTGAATAATAGAAACACCAAAAAAATAGGAACTATACAATATATTTTCGTTATATAATTATTAAATTTACACATTATAATGATCTTAAATTCAATTTTAAATCCTTAAAAAAGGATAAACGAACATTATACATATATAATATATAATAATCATAATTTAAATTGTACAAAATCTTTTTAATAGTTTTCATCATCTGTACTTAATAATATTTACACATAGTTCACCTACTTAGCATTTTTACTTAAATATTTTTTTATTCCACTTTTTTTTAGATTCAAATTGTTTATTTTTTTTACAGAAATTTTCGAAAAATTAACTTACAATAAATTTATAATATTATGTCTTACATAGAAAAATTATTCATTTTTGGTATTTTTTTTTATTCTTATTATACTCTTTTTTTTTTTAATTAAATTATTTTAATTCAAAGCCGTTGTTTGATTGGAAAGAGGTTTTATTCTAGGATTTTTAAGTATCGCTAGCTAAAAACTAAGAACAGCCTAGAAATCATCTGATGATGTATTTTAAATTTAATATTATCTTTTGCTTATTTAAATTACACTTCACTTTGATTGATTTGTTCATTTTTGTCTAAAAAAATTAAATATTTTTTTTACTTGAAGTTTGTATTTTAAAAATTTAGATTAGGAAAATTTTTTAAGAAGAGAATTTGGGAAAAATAGATTTCTATTTAAAATTGAAAAAAGTTTTATTTTGTTAAAAATCTAGTTCTGTAACTATAAATTTAGTTTTGATTGGAATTAATTGAATTGAATAGATCGATTCGTCTTGAAAATGTTCTACAGATTTTGTTTTCAGATTTTTTTTTTCAATTAGATTGACATTTTTAAAATTTAAATTCATTGTGGGTGAGAATACTACGAATGGTTTTTTATTATGAAGGTAAAAGCGAGAACGAAATATGTAAGATAATTGATCTGTTAGTAATAAAGTTTAATGATAGAAAGGGGTCATTAAAGTGAGTCAAATAATAAGCCGATAGACGGATAAGTCCAAGCATTTTTAAAAGTTTTTCATAAAAAATACGTAAAAATAGATTTTTTTTTGACTTAGAAGAGTATTTAAATGCGATGGGTACAATAAAACACAGAATTAAGGTGCTCCAAAAATTATAACGATAGTAATAGAGCGGAATAAAGTTATTTTTCGAATTTCAGTTATTTTATTTGGTGATATTACCATCCATTACCAGTCAATCTTCATTGTAAAGATCTTTTAGATGCAGAAAAGTAGAATGTGAAACAATCAGAAAAATGTATCTTCAATTCTGTGGTGATTTGCCAAAACTTGATAAATACATTCACCCAGATTGCGAGTGTCGTGTCGTTTTCGACAAGAGTCGTTTTACGTGTTGTTGTTGGTAGAAAAACACTAAGCGCGATATTACACACGGCAATTTTCGGGCTTACTTAAGCCGATTTTTGGGAGAAACGACTGAGGAGGGAAAAGTTGCCACTCGAAATCATGGCTTATCGACAATCTGCATACATGCAAACCGTGTGAACCGGTTTGGGAAAAGTACTAGGCAGAAATCATTTTCGTTCTGACCGTCAGTAGGTAAATATCTTGGGAAGTATATGAGCAGCAGCAATTTCAATGGTTTGAGTCCACACACACACCTATGTAAACTTGTGTAGCATATACAAACAGGATTGGCTTATTTAAGCCACAAGTGTAAGCACAGTGGCTTATTAAGCCCAAAAGTTGCCGGCTTAAACAAGCCCGAAAGTTGCCGTGTGTAATATCGCGCTAACAACAACACGTGAAACGACTCTTGTCGAAAACGACACGACACTCGCAATCGGGGTGATTTTTTAAGTTTTTAACCAAACAATTTAAAAATTTATATAAAATATGACATGGCAAAACTGTTCTCTTGCTGATTATTTTAAAGTTTAAATTAACGTTTAAAATAAATGTTTGATTAAATTTTTTTTTAACATATCGCGTTTTTTATGAAATTTTGTAATTGCTTCGTTGAAAATTTGAAAAATGCACTAACCTTTAATTGATGAGGTGGGTCCAGTGGACCCACATTGACTTTTCTTTCTTTGCTATTTCTCATGTTTTCAGCACAGTGACTCTGAAATCTTCAGTACCTGGTGTTGTATGGTGTTGTATGCCGAGTTAAAAGCACGGATTTGGTATGTGATTATAACAAGTCCATTGGAAACCACCTCATCATTTACGCATATGATTTTCACCTCATAAATTAAGGGTTAATCAAGTTTGGGCAAATTTTCACAGAATAATACTTTCTAAGCAAATTTCATTATAATTTTTTAAACTTCAAAATGGTTTGGAATTCTGCTGATTTTTTTTCAATTTAAATTGTTGATAGATTTGTTTTAAATGAAGTTAAAGTCAATTAGGAAAAAATTGCAAAAGTGATTGGCGATTCTTTAGATTAGATTACTGAAAAACTGAAATTTCATTTTGCAATTCATAATCGTTTGCAGAGTTAAATACCTTAAATTCATAAATTCTTAATGGATTAGGGATAAAGCTAAATTTAAATATCGATATTTGATAAATGAAAAGCAAATGCTTTCTTGATATTTATTAAATTGCTTTAAGATTAAGCTAAACGATATTGGGAGTTTTTTTTGCATATGCATGATGATTTTTTTTTAGATTCAGGAATTAATTTCGATGATAGACATATAAAAATTTCGCTAATAATTTTTTGAAAAATATTTCCCTTTTCTATTTTTAATGGTTTTTGTGATTTTAATTCAAGGATATACTTCTTTTTTGTTCACCATGTAGAATTTCTCATTTGAAATAGGTTCCTTTTTAGTGTTTTTTTTCTTTGTGAATACTTTGTTTCGTCTAAAAGTCTCAGGGATCAGAAATACCAATTTCCATTTTTTTACTAACTAAGTATTTAATGCTATAATTTTTAATGTTTAATGAGTCACCCTGTATATAAAAACTACATACTACATTCAATTTTGTATTTTCAACACGTTGATTTTACATTTAATACCTGTTACTACGTTTGTTATCTATTTTTTTTATCGTTTTGTATATTTCTAGTGAATTGTGTTTTTAATTGTATCGTACTTCATAATTTTGTTATTGTGAGTTTTGTTTGGTTTTTTTATAATCGTTTTTATTCTGTTATTCGGAAAATATAATGTAACAGATAATTTATTCTTTTACTAAATTGTATATATATATATATAATAATATGTATATATTAATAAGCACATCTTCTTGGAAAATATAATTGTCTCTTTTTTCTTATTGCTACTATTTTTTCAAATATATACTCATTTATTTTTATTTATCAATATATCAACATTAAACTACATTTAATTAATTACTTATTGTTCGTCGTTTTTATTTGAAAAAGGAAAGTTTTTTTTTTAGATTTTTAAATTTATTCCTCATCGGGACATATTGCATCTTACATATCTTTCGCCATAATTTCTGTTTTTTTTTGTAAAATACAAAATAATAATTTTGACATTGACATTCCTTCTATCAGATGAGAACAAAATTATGGCAGTGAATAAATGAAATTTTCAAAAATTTGTTAAATTATGTAATATTTGTATTAATTGCTTAAACAAACATAAAGAATAAGTTATACGATATTGTCGTGCTTTTAAATTGCCACTGTTATTTAGGTTAACGTTTCTTCTTTAAATTTCGTCTTAATTAGACATAAATTAAAATCTTTTCATGGCTTGCCATTGTAATGGCTCGTGGAGATAGCATTTGTCAGACTTTTTTTGATATCTTGGGCAAGAATGCTTGGAAAAAATATGTCTACGAGTGTCATTTTCATGGCAGGCGATGAAAAAAATTCTAATTCATGTCTAGTCGGGCCTAGAGAGCCTATAACCTAGAGAGTGGCCATGGGGACATCTAAAAATGGCCGCCAAGCTGAAAAACGAGCGCGAAAAACTTTAAAAATTTGATTCATTGTTATAAATAATTGCCAAAATAACTTAAGGTGGTTAATATATGTAAAAATAGCATGTTTGAGGTATCAAAAAAAATTGGAAACTCATAGTTGTTTTGATAAATTGAAAAATTGTTTACAGACTGTTCTAATCTGGAGAAAAAGCTGTTCTAACTGACCTAATAGACTGTTCTAATTGGAGTTAGTAGACTGTCTTACTCAGTAGCACAGTCTATTAAGGTAGCATGGCCACTCTCTAGGTTAAAGGCTCTCTAGTCGGGCCAAGATCTAAGTTTTAAATTTTATAGGTTAAAAAAGAAACATGAAAAAATATTTATACACAACAAATAGATTTTAGATGAAAATTATATTAATGTTCTTTTTCTCACTGTTTCGTTTCATAACATTTTATTAGTGATCAGAGTAGTGCATATTTTTAATACATGATTTAACATTACATAAAGATATTCATTACATTACCAACACTGATTTAGTTAGACAAACACCGAATCAAAAAGAAATATTAAAACATTTACAAAATTCAAAAAAATTCAAAAATTGAAGTACATCGATTTTTTAGCTATAACAAAGACTTTTTTTTTGAAAAAATTGTCCAAAGTAGTTTTTTTTTTAAATTTTCATCTTGATGTTATCGGTTTTATATAATTTATTTCTGGCAATCTTTGAATAAAAGTTATTTTATTTAATACTCAAATTATAATGGATTATTGCAGCCAAAAACTATATAGATAGGCATAGAAAGTATTTTCTTTGTTTTATTTACATTAATATGCATCATTATTACAACCTGATTTTAGTTATATTAATTGTGTTACTTTTATTATCATTATATTCAATTACTATCGTTTGTATCTAGTCTATAATTTATTGTTTTTTTTGAGTGTACATTTTTATTCTTCAAAAAAAAAAACAAAAAATACTTGGCTTTATAGGTTATCTGAAAACCATTTTTCTGAAAACATAACAGTTTTTAACTTATTTTTACTAGCTTTTACTACTTTGTGCTCCTTTTGAGCCTCAGTCCATAGGGTAAGGTACGCATAGACGTCGCATCTTTCGGAGAAATGTTGTAAAATTCTCATTTTTCAAAATACCCACATACTTTTAGATCTATATGATAGTTTCAACATTCAACTATATTTCTGTCAAATTTCAGAATCCTGGAGCGATTAGGAAACTAAAAGTGGGATAAATAAGAAAAAAATCGAAACTTAGAACGGACAGATACGCCCAATATAGATACGCCCGCCCGAATAGATGCCCTTGGGAAGGACTTAAGGCTCAACTATGATAGACATAAGAACGCATATGTAGCTGCATATGTCATTTCCAGAATAAGAAAGTCAATGTTATTACCCACAATAGACATGTGCCACTTTCAAACCTTCGTTAAACTTTCGTTAAGCATGAATAATTCGACACAAATGGAACTGGCATATGTAAATAGTGAACATAACCTAAAATTTTAGTGTGAATTTAATAATATTGTGGCCATATTAATTTCCACTTGAGGTAAAATGAAGATTAGCTTTTATGTTGAGAGCTATGTATGTCAACATTCGTTGGGAATTTGACATTTACATATGCGCTCTTATGTCTATCATAGTTGAGCCTTTAAAAATAAGCATGATTTATTGAAAAACACAATTCCAGAATGAACATAACACAACAAATTGAACGACATGGAAAATAGATTTGAGCTACATCTTGACTTCATTGTCTTATAAATTGTCTTAGAACTTCGTTCGCAGCACTTTTCGCGATTTTTTCTCTCCAAACTGCGAATGGCGGTCTGTAAATATAAGTATAACATTTTAGAGTGAAACTGATTATTTTATTGACATCCATCGATATTCAGATAAAGACCAAATGGGGCGTCTATCCTCTATCGGCATCTTACCGTAACTAAAACTGGGGCCCCTATCCTGCTTAACATGGATAGGTGCCGTTTCGATTTTTTAAATCTCACTTCACAGATATTCAAACAAACTATTTAATTCAGATAGTTCAATTAGGAAAAATTTGAAATTACTCTTAAAATAGGTTGTGACAAAAAAAATTTCTGAGAGCACAAAATATATTCAGCCATTCCATTTAAATTTTTTAGGTAAAAACAAAAAAAGCTCTGGATTTTTAGCTGAATTTTTGCTTATCTTTTGGGGTTGCATTATTTTTATTACTCAAAAAAATATGTATAAAGCCAAGCAGATAATTTTGGAATGATGATTTTTATTGTAATTTTTGGATTATAAACAAATAGCTTGCTGATAATTTAACAGTTTGGAAGACTAACAACTCTATTCAACATTCTATGGGAGGAAAAACTTTTCGTTGATAGTATGAAAAATTTAGAAAATATTTTTCTCCATGTTTTGTTCAATTAAAAATATGTTCTATTAAGTTTTAAAGAGTTTGAGATTTGTAAATTTATATTGGGCTTTGAAAAGTTGAAAACTAGCAAGATTTAGTTTTTTGCACTGACTTATTTTCGGTCTTGATTAGACATAAATTACGATTTTTTTCATAATGGCCATGTTTACAATTGCAGACATATTTTTCTGATCTTTTTTGCCAAAGTAACCGGAAAAAATCTGACAAATGTTGTCTCAACGGGAGACTTGAATGGCAGGCCATGAAAAAATCGCAGTTTATTTTCTAATCGAAACGAGGTTTTATACTGCAATATCTTTTGTTTGCTAAATCCATACCCACTAAATCCGCGCATGACGATTTTTTTGTTAACTCACAGATTGATGAGGTGCGGATTAGGGAATAAAAACGGTGTGTGGCGGTAACTCATTCAATATAATTTAGGGTAATTTAAAAAAAATCAAATACGTATCTTTAGGGGATCCACAGAATTTACTGATTGAATTAAATATATTTTATTTTTTTGTTCGATTTTAGTGACATAATTTTTCTTATTTATTCAGAAAATACTTTTATGGTATGAAAAATAGCTTTTATTTATTTTTTCTCTAAAAAAAATATTTTTCTTGTTAACCTTACTATTGCCATATTATTTCCGATTATTTGTATCTGTAATTTAAGTTTTAAAAATAATTGTTTTCTGCTTTTGTAGTAAATAAAAACAACTCGAGAGGGTTCGTATTTTTTGTACTAAAAACATCCATCGGTTTGTCTAAAAATTATTTTTTTATTTTTTAAAGCACGACTTGTTATTCAGTATGAATTATATACAGTGGCGAAGTGCAACAAATTGATTGAAGTAGACAGTAGAATATTTTTAGTGGGTTTGGGTGAAATAAATGTTAAACGGTTTGACTTGGGTAAAAATATAAAAGTATATATTGGTATATAAAAGCATTACGCACTTTTAATGACAAATGAAATGAGGCAAAAGGCTCTATTGACTTTAAAAAGGCTTTATTCTTGAATACTTTTCTTTTCTAATTAGAGTGTGGTGCATCTTACTCTTCTTCGAATGTGGACTGTTCAATCTTGTGTGTGTATCGTGAAGAATTTTTAATTTTCTCCTCTATTTTTCTTAAGCATTTTACGTGATTTAATTTTTTATCAACCCTCAAAAAATAAGCAATATTTCCATATTAAAATGTTACGGTTGTCATCTTGGACTAAAAGAAAATATTTGGGAAATAAAAGCGCCAAAAGCCAATTTCAAATTGACCAGACTCTAATTATTAAGTCACTTTTGCCTAGACGGAAACAGATTCTGTCTATAAAGTAGGCCCTCCATTACCATGATTTTTCCCAACTGCAAAAAAATAGAGACACATTTATGTGAAGATACCTTGGCGAGAAAGGGAGAT
Source organism: Chrysopilus asiliformis (assembly GCA_964034945.1). NCBI lineage: Eukaryota > Metazoa > Arthropoda > Insecta > Diptera > Rhagionidae > Chrysopilus > Chrysopilus asiliformis. The sequence goes on from OZ035961.1 coordinate 99,683,025, forward strand.
AAGAATCAACTGCAAAAATTTGTCGGCAACTGCAAAAATAATTTCCCCGCTTTTTTTATGGCGATTTTATGGTTACAGTTGACGGACTTCAACCAGAGAACAAATAATCTAGAGAATAATTTCTTAGAACAAATTTTTAGAGAAAATTTTTCCACTGTGAGATGAAGCAAGAGGATCCGATGTAACACGGAAAAAATTATCCATTCGATTCCTCCATCTCATTGATACGACGAAAATGATTCGACGAAAATGATTCTCTCTGCTTCGTGCTCCCTAGTCTAAAAGTAATTAACTTTTAGGCCGTAGCTAGTGAATTATAGGACATTTTTCCCCCCTTCGAAGGGGAAATTTGTCAAAAATTTGTTCTAAGAATTTATTCTCTAGATTATTTGTTCTCTGCTTCAACTTTTTTATAGCGATTTCTAATACAATCACACATTGTCCCTGTAAGTGAATAAGTAAGCACGGGCACATCCAAAGTGTTATTATAGCGTAGCTGTCATTTTTCATGTATTGGTTGAAAATTATACAGCTGTATAGCTTTACTTCTATGCCAATTTCAACCTTATATTCATAGCATGAGGTTTGATATGATTGCTATAAAATCGTTAAACTGGAAGGGAAAGCGTTTATACTTGTATTCAGTCATTCCTATTTAGATCTACATAAGTCTATCTTGCTCTAGTTTTCTGCATTTTTTTGCAGTTACAGAAGTCATGGCAATGGAGATCCTCCTTAAAGACATCAATTCATAAACTTTTTTCACTGTTTCGAATGAAGAGATAATCCTAATATTTGCCTCTCTTAAGGAGTCAAACGCCTGAGGATATGCAACAAATTTCATTGGTACATTTTTCATTTTGCCATAATCATTTTTAATGCATTAAGTCCTAAGATGTTGTATTTTCATCTTTTTTTTAAAATCATTAGATATTTATAGGAGCGTTTTGAATTGGGGAAAAAATTGTGAAACTGAATTCATTTCAGGACACGATTTATGTTCTGTCCTATAAAAAAGAATACTGGAATTTAAGGAAAAAGGATTTCTGATTAAATGAAAGTGCTTCAACAAGAAAATTAACTGTCTTTGAAATAGGACGCTGTGATCTAATGGGTTAAGTGCAACGAATTTTTAAATTTTAAAAAAAAAGTATTATATTAATAGGCTTGAAATTGACTAAACGCTGTTTAGGCTGTCTATACCGTAGCTTCGCCACTGATGATATATGTATGAATGAATGAAGTTAGTTTTATGAATATTTTGTATTTAATTTTAGTTATTTCACAATAATTCTCTTGATTTGAATCTATATCGCTGGTGAAGTTTGTTTTTGTAATTGCGGTAACGTTTTTTTTAAACTCTATTTGAAAAATATATCTCTTTATTTTGTTAATTTTTTATACTTGAATCTTATTGTTTTGGTTTGTATATTTGTCGCTTATTTCGGTTAAAGAAAATATTTTTAAAAAGTATCAAAATCATAGTTATGTTTTTTTTTAATTTTAAAAGAAATTGGAAGTTGAATTACAGGTAATCTCGTCTAATGCAATGTTCATATAACACGACGCATGACTTCGATCTGACATGAATATTAACGGGGAATACTTATTCGGTATCACAAAGAAAGTCGCCCGATTTTTCTTCTGATTTCAAATAAAATGCAAACGCCAAATAATATTTTAATTTTAATGAAGGTATGAAAATTTGGGACTGCAATCTTTTAGGCAGCGTGTAGTAACATAAGGTTTTTAGAATACACGAAAAAAAGGATTTTTACACGAAAAAAAGGAAAAAAAGGATTGCGTGTAGTAACATAAGGTTTTTAGATTACACGAAAAAAAGGTGCTCAAAGGATTTTTTAAAGGCGGATTTTATAATATAACATAATTGCTGCATTATACGAAAGTTATCTGTAAAAGTATTATTATTAAGAATACTTATAAAGAAAATCTTTATTATACCGACAACAGTTAAATATCCGAGAAACTGACAAAGTTTTATTTTTTCTCAATTAGGAGTGTTTCCGTTTATCGTTATAGGTGTACTATTTTGTTTGAGGGAACCTTTCATCCATCCAGTGTTCGTTTCTGGGAGACTTTAGTGTACCTCGATAATTGTGAAACTGATTTAGTGAAACTTTTCCTTAAAGTTTTTACACCCCATCTCCCAAATTTTTAACACTGCGCTTGCTGTTTTCCCAATCACTGAACAATTTTAGAATTTATATAAGAGCAAGTATCTCTATAATAGTATGTGAGCGAACAGGAAAATAATAATTTTGAATCTTCTGGATAAAATGTTGAGTGAATTTTCTGGATAAAATTTTGAGTTTGGATTAGAATAGTAGAAATGACACACGTGTTCTCCTTGCGTCTCCTTTGCCCCTTCGAGCCATTCCGTAAAGCCGTGTCCCTTCGGTACTCGTTGTTGATCCCTTTGAGTCGCCGATAGCTCCTGGACCGCTGTCTTCATCCCGTGACGAACCAGACGCCGCTCGTCCGGAAAGTCCACTGAAGTCAAGCTTGTACTAAAAATTAAATAAAAATATTTTTTGTTATCATTTCTATTCAAACAACGTTAGGTTGATTATTAAATTTGCTTAAACAATTTTTTAAAAGCGTAGGCGGTAAAATAATTATCTCTAATAGTGATTGCTCTTAAATTTCTGTAACGTAAATATTATTATTTAAACACTTAAGCCACAATTAAAGCTAAGGGTTAAGCTGGCAATTTTTTTTTATTTGTTTTTAACTTATTTTTAAAATTATTGCTAGCGTGTAAATTTAAGCTGCGATAATAGTTTATTTTTGTTTCAATTTATATTTAAACATACAGCCAGCAAAATATTTCCTCTTACCATTTGTTTGTAGGAGTGGATATTGTGTTAGTAGCCCGTATTTTCTATACAAAAGTTTATTTCAAAAAAATCTGTTGAGGCTTGTGTGTAAATATATTTGTTATTGTTTTACTGGAAAAATACAGTATGTGATTGTGAGTTAAGAATATTAATATTAATGTTTAATTTATAAGTAATTTTGATTTATTATTTTTGGTTATAGTTTAATATGGTTTTTATAAATTAGGAACTGTTTTGCGGTATTATGGCTGAGTTTTAATGTGTTTTGATCAAATTATGTTCAGCAAAGGCAAGTTGGTAAATTTTTTAAAATAAATTTCGCTTTTTTTTCTTTAAATGCAACACGTGTGGCTTTTAAATTAGGTTAGTTTTTCAAATCTCATATAGTATCGATGAAAAATGATTTCGTAAATGAAAAATAATTTTTCAAAAATGATTTTTTGAGGATTAATTTGAATATTTGGGATTCATTAAAACTTCATTGACAAAAGGGTATTTAGTAGTGTAATATGTAAGTCTAATTTTAATATACAAAAGCATAAAAAATAGTGTTTTCATTTTCAAGTTTAAGATTTGGTTTAAATCTTATTTGTGCAAATATCACGAACTGCGAAAAACGTTGACTTGAGTCATAAAATTTTTACTAGTGGTAAGCAATTAAAAATTATTTTGTGGCAAATATATTTGCAAGCAATAAAAAACTCGTTAAGGGTTTAATTTAACGCGTTTTAATGTTAGTAAGTTAATTGAGTGAAGCAACAACATTATGATATTAATGAAAATATCTTAGAAGGTTCAAAAAAAAAATCCAAATGATTATCTTACGATTGAATGATTTAGACTTTTCCATTATTAAAAATTTACTTATTCAAAGATATTTGAATATCACATAAAAAAGCCGCGGCCACCGAATTATGAATTCAATTTACTTATTTGAACTTGCTCCGGCATACAAAGGGAGTGCTAAAAAAAATGAAAGAAAATTGGGAAATAGAATAAACGAATAAATAAAATGTAGAATTTGATAACTGGTTTCATATAATAGAAATCAAAAAACGTAAAATGGCAGAAAACGTATAAACGTTAGCTTCCCTTTCCTTGTTATTCAACTTTGTAGAGAATTTTTCATTTATGTGCTCACAGTTGACAAAAATCGTAAAATTTATACTCTGGATTTCATTTAGTCATAAAACTTAAACATAAAAGTCAAGGTTCACATTAAAATTTATGTCTGGTAACTTTTTGCCACCCGTCTCAATATTGAAATGGTCTAGTGTGGCTGCCACTTGTGTAAGGGTAGACAATATAAAGAATATTTAATTTATGTTATATTTTGGCGCAAAAATAAAAACTCAGGGTGAGTGGTCACACCACGCATTTATAATAAAGTCGAACAAAAATTTATTAACACTTTTATCGAATATTGCTGTTTTAATGGATATTACGATAATGTTGGTTGATAAGCGAAATTTTTATCGAAAAAATTTATATTCCTGATTATGAAATAAATATTACCATCAATGAAGTTAATTCTGTGTTAATCTAAAGTTTATAATCGAAAATAATAATAAAATATTTGTTTTTCTCATGCCGACGTGTAAAAGGAATATGCTTTTATTTAAATAAGGGCTTGATGATGTACAGCAAATTTTAAGCTACAGAGGCTATTGCCGGATGAAGGAAAAGAACGGTCCGTGTATCTGTCTGTCCGTGTGTCTGTCTGCCTGTCCGTCTGTCGGTCTGTCTGTTTTGCGTATTTTAAATAACTCGAAAACGCGTTAAGCTAGCGACTTGAAATTTTTTGTTAATGAGTTTTACGAAAATCATAGTTTTCTATCATCGTTTGGAAAAGTTTTCTGTTAACTTTAAAAAAAAATTGCACACAATTTTTTTTTTTGGAAAAAATCAGTGTTTTGAGAAATTCTCGAAATTCTTGCGCTTTTGGGAAAAAAAAACTTATAACAAAATTTAAATCAAATAAAATTTTCTACATTTTATGCTTTAACACGTTCGTGACATCGTGTGCCACTGGTGGTACATGCATAGTGCAATCGATTTTTGAATATTCCTGACAGTCGTAAGTATAAAAACATAGTTTTAACATAAATTGTCAGTATTTTATGAAGTAATATAAAAAGACGCACCGTGTGCCACCGATGGCGCACAACCGCCAGAAAACAAATCGCTAGTGTACCACCCGTGGTACACGATGTCCAAATGTAAAAAAAGTTGAAAAAGCAAATGTCACGAACGTGTTAAGGGTTTTTACATATCTGTAATGCCGTGGTTCCCAAACTGGGGGGCGCGCCCCCCTTGGTGGGCGTGGGGCCACGGCCAGGGGGGCGTGAAGCAATTTCAGCCGCGCCCCCTCGGGGGGCGTAGAGCTACGGACGGTAGTCGTGAAAAAATTTGAAACTAACATTTCAAGATATTGTTCTCGTCTTGTCTAATAAAAACAAAGCAGCGTTGCAGACTTAATCTGGAAAGCGATATCCGATGTGCTTTGTCAAACATCAGAACTAATATTCAGATTTTAGTGAAAGAAAAACAGTGTCACCCATCCACAGAACTATATAACATAGAACAACTGTCACCATACAAAGCTCTGCTGAAAAATTGTCCCAAAAGTATTTCCCTCTTTATCGTACTTGAACGCATCCACTGAACTGTATAAGGTCGCGAAATTCAAAGTTAGTTTGCCGCGAAATTCAAATTTCACAAGTTTGAGACTAACTTTAGGCGCAAACAAATAACTTTAGGCGCCAACACCATTCCGAAAGTCTATTTTCCTTTGACAGCTCAAGGTTTAAACGAGAGGACTATATTTATTTTCATACGGTTATCTTGCTCTTACTTGACTCGTTTTGATTCACTCAACTGTATTGAAATGGGACCATTTGAGACAGCAAATCGAGCGATCTAGTATATCTATGCACCCATCCCATTAATTTTCTATTTTTTCAGTTTTTTTTTGTAGAAACTAGGGAAATAAGTAATTAAAATGAACAGTAAAAGTGTGTGTGTGTGGATTTTTAGCTCAAAATATTAGAGTAGAACCACGGAGGTTTGACAGGTTTCCAAAAAAGGGGGGCGTCAGCTATTTGATAAGTGTTCAAGGGGGGCGTCAACTGAAAAAGTTTGGGAACCACGGATTTAATGGTTCTCGAGATATTTGCAAAAAAATTAATTTTTTCCGAAACTATTTCGAGTTTCGAAACTAACGAGGAAAGTTTTGTGTTGATCACAACTGATATTTTTTTTATATTTTGCTACTAATGCCAGAAACGTTTATGCCAAATATTAGCTCAAAAAGTGTTGCCGGGGGGTTTTTTTTCAAAATAGAATTTTGTATGATTTCCATAATTTTACATTTTGTTGTTGATTGTTTCTGATTTTATCATATTTAATTGGAACTTGATGTAGGAATTTTATCATGAATAATATTCAATTATTTAAAGTGTTACAAAGTTTTGTTTTCCCTGACTATAAAATATATAGAAATTATGTGTCTATGTCTAGAAACATGCAATATTCCCATTAAAAGTTAAAAGTGACTGCAAATCGCGTGTCATGCTTGTTTACGAGCGATGTGCTTTTCGAATAAACATCTAAATTTTAACATATTTTTTGCATTCATTAAAATACTTTGCCATGACTAGGATTTAAGATTTTTAAAGTGTAGACATATCGGCAGAAGTTAATTTACATATTGTATAGTTTTGAATAATTTTGAAAGTAAAAGTCGGTTCTAATTTGCAACATTTTTATAATTTAATGAAAAAATTACAACAGAAGAAATTTGATGGTTTTTAACAGGGATTGAAAAAGCAAAGCAAATCAGCAAACAGCAAGCTAAAATTTGCTTTGCTTTGCTGTGACGGAGAAATGCTGTGCTTAAAAAATGCTGTGCTTATTTTCAGTGCTGTGGTGAAAATCGAAAATTTTTATTGCTTTGCTTTTTGTACTTCGTTCTGCTGTGCTTAAGCAGTGCTGAAATTTGCTTAAGCAATGCTGATTTGCTTTCCTTTGTGTTTCTTATACAGGAATATCGATTTCTTTTTTTGGAAAATAGTACGGAGCAAAATAAAATTAGGGAGGAAATTCCTGAACAGCACATGACTTTCTTATACGAAAAAAAAAATTTTTTTTTGAGGAAAATAGTACGGAGCAAAATAAAATTAGGGAGGAAATTCCTGAACAACAAATGACTTTCTTATACGAAAAAAAAATTTTTTTTTGAGGAAAATAGTACGGAGCAAAATAAAATTAGGGAGGAAATTCCTGAACAACAAATGACTTTCTTATACGAAAAAAAAAATTTTTTTTGAGGAAAATAGTACGGAGCAAAATAAAATTAGGGAGGAAATTCCTGAACAACAAATGACTTTCTTATACGAAAAAAAAAATTTTTTTGAGGAAAATAGTACGGAGCAAAATAAAATTAGGGAGGAAATTCCTGAACAGCACATGACTTTCTTATACGAAAAAAAAATTTTTTTTTTGTATAAGAAAGTCGTGTGCTGTTCAGGAATTTCCTCCCTAATTTTATTTTGCTCCGTACTATTTTCCAAAAAAAGAAATCGATATTCCTGTATAAGAAACACAAAGGAAAGCAAATCAGCATTGCTTAAGCAAATTTCAGCACTGCTTAAGCACAGCATTTCTAAGCAAATTTCACCACTGCTTAAATTTTGCTTAAGCAAATTTCAGCACAGCATTTCCCACTTGATTGCTTCGACGAAGCAGTTTTTTGCTTTGCTGGTGCTTAATGCTCCTGAAGTGCTTTGCTTTAAGCAAAGCCATTTACGTTTAATTCAGCACAGCAAAGCATCAGCATCAGCACGAGAATTAAGCAAAGCAATTTAAACCCTGGTTTTTAATGATTTCTGCTATAATGAAGAAATTTTAAACCCTTGAATAGATTTTTTTATATTTAATCTAATTTTAAAAGACCCCAAATAAACTTTTTATTTAGATTTTGCATGCAAATATGAATATTTGGCCACCAATGACTTTGTTGTTAACACTTTAACGGCGGGAATCACTTATACATGACTTTGAAGTACAAGACAATTTTCTCGGAGCCTGTGCGTCACATCGAAAAACTAATAAAGGCGAAAATGTGTAGAATACAATTCTGCGTAACTTTCTTATGCTACATTTACACGAATGACAAATTTGTCATTTTTTTCTTGTCATTATGTTAATTCCCGTGTAAATGGCATAATTTTTGTAATTTTTTCTGTCAGAAAATGTCAATCTCTCATAAAAGAATGAACTTGTCCATTCTTTTATGCCAGATTGTCATTCGTACAAACCCAATATTAGTTATGACAAAAGTTGAATACTAAAGTTGTCATAACTAATATTGCGTTTGCACGAATGACAATCTGGCATAAAAGAATGGACAAGTTCATTCTTTTATGAGAGATTGACATTTTCTGACAGAAAAAATTACAAAAATTATGCCATTTACACGGGAATTAACATAATGACAAGAAAAAAATGACAAATTTGTCATTCGTGTAAATGTAGCATTATATATCAAAATCATGGCGGATTACTTTTTCTCCCCTCCCCAACATCATAACAGTATAGTAACGGAAAGTGTCATATTCTTGTTAATGAAAATTTGTTCGAAACTCTCGGTTCGTTTTTTGACCTCCTCCCTCTCTTAACTTAATAACATCGTTACTCATCCTTTTCCACTAAATGTGTGAACCATTTTTATATTTTTCAGATAAAATAAGATATTTCAGATAAAAAAGTATCTTTAGAGTTGGTTTTAACAAAAATACAATACAGAGATGTTTGTCAAGAGATGGACGTAACAAAACATGTTAAGAATATTAAAAATTGCTTCTGGCTTTTTCTAGAAAATGTTACAAATTAATAGTTCTTTTATAACAAAATCTTTAAAAAAAATTGAAACTGTCAGTACCGCATTGATTGATGGAGCAATGTCCCATATGATAAAATATATATATTCATATGTTCAGATGTGATAAAATCTTATTGCCAGGAAGACCCCGCCATTAAAGTATTAAAACTTTGGACGGAGAACGAAAACAGGAAATTTTACATATAAAGTTAGTTTTCTTGAAATTTTTTGACAATTTCTTTTTATTTGTCGGACTTTCGTATAAGAAAGGTATTAAAATTACTCCATAAACTGAATTCATACTGGAACCTCGCACGTCCCCGGAACATAAAGCCAACGACTCAGTTCGATGAGTGTGTGTGTGTCCTTGTGTTGTGTGTTCGTTTGTATGTATACATGTCGATCTTACAGACTTCTACCAGTAAATCTTATCCGATTTTGAAGAGGTTTTTTTGCATTCGAAAGCTGCTATCGTCTCTTACATGATTTTAACAGAACATGATTTTATGAAAAATGACCGTTTTCGATATAATCGCAAAAATATTTTCCATTTGTCTGGAAGGGGGGGAGAAGGAGTGGCCCGAGGTTATGTAAAATAATATTCTAAACACATTTGGTCTTTATAAATTTTCAGATACAATGCACAGTTTTTGAGAAAATTGCAAAAAACTTTTTAATTTGTATGGAAGAGGGAAGAAGGGGTAGTTCAACTTTTCAAATAACCCGGAAGGGGTTTATCTTTTGATAAATGTCTGTGCTATGCCGAATTTTAATTTTTGACATCGATCAGTTCTCGAGTTCTTCAATGTTTTTGAAATATTAAGGTAGAACCTGAATCGTACGTCGATGCGTCCGTCACGTTGACAGTTCGAGTAGAATCAACGGGCTGCTATGAGTACTCCCCTAATAATACGTTTTCCGATGCGGCAACCGCATAGAGTAGGTCGAATTTATACTTTTACATGTGGCAACGCACGGAAATGTCATTTCGCAAAAAAGTTGGTTTACGATTTAAGAAATTTAAGTATGGAACAAATTGAAAGTAATTGTTTCGACGATAAACTAATAGAAGAAGTGCAAAACAATTAGTTAACTCCAGATTCGTTGCCGTACCCAACTGTCACCGCATCGAACTGTCAACCGGACGGACGCATGACGGACGCATCGACGTACGATTCAGGTTCTAGCTTAACGCCATTATATTGAATGACGCCCAATTATATTCATTACATGAAGTTTGATTATCACACCGATTCTGATAGTCGTATCGTTTTCGACAAGAGTCGTTTACGTGCTGTTCTTCGTGCCAACAAAACTTGTAAAATGACTTTTGTCGAATACGACACGTCTATTAGAATCGTAGTGTATGTAAGATAGGTGTCATTTCACCGTTAGGTGGATTAAGCTGTGTTTTATACTTGGCTAAGAAATTCCAGGATTGTTTTTAACGGACAGAATTTTTCACTGTCAGACCAATCATTTTAGGCATTTTAAGAGATATGTATATGCTAATAAACTGGATTTTTACTTAGCGGCTGTCTATAAAATACGTCACGCTAGTTTTTTCTGTTTCGAATCTTACCTTCCCCCTTCCTTAACTTAATATAATCGTTACACACCCTTTTCCATTAAATGTGTGACACATTTTATGGACAGCACCTTGCTATGATTTTTCCGATTCGTATTAGCTAAGTTTTAAGAAATGTCTTAAATTACTCGAGAAATCGATATCATTTATGTATTTTTAATTTTATAGAATAGTTTCATAGCACTTCAGAAATCGATTAGGAATTTTTATTTATTTGTTTACCAAATAATTGTTTGGCTATAGACACACTGATTTATAGACTGTTTGTTTACATATTTCGTTTATCGTTTGGCAGCAAAAATATCGTAAATGCATACACGAAAATCTAATTTATTGCCTATAAAATATCTGATAAAAATATGCGATGGGTAGAATTTATAAAATTTAAACATAGACTAATAAAAGCATAGCTGGACATATTTTACACGCGTAATACACACAGTTATATATCTTTAAATATGCTTGTATATTTACAGTACCGGTAAACATTGAAAAAACTTTTTTTTTGTATAAAATACGTTTTGGTGGTAGACACTGACTTATATAGAAAAAAAAACATTGAGAGATAGCAGTAGATTTGAGCTACAGTTTATGGAAATAAATAAAAATTGAACTTAAAAAGTATTGATAAATAATTTTTATTTTACAAATACAATAGTGTTTGTATGTATATTGTATACTTTTGGATGCTTACCTTGTTGGCACATTCGAAACATGTTGTAACTACTTTATTGATCACATTCATTAGATTCTTAGTTTCTTTAATCACTTGGTCGACTTTAACGAATGTGGCAGCCTTCCCGACCGTTGGATCCTTTACCGTAAATTGTAGGGTTTGAACGTATGTTGGCACTCTGTCTAAGTGATCAAGTAGTTCTTTCTTATTTTGTCCAGCAGGAACCTATCATACAAAAATTGTATAATTTATTTAAAATTTCGATACGTTACAAAAAATTATAAAAAAAAATACAATTGTAATCGTGAAAAAATCCTCGACGTAAAGAACTCCTTTACATAACTCGTAAACTTGTGGGGACGGAATACCAGTATTAAACATAACAAAAGTTATAATTGCCAATCTGGCAATCATTGGAGACCCGTATGGTGATATTCGTATCAAAATTCGAACAGTTGTACCAAAATTCCACTTTGAAGCCAAACTTTCCAATAAGATTTTTTAAAATTTATTCCAATCGGATTTTGATGTATGGGAGTTTTATGTAGAATCATATCCTAAATAACTTTTGTTCTTGGACTTTTTTGATAAGATGCACCGTTTTTGAGATATTCATAAAAACGATTTCGTTCGTATGGGGGGTACCCCCCCTAATGGTCCATTTTTGCCCATTAACGAACTTAGCCTCGCATTTTACGAAAAACGGATCTGTGTAAACTTTCAAGTCTCTAGCTCAATCCGTGCGCCCGCAATCCGCGCCACAGACAGACAGACGGACGGACAGACGGACGGACAGACGGACGGACATGCAAAAATTAAATATTTTTATCATTCTAAACACACTGGTGTAATTCATTTTTTTGTGCGATGACGGGATCTTGGCGTTACAAACGGTAAGGCAAAGTTAATATACCCTTTGGTTTCACCATACGGGTATAAAAATCTTAACAAACACAACACCAGTTTTATGTTTCTTCTTTTAGAACTAACGATTATTTATTTAGTACTTTTTAAAGGACATTATTTGGTCGAGGATTTTCCATAATATCTACATTAAATTGTTTTTACCTGATAGGAAAATTGTCGAACGACTTTATACAGGCGATTCGCTTCTTCGGCGAAATATTCAGCTTGTGTGAAAAGATCTTGCGTTGTCCGGAGATTGCCCTCACCTTTGGTAAATTGGTACATGGAAAATGCCATTGCCGACATATTTTTGGCCCTTTTCACGATGTCGTTATTTTCTTCTGATTCACCATTCCATTTGTCAGTCTCAGCGTCCATTTCATTGGTCAGCATCTTCATTTCTAAGCCGGATTTTGCGATCTTTTCTTGCTCTTCCTGATCAAGACGGACTGCCTTGAGAGGCTTTGATGTTGTACCATGTTTCTAAATTTTATTTAAAATTTATTAAAGATTTGCGACTAATTGTGAATTATTAGAATCTAAAGTAGCTTTATAAAAAGAAAAATTGTTGGATTTGGGGCCTGATCCTGATAGACTTGCGACAAGGTAAATGTCCTGATTTTTAATAAACAAAACACATATTAAAGAGAGTTGCTGGTAATTGCGGCAGAATATGATGGAGTTGCAAGTTGCGTTTCAAAGGAGTTGCAAGTTGTGACAAATCTATCAGAATCGGAATGTATTAAAAAAACTGATATTACTTACCCCCGGCCTTGGTAGACTTAAATACTCCAGTCGATCAGGTTTCGCTTGACTTTGTGCCATTTCTATAACTTCTTTTGAGACGGAAGTGACGTCACTGGCCAACCATTGCCACATATCGACGAAAACTTCCAGATTCTCCTTGGCAATCTTACTTGATGGATGTGAGGAGAGGGCTCGGGCCGCCGTTATTACCTGTGGTCCATATATCCTAAGATTGATTTCGGTGAATTTGGCCTGAACCTGAAGTGTTTCAGTTAAGGAAATATGCCTCATAAGTTTGCACACTTCGAGAATGTGATCGATGTAGTCATGGAAGCGATCGGCACACTCCTGCAGTCTATCCAACTCCTGATTAAGAGCAATCGTCCGAAAGTTATTCACCAGTTCGATGCCGCATTTTATCACATGATTCAGTTCGTTAGTTTGATCTGCCACCGATATGGCAAGCTGCTGAGAGAGATCATGTGCAGCGGCTATTACACTATCGATGGCTGAATCCAGATCATAAGAAGAATTCGAATACTGTTCCATACTGATCGCTATTCTGAGACACTGATTCAGCTCCAGGCGACACCGATCGCACAGCAGAAGGATGTTCTCGCGGTTTTCGTGACTCGTGTACGCTGAATCTGTAAAGTCTTGAGTTTTCTCCACAACCTTGTCCAAGGCGACCATCAGATGTTCCCTGGACTCGGCATTTAATACTGACATCTCCATATTAATCGGCTCCACACGCGAGCTCATATTCGATGAGACCTCGCGGTCGAGACTAACGTACGATCGTCCTTTATGGTGATTCCCGCCTATATGTCTATCTCGCTCACTATTGCTTCTCATCAGCTCCCGTCGACTGCTGACAAACTCCCGTTCCCGTTCTCGTTCCCGATCTCGCTCCCTATCACGCTCTCGGTCTCTATCACGTTCTCTATCCCTATCACGTTCTCGATCTCTATCCCGGTCTCGATCCCGTCGATCGTTACCGTTCGATATGTCTTTCGCATTTGCCACTGTAAGGGCCTTAGGGCTAGGGGCGTTTGCATTGATTGGAGGCGCTGGCGCTGGAAGATTATCATATCGCGGTCGATACATTTCTACAAGTCTTGAAAAGTTCCTTAAAGCTGTATATGCTGTTGCCCGTTCAGCATCCCAGTCTACAACGATTTGGCCACGTGGTGACAGTCTTTCTGACGATGATTCTAAAACACCATCCTTCACAACGAAATGAATGAGGTCCATAGCACGCCGCATTTGGCAGAAAACGGTATCGCGATTCTCCCGAGCGTTATTGCATTCGGGATGGCGGATACACGTTTTCGATGACGTCAACAACATCATTGTTGATCGTTCCAGGACTTGTCGTGCCGCGGCCATCTGGGCCCGCCGGCGTTCGTCCTTGAGATCATTCTGCCGATCACCAGTGACGTGGGCTAGCTCCACCATTTCAGCACCGAATACGGAAAACGCTTTAACGAATTCGGTGAAATTTGCTACGGATTCCAGTCTACCTAACGATTTTGCTACCTTATCTTTAGCTAAAAGCAGTTGTTTAACGACAACGATATCGGCTAGAAGAAGAACACGAGTTACGGATCCGAGCAACGCTCGCGCCGCTCTCACCATGGCGCTGCGATCGGCAAGGGGTCCGTCGGGCGGGGGATATCCTAGGGGATCCGTCGCTGTTATCTCACAGAGCCGCTCTATCGATGATCCTGGAAGAAAAAAAGTTTCACATTAGAAAATATGAATGAGGAGACTTTTTTTATTGCATAGTTTCTAGTTTGAACACTAGCGACCTTCATCAGACGCAGCTTAGTTACTTAAAATAGGAACTCTAAACTGATTTGAACTCAATATAAAAAGGATTAAATTGGTATTAAAAGCAGTCTTTTTTTTCGCTGGCGTACCCCCTAGCGAGCTAGTTTTTTGTCACGTACCCCTTTATACCATTGTATAAAAAAATATGTAAAATTTTCTCTGATACGCAGTGATAACTGTAATAAAAACCGCAAATAAAAGGCGGTAATAGTACTAAAACTTGCCTAAAATAAAGTAGCCTCTACTTTTAACACGTTAGCTTCTTGTTAGTTGTATATAAAATGTGCTGAAATGTGGTGATACAGAATCAGATATGCATGTGACCTTTGGTGGTACAAGCGATTTTATATTCAAAACATAACAAAAGCTATAATTGCCAATCTGGCAATTATTGAAAACCCGTATGGTCATATTCGTATCAAAATTCGAACAGTTGTACTAAAATTCCACTTTGAGTCAAACTTTCCAATAAGATTTTATTTAAATTTATTCCAATCGGATTTTGATGTATGGGAGTTTTATGTAGAATCATATCCTAAATAACTTTTGTTCTTGGACTTTTTTGATAAGATGCACCGTTTTTGAGATATTCACAAAAACCGTTTTCGTTCGTATGGGGGTACCCCCCCTAATGGTCCACTCTTGCCCGCTAACGAACTTAGCCTCGCATTTTACGAAAAACGGATCCACGCAAAATTTCAAGTCTCTAGCTCAATCCGTGCGCCCGCAATCCGCGCTACAGACGGACGGACAGACGGACAGACAGACAGACGGACAGACGGACGGACATGCAAAATTCAATTTTTTTTATCATTCTAAACACCCTGGTGTAATTCATTTTTGTGTGTGATGACGGGATCTTGGCGTTACAAACGGTAAGGCAAAGTTAATATACCCTTTGGTTTCACCATACGGGTATAAACATATGAATCAAAACAGGTGTAGGTCATACGGCAGCCAATGTGTTAAACACATAAATTGTTCCCCGAAAAAATGTTGAATGTCACTTAAGGTTTCAGTACAGCATTAAAGCGAATAATCTTTGAAGGACTACTTTTTTGTAGAGTGAGGTTGAGGAATTTGATTTTGTGTTTTTATATAAATTGATTAGGGGTTTCGTTGATTTCCTAATGGCATCAATACAAACAATCTATGAAAGTTTCATTCACTAATTCCAACGCATTTTGATAGTGGTTGTTATTGGTTCCTGAAAGTTTCATCAAAATCGATTCAGTGGTTCTCAAGTTATAGGCGAACAAACAGAAAAATAGAAAGTAATATACATAAATCGAGGAAACTGGTAAAACAGAGGGGATACTTTTGGTTTAGCCATAGTCTAAAATTTGTCCATTGATGCCAGTAAGGTCCCCTGAAGGTTTCATCCAAATAAGTTCAGTGGTTCTCGAGTTTTAAGTGAATAGACAGACAGACAGACAGAGAGACAGACAGACAAAGTGACAGTGAGGGCACCGGAAACGAAAGGGTAAAATTAATGTTATGAAAATTTGTGGTGGTATTCCGTAAGTTGTTTTAAGCGATTGTTTCGAGGTAGAAGAAAAAGTGGTATTCGGCCTGTCATTTATTTTGGTCGAAACAGATACAGCGAATACTACTTTTTCTTCTAACTCGAAAAAAATGCTTGAAACAAGTTACGAAATACCACTTCTGATCATCTAATCCTGATCATCTAATGACATAATTGTTGGGCTAAGAACGTGAGTCTCTTCGGGAAAAAAGAAAATTTTTGCAGTTAAAATATTTTCAATCAATAACAAACGTAAAAATTTATTCCACATAAAAAACTTAGAGATAATAAAAAAAAATTGTTTATCTGTCACTAAGGAAATTTATTCAATATTCTTTTTAGAAAGTTTTCAAAACAATGTAAGATTCTAAAAGAAAATATATGAAATTCAATGATCAAACCTATCAAAACAATATGTGTTCACTTCCTTAAATAGATTCGTACTATACTTGGAGCAATGCTTGTTTCAGATTTATGATACTGTGTCAGCGATTTGCATAGTTTTGTCATAAGAAAATCTCTCCCTCGAGGGGGATTTAGAATTTATTTTTTGCGAAGGTCAAGGGTTTTTTTTCAAAATTTACGTAACTTAAATATTTTTGCTTGATTTAGTATTAAGAAAATGATGAGGTCATTAATTCGCAGCATTTATCAGTTTCATGTTAGATCGTTGAAGAAAGCACATTTGAGATACATGTACAAATGTTTTTCCTTTAGGGGAAATTGTGATGGGAAACTTTTCGACCTTCTCCAATGGGAAATGGGACCGAATGATTTATGCTGGCGTCATGTTTCTGCTATTCGAACTTTTACAACGTTCTCCAGAAAAAGTCAAAAAGGTACGAGGACACGTGTCTAAGGTTAAGATGTTTTCTTTCGTGGTATTTTCGCTCTTGTTAATACAAAATTAGTATCAAAATGATAATTTCCTGATACAGTAATCAAATTAAATGATTTATTTTATGAGTATTTCCATTTCAGTACAGAAAAACAGCAACATCAGCAAAATTATTCTGTCAGAACATGAAGATTTAATGGGAAAGAGACCATCTGTGGTTGGTTCCGTATAGTTTTTCTTTGGGGGCAAAAACATAATATTCAGAAGGTGAGATGAGCATAGACTATAAATAATAACAAATTTCATATTAATATCCAGTAAAATTACTCAGTTTGAAGGTAATTTAAAGTGAAATTATGTATGTTTTACGTTAGTGGGCTGGATAGATGAGAATATGTATATGGCATAGTTGAGAGTCATACGAGTATGACATAATTCCATTTTGGAAATAGGAAATATTGTTGAGTGGGCGAGGTTTGGAATTTCTTATATGATAAAAGAATATGACAAATGTTGTTAACGTGAATATCAAGTTTTTTTTGCTAACATCTTTCTTCAAAACTACGAAATTCTACCATTGTCAGGAGGCAATTGTATTGAACACAGATTTCAATGGGAGTCGGATGAACGGAAAAGCTATATGTAAATAACATTTCTCATATATGCATATTTCATAATTTCTCAAAGAAAACTTTGTAAAAGGCGCAACATTGAAAGTTTCGATATAGGGCTAGTGTTGGCTAGATGTGGCTCGATCTGACAAAAAATCGGATCTGGAAGGATTGGTCCGATTGAATTTTGATGTATCGAACGGTTATTTAAAATCATATTTTAAGCACATTTCGCCTTTATAAATTTTTCGATACTATGCTAAAAACAGTATTCAATTGGTATGGGGGAGGGGTTAGGGGGGAAAGAGTGTTCCAACTGGATTTTGAAGTATGTATGATTTCTGTAAAATCAAATTCTAAACCCATCTTATCTTCATACACTTTTCAATACGAGTCACCGTTTTCGACAAAATTGTAAAAAACTGTTTCGATTGTATAAGGGAGGGAGGAAGGAATGAACCGATTTTGGCCGTTTAAGAACTTAGCCTTGCCATGTAAGAGAAACGCAACGGCAAAAAATTTCAAATCTTTAGCTCAATCTTTCGCATGTTATGGGGTTCACCGACAGATGTATGGACAGACAGACGGACGGACAGACAGACGGACGAATATGCGGACATCTTTTGTCATCCCAAATATGGAAGGGGAGGGTGGCTCGTTTGAAAGTTAAAGTTGGCGAGAGTTGTTTGAAAAACAGAATTTTAAAATTTTATATACATTTTTTTATGTATTTTTTTCGGACCGAGTGTCGCTTTAAAAAATTTCTAAAATCGGCTTATCCGGGGCTTACCTATGGTCACTCTAGAGATAACGGGACATTATTGCCGGGAAAATATAACTTATATTTAAGAAAGGTAAAAACGTTTCGATTTTTTTCTGCTGCTTTTCCTACTTCATATGCGTGCCAAGCGTAAGCTTTTTATAAAAAACTAGTTTAGCAGCAATAATGCGACTGGACGCACGTACGACTAAGACCTTTAATGAAAAAAACACACGAAAATTAAGAAAAAAAGAAATTCTTATGAAAAACTCCAGTGATGATTACACCAAAAGCCAACAAAATTTTTCTCGAATAAAATATTCTTGATTCCATGTGCGAATTTTCATATTTTCCCAAAAGTGAAAAATATCCCTCTTGACTATAAGATCAACGGAGTTGGATGCAGAGTAGAAATAAGCTCAGCGACAGGGTGCCGACTTTATCTGAGATAGCAAGGAAGGAAGACTTCTTCCAGTTTTTTTTTTTTTTTTTTTTTTGATAAATCAATAAACGAGATAGTCTTCTACGGCACGTTTCTCCTTCTTGTGCTCATATTAATTCTCATGCTGATATGAAAGATATAAGGATCGTATGAACGTTAAATTTAATACATGTAAGGACATGATGTACACTATACTATACCATCTTTAGTTATAATGCCGTATCCGTTTTTTTGCCGCTTGTGCAGCATACAGCTGGGCTAAGGCTTATATATACCATCAAATGTCGATGGGAAAATTTAATCAAAAGTCCCTTTCTCCATGAAGCTAAATCTTTGAAGTATATTTCGGGGGTGGTGGTGACTGGTGATGGCGGTTTCGATGTCAGTTAACTACATTACAAGTAGACTTAGCTTAAAAGTACTTTACATCGTACTTAACTTTTGTACTTTAACCCGGATATGCCCTCATTTGTTCTTGATATAAAAAGAATGTGAATCTGGGGTGGGTCAAAACCCATATTGAGATAACATGATTTTCCCACCTATAAATGTAACCCCAATTTTTCTTTAATGCGGCACTTTTATGAACTAAATACGATTATGGGGTGGGACATAGAAAAATTTCTGATATCGTACGAGAAAAAAGAAATGAAAACAGGAAAGAAAATTTGTAAATTTGTTCAGACATCCTTGACCTGACCTTTGAGACATTTCCCTCTTAACCGCTTAAGAGAGTTTTTCCTAAACTAGTTTCCCACCAACACATCACAGCACATCATCCATCTATCCACTTTTTTCTACGTATATATTTTTCTGTGTAGGAAAATAGGGGGGAATGAATATATCCTTCGAAATTTCTGTTTTTGAAATTAAAGACTAAATTTACGTTTTGAATTTTCCTTTCTCTCATTCCATCTTTAACTGTTCGTAAACGCTGTGACTGTGAAGGCGGGCTAAAGAGACAAATGACTTTTGAATAGTGGTATTCAGTTCTGTCTCCGTTGAAGTCTTCTGCATCCCCGCTGTGTCGCCGATTCACAAAATTTCCCTTCATCAAGTTTGAGATGCGGCGCTGGAAATAATCTCAGCCTCAACTCCGTTTAAATTTAAGGTTTCACTGACTGAATTTATCTCATTTTACACAAAAATCACACATTTGACGGTTCATGAATTATTTATGCCTTTAAACCTTTTTGTGTCATCAGAGGAGTGTTAGGCTGCGACCCTTAACAGATAAACTCAGCACAAGTTCGTCCTTGATGGCGGCATCAAGTTTCGGTTTTTTTTTGTATTTGGGGATTTTTTTTCCTGATATTCTTTAGGAAAAGTCAAATGAAGTGGAAGCTGATATAAGTCGTATTTGAGTGTAATACGTTCAAACGTTCATGCTAGAATCTTTTATGAAATCGTCGTTTTTTTCATGTCGTGTAATCGCATTCAGTTTTACAGATTTGCGTACAGTGATCTATAGTTATTAAAGGTCTTGATGTTGTAACGTTTCTAGTTATTGTCGGTTTTATGGGATGTAATGAGGTTTCATTATGGGTCGCTTTTCACGATTTTAATAAAATTCCTGATTGTATTATGAACACGTTTTATATTTTTGAAATCGCAGTTTTTACTTTCTTCTACGGAGTATAATAAAGTATTGTATTCATGAAAAATTTCGACCTCTTAATTTTGCCTAAAAAACATTTCCCGATCACTCCTGAGTCGATTGGAGTCATATTTAAAAAATGTCTTTCTGTCTGTCAGTCTGTCAGTCTGTCAGTCTGTCAGTCTGTCAGTCTGTCAGTCTGTCAGTCTGTCAGTCTGTCAGTCTGTCAGTCTGTCAGTCTGTCAGTCTGTCAGTCTGTCAGTCTGTCAGTCTGTCAGTCTGTCAGTCTGTCAGTCTGTCAGTCTGTCAGTCTGTCAGTCTGTCAGTCTGTCAGTCTGTCAGTCTGTCAGTCTGTCAGTCTGTCAGTCTGTCAGTCTGTCAGTCTGTCAGTCTGTCAGTCTGTCAGTCTGTCAGTCTGTCAGTCTGTCAGTCTGTCAGTCTGTCAGTCTGTCAGTCTGTCAGTCTGTCAGTCTGTCAGTCTGTCAGTCTGTCAGTCTGTCAGTCTGTCAGTCTGTCAGTCTGTCAGTCTGTCAGTCTGTCAGTCTGTCAGTCTGTCAGTCTGTCAGTCTGTCAGTCTGTCAGTCTGTCAGTCTGTCAGTCTGTCAGTCTGTCAGTCTGTCAGTCTGTCAGTCTGTCAGTCTGTCAGTCTGTCAGTCTGTCAGTCTGTCAGTCTGTCAGTCTGTCAGTCTGTCAGTCTGTCTGTCAGTCTGTCAGTCTGTGTACAAGATTTCTCAAAAACTAGTAGAGCTAGCGACATGAAATTTTATAGGCATGTTGGGTCCTGAAATGGGACGATCCTATCAACTTTTGGTGGAAATCCGTTAACCGGAAGTATCCAAAATGGCGGTTTTTCAAAAATCGGAATTTCGTTTTTCTCGATTTACTCCCAAACTACGCGTTTTTTAGTGGCCTTAAGTATGACAAAACTTGGAGAAAATAAAATTTCCCACACTTTTGTCTTTAGCTATAACTCGATATCTCCACCTGTTATCGAGATAAACCGTTATTTCCAAAAAAAAAACAGTTTTTTGCGATTATCTCGAAAACTAACGGGTTTTTGTTGACTGAATGTATGAAGTGAATTAATGAGAATGGCATTCTGCACAATTTTGTTTCTTTCCGTTATCCGTTATCTTTTACCGTTATTGAGATATTTTCATTAATATGTAAAAAATCATATGTTTGCGAATAATTTGCAAACTAACGGTTTTTCGACAAATCAGTTAAAAGAATAATTAAAGATGTTAACATTTTCTACATTTTTGCCATTTACCGTAAATTGATATCTTTTACAGTTCTCAAGTTATCTCAAATTTTGTACGTTTTTGATATTTTTGAATAAACCACGAATTTATTGGGAGGTCGTCTTAGGTTGACAACGCGACAGGGCTCTAGCGTAAAGTGCATAGGGTCGTAGATTTTGTAGAAGAAAGTTTTGTGTTGACCACAACTGATATTTTTAGTAATGTAGGTAAAACTTTGGTCTATCTGTGTTGGGACTGTGATGATCAGAAAAAATTCCATTGTCGATTTATATATTGAATTAGTTGGGATCCATATTTTAATAATTTAAATATTTTAATAAGCATTAAAGCCGGCCATACACTATGAGACTTGTTCTAAAACCATGTTGTACAACTAGTTGTGGCGGAGGCAAAATCAACAGGGTTTTGATTTTTGTCGAATCTAAAATTTGGTACTACAACCTGCCAACATTGCCTACAACCAAACCAAATTGTACAACAAGTCTCATAATGTATAGCCGGCTTAAGGCATTCATCCTTATGTGGATATTTTTGGATCCATTTGTTTGAAAATTTGGACACATAAAATTTTTGGTAGTGACATATTTGGTGTGGACGAATTCCGGTATGCATGCAGCACAACAATTTGACTTGAGTAGAATATACCCCGATTGCTCCAAACCACATGAAAATTATATGAAAAGGCGAAAAACCAGAACGCGGACGGGGGTATTAAACATGGCTTCACTATTTAACACGTTCGCGATCAATATATCACGAATCCGTATTTAAATCAACTACGTTTGTGTTAAAATCAACAATTTTCATGATTTCTAAAAAGTTTTTAATCAACAATGAGTCGTCCGTTGATTTAATCACGCTGATAGTTGGTTTAATCATGTTCGTCGCTGATTTAACCATGATCGTTGTTTTGTTGGTTAATCACGGAACGTAGTTGAATCAACTATTGATTTTTCTCTCCGTTTAATTGTGATCACAAACTAAGACTTCAAAAATCTAAGACTTTTTTTGAATTTAAAAGAATAACATAAGCTGGATTTTTCATTTACCGAGACATTCGTCAAACGAAGCTTTCATCAACTGAACCGTTCTTCTGTATTACTATTTGGATTTCTGGCGCATGTTGTAACAAAAATTAAAGTGTTAAGGATTTTTGTGGACATTTCATGTTTTTTTTAAATTTTAAATGTTACATTTTTAAATTTTAAATGTTACATTCTTGCTTTATAAATGTTACATTTTTGCTCCTTACATTTTTGCTTTATAATTTTAAACTTGAGATTTTTTAAACGATTAAATTTTTTAACAAAACTCAGGTATCTGTTGTTTCAAAGTTTTCTAATAGAAATTCGAATTTTTCGGCTATTATTTAACTTGTTGCAAATAACCAAAAAAGCTAAATATAACTTATGCTTATGTAAATAAGAATTCACAAAACTTTTTCAATCCCCAAAAAAGTACAATATCTTTAGATAAAGAGATTCAAAGTTATTGTTATTATTGAAATTCAACTGCAATAGCAGGAACTAGAAAAACATTTGGGCAACAGCAGCAGAGAAAAGTGTGAAATCAACATGAAAATCCAATTTACCTCGGAAAATTCTTCAAAGTGTGGTACAAGCGAACTACAAGATAAAGTTCGGAAAGTTTGAAAATTTCCTCTTATCTGATAAGGATTCGCTAGGCGACAGGTAAATTAAAATGTTGGTGAAAAAAACGAACCGTAACGAAGGAAATGAAAATAACTGGCGGAATTCGCGATTGGAGTTAGGGTGCAGTCGCTAAAGGGGAGACGGTGTGTCGCCAACTAGTGCCGTGCCTCCAAAATGAGGAAAATTTCGAGGCATCGTCAATAAAAAGTTTGAAATGTGGACAGAATTTGACCTAGTTTTCGTTTGTTGTCGTTTTCCAACTGCGTACGTGACAAGCATTTTTAGAGGCAATTTCACTTCATTTATTCTGACATCTCGGCGCAACAACGACAGAAGGAAAAAAAAATCATTTTCGACAGGACCAAGAATACAGAATGTTGTCCTCCCGAAAGCGACTACTATTAGGCGATTTATGATTGGATCGCAGACGAATGGCCTAAATTGCTGTACATATTCATCCTTTCCCATTTCAATAAAGTCAAAAGGATTCTTTTCGTATTTGAATTAGTTAAACAATCGATAAAATTACACTTAGATAAAATATAAAAGTTGAATATTTGATTTTCTAATATTTGCGATCGTCACGTTTGCCATTGAGGAAATTTACAAATATTTGGCTGTAATTTTCTTCCAACTGAACCCACCAGAAATTGTTTTGTAGAGTACCCGAAAAGGAAATTTTATCTGGGACTTTGGTTGTGGGAAAAATTATGCACAAGATATTCTAAATGGGCAAATATTGAAAAAATATGCCATGTGTTTGTTTATTTATAGACGGTTAAATTCTAATAGCGGTGACTCGGCATATTTACCGAGGGACAATAATGTTTAGTGACTTAATGAGAATCGCAAACATCAATATCGATAAATTCTCAGTCATACATTTGCCTAAACACCATTCGCGACAACAAAATCTAATTTTGTTTTTATTTAATTACAGGACACGAAAAACAGGAGAGTTTCATCAATTATTTACGGTCATATTTTTTTAGCGTAGTCTGAATTGTGAATAAATCTGAATTTCTACCGAAACAAAAAAATACAGTGAAAGTTTGCTAGAGTGAATAGAAAAAAAAGTTCCTGACAAAAAAGCTTTTGAAGCGTTTAGTACTTCCATAGAGTGAAAATAACGATATTTCATTAAAAGCATCGAGGAAGAATGTTTAAAAAATTGCAAACACAAAAAATTCAAAAAAAAGAGACTGAATACTCTTCAAAAATATAAAATTTAGAACCCAAGAGTTTAGTTTTATTTTTGGACTGATTTTTTTTAAATTCGATGCAGTGAACATTCCGATGGAATGAACAGCTTGTATTTTAATTATGCTCATTCGAGCAAACGTTGACAGTGTGTTTAAAAAATTGATTTTTTAAAATTTTTTCTTTTAAATTTTCCTTTTAAGTTGCACTTATTTTATCAATTTCGAATTCTTGGGCTTAAATGTATAAAAGGATTGTGTTCAAAGAAATTTTGTAAAAATTCCCGGTCTGAAAAGTTCGTAAAAAGTTTTTAAAAAATTTTGTTTAAAGAAATTTTGAAATTTTTTAAAAAATCATAATTTAAAATTTCAGAACAAAAATGAAAAATATTGTTCGACAATTTCCTTTGGTCGATTTCTATCAACTTTCAGAAAAGTAGCGTCCATATTTTTTACAAAAAATTTCAAGTCGCTAGCTCAACGCGTTCTCGAGTTATTTAAGTATGGGCGTACACGGAGCGGAGCAACTTTCGGTCATCAGCATGCCGCAACTTCACCAAATTGTGGGAAAGAAACGAGTTCGGCAAGAGGGGAAAAGTTGCCACTCGAAAAGTGCTCTTCTCGTGTTTTACGCACACAAACGAAGTCGCTCGTGTAGCACGTCAGCATGCATGTGTGTGTAATTTCATTGAGTCAGTCGGTGCTTAGCCACCGACTCGTAAACATATCCCAAATAAACAAGAATTGAATGCAAATAGTGAAATCTTAATTGCAGGTAGTTTTATTTTTCTGGTAGGTAGGTAAATAACAAAATAACCAGTCCTTATTCTTCGATTGTTGGCAGTTTCTATTGTGGCAATTGATGTTGCCTCGGTGCTAGCTAGAAAGGAAATGAGCTGGAAATACAACACATATATGAGAACCACACACACATGAGCGATCGCTTGTTGTACACAAGTTTTTGCTACTAAAAAGTGAAGAAGCGTGTACGTCGGAAAGGCATTTTGAGGACCAAAAGTTGCTGCGACGAGATGAAGCGTGTGCGTTGGCACTAAGATACGTAAATCAGACTGGCAGACAGGTGGACGGAGCTCCTCATAATTTTGCCTGAAACCGATTTTTTACTGATCAGAAGTTTCTACATGCCCCCGTTCTCCAGCCGGTCTCCGTCATGAATGCAATACTTTCTCTCTATAGAAGAGGAAAGTGAATCCATATTTTGAGAATCAAGGAATCAAATTTCAAGAAGCTAAAAGAAATTTAAAAAAATATGCACCGCTAATTTTTTAATAAATATGCACCTCTGCCTCTAAGGGTTATTAAATTACGGCGTGTTTCTTTAAATATTTCGGAGCCTATTTCTGGAAAAATTTTGACCGTGGTCCTTTTTTCTATAATTTTTACCCGCAAATATGTTCAAAAATTTGTAATTTTATCAAAAAATTATAATTTAAAATATCAACACAAAAAATGAAAAATATCTGTTCCATATTTTCCTTTAGTCAGCTTGCAGGTAAAAGCTTTTTACGTTACATTTCTTAAAAATAGGAGTCCAAAATTGAAAGTTTTACTACCTACGGTCCAGGGTTTCGTTTCCAAATCGGTTAAATTAATGATTTTTCTTTTCAATTTTTCAAATATCTATTCTCGGTTTTAACGAATTTCTCGGTCAATATACATAGTACTTGGCAACTATGATTGGCACACTGTTAATGGTGATATTTTTCTTTGCTTCGAAATTGTGTATATAGATTGTGTCATCGTGATTGCAATTGCTAATTCAATTGCATTTTTGTTGCAAAAACCAATCATTTAGTATCCTTGACCCTATCCTTGCATCCTGAATAGCTATGGGTTGGTTGAATTGGGTTCAATTCCGCTGAATAAGGATGAATCGTGACGATGTCCTTTCAAATGTTTCGTACTTTGACACAATACTCCTTGCAGTCATTTATCTCAGTGGACTAAAAGTTGATTGCATGCTTTATTTTACTTGAAATTTTATGGCATCCGACTTTTCTTTATGGGCAATCCAGTTTCCCATGGGTGAATTGACTGGACGGAGTTTCCTGCACTAGATGCGAATAAATTGGACGATATTAACCGGGGACCGACACTAGTCATAGTGGTTCTGTTTATGAACCCACTATATTTCTCCAGCTTTATCGAGTGGGATGCGACAATCTCTACTTTCTGTATCCACTTCACTCACACTTTGGTTATTTGGCAAACGTCCAATCGTTATTTATCGAACATTGGCCAATATCGAGAAATACACGAGTATAGATTCGTTAAATATTATACAGCCCCTTTAGTATACCCGACGTGAAGTAATTTTAAACCATGTGTTATAGGCCTATGTTACACACAGCAACTTTAAACCGATACACGATACAAAAAGTTGCTCGTTTGTGCTACACGCGGAGATAAGTTGCCAGAAACTTCTGTATATTACACAATGAGTGTTTCATGTGGGTGTGAAGTTGTGTGAAGAACGAACCCGTTCTTTGTGATTTTGTGCTTGTGTGCGTATTTTGTCGCCTTGTTTCTACTTTCGGAACTGGCGACATTAGCCACTGGCGACATAAGAAAAGTCGCCGCTTAAAGTTGCCGTGTGTAACACAGGCCTTAGACGCTTTATTGGGAAAAATGAATTTTACCACTAATATTTTGGGAAATTTGAAAAAATCCATGATTTTGGACCAAAATTTCTATAAAATATATTTTCGGCTGTTGATTTAGACACTTGCAATTTGGTAAAAATACAAGACATATTTCTCCTGGATAGATTAAAATATAGTTCAATTTTCAAACTTCTTTTTAGGAAGTTCTGGAAATATATCAAATAGGGTATATAGCATTCGCATTCTGGGGTGATTGTGTAGAACCCTTGTTGAGTTCTCACTTGTTTTTGTTGCTATTGCTTATGTTTTTGCTGCCCGTTGCCATCTCTGGTCCATGTTGTTGTGGTCCCAGGATGTGGTTTTGTCGATACAGCACTTTTGAAGTGTCCTGACAACGGTCCAAATCCAAATATGAGAGAAACCATTTATTATATGACGGCCCCCATTCTGTCCGTCAATGGTAATTTTATTTTATTTAAATTGAAATCGATTGTCAAAGAATATCATTTTCATTTCAATAAAATAATGCATTGACAGCCTACAGATGCTTGGTAAAGATATAAAGGCGGTAGAAAATATCTCATCATTTACAATTTCATAGGATATGATAAGGAACTCAAATCCGTTAGGCAGGGATTACAGGAAACGTCGAAAAAATATTATAATATTTTTATCCTTATATGACAATGTTGGAGAAAATGGAACCCTCTAATACAGATTTACATTTATTTATCCCAAGTAACAAAATAGGGCGTAAAGTGGTCGGGGCGACCATAAAGATTCGATGTTAAAGTCGCCACGACCACTTTACGCCCTATTTGGTTAAGTCCCATTTTTTTCAATTTTTAAACGAGCGTTTTAAAGATTGTTTTTTATAGATTTTCAATTAAAACTGCAAAGGACAGTCTGTGATAAATTCTGTTCCATGTTTTGAATTTATTTTTCGTCCTGGAACGATGTAACGAAGTAAAAACTGGAGTTTGTTTTACTCCTACTCTGTTGATCAGGAAATTGAAACTGGGTAGGCTTTTCAAGAAATAGTAGTCTTTATTTATTTTCATGGAGTACACCCTTGAGTATGTTTGCTTATGCAGGTAAATTGCTGAAGTAAGTAAAGTTCTGTTTTTGTCCTGAGGCCACTGTCGACATAAAACAAAAATAAAACAACACCAGTGCTTGTTTTTCCAGGTCGGTTCTCTGTATGTTCGTCCATGGTTGCAGATCAGTAATATTATGTGACGGTTTTAATGATTTCTTATGCTATTAAACTATTTTAATGAAAGTAAGCATTAAAGTGAGTACGTACCACCTGTAATACAATGTCTTTTTCCTTTTTTACAAGTCTTGCAAATGAGCAATGAGAATAGTGGAAAGTGGCAAACCATAAAACAGAAACTGGTATTTGTTAAGCTTTTTATATATATTTTTTTCGCTGTAAATGTCGCATTTCTTTCATAAATTCGGTTTCATTATGTTGTGAGAGAGCACTAGAGATAAGTCCACTTGCAGTCGGAAGTAATTTCGGTGCTTAATGTTTCATTGTGTTTACACCATTTTGATGCAAAAAAAAAATTCTTGCGACGGTTTTGTTTAATGGAGTGTTGAAGCAATGTGAAATGACAAAATCTCTTTAGATACCGGAGGGATATATTTTTAGATCAGATTTTTAGCAGTTAATAGTGCCGTATAATGTATTTTTAACGATTTTTATGACCTAGTTTAAATTTTTTTTAAATTGGTGTAAAAAACATTACCTAAGAAGCCGTTCACGGAGTTTCTTTAATTCCGCGAATTTTATTCATCTATCGCAAAATAAGTTCTCAAAATTTGACTTTACAACAGTTTCAAATAAAAAAAAAATATCAATAGAATTAAAAGAAAGCCTAATAAAAGCTGTGGCGAAAGACATATATAATTTTGGATTTTTATTCATACTAAAAAAGAAAAAAAAACTTTTTTTGGAGCTGTGTATCAGAAATAGCAGCGAGATAAATATTTATTTTATTTTATTTCTGATACACAGCGCCCCAAAAAGTTTTTTTTTCCTTCTTAGTATGAATAAAATTATTTTTCCCTTTTAGTACATTTTGTATTTAAATAGGATGAATACTAATGTTATGTACTTTTTAGTCTTCATCCGTGCCTTTGAGATATCCTTACGGACTTTGGAATCGAATTCGCCGACCCCAAAAATTCTTAGATGAAATTTTTTTCCGGAAAATTGAGGAAAAGATTAATCACGTTATTCTTCTAAGACCTTCCATTATCCTTACAGACTTCTTAACGTCAGACACGGATTCACCAACCCCAAAAACCCCCAGATGAGATTTTTCTCCGGAAAATTGTGGGAAAAGGATAATCACTTTATACTTACAGGACATTCCTTTATCCTTACAAGGTCGAAGTAGTGAAAATGGCAGATATAAACGATCCCTAAGATTCAAAAGTTTTCTCGATTTTTTTTCGATCAAAGATTTAAATTTGTCTACGAAATATTAAAGTAGGTAATGGAATTTATACAAGTTTTGGTGTGAAATCTACATTAAAAAAAAATGAAACATAAATTGTGAAAACTTTTAAAAGTGCATAAAATAAATACATAATTGCTTAAATCATTTAAAAAAATAAACACTTTTTTGCCAAATTTCAGTGCTAACTTGGTGAGAATACTCTACGACGAGAACGGTCCAGTCTATTTTAGGTTCTGAAATGCCGCTATTATTACAGCCGCTATATTATGAATACGACTCGATAGTGTGAACAATTGTTTCGTATTTCAAAAAAATCGTCCCTTTTTGCAGTTATATTCAGAAATTGTAGTATACAGTAAAAATTGTCGTCTTAACAGTTGTTCATAAAGACGTCATGGTAATTTCGCGGTTCCAAAACTTGGGAAGGGGTTACGATTTTTCCGATTTTTTGTATTGGACTTACATCACTCTCACACTGCCATGGGCCCCTCTATACCTTAAATGTATAATGTTGACAAAAATGGTCTTTCTGTAGAAATTCAGTGATCTCCTGTGGGATTTTTTAAGCCAAGAACTGAACTTTGCCACCCCTTAGACCATGTTCAGATTGGTTGAAATAGTCCGCCTAATTCTGACAGAAACTGGCAACATTAAGGCAAGGTGAGGAAGGCGAGGAAGTCCCACTTCCTCACCTTGCCTAAATGATGCAAGTTTCTGTCAGAATTAGGCGGACTATTTCAGCCAATGTGAACAGGCTCTTAAATCATATCTCTTAAGAACGCCCTTCGCTTGAGCCGTTTCCAGATATGTGTGAGAAAGGTAAGGTAAATGATATCATACTAATCATATCATACTCATACTAATATGAGTTGGTGTCTGTCTGTCTGTCTGTCTTTTCCTCTTTCACGAAAAAACGGCTGAACCGATTGACTTGAAATTTGGTATGAGTGTCTGTGGTAGTTCTGGTTCCAACATAGACCCATTAAAAAGTAGCCCGAGAGGTGGGGGAGCAAGGGGAGGGGGTAAAGTGATCTCGAAACTTAGCTCTTCCTTTATGTTACCCTTTCGCGGGGAAACTACCGAGCCGATTGGCCTGAAGTTTAGCTCCAACATAGACCAACAAAAAAAAAATTGAAAAAACTTAACCCGGCAAGCTAGTATTTAATGAAAAATTGTCAATTTTTTCAATAAAACGGAAAGACCAAGAATTTGTGCCTTGGAATCCGTCTCTTTTATTGATTGTGGCGTCGAATCTCAGAAAAAAAATCTCTGTTTACTTATTATGCACTCTGTTTACATTTTCGAGCAAGTATCACATTGCGTATATTTAGTGAATTGAACACCATCTGATTAATTTACACTATCGTGCCTGAATCGAATGTATTTTTTTCTAATTAGATTCACTAGTATTGAATTCGATTTTTTTTGAATATTTTGAAACCTTTGGTTTTGGCAATACTTTTTCACTCTCACTTTCAAATTAATCGAAATGAGTAAAAACCAAATTTTTCTTTATAAAAATTCGAATTCTAAATTTTTATGCTTTTATTCCTAAAAATGGTTGCCGCTTTTTAGTAACGAAATTACACGTTTTTGCACTTTGGGTCACAAATATAAAATTTTATGGAGTCGATTAAATTAAAAAAAAAGTGTGTACTACCCAATAATAATATCAGCATAGTAAAATTGAAATAAAATCGATTTTGCCGATTGAAATGGAATGAAAGGTAATAAAAAATGCGTATGTGTACCTTTTCCAAATGTGAAAATCGTTTCCGAGAATATTAAGAAATTGTCGAATAGAGGAGTAAAAATACCTGGCGAAAATTGCCAAAATGTCGATCAATTATCATATTTATTTGGAAAAGGAAACTGCTCTCATAATAATTTATTATAACGTGCTATCGGAAATTTGGTAAAAAGGGGAAAACCCTATTTTGCTGTAATTTTCATATATATATCTTGCCATTATTAAAATGTCAATAGTGTAGCAAGTTGTGCTACGAAAAAAATGATTTATACTTTATATTGAGTTCTCGTAACAACAAACTGCGGGAATGGAGGTATTTTGAAGATACCACGCGCACAGGAATAAAATTCATAGAAGCCAAAATTAACTGAAATATTTCCAATTTTGTGTTCGAACACACCAACAGGTGTCTTATGAACTGATAAACAATTTGTGTGGCATGTTCCATGAAATTTGTTGACAAACTGTCCAATTACGGGGGAAAACGAACCGAAAATCAGCAAAAAAAAAAAAAAATTATAGGGAAAAATGAATTTTACCACTCCATCAGGGTGATGATAAATCAGAAGAGAACGCACGTCTACCGCAACCTTGGAACATTGTATGGAGTTTTTTACGGCTGAATTTCGTGTTTCGGAATAGTTAAATGGTTAACTTGTACCCGCTAAATATTTGGGGTTGGAATGGAATTTAACTACAGACAGGAGTTAATGGAGCAAGGTGGTTGTAGGTGAAACAGGACAATTAAATAAACGACTCAAGCAGCTCTTGAGTGTATTTGTGGGGTAATTTGTGTGGTTATTCTGGAATAAGTGCCACTTCAACTCGTAAAATTACGATCGTTCGCCAGAAAGTCAATTATTCGTGTATAGGTAAATAATTTGTAAGTCCAAAGTGTTTCCATTAAAAAAAATGCAGAAAAACGGACATCCAATAAAAATTTATTATTAAATCACAAAATTGTGGGCCGGGAAAATTTTTGCTTCTTATTTGCTTGTAAACACATTTTGAAAAGAGCTGAATTTCGGTGATTTTTTTCAGTGAATTTTTTCGGTGAATTTTTTTCGGTATCTTTTACAGTGTATGAAAATTTTCTCAAAATTTTGACAAAGATATGTTCATAACATCACACTATTAAAGAGGGAGGTCTCCGGTAACGTGAGGGCGGTACTAAACTCCATACAAAAAACATTACGAAAAAGTCGGTCCAAGGAAGAGAAAAACTGCGGGGAAGGGGGTATAAAATCTAAAAAGCCTGAAATTAGCGTGACGCATTTTATGAACAGTACTTAAGGATTTTAAGAAAACCTTCTTTAATACTTTTTCTAAAAAATAAAAACCTCCGACCATATCCGTTTTTCCCGTGGCCATATTCGTTTTTCTCCGGCCATATTCGTTTTTTCCGGGCCATATAGATCACCATAAATTTCTTTGTAATTTTTCTAACCCACAATAGAGATTTTTCTGTATCCAAAATTACACTCCACATTCTCATCACATTTTCTGCTGTTGATAGGTACCCAAACCTTATAAATGTGGCAATCTCATCCATGGTTCGCAGTTTATGTAAAGTGTTACGAAATAAAGATTTTTGGAGTTGAAAAATTGGATGCGGTTGTTGTTTCATTGAAGAACAAAGAAAATAGCGTTTGAAATATTTAAAGTCTTGAACATTTTTATAAGTAGCTATGAAGACGCCCCAAAATGGCACCATTTTGCATGTGGACCTAAAAATACAAACTTTTTGCGAAATTCCCAGTACTTCAGACTCCATCAAACTTGAATTATAATTACGAATGCAATTAATTTGCAAATCTGCTGAACTTAGGCATATTTCAAATATTTTGAGGACGTAATAAAATTTTATTGCTTTAAATATTTTCATTTTGCCAGAAAATTGCGATACTTGTTTGTGAACGCGTAACAAAATTCTAATAGCCTTGGTTTACAAGAATAACCAATATTCTTATCGTAATTTGATTTATTAAGTTTTTGTTAATCAATCAGAGTGATTGGCATTTCTGACAGAAATATATAAATTCACTTTGTCTGTGGATGAAATGTTCTTAAATTCTTATGAATGCTGGGAAAAAAAAAAACGTTTTCTCTCCTTTGGGTTCAGCATCTTATTAACAAAAAAATATCTGATGTGAACAGCACATGACTTTCATATACAATATCTACGTTTTTGCACAATTTACCTGACGAATAAAATATTAATTTACATAAAAATATGAATTTTTATTTTACGCAATCTGAAATATCTCGATAACGGTAAAATATATTGATTTACGATAAAAGGGAAAAATATAGAGAATTTCAATACCTTTAATTCTGCTATTAATTTTTTTTTTCGAAAAAACCGTTAGTTTGCAAGCAATTCATAAAAATAATTTTTTTTAATTTTTAATGATAATATATCGATAACGGGAAAAGATAGCGAATAACGGTAAAAGAAAAAATTATGATCAACATTATTCTCTTCATCTCATACATTAAATGACCAAAAACTGGTATTTTTCCTAGATAACCGCAAAAACTGATATTTTTAAAATAACGGTATATCTCGATAACGGCTTGAGATTCGGAGTTCTATTAAAAGACAAAGATGTGGAAAATTTTATTGTCTCCAACTTTTATTGTACATAAGACTATTGAAAAACACGTAGTTTCGGAGTAAATAACAAAAAACAAAATTATTATTTTTCAAAAGCCGCCATTCTGTTACTTCCGGTTAACGGATTTCTACCAAAAGTTGATAGGATTGTTCCATTCCAGGACCAAACACGCCTGTAAAAGTCCATGACGCTAGCTCTATTAGTTTTTGAGAAATCTTGTACACAGACCGACAGACTAACAGACAGAAAGACTTTTTTGTGTCTTCAATCGACTCAGAAGTATAGCATTCAGCACCGAGACAATTTTAAGGAACCGGGTTTCGGTGCTAGAATCTTCGAGAACCGGGTACCCGGTTCTGGAACCGGTGCTGAAAATGTAAAGAAAAAATAAGAAATTACCAGTAAAAAATTGCAATTGCAACATTAAATTTAAGCCTATACCACGGAACAATTACTATTATAGAAAGGAAAGCTCTAACAAAATTTTTTGCGTTGGAAGCGTACATCCGAAAATTACGGTTAAAAAAATCACATTTTGATTGACTGTGGGTGGCATTATAAGAAAACATCATATTTGATTTTTTTTCATCGAGTGTATGACAGCATAAAGGAGAAGTTACACAGGGACTACATTAGCTTTTATTTCTGGTATACCAGCAAAATTGCTCGCTAAAAAGCCTGTGTGGACCAATCTGGTTTACCAGTTTTTCTGGTAAGACCGCATTGGTATACCATTTTCGTAGACAGCGCTGGTATACCAGGAGTGGAATTCCGTAACTTTAGAGCTAGCGAATACTACTTTTTCTTCTAACTCGATACAAACGCTTGAAGCAAGTTATGGAATATCACTCCAGATTTTGACATTTCAATTGATTAAAATGGCGGAAACGAAATTTTCAGGGAGCGAAATTATTAAATTTATAAATATTTTTCGCGAAAAAGAATGGTTGTGGAATTCAAAATCAAATAATTATCGAAGAATTGATTTGAAAAAAAGAGCATGGGAAAATATTACCAAAGAATTGAGTTTAACTGTGGAAAGTGTGAAAAAGAAAATGAAAGGAATTCGTTCGTATATCATATTTAGGGTTAGGTTAGGTTAGAGTGGCTGCCAAAAAGGCACACTTAGGCCAGAAATGGCCCATTGTGATACCACGCGAATCTTGACGATCCATTTCTCTATACCTCGAACCATTTGGAGCTTCTGATGAAGCGGAGTAGATCTGCAACGCTTGTGGCGCTTAGGTCTTCTAGATCGTTTAGGAAGAAACTACCCAAATGAGTTCTTCTGCGTTGAGCTAGTGCTGGGCAATGACAGAGAAGATGAGTTGTCGACTCCTCTTCGTCCACATCCCCACAGCTTCTACAAAAGTCGTTTGAGGGAGCTCCGAGCCTGTCGGCATGTCTGCCTATTAGGCAGTGCCCTGTTATTATTCCCACTACCGTGCTGATCGCATTTCTTTGTAATGAGAGGAGTCTACTGGAGCGTTTTTTGTCTAGCTTAGGCCAGATACATTTGGTGACGGTACACGTTCTCTCCCGTGTCCATCTCTGGTTTGCATTGTTTAGCGTTTCAGAACTTAGTATGAGTTTGCACGTTGCCAGAGGTATGCCTATACTCTCTTTTGCAGGTAGAGTTGGCGCAATCGTGCCTCTCCTAGCAAGTTCGTCCGCTTTCTCGTTCCCATCTATGTCACTATGTCCTGGCACCCAAACGATGTTGATATTGAAGTATTCCGACATCTCATTGAGAGATGCCTTACACTCCCGTGCCACCTTTGATGTGAGTGCGATAGATTCTAGGGATTTTATTGCCGCTTGGCTGTCAGTAAAAATGCTAATATCTCTAGATGATACAACATTATTTTTGAGCCACTCTGTGACGTCTTTGATTGCCATCATTTCGGCCTGAAATACGCTACAGTGATCCGGTAGGCGGAGGCATTGACTGATCTTTAAATGACCAGAGTAGATCCCCCTGCCCACTCTCCCATCCAATTTGGATCCATCTGTGTAAAAGTGTACTGTGTTACAGTTTTGTATAGTACCATCCTCCCATTGTTGCCTGGAAGGGATGATAGTGGTGAAGTTCCTTTCAAAGAACGGTTTGGATATAGTATAATCTATATTTCTCGGGACTTCCTGAAAATTCTTAAGAATACTGGAATGCCCTTTTTCAGTACTATACCATGTTAATGAGGCTTTTAGTCTTATGGCTGCGCGTGCCGCCATCTGCTTGCCGTATAGGTCTAGGGGAACCAAATGTAGAAGGGTTTCCAGTGCCTTCGTGGGAGTCGTTCTCAATGCTCCGCTTATGCACACTGACGCCATTCTTTGTATTTTCCCTAGCAAACCTCGGTGTACGGCTTTATCTAAAGCTGTCCACCAGACGATTACCCCATACATGAGTATGGGTCTGATAACGGACGTGTAGAGCCAGTGAACCATGTATGGTTTCATTCCCCATTTTGATCCAATGGCTCGTTTACACGAGTAGAGAGCCACTGAGGCTTTTTTAACCCTTTCCTGAGTATTCAATTTCCAGTCTAGCTCATATCATATTTAGCTTCGATATCATATTTATCCCGTAATGCTAAAAAGGGATTTACCCAATATTGTCTTCGTTTTTTTCAAATTTATCAAAAGTTCTTCTTCCTCCAAACATTTTAAAGCCAATATTTTGGCAATTTTAATTTTCTGTTCGCGGTTTAACGACATGTCAAAATTCAAAATCATACTGAAATGTCATACCAGAATTGGCCCACGGAAAAAAAACTAGTAGGCTATTATTTTTGGTGAACCAGCTAGTATACCAGAAATAAAACCTAATGTAGTCCCTGTGTAAGACAACAAATCAATTTCTATAGTGTAGTGCTTACTCTAGTGGAAGTTAATGAGGAAAGGTCTTATTTTCCATTCTAACATATATAATAGTTGTTCATAAAAAACCCATACATAAAAAACCCATTTTAACTTTACAGGAAATTTAATACTTTCTGTGAGCGCATATAAATCTATTATATTGTCGTTGTTTTAAAGAGACTTTGTAAAGAAAATGTAATCGGATGGCTTAATTTTGCATTAATCTTTTAATTTACAGTTATTATTAACAGAAATATGTACTTACAAATATGTATTTCGTACATATTCAGCAGCGAACGAACAGTATTTTGATATTTTAGCATGTAAGAAATTGCTTGCTTTCAGCACCGAAAACCGGGTGATTTTACCCAATTCAAACCCGGTTTTCGGTTCCAGAAAATGGCCGGGATTCCCGGGTACCCGGGTTTCGGGTACCCGGGATTGAATGCTCTACTCAGAAGTGCTCGGGAAAGGTGTTTTAGGCAAAATTAAGAGGTGGACATTTTTCATGAATACAATATTTTATTATGCTACGCATAAGAAAGTAAAAATTAAATGAATTTTGTGAGCAAACTTAATAAAAACTAAAATTTGGAAGAAAAAACTGCAAAATAGGGTTTAACAAAAGAGGCAAAATCTAATTGGAGTCATGTGAAACAAGACATATTTTACAATACTCCAATTAAAATTTGGTGTTCTGCAATGCTGTTTAAAATAATATTCTTTTCGCCTTAAAACTTTTTTTTAGTCACGACAATGGGGTCTAACGAATTTAAGAAAATTTCGTTTATAGCCGTGCATACTTTTACAAAAGTCGTTTAAGTTTTTCATGTCTTCAAGTCACCCCATATTATTTTGTATTTTCATTCAACAATGAAAAGAATCATCTAAATTCTAAGTATTTCCTTTGTTGTATATTAAGAAAATATATGGACATATAAATCTGTATATTGTAATGTCGCCAACATGCTTAGACAATAGGGGGCCTTGTTCTTAATAGTTTTTATACATGAATCATATACGAATAAAACTTCTTTTTAAGACAAAGAACTTTTTGATGATGGAATTTTTATGTATGAACAATTCTTCTTACATAGTATTGCCCACACCGAGAGGCCAATTTTATGTACACTAAAAGCTGAGAAGACAGTTTTTAAACATCCACCTCAGTCCAGTGTTTTTATCCATTTAATAATAATATATGAGATGATTTAAAAATTGGCAAAAAAAAATTTTCTTCGGTATAAAAGTGCACACAAGGCTCGCGACAGACGCTTTGGTACTTTGTCAAATTGCTTGTGGGGGTGGTAATATTGATATTTACCTAACTTTTTTTTGTCAAAAAAATCATTCGACTGGAATACCGTTATTGTTTTATTTGGCATTTTTCCTGGAATAAATATTATGAGCTGAACGTTTTAGAGACATTTTCTATATTGTCATTGAAATAAGGTGGTTAATATCTTTGTGTAACTTTGGTTCCTGGGTGACGGCTTCTTTTTCAATTTCATAAAAATGAAACGAATTAAATTCAGTAATTGAATTTCATCTCAAGTTTTATAGTATTTCTGTCTGTCACGAAAGTAATTTAAAAACGATAATATCTGGACTCGAATTGTTCATAGATTTTGGATCAAACAATTTGTTTTAAAAAGAATTAAAAACCGTTTTCGGTTGATGATTGTTAGGGGGATCATACGCCCTAGATTAGTCGGGATAGTTCGGGAATCAGAAACGAATGGTGCTGTTTGAGAGACTATTTCTTTCATTTCTTAATAGATGGTAGCAGCTTTCTCTATCGGCGCGCTAGGACGTGAAGTTCCGGGAGATATGTACCTCCTTCTTGAAAATATCTGATGTGATCAGCACATGGCTTTCCTTTCCGTTTCGGAACAAATATGTAAAAAAATATTTCCTTTTTTTTTATAGTTCCAGCCAGAGTTTAGGGGAAGACCCTTTAATGCCGAAGCACAGCTCAGGATGGTAAAATATCTCAAGAATCGTTAGAGATATGTAAAAATCGTTAAAGCTTTAATATTGGAAAATTTAGTTTCTTTC
The DNA here is from genome assembly GCA_964034945.1 of Chrysopilus asiliformis. Classification (NCBI taxonomy): domain Eukaryota; kingdom Metazoa; phylum Arthropoda; class Insecta; order Diptera; family Rhagionidae; genus Chrysopilus; species Chrysopilus asiliformis. The sequence goes on from OZ035961.1 coordinate 99,721,786, forward strand.
AATTTGATTACGTATTTTTTTTAAAAGCGCACAGTTTTCGAAAAATTTTCAAAAAATTATATTTTTCAAAAACAAAATCGGATGGGAGCTATAGTTAACGTTACTTTTTCAAAAGTTGATAGAAAACTACGATTTGCGTAAAACTTTTTCACGCAAAATTCCAAGTAAAATTTCGTAAAAGTTTTTCACACGAAATTCCAAGTTTTTAAAAAAAATCTGTTTTTAAATATCTCAAGAAACGTTCGAGATATGTAAACACCCTTGAATTTGATTATATCCACTTTTTCTCAAAAGCGCATAGTTTTCGAGAAATTTTCAAAATACTGTATTTCTCAAAAAGTACAATGGGCAATGTTACTTTCTCGAGATGGTCACCGGCATAAATACAATACTTTCCTTCTATAGCTACGAAGAGGATAGTAAAAATGGGGCGGCCTCCTTCTTGATGTCCCTCACTTATTTACTAAAAAACGATCACTCTAAATACACAAAAAATACCCTATTTCGGCTGGGGGTTGCGAAAAATATCTTTTTTTTTACACCTGCGGCGCATTTTTTCAAAGTTATTTTTATTTAGGGCGCATATAGTTAAATTATTTGAGTTGAATTTCCATACAAATCGTTAAAAAGTCTGAAAGTGTAGCTAATACAAATATTTGCTTGAGAACGCTGTGTAGTTATAGATGTAAGAATTGCGCGGCATTCTGATTAAAGAAAAATTTCACGATGCATATTTAGTAATTTCATCCCGAATTTGCTTTGCTTTGTTCCTTTGTGCAAGTAAGCTTTTTATACCCGTATGGTGAAACCAAAGGGTATACTAACTTTGCCTTACCGTTTGTAACGCCAAGATCCCGTCATCACACACAAAAATGAATTACACCAGTGTGTTTAGAATGATAAAAATAATTAATTTCTGCATGTCCGTCCGTCTGTCTGTCTGTGGCGCGGATTGCGGGCGCACGGATTGAGCTAGAGACTTGAAATTTTGCGCAGATTCATTTTTCGTAAAATGCGAGGCTAAGTTCGTTAATGGGCAAAAATGGACCATTAGGGGGAGTACCCCCCATACGAACGAAATCGTTTTTTCTGAATATCTCAAAAACGGTGAATTTTATCAAAAAAGTCCAAGAACAAAAGTTATTTAGGATATGATTCTACATAAAACTCCCATACATCAAAATCCGATTGGAATAAATTTTAAAAAACTAGATCCAATCTGTCCAAACCACTTGCAGATTCGGAATCAGCTACGTCAAATTATCCTAAAAAGGTTGTCAAATTTTTGGCAACACAAAAAAAGTAGTTTTTTTTGTCTGGTAACGTTATCGTTCAAGTAAAAACTTAATTAAAATATAATTTAAAAAAAGTGCAATTTAAATCCGTTGATGCGGAATGACAGCTGTAATGGAAATTCTCCATTTTAGTGCGATATAGTTCTTCAGCAAACTGCATAGATATGTATGATGACAGTTACGAATAATCCTGCATTCGTAATTTTCATCGCATTGTAAAAAGAATGACAAAAATGTACATGAGTACTTTAAAATTAAAACCGTGTAGCGGAATTTCCCAACAGAACCATTAGAACTTTAGGGATTCTTTTTTTTTTTTAAAAAACAACCTCGATCGATAATTTTCAACTCAGTTCAGTGTAATTCATCACTTATGTTTGTTTTTGACGGTTGATTTTTGTTGTTATACCCATGCAAAAACCATTGAAGCATAAATCGTCATAAAAAACAAATGTTCAATGGCAGTAGAGTGAAGCAATACCAGATAGACATGATGTTATGATGTCTCGTCGAAAATATGGCAAACCAAGCTAACAAAAAATCTTTTTAGATAATTCTGTAGATAGACAAAAAAGAAAAAAATGGTAGATAAAAAATGATGAAATGAATGCATGGAATACTCTGTTCAGTTTAGGTAAATCCCTAAAGTTCGCTACACACATGCAGCACTAGGGCAGTTGTAACCAGTTCGGCTATTGAAACTTCTCATTGGGCATGACACTGACAAAATACTGATATGAAGTGGGATGTTTTTTTTTATTTTGCTGATGACTGAGCTGCAAAATTTGTGCAAAGGTTAGAGCGAAGAGCATAAATTAGGAAAGCAAACAGTCAACAGAGAGTGTAAAGGGCAGATGAAGGATAATATCAGTGAAATGCATTTAAAAAAAAAATCAATATTGTGTGTACAGAACTTTGCGATGAAGTGGTATTGGGGAAAATGGAAAATCGCTTAAGGCTAAAGGTTTCCATTTAATAAGTGCTTTGAAGTGATTCTGAGAGTTCGGGTTCAATACAAACTTGCACAGTTGAGAGAACTGTATAATTTTCTTCACAAACTTTCTTGTTTGGTACTTAAAGTGCTCGATCAAAACAATGAAATAAAATTTTTTTTCAGGGATTTTTAAAATTTTTGTTCCTTTAATTTCTTTTTTCTAGGTTATCTTTTACTAAACCAGACAAAGATACAGTCGAACTTGGATAAGTCCGATCTCACGTTACCGTCCGCGGATCACACTTATAGAGCTTTCCCACTTACCCTAAGTTCCCACTTTTGTTCAGAAACGCTCGAACCAAACAATCCATCTCAGTTAAAGAGGTTCCCCACTTTCCCAGGTCCAACCTGTCCAACTATACTTTCGATTAGATTTTTTACTAGTATATTTACGCTAAATTGAATTTGATGTATGAAAGAGTTACCATGTGTGTAAAAATCTTTTGCTTTTGATGGGATTTTTACTTGTTAGTTTTTTCAGGACTCGAAAAATATCGTGGTATATATTTTTTATTTTTTATTTTATGAAAAACCGCTAATGTTAAATAAACCTATTGAATATTACAATAATAACAATTTTATCTAATTTTAAAAATGGGGGGGGGGGGGGGGGGGTATTGGAGAATGGTCCGATTTTGCCGTTCAATTTCAAATTTTAAAAGACAGACGGACAGACAGACGGACAGACAGACGGATAGACAGAAGGACAGACTAACGGACAGACTAACGGACAGACTGACGGACAGACAGACGGACAGACAGACGGACAGACAGACGGACAGACCTGCGGTTCTTTTCCCAAACACCCTGATGCAGTTAATTTTTGTGTCCGATCTTTGGTTCGATGTGTGACAAACGGTATACTAAATCTAATATAGATATATCATATAGAGTATAAATATTGAAGTGAAGTTAGGGGAATAATGAAATCAATATTAATGATTTTGGTCAATACTCTTGAATATTATAGTAATTATAATGGTATGATGCATGCCACATACAGTTAACCGTATAATAATCTTCCTATATTTCCTCACATGATAAATATAGTATTTTTTATTTCAAAATTCCATGTAATCAGTCATAACACATTTACTGCCCCAGTCTCAGTCACGCCCACTAACAAGTTTTAGTTACGCCTAATCTTGAGATATTTATGTTAAATTCTTGGTAGCCAAATGAGAAACTCTGTTAGGGCACGTGTAATGGCAGAATGGTTTTTTATAAAGTCACGTTAAAATTTAATTTTCCGAGGTTTTGCTTGTGAGGGTGGGATTAAAAATTTTGAGTATGGCAAGAAAAACACAAAATTGTTGCCGGGAAAATACATTTGCGATAGAAAATTCGGAAAAACAAAAGTACAGAGGAAGATGTTAGGAGCCTGACACTTTATTCCGCGAATTTTATTCTTCGACAATAAATTATGACGCAAAAGTCAGAAATTTATTCCTCAGAATTCGATTTTTTCATATAAAACGAATAAATTCAAATTTTGATAAAATCGCGGAACAAATTTTGAATAAAGTTGCGGAACAATTCAAGGAAAAATAGCAACTGTAAACAGGGCCTTATTCATAAATAAAGATTGACTTGCTCTATCTCAAGAGCTTTACGAGCTAAAAAAGATGTTACCATAATTTCTTGCCTTTTTTGACATCAGCCACCATCGTCCAGTTTTTTCACTTTTTTATGAAATTTCACACCGTCCTCGATCCTTTGTCCATCAAAATACATGACTTATTTTACAGACAGCCCCTGACTCTAAAATCACTCGACCGATTGAGATGAAATTTGGAATAGTTTTTTTTGATACAAGAACTCAAAGGAAAGACATAAAATTTCTTACAAATCATGCGTTCTTGCCTTGCAATTTCTGAAACTTTTCACTTTTGCCATGTTTTGTACAGATTTAGACAAAAACTCATTAACACACTTGTTTCCTTAAAAAATGTAATCTTCAGAAATATTTACTTATTTATTAAAAAAAACCGAAAAATGGCATAATGCCTTGTAAGATTATAGTATCTATAGTATCTACAAAAAAACAAATTTTGGGTATTAGGTAATTTTTACATCAGACTAAAACATTTTATACGCGCTTTTAATGATACAAGACTTCAGTTTCTATACTTTTGGTAACTGAACGATTCTCGGGGGAACACGCGATATCAGAAAATTTGTAGCAAGTAGGAAAGTAAAAAGCATTTTCCACCAAAGAAGCTCAACTGAAAAGCATTAAAATTTAATCTCACATCTTGTATCCATCGCTATCTACGCTTAGCCCATTAATTACTGAAAATTATTTAACTGGATTATGTTAACGAGACATAAAAGTGGTTCCCGTAATATCTTTTCAGAATCTTTTTTTAATCTCCTACGCAAACAAAAAAAAATATCAACATTTTTTTCCCTGTTACCCGACAATGGTGTCAATGATCGAATCCTCTAGTTCCAGAGGCACATCGGGACAGAGAGTGCAAGAAGGTGAAAAAGGTGAAGGTGAAGCTACATTATCGCAAATAACATGCCATTATTCGACACTGATCTATATTTACGGCAAAGGATTTGTGTACTAGTCGCATTTGACGGCGTAAGACCCTGATATTTTGGTCCCCGACATAATACCCAGGAGGAGTTGGTGATTTGACTGGCATAAGAGGTTTAAGAAGGACGTTCGAATGGCGGGGATGTACTATTCGGTTTAGCGATAGAATCTCGGCTCGATATCACATTTGGGCGTGTTGAACAAGTCGATGGCACTATAGGGACATGTTCAGGATTCAAAGTTGACATGAATCTCCTTTAACCCATTTATTTCGTTAGGGGGCAGGGTCAAAATCATCTCTTTTTTCAGATCATCTTATTTTTTTGGCATTTACTAGCACTTCGCGTGACAATCAACCCTTGGGAATATTATCCTCGATATTTGACACCATTCCATCTCATATATGGTGCATGTAAAACCAGAATTTCATGATGTCTCCATACTTTGCCATATATGGATTTATCCAAAGTCATAAAATCTGATTACAGACCGTTGAATCCACTACGAAAGGCAATTTCGGGAGGTTTTCTTCATTTTTCAGAAGAGGAAAACAGGAAAATAAATAAGGAAAATTACAAAAGATGGCAGATGGAGAGGATATAGAAATAAAGAAAAAAAATCTTTGATATTCTGTTTTGAGATTACGAATTTTTCCCACTACGCACACATGGTTTTCATAGGGTAGTATTGATGGTTTTGCAGTTGGGAAAAATTTAAAACTTCCGAATGAAATTTTTATTGATTCATAAAAGTTTGTGAAATACAGGGAAACTTTCCTTGCTTGAGAAGCACGCGAATAAAAAACATCTGAAAATCTCGTAAACTTTTCGTCAAAATCACTTTTTACTGATTAACTTTTTTTGGTTTGTTTTTCTGAATTGATTTTTCAGAAAGATTTCCTGAAATCTTTTTCTTTTCATTTGCTAACCTTTTCAATGCTCTTTTTTTTCATCGTGGATTTTTTTTGCCGCATTTTTAATTCCACTATCATAAACTTTTTTCCAACCAAGGTCACAAAGTAACCGAAGTAACAAAATTACCAGTTGCTAATGAGTTGCTCTTGCAACTCTTTACAAAATAACTCGTTTGGTACCGTTTTTTACTATTTTTTAACTCACACTGCACATTAATGATTTTGAACCCAGCGACTTTGTTACCAATTCGCAACGATCGGTTGCAAATGAGTTACTTCCGCATTCTGTTACAAAGTTACGCAATTTCAACCGATAATTTGTTATCAATTTGCAACTCCTAGGTTACCGTTAGCTGGGTTGAGTTATATTTGTGCTACCGTAACGTAATTCAATCTGGTTACATGGGCTCGCAGAACAATCCCAAACAGATTTTTGCCCCTTTATTGTGTTTGGCCACTCAGTTTCTTAAATATTTTTTGTCAGGTTTTTATTTTTTCAATTTTTTGAAAGTTTTAACGGTTTTGATTCGGAAAATACAATAACTATTTTATTTTATTCGCCGTTTTTAAATAAAGCAGAATGTACACTTTACAAGTAGGCTGTCACACACTCTCTTTTCTGGAGAAGAAGAAGGTTCCTGCAGTAGGTAAAGTTGAACCGGGTATAAGAAATTGTCCAAAAAACAAAAAAAAACTTTTCCTTACATCATAATTCGATTGGATTAATCCGCTCACCTCATTCTCCTTTCCATTAGAAAACATTTTGTTGGTTTTTTTCGGCCCACCTCGGCGTCATTTAAAACGAATAATCAAGACCTTGCCTCTTGCGCCCCAAATATTTCTGGGGCCCCCCTTTCCGCCCCCCTCACCCAAACGACTAAGCTCCCTTTAGTTACGCTATTGTCTAAGTCTCACTGAAAAATTTCACAGGCTTGAGTTTAGCGTTTTGCAAGCAAGGTTAAGATTCACAATTAAAATGCAGGTAATTTTTTATCTTCCTTAAATTGCAACCTAACCCGAAACTGAATACTTTACCCTATAATTATATGAATGTTAACTTCAGCGAATACTTGGTTGTACAAATATAATATTAGTCAATGTCGACATTTTAGTCGATAACAAAGCAGCATTTAAGCTGAAAGTTGGCTGGCTCATAATGGAACTGATAAATGATTCTCAGGATTTGGCCGCAATGGAAAACCTCATGTTTTCTTGGTACGTTTCCGATTTTTTCTCCAAAAGCGGATGCTTTAGATGAAGATGATTGAGTTGAGAGGATGATTTCCAAGGATAATGCCATACAGACAGTGCGCTCAAGTATGACAAGCAGTTTAAATTGCTATCACGAGTGATTCTTTTTTTTTTGCCGTCTTTTCATATTTTTTGTTATAAAAATATCTTACTTTTGTGTGGAAGATTTCGGTTTTTAGCAATCGTATTTGTTGTTAATTATCACGAAGTTTTTACCGTAACCATATTTACATACGTGACTGAGATCATTTTCTACAGGTATATTCAAACAGATTGTGTAATTTTCTTCTGCTTAATTATGCCGCTATTTGTGAAAGTACTAAATTTGGGATACACATCTGGTTCGCATAAAAGTTTTTCAGACTTGATTGTCCAGGTCGTAGCGAATTGGAAGCCAACATAACCAAATTTTATGTTCCTTTCCCTCTAGAGATGTTTTTAGGAACTACGAATTCACATTCACCAGCAAAAAGGGTAATTTTCAATTCATCCTGCGGATCCTGGAATCCATTTACAGAAAATGTTACAATACCATAGTCACGTATGGAATAAGTTGATTGGATACAGTCTAATGGCATAACCAAAACTAATTTGCATATACGTTCGTATGAGTGTAACACGGCACGGTAAAGGATTCCAGTTCGACTTTATATATTATATTCGTATTGGACACATTTCAGTTGATCAGGTGAAGTCTAAGGCGAAACGGGTGCGATCCCACCACTTTTTTATATATAGAGAAGATTGTAATAATGTTTTCACATCCAAAATTTCGTTGTTAAAAGTCCTTTTTCAGAGATTTTTAGAATATAAGAAATGTAAGCTAAAGGAGCCACGGGCATATTGGGGCAACAAAACCCTGCGACCCCTTATCAAGGACCAATGTGTTCGAATCCGTTGAAGATGAAGAATGTTAAATGAAGTCCTGAAAGGGATTGCTAAGGATATAAATGAGAAGTCGACGACGTGTCTCTTTTGGGGTTAGGCGGTTGGTTACCAGGGGACGGATACAAAGTCCCAGAAATAAAAATTTACGAAGAGGATAAAGTTTTTCCTTTTGACATGTGTGTATGCGTGTTTGTGTGGGCTGGAAACATGCTTATTTCTTGGGTATGCAGATTAGCTTGGTAACATCAACATTGCTGTCAAATGGAATTATGAAGGTATGAGGGGTGGTGGATAGGTTTTGGGGTGTTAATAAAATTTTAATCAATTTCTAAGTTGATTGGGGTTTCGCTCCATAAACGATGAATGAATGGGTTTCGCACATCCATAAAACTTTGTGTGCCTGTTGAAAATCTAGAAGTTCATATATTTATATATTACTTTTTTATACAAAGTATAAAAACGTATTGTGTTCATGAAAAATGACAAAAAGCATTTCTCCAGCACTCCTAAGTCGATTGAATCATTGTTAATAAAATGTCTTTCTGTCTGTCAGTCTGTTTGTTATGGCGAGTTTCACGAAACTTTTAGTGGCTACTAAATCGAGTTGGTAGGCTCTTTTAGCTTAAAATTCTCCTACTTACCCGATTTAGGGCTCGCTAAAAATTTCTTGCAAACCACCATTAGTCTGTCAGTTTATTCGTCTGTGTACAAGATTTCTCAAAAACTACTGGAGCTAGAGACATGAAATTTTATAAAAATGTTTGGTCCTCAAATGGGACGATCCCATCAACTTTTCGTAATTTCGCTTTTCGCGGTTTTTCAGTAATCTAAAGCAGTGCTCCGCAACCAGTGTGCCGCGGCACACTGGTGTGCCGGGAAATGATATTAGGTGTGCCGCGGTAAACATTTCAAAAAGCTATTTAATAATTCTTTCAGGATTTTTTTTTTAAATTTTTTCATTATAAATATTTTATATACAAATTTTTTTATATTTTCTTTTGTGGTGTGTCCCGGATTTCCAGAAAAAAAAAATTGGTGTGCCGTATGCAAATAAAGGTTGCGGAGCACTGATCTAAAGTATAATAATGAAATTTCCTATGGAGTTCTAGTAAAAGATAACATTTTTTTACTAGAACTCCGTATAGTTTTCTGCAGTCTTTTCGAGAACTTACGATTTTCAGATGGGTCAATATCTAACGTGACGAAGAGAATGACATTCCCACATTTTGGCCTTTTACCGTTATTTGCTATATTTCACCGTTATTCAGATATTATCATTAAATAAAAAATTGTTGAAAAAATAATTAAAGATATTAAAATTTTCTACATTTTTGCTTTTTAGCGGAAATTGATATGTTTTACTGTAATCGAAATATTTTCGATTTGCTAAAAAAAAATACATTTTAAGCTAATATTTTATACGTAAATTTAGTATTAGAAAGTCATGTGCTGTTGAGATCAGATATTTTTTGTAATATGTTTTCAATTGGATGCTGGTTGAAGGAAGGTTTAAGTAATTTGAGCAAATTTATTTAATTTAAAGAAAACACAATGTAGCTGATGTGAATACGAATTTATTAAGTCATTTTACATTTACCGTCTTCACGCGTCTTCAAGAGAAATTTTAAAAATTTGTTTCGACTTGCATGAAAACATTATCTCCTTTTTATACCCGTATGGTGAAACCAAAGGGTTTACTAACTTTGCTTACCGTTTGTAACGCCAAGATCCCGTCATCACACACAAAAATGAATTACACCAGTGTGTTTAGAATGATAAAAATTATTAATTTCTGCATGTCCGTCCGTCCGTCCGTCTGTCCGTCCGTCCGTTCGTCCGTCTGTAGCGCGGATTGCGGGCGCACGGATTGAGCTAGAGACTTGAAATTTTGCGTGGATCCGTTTTTCGTAAAATGCGAGGCTAAGTTCGTTAATGGGCAAAAATGGACCATTAGGGGGGGTACCCCCCATACGAATGAAAACTTTTTTTTTCTGAATATCTCAAAAACGGTGCATCATATCAAAAAGTCCAAGTACAAAAGTTATTTAGGATATGATTCTACATAAAACTCCCATACATCAAAATCCGATTGGAATAAATTTAAAAAAAATCTTATTGGAAAGTTTGACTTCAAAGTGAAATTTTGGTGCAACTGTTCGAATTTTGATACGAATATCACCATACGGGTTTTCAATAATTGCCAGATTGGCAATTATAGCTTTTGTTATGTTTAGTTATTAACATGTGAATTGTCGCGGGGTGGTGCTAAGGGAAGGGGGAAAGCAAAATAACTCTATTAAAATAGAACCAATTAACTGATTGGCTTCAGATTTTTGGTAGATATTAATATTGTTGGGAGTGCGTATCAAAAAAAAAAATTGTCGCGTGGGTGGTGCTAAGGGGACGGGGAAACAACAAAAAAATGCTTTTAGATAAAACCCGGAGGACCGATTTGCTTCAAAATTTCTGTCTATATTCCTCAATTTATATAAATATATTATTTGGTAAATCAGAGAATGAATTATTTTGAAAATTCAATTTGATGAGGTCAAGGCTTTTATGTAGTAAGTCAAAATTGAACAGAAAAGTTTAGTAAATCAAAACTCAACAGTCATTGCTGCGAATCAAAGTAAATTAAATAATGAAAATGCTTTTCCTTTTCATATGGAAAATATTGAATTATTTCAGAGGTTATCAAAAGAAACATGATGAAAATGCCGGTCGACTCATTCAAATTTACCACAATTTCTTTTCGCCAAATCATTTAGAAGTTGACGTAATTTTTATTATGTCGGCAGTTTGTGATTTCGATCAAAACGCGATTAAAAGAACAATCTGAAGGACTCACCTGCTGCTCTAGCCTCCTTGCATGCCTCATACATGTCTGCCTTGATTTCTGGATTGTCATCTGCTATTGTCTCGCCAACTGTCACAAAACGTTCAACTGCCAAGTTAACCGCTTGTCCGACACGGCCAATTGCCCGCATCGTCCGTTCAGATGTCGCATGAGGTCTTTCGGAGCGATGTTGAACCAGTGTAGATATCTGTAAATGAATAAAAACGTAATATATGTGAAAAAAATGTAGACAAAAGGATCATTTATTGCACATAAAACGAAATGGTATTTTATACGAAAATTCATGTATGGTTTGGGGTAAATTGAAAATCCGGAGAGTCAACAAAGTGAAATTCTTTACTTATAGAAGCTCTACTATCTAATCCGGGTCCGAATCGCTGGGGAAACCCGGGGAAATTCACAAAGACCAGAACTGCGAAGGATATCTAATCCTCAATCCTGCCTCGATGGGAAAAACATTCCAGACATGATGGCGTATTTACACAAACAAATGAGGGTCCATTATTGGTCTCCATGGAGGATATGTCCAAAGCGACCGACATACTCGATTTTGCATGAAATTGGGATTTGAGAATTTTCCGGCTAGTTCTATTTGATTTTCACTTTTTCCAGTAATTTGTTTTATGGCAAGGACATACAAAGGCCAATACGATGGTCCGTTCCCATCGTTTATTGTGGAAATCCCTTTTCTGATCCCTTCCTCAATGTGTTTTACTCTCACTTTTGTTAGGACTTCACTTATTTATGTATGATTAGAGGTTTGCTTAAGGAAGATTTCTTTTTGCTTTCTGCTTGAGGCGATATTAAATTTTTGTCTAAGATTCTATGTATAGCCCCTACGAACAAGTGTAATCCGAACCGAAAATTTTATATGTATATGAGCCTATAAATAGTTCTTACTTCGTACTTTTCATGGAAATCTCGTCTGTGTACAAATTGTGGGTATGATGGACACGTGTAATTTTCGGTTATGTTTTTGATTTGTGCATGCAACAGGAGTTTAACAATGTTTGGGTTCAATAGAAATCCCCCAGTAATATTGTTTAATATTCAATTGCGGTGGAAGGATTTCTTTTTAAACCTTTCGTAATGAAGGTTGATTTCCTCGAGCATAATTTTCTTTGTATCGCGAAGTCTATGTTGCTATTTTTAACATAGTTGAAATTTGATTGCCAGTACAGGCTTTTTGAATACTCGTAGTTAAAATTCCATAGCTCTATCTTTTGTAGTTATCTTAATCAAGTCTACCAAAGTTACTTCAAAACAGCAATTCTCTAGGACATCTTCTTAAATATGATTTTGAAAAAAGGAAAAAGAGGTTTTGTTTTACATACAAGAAAGGCGCACAAACCCTTTGAAAAATCGAAATTAGGACGAAGCTCCGCAGGTGTGCTTGAATGGGTGTATGTGTGTAACAAAAATTTCTAAGATTGGTCCCTACCAAAAAGCTCGAGCCGATTTGAACGTAGTTTTGACACAGAGCTTTTATAAGAACAGAGGTTCAAATCATATTGAGCAGCAAAAATATGGCGTGAAATTTGGGAATTTATCATTAGCTCGAAAGCTTTACGAAAGCTTTTTTCTGCTTGTGCTAATGATAAATTCCCAAATTTCACACCATATTTTGCTGCTCAATATGATTTGAACCTCTGTTCTTATAAAAGCTCTGTGTAACTAGTATGTTGTGGAAATACCTTGTAAAATCGCAAAAATCCACTGGTGAAGCTACAGTATAGACAGCTTAGACAGCGTCTAGTCGATTTTAAACTCATTAAGTAAACACTTTTTCAAAAAATTACATAAATTGTTGCATTTAAAAATGATTTTGAGATGATGAAAAATGTAAATACAAAATTAAATTTATTGCGTATCCTCAGGCGTATAACCCTTAACGCCTGAAGACAGACAAAATTACGTTTTTCTCTGAGCTTTATAGCTTTGAACCTAGACGAGCTTTTTCCTGTCTTAAATTTTCATGGTGGCGAACGAAGCGAGTTCAGATTTTTGATGTTGTTTTAGGAGATTCACTAGACTTGATAATTGGAGTGTGGAAATTTGAAATTATCTTTTGGGGCTTGTTCCCAAAATATTTTTTTATAATCCCAGATACAAAAAAACAACAACTGTAACCTTTAAATATGGAAGTATTGCTTATTGTTTGAGCGTAAACAAAAAATTAAATCACACAAATTGCTTAAAAAGATAGAAAACAAATGAAAAAGTACTGTCGATAAACACAAATTTGAACAGTCCATATTCGAAGAATAGTCATGATTGACCACACTGGAGTTGTTAAGTCGCTCTAGTCTTTGATTAAAGAGAGATATTCAAGAGTCGTGGGGTGGCTTCATGTAACTTATTTTCGATGGATTGAGTAGTCTTGAGTCGACCAAAAATCATTATACAGGTCGACACTCATTCTGGTGCACACGATATAAGAGTAATTTAAACAATTACCAGATAAACAAATAATTTTTACTGTGATGTTTAATTTGTGTAGTACTTAGTTGTTATTTGTTTTATCAAAAATCTAGCAACTTTTTTAAAATTTATAAATGGCGCCTCAATATGCTTTACTCACGTACGTGAAACAAAACTGTAAAACACATTAATTTTTAGTTAAAAATTTTAAATTGTAGTTGCTAAAAACATAATTACAATCATGTCTCTATAAACTTTAATTATGCATTTATTCTATTTTAGTGTCCAACAACAAAATATAGAGACAAATTCGTGTAAAAAAATGGTTTTAATAAAACAACTCCTAATACTTTTATTACCACGTTGTGCCATTTTTTATTCTCCTTCATAGTGATATTAAGGAAAGAGCTATTCACATATAAGCACTTAAGTGTGAATAAAGCGCAAAAATATTAAATTGAAATAGTCATCATTTTGTGCAGAAATTTAGCTTGGCATAAAATTCATATATTGTTGTTTAAGGAGAAGGAAAAAAATGAGAGAGGATTTTTAAGCACCATTCTAATATTCTACTTCTATAAGAGTTTCTATATGAAATTATGGTATAAAGGCCTAAATTGTGAAAATATTTTCACTTTATATTTCTTTTATTTCACTGTAGATTTGTTCGCTTGAATATTTGCCTGTGGCAGTTTTTTTTCTCTTTATTTCTTTTATCATATAATGCTCTCCGTACTTGCACGATGAATTTTAATTCTTAGTTAGAAATTCTTAGACTAATATCTATAAATTGAGACAAGACAATATGGCTAAGAAGAATAACTGGCTTTTAGAAGAATATTACGAGTATCTACTCGTATAAAGGCAAAGTAAACACAAAAGGGGCACAATATTAAATGAAATAAATTTACTCGGATAAACTGGCATACCGAAATTCTTTATTCAATTGTTAGCTTGTCGCCAAGGACGAATAACTTTCAACTAGATTGGGAGAAATGAAGGCGGAAAAACTTGGCAGTGGAATATAAGGCAGTGCATTGCAGCCGTATTGTGATTGCCAAGTGAGAAAACATTTTTCGTGAGAAAATTGAATAAATGAGTATTCTCATTATTTGGTATTGTGATCTCAAATCCATAAGAATTTCACCGTGGAATTTCTCACCTGAAATGTCAAAAAATCGGTCACCTATTTCGGACGTGGAAACGAAATGAAAACTGCTCTTATTTGGATGAATTAAATGAGAGAAAAAGCAGTTAGTTTTAATGATATTTTATTCGAGAATAATTGAAATTGCAGAAGAAAGTGACTACCAGATAGAGAGAAGCATAGATTTTATGTATGAAACTCGAGATTTTGCGAATTCACGGTTTGAAGGCAGGGCGCCTTAAAAAAGGGAGAATTTAATATCTTTCTTGAACAGTATCATTTTACGAAAACGATATAGCGCGATGCACTTATTCTCAATATTATGTTTTTTGCTTAGATAGAACTTACGAAAGGGTTGTTCAGCGATGAAGGTCATTTTTGCAAAATTGCCGCATATGGAGTGAGAAAAATCCACAAGAGACCCAACAGACTCCATTACATAAAGAAAAATGCACCGTTTGGTGCGGTTTACACGCTGGTGGCATCATCGGACCTTATTTCTTCAAAAATGAGGACGGAGCTCGCTTTACGGTCAATGGAGATCGTTACCGCACCATGACCAATGATTTTGAGTTTGAAAATCTGGATGACATTGATCCGGACGAGATGTGGTTTCAACAGGATGGCGCTACGTGCCACACGGCGACCGCAACCATCGACTTATTGAAATCAAAATTTGGGGATAACTTCACTCAGAAAAATGTCCAGGTCAACTTTTTGTCAGGTTAACTCTGACCTTACAGAGGTGTCTGTAAGCCAGCTAGCGGTCAGAGTTAACCTATCTAAGGTCAACTAGTGCAGCTCCCAACGCCCTACTTCACCTGCTGGTGGCTTAATTTCAGAATTTCTCCGACCACTCAGTTTTACTTGCCCACATGCAGGCGAACGCGCGCCTGTCCGAGGCCAATTACGCCGTATGTAGGTCGTCGAGTTAGCCTCCATTTTTCTGAGTGTTGATTTCGAGAAATGGACCTGTCAATTGGCCTCCAAGGTCGTGCGATTTGACACCTCTCGATTATTTCGTGTGGGGCTACGTGAAGTCAGTGGTTTATGCTGATGAACCAGCAACAATTGACGCCTTGGATGCCAACATTATTCGTGTTATTCGTGACATACGGCCAGCAGTGGTCGAAAGAGTGGCCCAAAATTGTACGTCCAGAATGCGCTTCGTCAAGAACAGCCGCGGTGGCCATATGCCCGAAATCATTTGAATAGTTAATACCATGTATTAATCTTTCGAATAAATAAAACATTTTGATTAAAATTTAATTTTTTGTGTTACTTTTTAATATTTGGACGAAGGACGTTGATTTAATCCTTCATATTGTGCCTCCTTGGTGGAAAAAATACCAGAAGAGAAATGAGGCACTTAAGAAAAACATTTTCATTTGTTTCCTTCTACCCAATCTCCAATACTAATCGCTTAAAAGATTCTCATTTATTTCTCAAGTACTGCCATAGTTAAACTATAGTTAGGAATCGTAGGGCTTTTTCCGTGTACCTACGTTGGAGTAAAGATAACCGATATACTCTGGACGCGGTTTTTCTTTCTTTCCTATGCGTAAATTACCAACAAAACACAACACATGTAAAACCTAGCCATATTTTCATACACCACCAACACATGCAATTTTCCGACAGCGGGAGATTGCATGTGTTGGTGGTGTATGAAAACATGGCTAGGTTTTACATGTGTTGTGTTTTGTTGGTAATTTACGCATAGGAAAGAAAGAAAAACCGCGTCCAGAGTATATCGGTTATCTTTACTCCAACGTAGGTACACGGAAAAAGCCCTACGATTCCTATCTAGGTAATCTATGGTACTGCGACGAAACGAAATTATCTAATTATATTTATAGGTCTAGGAAAATTCTGGGAAAATGATAAAATTGAAACTAATAGCCGAAAGGAAATCGTTTTTCTCCATCATTGGAACATAATATGGAAATGGAATGAAACGGAAGTGAGTTGTCGGTGATTGAGATGGTCCGCGTGGACTCTATTGTAGCATGAAACTAAATCTGGCATATGGTGGGAGGATTAAAGAGCTCAACATTTCCATTTGCGAGTATTGCCTCTGATGCCCACATTGTTACGTGTTTAGTATACAGTAATCTCCCAGCAATGTAGGAGGTAGAGTGATCCAGTGTTAAACCACCCCCTGTAATACAGTTTTCCCAGCAACAGGGAGAAACTCAGAGGAATCCAAAAGGGCAAAACAAAGAACAGAAAATTGTGAAACGATTCAAGGATGTTACAGAATCGGGGGGAGTGAGCCACTCACGAACAAAGTTTTAGTCTCGTGATATTTTCGTTATGCTGCCAACATGCTTTTAATTTCTGAACACGGAATCATGTTACGTACATTGAAATATCCCTTTCTCTCAACTCCATACGTTTGCTGGCTGCATTCAAGGCATTAGTCACATACAGAGCGGGTGGTCTTCTTCAGCTAAAGGATTATGTGCTAATTCTACTAATTGAGGGTTTGCTGGATTAGAACTTTCCCATTAAGACTAAAATAACCACACAATGGTCATGATGGCTTGAATGTTTCTGATGGATAGATGTGGATGCCATAGAACTTTCACCCAAAAACATAAACGCCAAATCCAAGGTCGGATTAATCGATTTCAAAGTGTCACAATGTGATGACAGGTTAATTAAAGACATTTTTTCAGTATATCTCTCTTCACGTTCACATCATCGAGTGTTTCCAAACGTTTTCAACAGAGTTGAGGCTTTATTTCATCACCTTTCATGTCCATTGGTTGGTTAGCTATTAGCAACTAAATTGTTGGTATTGTTGACAGGTATCAGAGATTATGGATTATCATCCATATTAACTTTTGACTTATGCTGTCTGGCCTTTTGACTACTTCTTGCAGGTATATTAATTACACGTTTTCTTATCTATATGCCCGTGGCGATATCTATGTTATTTCTAATTAGTCATCTATATATCTACGTAAAATACCGGGGATCGTCATGTGGTGGTTGAACATGAAAGTTTGAAATATTTTTAGCTTCATGGTGTTGAGCGATTTAATAGTGGAAGCTGCCCTAATTCAGTGTCACTTTTTAAATTTTGAAGCTTTTTGTATGGTGGTACAAATATGATTTAAAATAAACACGAAGAAATCAAATTTTCGTGGCATTGAAAATATGCTTTTCGAAATCTTACAGCAAATACACTCAGTTCATAACCATCTTTGCCTGCCGACCACAAACCAATTGTTATTCATTTTTTTTACCCAAGTAAAGTAACTCTAAGATTTAAATGGAAAATACTAATGCATTTTTCGATATTCTAGACCCAAGAGTTAAATTTTTAATACTTTTTATCAAAATTCTGCATTTTTTTAGGGGTGACTTTGATTAGACTTCAATATTTAAAATGTTTTACACTACCTGAAGAAATTTAGCACCGTGTCACACATTTTTTTAAATTAAAACACTCGAAAATATCCGTTTCTTTGCTAATTTGATTTTATTAAGTCAGACGGATTATTTTTATACCCGTATGGTGAAACCAAAGGGTATATTAACTTTGCTTTACCGTTTGTAACGCCAAGATCCCGTCATCACACACAAAAATGAATTACACCAGTGTGTTTAGAATGATAAAAAAAATTGAATTCTGCATGTCCGTCCGTCTGTCCGTCCGTCCGTCCGTCTGTCTGTCTGTCTGTGGCGCGGATTGCGGGCGCACGGATTGAGCTAGAGACTTGAAATTTTGCGCAGATTCGTTTTTCGTAAAATGAGAGGCTAAGTTCGTTAATGGGCAAAAATGCACCATTATACGAACGAAAACGTTTTTTGTGAATATCTCAAAAACGGTACATCTTATCAAAAAAGTGCAAGAACAAAAGTTATTTAGTACATAAAACTCCCACACTCAGAAAAATGTCCAGGTCAACTTTTTGTCAGGTTAACTCTGACCTTACAGAGGTGTCTGTAAGCCAGCTAGCGGTCAGAGTTAACCTATCTAAGGTCAACTCGTGCAGCTCCCAATGCCCTACTTCACCTGCTGGTGGCTTAATTTCAGAATTTCTCCGACCACAGGTCAACTCAGTTTTACTTGCCTACATGCAGGCGAACGCGCGCCTGTTCGAGGCCAATTACGCCGTATGTAGGTCGTCGAGTTAGCCTCCATTTTTCTGAGTGCATACATCAAAATCCGATTGGAATAAATTTTAAAAAATCTAATTGGAAAGTTTGACTTCAAAGAAGAATTTTGGTACAACTGCTCAAATTATGATTCGAATATCACCATACGGGTTTTCAATAATTGCCAGATTGGCAATTATGGCTTTTGTTATGTTTTTATCTAATAAAATATTTATCAGCTTGATAAAAACAATTTTGTTAAAACTGGGTTTCTTAATCTGATAAAGAAATTGTTCATTTAATTTTTTTTTATCAGATTGATAAAAAATTTTATCATAGTGATTGATAAAAACCAATTGATTAAAATCTAATAACAGAATTTTTATCAATTTGATAAAATTTTTCGATGGGTGTACAAACAAATTCAACCAACACGATTTATAGAATTTCCCATACTTAACCATCACCACCACATAATTTTAGCAAGATTTTAGTTTTCCTCACTATGTGTGCAGTCAGAAATATTTTTGGACTTTTCGTGGCAAGAGGATACGCCGTATAGACGGAGTATTCAACCAGAAGTCAGATATAAACATTTTCACGGATCGCCTCACAGCGTGCAGGAAATTATTGTAACGGCTGGCGATGACATTTGCTCGTTTGTTACAGAAAAATTTTCTTCTTATTTTGATAAATGGAAATTTCGGTGACATGGACTCCCGTCGGTTTACGCATTTCGTCTCGTATTTTCATGAAAATATTTGCCTTTTATACATTCACTTATGGTTTTTTGCTTCTCCATTACCAGGCTTTTAATATTGCTAATTGTGCCAGAGCATTACTGATTTATTGTAAAATATTTTTCCATCGTCGCTCAAAATCGCTTCTGTAGCTGAAGGGATGCGATCATGAAAGAGCCGAGTTGTCAGAGGAATACGAGATGAGCCATGTGGAAATTTAATCAACGACGTGTGATGTGAAATTTAATCCAATTTAGCGCAATTTTTTTGACTGTAAAAAATTCGTACGAAAATAGTGAATAAATTTTCATGATATTTATTCGATTTTTTATTCAGCGAATAAGCTGAGCAGATTTCAATTGGATTATTTTATTTTGTAATTCAGCGATAAACATAACAAAAGCTATAATTGCCAATCTGGCAATCATTGGAGACCCGTATGGTGATATTCGTATCAAAATTTGAACAGTTGTACCAAAATTCCACTTTGAAGTTAAACTTTCCAATAAGATTTTTTAAAATTTATTCCAATTGGATTTTGATGTATGGGAGTTTTATGTAGAATCATATCCTAAATAACTTTTGTTCTTGGACTTTTTTGATAAGATGTACCGTTTTCGAGATATTCACAAAAAACGGTTTCGTTCGTATGGGGGGTACCCCCCCTAATGGTCCATTTTTGCCCATTAACGAACTTAGCCTCGCATTTTACGAAAAACGGATCTGTGCAAACTGTCAAGTCTCTAGCTCAGTCCGTGCGCCCGCAATCCGCGCCACAGACAGACGGACGGACAGACAGACGGACGGACGGACGGACAGACAGACAGACGGACGGACATGCTAAATTCAACTTTTTTTATCATTCTAAACACACTGGTGTAATTCATTTTTTTGTGCGATGACCGGATCTTGGCGTTACAAACGGTAAGGCAAAGTTAATATACCCTTTGGTTTCACCATACGGGTATAAAAAAGTAGGCAAACGCATAAAATCATCGAAGCATAAATGATCGTTTTAAAAGAGGTTTGCAAATTACATTTGTGTAAAAAAAATCAACCATTTTTTTGTTGACTTTTTGTGGAGAATTACCTAATTGTGAGGAAAATCCTCAAATCAAAATCTGATTTTGGCCAGAGTTATTTGATTTACAAAATGATGAATTTGAACTGCAAAATAGTCAATTTGATGTGGAAAATGTTTATTTGGAACTATAAACATTGTAAAAAAAATCTAAATTATTGAAACATTTTTAAAAATGGTTGAAACTGAAACATTTTTTAAGGTTAGACAAGTTTTTGTGTGTTTAAGGATATTTTTGATGTCGCAGCTTTTACCCTTGATCTCATTTTTTACCATATTTTTATGAAAGGAGTGTAAATGTGGGGATGTAAAAAAGTGTTCGGCTTCATACAAATGAAGCGCGGATTGGAAAATGATTATTGAACAAGTGAGACACGGATTTTTTGTAAACTGGATTTCCAAAAAATCCTTTAAAATTATGCTACAGAAAAACATTTTGAGATCTGAAAAAAACTCTCACAATTTTTAAAAAACGTAAACTCATTGTTATTGCTATAAATATGCACATAAATATTGCTCTTTTCGGGGAATTTCAGGGATAGTAAAAATTTTTCCACAAAACATTTAAGATGTATTTTGTTTGGATCCTACAAAAAAATGTTACTTCCTTTTACTTATCTAAATCTCTGACTATCTTAAGACGTCAAAAAATCTAATTCTAAACACTCGGTTTTTTTTAATTAAAGCAAATTTATTTTCTTACGAAGAATTATTTTTCTGGCAAAGTTTTCAAATTATTTTCACCCACACAATGTTTTTCTATTTCCCTTTCTTCGTTTGAAATTTTTTTTAACTGATTGAGATTTCCCAGAACTTCAAGAGATTTAAAGAACGAGTTATTTCCTTTTGACAATTTCACGAAGAACCTTTTTTAAATAGAAGAGGTGAAGTGGAACGCATTTACAGAAAAGGGTAGCTCTAAGTCTATAAATTGAAATTATCTGTAGGCAGTTTAATCCTTTTGAATATTTTCCCATTTTAATACTGTTTTTATAAAGTCTCTCGTCGTTAGAGCTTAGTAAGCAAAGACCGAAGCGGCCTTTAAATGAAGTTCTTCGATTTGATTCACTTTTGAAAATTGAGAAATTTTACTGCCGCCAGGCGATGAAAAAAATTATTTCTTTTTAACTCCGAAGAAGCGCAAACAATTTTTAAAACAACTGTTCGATATTTACTTTATTTGAAATAAGATTTGTTTTATTGATTTAAGATATCCTTGCTAAAGAGTTAAAAACCGATTTGATTTTATTTGTCTAGGATTCGAATTTGTCGAGTTAAACTTTCCAATGAGTTTTTAGAGTTTAACGATTTTTTCTGGTCTAAGAGCGAAGAAAAAAGCGAAAAAAAAGTGAAAAAATAACAAAATTGAGAAAAATAAGAAATATTGGATACAAAAGCAAAGAGAAATTCAATTTCTTTAGAATTCTGTCTTCTCGCATGAATGCTAACAACAGCATCAAATCTTTATTATAGGGGCGAATTATCAAGACATTTTATCCAGGACGGTCCTTTTTTATCGTTTTATACTTATTTATTTTCTTAACGTTTGGGTCTGACCTCTGCTCAGTATTTAGAGGAAAAAGAATAGCCAAAAATCCCCGCATGAAATTCGAACTACTTCCAGTAAAAATCCAATCGTGTGGAACAAAGTCTGATACGGGATATAGAGTAGTATGCCAATAGACATTTCTTTTTCATAGACCAGACAAAGAAAATGAACTTTTGTTCAAGAGCAAAGATGAAGAAATGAAAGCTAAGCTAAGCTCAGAAAAGGAGAAAAAAGAATGATAAAAGTTAAAAAAAAAGGATTTTTCACGGTATAAGAAAATTACAAACATGGGAGACGTGAGCTTAACGCGACTTAAAGAAAATCGCCATCGTTGGGGATAAGTGATTTCTTTTTGTTCGAATGATTTGTTTTCAAAATGTCAAGACAACTGAAAACTTTGTTTGTTAAATGTCTTTATTGACAGGATTATGGGAGGCGATAGGGCAATTGGAGATGGTATTTTTTTTGCTAGACATTATAGGAAACGTTTTGACGCAAGACGAATATTTATGCTTGATTCATGGTCGTTTGACCAACTAAACTTAGCAATTTAATTTGAAATTAAATTATTTTAGTCCCAGAACTTTTATGCGCAACCTATTTTTTAAGAGTAGTTGGCGCAAACACGCCTCAGTCTTGCCAATTAACTTTTTTTGCGGTTTTGAAGTTTTTTTAGTAAGCGGATATCCTTAACCCTCTAGTAGGCCAATTTTTTTTCAATAAGAAACAATTAGAGCAGGTTTATTGTGCTTCAGGAAACCCAGAACGGAAACCCTTTTGTCCCTAGGTAGTTGTTTGAGTTGCCAGCAGATGGAAAAAGAGAGCGTATCTAGAAACACACTTGTCGCGGTAGGAGGTTGATAATTAGAAAAAAGTCAGCTGTATCTTTAGATACACTTGCCTACTAGAGGGTTAAACAATAATTTTAGGATTTTGGCACAATTTTTCCGATTATGAGTGGGGAGTTTAGTACCACCGTCACACTGTAGTAGACCTCCTAAAAGTGTTTATGGACAACTCCTAATCTGTTTTCAACTTGAAATGTTTCTAAAGGATCTTTCAACAAGGACATAATAATTTTGTATTTTAATAAAAACGCACCCTAAAACTTTTTTTATGATCTGCCAATGCTAAAACGTCAGTGAAGGTTTACATGGTATAGTTCACGAACGAGCAACGTTTGGAAATTATTAAAACTTACTACCGAAATTCTGAGTCGGCGGTCGCAATCGTGTAATCTCGAGAAATGGTCCGGTCGAATGGCCACCTCGCTCATGCGATTTAACGCCGTTGGATTTCTTTTTATGGGGTTATGTTAAGTCGTTGGTTTATGACAACACTCAGAAAAATGTCCAGGTCAACTTTTTGTCAGGTTAACTCTGACCTTATAGAGGTTTCTGTAAGCCAGCTAGCGGTCAGAGTTAACCTATCTAAGGTCAACTCGTGCAGCTCCCAATGCCCTACTTCACCTGCTGGTGGCTTAATTTCAGAATTTCTCCGACCACAGGTCAACTCAGTTTTACTTGCGCACATGCAGGCGAACGCGCGCCTGTCCGAGGCCAATTACCCCGTATGTAGGTCGTCGAGTTAGCCTCCATTTTTCTGAGTGAACAAGCCTACAACGTTAGAGGAGCTCAGGAACAATATCGAACGCGAAATTGCCAACGTTCCGGCCGATATGTGTGGAAGAGTGGTGGAAAATTGGCTCCAAAGAACCAATCAGTGCAATGCTCACGGTGGCCATATGAACGACATCGAATTTCATACTTAAATGGAACATGTCCACTACACCTGGAATAAATTTCAGCCCGATATCTCAATTATTCTGTGTTTTATTTAAATACAAAAATGTTATGTCCTTGTTGAAAGACCTGATATTTAAATAAAAATATCTTTCTTATAGTACAAAGCTTCATATTCTTCGCATTTTATGCTTCGACGTCGTGGTTTTCTTAACCTACACTGTAGACAATGAGTTATGAATTATTCTAAAAATGAAGTAAAATCATTGTACCGTTCATTGTACGGAGAATCATTCTTTTCGATTTGTTAGTTTGCGAATAATTCTCGTGCGAATTTTATTTTTGATTCGTTCGCGAATTTTATTTTTTGATTGTCGTGTTTAAATAATTCCATTCGCGAATCGAATCATTGTTTTGAAATGTTATCATACCGAAGACTACCGAAAAACACGTAGTTTTGGAGTAAATTGCGAAGAACGAAATTGCAATTTAAAAAAAAAAGGATTTTCACCAAAAGATGACAGGATCGTCCCATTCCAGGACCAAACATCGCATTTCATGGCTCTAGCTCCAGTAGATTTTCAGAAATCTTGTACACAGACAGACTGACAGACAGACAGAGACTTTGTTGTAATAATGCCCCAATCGACTCAGGAGTGATCGGGAAATGATTTTTAGGCAAAATTTAGAGGTCGAAATTTTTCATGAATACCCCAATTGACCAAATTGGTTGGAAAACCAATTGGATTTCCAATCATCTTGTACCAAGTATCGAAGGTACGATTTATGGAATTTTGACTGGAAGTCCAAGATTTTTTCCTGTGAAAATGGTCCTTTTTGTACCATAAGGTCTATAATTCCAAATGTTCCCACAAATATTCTAAAACTTTATAAAGGAAAATTACGTGGTACATTTGGACAAAAATTCCAACATTGGTCAATTGGGACAATATGTTATTATACTCAGAGCTGGGCAAAATATTCAATACTCAAGTATCAGTACCAGTATATGGTAATGATACCTACTTTTAACCGCATTTCAGTATCAATACAAAAAGTACTGGTACTGAGATTTCAGTACCAGTAAATTTTGTACTGGTATTGCCCTGACTGAGCAGTACAAAAATATCAACATCGGTACTGGTACTGAAACTCCAGTACCAGTGCTATGTACTTGAAAAATATCAGTACTTTCGCGAAAAATACTTGAAAAAAGTCCAGTACTTTTGCAAAAGTACTTGAAAAAATTCCAGTACTTTTGCAAAAGTACTTGAAAAAGTATAAAAAGTACTGGTACTGCAAAACTCAAAACCAGTACAAAAAGTACTGGTACTGCAAAAACCAATACCAGTACAAAAAGTACTGGTATTGCAAAAAACCAGTACAAAAATACAAATATTGTAAAAAACCAGTACCAGTACTTTTTGTACTGGGACTGGATCCGTGCATCGATTACAAGTACTTCAAGTACTGGTACTGATCGTGCAGTACCAATACTTAAGATATTGATACTGGTGGCAAGCCCAGTACAAGTATCTATGTACTGGTACTGCTCGTGTACTGCAGTATCAAATGTACTGAAGTATGCCCAGCTCTGATTATACTTCGTACAAGAAAGTAATTAAACTATTTTTGACCATTTCGTTTATGCATAATTTCAACCTAACGATACAGGGAACTTGGCTTCCTTGTATTATTGATGTAAAATCACAACAATTTTTTTTATAGTGTATTAGAAATTCGGAAAAATTGAGCTCCATACATACTTCAATATTAACATCGTGAATACTAAAATTAACTAAAAAACAAGGTCAACCAATTAGCTATAATTTTGTTCCTGGATGACAATTTTTCATATTTTATAAATTTCCAATTTCAAATCAATGATAATATTCTAAAATATTGTCCAATTTGATTTGAAATAATTTTCTAAATTGAACAGATATCGGTTACCCCAACTGAATTTATGGATAAATTTATTGTCTCTAATTTCCTGTCAATTCAGATTTTAATTAACATATGTGTATTCCGCGGGTTTTATCGTATATGAAATTCAATTCTCAAGTGTGGAAATTATTGGTTAATTTCTCGCCACATCGAATTGAAAAATTGCCAGCAGTCATTCATTTATTTTGGCCAACATCTCTGTTCAAAAGCTATACAAAATAAAATACGATAGTATCCAAAACACGTTTTAGTGATGCAGAATTTTCATGATAAATTAACATGAATTATTATGAATCCTTGGCGCGAATGATTTATATGATCAAAATAATTTCCGTGCTATTCATTCAATTTGGAGAGGGTAAGCGTAGATTGAAGGAGGATATAGTCTTGTCTAACATAGAGCTATAAATGTTATTTACGAGAATATCGTATGGAGTTCCGTTTCTATGAGTAGGTATAAATAGGTTTACCTACATGCTTAATAGTATAAGGGGTTTTTAGCAATTTGACTAATTGATGTGACAGGTAAATATTACTTCAGGTGTATGGATAGGTTTGAGGTGGTCGGTGGCACCAATTACATAATTATACACCTTTCCTTGGCTAATAACCAAACGGTACTAGCGAATAACCACGACGGCAGTATAGTTTATTATAATCGTAAAGTGTGAGAATAACAAAATTGAACAGATTCCGGATATTTCTTGTTAGATTAAGGAGCACTTTTCGTATACGAATGATAGGATATGAAAGTCGTTCTTATTTCATTCGATTTCATCCAACGTTCTCGACCGTCACTTAAGAATGTGTACCCGAGGGCATGATATATGAATGGTCCTTGGAGGGTTATTTATGGGCAAAAGCTTTTTACCGTCATACAAACAAATTTACCTGGATGGAGCCAGCCTGGTTGTCCTGGCAATGAATTTTACTTTTTTATTATTACCCCACATGATAAAGTTATAAAATAATATGGGAAATTCAATTCAAAGTCGTTAAAATATAATCTTTCTGTACATCATCAAATTGAAAGAGATAAATTGTAACATTCATCTTTATAAAACATAACAAAAGCTATAATTGCCAATCTGACAATCATTGGAGACCCGTATGGTGATATTCGTATCAAATTCGAACAGTTGTACCAAAATTCCACTTTGAAGTCAAACTTTCCAATAAGATTTTTTAAAATTTATTCCAATCGGATTTTGATGTATGGGAGTTTTATATAGAATCATATCCTAAATAACTTTAGTTCTTGGATTTTTTTTATAAGATGTACCGTTTTTGAGATATTCGCAAAAAACATTTTCGTTCGTATGGGGGGTACCCCCTCTAATGGTCCATTTTTGCCCATTACCGAACTTAGCCTC
Organism: Chrysopilus asiliformis; assembly: GCA_964034945.1. Taxonomy (NCBI): domain Eukaryota; kingdom Metazoa; phylum Arthropoda; class Insecta; order Diptera; family Rhagionidae; genus Chrysopilus; species Chrysopilus asiliformis. The sequence goes on from OZ035961.1 coordinate 99,748,639, forward strand.
GCATTTTACGAAAAACGGATCTGCACAAAATTTCAAGTTTCTAGCTCAATCCGTTCGCTCGCAATCCGCGCCACAGACGGACGGACGGACAGACGGACGGTCAGACAGACGGACGGACATGGAAAATTCAATTTGTTTTATCATTCTAAACACACTGGTGTAATTTATTTTACGGGATCTTGGCGTTACAAACGGTAAGGCAAATCTAATATACCCTTTGGTTTCACCATACGGGTATAAAAAGCAAATCAAACGAATAAAGATCCATTTTTTTAAAAGAAAGTGAAAAGTCTATACCTTTTTTTAAAGCTACAGTCGCAGTTAAGGGGAAACCCCTTTAATCCGTCTTGAGATTTTTTTTTATAAAACCAATTTTAATAAAAAAAAGATTTTTGGCCATTTTTTTCAAAATTTTAATAGTAATACAAACTTAATAACTTACTCAATTCATGTTATCATGTGATTAGTTTTTTATGAAATACAGTAATCCCTCCAACTGCGCGGTAGATACGTTCCACAAAAAGAGCGCGCAAACCGAAACCGCGCACTGTGAACCCTACTTTGTATGAAATTTTGGGGTTAGGAACATGTTTTTTAAACGAAAATTATAAAAAAACCACGCAGCTGCGAAATTTTTACTGCGCAGTTCGAAATTTTTGTATTAAAAACTTAACCGCGCAGTTGCGAAACCGCGCAGTTGGAGGGATTACTGTAGCAACAAGCAGCATAGCGACTTTGATGCAAAGAAGATTGAAACAAAATTGTCCAAATGTAGACATACTATATTTAGTGTTTTGGGCATATCTTGTCGAAAAACAGTTCGTTGAAACACAGTTTTCGAATATATCGTTCTTGATTCTTATCTGGCACCGAACGCCAAAATGTAGTTTTGAGATAATTAACTTTCAAATTCTGAGGGAAACTTCCGGAAAAACTTTCAAATTTTTGTCAAAAATTTCGTTTTCAAAACGTTGTACTACGAAAAACGAAAACTGGAGTGATATTCTGTAATTTGTTTCAAGCGTTTGTTTCGAGTTAGAAGAACAAGGAGTATTCGCTGTCTCTGTTTCGACCGAAATAAATGCGAATACCGAGCAAAACCGAGATAGCGAATACCACTTTTTCTTCTAACTCGAAACAAACGCTTGAAACAAGTTACGGAATATCACTCCAGGATTTGCAAAAAAACTAGAACTGGTTTTCCGCGTTTCACTTCGCTAGTATTTTTGCATTTCTCAAGAACTCTATATCTCGAACCGTTATTGAGGTTTACCGTTATTTCCAAAAATTTGGTTTTTGGCGTTTTTCTCGAAAACTAATGGGTTTTTATGGTGCTATGCAAGAAATAAATTAAAGGAAATAATAGTTTCCACTAATTGTTTTTAACCGTCAATTTTTATCTTTAACCGTTCTCGAGATATTCTCATTACAGTGTGGAAAACTTAATTTTAGCCCTAAAAATTCTTATGAAAATCCTTCTAAAAATTCTTAAAACACATCATACAGGGTAGCTTACGATTGGATTTGATCAATTGAAGCTTATATTCTTGTGTTTCTTCTTGATTTCGGTTTTTGCTTTCAGGTCGACAGAAAATGTTATGTTGAGACTTTATTTGTTATCCATTTGGGAATTTCTACAATGGTAATGCTGAAAGCCTTCAAATTGCCTCTGCTTAGCGGACCAATCATCTTAAGATTTATTATTCAACGGTAACATTTTAATCATTACCCCTTAAGTTATTTACATAGGCTCACTATGCTGTTGTTATTCATTCAATATTCATCCTCCATAATTTTCGTTATTTGTTTTAATAGAATTTTTGATTTTCAACATCATAATTTGTAAATACATCAGATTGCGGTGGTTTTATTGCAGTGTTTGAAAAGGTTTTATTTAGTCTTGCCGGTGTAAAGATTTTCATATTTAAATTTTTTTTTTAAATTTACAATTAGACATTTTAAATCTACCAATGTTCAAAAGTTTTTTTTGAGAGCAGAGATACCAATGTTCAAAAGTTTTTTTTTGTCAAAAAATAATCTAATTTTCGAAAAAAAAACATTTTTTTGATCAAACCAAGAAAGTGACAACAAATACGACTTCGATTCTAGTCAATCAAATTAGGTTTTTTGATGCTACTATTAATATATTTTTTTTCGAAGAAAAGTACCGTTGAAAACCGTTTTCGAGAAAATTGAAAACCGTTTTCGAGAAAACTGCCATTTACGTAATGAAATTTTTATCGAGGATCAATTCTAAAAACTGCAAACGGTGGGGCAAATCTATCCAAAAATTTATAAAATTCTGCTGTACATTCTAAATATAATACCTTAAAGACAAACTTGTAACTTGTTTGCTCACTCAAAAAAGGTTAATAAAAAAACAAAAAAAAGGTTGACATCATGTCTTATGTCAGAAATTTACTATAATAGGAAAAAATCAACAAAATAAACTTTTCCACATGTATTTTTGTCCTTCAGGCATAGCAATTTGAAAAACTTTTTCCACAAACAAAACATTAAAATACAAACTTTTCGGCAGAATGTTGTAACTGATGTTATTTTGATTTAACATTTCTCGGACAATAAAAATGTAACAAATCCGCAGAGAATAATATTTTAAAATTAGTTTTAATGAATAGATATTTTTCACTAAAGATCTGTGTGTTGAGGTAATAAAATCAGGTTTTCCACAAAACTCATAAATATTCATTGGCCACAATCAAATTATGTGGGAAACGTACAAATAAAAAATCATTCAACATACGAGTATATACAGAGCATGCATATAGCCTTGAGCATTTGATAGGATCCCCTTTTTAAATAAATTGCCGTGTTCTTAATATGTGGAAAATGAAGAGCGGTATGCCATTGAATGCCAACACTGATTTAGAGTTTTTTTTTTCTTTAAAGTTGGGCATAAATAAAACTGCATAAAACTGGAAACTCAGGCAAAGTAATTTTTCTGCTGTAAAAGTTATTTTATAGAGTCTAACAAATTGCATCAATTTAAGACAGTAATTTGTCAAGGATAAAAACGAACATTTCCCAACATTTTGCCCCTCAGCTTAGCTTTCAATTCGAATTTTCCATTCTACAAACGAAGCTCCTTTCAAATATATTTTTCAGTTGCTTACTTCTTGAAATTTCGTGCTCAGCATAATATTTTTTTTTCAGATGTTTTTGTTATTTTTGATTTTGTTCGTGAGTTTTTTTTTGTGTTTTGTTTCTTTTCATTTACTCTTTGTAATGCGTTGAGATTTTAGGAAAATATTCTTACTTTTTACTGGCATCAAAATAAATCAAATGCGTTATTCCCCATGGCAGGAAAGTTTTAATTTTTAAAAATTAGAAGATTTTCGAAACGAGAGCCTCCACAGCAGGGAAGAAATCGCGCAAATTAGCCTTTTTGGGGCTTCTCGTTTCATTTCTTGCCACAGTGTATATATTTTTCACTTTGTATTATGTTTCCTAATTTTTTTTTGTTTCTCAAGTCCAAAAAAAAACTCTCTTTGCCTGAATTTACACAAACAACTAAACCGGATCGAGAAAGATTAAACGCCCCCATAAAATGTTGTTTTTCGTATATTTTCCGATGGGATATTTTCAAGAAAAAAAAAATTCCCATTGAGAAAAATATGTCAGTATGCGTAATCGAGCTTAGGATGAGGATGTTTTTGTTGAAAAAGATTTACCAAGCATATTTGAAGCGGCTGGTGAAAGAGAGTTACCTTGGAGGGACTTTTAGGGGGAATAAAAAATTCAATTTTCAGGGTTTATACACACAGAATGACGACTGGTTTTTATTTACAGTCTTCTGTTTCGAGCCCCTGCTGGTCATGCTGGCCAACTTCCGACGCATCCTTTCTATTAACACGACTTAGCTATAACTTCTGGGATTTGGAAGCGTCCGCCCTTCTTCTGTTCGAACTTTTGTCGTCCTTGTAAAGATTAAGCAAGCAAAGCAAAAACAAACAGAACCAAGGTATGAAAGGTAAGAGTTGTAACACAAAAGGAGCCAGAATAAAAACAAACTTGGACTGTCTTCAGTTTGTGTTGATATACTATCAAAATAAGAATTTGATATCTCAGCGACTTTTTGGCTTTACGTGATGGGGTGCCGGAAAATGGTGGTTCCCTGCCCAATATTACATTTATGATTTGTGCTGTTTCTTTTTTTATCTGAATCTGATGGAGGTAAATTAGAAACTCTTCCAGATTTTCAAGAACTTTTCTATGACTTTTTTGATGAATTATTAAACATTTTTAAGCTGTTGATGATTAATTATCAAATGCATACAAAGTTTTTCATATTTCAAATGGAAAGAACGATTTCACCATCATTAAAAATTAAACCGATTAATAAATATTATGGAAGTTGGTATATGCTGGAAATTTCTGCAAGAGCCGAGTTTTTAATGATAGAGAAGTATTTTCGTTTAAATATTACGCTATTTATTATTTAAATCTACTTTCTAGAACTTGGGTAATTAAAGCATTTGGGGGCATCTTTTGATTTTCTTTCTAAGGCGAGATTTTAGCAGCTTTTGAGCAAAATTTGATGCTAAAACGGTACGGCTGAACCGATTTAAAGGAAACTTCGCTGGCAGGCAATGCGGTAAGATGACAGTCTATAAAATACGTCATTCTGGTTTTCGCCTTTTTGAAACCTTCCTTGTTCCGAGATTTTTTGTATGGCATTCGATACGATTGTAACAACACCGCTGTCCTGCTATCTTATGCCAATTAAAGGTTTTGCCCCACTTTTACCACCACCTATACAGTAATCACTCCAACTGCGCGGTTTTTAACTGCGCGGTTTCGCAATTGCGCGGTTAAGTTTTTAATACCAAAATTTCGAACTACGCGGTAAAAATTTCGCAGCTGCGCGGTTTTTTTTATAATTATTGTTTAAAAAACATGTTCCTAACCCCAAAATTTCATACAAAGTAGGGTTCACAGTGCGCGGTTTCAGTTTTTTAATAAAAACGCACCCTGAAACTTTTTTTATGATCTGGCAATGCTAAAACGTCAGTCAAGGTTTACATTTTTATCATGGTGAAGTTCACGAACGAGCAACGTTTGGAAATTATTAAAACTTACTACCGCAATTCTGAGTCGGTGGTCGCAATCGTGTAATCTTGTGAAATGGTCCGGTCGAATGGCCACCTCGCTCATGCGATTTAACGCCGTTGGATTTCTTTTTATGGGGTTATGTTAAGTCGTTGGTTTATGCCAACAAGCCAATAACGTTAGAGGAGCTCAGGAACAATATCGAACGCGAAATTGCCAACGTTCCGGCCGATATGTGTGGAAGAGTGGTGGAAAATTGGCTCCAAAAAGAATCATTCAACAAACGTGCTCGCGGTGGCCAGATGAACGACATCGAATTTCATACTTAAATGTAACATATTCACTACACCTGGAATAAATTTCAGCCCGAAATCTCAATTATTCTGTGTTTTATTTAAATACAAAATTGTTATATCCTCGTTGAAAGACCCGATATATGATACATCGTGCAGAGCAGTCCTAAATTTCGCCAACTGGAGGTCGAAGGCGTTAGACCGAGACAACTGGAGGAGGTGCATCAGGGAGGCCAAGGCTCGCTTCGGGCTGTAGCGCCATCGGAAGAATGATACATCGTATAGGAGTCTTTTAGAATAATTAAACATTAAAGAAATGTGAACAAACATTTTTTTTTCGCGACTACACCAATTTTTGAAAATTTTCGCCATAATTTCTATATATGTATGGATTTTTTTTACTCAAACCCCCTCATGATAAACCTATAGTTACACCCCTGAGTATCGTATATTAATACGCTTTAAATGTATGTGTCTTAAATCAAAAGACGCCTGTGTAGGAAAAGGTTTAGAGTAATTTCTGAAAAGAATTTTTTTTTAGCTTAAACGAGAAAACTCGTTTCTGAATTACCAAAATTAAATCATGTTAAATGTCTTAAAGAACCAATTCACTTAATTGGAATAAATATTTAAATTACAAGTGAAGTGTTATTTCTAAAGGATTATCTAGAAATTTACTTCGCAAGATTTTCCAAACCCCACTTGAGATATACATGTAAGATTTAGTTATTAGTTTGTAAATATTTTGCCTTTTCAAATGTTTGCTCGAAATCCAGATGAATGTTTACACAATAAAGTCGTCAAGGATTATTAAACCAGAGTGAATTCAGTAAATCTCAGTGAAATGTAAATCGTATGTCCCCGTATTTGAGCGTAAATGTTTCGTCCTCGAAAATGTTTTGTCACAATATTGAATTAATACGTTCTTAGGAAGAGAAATTGCACCCCATATGTGAACTCTAGGGGAAAGTACGTCACCTATTTACTTGAAAAGTACAAGAATAAGAAGAATCAGGACATGTAATATGTGTGAATATAAAGAGTGAATTTATTCGTTGTAAATTTGTAAATAACTTTTAACATAGTGTGTCACAGTACTTCATAAGAACAGCTTTATAAAAAATATTACAATCATTTTGGTTCCGCTTAGGTGTACTGAATGTGTATTGACATAAAACAAACACAAAAACGTGCACCCCTTTTGCAGCGCTCAACTTTTTGTCAGATAGAAAATTTCCCAGTGTTTTTTTTCTGAGTTCGTTCCGCTACGAAATCAACAACAATCATGGGCGGCATGGCATATTGAAGTGCCTTCTGGGTAGCAAATGGCATAGCATAAAGAATTCTAGAAGAGGCTTTAAATGTCATTTTCTTCGCTAGATAATGTTGAAAAATTTCATTTTCCTCCATTACCTTCTCTAGCTTTCAAAATCCCAATGTCCCATCCTCATCCCGATTACGACTCGTTTGCTACGCTTTTCTCACCATTGGATGATTCCAGATTTCTAATAAACTTCTATCCGAGTAGACTAAAGTAAATTACACTTGCAAATTTTTGAGCACCCGAAAATCCAAAAAGGGATTTCGCCAAGAGGTTCGAATTTTGTGCTGTTGTACGAGTATTTATCCAGGAATATAAAAATGGGGCTTTTCTCAAGAAGATTTTCATGTGAAAATTTTCGTAAATAAATATTTCTTCAATGTTCAGTTTTATTATTTAGATTGTATGGTTTTCACTTTCTTCTTCTATAGAAGGAAAGTATTGTTTTCATGATGAAGACCGACTCGAGAACGGGGGCAGATAGAAAATATCTGATCAGTACGAAATTCGGTTCAGGCAGAATTTTGAACATAACAAAAGCTATAATTGCCAATCTGGCAATCATTGGAGACCCGTATGGTGATATTCGTATCAAAATTCGAACAGTTATACCAAAATTTAACTTTGAAGTCAAACTTTCCAATAAGATTTTTTAAAATTTATTCCAATCGGATTTTGATGTATGGGAGTTTTATGTAGAATCATATCCTAAATAACTTTTGTTCTTGGACTTTTTTGATAAGATGCACCGTTTTTGAGATATTTACAAAAAACGATTTCGTTCGTATGGGGTTACCCCCCCTAATGGTCCATTTTTGCCCATTAACGAACTTAGCCTCGCATTTTACGAAAAACGGATCTGTGCAAAATTTCAAGTCTCTAGCTCAATCCGTGCGCCCGCAATCCGCGCCACAGACAGACGGACAGACGGACGGACGGACATGCAAACATTAATTATTTTTATCATTCTAAACACGCTGGTGTAATTTTTTTGTGTGATGACGGGATCTTGGCGTTACAAACGGTAAGGCAAAGTTAATATACCCTTTGGTTTCACCATACGGGTATAAAGATGTCTGTTCGGTCTGTCTTTTGTACATATCTTAAATAACTCGAAAAAGCGTTGACCTAGCGACATGAAATTTTTTGCAAATAAGTCTTACATAAATTGTAGTTTTCTATCAAGTTTGGGAAAAGTAACGGTAGCTATAACGGGTAGCCCCCATACTATTTTTTTTTTGAAAAAAAGTTTTTTGAAAAATTTTCCAAACCTATGCGTTTTTATGAAAAAATGCATATAACTAAATTCAAATGAAATAAAACTTCCTGCTTTCTTCCTTAAACGGTTTTTACATATCTTTAGTGGTTCTCAAGATATTTAAAAAAATACTATTTATTATAATATTTTTTCTGAAACTAAATATTGCAGAGGACAGTTCTGTGTTGATCACAACTCATATTTATTTTTTTTTGAGTTCGTTTGGCCTGCCAGTATTTAGAGTTGTTTTGCTAATGATTTCAAGTTCCGAGTAATTGAATTTATTTGCAAATTCCTTCCGAAATCAAACTTAAAATTGTTATGAAATCAACTATTTTGAATTGTACGAAACTTTCTATTATTGCTGGGAAAAAATTGAACATTTTTATTGAAAATATCCAAAAAGGGATTTCGCCAAGAGGTTAAAATTGTTATGAAATAAATTAAAGAATTTGCGATTAGCAGTCAGTTTACAGTAAAAATTGTGCAAAAATGCTTCAAGAATTTATTGTTTTATTCAATGGTTGCGAGAAGTTTTTCAAAATATTTCTGGGGAATCCCCTTATCTCCAAGACATGACTCAAAAAATCTCAGTCTAAAAAACAAAGCCAACCTATTCGATTGCCTGGCACCTTTAATATTCCATATACTGAGATGTAAAAATCAAAAATACATGAATAGGTACTTTAAAACGAAAGTTTTCACTGTCACGTGTTCCCAAAATCATTCCCAAAAGGAATTATGTCGAAAGTTAAGTGCATTTATGAGGCGTAACATGGAAATATAAACGACTTTTGGTCCATCCGTGAAATTAGCCGTCGATAATAGTAAAACAGTAAAACGATTTAATTATCCCTAAACATACAATTTCCAAATTTATGATTCACCAATAGGAGAGAACATTTATTGTATTGCCATCCACCCGGATCGAATTACTATTTCTGGTAAAATGAAATGAAAGCAGATGCTATCCATAAAACTATTATCCAACATTTTTGGGCACGCATCCTTCAGGCTACATATTTTTTATGTTGTTAGTCCTTATACGATTATACTTATGGTAGTTATGGGGATCGAACAGCGGGTAGAGTATGCCTATCAAAACTTAACTGTCCTATAAAAATGTCCAAAGAACATGGAAGTTTGTTAGCCAGTCATACTGTCTGGAAGTTCAGTGAAAATGAGATAAAATTCGCAACTTTGTTGTCATAACAATTTGATTTAGTGACACAAATAGATAAAAGTCAGCCTTGTAGAATATTTGCTAACAATGTATTAGGTGTATACTGAAAGAATTTTTGATGTAATTTTGTAAAAAGAAAAAAATGTTGCACTTAAGAAACAGTTTGTCAAGTTAAAAAGACGGTGGCGACATTTTGAAGGAACAGTTTGTCAAGGAAAAAAGACGGTGGCGAAATGTTGATTAGTGTTACAAATTTTGAGACTACAACTTAAGTTGGATGTGAAGTAAATAACATTGATTTGTGAAAATCATTTTCCAACCTCTTTCATGAAAAGCGCATAGTTTACCAAAATAAACAATTACACTGGAGTATTATTTACTAAAAAATTATAAAAAATAAAAGTATTTTATTTTTAAGAATTTTTTAAGATTTTTTTTAGCGTAAAGCCTTGGAAGCTAAATATACAAGTATATAACTTTTTTACAACTCTCTACGCCATTGGATTTACGCCATTGGGGGCTAGTCAGAGCCATGCCAACCCAATTACTACACTGAACGAAATTTTGTTCATAAAAATTAAGAACGGCGTTCTTAGAAGTGAATTGATAGTAGTTATGAACAATTTCATTACTACTATGAAATATTTCATAAATGATATTCTATGAAACCGCTCATGAACACTATAAACATGCATTCATAAATATCAAATTTAGATATCGTCACACTAATTGGTGTCGCCATCACCAAGGAGTGGTCTAATTTCCCGCTACAGACGACTACAAAATAATATGGCGGTATCATTTTGTTAATGGTATATTACCAGTTTTGAAAATCAAATTAAAAAACATAACAAAAGCTATAATTGCTAATCTGGCAATTATTGAAAACCCTTATGGTGATATTCGTATAAAAATTCGAACAATTGTACCAAAATTCCACTTTGAAGTCAAATTTTCCAATAAGATTTTTTAAAATTTATTCCAATCGGATTTTGATGTATGGGAGTTTTATGTAGAATCATATCCTAAATAACTTTTGTTCTTGGACTTTTTTGATAAGATGCACCGTTTTTGAGATATTCACAAAAACCGTTTTCGTTCGTATGGGGGTACCATTTTTGCCTATTAACGAACTTAGCCTTGCATTTTACGAAAAATGGATCTGCGCAAAATTTCAAGTCTCTAGCTCAATCCGTGCGCCCGCAATCCGCGCCACAGACAGACAGACGGACAGACAGACGGACAGACAGACGGACATGCAGAAATTAATTATTTTTATCATGCTAAACACACTGGTGTAATTAATTTTTATGTGTGATGACGGGATCTTGGCGTTACAAACGGTAAGGCAAAGTTAATATACCCTTTGGTTTCACCATACGGGTATAAAAACTATTGCACTATTATTTCAGAAAACGAATTTAAAACCATACGGGTATAAAAAATCAGTCTTGGAGATCACACATCTTGATTTAAAAATTTGTTTGCTTTGTTTTTGTTAAATTTTTTAGGCCGATATTTCCAGATTTTTAACAAAAAAATCCCTTTTTTTGCGAAATATTGAAGGGGAGAAGTATTTTTTCGAAACAACACACACACACTTCCACCGAGTAATTTTATTCGTTTCGTGTTTGTGACCTAAAATTTCATCGAAAATCAATTATTTTGTCGCATATAATATTATTGTTGTCATTCATCGTTCTCCATACAAAGGAATTTTTATAGGAAAATTTTAAGATATAAGGTAAGTGTACATATTTCCGATTGTTGTGCCAAATGTGGAGGGCCCTTTTTATTATTTCTGAAATAAGACATTTTATCACAGTATTCCCCACTACTTTCCGCAACGATTAAAAAATTAATTAAATTATCTTTGAAAAGAAAGTTCTTTAACGGACGAGCCAAATTATGTACATTAGAAACGATCCGTTTTTATCGAAATTGTAGGAATATCGCGCAGAAATTTCATGATAAAATGGATTTTTTCGATAAATAAGCACCTCAGCTTAATGACTTCATTTAGAAATGTTTGAAAACTTTTATGGTTGCTTTACAGTTTAATTCTAATCTGTTAGCTTCAAAATAGCGATCCGAAATGTGTACATTTGCCTTATGCATATAAAAAAGGGTCTTTTTAAGCTGACCGAAGAAAAAAAATGTGCCTTTTTTTATTTAATCTGAATATTTTGAAAAAGTTAATATTTGAAATTACCATTTTTTGAAAGAAAAACATGTTTTACGGATGAAACGAACAAAAAAAAAATTCGCCGTTTTTTATAAAATCTAGGTCTAAAAAGCGCAAATTTATCAAAACTGTATTTCGTTTTACGAGTGTATTGTATATCAATTTCAGTTTTCACCTAAACACCAAATGACGAAAAATCGAGTAGGAGGCTATAAAGAACAAATTCTAGACAAGACAGAGAAAATTATTACGTCCTGTCTTCAATGATGGGGCAACAAAAATATTTTTGGGGTAGTTTCAGTAACGTCCTTTGGATGGAGGACCTAACAAGCTTTCTGTTATTAATGGTCATCTAAATATCTAAAGACGTTGGACGCAGAAAGCTTCTATACCTACTTGTCGTGCGGCAAGTGAGGAAATTCGCCTCGTTTGCGGAAAAATAAATGAAAGGTCTACTTCATCTTAGGAAATATGAGCGAATATTCTACGGACGAATGACATGTACGGACCAAAAAAAAATGTTGATGCTAGCAAAAGTGTTTACTTTCATATCTATGATGGTATATAATTATTCTGGTTGTGATCCTATAATAAATATCTAAAATATATATCACGAATAATATTCATTCGTCTGACGTTGTTACGGTAAGACTTTTTAACAGCATTAAGTAGTGATTTCTGGGAAAAAGTAATTCCACTTGAGCTCGCCTGAATAACTCGATTGAAGGAATAATTTGCTGATTCTGCTGCTGGTAAAAAGTTTATCGATTCATCCCTGCAGAATTAATCAAATTAAATTCAACAATTTTGCTATTTCGTGCACGTTGTTTGTATCAACGGCAAGCCATAATCTGCCCTGAATGATTATTACGATCATATCATAAATATTGCATAAAGTACCACCCTGCGGCAAAAAAAAAACGGTCAGACAGATGAACAGACAGGCAAATTGAAGAGCTGACGAGAACTAAGAGGAAGAATATAATCAACCCTTTCAATAAGAAATTTATTCATGAGAATTGCGCGTACTTTTTCTGTTTGTTACCATCCTTAATGCTAAATGTTTATGGATTTATGCTGACCGTCCACCGACCCGACACGATTTGCATCCCTTCATCATCGCGCTCATTCATTTCTTTGGTCTTTGCGTTTATGCGATGAATAAATTATTCAAAGTGTCATCTGTACGGCTTTCATCTAATGAGAAGAAATTGCGGTCAATATAGGAATACAGAATGGCATCGCCATCAACTCTCAAGTATGTATAAGAAAAACAATTACCACCCTTGCTGGATCGCTTCCAAGGGGGTTGTTTGGACGCTACTACTGCTGGCAGAGATTGAAGTTATTGAAGAAGAATCGCTGTGTGATGGTCGTAAAAAGTTAACCTTAGCACATTGTTCAACCGGACTGGACTCTTTTGGTGGTTGTTAACGATTTCATTCATCAGTGCCGGAAAATTGCTGCAAAATTTCCCCGTCCGTATAGTGTAGGTGGTTTGGATTTTTTATGCGGTCATTGCAGACAGATGGGATAAATGTTGTGAGCAGTTGGCCTTTTATTCAGGTAATAGAGCTTCTTGATTTTAGTGGTGTGCTGCTCATTTTTCCAACAGTTCCTTAGAGAATTGAGGAAATTTATCACTAGTGATATGAGATTGGTGCAGTGCTAATGAAATATGAAGACCTTGGAAAACTGTATTGATTATTTTTTTACAGATTATAACAGGTGTTACTGGATTCAGAATGATTTCTGATAGAAGGTGTTTAAAATATTCGGGTTGGTTTTAAAACTTAAGGTTTTTCAAACAACCGTTTTTAAAAATTCCTGTGAATGTAATAAAAATTTTCTCCCAAGGGTTGTCTATAAAATATGTCTTATGTCTGGAGCCCAATGAACGCAACGCGAACGCAGAAACTGTCACTTACAAGTTTGTTCCATAGAAACCATTTGAAGTGAGCACAGTGAACGCAGCTACAACGCAAAAGTTTGCAAACTTCTAACTTTGCCGCAGCAATTCTGCGTGGAAAGTTCATAAAGTGAGGTTGGGGAAATGTCGTTTGAGGAAAAATTGATAGCATTAGTGCAATAACAGACAAATAACAAAGATAAAGACCAACAAAGCAAATTATTGATTCAAAATTATCCATTTTTGTAATTTTGTCAACTTTATACCACTTTATATTATGTCACTTGTACTACTTCACGAGTTGCCATTGGGCTCTGCCGCTGAAATGTTGCGCGTTGCAGTTGCGTTCATTGGGCTCCAGAGGACACAGACGAAATTAAATCGCCTACAAAACATATAAGTAAATCTATAATTAATAGGGAGATGCAGAAGAGATATGTAAAATAATTTTCTAAACATATAAAACACAAAAAATAAATTTTGGAACATTTTCAAGTTGTATGAAAATCGCAAAAAACACTATATATATGATAATCAATAGTATTAATCTCAAGAATTATAATTTATTTTATTTCTATGGTGGAGGAGAGGAAGGAATGGTTCAAGAACTTGTATTCATTTCATACAAAAGGTTTTTCTGTGTAAAATTTAAAAAAAATTCCCTCTAAAAAAATCCAAAAAGGATATTCGCTTATCCTCACAGGACCTTAACGAATCGTTCTGAAGATTCACCACTGAAAACACTTTGAAAAAAAATTTATAAGAATTTATGAAATTTTTGCGTCGGTTTTTAAATGACCGATTAACTTTTCTGGAATACAAATCGGCTATGCGACTTTTGTCCGGAAAATGGAATTTTATCCGAAAAAAGTGTTTTTCCGGAAAAAATACCACACAAGAGTGGAAAACTAAAATGGACATTTGTCCGGATTATAAATGTCTCGAAACTTAGGGTTTATTGATCAATATTTTCAAGAATATTTGCTTCTTTCGAAACGAATTTTCTATTCATTTGTACCGGATTTCTCCTGGCGAACGATTATCCTAAATTATAAAACAGAGTGTAAATGGAGATTGGCTAGGAAGTTTTCGGTTAAAAGTCCATTCTATTTTAACACTTTTGTCCGCAATTTATTTATTTTGGTCCAGAGGTATTTTATCCGGAAAAATTGACTTTTATCTGGACTTTTTTCTGGACTTTTATGTGGACTTTTATCCGGAAAGGGGAAAAACAGATTTTTTATATAATTCGATGCAGTTGGAGAGCTAGAAATTCTTTCGATTAGTAAAAGAATCATTTAAATTGGTTCGATAGGACTGCATAATTAAGGATTTATGGAAAGTCCTTAATTTTTAGGTACAATAAAACTTTTTATCTAACAAAGTAGTAGTTTTCGAAAACTCATGGGGCTTTTATCGGGTGCGTAATTGTCCATTTACGCTCATATTTCTCAAACTTTCTGCTTGGTCTTTGTTAAAAATTTTAATAGTTTAATCAAATAGATTTTTTTCAAACAGATTATTTTCGTAATTTTTGAATCAGGTCAAACATGGTATTTTTCGATTGACTTTTAATAATCACAATTACTTGGTTTAATTTATTCTGTAATTTTGAACGGAAAATCATTTTCCACAAATGATGCGTATTTCAGATTTCATTATAGCCAACATTTATAATTTGCAGTTAAAACAAATTTGAACTTTACGAGAAGTTTAGACTTTTAGATGAGTTTCCAACTATCAAAGGCATATTTTCTCGCCCTTGGTGAACTAAAACGACACTCTAAACCAAATTCAATTCCCATTCATACGTCATTATGACTTAAATTCAGTTAAAAAATTGTTCTTCCCGAAACTATAGAACAAACCGTTTGCCTATCAAAAACCTTAAGTGAATTATTCACCATGTTGGCTAAGGGAGTAGAATTGAAAATTTCTGAATTAATTATAAGTGAAAATGAATTGCCAGATCGAACTTGTACGACCCGGCAATCTATCTAATATGTAAGGCTACCCCAAAAGCTAAACTAACTCAGTCAACCCCCATTGTGAAAAGTTTTGAATATCGAAATAGATGAAAATACAGAGAGATGCTTCTTTGCCTCAGTGAACCACCCGAAATAGACAAAAAAGGATAAATCTTCATCTTTGCAAAGTGTTTTCCTTACGACTTTCTTAATGAGTCAAAGTTTAATATTTTGCTTTGTGTTGAACCGTTTTTCCCTTTTTTTTAAAGTTTTTCAAAGCAATAAAGTTTAACAATTGAACATTATTCTCAAGTGGGGTTTTTTTTTGTTTACCATTAAACTTTCGCCATTCAACATAACAAATCTGGTTACCAATTTCCACTCCATGTGTTTATTTTTTATTATTTGTTTGTGATTTTCTTTACTGACTGCTCGAATCGAAAAAAAAAGTTTTTCTAGCGTGTCGACAAGCAAGTGGAAAATTTATGGTTTTTCCTGTCCCAAATGACAAAAAGCCCAATAAACATTGTCGTATAAAAATGATAAATTTTCAGGAGAAAAACTACGTGCACGCTTAACAATATAAACAGAATACGTCCTTCCTTCTTAGTGTTTCGAAGCTTTGCCAGGATATCAGCCAAATGATGGAAACTGTTGCCACTGGGGAAGTTTGTATTTTATTCGATTCTCTCAAAAAATAAGAAAATATCCAGACAGTCGACGGACGACGGATGGAGTGGTGGCACCACATGGACACGTTTTGGACTTTTTTACTTTTGGGTTTTTTTTCCCGAAATAAGATTTCCTGCGATGTTGTCGATCAGCTGTCGCTGAATTGACATTGATTCCTTCACACCGAGAGGTCCTGTAGAAGTTTCCAAAGGCGATGAAGTGAAAAAGGAAAAATAATGTTGCCTTTAGCGAAGTAAATTTCCCTCTGAAACTGTATCCTGCCGCAATGACGATGCGATCCCGATAGCTGTCCTTCAATATCAAATATCGAGTGAAATGTCCTCCGGAATTTCCATTTGCTTCATCGACATCCCTTCTTTTCTCAAGTTAATCATTATGCCGATCTATACTACTAGTCTTGCATCCTGTTTAAGCGATTTACCGAACTTCTTTTGACATTCATTTTGAGCGGGAAAATCTCGTTTTCATATTCAGTGCAGAGAAGTGGTATTAATCTCGAAATATTGACTTTATGAGTATAGGCTTCCATTAAATATTGACAATCCCAATGTTTTTCCCTCGGACCGACATTTTCTCCATATTTCCCTCGATTTTTCTCATTTCCCAATGTTCTGTTTTCATGATTTTATGCCATCGATTTGGGTTTTTTCGTGCTGAAATAATTTGAAGAATTTTCTATTAAGTTTGAAAAAGGATCAAGTGGTGAACTCTCTATAGCATTTTCTGTTATTTAGAACTGAATATAAAAAAATATTATTCACAACATAAAATGCTGGATAAAAAGGTTGGATAAAAAAGCTGGATAAAAAAAGCTGAAATATCAAAAATCGCATAATAAGAACGCTAAGTGAATGAGCGTGCTCATATAGCCAGAAGGGGTAAGAAGAAGTTAAACTGTAAAAATGAGTTGTTGCCTTGGGATACATTTATCATGTAACGATAGCTTTTTGATGTGGAATGATTCCGAATGACGAAGCAAGTTTTAATATCCGGACAGGGTCATGGTGGGATAAAATGAATGTATTACAGTCGACCTTGGTAAATGGTGGAAGCAGGTTTCAGTATTCCATGAAGAAGGACTCAAGCATCATTTTGCCAGGATACGCCATCGGCAGTGCGATTGATGCTAGTCAGGGTATATTGAGGGAAAAGTTTTATTGGTGATTTCATGATTTATTTTTATGGGATAAAAGTTATTTAGGATATTGTATACTCGGGAAACACTTCCATACATTATTCTGGCTCTTTACTACGTGATAATGGGATACAATAGTTTTTAAACCTCCTTCAAATTGAGTTGCTTTGAATAAATGAAGTTGCTGTTAAGCTGTCCAATAAATTCATTGCCATTAAAATTATGGTAATTTTTCTTTTGATTACAAAGGAATTTTCTGCAGTATTAAAGACTGTTCATTAAGTACAATAAATATAAAAAAAATTAATATTCAAATAGGGACGCAATAGTAACGTGGTTTTTATGAGATTTTAACAGTAAAACAGATGCTTAAATTTTTTTAAAACCTTATGGGCTGTAAAATAAAAAAAAAACTAAAAAAAAATATTTTAGAATTATTCGTATAAAAATGATTCAAGGATTTTTTAGCCAAGAGAGATTCTGTTGGACTTGTTAGACAAAACCCGTAATTTTTGAATTCCAATAAATTTTATAATATCCACTATTAAAAAATCAAATTACTAAATTAAAAATGCATAGGATAAGATATTTATTCTCTTGCCTCTTTTTTTGCTTTTATCCTGTTTTTATTTTTAAGGCCAAATCCCCACGTAAAATCATTTTTTTATATTTTAGTATACTTAAAAAACCTGTTTTTTCTTTTTTTATTTAGTACTAGGGTCTGCGCCCCGAACTGCTTCGCGGCTCACCCCCCCCCCCCCACACCCACCTCCGGCCACGCATTTAACACTCGGAGAGCTAAGTTCCGTGAACACTTTACCCGCTCCCCTTACTCCCCCACCTCTCGGGCTACTTTTTAATGGGTCTATGTTGGGGCTGGACCCTAAACCAATCGGTTGAGTAGTTTCCCCGCGAAAGAGTAACATAGAGGGAAAACTAAGTTTCGAGATTACTTTACCCCCTCCCCTGACTCCCCCACCTCTCGGGCTACTTTTTAATGGGTCTATGTTGGGGCTGGACCCCCGACGAACATCTATGCCAAATTTCAGGTCAATCGGTTCAGTAGTTTCCCTGCGAAAGAGTAACATAGCGCAAAAACTAAGTTTCGAAATCCCTTTACCCCCTCCCCTTACTTCTCCCACCACTCGTGCTTCTTTTCCGTATGCCTATTGGAGTAATATTACAAAAATGTCTTCTTGTCTGTTCCTCTGTCAGTCTGTGTACCAGATTTCTCAAAAACTAATAGAGCTAGAACCATGAAATTCGATAGGCATTTTGGGTCTTGGAATGGGACGATCCGATCAATTTTTGGTGGAAATCCATAGCAAGTAACCAAAATGACGGCATTTTAAAAATCGCGATTTAATTTTTTGCTATTTACTCCGAAACAACGCATTTTTTTAGTCTTATGTATGACAAAAGTTGGAGACAATAAAATTTCCTGAATTTCTGTCACAAAATTTCACGAGTTTTGGTAATAAAGTTTTTTGCATACTGCGTATTTCAAGCCGTTATCGAGATATACCGTTTTTTAAAAAAATCATTTTATTTCGAGTATATTGGAAAATATACCGCTTTTTTGCTGGAATTGTGATAAAAAAAAGTCCACTGTAAAAAAATATTTGCCACAATTATGTCTTTCACTGTTATTCGCTATATTTTACTATAATTGTGATACTTTCATTAAAAAGTGGATTTTTCCGAATTTCTTGCAAACTAATGGTTTTCTAAAAAAACAGTTAACGGAAGAATTAAAAATATTAAAATTCTCTACATTTTTTCCTTTCACAGCAAATCGATATATTTACCCGTTATCGAGGCATTTCAGTAAAAAAAATCATATTTTTATGTAAACTAAAATTTTATTCGTCGCGTTATAGTGTAAATTGTACACAAACGTAAGTTTTCCTTAAGAAAATCATGTGCTTTTCACATATTTAAAAAAAAATTTAAAAACATTTACACTCCTAATTTAAAAAAAAATATCATTCGACCGATTGCTTTGAAATTTTCGCCCATTTTTTCTAAGTACCCCAAAGGAAGAGTACGAACTATTAGGGCTATTCACTCTTTATCGTAGTTGATCGTAAACTCGTAGAATCGTAGAATCGTAAATAAAATCGTAGTTTTTTGACAGTTCTCCATACAAGTTTTTTTACGACGAAAACTACAATCTACCACACCCGAAGGTATGGTAAAATCGTAGTTTTTGTCGTACTTCTAATAAAGTGAGGTTAAGGCATGTTTTGTGACATGTCAACTTGGTGCCAACTCTAAAATGGACATTGGAAAAGCAAGTAAATTATATGATTTAGTATAAATTAAGAGTTAAAAAATGCTTTAAACAATTTAGGTAAAGAAAATAAATAAAAGAGTCAAAAATTTACGACAAAACCCACAACCTCTAGTAAAGCGCTGCTCACGCTTCGTTGTACTTTTCCATCGTAGATGTACAGTACAATCTACGATTTTACTATCTACGATCAAGAGTGAATTGCCCTATTATATTTTCTGATACCAGTAAGCTCCCCTGAAAGGTTCCTCCAAATCGGTTCAGTGGTTCTCAAGTTATAGACGTACAGACTTAAAAAAAGCAATGCACGTAAATCTAGGAAAGTGGCAAGAAAGAAGAAAAATCTGAGGACAATCCTTTGCATAAAACACGCCTTTTGAAATCATTATGCTTCCCTAGAAGTTTCATCCAAATCGGTTCAGTGGTTCTCAAGTTATAGGCAAAAAACAGAAAAACAGAAAGCAATACAACTGAGGAAACTGGAAAATAAATTGAGGAAACTGGTATAAAAGAAAAAGAATATTGGGCGTGTTTTAGTTTGGTCCAAAAACCGACTCTTGACGGTAGTAAGCTCCTGTGAAAGTTTCATGCAAATTGAGTCTGTGATTCGGGAGTTTTAAGCTAAGGTAGACAGACAGACAGGCACACAAGCCTGTTATTTGATATATACTATGCAGATCAGTAGATTTTACAATATCTGTAGATTTTACAAATAATTTTGCCTTTTTAGTGCAATTTTTTATTATTTTAATTTATTATGAACACAATAGTGCAAAACATTAATTAAATAACTAGTCAAAAGAGTAAGTAGTGAAATGTTGCAATACAAAATTTATCAGAGCGTTCATGATAACAATTTTGAATGAATAAAACTTTTTCTATTAAAAAAAAATCCCAAAAGTTGGTTCTAATTAGAGAAACATATTCATATATCCGCATAAATATTTACTAGCAAAACCCACTGCAAAATTATTTTCTGCTTTAAAAAAAAACTTTTCACAAAAAGAAAGATTTTAATTAGTTTGGAATTTGTTTGTCTATATTGGGAAAAAATCATCATGAAAGACAATTTGAAACACTTTATAATTGAATTTGTGTTAATTAAGCCTCTTAACACCAGGCGCAAGATTCGTTGCACGTTCATTAATTTGATTTATTTCATTTATTATTGCGGGTGTGTAATTAAGACCCTAACGAATCTAACCAAATATTTGCAAATAAGCCAAACCTTAAATCTCCAACTTACGGACGGATTTTATCAATTTGTTTGCGTAATAAAAAGAAGCTTTCAAGAAAATAACGAAAATTGATACAATACTTTTGGAATACGAGCAAATTCTAAACGAGGATAAGGAAAAAATTCAGGCCTCGTTAAAGGCACAAGGGGAATATGTTTTTTAGTGTGATGATCATTATTGCGAAAAAGCAGAGAATTCGGACCAAAACCGACATTAATGTATTTTTTATTCATTCTTCCAATTGATAATTTCTGCCACGCTATGGTGGTGAATTGCTTTGGAAGCCACCACATAGCTTATATTACGCTAATATCAAGCACGTGGAGCACGCAAAAAACAAAAAAAAAATGAAGAGAATTAAAGAAATTACGGGAATTAAGGTATGAGGAGTGCAGGTGATGTTAAATCCGATAATAGCATATTGAAGTTAGAAACTTGTGTATACTTTCAGTACGTGTCTCAATATTAGCTCAATCCTAAAAGAGGTGCGGAGGACTCCTTAGCAAATAAAAGGGGTCTGTCTATAATAATAATAAGGGAAAAGCAACCACAGTTTTCCGTTGGTAATTACGTTGAATGCTTTCTACTGAATGTCTGTAAGCGATCCTAATGCTTTACTCTGTTCCTTCCGCTTTAGGCTTTCGTTCCGATTTGATATTGGTTCGAGTTGTTCATTATAGGTATGTTATCGGAAAACAAAAGCGGCAACATTAGGGGCTCTTTAGTTGAATCGAATTGGGCGCGGTATGGCGAAATAAATAAGAAACGTCCTTCAAAACGTATATAGTCGGATTAAAGTCATCCAGTTTCGATACTATTACAAACCGGCTATTCAAACAGCCGTGATAGGCTCTGTTCAACGATGACTTCCTTAAAGATTCGATTTCCTTCTTGTGATAGCGATTACGTTTGGTATTAGGTAGGTTCCATCGGATCAATTCATATAGTATAAAATAAACCGTAACAAACCAAACCAAAATCCCTCTATTTTTGTCGCCGTCCAGATGTGAAAATGAATTTCATTTTTGCACGAAATCCTAGTGGAAATGGCCTTGACAAGATGGAGATAACGACTAATGTTGGTGATGTCGATGGCAATTGTGGGTTGTTCCTTATTCTGATAGGGGAGAGGCGGGGGAGGGGCGGTGGCTTATATATATATATAAATACATTGGATTATGAGAGACATAAAGAACAGAATGTCATGGCGAGGGCAGGTGCGTAAGGATATTGGTTGAGAACAATATACAGGTGCCACACGGAATTTGTAATGACATGAGTGCCGGAAGTATAAAGGTTACTATCTCTCTGCACCTCACCACAGTATACTCTTATATAAAATTTTCTCTAAATAAGGAAGGGTATGAAAAAACACATTTTCCAAGGCGTCGGTCGATTCGTCCCGGTTCAGTCAGACTTCCAATCTATTCATTTCGTTGCGGTGTAAATGTGACATTTTTTTCCTGCAAAAGAGGGTCGAATCTGAAGGGACTCCGGAAAATAAGACAAAATTGAAAATAATTTGCCCGTCAATTCGAATTTTTTACGTTTACTCTTTTGTGTCATTTTTTTTACAGTGGGCTTTTTGTTATAAGAATTCGGAAAATTTCTTTTCGGGTTTACTGTTTCTATCAATTTTTCATGGGACGAGGATCTATTTTTGGGGGTGTGTCGAATTTAAGTACTGCTGTTGCTTAATGTTGCGATGTAATAGGTTAAAAAAAAATGGGTAGTTGGGGTTAGGAAGTGAGTTAATGGAAATGTCTTAATCAGTGAGAAGATCCAATACCATAAAATTCACAATGTTGTTGAGCCATCGTTTCTTAGTATTAGTAAAAAATGTTTTAAGGAATTGCTTTTAGTGAACCACTTACAAGTTTTATTAAAAAACAAATTGTGGATCCAAAAAATTCCCATTTTTTTATTATGAAATTGAATTATATACATAATTCTAATTAAAAAAAGTGCCGGGTGAATTTTAAAGCTACCATACATTGCTTGCCCGTACCGCGTACGGGCTAGTTTGAGAGGCCCATATAATTTGTCGGCACGGGGTACGGAAAAACTGGCAAATGATTAATATGACTTAAAAGTAAAATAATAATTGATACCCGTTGCCCAAGTAACCAAAAATGGTAACATGCCGGTTGCACGACGGTCATACAACATGAGTTGCAAATTAGTTGCTGTTTAATAACAATTTTCTGTGGTATTTGTAAGTATTTTTATCATAATTTCAACATCTGTCTGACCATTTGTATAGGTATCTCGAACCGCTTATAACACATGGATCAATAAGTCCCGAGACTAACCCAGAGATGACGCTCGTAGTAAACCAGTAACCACGTCTTTCTAGAGTACTAACCTTTGCTTGAAACGTGTCAAAATTTTAAGTCGATCGGACCAGAAACAGCTGAGTTATCGAGGTTGGAGTAAAGTCGTTTTGTAGTTTGTTTAAAAAATGGAAAAAACCGAGTTTCGTGTTCTGATAAAACATTGTTTTTTAATGGGTAAAAACACCGTGCAAGCGAAACAATGGATTGAAAAATGTTACCCGGACTCTTGTCCATCAAAAGCAACGATTTGTCGGTGGTTTGCCGAGTTTAAACGTGGTCGTACCGACACAAATGACGCGGAACGCTCGGGTAGACCTGTGGAAGCCGTTACACCGGAAAATGTGAGTGAAGTGACAAAAATTATAATGAAAGATCGTAAAGTGAAGCTCCGTGAGATTGCTGAGATAACACAGATATCATATGGAAGTGCATTTACTATCCTTCATGAAAAATTGAGCATGAAAAAGGTTTTTTCCAAGTGGGTGCCGCGATTGCTTTCGATGGAACAAAAACAGCAACGAGTCGATGATTCAGAAAGCTGTTTATCGCTATTTACTCGCAATAAAAAAGATTTCTTGCGTCGTTACGTGTCCATGGACGAAACATGGATACATCACTACACTCCAGAGTCGAAGCGGCAGTCATCTGAGTGGCGCACAGCTGGCGAAAGCCGTCCGAAGCGTCCGAAAACGCAGCAGTCAGCTGGCAAAGTCATGGCGTCAGTTTTTTGGGATACGCATGGCGTGATTTTCATTGACTACCTCGAAAAAGGTAAATCGATCAACAGTGATTATTATATTGACTTACTGGTGCGTTTGAAGGAGGAAATCGCAAAAAAACGACCGCACATGCAGAGAAAAAAAATCCTTTTTCACCAAGACAATGCACCCTGCCACAAGTCGATGAAAACAATGGCAAAATTGAACGAATTGGGCTTTCATCTGCTTCCCCACCCCCCATACTCGCCAGATTTAGCCCCCAGTGACTACTGGCTCTTTGCTGATCTTAAAAAAATGCTCCAGGGAAAAAGATTTGGCTCAAATGAGGAGGTCATCGCTGAAACTGAAGCTTATTTTGAAGCGAAAGATAATTTTTTTTATAAACATGGTATTGAAAAATTGGAAAAGCGTTGGAACGATTGTATCACCCTAAAAGGTGATTATATTGATGAATAAAAAAAAATTTGGCAAAAAAAATGTTGTTTTCATTGTTAGTCTCGGGACTTATTGATCCATGTGTTAGTCAGTAATCAACACGGTTTTGTTAAAAATAAATCGACCCTAACAAATCTGCTGGAGTTCACCTCTTTTCTGTCCAGTGCTCTTGATAATCATCTGCAAGTCGATACTATTTATACAGATTTCACAAAAGCTTTCGACACTGTCAATCACGGTATCATATTGGCAAAGTTGAAGCAGTATGGTATTATAGTCTCTTATTTGTTGTTATCTGACTAACAGACCGAATAGAATAAGGTTTAAAAATTGTCTGTCTTCAGTCTTTATTCCCAGTAGTGGCGTTCCGCAAGGTTCCATACTTGGTCCCCTAATGTCTCTTGTCTTTATAAACGACCTTCCACAATTTATCAATTCTCAGTGTCTCTTATTCGCTGACGATCTTAAAAATTATAGAATAATAAAATCCGACATTGATTACAACATTTTACAACATGACCTCCAAAATCTGTGTTTATGTTGTTCGGCTAATAATCTGACAACTAATATAAATAAGTGCAAAAAAATTACGTTTACTCGAGTTTTAAATGAGTTTTCTAGTCTCCGTTGTTTTGTCACCTTATTAATATCACTACGATGCAAACAAACCATGACAATTATCAGTTTGGTTCCTTAAGCGTCGCACTAAATAACTTTAAAAATCAAATTAAAACTAAAATTTTTAATAAATTAAATTTTAATTTTCATCATTTTATTTTTCTTTCTTTTTTTTCATTGAACTTCCTATTGTTTAATTGGAATTAATTTTCTGTTCAATAGAATCTTGTAAATAAATAAATAAATATTTTCGTGATATATGGTTAGAAATATTTATAGTATTGTTTTCAAATTTTAAAAGTTAGTATTTTCAAACCATAGGGTCAGGTAGGGTGAAGTGGTCCGTAGGGAGAAGTGGTCCATCACAATTTTTTTTAGTAATAGTGACATTAGAACAGAATATCGTCGGCTAAAAGTGAAATTGTGCTAAGTCCATTATACCAAATTTGACAGAAGAACAATAAAAAACCTTGTTAAATCATTTTAATTTTCATTTAAAGAAAACAGAGTCTCATTTAAAGAAAACTGAGCCCAATTTTTCTCATTTAAAGTGTAAGAATTGTATACTTGTTATTAGTTACTTGTTATTAGTTACTTGTTACTTAAAAACATAAATATTCGTTGAGCATAGTAGTATTTCAAAATCATTATGTTACATTATTTTCCATTTTTGTCAGTTTTAAATATTTTGCAAAACGGTTAAGTTCAAATAAATATTTCGTGTTGAAATAATTTTGTTTGATTTAATATTTAATAGCCATCCTACAAATCAGAAGTGGGATTACGTTAAAATAAAGTCGCGACTGTGTATTTCCTGTGTATTTTTTTCTGTGAATTTTTCTCTCATTTTGTCCTGTGGTGTGGAGTTTTTCATTTATACGAAATGGAAAACAATGCAGACGTGCAATCACGAGCAAAGGAGTTCTTGGAGACGGCCAAGATCGATGAGTTGAAGAAAAAATTGGAAAAGCTTGGACCGAATGTAAGAATTGTATACTTGTTATTAGTTACTTGTTATTAGTTACTTGTTACTTAAAAACATAAATATTCGTTGAGCATAGTAGTATTTCAAAATCATTATGTTACATTATTTTCCATTTTTGTCAGTTTTAAATATTTTGCAAAACGGTTAAGTTCAAATAAATATTTCGTGTTGAAATAATTTTGTTTGATTTAATATTTAATAGCCATCCTACAAAAGAAAACTCAGTGTCATTGAAAGAGAATTAAAACGATTTAACAAGGTTTTCTTTGCTCTTCTGGAAAATTATACCAAATGGACTTAGCACAATTTCACTTTTAGCCGACGATATGCAACTCTCATCGGTTGCTCTTGATGACAGCTTGTTTTTTATTAGTCATTAAAGTATGCAGAGGTATATTTACTCACTCTCACAGACCAATGCCAAAAAAAACATTGTGAAAAATTTTCGCAAGTATTCACATTCAACAACATTTTGACGAATTCTTCATCAATTTCAATAAGGTAATTAATCTAAAATGTTGTTTACATTATGAACTTTGTAAATCTACCGAATTTCTGCATTTTTTTCTACAATTGTTAAAGCAGCGTCATTCCGCGCAAAATAGCGTCGGTAGGGAGAAGTGGTCCACATTTGGTAGGGTTAAGTGGTCCACTCTGTCAATGTGTTTGACGATATTTCGTGTTTTCATGTTTTTTTATGAGTTATTTTGAGTGTTTCAAATCGTGGCCGAAAATCGATGCGAAGCTCGATTATAACTTCTCTCGAAAATCGAGCTGAATTGGAGAAGCAGAAAAAGCCGCTGAAAAGAAACGCCTTACATCTACACCGAAGAAACCAACACCAAAACAGACCAAACGCTCATTTGTTACTTTTGAATAAATCACATTTTCGATCAAATTTCATGATTATATTTTTATTTGTCATTTATTTTTATGTTAATGCGATTTCTGGAAAAATTTTGTGGGTGGACCACTTCTCCCTACCATTTTGAAAAAATCGAAAAATCAAAGTTTTCGATAAATGCATCACAATTAAATTTAATGTCAAAAAGTTGGCAATCTGTGATTGCAGAAAGTTAGCTTAGGTCCTGCGCTTGCGTTTTGACTATCTTATCATGCAAAAATTCCAATTTTTGACCATTTTATGGCCATTAATAAAAACGTGGACCACTTCACCCTACCTGACCCAAGGACGGATCGAGTATGAAAAAAACTAAATGTTTACTTCAAAAATCACAAAAAGTATCCAAAAATTATTACTTTTAAACATAATATTGGTATCCAAATTCAGCTTGACGTAACAAAACAATCAAAAAAAAAATCTCATCAGCATATAAGCAGTAAAGTGCCTAGTGTCCATGGGATTTGTGGTTTAGTAATCTTTTTTGAAGTTTACAAAAGCATTGATTGATGAATTATTCGAAATGGATCACGCTATGAGTTTCCTACTTGGCCTATTTTGGTCGAAATGGAGCCGAACTGGATTTCGATACTCATTCGATTTATCCATTTCAATGCCAGACAACGTATAAGGATATTTTTCAATGAAATATACGAATATATACTAAGTCTCTATAGAGAGCTAAAGGGAAGGTTAAAAGGACAAAAAGATATTAAACATAACCAGAAAGTTAAGGAAACTCCCTCTCTATCTAAAAATATTTGTTTCCATCCATAATAATACAATATTAATGATATATATTTTTGTACTACATACAAATCGATGTAATATTGAAATCCATAATTTGGCTATCCCTGAGATTACGTTGGCAATGCATTTTTGTAGTAGAATCGTTGCTATACATTTCCATTCATTTTCCTTTTTGTTAAAAGCAATTCAAGCGATTCGTTTTCGACGGAATCGATATTTTTTTCCTTTAGGGATTATTTCTGTATTATTTTAAGATTCATGAGATTGATATACTAAAGGATATCCATTTAATTTGTACAAATACAACTGAATCAAAAGAAAAACAAAAAAAAAGTTGCATCAATTCAGAAAATTGTAAAATAAAAATAAATCGTATTACGTCAATGTGTATTTTTTTGACTGTAGTGTTTGATTGAAGAAAAAAACAACAAAAAATCTGAAGAAATATCAAGAATTAAAAAAAAGTAAGTCACCTCCCAACTTGTTTGAAATTTACTCTCTTCACTATGGAAATGTTATGGAAAAATTTAAATTCTTTTAAAGAATAAATTGCTTAAATATCTTATGTTGATATACTATAGTGTCATGGGGGTAACTTTTAGAAATATATAAAGAAAATCCACTTATTCGAATTTATTTTACCAAAAAGTCCCATAAACAAAGTTGACATTTAAGAGATAATAAAACTTCCATTAGTTAGTGGATGATGAAATCAGAGAGCATTAGAGTATAATAAATTTTTTTTTCGGTTAAAGTACCCACAAAAAAGATCCACTACAACAAATGTGTGGTGAAATATCAAAAGTTCGAAAAGAACAAACTCTTGGGATAATTTATCTACTTCTGGAACAAAAACAACGGAAAATTATATCATCTTAAATGGTTCTCATGTATAATTTGTGATATGGTTTTTATCACTATTAAATAATGTGACCACATCTAATCTAGTATAATTTAATGATGTTTTGGGGCTGTCCTTTCGATTCTCTTGAGAGTTTTCCCTTTAAATGACAATTGAATTACTTACTCGATTGTTTTTAATGTAAGAAATGTTCAAGGCTCGTAAATGTTTTTGTGTTTTGAAAAAAATCTGTCATACAAAAAAATCAATATCCAATTTGAACAGCACATGAGTTTCTGATACAAACTCTACGTACGTTCTTGCGTACTTTACGAGTACACTATAACCCGACAGAAATTTTTTTAGTTTATATAAAAATATGAATTTTAATTTCACAAATTCTGAAACATCTCGATAACGGTAAAAGATATCG
Source organism: Chrysopilus asiliformis (assembly GCA_964034945.1). Taxonomy (NCBI): domain Eukaryota; kingdom Metazoa; phylum Arthropoda; class Insecta; order Diptera; family Rhagionidae; genus Chrysopilus; species Chrysopilus asiliformis. Next base: position 99,777,202 of record OZ035961.1, read on the forward strand.
ATTTACTGTAAAATCCAAAAATGTGGAGAATTTTAATATCTTTAGTTTTTCCTTCAACTATTTTTACGAGAAACCGTTGGTTTGCAAGTAATTAGCTAGAATTTTTCTTTACATTGTAATGAAAATATCTCAATAACGGTAAAATATAGCGAATATCGATAAAAGATAAAATTATGTAGATTTTTTCATTAATTTATCTTTTATATATAACCAGCCAAAAACCGTTATTGTTTGAGATAATGCTAAAAACTGATTTTTTTAAATAACGGTATATCTCGATAACGGCTTGAGATTCGCCATTCTAGTGAAAGATAAAAATGTAGGAAACTTTATTGTCTCTAACTCATGTCATATATAAGACTACTGAAAAGCGCGTAGTTTCGGAGTATATAAACAAAAACGAAATTTTGGTTTTTAAAAAACCACCATTTTTTTATAGTGCCTGGGGTAGTGCTTATTTAGGGTTGTATTTTGCTGCTCTTGGTACATTAAAAAATAAGAAAAATACACACCGACACCCTTAAATAGAGGAGAATGTTTGGAAAAAATAGGGCGTGGTGGCAACTCTAATTTAAGGATATATTAGGCCTTGGCATTTAAAGTTTTTCGCCTGCGGCACAATACTTTCCACCAGTAAGCATTTTTTATACTCGTATGGTGAAACCAAAGGGTATATTAACTTTGCCTTACTGTTTGTAACGCCAAGATCCCGTTATCACACAAAAAAATGAATTACACCAGTGTGTTTAGAATGATAAAAATAATTAATTTTTGCATGTCCGCTCGTCCGTCCGTCTGTGGCGCGGATTGCGGCCGCACGGATTGAGCTAGAGACTTGAAATTTTGCGCAGATTCGTTTTTCGTAAAATGCAAGGCTAAGTTCGTCAATGGGCAAAAATGGACCATTAGGGGGGGGGTACCCGCCATACGAACGAAAACGTTTTTTGTAAATATCTCAAAAACGGTGTATCTTATTAAAAAAGTGCAAGAACAAAAGTTATTTAGGATATGATTCTACATAAAACTCCCATACATCAAAATCCGATTGGAATAAATTTTAAAAAATCTTATTGGAAAGTTTGACTTCAAAGTGGAATTTTGGTACAACTGTTCGAATTTTGATACGAATATTACCATACGGGTTTTCAATAATTGCCAGATGGGCAATTATAGCTTTTGTTATGTTTAAATAAAAACTTTGCTTGGGGCGACTTTTTTTTGATGATTTCTGTCTACATGGATTTTTTAAATAAAAATTTCGCCTGCGGCGCAATGTTTGTTGCCTAGCGAAAAACTAAAATATCTTCTTTAAATAGATAATTACAAACAAAAATTGAGACAAACCTTTTCTCTCTGATCGGCCTTTCAAAATGTCCAAGCATTCACAAAAATGTGTTTTATCATTTATTTTAGAAAGAGTGGGGCGTTAAATATAGGCTTTTCGCCGGGCGACACTTTGCACACACCATAAATGTAAGTAGGGTGTATAACTTAAATACTAGAGAATTGAATTTTTCCCAACAGGTTTTTGGGCCTTCATTTAAACAAAATTTACCAGCGTAGAGTTAAAGGCCAGTTTGCGCGTACTATTCTTAAAAAATTAAGTTGTGCATAGCCTGATTAGACCATCGAAATTCTGGGACTTAAATAATTTGATTTGGACATAAGCTTCGATGGTGAAAGCGGTTCCAAGCAATTTTATTTAAAACTTCTAAAGTAACAATTCAAAGAGTTATGGGACAAAAGTAGCAGAAAAGGAGTTTTCCTTCTAGAAGGATATACGAAAACGCATAAAGTTTGTACGTATATTTAAAATTTTCCAAAAATTGTTAAAAATAAATGAATTAAAGTTTTGTAGAAATTTACAAAATGGCCATTATTAAAGCACTTAATTTTCTAAATCTGAGAAAATTTATAAAATAAAAAATGGCAATAAATGATTACAAAACACAAACAGCATTAATTTCATCTTTAAACAGTAGCTTAATTTTATTTAATTTATTTTTCATTGACTCAATTACACAATGAAATTTGAGATAAGATTTTGTAGAATGTGTAAATAAATGTGTAAATTTTGTGAATAATCTGGAAATTCATGCATAAAATTTTATCTTAATTTCAATACTAAACGATTATCCTTAAAAGTTGTCAGCTTAAATCCGTTTATTTCACATTTCAGCTATTTAGGCTTAGACGGCCGTGATTTTATGGGGAAAAGGTTTATCGCAAATGGCAAAATGGTAGTTTTATAACAATAGAATACCTTATCTAATCATTATTCATTGAACAAAGTCAACTTTGACAGTTAAAGTTATATGCATGTGTAGATGTGCTCATATGAAACAAATAACTTGGATATGAAAAGACTACCATACACTTTATCAAGTGACGGAAATTGCAGAAAAAAAGAATCCCGACGGCAAGAAAAAAAAAACTTTATCAAGTTTACAGGAAGCAAGCATCGTTATAATAGTGGCAACTAATTTTATGGATATGTTAAGCTACAATATATGTATATGTATGAAACTTGTATGATTGAACATATTATGTTGAAATCCTTTTGTTTGTCAATGTGTGTGTTGGAATGACGGTTAAATAGTGGGTCATGAAATAATAGAAATGGCCGAGTACACAACTTAATGGGTGAAGGACCAAACCGACCCAACTCAATCTACCGGATCCCGATCCGTTAGCTTCTGAGAGGGACTCAATCTGGGCAACAAAATCTGTGTCCCTATCCCAGACGTCGCACAGTGGTTCATGATCGGTTTTCATCGGCGAAAACTCAATAAATTTTGATCCAATGAAAACTTTTGAATGCGGTTTTTTTTTATTAAATAGAAAACTCTTTATTTTCTATAAAATTTTATCTCAATCGGGTGATTAGTTTCTGGGATATTGTAGATAAAAATCGAACTTTTTATGTTGTGCCATGATTCACTAGAAAACATTCCATTATCTCTTTTAAAATTTGTATTATTGGTATTTATCATGCTTTTCTTTATTAATTTTTTAAAAATCCCGATCCGAAAATCCCCTTTGCTAATTTTCTCGAGAAAAAAGGTTAAGGTTACCCCAACAAAAATTTGTTTTCGAATTTTGAGTTTCTAATGCGAATATATTTGTATATTTTAATACGCAAAGCCACATTTAATAAGTTATTGATACAATTTTTTGGTGTTAAAATTTATAACATATGATAAAAAAAATTCATATTGGTTATCATAAAAATTTGGAATTTGGTCTGCTGGATTTTAATCGTGAACTACTGTGCGTCGCCTCAAGTGGTGGCAGTGGAAATGGAGAGGAATTTACGAAAAGGACGAAAGTTTCTAGATTTTATTAATTGATTGAAACAATGTTTGTGTGCGCTCCGACAGCTTTGAAAAGCTTTCACTCCTTTTTGAAATTAGTTTTTGTTTGCTCTTCACCCAACTATCCCCATCAATTTAACCGTCATACACTACCACCTTTGCAAAACTGGGGGTGTTACGTGGTTTTTCCACATATAGAGTGGTTTAAACGAAATGTCTACCATCTAAAAATAATGGCATGCATAAAAGACTCCGTATAAACCACGTAGTATACTATATATACTTTTTGTACCTATAGCTGTGCTATTATTTGATACTACCGCAATTTACAGTCGTAGTTTTTAAAAGTTTTTCCGTTTTTTAGGAGGGAAATTTGCCGTGAATAATTAAACACTTTCTCCGTTTTACAATTAAACAAAATCATCTTTAGGAGCCGTGCATAAAATACGGGAGTGTGATGGCGGCGGTAATAAACCACATACAAAAAATTGCAAAAAATCAGGACGAAGGGGGGGAGGGGGTTGGAAAGGCCGAAAATTATCGTGACTTATTTTATGAACAGCCCGTTAAGTTCGATAGAACAAAATCTAGATTTTAATTACAAATCGCTCGGATTATTTCATTAAAATGAATTTTTCACTAATTCAATAAAAAAATTGAATTTTGCATGTCCGTCCATCTGTGGTGCGGATTGCGGGCGCACGGATTGAACTAGAGACTTGAAATTTTATGCATATTCGTTTTTCGTAAAATTCAAGGCTAAGTTCGTTAATCGACAAAAATGGACCATTAGGGGGGTACCTCCCATACGAACGGAAATGTTTTTTGCGAATATCTCAAAAACGGTGCATCTTATCAAAAAAGTGCAAGAACAAAAGTTATTTAGGATATGATTCTACATAAAACTCCCATACATCAAAATCCGATTGGAATAAATTTTAAAAAATCTTATTGAAAAGTTTGACTTCAAAGTCACCATACGGGTTTTCAATAATTGCCATATTGACAAATTGTAGCTTTTGTTATGTTTTAAATTATATATGGAAGGGCTATGCAATACAAAATTCCAGACTTTTTTCTTTAATATTTCAGTCTTAAAAATTGTTTTGGTGTTGCGTTCTGTGATCAAAGAAAATTGTAATAAACTGTATGGTACACAACGCGTAAAGAATTATAATTTTCCTTTAAGTACATTTTTGTTAAATTAAAGTCTTTCTTCACGTTTTTATTGATTTTGAATTACATAAAATTAAAGCTTGAAACAAAAAAAAACCAAAAAACAAAAAAAAAAAACCAAAAAACAAAAAAAAAAAAACCAAAAAACAAAAAAATTGAAACTAAATGTGTGAAAAAATTCTCTACTTAAAAATATTCAAATAAATGAGAATAGTGCTCGTTTGTAGAATAGTGCTCGTTTGCACTTAACAACTAAAGTTAAACTTAAATTATTTAAGTCCCAGAATTTCTATGGTTTAAATAGGCTAAGCTCAACTTTTTTTTAAAGAATAGTTTGTTGCGGCCTAAATCAAATAAACGACAATTTTGGGGCCGATTAGAGCGTGCTTTAGAGTCAAAGTGTGCCTACTTTATTCAATTCAATTTGGCTAGAAAAAAATGGTCAAAATTTTTATATTTGACTAGCAGACCCTTCGTTGCCAGCTTAAAGTTTTTGGTGTAAATTTAAGAATGCCAAAAAACCACAAATAACTTAAAAACTTTTGGCAAAAAACGTTATCCTAACTGTTTAAAATTTTGAAAATCTAATACCGGATTCGTGGTCAGCTACCCTGAAAACCTCCCAAAAGCCAGTTTTTCTGGGGAAAAATGGGAAAAAGGATATTTGCGTTATCCTCACAGGACCTTCCGTTTCGAATTTTGGAATTCCAACTCCAGATTCGTGATAAGAAAGCCTTCCATTTCGAATTTTGGAATTCCAACTCCAGATTCGTGAAAAGCAACCCCCAAAGCTAGTTTTTGCGAGAAAAATTGGAAAAAGGACATTTGCGTTATATTTACAGGACCTTCCGTTTAGAATTTTAAAAATCTGACACCGGATTCGCGATTAGCGACCCTGGAAACCCCCTTATGCCGATTTTTCCCGGGAAATGGATATTCGCGTTATCCTTACAGGACCTTACGTTTTGAATTTTGAAAATCTAATACCAGAGCCGTAATCAGCGATCCAAAAACCCTATAATGCCATTTTTTCCGGGGAAAAATGGGAAAAAGGATATTTGCGTTATCCTTACAGGACTTTATGTTTTGAATTTTGAAAGTCTTACAAAGCTAAAAACCTGCTCCTGGCAACGCACATCATTTTGTGTAAAAATCGGTCCAGTAGTTTTTGAGTTTTGTAATCTCAAACAGACCAACACACCAACCAACAAACAAACATCCATTTTTATATATATAGATTTAAAATCTAGATCGAGTATTTTCCAGCAAAAAGAGCAGGCCATTCGAAAACGCCATTAGTAAAAAAAATTCAAAATAAGAAGATTTAAAAGTTCGAAAAAAATGGGCATGAAAATTAGCCTAGAAAAATTAGAAATACAAAATCCAGTGTTATTTACACATGAGGAAATTTAGAAAATTGACAAATCGTTGGAATTATATATGTTGCGATTAGGTTAAATGCTTTCCTAAGTATTTCTTCTGACATAAATTTCCCCGATTTAGCAATGATTTGATTTAGTTAGCTGCCTATTTGCTCAGATCCTATTCTAGATTAGGTAACAAGATTAGAAGTAAACGACAAGCCTATAATTCAAATGAAATGGAAATTGTTAATCTCATCGAAAATGACAGACCATTGCTAAAAAAATGCTTATCGATGTTGTTAAGGAGCATATTATTCAAACATAATAAGAATATAAATAGTTTCAATACAGTAATTTAACAAGAAAATAGCACTATAAGTGTCAATAATTGTGACCGCATTAAGCTATGCCTGAATATTATATGTTGTTTAAATTGCTCAAGTATTATTGTACGCTATTTCTTAGCACAATTTCGATCCTAAATATCCTTATTATTATTATTATTTTTGCGAGGGTATTACGGCGGTTAGGGCTGATTATTTTTGTAGTTTCTGGGTTTGAGTAAAGTCAATGGGCATGTAAATAACTTTATGGATAGCTACTCGCCTGGCGAATTGAAATGGAACGAATGGCACTGCGTTAGCATAAAATAGTTGTTTCAGCGAACATTGGCAAATTGTTCTCGCACGCTAAAACTTTTATCGGTACATAAATTAGACGTCTATTCAAGCATTGAATAATAAAGTAAAACGCTGATTGGAAGATATTCGCCTTGTTGTCTGGAGGGAAAGTTGTGCGGTTAAGTTAGGAGACCTTCGATCGACCAAGATTCAAGTACAATTTGAACAAACAAGCCTATAATTTCTCAAAACGGACTCTCATCTCCTTACGCCACTTCCGAAATTTATGCCATAAGGAAGACGCTGACTAGAAGAAAGGATCTTTATGCTTCTCACTGTTAAATTATTTAACGAGGGCAGCAGGAGCAAATTTCCCAGAGGTTTTCTCCTGACCACACTTGAGTTTTCTTCTATACGAAAAGGCGGAATTCTGGCTGTTGGTCTGCTATATTTGAGGCAGGACACAAAACAAGGATCAACCACACGCTCCCATGCCTAATATTTGGTGAAATGAGTGACTGTGAGTCCCACGGTGATGGGGTGTTCCCAAATACTTCCTGTATGATATTAAGCTTGACACGAGTCGTCCGTTTTGTTGACGAAAACTAGTTTCTCCCATATCTGATAAAGTGTGTTGCGTGATTGTGTCTCGGTTGGGGTTTGAACCTTTCTACAAGTTCCGTCCCATTTGCATGTCGCCTAGAGCATCAGGTGAGAGAAGGTGCGACATATGGGAAATTCAAAGTTTAGCAAATAAGACTGGTAAACATATTTGAGAACCTTTTTAAAATATTTATGCAACAACAACAAAAAAGTATTGTGTGTACTTAAATGCACTAGAGTGAGAATACACGATTTCATAGCTTCTAAACATTTCCGGTAGAAAAGTCATTCGTATCTTTGCAAAGTACGATGAAAAATCGCTGTATACAATGAAAAAGCTTAATCGGAATTGCATGTATACATACTTTGAGTGAACCCGTAATGTTTTCCCATTCCAAAACATTCATTTTTCATTTCATTTATTCACCCACAACACCTGTCTTGAGTGAACATAACATACGACGACATTGCCGGAGGTAGAGAAAGTTGGTAATAAAAAAAAAAACACTGTTGAGAAAAGAAGGGTGGTTATGGATAAAGTCTGGTAAACGCTTAAGAATCTGGGTCAAAGTCTAGTTTCTTATTGAAATGGATTTCTATCCGGTATAATCTCAGGAAGAGGTAAGAACAATCAAATAACGGCACTAAAAAGATCTTTGCATGTTAAAAAATTTCGTACATATCAAATTGAAAAGGCATTTTAAAATTTTTTTGTGAATATTAATAGGCGAATAAAAAGCAAACAAGTTTTATTCCCATGTACATAGCTTGGTTTAGGTTTAGAATTTCTGAAATTGTACTAGTAATATTAAAGGAAAATTGCTTTTCTTTTCAACTAATCGATAAATGCAGAACGTGATTTCATAAGTAGTTTTTCTTTTTGTTTTAGCCGTATTGCTACTAGCAGTTTCTGAGTTTCGCCAATATAAAATTTGGATATAAATCAAATGGTTGAAAAATTAAAAAAACTTGATTAAACAATTTTTGTCATGAAATTCAGGTTGAATGCAAAATCTGTTTATATTGGCACACGTTTTTTTTTTATTGTTATAAAATACGTGAAGTTACCTTCGGACCCCTACCGCTAAATTCTCAAAAATTCTGGCACAAAAATATATTTTGCCGCCACATTATCTATTTAATATGAACTAAACAATCATTTTTCGATTTTATAATTTCGTTTATCATTTTTTCTAAGACTAGGTGCGCACTGCGAATAGTAAGCATGTAGAATGGTGATAAAAATCTATATATATAAAATCGTTTAACCTGACTGATTGACTCATCAACGCCCAGCCCAAACCCCTGAAGCTAGAAACTTGAAACTTTCACAGTATGTCCCAACCATCACGTAGGCGCTCACTAAGGCGGGGTTTTCCGAAATTTTACCGCTAAGGGGGTAAACGGGGGGTAAACGGGGCCTAACGGGGGGTAAACGGGGGCTAAACGGGGGGTAAACGCCGGGTAAACGGGGGGTAAACGGGGGGTAAAGGGAGTTTGGGTCTTTTGAAACCGTGATTTTCGCTATGAATCCTGCTCAATAGCAGGCTGAAAAGTTTCACTCGGGGGTTTTCGGGGCCGCTGATCACGAAGTTAAATTTTCTGAATTAGAAACGGAAGGTCCTGTAAGGATAACGCAAATATCCTTTTTCCCATTTTTCCCGGGGAAAAATGACATTTGGGGGTTCTGGGGTCGCTGATCACGAATATTGTGTTAGGCTAATTCGCAACGGAGAGTCCTACAAGGATAAGATTTTTCTCAAAAGTTTTTAAGTTCTTTCCGGTTTTCTTCATATTCTAAAACTTATACAAAAAACCCGAGCCGGGTAACTTTCACTATTTTTGTCACATTTGTACAATTTTAAGGACATTTGCTCTTATATTGCGCGAGGGCTATTAAAAAGCGCGGGCTAAAGCAACGCGACGCGAAAGTAAACCAGCTTTCGACTTTTGGCGGCGTCAGATGTGTGTCAGTGGTTCTTTAGGCCACAAAATCTGAATTCGAAGCACAGTGATTTGTTAATTTTTTTTTGTTTTAAATATAAGTGTTTTTTTTTGAAATTAGGATGTTTAAATTACTTTAAAAGCATTTAAATAAAAACAGCCCATTACATGATATCTTTTCCCATAAATAAGATGACATCACGTCCCAGAATGGCTAGCACGACTCCTACTTTAAGCTTGTTATCCCGGAAACTAGTTTTTTTTCCCGGATTTTTCAAACACTAAAAGAAACGATCACTGAATATGCTGGAGGTTGTTCCAAAATACATTTTTTTCGCTTGCGGCATATTTCTTCATTAATTTTGCACAAAACATGCATTGACTCAAAAAAACGTGGCCTTTCTCTTTATTGCTATTTTTATTTACAATTTGCGTTGGGACTGTCTATAAAACTTACTCTTGATTTAAATAATTGTGGCGCATTCTGTTTAAAAAATTTCACCTGCGGCGCACATGAATGGTTTTTTTTTCTTGGTTTTAATCTGAATTAAGTTTCATTTTCTACATAAAATTTGGTGCTCAAATGGTCCCGGATTGGTTCCAAAGAAAGTATAGTTACCCTACCCATAAAAGATCTTTTGGCCCCACTGGAAAAATTCCTGCGGACGCCAATATAACCGAAGTGTCAATAAATTCTGATCCAATGTTAGAACGTCTTATTTATAAATTTTAAGTTTTTAAATGTCTTAAAATTTAATTAACTTTAGCAAATAATTTGATTGCCTTTCATGGAATCTATTTATAATAATTACAAGGCAAAATGTGATAAAATCAATCAAATGAAAATTAAGGCAATTTTTAACATCGATTCGATGCTGCGCCCATCTTCTGTCTTTGTGAAATTGAATGCTTTTTTAAAAGGAATATAAAAAGTATAGAATAAAAGCTCAAGACGTATATATTTCTTAAAAAAAAATTCTATGATCAAAAAAAAATCTGTTAAAAAACATAAGAAAAGCCGAAATTGGAAATAGACTATCGTGAAATACCCTTTGTGATGTGGCTTAGAAATAATTTGATTTGCCATTAATTTAATCAGAAAATTTTATCGTTTATCCTAAGGTATTAAGTATTAAAAATTGTAAATTCAAATTTTTTTTGGCAATCAACATTAGGTTTAAAAAATGGTAAAAGCTTTCCATTTGTAAATTTTTATAGATCAATTTTTTCAAAAGTTTTTGTATTCGTACAGAATCAATCTTAAATTTTAAAGTGACCGATAAACACGAGGTAATGAATTATAAAATTTCACATTTTTTGTACGTATGACAATATCATATTTTTCTATCAAATAGGGTATAAACAGGGAAAAAATTGACAATAAATCAAGAGAGTGTTTTTCATTCACTTTATGTGCCCAAATCAATAAATAACACAAAAATCTCTTGAACGTGTTCTGGTGGGCCTCCTACATTTGTGTCGCTGTTTCGTCGCCGCCGCACCCAAAATGGGAAAAAACCACCACCCCCGACATACATCCTTATATGGAGCATTTGAAAAGAAGAAAATCCTTACATCATTTTATTGACATTTTATACAAGAAGAAGAAAATGAAACACAAACGAAACGACATGAAACGAGTGAAAAAAACAACAATTTAGAAAAAGTTTCCAATTTATTTATGGCAAAAGATTGGGAGTTAAATTCCAGGTAAAAGTGGGCACAGGAATCACAAGTTCTAAATCACTCTCTTGTTAACAGCGGGTGGTGGCTTTTTAACATCCCACTCTTTTGGGAAAACCGAAATTTGGGAATGTTGAAAGTTATCAGGAGTCAAGGACGGATCTTTACTTGTATAAAATTGTAACAGGACATGTTAAACTTTTAATTTACCAATGAATTTGTGTTCCATAAATGGACGACGGAAGAATTTTCCCCTTCTCTTTGAATCGGAATGCAAAGGATTTCACAAGAAAAACTGAAAAACTGAAAAACTTTTTACTTGAAATTTTTTAAAACTCGGCAAACAATGATGACATTCAGCGCTTGCCATCATCGTGTAAATAAAAAAAAAATCTGATAGCAAGATGAGCGAAAAGGCAAACTTGTGTCTAGAGAAGGTGTATGTTGAGGGTGCTGTCTTTGGTGAAACGTCGATTTTTCAGGACTCTCGTTAAGTTCAGAATACGAATCAAAAATGAAGAAGGAAAATTAGGAAGAAAAATTCAAAATAGCGCAAATAAAAAGCACAAAAAATACACAAAACGCGAAACAGAAAGGAAAAATACACAATTCAGGGTGAATGGGGCGAGATGCTCATACAAAAGGAAAATAATTGGAAGAGAGATTGAAAGCCGCTGATGAATTGAAAATTTCATGAAAAATTGTATATATATTTGCCCTTTAAATAACATTTAGAGACGCACAAAAGCTAATGAGAAATATTTAAATCCAAATGATTTTTTTTTGCATAATTTTGAACAGGTGAAAAATGTAAAGGCACCGAAGGAAAATAAAAACGATGGAAAACCATTTTTCTGTCCGTACAATATTGATTTGGAAATAACGTCCTGCGGTATTTTTCAGATGCGTTGGATGTGACATTTTGAACAGCAAAGAGAAAAAAATCTTTTTAATTATTTTACATTTTTGATCAAACCTAATGATCTAGCCTTCAATCAAATTTAAACTTTTTGTCTCTTTGCTGGGTAATTAATTATGTAAGACTTTGAATTTTTTAAAGGTATTCTTATAAGAATCAATCTAAAACTCGGCAGGGATTTTTAATTGTAATGAGCGTCACCTTTTTGCTATTTTTGGCATAATAAGTATAAGGAAAAATTCGAATAAAAGAATATAAGAAAAAAAAGTCTAATCCACGTAACGGTGAGATGATACATTTTTTACATACTCAAACTTCATATGATGAATATAATTGGGTATAATTTTAAATTTTTTCTTATTCAAAAACATTGAAAAGCTTGAGAACTAATTGATGTATAGGAAGTTGAAATTTGGAATGAAACAGGCTTTTATCAACAGAGAAACCTCTTCTGAAAATGGGAAAAATTGACCGACCCCTTCACCCGTCTCTAATACGATTGGAAAATACTTTTGCGATTTTCTCGAAAACGGTTCGTTGCGGGGCTTCGTTATTTCGATTTTTGAATGATTTCGGTTTTTGAAATGATTTTAATACCTTTCTTTTATGTAAGAAAGGTAGAAAATTAAATATTAGGAACATTTTTTACGTCTATTTCATACGCAGGGCAAGTTTTGCCATGCTGCTTGCAGGTCAATCAAAAACAGTGGGTTTTGATAAAAAACAATAAGAAACTCGTTGCCCTGCTGTTTTTAAAATTAATAGTTTTTGAAATGTCGTAAAATAACTTTTATTTATTTGCCCTGCATTTCATATCTTGCTAGTTATTTTTTAAATGAGATTTTCCTTTTAAATATTGAGGATCGTCATAGTAAGTAAGCTTTAGACTTTTTTTTTAATTTTTCAGTGATTGGTATAACAGGGCCTTGATAATAGTTATATTGGGCTGTAAAATCAAATTATTCTGTGCCATGCTGGAATATGAAATGCCCGGCAATTTGCCCTGCGTATGAAATAGACGCACATTTTTTGTATATTATCGGATTTGGTTGCATTGTAACTGTTGGGCAAAAAATGTTTTCACGGATGTTTTGCAATCGGTGTTCACGATAACTTGAGAAGGAATTCAATTATAGGATCAAAGCTGGTTTTTGTACGATTTTTCGATGTTGGGTCGATTTTTTGAGTGACAAAAATGAAGAATGTCTTTGCTTATCTTCTTCTTCTATATCTTCTAATACATAAAAAAAAAAATAAAAAAAATTTTTTTAAAAAAAGCTTTTATTAAAAAAAATGCACTAAAAAGAAAAAAATAATTTTCTGGACGCTGTGTATCACAAATATAAAAGCTTTTAAAAAGCGAGATAAATGTTTATTTTATTGTTTTATGCTTTATCTCGCTTTTTAAAAGCTTTTATATTTGTGATACACAGCGTCCAGAAAATTATTTTTTTCTTTTTAGTGCATTTTTTTTAATAAAAGCTTTTTTTAAAAAATTTTTTTTTATTTTTTTTTATTTTGTTCTTTTTAGTCTTCGAATATATAGCTTTACATTTGAGATGTCCTTACAGGCTTTTTAACTTGAGAATCGTATTCAGCGAACCCCAAAACCCGCAGAATATATTTTTTCCCGGAACAATTGAGAAAAAGGATAATCACGTTATCCTTACAGGACATTCCGTTATCCTTACAGACTTTTTAATGACAGATTCGGATTCAGCGATCCCAAAAACCCCAGAATAGATTTTTTTTCCGGAAAATTTGGAGAAAAGGATAATCACGTTATCCTTACAGGACCTTCCGTTATCCTTACAGACTTTTTAATGACAGATTCGGATTCAGCGACCCCAAAAACCCCCAGGATAGATTTTTTGCCGGAAAATTTGGAGAAAAGGATAATCACGTTATCCTTACAGGACCTTCCGTTATCCTTACAGAGTTTTTGATGACAGATTCGGATTCAGCGACCCCAAAAACCCCAGAATAGATTTTTTTCCGGAAAATTTGGAGAAAAGGATAATCACGTTATCCTTACAGGACCTTCCGTTATCCTTACAGCCTTTTTAATGACAGATTCGGATTCAGCGACCCCAAAAACCCCCAGAATAGATTTTTTTCCGGAAAATTTGGAGAAAAGGATAATCACGTTATCCTTACAGGACCTTCCGTTATACTTACAGACTTTTTAATGACAGATTCGGATTCAGCGACCCCAAAAACCCCCAGGATAGATTTTTTTTCCGGAAAATTTGGAGAAAAGGATAATCACGTTATCCTTACAGGACCTTCCGTTATCCTTACTGACTTTTTAATGACAGATTCGGATTCAGCGACGCCAAAAACCCCCAGGATAGATTTTTTTCCGGAAAATTTGGAGAAAAGGATAATCACGTTATCCTTACAGGACCTTCCGTTATCCTTATAAGGACGAAGTAGTGAAAATATTGTATTGTCATCGGACTTATATAAGTGTGCAAAATTTCAAGTCAATCGGACAAGTGGAAGTGGGTCAAAATTGGGTTGCAAAATTTGATCTGACAAACAGACAAACAAACAAGATAGCGAGCTAAATAAAAGCTTTTAAAAATGAATGTTTGTTTGTCTGTTTGTTTGCCTGAGATTACAAAACTCAAAAACTACTGAACCGATTTTTACGCGGTTTTTTGCAAAATGATCTTCGTTGCCAGGAGCAGGTTTTTAGCTATGTTAGATTTTTGAAATTCTCTATTTTTCCAAATTTTCCCCGGAAAAATAGGCATTATGGGGTTTTTGGGGTTGCTGATCACGGCTCTGGAGTTGGAATTCCAAAATTCTAAACGGAAGGTCCTGTAAGGAAAACACAAGTGTCCTTTTTCCAATTTTTCTCGCAAAAACTGGCTTTGGGAGATTTTCAGGGTTGCTTATCACGAATCTGGTGTTGGAATTTCAAACGGAAGGTCCTGTAAGGATAACGTTTTTTCCCAAAAGTTTTTAAGTCATTTATGGTTTTTTTGCATTCTAAAATTTACACAAAAAACTGTAAGCTGTCAACGAAGGGTCTGCTAGTCTTTTATCTATAAATGTCTTCAATGAGCTTGCCACAATATACGTTACGTTAATTACTGCCTATATAGACATTTCTCCTTCTTTCATAATACTTTTTTGAAATTTTTTGTTTGAACTTTAAAAGATGAAAACTACACTAAAAAATGGGAGATGCGTTTCTTAATGTTCAAAAGTTATGGCGCTTTAAATTGCAAAATTCACGATAACTAGGATATACGTCCTGTATGTACGCATGTTGTCTAGGCGTTCCAAAAGCTTAACTTTTGTCCCAGATGATTCAATTTCTTGCGAAAATTTCTGAAACGCTAGTAAAAAACAGTCAGTATATATGCAAAACATAGTCTGCGGCGTGTTTTTTCAACGATTTTCCACTCAGCACGCTTGTTTACTCAATAGTTTTCACCTGCTACGAATTTCTCTTTATTGGTGTTTTCACAATTTTATTTATGAATATTTATGGATCGTGAATAGTGCGAAATATTGAGTAAATTTTTCCGTGCGAATATGCAGTTCATAACTAAGATCATTGTGATACATTCTATTTAAAAAATTTCGCCTGCGGCGCATATTTGTTAATTGTTTTTCCCGTACTTAATTTCGTGGTTATCGTCCAAGTCATTTTTAATTTTCTATATAAAATTTGCTGTTACGTTGTTGCTTTTTTTCCTGCTATTCTTGCCTTCCCGCTCTCATCTTGTTACGGATTGGCCCAAGATAAATGTGATGGCCCTAACGATAACTCAAGAACGGCTAATCATTGGATGTGCTTTTTTTTGTCAAAATCGAATGAAATTTTTGTAGAAATCTAAAAAATATTTTGACTTTCACATAACGGAAAATCACAAAAAAAAAATCCATAAAATTCGAAAAAAAAATTAGATTAAAAATAATTTTATCTATCATTCTTCTGAAGTCACGAAAGTCTTGAAAATTTCTCGAAAACTATGCGCTTTTGGGGGGAAAAAATATACCAAAATTTAATGGAATTATAATTTTTCACATTTTTTGCTTTAACGGTTTTTACGTATCTCTAACGGTTCTCAAAAATTTATTTTTTTGAAAATTTCTCGGAAACTATGCGCTTTTGCTTATAACCAAACTGAAAGAAAATAATATTTCCAGTATTTTTTCCCTTAATTGTTATTACGTATTCTTAACGGTTCCCGAAATATTTGAAAGAATATTACTTTTTCACAAGGTTTGTGGCATCGGAGTATAAATACTCGAATCGAGTTTTACTCCACCAAAATCCTGTAAGCCTGCGTGGAAGCTGGTAAAGCAGGCTCTGACGACGGTGAGCCAGCTTCCATTCCAGAAACAGGCTCCTGATGGGTTTTCAGGGCAAACATGCCTGACCTATTGGGGGGAAATTTGGATGTGAAAACATCCGCAAAAATAATATAATATTTTTGTTATATTATTTTTTGTTTTTGCAGCCCTATAAGCCAAGAAATTCCAATAGGATTAATTATTGCTAGAAGGTCAAGAAAACCATGAATCAGAAATGGTTCAATGGTGAAACACAAATATTACTTTTTGTATATTTTTTCCGAAACTAAATATTGCAGAGGAAAGTTTTGTATTGATCACAACTGATATTTTCTATTGTTTTTGGCATCGAACAGAAATTTCGAAAATGTTGGAGAAAATTTCTTACAAATAGATAAAAAATAATATTACAAGTTCAAGTAAAATGTTTTTTGAAATTTTTATCAGATGAATGGCATAAGAATGAGGAATATTTTTTTTTTGGTTCGATCTAGAAAAATCTTTAAAGGTCTGTTTTTAACACTACAACTCAAAGAAAGTTTTAAAATCTTGAAAAATCCATTTCAATATATATTTTTAAAATATTTCTCACCTTACTCATGGTAAATTATAGTTAATTTACTTAAATAGCCGATTAATAAATATAATACGAATTATAGCTCTTGATTATTGCATTGAGTGCAGAAATATTTCACAAAAAATTCAGACACACCACTATTATTAAATTAGCTTCATTAACTTTTCGTAACCCAGTGATTCATTAAAATCATATTACACTACCGGTTTGCATTGATATTGAAACGACAGCACTGGGATTCGTGTTGCATTGCCCTTTAGCACTTTTCATTGAGAATTTTATATCGCGCGTATTGGATTGGTTCACTTAAAAATCAGAAAAAAAAATATATTTCTTCGTTTTATGATTATTATTATTATTATTGCACATAAGCGGATTTTTAATTTAGATGTTGAAGATCCTCATTTTTTATTAAATATAATATAATTTCTTTATGTCGCACGTATTCAGCCGTTTCCGTTTTCCTGATAAATTGATAAATTTCTCTATACCTACATAAATATTTCCTTTGTTGTTATTTATTTTTCAGAAAAAAAACCCAACAACAAACAAAATAAAAAAAGCTTTTCGCACTTTTTTTTGTTGATTGCTATAAATAACAAAATCCAAGTCTCTCTCTCTCTGCTGGATAAATTAATCCACACAATTACATATCGTGGCGAAGGTAACACACTATAATAAGACAAGCAAGGAAATGTCCTTAATATTCATATCGTATGCAATCAAATATGTGTGCATTAAAACGCTTTTATAAACAACAATAATGGGAAAGAGGATGAAAAATTGGCTTCTAATAAACGCTTTTCCACCAAACATACTAAAATTTTGTTGCGAATTTAAATATGAATTGAGCAAAACGTGAAAAGCTTCGGTTAAGCTTCCAGCCGTGGTTATGTGTTGGTGGCAGGATTTTTGACACAGCACACACTAGAAAACATCACAAGGATTTTTTTCCATCAAAGATGTTACGTTCTGTGATAAGAAGACATAGTTAAAAATTATCTGAGCGAGCAACAGCTCAAAGGGATACTCTCCGGGAATTTCAATAAAACATTCTTTGAAAGCTGCGAATTTTAAAAATTTTCAGAATACTTTTATGGTTTGTAAATTGTCGAGATAAATGCACACATAACCTCAATATTGAAAAGGATGAAATGTGTCAGGACCATATCTTGAGTAGAAATACACACCAACACATGAAGCCACTAAGCTATTCATGTTCATATTACAGAATTGTGGGGGAGCTATTTGGGCTGGAATTCGCCTGAAATTTTCAGATATAAAACTTTGGAATAATTCTTGTACTCGCCAAAAAAAAAAATCAGATTTCAAAGAGCTAGGAATAGATTTTGAAATTCTTGATGTTTTAGAAAAAATCTCGCCTCAACACATACGAGTTATAGAGTTGAAGTGCACACAAATATCCTTGTAGCTTGGAATTTAAAGTTATCTCTTTGATACACATTTTGGAGGATTAAAAAAGAAACAACAACAAATTTTTGGGGGAAGGAACTTTTTAACACACCGAGATTCCCATGAAAAACAATACAAATGAAAAGAGATTTATGCAAAATCACTCGAAATCAGAAACAATCAGAAAATGATTTGATAGCACTTTGGGAAATTGAAAAAGGGATTTCTTTTCGATCGAAAATCCTTCACACAAGATTCGATTTGAGTTTTCACACTTCGAGGGTGAATTTTTTTTTATATAAACGCGTTTTCAAAAATCTTACAAGTGTTTTACTGTGGATTTTCTTTTGCACGGTTTGTAAACGGGATCAGCAATGCCTGGGTGTATAGGCAGCCAATACGCACGATATCAACGGAAGACTAAGTAGAACTGAAATACTGATTTCCAAGACACCCCCTATTTCATCAAGCTTCGGAAAGCTTTGTCCCCAACATTAAATCCACATTGAAAAAAAAATCTTGCGGGTGGACAAGGTAATATACAACAAGAAATAATAATAATATAAAAAAAACCCATAGACCAGAGTGCCATCTATACATGGAATGTTGTAGACAGAATTGAATTGGAAAGGACCTTGTTCTCATTGAGGCCAGAATCGTGACAAGAAGGCTACATCGGCACATGGAGCTCAACAACTAGGAAACTTTTTTTTTATCCTACATTTTCACATCCTTAGTCCTGGAAAACTCGTAAGAGTGTAGTTAATAGCTACACACTCGAGGTGTGTTCAACTTTGTCCAACACAAGCGCAATTGTCGAAATTTTCGCTTTTATGCTCTTCAGTTTTCCCCGCTCAGAATTTTCCCTTTTCAAATGTGTATGTGTTGGAATTTTCATTCTGTCAAAAATGTAAACGTCACAAACTTTCTTGGTTTCCTTTTTTCAAGTTTTCCGACTCCCGTGTGCCATACCTTTCATGGGTTTTTGCTAGACTGCTATATTTTGGTCGATTTTTAGCATAGGTGGGTTATCCTGGATTCCGGTAGGTGAGATTAGTATTTACGGGCAAGGAGCTGACGAAGAAGAGAGAGAAGAACGGCGATTTTAGGTAGACAAGGCCATTGGGAGTCATGGATGGCATAGAAACGAAAAGCTCTCTGTAACCTGGAAGCTTCACCGTTGAATTATGTTCTTTCTGGGCACATGGCATTTTATGTTTGCATTTAACATTTTTTTTCTCTATCTTTTCAACATTGATCATGCCCATCGCATATGTTTTAAGCTTTTTAGGGGCGATAGACGCGCTCGATGGAGATGAATTTTCTTGGTTGCTAGGTTCCATGGAATTGGTTTTCGCATAGAAATTGAAAAAGTGCGTAAAGTTAGCGAAAAAGTTTGGAAGAAGTTGACTTTGTTTTTTTTTTGACAAAATATTTTTAATGTTTTTCATGCCTGAAGTTTTATTACAAAAGCTTTTTGTTTAATGTTTTCGTTGATGGACGGCTATTGCTGCTTTTTTGACTGGTTTAGGCAAAAGTTTAAATTATTGGAATTGTCGTAAGAAGTTGTATACTTAAAGCGATAATAGCGGTCTTTTTTGCCATCATTTTTTTAATATCACCTGAAAAAATACCAGAAGGAAATAATGCTGAGAGGAAAATTACAGTTTTAATAAGTTTGGATGAAGATCGGAAATAATTGTGACAGAATATTATGAAAAAATAAAGGATTGAACAGTTTTATGGTGATAGCGGTCATTGAGAACTGCTTGAGATTATTTTTTTCTTGAATTTTAGATTTTAAGCATTGATAAAAATTTGGGCATGGTTATTACTTTTACAAAAATGATATATTTTTGTGATACCAAAGATATTGAATTTTAAGATATTTAGAAGTCACGGCTTCTGAATCGGACTTTGTTTTGGTCAGATTAACTGAGGCGTTAAAAGCTAGAGTGGACCAACCCACATAATCGAGTTTTTGAAGCTTTTCCACTTTTGTACTATTATTGACTGTAAATTTTTGGAAAAAAAAATTTCTGTGGACTTTATTACTCAATGTTGAAATGTTCTTTTGTGCATCCAAACATTTTTATCTAAAAACTCACTCGCAATAGTGATTCAAACCCAAAAAATTCACGATTTCGACATGTTGGTTCGTCCACTCTAGCTTTTAACGCCTCAACTCTACTTCTGGAAACACGAACTTTTGTGGAAAATTTCACAAAAAATTAATACCAAATAAAAAAAGGCAAAAATAAATAAATAATGAAAAAATATAATAATTTTTTTCGGTGTTCGTTACGTTCTCGTTATTGTAACGGAATTAAATTTCTATAACGTTATAACGTAATTTTGAGAGATTTTTTTGAGAATTAGCTTTTTAATTTTCCGTTCAGAATTTTCGTTAACACAGGGCAAGTTTTGCCAAGCTGCTTGCAGGTCAATCAAATATAGTGGGAAAATAAGAAACCCGTAGGCCTGCTCTTTCTAAAATTAATGGTTTTAGAATTATCGTAAGGCTATAACGAGACTAATTTTTTAAAAGGAACATCCCAGTTGAATATAATTAATGACTAATAAAGAACACGCACCTTTGCTAGTAGATTAGCGGCTAGTTATCTCTCAACTGAGACCTTCCTTTTAAAAAATGAAGTAGTCTCGTTTCAGATTTTGTTAAATCTATTGTATTATGTGCCTTGCAGGGCAAGGCACTGCCTTGCGTATAAAATAGATGTTCAAAAAAACTGAAAGGAAATGTTTTTGAATGAAAGATGTCTTAAAAAGACATTCTTGTATGAAAACATTTTTTGAAAATTATTAAAAAATGGAATAGAAAATCTAGAAAAATCCAGATGCCCTGTTGTAAAAGGCGTTTTTAAAAATTGGAGAAAAATTTGATAATGATAACCATTAATTGATAACAAATGTTTTTCTTTTTGGTTAGAAATTTCTTATGATGTAAGAATATAATAAACATCTTAAGTTATAACGACAAAATTCTAAAAGTATGATTTATTTTAATCTTTTTTCTAAAGTAAGATTTTTTGTAGTGAAATTTTTTATAAATTTGACCTTGACTAATGAGAAAATCGAATCCAGATGCTCATGACATTCAATTTATTTGCAATAATCCGTAGCTGTAAACGAATATTAATGAGCGGACCACAATCAAATTATGTTCATGATATACTATTCTATGCTAATCGATCGAGATTGTCACGAGATTCGACTGGTGTTCATGCTATAAATTAAATGGGATATCAAAGACCAAGACGGACTTCAAAAAGTAATCATAATTAACTTTTCGCTGAGAACGCGGAATAATTTCTTGGTAAATTTCATACCATCACCATAACTACCCGTCATTCATACCCCAGGCAAGCACTTCTTCAGAAATCCCCATCACCATCATTCCATCATTGTCATTAAGTGGAATAATTTATGATCGCAATATTTATTGCTTGTGTTGTCCTTTTTCATTTGTTCGAATTATCCGCAGCGTATGGAATACCATCAGCCATTATTGCGATTGTCATAGGCCCTTTAAGGAGCCGCTCCATTACCATGACTTTTTACCATGACAAAAAAAATGAGACACATTTATGTGAAGATGCCTTGGCGAGAAAGGGAGATAAGAATCAACTGCAAAAATTTGTCGGCAAATGCAAAAATAATTTCCCCTCTTTTGTTATGGCGATTTTATGGCGATTTCTAATACAATCACATTTGTCCCTGTAAGTGAATAGTAAGCACGGACACCTTCAAACTGTTATTATAGCGTGATGTCATTTTAAAAGCTTTTTCTCCTTCGCATGCATAGTCAAAAGCTTTGTTACCATGCCAATTTGAACATTATATTCATAGCATAAGGTTTGCTATGATTGCTATAAAGTTGTTAAACTGGAAGGGAAAACGTTTACCTTTTATTCAGTCATTCCTTTTTAGATCTACATAAGTCTATCTTGCTCTAGTTTCCTGCATTTTTTTGTCATGGGAAAAAGTCATGGCAATGGAGCGGCTCCTTTAAGGAGCCGCTCCATTACCATGACTTTTTACCACGACAAAAAAATAGAGACACATTTATGTGAAGATGCCTTGGCGAGAAAGGGAGATAAGAATCAACTGCAAAAATTTGTCGGCAAATGCAAAAATAATTTCCCCTCTTTTGTTATGGCGATTTTATGGCGATTTCTACTACAACCATACATTGTCCCTGTAAGTGAATAGTAAGCACGGTCACATTCAAACTGTTATTATAGCGTGATGTCATTTTAAAAGCTTTTTCTCCTTCGCATGCATAGTCAAAAGCTTTGTTACCATGCCAATTTGAACATTATATTCATAGCATAAGGTTTGATATGATTGCTATAAAATTGTAAAACTGGAAGGGATAGCGTTTAACTTGTATTCAGTTATTCCTATTTAGATCTACATAAGTCTATCTTGCTCTAGTTTCCTGCATTTTTTTGTCATGGTAAAAAGTCATGGTAATGGAGCGAGCCCTTTAAGTCGCATTAATCAATACAAGGCGCAACAGCTTTCATATAACGTTAGCGAAATATGAAATATCCGTCGGTGCCTTTCGAATTAAGGCCAAGGGTGAGTGGGGCAATACGTCAAATGGTATGGTTGTGGTGGTTGATTATCAAAAACGATCAAAATTACCTTTGACGAGGACCTGCTTCTATCTAAATTGATAATTCCGGGCGGCCCCATTTGAAAACGAAGTCGGGGTGAAAAGGATATTACATGCTGGATAAGGCAGCACCCCACCCACTAGGGATGCCGGGAACTGCTCCAGCTCATGCGCGCGCCCTTCACTATGAACCAACTTGTTGGGCACACATAGCGATATCCTCTGCATCGTTTTTCGTCTGTTATCCTTTTTGCGTTCCACATGACGTCACAGTGCACGTGGTTGTGACTCATAGGGGGTGGTATTTTTTTTGTAAATAAAAATTTTGGTGCCAAGTGTTGACACAACACACAGGAAATGAATTTCATGCTTATGCGAATACACACTGAGAAGGAAAGCTAAAACGTGAGCTTTATGTAGTTTTGTTGGTGTTGCCAGAATAAGAATGTTTAGTTAGTGGTATTGTAAGACATTTTGGTGGACAGTATTTATCGCTTACAGTGATTTTTTTCGCTTGGTATTTAAAGGTTTTGAAAAAATAGAACGGTAAACCATACGCTGTGGAGATAAGTTTAGTAGGAAAATAAATGTCTGAAGGCATTATGCTTCAGTCATTATCGTTGCAATTGTTTTCTAAGAAAATTTGCTTGAAATCAAATCTAGAGTAGTTTTTTTTTTTTCAAGGAAAAACTTTAGATCAAGAAAAACCAGTAAAAAAAATATTCAATTTGTTTTTAGAAGAAATTTTTGTTTAGTTTAAATTTAACTTTCGGAAGGATTGAGCTAGAGACTTGAAGTTTTGTATAGTGACGTGTCTCGTGAATGGCCATCAAGTTTTTGAACGAATAAAATTTTCGGACCGTTGATCATGAATCTGGTGTTAGAATTTCACTATTAGAAATGGAAATCCTGAAGGGAGTTTTCTCCAAAGTTTTTAAATTATTTCTCGGTTTTTTGTTGCGAAAAAATGTGCAAAAATTTTGACCCAGCAACGACGGGTATATAAGCTAGTCCAAAAAAGGTTATATACCATCCAAAAATTAATTTTGATTAATTTGTTCACCAATACGGTGGAATTTAGTCTCTATAGGGAATTTAGTCTCTATAGTTTGAATTCTGGTTATAAAAATATGTTATTTTGTGCCTTTGTTGCAATGAGTTGTTTTTTCGGAAAAACACTAACGTACGTCATAAATCCTGTAATCTTGTGGCAAATGATTTCTATGATTAAGACCTCATATTTTTTTCGAAAAACGATCACGTCCTATCCATACAGCATCCTATGGTCTGCATTTTAAAATTTTGACATCATATTCAGGAACCTCGAAAATTACCAGAAAGTATTTTTTACTGGAAATCAAAAAAAAAAGGATAACGTCGTTATCCTTATGGCATCTTTCGGTCTGAATTTTAATACTTTTTACATCAGAATATTAAAACTCTGTCAGGACTGTATATGTGTACAAAATTTCATGCCAATCGAATACGTGGAAATTGATCAAAATAAGGTTAGAAGATTTTCAACATATGTACCGCAAACTCAAGTTATTTGAGTGTGTGGAAAAAAGTTTGAAAGTTGATTTTGGAATATTTTTCTACATATCTCACATTACTTCTTTTAGTTTTAATTGTCAAATAGTGTATTTCAGATTTAGAATCCATGTGCATATAAATCCGTAGTTCCCAAACTTTTTCAGTTGACGCCCCCTTGAACTCTTATCAAACAGCTGACGCCCCCCCCTTTTTTTGAAAACCTGTCAAACCTCCGTGGTTCTATTTTAATATTTTGAGTTAAAAATCCGCAAACACTTTTACTGTCCATTTCAATTATTTATTTCCCTAGTTTCTACAAAAAAAAAACTGAAAAATTGAAAATTAATGGGATAATTGACACTGTTTTTCTTTCACTAAAATCTGAATATTAGGTCTGATGTTTGACAGAGCACACCGGAGATCGCTTTCCAGATCAAGTCTGCAACGCTGCTTTGTTTTTATTAGACAAGACGAGAACAATATCTTGAAATGTTAATGTCAAATTTCTTCACGACTACCGTCCGTAGCTCTACGCCCCCCACGGGGGTCGCGGCTGAAATTGCTTCACGGCCCCCTGGCCGTGGCCCCACGCCCACCAGTTTGGGAACCATGGATATAAACACATAAGAATTTGATTTTTATTGTGGATGTTTTCTGTTCTATTATATACTAGCTTGCATACCCGTCGTTGTCGGGTTAAGTTTTTTCAAATTTTTATTTTTTGATGGTCTATGTTGGAGCTAAACTTCAGGCCAATCGGTTCAGTAGTTTTCTCGCGACCGAGTAACAGCTCAAAAACTAAGTTTCGAAATCACTTTACCCCCTCCCCTTACTCCCCCCATTTCTCGGATTACTTTTTCGTATGCCTATGTTGGAACCAGAACTACCAAAGACACTCATGCTAAATTTCAAGTCAATCGGTTCAGCCATTTTTGCGTGAAAGAGGAACAAACAGTACAACTGTTCGAATTTTGATAGGAATATCACAATACGGGTTTTCAATAATTGCCAGATTGGCAATTATAGCTTTTGTTATGTTTATATATTGGTATTAGTATGATTCTTCAATTAAAATTCTAAGAATCCAAAAATCCAAATTTTCGACTGTAAAAGGTAAAAGTAATTTTTTTCGAATGTTTGTTTCGCTGGAAAAGTAAAACTGTATGCTACACGTAAAATGGAAATTGAACAAAAATCACATTTCCTCGAAAACACATTTAAACACAGCTGTGGCAGCCCTTGTAAATCGGATTTTTATGACTTCAATTATCAGCATTACATATTCATTTTGTATACAAGAGAAAGATTTCCATGCGGTGGAATGAACAAACATAATTTCGATTTTACATTCTCTGCAAATACCAGCACAGTGTAAATAATTACCAAGTAAACAATGTTGTGTTGCGCTAATCATAAAAGCCGAGAGAACGTTTAAAAATGTGCTTCAAGTGCTCGAATTTTATGTATGAGAACAGAAAATAAAGTCGTTGAATAATTTCTGTACTCTGAACGTTACTAGAATTTTTCCATTTTCCGCTTTTTCGATTTTCAAAAAAAATCCAACAACATATTCGTCAAAAAGTCCAAAATGCGATTCGATTGAATTTCCACAATCAGAAAATGCTTGAGTTGAGTAAAAGAAAAACAACACCGTCACAGTTTTGCGGAAAAAAACACAACGGAACGGAAGAAGGGAAATGGCCAGGAAGAACATGATTTTGCGGGGGTGGTAGATGACGGGCGAATCACCGCGACACGACAATTTTCAGTTCGATTTTTGGCTCAATATTTATGGTCGCGACATGATTCCAATGACCGCAAAGAGCGAATGAATCCAAGGTTTTGGCTGGCGAGTTGGAGGCGAAAAATTCAATAAAATGATTTCTGGAATCTAATATTAGATATTTACTATATTTTTATACAACAGCGTAGCGCATTACATGATTTCAGCGGATATAGACAAAAGTGCGAAACATATTTTATTTGCACAAATTGTTGTGAATTTGGGGAAACGTACTTAAAAACGGGGAAATTGGAATGGGAAAATTGGAGGAATTTTTTTTTTATCAAATTTCATACAAGCGATTGTGAATATCTGTCGGGTAGAAGTGACGCGTTTCCTTGGCCAACATCCAAGAAATTCTTAAATTGTTCTCCGATCGCTTGAGATCGTCGCAATATTGTGTGTGATCGTAAAACGGCCTCCATAAAACAAATCATTTTTTTTCCAAAGTGAAAAAATTTAAAATGTTGAGAAAATTCTCTTACCTGTTTAATTAACGGTAGTAGTGTCTGTTCGATGGATTTCAATTTAATATCAAATTCCTGTAGAACCGATATTTCAGATATTTTTGCAATGGCTCCCTTTGATTTTTCACCCATTGTTGCGATTTGTTTTGGAAATTCAATGAAAAACGTTGAATTAAAGCACAATTTGGTGATGTGACTAGGATTATTTTTATTCCAATAGAAATAGGCACTTGATTATGAATTCACACAGGAAAAGCATTTCTATTGCCCTTCGATTTTCATCACATAATTAACGGTTGTTGCGAAAAAAAAGATATCGAAGGGAAAATCAAATCAATTTTTTAGTGAACCGTTGGAAAAACGCACATTCTCGACTTCACGAAAAGCACAACATGAACACGACCCTGAATAGTGCAGGATAAGGTGGGTTAGGGGGGCGGGGTTGGTGGGGGAGATAGGGCGGTATATACTTGGATTATAACACGATATCACTGATCACTTATGATGGGTCTAGTATAGCATTTTTCCTTATGATCCGCCACGAAATCACAGTGAAAACTGTGGAATGAGAATCGAAACGGAACTAGCGCACGGCCCACCACGAAATGCTAAATAGACGCAAAAATTATAAACACAACACACGCTAAGCTAACCATCATACTACATTCGAGTGCGTGCCGTGAAAAACTAACTCGGAAAATGTAAAGCATAACTGTAAGAAAAGCACAATCGGAGAGTCTAAATGAAATAAAGAAAGAAAAAAACCGACAACGGCAAAATCAAAATGAACACGAAAGAAAAACAATTCAGGGAGAAAAAAAAATAATAATGAAAATCCATCCAAGTTTTCCCGTGTTTGTCTTGACTTTGAGTGCACATGTTGAGGAAAATTAAGTCGTCGTCCAGTCCGCGCCTTTTTCTCCCTATACGATTTACTCTACTTCTCGGTACGGGAAAACCGAATCGTCCTCATTGTTGAGTACGAGTTACGTTTCTCATTGATGATGCATGCATGCATGATGGCCGCACAGACACAAGTTTAATTTTTTGGCAATATTAACGTGTGTATGTGAACCAAAACTATTTTCGATTTTACCTATAAGGGGGTGCTTTTACACCACTAGTTTTTCGCATACGGGGGGTAGCATCGATTAGGTTTGGCTCCAGTTTGAGTTTATATGCGGAGATTTTATTGTCTGTGGGTTGAATTTTCTGTTAAGTGACTCCCCGCATTATTAGCCAAACGTCACTCATCGCGAAAATAAATTTCATTGCTGGGTGAATTTTTCGTCGGTCTCGTAGACAATTTTATTTTGTCGGGAAAAAATGTGGAGTCGACGGCGACGACATTGGGAGTGAGTCGATGGTTTCGAGGAAGAACCAAGGGTTGGGGACAATTCGCAAAAAAATAATAATAACGTCGTTTTTATAGGTAGGTGGTTGTTGGAATAGTATTACTGGTTGCCAGATTCGTGTTTTTCTTTGAAATGGAAACAGAAATTCTTCTAAGAATTTTCTGGGAATTTTCAAACGTTTGATAAATCACATTTAAAAAAAAAATATGACTTATCACCGAATAACTGTGTTGGAACCTGACATATCAGCATATTTTGAATTTTGTATAAAAGCATAATTTCACAATTGTCGCATAAAATCAATCTCGCATAAAAGCATTGAGGTGAGGCCCAAGAATCCATTATCCTTAAGCTTCAGGTTTAATGAACTTCTACACATTTTTTTTCGAGTTTTCTGTTAAGGGACTGTCCTAAAAATCACACTTTGGAAAGGGATGAAGGGTTAATTAAAGGAGGAGGGAATGGGGGAGGAAGTGAATCAACGGTAGTGTGACGACGTTACTATACTAGCGCTATGCAAAAAAAAAATTTAAAAATTTAATAAAGCTTTTTCTTAAAAAATGTTTAAAAAGAAAAAAAAAATTTCTGGGTGCTGTGTATCAGAAATAAAAGCGAGATAAATATTTTTTAATTTTTTTTTTTGTGTTTGTCCTGCTTTTATTTCTGATACGCTGTACCCGGAAACATTTTTTCTTGTTCTTTTTAGTACATTTTTAAAAAAAAAATCTTTTTTTTTTAATAATTTTTTTTTCTTTTTAGTCACTTTGTATTTGATTAGTATGACTAAAAATCATAAATGACGTCTGTATTTCGCCACGGATTTATATACTTCTTAGTCTTCGAATATATATCCTTGCCTTTAAGATATCCTCACCGACCCCAAAAGCCTGCAGATGAGTTTTTTTCCGGACAATTTCAGGAAAAGGGTAATCACGTTATCCTTATAGGACGTTATCCTTATAGGACGTTATCCTTATATCCTTACAGACTTCTTAATGTCAGAATCGGACGCAGTGACCCCAAAAATCCACAGAAAAATAAAATTTTTTAAAAATCGTGAGAAAGTTTGATGAAGAGAGAAAGGGCTTTCCAAAAGCCTAATATTAGCGTGACGTATTTTATGGACAGCCCCTAACAAATAAGCCAAAACTATGGTGAGAAAGGTTTTTGAAGTATTAATGAAAATTCAAAAGGCGGATTTTAGACTCACCTTTTAACCTCCTCTCCTCCGAAGTACTCACTTTGTTGGATTTTTATATTCATTTCTGGTTCATAAATATTTATTCTGGCAGTTAAGTGAAAAAAATATGTTCACCTAATCGTTATTATAGCAATCGAGAATATAAGGAAACGACCGAATAAAATTTAAAAATTTAAATCAGGTGTAAAATAAATGTTTATTGCTTGTAATGCATTCCAATCTCAGCATGAAATTGTGTCATAAATTCTGGTGTTATACGCTGTTTTTTTACATTATGTAAATAGAACTAAAATATACATAAATAAAGTTTGATCAGCCGTGATAATATTTAAGTTGTTTAAATTAACCGCCGCTGGAAGAATTTTTCTGACTCGCAATGATTTGGTAAACAGAAAAATGATTTAAATTTAATAAAAGTTCTGACGTAGTAAAATGGGATTTTCTCACAGCTAGATTTATCTCACAAAGCTGACAATTTGAGGGAAAATTTTACTATAAAAGCTCCACAATAAAGTGTTTGGAAAATTGAGTTTTCCTCATATTGGTTGGAGTATTAGATAACAAAACTGCGAAAATTTACAATGCTTTTCAAGAAAATTTACAAAGTTTTACAAAGCTCTTTTTTATATACAGTATGACCTAGGTAAACGGAACCCTCGCAGAACGCAACTCCTCGGTTAACGCAACACCTAAAATTGTACACTGTTGACTCAATAAACGTAACATCCAATTAAGGTTGACTCGATTAACGCAACTTTTTTATACTCTGGTACTGTTTCGAAGAAAAAACATAACAAAAGCTATAATTGCCAATCTGGCAATCATTGGAGACCCGTATGGTGATATTCGTATCAAAATTCCAACAGTTATACCAAAATCCCACTTTGAAGTCAAACTTTCCAATAAGATTTTTTAAAATTTATTCCAATCGGATTTTGATGTATGGGAGTTTTATGTAGAATTATATCCTAAATAACTTTTGTTCTTGGACTTTTTTGATAAGATGCACCGTTTTTGAGATATTCACAAAAAACCATTTCGTTCGTATGGGGGGTACCCCCCCTAATGGTCCATTTTTGCCCATTAACGAACTTAGCCTCGCATTTTACGAAAAACGGATCTGCGCATTTCAAGTCTGTAGCTCAATCGGTGCTCCCGCAATCCGCGCCACAGACAGACAGATGGACAGACAGACGGACAGACAGACGGACAGACAGACGGACAGACAGACGGACAGACAGACGGACAGACAGACGGACAGACGGACGGACATGCAAAATTCAACTTTTTTTATCATTCTAAACACACTGGTGTAATTCATTTTTGTGTGTGATGACGGGTTCTTGGCGTTACAAACGGTAAGGCAAAGTTAATATACCCTTTGGTTTCACCATACGGGTATAAATATCGTATATGGCGAGATTATAAATTTTCAAATGGAAAGTTTTGAATTGGTTCAGAATATTTCAGTTGATTTTTTTTGAAGCAGATCCGATTGAACTTTGATGTATGAAAGACTTATTGTAAATACTTTAGCAGTATTTACTATTTATTCAGTATTTAGAATTGTAAATTCTTTTACAGTGTAAAAACTGCGGATTTCGATTTACAGGCTCTTTGTGCCTAAATTCGTCCCCTAACTCGTATGACTACAAAAATATTTCATGTTTGAAAACCTTTTAATTATTGATAGAGAACAATAATTTTCTTTTGTCTTAATAAAAACAAGGTACATACTGTCTATTGCAATTTAATTTAAAAAATTCCGAATTATCCATTAAATCGAAGCAAAAATAAATTAAAGCCACTAAAACTGATGAATCACCTTACCTATTTTGGAAACTACACCAAGAACCTTAAAAATTTTAAGTTACTATTCAGGTCTGACTGGATAACGAAAAAATTAGTTTTTGGTAGCGAAAGCTTTTTTTGTTAGTGTAGGGACACAAATGCATTTGCCGACGGTTAAAAACAGGATGAGCAAACTGGCATGGAAACAGAATTCATTGAAGGATATTTTTACTACTGTTTATCCTTAATGGCACTCAGACCAATATACAATCGGTCCAGGCTACGCGCCCTTTCCTTATTTTCCTCAAGAAACGACGGTTGGTTTTTGAAGAACTTAATAAAAAGGTTTTTAGCCTGCATCATAAGAAAACGTTGAAAACAATGTACACATAAATTTCAAGAGTTGCAGTAAAATAAAAATCGTTGTACGAAAAAAGAAAAAATCTTGGAAAAATTATTACATACAAATGTGTAACTTGCCTCATACGTTGTCACACATAATGCCATTGTCTTTTTAATTTCGGTGACTTCACAAATATCACAATATGAAATCAAATTGTTATTCACTGCGTCGATATTCGAAATGAATTTGGGCGATTTTAAAAACATTTTCACTTCGAAATTTCGTTACTCGAATATTTCAACATCCTTTCAGTTTTAATTGCTCTTCAAACACAGTCCCGAAAAAAACCACTTTTTCGACAAACATGAAAAATAGTCAAAAACAACCAAATTCAAGCAACAGGCAGACGTTGTTTATTTCCAACGTACAATAATTTTTTCGAACCGTCTTCTTTAACGTATAATTTGTGATTGATACGTTTTTAATATTTAGATCACCTTTGTAGCGCGTTTGTACATCGTTGTAGACAGAAAACTATAATTCACCTGAGTAAAATAACCCCCATTTAACCTGTAAGGGAAATCGATAATAAAACCGGGCCATTTAAGCCACCCCAACCCACCATAAGTCGATTTCGTCAAGATGGACTAAGCCCTTTGTGGAAGGATTTTCTAAAGTTTATTTACTGTTTGTTACGGTGGATGTGAATAAATGCCTGGTATTGAAATGTAAATGACGAAACGTAAAGGGGTATCCATACTATGTATGAATTTGGAAGCCCTATTTGTCACGACAAAGTGGAAGAACGTTTTTCACCCCCTATCAAAAACTCCAAGTCGTTAACATACATATGTGTGTTGATTACTATCAACATTTTGGGAATTAAAGCACGTGGTTTGGTTTTTTCTCGTTAATGTGCTTGTTATGAGTTTGAAATATGAAAAAAAAATAGTGTTGGACTATTTTAATTACACAAAGCCAGTATCTTACATTTCATTTCTGTAATTTTGGTCCGGAAAGCCCAAATAAATCGATTATATCCACCTCAAAAATCACGTTTCATTATTAAATCGTAGGTCATGGGAATTGTTTTTTTTAATCCCACAGTGGTTAAAAACGTTTGTGGGAAAATCTAGTGTAGGTATAAATATTCAATACGTTGGGATTAGCCTTGAGATTATAAGATATCCATTACAACTCGGGCAAATTTTATGAGTTTATATTGTTTTATAATTTAATAAAAGAATTTCATAATTTAATATAGGTGTAAAGGTGAATGAAAAAGTTGAATTGTAATTTTTTGAATATATATACTTTTTGAATAGCAAAAAAAAAAAAAACAAAATTTGGAAAATCTTCAATAATTGTTTTAAGCTTTGTTTTTCGAATAGTTTCGCATAATCAATTTTTGTGTATTTCATTTTTTATAATAATTTTTAAATATAGAAAAACGAAACATTTTTGTTGTTAGTTTAACGATTTTGTATTTTAAAAAAGTTTTTCGTAAAAATCATAGTGTTATAAACTTTAAATAAACATTGGATATTGTTGTAAACAAATAACAGTTAATCCATTGCATAATGTAATGATTGAGCTTTTCAAAGATAAATTACTTTCTAGAGTAGCATTTTTGTTTGTACCTGCGCAAAGGATGAAAGAGTTTTTCTCTAACGATATTAACACCATCTATGGATAGCTTATAACAAATTTTTAGTGAAATAAAAATTTGTTTGGGCGCGTAATTTCGTTTTCGAAATCATAATTCACAAAATATTACAAAGAATTGTGACTCGGCCACCACACGAAGTCTTTCCTTAAAAATAGCCAATTTTTTCCTAAAACTTTTTAAGTCAGGGTTTGAAGCAGCCACCCACAAACGATCAACCTTGTTGTCAACATAATTGTCAATTCGCCGTATTGAAACCGAAACGTGTGTGGAAATGTTGATAAGTCATGTTGAAAACATGGTTGAGCTTAGATCAAAAAATTGGAAAACATTGGATATTCGGTGTGGGAAGCCTGATGTTGGCGACCATTTTGTAGCGTTTTTTGTAAAATTATCTGGGTTGCCAGGAGCCGGTTTTTAGCTATTCGAAATGGAAGGTCCTGTAAGGATAACGCAAATATCCTTTGTCCCATTTTTTCCAGGAAAAAATGGCAATTTGGGGTTTTAGGGGTCGCTGATCATAAATCCTGTATTAAATTTTCAAAACTCGAAACAGAAAGTCTTGTAAGATTTTTTAAAAAGTTTTTAAGTTATTTATAGTTTTTTAGCATTCTAAAATTCATACAAAAAACTTTAAGCTGGCAACGTAGGGTCTGCTAGTATAGTAAAAAAAATAAGTGACATATTTCATTCTTGTATAAAATATGTAAAAAAAAACTTTTTTTTGTTGCTTGAAATGGCTCCACAGAATTAATTTATCTTTTGACAACAAGGTTTCATGCTCATCGTCATATTCAAAAACTTCATCATCATCTGACCAGAAATATTCATCATTTTCTGATATATTCATGGCTATTCTGGAATTCGAAGTTAACACGTAAAACCAAACTCAGTCGATTCGATTCGAAACTCAATTGGTATTCTGGTATTCTGAAATTTGCAACATGTAATTCTACCCTCAAAACGTAACTTGATCATAGTGAATCGAACAGAAGTGAGACGCAGCGGATCAAGAATACAAATTGAGGGGAAATCGAACAAACTTAACGCTATTTCGGATTCCAGAATAGGCACGATTGTCTTCAATTTCGAAGACCTCTTTTTCTTCGTCGCTCATCATATTCAAGTCTTCAATTTCAAAATTCGTCAAATTTTGATTACACGTTTTTCAAATTCAAGCTATATGTATCTAAAAAGAAGTACAGTAGAATCCCGATAATTCGTACCCCGATAATTCGTATATCCCGCTAATTCGTATGAATTTGCTGGTCCCTGGAAATACGAATTATCGGGATTCTACTGTAATTGTTTCTTCATTCAACAAAATAAGTAAAAAATATTTATTATCTTGATATAACCGTGAGAGAAACGCAGTGTAAAATAATATTAGAAAGAATTTACTTTTTCAAATTTCATTAGTAATGACTAAATTTGATGCTTTCAAGATTATTACTAAAAATATCAGGGCGTACTATTTTCAAAAATGTTTAAAACTGATTATGGTCATTTTCGACCAAAGGGCCTTCAATGTGATTTTTTTTATATAAAAAAATCTGACATAACTTTTTTTATTTTATTCATTGAAATAGGTGTATTTGAAATAAAGAAGCACAGATTTTAAATATCTACTTAAAATATTTAAAATTATAGAAGTTATGATACCAAACATCATGCTTTTGGTCGAAAATGACCACAAGACCCTATGAAGGTTAAGCAAGTATTAGGAAATATAGTTCGTATGCTGTGTTGCTTAGATTGTATGATAATTGGGCACAAAAAATGTTATATGTGTCTCAACGTCCCAATGTCAAAATCAAATGAGAAACAAATAATGATTAGAATAACAAAGTGTGCGCAATTGTATATGGAGGGCGACATTGTCGCCGTAATCTGCCGTCGTAAATGTTGTGTTGGGCCAATTGTATTTTGGCCTTAAGAATAAAATTAACACAATTTAAAGTCAGTAAATTGTAACGGAATTTAATTTATATATTGTTATAACGTAGTTTTGAAGAAAAAACTGAAAAATCATTTCGTTATTTCGTCACGTTAGGATAATATTTCCCATCCCTTGTTAAATATAATTTGTCTGAGTATTTATATGCGTTGGCTAGGACGCGAAGATAATGTAAATTCATAATTTGAACATATGGCATTAAGATATTATTTAAAGCTATTAAGTGCCTATTGACCTAAGGGCATTACTAAACACATTCATGAACAAATTAGATAGATATTGTGTGTAAGTTTTAGATTAATGTCAATTATGTTGTAGACTTTAATCATAAATAGATTATAAACGTACCACATGTGAACACGGGCAATTTATAATGTAAACATAATTAATCTTAACATAAACATTTATTATTAATAGCAACGACATTGTCCTATTGCCTGAAAATTATTTATACAAATATCTAAAACATATCCAATACATATGTGTAGTGTATAGGGCAATTCTCAGCATATTCCCTGGAAAGCTTCAGGTATGTTTCATCTGGAAAAGAAGAGGTATTTTGTTTAGATCTTGTAGCAAAACTGAAATTAGCACTGTTCCCTGTTGACTGTTTATGTTGCCACCTAATTCACTATGATTTCTATGTTTATTGGAGGTGATTAATCAACAGTTAAAGTAGCAAGAAAGCAGGGGAAATTAATTTGTAAACATTTTCATCGTTAGTAAATGAACTATAATTTAACACTAAAAACGATGCCAAGGTAATGTTATCTTAAAGTTATGGCAATCGACGGCAATAATGGAGACGATGGTTAACCAAAGTGATTTTCCAAATTTTATTTATTCTGAATGAAAACTGTGTGCAAGGTTACTTACGATATTTGTAGCCTCGTAGGTGTTTTTTGACAACCATCAAATGTGCAATAATCTAGATTTTAATGGTTTATGTGACGTTTTAGTTTGGTTTTTGGTTATATAATAATGAAATAATTTATGGGATTAAATCTAAATACAAAATTTATTGTTATTGAGTTTAAGGATTTTATTGAATTCTACACTCAAAATAATTTGTGGTCATATCGAAAAAATACACGTTAATGTAATAAAAGCGTTACTTGTTACAAATGAAAAATTTTCACAAATGAGAAATTTTCGTTTTTGTTAATCCAACATAACAAAAACGAAAATTTCTCATTTGTGAATTTTTTTTTCAAACGCCAAAACGTATTTTTGAGATAAAAACTTTTAAATTTTGAGGGGAAATTGCGGAAAAACTGTTCGAAAAAGGGGCAACTTTTTTTTATTTTCTTGAAAAACTAATATCCCGAAACTAATTTACGGCAATAGATTTACGTCGCAGCAATATTTTGAGAGTAACGGGATTTTGAAAAGTTTCGTTTTAAAATGTTGTACCACGAAAAACGAAAATTGGATTTGCCAAAAAGCTAGATTTGGTTTTTTGCATTTTACCCCGAAACATAGCGTTTTTCAATAGTGGTTCATGTGAAGGAAATTAAAAATTATTAATGTTTTTTGCTTTTCACAAGAACTCCATATCTCGGACCGTTATCGAGATTTGCCGTTATTTCAAAAAATTGAGTTTTTGGCGTTTTTATCGAAAAATAACGGGATTTTTATGGTGCTATGAAAGAAATAAATTAAAGGAAATAATAGTTTTCACTACTTGTTTTTAACCGTCAATTTTTATCTTTATCCGTTCTCGAGATTATCTCTCTCAGCGTGGAAAAATTAATTTTAGCAATTTTCTTGCAAACTAACGGTTCTTTCATGGTGGTTTTTTCGGCTACCAAAAGCGCTAGAACTCGGGACGTGGCGTGTTTGAAAGAGGTTGGATCAAAACCCAAACCCCCATCATTAGTTGAAAAAAATATCAAAAATGGCGTTTGGTACACGAAAAGAATCGAGGTACAATATGCTGGGAATTTGAAGACCTGGAACGGTGGAACTATACTACCCTGTATTTTTTTAAAATGCAGAATTCTTTTTTTTTTATTTTAAAAATGCAGGTATGTTGAAAAGAACTCTACATAGTTCATATGTATTTTTTCTAAACCATTTTTCATCACCCGGAGAGAAATCCAAATAGGACTATACGACTCTTTTATAATGGTTCCCTAAAAATAGGTAAATATTCCTAGAATTTTGGGAAATTTCCCAATATTTTTGCATGAATTCCCCTTTTGTTGGAGATGAATTTTTTGTAGGTCTCTGTGCTATTATTTATCTCTGTGCATTTTACATGCTTTTTAATTAAAAAAACGCCTTTGTCTTGTAATTTTTTTAAAAGTCCTTAATTAACAACAATAAAAAAAATGTAAATTAGGAACTTGAAAATTCCAGACTATGGCACCGTGAACTATTAAAACTACAATAACCATTATTATTCAAATGTGATGAGTTCATTTATAACCTTAACTATTTCATATTTCTAAAAACGGAGGCAGCATACATCAGCTGTGAAAGCACACGTAGGTATACTGAATGTTTTAACAATTTGAAATACTATTCAAATAAATTGTATGTGTATAATTAACATTCAGAATCATAGAAGCGTTTAATCTTTTCGTTCACTTGAACCTTCAGAGTCAAATGGGGATTACATGTTTGCTAATTTAGTTTACGTATTTTGGATACATGAACATTAATGCATTAAGACGGAACAGTCGTAAAAACTCACATTTGCCTAATGTTATGATTCTATTCTAAGTAATAAGGATGAAAATCTAACATTACATACGCACACAAGCGTATATTTTTCAACCCCCACTCTATAATGAAGTGTAGTTAAAAAGTGGCTTTCTCTATGGATTATATAAACTGGCAAAGATAACAAAACGTTAAATGGGTTCTCTTTATACGGAATCATAAACTAAATCCGCACTAGTTCCTGTTATTTTAGTTTTTTTTATGCGATCGTTAACTTAATATGAAATATGCTTTTTTTAATCTTTATACTTATGTAATAAAACAATTAAAAACAAGCTTTTATTAAAATATACTTAAAAGAAAATGAAAAAAAAACACTCTTTTCTGTTCAAGTAAAATTTGTGCCTCATATTTCGTTTCTACACTGATTTAGATGAGTAATGAGAAAAACCGGGTTTAATCCTTTGGGGACGACTTTTCGGTAACTTGGTTTAATTAAAAAAAAAAACAATAACTAAATCATAATGGTAGGACTCTAAATAAGCTTTTTACAAATTTTGAAACATTTAATGCTTGTAGATGTCCTGGAAATCTTTGGGATAATAAGTCCCAGCCGTTTTTTATGATCTCACATTCTTGGGACAATACATCCCAAACGCCTACTATTTTCTGAAAAACTTTCAAAAATTTTATTACAAAATAAAAACCAATTAGAATATTTTTGAATTCATCATTTATTTAATTTATTGCAATCACATTACGTATGATATGACATAGTCCAATGGACTCCAAAAAATGCTATTTGATGCCAGTAAATCTCCCTTGAAATCCAAATCAGTTCAGTGGTTTTCAAGTTATAGACGAACAGACAGAAAAAAAGAAAACAATATACATAAATCAAGGAAACTGGTAAGATAAAAGGGAACTTTTGGTTGACTCATTGGTCAAGGACGCTCAATCGTAATCGCAATCGTAATTGCAATCGCAATCGTAATCGTAATCGCATACGTTAGTCTGAATTGGACTTTAAAGCTAAGTATCCCATTTTCCATATATCTCTTTTATTAATTAAATCTTTTTGTTACTCTCTAGGCTGATGCTACACCAATTTGGATGAAACTTTCAGGGGAGCTTACTGGCATCAAGAAGCGTGTTTTGCTAACTCCTGTATCGTTAAACTATTAACAACTACTATCAAAATGCGTTGTAATTAGTGAATTAATCTTTCAGAGAAATCATAATTTTGGTATGATTCTGCAATTTTTCGGTTTATTGTAACGATATGTCCAAAAAATTCAAAAACTCGCTCGTAACAGGTACAAATATGGCCAATTATTAACTGGTTATAATAAATTGATTTTTTTTGGATTTGTCGGTCAGGGCGAAGCCCCTAGTCTTTATATAAAGAGTTTTTAATTTAATTCAACAAAAAACATCAGATTTTTTGATTTTAAATAAAAATATTTTCTTTAAGAATTCTTTCGGTTTTTAATCCCAAAATACTTCATCACATGAAAAAAATCTAAATGAAAGGAAAGCATTTCAAAACACGAAAAAAAACAGACCCACCTGTTTTTATCATAGAAAACTATTTTTAACAATTTGATTAATTCTGAATTCACAAGTTTGACAATTAAGCAGTTAAGTAGAAAGAAATTAATTATGGAAATCTAAATAGTTTAAATTTATTTGCACATCTGTACATAGAGGGGTAACAAATGGTAAATATTAAATGACTAAGTCTGTTATCAGTATTGGAAAACTATTTCCGTATGAAACTTTATCGTAATTCCACCAAGTCCCTAGAACTTTTCAAATATAAATCAAATTTTGTTACTATGCTTTGGCTGTAAACGGAAAATTGTGCCAAAGGATATTTAATTATAGAAGTAATAATAATGAGAATTATGTACAAGTAAAATTTAAAGACCACAGTCTAGTAGTTATATTCGTAGATGGAAATTTAAATAAATCATAGAGAGAATTTTTGTTAATTTAACTTGTTATAATTTGAAAGTATTTACATGAAGAGAACTATTGTGCATACATACATTATCTTAGAAATTGTATTTCGTTTTATGGAAAACTAATTTCAAAATCAAGTTATAAAATTCAAAACAGGCAAAAATGTTGTTTCAAAGTTTAATATGTGAAGATTTCTGTATGAATATTAAATAATGTTCGTGTAAAACTTAGTAAAATAATTGATATTACGATTCAGATTGCAACAATTTTGTGTGACTTTGCCAAATGTCGTTTAGATTCAATATTCGAATAATATAAATATTTAA
Source organism: Chrysopilus asiliformis (assembly GCA_964034945.1). Taxonomy (NCBI): domain Eukaryota; kingdom Metazoa; phylum Arthropoda; class Insecta; order Diptera; family Rhagionidae; genus Chrysopilus; species Chrysopilus asiliformis. The sequence continues at coordinate 99,816,822 of OZ035961.1, forward strand.
TGAAAGATATGAAGTTAAAATAAAATATTTAAAGTTTAGAGAGTTGAATTTGGAAACGTATATACATTAAGTGATGTTAGTTATGGAAAATATTAATTTTGTTTGCTGATCATTTTTTTTTGTGTCTAAGATACGAACGGACAGACGCCTATCAGATAAACCAACAGACCGAAAGAGATCAACGCACCGACACCCCATAATTTTGCCTGAAACGGATTTCTTACTCATCAGAAAATTTCTGCCTGCCCCCATTCTCAAGTCGGTCTTCGTCATGAATACAATACTCATGAATACTGAATAAGTACTGAAAGTAAAAATATAGTATTACGAAATGTGCTTTTCATTAACGGCAAAAAAACTTGTAAAACTTGTAGGGCTGTTCATAAAATATGTTGCGCTAATTTAAAGCTTTTCGGGCTTCTCCCACTCCTCTCCATTCTTCTGGCCGACTTTTTGTTATTTTTGTTATGGAGTTTATAACCGTCGTAACACTATTGTAGACCGTCGCCTACTCTTTTATTAAAGTCTGACGTATTTTATGGAATATGTGACGTATTTTATGGGAAACAGTTTCTTATAAACCATTTTTAACTCGTAATTAAAAAATCCAGTCTTTTTATGTCGTATTTAAGCGAGTTTTAAACGGATTAACTTTAAAGTTTTGTAAAAACGTCAGCAAGCAAAAAAAAATCTTTTTGTGAAGTTATGAGTTTTTTCCGTACTACAATCATTGGTTTTTTGTAATATTGTGATTTATGTTAAGTCAAATACATGATGTGTGACAAAATATAGGCATTCATGGAACTAGATAAGTTTTCCCATTGCCTTTTATAATAATTTTTTTGCGGTGTGTTTCATGAAGGCACCTTTCAAGTAATTTGTGTTAATCGATCAGTTGTAAGTTTCTGAGGTTGTTTTCACACCGAAATCATCGCACAAACTTAAGTAAAAGATGTTTTTATACCCGTATGGAGGGTATATTAACTTTGCCTTACCGTTTGTAACGCCAGGATCCCGTCATCGCACAAAAAAATGAATTACACCAGTGTGTTTAGAATGATAAAAATATTTAATTTTTGCATGTCCGTCCGTCTGTCTGTCTGTGGCACGAATTGCGGGCGCACGGATTGAGCTAGAGACTTGAAATTTTGCGCAGATCCGTTTTTCGTAAAATGCGAGGCTAAGTTCGTTAATGGGCAAAAATGGACCATTAAGGGGGGTACCCCCCATACGAACGAAATCGTTTTTTGTGAATATCTCAAAAACGGTGCATTTTATCAAAAAAGATTTTGTCCAAGAACAAAAGTTATTTAGGATATGATTCTACATAAAACTCCCATACATCAAAATCCGATTGGAATAAATTTTAAAAAATCTTATTGGAAAGTTGGACTTCAAAGTGGAATTTTGGTATAGCTGTTCGAATTTTGATACGAATATCACCATACGGGTCTCCAATGATTGCCAGATTTGCAATTATAGCTTTTGTTATGTTTAATTCTTTTTTTTTTAATTTCTTTTTTTTGAAAACAGGGCACCAATCATGTATTGCGACCCATCTCTGTCTTTCGACTTCGACGCAGCTTTTAACTCTTGACTTTGCCATATCTGCAGCTTGAAATTTCGCGGATCGTCACTATGAATCGAAACGTGATTCTGACTGTCATTCCAGGAAATGTGAAGCTGCTGATATGGCGAAATGAAGAGTTAAAAGCTGCGTCGAAGTCGAGAGACAGAAACGCGTCGTAATCAGTGTTGGGGCCAGATAATTATTTTTTTATCTAGATAAAGATAAAGATAAATGCTCGTAATGTTTATCTAGATAAGATAATAGATAATGAAAACATGAAAGATAATAGATAAGATAAGATAAAAAGCCAAATTATCTAGATAATTTTTAGATAAATATTTATTTTGACATTGCACAAAATTCAAAATTAACGTACTAAAAAAAATAGCACAAAATTTTTTGCTTTTCTTGATTTCCAATTTAAATATAATAAGAAACGAAATAATAATAAAAGAAAACGGATAAGAAACGTTATCGTAACGTAACGAAATAACGAAATGATTTTCGGGCTTTTTCTTCAAAATTACGTTATAATGAACGTTATAGAAATTCAATTCCGTTACCATAACGAAAAACGAAAAAAATATTACGTTTTTTCGTTGTTTATTAGTATTTCCTTGTTTTGTTCAGTATTATTTTTTGTGAAATTTCCCACAAAAGTTCATCAAGTATAACCCCACAGACATAAAATATAATCAAAAATATTGGAGTAGTGTTTTTAATCGTATTTTGATTCTAAATCGGATTTTGTTTTCACCAGATTCACTCTATTTCTGGAGATACAAAAATGGAAATCTTCTAAGCAAGTTTTTTGGTAGGGAAAAGATTTTCTTTTTAGTAACTCCAGAAGTAGAGCGAAATTCTATAAAAAAAATTCTATATCTTTGATATCAAAATCACGCTTTTGTGGAGACAGTTTTTTTAATGAACAAAACTTTTGTGTGATTTTTTGTCTTTTGTATTTTTTATTGATTTTTTAACTTAATAATCACATTTTTTTCCGTTTTTATTTGTATTTTCTTTTTGCTGAGTTTTATTATTTGTTATACAATTTATTTTTATGGAAACTGAACTGAATTACTTTGTGATAAACTATTATTACAGTGCGTTTTTTTGTTTTCAGTTTCAATACAATGTGTAACGGAATAATAACATTATAACGTAACGAAATTAAGTTTTTTATCGATACAAAACGAAATAACGTCACGAAATATAAGTTTAATTTTGCTACGTAAGGAAATTTATAACGTTATGATTTTTTATTTCGTTCATAGCCCGGTTTACACTTGGCAACAGTTACTGGCAGAACTTTTTTTTATGGACAAGAGAAGAGAGGCGAGGGAAAGAGTGACACTTCGCTTCCTTGTCCGTAAACAAAAATTGTTGCCAAGTATAAAACTGTTCCTAAAAAAAGTTTTTAGGTTTTCAAAAGTATGCAGAAAACAATTTCGTTTCAGCATTTTTTCAGATTTAATTTTTTGATTTTCGGTGGTAACGATTATCTCTAGATAAATGGGATTTTCCTTTATCTAGATAAGATAAAGATAACTTTTTTGGGGTGTTATCTAGATAAGATAAAGATAACATAATTATTATCTAGATAACCCCAACACTGGTCGTAATACATGATTGGTGCCCAGGTAATTTGTGACTGCGAAATATGTATGTTATATGATTAAAGATTAAAAAATCGCAAAAATCTTGTACTTACAAAAAATTTATTTGTGAGACATTTTTTCGATATTTCTATTTGAATTTGATAAAATCAAGAAGAATGTCAAGTAATTTGAAAATCTGGAACAAGAAATAAGTTTCATATTCCGATCGATGATATAACATTCAAAAGTGGCTCGAAATGTCAAATTCACCTCATTTGTAGGTATAAAAATAAAATTCAATAACATAATAATACTAACAAAAAAAACTTTTGTTGTTAACTTTGATATATTTTTGTATTTTTTCTCAAACAAAAGATGTCTATGACCTAGATTTAGAGACTATGCTTTTCCTGGTGCCACTATCCATAACTCTACTTGGTTTGTGACCTTCTATGAATAAAAACTATAAGAATTTTACCATTTTTCATTCGATTCATTTATGTTTTCATTTAACAATGAAAAGGAAACCGCTCAAGTACTTTTGCCATCCGATAGATGGAGTAGGCGAAGCTTTTCTAAGACAGCAAAGAAACAATGGTACAATTGTATAACTGAAATGTATTTATAGAGGTCCTTGAGCTAGAGAGGACTAAGAAGTATTATCAATCTAATTTATACACTATATACATCTAACAAATATCGTACCTGTGAGACCAGCGATACCTGCGGTAATTGGTCCGCCACCCACACCCGTCGAGGCTAAATCGAAACTAAAAATATGGTTCAAGGACGACAAGTAATCCTGGAAAATAGTCGAGAACATTGAGGTGGAAATATTTTTCAGAATGACAGCGTCGACGACAAGAAACGAATGAGAAGGATCTACCAGCAATTTCGAATTGGAGCCGCCAGCGATGGTGTGGGAGAGACTTAAAGGGCGATATCTAACCTGAATCGTCTAAAGCAGTTTTAATCGATTTGCTGGCACTTGATTAATGTTTAGTCGTTCAAATCTAGCCAAGATAAATTGCCTGATAAGGGCGTCAATGTAATATCACCGAAATCAGTCTTTTACGGTAATTTATTTCCGCCAGAAAAGCTTCCGATGGTAGAGACTTAATTGCGTTACATTTAGTTGTGGATTACGTCAACGCCAATACGCGTTACCCTTCATTCGTGTATAGGGAAGAGTTTTCTATTTACGTCATGCATGTTGAAGTGTACAAAAAAGCGTTAAAATTTTGTTTTGTAATATAGTAGATTTTTTTAAAACAACAAATTGGTTTAAAAAAAAGTTTTTTTGGTTAAAATTTTATTGCTTTGTTTGATTTCGGCTTAAGACTGACGACTTCTTTTCACATTCCCTGATATTCTTTAAAGCTAATGATTTATCGACAGAAATAAAAATAAAATGTTTAATGCCGGCATTTTCCTAGATTTCCCACAATGTTTGTTAGACCTTTTTTTTGCTCTACTACACTCAGAAAAATGGAGGCTAACTCGACGACCTACACTGTAGAAAATGAATTTGAATTTAAACCGAAAAATGGGGTAAAAACGGGGTAAATTTGCAAAAACGTCGTAAAATTTCGAAAAAAAATCAGAATTTAGCTCGCACACCATTTAAGTTGTAAAATCACCCAAAAAACATTAATCTTACACTAGAAATAGGGTAATTTTAAACCTTGCGTAAAATTTCGACCAATATTCGTATTTTTACTCTCATTTTGGTGTAAAAACACGCTCGCAGGGTAATTTTGCATTATTGTACGGACAATTTAACCTTAACCTTATAATTCGCATAAGGTTTGTGGCATCGGAGTATAAATACTCGAATCGAGTTTTACTCTACCAAAATCCTGTGTGGCGCCTGCCACATGGCAGACATGCCCGGGAAATTTGGATGTGAAAACATCCGCAAAAATAATATAATATTTTTGTTTTTGCAGACCGTATAAGCCGAGAAATTCTAATACCATTTTCGGTGTAATTTTAAACAAAAAATATCGTAAAATTACACCTTTAAGACGCGGTTTTGCTACCAAATAGGAGGAAAATTACAACAAAAATGTGGTAATTTTAAACATCCATGTCGTAAAATTACACCCGTATTGTACTTTTACTTCTTATTTAGCTTAAAGTTCCCCCGTAAAAGAGGCTTTTGTACGCCACAAAATGAGTAAAAATGCATAGCTTTTAAGCCATTACGACTCGGTGTAATTTTACCCCTATTATCGTAGGAAAATGGTTTCCTACGATAATAGGGGTAAAATTACAATAAAATTTTCTAGAGTGTATATACGGCGTAATTGACCTCGGGCAGGAAAATTTAGCCTATGCGAGGCACGCATTCGCCTGCATGAGGGAAAGTAAAACTTGTTGACCTGTGGCCGGAGAAATTCTGAAATTAAGTCACGAGCAGGTGAAGTAGGGGATTGGGAGCTGCTCGAGTTGACCTTAGATAGCCATTTCGAGCATGTAATGTCATGTAATGGAAACCTCTGTCAGCTAGCTAGAGGTCAGAGTTAACCTGACAAAAACTTGACCTGACATTTTTCTGAGTGTAAGTTGTAATGAACGAGGCGGCAATAATAGAAGATTGCGGGGTTCTATTCCTTCTTCTAATTATTTCAGAATCGCTACAGTTTGTGTGCATAACGATTTTTGATCCCTTAAATCACAAAAGTGTCGTAAAATACAGATTTTAAGAAAATCTGTTTCTGGTTACAAAGAAATTGTATTTGACATCTTCAGTTACCGCTTGACGATCCATATCTGAGAACTTTGTTTTAACCAATATTTCTAATGGTAATAGACAAAAAGCACATAAAAGAGTTACTTCACCTTATACGGATTAATTCATTTATGTTGCTCTAATAGCGTAGACAGCAGAACCGTATACTGCATAAACTGTAGTGGAAATTCAGAGCCGAAATATTGGTACCCATCCGAATTGGAGCCAACAAATTTTAGGCTCCAATCTCGATTGCAAAGCTAAAATATTTCCATTTTCTTTTTCTTATCGGACGGAATACCTTAAAGGAAGCAAGTCAAGCAATAAGGCTGCCAGGATCGACACACTCTCCATTCGGTTTGAAGGAATGTATTAAGAAATGTTGTCGAGTTTCATATCGAATAAATTTCCCTGCCATTTTCGACGTGAATGAATGAAATAAACGAATTTATTGTTATATTAGAGAATTTAGGCAACGACCAGGGCGAAAACTGATTTTTATTGCTTATTTATCCAAATTCATTTGAGATAAATGAAAGTAATTTAGCATAAAATTGTTTATTACAATTTTGGGCGTTTAACATTGGCACGGAATGTCGTCGGACAGAATGGCGTTAATTTAGTTATGCAATGTTATATCAAACTTGTCCATATGTTTCCCAAATATAAGCAATTTACAGAATCTATTATTGTTTTTTTTTCTCTGGTTTGAGAAAGTAACATCTTTAATTGATTGCCGGTCATTTCCATTCAAATTACTATCAAATTACCATTTGATACATCAAAAGTTAATTGAAGCGATGAAAATTACCATTTCCTTAGACCTCGATTGTTTTGCAACAACTATGTCCTTTTTAATGATTATTAGTATTATTTCTTCTTTTTTTTTGCTAAGGAGAATCTTAAAGTTTCGAATAGAAATGTTGAAGTATTTTGGGCTAGTGTCGTTCTCCTTCAGTTAAGCTGTCCATCCAAATTGATAGGATAATAAATCGACTGCGAACCTCTATACGCTCCACCTAATTTTCGACCTGAACCTGATGGAAGCGATTTAGGGCAATTAAGGAACAAAAAGTCGTAAAGGCATTTAGGAGGACTGATATCAATAAAACTAGTTTCCAAACAATTCCAATTAAACTAAGGGGCCCTAATTAGTTAAGTTATCAAACTCTTTAAGTACTTACGTCTCATTTTTTCAATTTGGACGGCGTAATTTGACTTGTACTTAAACAACCATTTAAGGATTTAATCAGTTCTTAACTTTTCGACAATTAATTTAATTTTTCTGTTTACTAATTTCGGGAGGACAAAAAATACTATAATTTCACTTAGAGTTTTACAAGTCTTTTTTGTTTTATTTTCTTTGCCTATTTTTTTTCTTTGCCTATTTAATTGGGTAATAAATATGTATAAGTATTTTTTTACATCTTTCCAGTATGGCTGATTTTATAGAAAAATTGTTATAAATACCGAGAAGCCTTACTCAGTTTTATGTTTTTAGCCACACTTGTTTTTTGTTGTGGGGGAAATATTTACTGGTATTGGTATTGACAAAAAACTTAACATTAAACATAACAAAAGCTATAATTGCCAATCTGGCATTTATTGAAAATCCGTATGGTGATATTCGTGCCAAAATTCGAATAGTTGTACCAAAATTCCACTTTGAAGTCAAACTTTCCGATAAGATTTTTTTTAAATTTATTTCAACCGGATTTTGATGTATGGGAGTTTTATGTAGAATCATATCTTAAATAAATTTTGGTCTTTCACTTTTTTGATAAGATGCACCGTTTTTGAGATATTCGCAAAAAACGTTTTAGTTCGTATGGGGGGTACCCCCCCCCCCCCCCCCCACCCCCCCTCCCGCCACTTAATGGTCCATTTTTGCTCATGAACGAACTTGGCCTCGCATTTTACGAAAAACGAATCTGCGTAAAATTTCAATTCTCTAGCTCAATCCGTGCGCCCGCAATCCGCGCTACAGACAGACAGACAGACAGACAGACGGACAGACAGACGGACAGACAGACCGACAGACAGACAGACGGACGGACATGCAAAAATCAATTATTTTTATCATTCTAAACACACTGGTGTAATTCATTTTTATGTGTGATGACGGGATCTTGGCGTTACAAACGGTAAGGCAAATTTAATATACCATTTGGTTTCACCATACGGGTATATAAACGACTGTAAAACTTAAAAAAATTTTTTTTTAACACAAAAAACGACTTTTTAAAATTGAAGAAAAAGTTTTTAGTGCGATAAATGTTTTAAGACAAGAAAAAGTCCTTTTGGAGCTAAAAATGTTTTAATTTTTGAACGAAGTTTCGGTTTTAAACTTTGGATGTTGAACATGCGTGCAAAATAGGTCTGCTAACCTTCGACCAATGGCGGAAAAGAGAGAAATCTAAAATGTGTCTTAAAAAATTCGGCCCAAAATTTCGATTCGAAAAATAGTTTGGGGAGTTTCGACAAACGTCGACCATGAAAAACGCTTGCAATAAAATTGAGGTAGTTTTTTTTTAAAAAATCTCATCTGCGATTTTTGGTATCGTTGAATCCGATTCTGACGTTGCGAAATTTGTAAGAATTATGGAGAATTCTGTTAGGACAACGTGATTATTATTTTCCTCAAGTTTCTCTAAAATATCTTACCTGGTGATATTTGGGGCCTTTGAATCCGATTCTGGCGCCTCTAAGGATCATGGAAACTTCGGTTAGGTTAACGTAATTATAATTTTCCTCGAATTTCCCGAGAAAAATCTCGTCTGGTAATTTTTGAGGTCTCTGAATTTTAAAAAGTAATAAAATAATTTTGGGCGCTGTGTATTAGAAATAAAAGCGAGATAAATGCAAAATATATTTATCTCAGTTTTATTACCGCGCCCAAAAATTTATTTTTTCCTTTTTAGTAGGTACGTTTTTTGAATAAAATCTTTAAAAAATTTTTTTGGTCTACAAAATGGTTTTAAGAAAATTGAAAAAACTTTCTGCATTGACTTTGAAATATACTTTTTGTTCTTAAATTCTTCAAGTTTATTCCAAAGAGTTGAAATAACCAATAATATATCTGTCTGATGATATTGAAAAAATTTGTATAACAGATTATTGGTACGAAGGTATTGATGATAAATGGGGTTAGAGGCTCCATCAATCAAAATCATGGTCAAAAAATTGCACCACTTTCTGGATACATATAGAATATTATATGCTACCATTATCCTTTTAGTATAGCACTAAAGTTTTGTGATGAATGAATCGTGGCATAAACATTTATTACATCGTAGAATCTTTTTTTTTTCACAACAATGATGTATGAAAAATTTCTTCTAGTCGACATTTAACCGGAATGGTAGTCCTGACACATAGTTGCGGGCGACAAAACTTTATTATCATCGTCATCATAGCGAACGTAATCCATTTTAACCAAAATTCATATAAGTGTGGATGGTAATATCGAGTATATAAACCGCATCGAGAATGTAGAGAAAACTTGTAAAAGGGCTAACCAAAAATTGATGGCACTGACGTGACAATTTTATATTTTTGGGTATTCAACGAAAAGCCGCTCCTTTTCCTTTTTTGGTCAGTAGATTCGACGTTCATATGTAGATATGATGCAGCATAGACTTAAACATAACAATCTATGTAACTGTTATAGTATAGCTTGTGTGGAGAAATATATAAGTAACAGCAATCAGTAAACTTTTTGGAAAATAGTACAAGTTTAGCCATCTCATTGCTTCTACAAGGACATTATAGGATAGACTTGACGAAATTGTTAGATGAGTATAGAGGGTGTTTTACGGAGGTTACAAGGACAATGGGCGTCCTGGTGACGGGTAACTACAAGAACGATGACAGAGACTGCTAGTTCTCTGTTATGCTTGCTATCTTGTAGATAGAAAGGATTGAATTTGAACATGGGCAGTTTTAGCATTGGGATAATTGCTACTTGTAACAACCCTTGTCAAATCGTTTTGTTCTACGATATTAAAAGGGATAATATGCTCCTCAAAGTAGGGATATTTGGAATTTTGGAGAATCCCTTTCATCTATTACATAACGCTACAAAAGGACACATGATTGCATGATCGTTCGAGTGCGGCGAACCGACCGAGGCTCTATCATCGTGAAATTTTAAATAGATGGACAAAAACGATGTTTCTCAAGTATTAGAGAGGGGTATGGGAAGAGGAAATGCATATATGAGTTTGAAATTCGGAACTTTACAATGGATATCGTTGGGTAATAATAAGCATACACTTAGGTTTTATGACATACCATTATAACATATTAAAAGCCTGTTTATGTTGAACTTTGATATGTTGATCGGTTTATTGTTATATCCGATGAGGTTTTGATATGCGGAAAACCTTTTAAAGTTTCCGTTCCTCTGCCTTCTGCTTCTCTAGAAAAGTAACAACTTTTATTTGGGTACAATAATGTTTGAAAAAATGCCAGTCGATAAATATAATTTTATTTCTGGGAAATATTAAACGAAAAACGTAGTCAACAAATCAAACTTCTTTGATGTTAAAGAAAAGTCTCAATTTATAAGTTTGACATGTCAACAATAGGAAAATTCATATGTATTGGGAAGTATTTCCGGAGTATATCAATACAGAATGTAATCATATTAAATTTCCATTTTTTTTAAGGTTTGGGGAGATATCTAAGAAGCAATTGGATTTTTATTACGTGACAAATTGCGTCGATGGGTCTCAGATTATCTTGAAAAATTTTCGATCCTTCCAAAGTTGCCACACTCAGAAAAATGTCCAGGTCAACTTTTTGTCAGGTTAACTCTGACCTTACAGAGGTTTCTGTAAGCCAGGTAGTGGTCAGAGTTAACCTATCTAAGGTCAACTCGTGTAGCTCCCAATGCCCTACTTCACCTGCTGGTGGCTTAATTTCAGAATTTCTCCGACCACAGGTCAACTCAGTTTTACTTGCCCACATGCAGGCGAACGCGCGCCTGCCCGAGGCCAATTACGCCGTATGTAGGTCGTCGAGTTAGCCTCCATTTTTCTGAGTGCATACATCAACACGGGAGAGTAATAGAGGAAAATAATTTATCCTCGAATTCTCCTAAATTTCCCTCATTCCCGTATATCTCGAATTAAAGAGCTTGCCTCCCTTCGCTCGCTTAGTTCACTGAATTTCTGTAGGAGAAAAAATTATGATCCTTCTGTAGAATAATTGGAATTTAAACATAATTTTCCTGAGCTAATTAATGTTCATTATTAAAACTTACCGATTATCAATTTTGTCTGTAAAATATAAACCAAATTAATGAATGTGATTAAAAATAACAAACAAAATAAATTAGGTTTAGGGGAAAAACACAAAATATCTGACTAATGTTTTAAAACCACTTCGACATTAGGTGTCAAAGCCACCCCTAAAACGAAATAAGTCAAAGTATTAAAATCCAATAACCACAAAATTTGGATATAAAATCCCAATTTAATGCACAATTCATGTCATTTGCCATTCGGTATTCAGTTTTGAAAATCCTTTCTATTGGCAACAGGAACCACTAATTTATAACCTATTCATCATCCGTGATGAACGTGATTTAAAATTGCTGCAAAGCTTTTATATGGCATCTGCATTCATGCGATTTTCAACAAAACCAAAAACGGTTTCAAATATAAGCCTATATGCTACTCTGTTATACATTTTCTTTATTGTTTGGAATAATCATAAACAAAGTTCTAAGCCCCAATTTAGCCAAAATTCACTAGAATAATTGCAAAATGCTACAAAAACAAACTACCCCTGCCACTTTTGTCGTTATTTATACGAACCGAAATAGCAAATTTAACAATTCGGAGGCTATTTATCATTGCCTGTTTCTGGATTTTGGTCGCGGTAATTAATTCACGTTATAAACGATGTTTAGTCCGATTCATATATTTTGCGTGTGTGTTAAAGCAACATAATCGAATTCCAAGGATAAAAGTGATAAATCTTTCATATGCTCGTTAGGTATAATTATGATTTTCATGTTTTGGAATTGCTGATAACAGCAAGTATGATAAATTTATTACTAATACCGAATGCACTAACATTTCGCATGGGAAATTGTCGTTAATCTTTGTGTCCTCAATAATTTTTTTATCTCGTTCCGTTCAGACTGCATAAATTTCAATTTTCATTCCTATCACAAATCTTCTCCTTAAGCATCATAAATCCTTACATAATTGAATTACCTTCATATCTCATATACGGATGGATATACACGTAAATTTTGAAATTCCAACTATGTTGATACGTATTTCCGATCAAGCCAGAAAATCGATATGTGCTCCATATTATATTAATATCGAATGTCAAATTCAGTCAATTCTCACTTAAGGTGGACCAACTATGCTTTGCTACCCTTCATTACACTGTCATCCGTTTTTCGTTTCAGAACCCTAAGACTTGCCTCTCAATTCGATTGGGTTAAATAAATTAACATTTCATCCTTGCTAACTTAACCTCTGAACTGATTTCAACCCAATTCCCGAGATTGTCAATAGTCGACCCCCATTCATAAAACCCTCAAACACTATCGGAAATAGGAATATAACAGCTTATATACGAAACTTTTCATCAATATAAACACGCCATACGTACATCTATATGTTTAACAGGGAACCGACAGAAGCATGAGAATGGTATGAAAAGTGACTTCCATGACAAAAGTCTTCAGTTTAAAATGTCTAGGAAAAAGGATACATCCTTTTTTTGTCTGGCAATGGAGCGAAAAAATTGATATCTGATCATTGCTTATGACAGTTAGTTGCCTCTACCGCATGCCATCATCTCTCTTCTCTTCAATATCCTCCCGATATTGATGGAAAATTCGACATCCTTTATATAAACAACAACAACAACAAGCAACTAAAAGGACTCTTTTACATCATAATAAAGTGCCACTTTTGTGGTTATGAAGACTTCAAAAACAAATTAGGTAATAAGCTCCGATATTGATAGCAGTCGGTCGATTAATCATTTTTAAATACGAAAAATCTTTATCCTTAAAACTAATCCAATTCCTTCGATTTTATTAATTGAAAGAATAATGATCGACAATTTTTTTTTTCTTTTTTATATATTGATCTATTATTTAAATAGTCATCATTTATCTTCTGTAATTTATTGGAAAATGCTAGATGGAGATTTTTAAATAAGATTATTGGGCAAACGACTTTTGCCGATTCGAAAGGCACGGATTTTGTGGGTAAAAAGAATCATAACTACGGTGAACCAATGATTTTGTTTTAAAATTTTCTTTTACCATATAAATGAGGTTTTAAACATGAAGAAAGATTACTACCGAATTTTAATAGAAATTTTTCCATTTGTAGTTTTCCAAATTTTTCCACTTTCCACTTAGGACATATTTATTTTTTTTGACATACTTGTGTCTTCGGTTGAAATGGACAATAATTTAGAATTTAGAATTTAACTTGTAAAGTGATGAAGGAATCGCTAATCTTATATCTTTTTACCGATTTAGTATCGGAAGGTATCCTTTTTTTGCCCCAAATGTTTAGATTGATTAGATAATGTGATTACTTCGCCATGTTATGGTAAAATGCTGTTTATATCGTCGGTTTGCAAGTAAAATCCACTACGCCACTTTTTTGGAATTTTGAGTCGTTATAACTACGTTTCCATTTCTCTTTTTTTTTGCAGAAACCACCGAATTTCTTCAATGTCGTCCATTATAACTACGTTTCCATATCTCTTTTTTCTGCAGAAACCACCGAATTTCTTCGATGTCGTCCTACGCCGCATATTATTTAAATACTTTGTATTTACCTTTGCTCGACGTTTCAATAATATTTTGGTCTGAAAAGCGGTCTTTGATGTTCATCAAAGTTGTGGAAAATCTTATTTTATATGCTTATGGAAAATCTTATTACGCTTATGGAAAATCTTATTTTATAAACGTTTTGTCTTAATTATTTTTCGATACGACGCACCATCTTCAAGAAAACAGAAAAAAATCTTTTCATATGTAACCCTCCCGCAAAGGATATTAAAAAAATCTAATATGTGTAGAACGTATTAAATGAAAAGAAAATGATTTTCTTTAGAATTTAATAAATACGTTTTATTTAATTTGTAAATTCTATAACATAACTTGGGGCTTTGCCCCTGAACACTTTGCAAGCTAATCCTTGTACCAAGTCGTGCTGTGGCCTTCCCCTTTTCTCGGCCTTCGGCATTGGGGACTAGTCGGCCTCCGGTCTCGAAGTAAACTAAATCAAAAATCTCTTCGAAAAACAATCAATGAGAATCAAAACTTATTAAATCATTCGTTTAATTTTTGTACCTGTTAAAGCGCATTTTTGGGATTTTTATACCCGTATGGTGGAACCAAAGGGTATACTAACTTTGCCTTACCGTTTGTAACGCCAAGATCCCGTCATCACAAAAAAAAATTACACCAGCGTGTTTAGAATGATAAAAATAATTAATTTTTGCATGTCCGTCCGTCTGTCTGTCCGTCTGTCCGTCTGTGGCTCGGATTACGGACGCACGGATTGAGCTAGAGACTTGAAATTTTACGCAAATTCGTTTTTCGTAAAATGCGAGGCTAAGTTCGTTAATAGGCAAAAATGGACCATTAGGGGGGGTACCCCCCATACGAACGAAAACGATTTTTGCGAATATCTCAAAAACGGTGCATCTTATCAAAAAAGTCTAAGAACAAAAGTTATTTAGGATATGATTCTACATAAAACTCCCATACATCAAAATCCGATTGGAATAAATTTAAAACAATCTTATTGGAAAGTGTGACTTCAAAGTGGAATTTTGGTACAACTGTTCGAATTTTGATACGAATATCACCATACGGGGTCTCCAATGATTGCCAGATTGGCAATTATAGCTTTTGTTATGTTTAAGCATATCGTTGACGGAAAACGGAAAATTGTAGAATTATAACAAAATGTCTGCGTACTTCCCAAGGTTGTTATTATTTTCCCTGGCTCAAAAAACATACTGGTTTTTTTTTAAAACCTACCCAAAAAAACTCAATAAAATTGCATTAAAGCACCATTAAAAATCCAATTAAAACCTAAAAAAAATCCAGTGGGTTGGACTTGTTTAAAAAGCCCGGGTTTTTCACAGCCCTGGTACTTCCCACGCATTTTGGTAGCGGCGGTGAATGGTTTAATGGCACAAGAGTTAACAGAGGTGGGACGTTGAAGTAAGGGGAATCTTGGGTTAATCAGTAATCTAAAACCCGCTCCTTGACGCCAGTAAGTTCCACTGAAATTTTCATTCAAATCGGTTCAGTGGTTTTCGAGTTTTAAGCGAACACACAGGCAAACAAACAAACACACACACGACACTGTTATTTAATAGGTTTTTAAGATAACGGGAAACTATTTTTTTAAATACAGTCATTGAAAACATATATTATAAAGCATTTAAATGTCAGCTAAAACAGTATATATTACAAATATACATTTTTTCACCTTCAGATTCGTAATTAGCGTTCCTGAATTAGTTTATAACATATTTCATAACATATTTTGAAACCATGGCAAAACAAAAGGTATTAATTAGCAAAGGACAACACTGCTATTATCAAGCTATGTCAAGTGTGGAAATTTATTTAAAATACAGAATCCAATGTTTTCGTAATTTCGAAAACCGTAACTTTCATATTGTTTCATATTGATATTTCGAATGTAGGTACTAAAATTATTAATGGTTGCTTTTAATTGAATTAATTTCAGTGAAATATGTGCGAATGGTAATTGAAAACTTGCTGGAAATTAATTTCGCTATTCATGAAATAAGTTACAAAAATGAACAAAAAAAACCATTTTTGCAAGAATTGATTTTTTAGATGAAAATTTAATTAAAATTGTGGCACGGCACAAAGTTTTTAAAATATTTTTGTGCCAATATATATGGTGTGGTGTTTCAAAATTGATTTATTTGATTTCATACAGAAAAAACACCAAAAGAAAAAAAATCTTAAAAAGATGTAATAAAATTAATCCCTATTGGGCATCATTAGACGACAAGAAATTTATTTCATTTCTCGGAAGTCGTTCTGCGGAGATTTGCAGGAAGTTTATTAGTGACCTTGCTGTGTTCAAATCACGATTCCTGGAATCGATAGGCACCATTTTATATTGAAGTTCTTTTTTTGTGTAGGAATGTTGACATAAATGACACACAATTCTCAAAATGTATTAATTGCCGGTTTTCCAAATGCCGCTTGAGGAAAAATAACCAATAAAGGAGCTTATTTTCTGAAGAACTTTGAACCATTATATGAGAGCATTTTCCTACTGCCTCGCCGTATGTTTGAGACGTGAACACATAAACGTTTGTATCCAAAAGGACAAATATTACGCAATATACAAAAAAAAAAAATGACAGGACAAAAAACGTAAGTCAAAATCCTTATATTCCTTTAGCATGAAGCAAGCTATTTTTGTGACATTTTTTTATTGACGCCAATAAAAGTTCCATTCGGACAATGACGAGCAAAAATGTAAAAGGGAATAAGGCATATAGCTTTATGACCGGAATACTGTCTGTCCATTGTCGAAGCAATAATAATATATCATGATTTCGGGGCAAATCAAATTTATTGGGTTTTCCCGGTATTTTTTTTTTCTTTGTTGTTTTACTTTTCCAGCGCTGAACTATCAAGGGTATTATCATTAGTTTTGTGAAATATCAAAGAAGTGGTGAGATCGTTTGAATCTGAAAAATTCAGTAGAAGGATTTTCCTTTGACAAGGACTGCGTTTGTATGTTAATGGAACGAAATCTGTGATGCTTTTTTGTAAGCATTGTAGGGAAAACTTGGACAGAGTACGACGTTGCAATGCTATCATCAAATTCAGTTTACAGGTTTTATAGTGAAACCGGAATACTCAAAACCGGAGTTGTTGCTAAATAAAAACATAAGTAAAGTTACGATTCCTAGTGCCAACGCAGACGGTTCATCTCGTCGCGGCAACTTTTGGTCCTCAAAATGCCTTCCCGACGTGCACGTTTCTTCACTTTTTAGTAGGAAAAACTTGTTTACAATAAGCGATCGCTCATGTGTGTGTGGTTCTCATGTGTTGTATTTCCAGCTCATTCCCTTTCTAGCTAGCACGGAGGCAACATCAATTGCCACAATAAAAACTGCCAACAATAGAAGAATAATGCTACATTTACACGAATGACAAATTTGTCATTTTTTTCTTGTCATTATGTTAATTCCCGTGTAAATGGCATAATTTTTGTAATTTTTTCTGTCAGAAAATGTCAATCTCTCATAAAAGAATGAACTTGTCCATTCTTTTATGCCAGATTGTCATTCGTGCAAACGCAATATTAGTTATGACAACTTTAGTATTCAACTTTTGTCACAACTAATATTGCGTTTGCACGAATGACAATCTGGCATAAAAGAATGGACAAGTTCATTCTTTTATGAGAGATTCACATTTTCTGACAGAAAAAATTACAAAAATTATGCCATTTACACGGGAATTAACATAATGACAAGAAAAAAATGACAAATTTGTCATTCGTGTAAATGTAGCATAAGGACTGGTAATTTGTTATGGCATTTACCCTTTCCTACCTACATGAAAAATAAAACTACCTGGAACTGGTATTTCATTATTTGCATTCAATTTTTGTTTGTTTGGGATATGTTTACGAGTCGGTGGCTAAGCACCGTGCCTCAATGAAATTACGCACACATGCATGCTGACGTGCTACACGAGCGACTTCGTTTGTGTGCGTAAAAGAAGACGAGAAGAACACTTTTCGAGTGGCAACTTTTCCCCTCTTGCCGCACTCGTCTCTTTCATACAATTTGGTAAAGTTGCGGCATCCTGATGACCGAAAGTTGCTCCGTGTACGCCTATACTAAGATGTAATCCTCAAATACTCTATATGAGGGCCGACGAGCCGTTTATGAAAAAAAAAATTGAATTTTGATGTATGGAAAGGTATGTAAAATCATGTTTTAAACACATTTCGTCCTTATCATTTTTTCGAGGAAATAGAACAGAAGTATTGAATTGGTATGGTGGTCCAACTGGATTTGGATGTATAGTTAAGTTATGTAAAATCATATTCTAAACACATTTTACCTTTAAAAATTTTCAATACGACACGATCCGTCGTTTTTGAGACAATTGTAAAAAACTAGTTGGGTTGTATGGGTACAAAATATCAAGTCTCTAGCTCAATCCTATCGAAAGTTATGGTGTTCACGGACGGATGGACAGACGGTTAGACAGACAGACAGACTGACGAACAGACAGACGGACGGGCAGACAGACAGACTGACGAACAGACAGACGGTCGGGCAGACAGACAGACTGACGAACAGACAGACGGACGGACAGACAGACAGACTGACGAACAGACAGACGGACGGACAGGCAGACAGACGGACGGACAGACAGACAGACAGACGGACAGACAGACAGACAGACGGACGGACAGACAGACGGACGGACAGGCAGACAGACGGACGGACAGACAGACAGACGGATGGACAAACAGACAGACGGACGGACAGACAGAGAGACGGACGGACTGCCTTTATGTCCGTCCGGCTATCTGTCTGTACGGACATGCGAAAATCAAAATTTTCGTATCCGACGATTGGTTCGATGCGTTAAAAGCGGTGCCCGGTATCCTTTTTGCACCATGTGTATAATAAAAACGGTCGCTAGACCCGAAGAGTTTTATTACACAATACGTCCGAAGAGTTTTTTAATACGTACCGATTTACCTGAAGAGGGGCATCAGATGGCCAAATGGCCCTGGCATATCAAGAAGTTTGTTGGGACCATTATACTGATTTATCTGTCCTAGAATTATTAGCGTTCAAAGCAATCGAGTAATACAGATAGAACGTCTTAACCAAAATCTTAACCAAAAAGCCGATTTAAAAAAAAATCAGTCGTCGGATTGTCGAGAATTTTTTTTTAGATCCAATCCTTAGATCAAATCCTTTATGGAAAAGAAAAAATTATTAAGAAATCTTATTTTTCCTTCGCGAGACTTTAAGTTTGTACCTCTCTCGTAATGCAGGTTTTTAATAATTTTCTTCTCCATTAATAGATTTCAGTATTTGCAAATTACGAGTAATTATATGATTTAAATAAATTACATGTAATTAAATTTATTCAATTGCAATTAATGTATTTAATCGTTACTAATATATTTAAATAGAAAAAATTGATTTTTTCGTCAAAAACTTACTGGCAGATGCAGAAACAAACAACAAAAAATTTTTTTAACATAAAAATCTCGCACGATAAAATTCAATCAGTGGAAATTGAGTGTCCGTTTTAAAAGTGTAGTCTTATAAAAGGTATGAACTGCAATCACAAAAAAACGCTCTCGTCTTCCTTTCCGAATTTTATCTGTTTGTAGTTGGTGACTTTTACATTAATTACATTAATTACACCTTAAATCAGAGGTAAGTTACATACATTATTTACGCGTAATTATAATTGCATATTTAATTGAACGTGAATTACGCTGTCAATACTGGTAAATTTCAAAGAAGGGTGAGATTTGTTTAATATGTAAAAAACTTTAAGTTGTATTAGTTTTCACAGTATCCATTTTTTGCAGATTTCAATGTAAATTATAACGATTTCGCTTCCATAAAATGTAAATCCTTCCACTAGATTTCAATGCAATTTAATTAATTTTATGCATATCGAAAATGAAAATTCGATTGCTGGTTTTCGTTCAGTATTTTTTATCTTTACCCATTTGCAATCCATTTCCCTCAGCAGTTTTTAATGCAAAAAACGATGATTCTTTGGCAATGTTTGAACATCTTCAAATGGAATCAGTGATCTCGATCATTCCAGCATCTGCTCCTTTATCCTTGAATGGTATGCCCTATGTATTTTTTGAATTTCATCGGTTTTTTCTTGTACATTTTGAAGTCAGTAAAGAGTTATGCACTCGATATAATTCGGCTTTGACGAATTTTTGTTATTGCGATGGTTTGGTAGAAAGGATAGAAATGTTCACTCAAATGTTTACATATCGAAAGTCTGAGCAAACATCAAAGCCAACGAAAGCAACCCTCAAAGTTTGTTTCGAATAGTAACAAAAGTAGTTGTATTTAAAGCAGCCTTTATGTATATTCATATGGACGAGTATCTATAGATATTTGTATAACGTGGAAAGTGCTCGTGTTTCAGCCACAGTGGATCAAATTATTCAATCTGTAGGGTTTTAGTATAGGTTTTGCAATGTTGATTTTACGTTACGCTTTGATCTTCTTATTGTTTTAACCGATTTGTCGTCCTTAAGGGCAAATGTCCTTGCCGAATCACTTAAATTATTCATACTGGAAAATGTTTGCCAGTGAACAGAGCCATTTGTCTGGAAGATGTTTTAGCGAAATACGAGTTACTAAGAGGGGTAGGTGACCGGGTTTGCAAAACATAAAATGGGAATATCACTCGACCATTTTGATGGCTAAAGCATAAAATGATGGATTCACTTGGATATATGTATGGAAAGAGGATTTTCTTTATATCAATGAAATAAATGGTAGACAGACAAAGAGACAGCTAGCAACGAAATACGAAACTGACACAATGGATGATGATAAGGGATGTATTTCAAAGATAAAAGGAAAATTTTCTGAAGCACATAATTCTATGCTTCGATATCCTTGATGAATTTCATGTTGTATTATTATGATTCAAATTCTGCTTGTGCAATTTTACCCAAAATAATAAAATCATCTTAACTGATGCATAAAATAAATCGGCGGAATGAAAATGAGAGTCAGAATATCAATAATATCCAATAGCTTTGATTTATGTCCGTTTTTGTGTCTCTGTTTGATAACTATTGAGAAATTAGTGATGTTTCGCCTAAAAATCGAGATCAAGTTGATGTCTTTTCATTAGAAAAGAGATTTCCTCCAGAAATTGCCCCTTAGAATTGAAATTTTATTATCTACATATTTCAATTTCTATGACCTTTTAGTTGAAGCTATTTGCAATTCTGTTGAAAATTCACCAAAATACATGGAACGTTGACTTAAGGGCTCTTAAAGTAGGGTAAAGTCTGGTAATATGGCACCGCAGGTGATATGGCACTCTTTCAAATTCTCCTACTGGCGACATTAGATTCAAAGTCATTCTCACAAAACTTAGATCAATTTTCCCAGTGAGGACGAAGTGTGAAAACCGCGACACCATAGTTCTTTCCCTTTTGTTTTTACGTGACAAAACCAGACAAAAAATTCAAATTTCAGACGAAATTTTTTTTTGTTGTTTTTTCAGTGCAAGTTTACCGTTCATAAACCAAAACAAGCAAAACAAGCAGAATCTTATTTGTTTTTGTTTGTGTGTATAAAACAGAGTTAATTGAGCGCGAGTTTTTAGTAAAATATGAAAATCAGTGGCGATGTCTGAAAGGAGAAATGGCATCCTATGTCTGAGGTGATATGGAACGGGTGCCATTTCCATTATACGATACCTTTCACTACTCTCAGAAGGCGACTTAGGGCTGGAGATACCAAAAAGCCCTCCTTGGGAGCTCCTTTTGGTTTGGGTGAAGAAAATTAGCAAAAAATATCAGTCCATATTAAAAAACTTCAATCACACGGTTTTGCGCCAACTAGAAAGGAAGTGTGCACTGGATGTGGTGAAGAATATGCTGAGACCACTAAACCCGACGAGTAGGTTAAATGCATTGTTTGCCAATTATGGTCCCATGACTCATGCACATCATTTGTCAACACTAGCAACTCGTGTGGCAAAAAGAACTTAAAAAACAAGTGGGGTGCCTTATCAGCTAAGGTAGGGTGCCGTCTCCCCTACACTTTTGGGGGATATGGTTTTTTCAATGAATTTATGTTTGTTAATTTTTTTACTTTTTAGGAGTGAAATCCTATTTATTTTTTATTTTTGTTTTACTAGTTGATTTTAAGAATAAAAATGTTTTCGTTTGAATTAAAAATCTCTTTTACTTTTTGAGTTATGCAGATTTAAAAAAAGGGGTGCCATATCTCCCGACTTTACCCTACTTCAAAATGAGTAAGAAATAACTGCTTTAATTAGGTAATTGCAATTTTGAATTAATAAATATTCATTTAGAATTGGCCCCATTCCATTACCATTACCAAAGATTAGGTAAATAAAGATAATAATCTTAAAACAAATGTTGGTGACACAAAAAAAATCCGTCAGCGGAAATGGAATTTTTAGTACGCCTTACAAAACGATTATTTTTTGTGAAATTTTCCGCAAAAGTTCATCAACTATGCAACCAGCATAGAAAATCATTAAAATTATTGGGGTAATATTTTTAATCTTTTAGACTCTAAAATCGGTCTTTGTTTTTGCTAGATTAACTCTACTTCTAGAGATACTAGAAAGATAATTTTTTATGCGACTTTTTTGGCATCGAACATATTTTCTTCTTCGCATCTCCAGTAGTACAGTGAATCTAACAAAAAAAAAGTCCATTTCAGAATCAATGACGTGAAAATATCCTAAAATTTAATATCTTCGGCCACACAAAAATGTCGTTTTAAATGAACAAAACTTTTGTACGCGTTTTTATACCCGTATGGTGAAACCAAAGGGTATATTAACTTTGCCTTACCGTTTGTAACGCCAAGATCCCGTCATCACACAGAAAAATGAATTACACCATTGTGTTTAGAATGATAAAAAAAATTGAATTTTGCATGTCCGTCCGTCTGTCTGTCTGTCTGTCTGTGGCGCGGATTGCGGGCGCACGGATTGAGCTACAGACTTGAAATTTTGCACACGTCCGTTTTTCGTAAAATCCGAGGCTAAGTTCGTTATTGGGCAAAAATGGACAATTAGGGGGGGGGGTACCCCCCATACGAACGAAAATGTTTTTTGCGAATAACTCAAAAACAGTGCATCTTATCAAAAAAGTGCGAGAACAAAAATTATTTAGGATATTATTCTACATAAAACTCCCATACATCAAAATCCGATTGGAATAAATTTTAAAAAATCTTTTTGGAAAGTTTGACTTCAAATTGGAATTTTGGTACAACTGTTCGAATTTTGATCGAATATCACCATACGGGTCTCCAATGATTGCCAGATTGGCAATTATAGCTCTTGTTATGTTTATTATTTTAAGTTTCACTTAAGAATCACTATTTTTTTTGTTTTTGTTTGATTTTTATGAGTTTTTGTTTTAATATACAGTAATCCCTCAAACTGCGCAGTTTGTATCTGCGCGGTTTCGCAACTGCGCGGTTAAGTTTTTAATACCAAAATTTCGAACTGCGCGGTAAAATTTCGCAGCTGCGCGGTTTTTTTTATAACTTTCGTTTAGAAAAACATGTTCCTAACCCCAAAATTTCATACAAAGTAGGGTTCGCAGTGCGCGGTTTCGGTTTGCGCGCTCTTTTTGTGGAACGTATCTACCGCGCAGTTGGAGGGATTACTGTATTTATTTTTATTTAATAAACTATTATTTTTGTGCATTTTTTTAAAAATTTGCGGTTTTTGTTGCCACTGAGCGTCAAAAGTCCAAGAAATCTGCGTAATTTTACGAGGTTGTTTGCACACAAAATCGTCACGTAACCCTCTGGGGGTCGCGAAAGAGGTTCTCCATACTAATTTTGACCATTAATTTACGAAGTGGTAAATTCACCTAAATTACGCGGCATTGACACCATTGTATGTCAATCCCCCACCTATCACAAATGTTTGCATTTGTATAGCATCTACAACATGGATTTTGGCCCTAATATTGTTTTAAAATGTTTTAATTTGTTGAAATTTTACGCTTTTAGAATTTAAAACTATAAATCAGGGACGGGAAACGAAATAAAAAATCGTAACGTTATTCATTTCGTTACGTAACGAAATTGAACTTTTGTTTCGTTACGTTATTTCGTTTTGTAACGATAAAAAATTTCATTTCGTTACGTTATAACGTTACACATTGTATGGAAACTGAAAACAAAAAAAAAACGCACTTTAATAATAGTTTGTCACAAAGTAATTCAGTTCAGTTTCCATAAAAATAAATTCTATAAAAAATAATAAAACTTAGCAAAAAGAAAATACAAATAAAAACAAAAAAACATAACAAAAGCTATAATTGCCAATCTGGCAATCATTGGAGACCCGTATGGTTATATTCGTATTAAAATTCGAACAGTTGTACCAAAATTCCACTTTGAAATCAAACTTTCCAATAAGATTTTTTAAAATTGATTCCAATCGGATTTTGATGTATGGGAGTTTTATATAGAATCATATCCTAAATAACTTTTGTTCTTGCACTTTTTTGATAAAATGCACCGTTTTTGAGATATTCACAAAAAACGATTTCGTTCGTATGGGGGGTACCCCCCCTAATGGTCCATTTTTGCCCATTAACGAACTTAGCCTCACAATTTACGAAAAACGGACCTGTGCAAAATTTCAAGTCTGTAGATCAATCCGTGCGCCCGCAATCCGCGCCACAGACAGACGGACGGACAGACGGACGGACAGACGGACGGACAGACGGACGGACAGACGGACGGACAGACGGACGGACAGACGGACGGACATGCAAAAATTAAATATTTTTATCATTCTAAACACACTGGTGTAATTCATTTTTTTGTGCGATGACGGGATCTTAGCGTTACAAACGGTAAGGCAAAGTTAATATACCCTTTGGTTTCACAATACGGGTATAAAAAATAGTGATTACTAAGTTAAAAAATTGACATTTTGGTCAATATCAAAGATATTGAATTTTAGGCTATTTTGACGTCGCTGATTCTGAGTCACACTTAGCTTTCGCGAAATTCACCCTACTTCCGGAGTTACTAATAAGAAAATATTTTCGATACCAACAAAGTTGCTTGAAAGATTTCCTTTTTCGTATCTCCAGAAATAGAGGGAATCGTGCCAAAACAAAATCCGATTTAGGTAAGGGCCACATCTATCAGTTTTCCATCAGTCGCAACTGTTACGGTACTCGTCAGTTTTCCATCAGTTTTTTACATCCAGTTAAGCGTTCACATCTATCAGTTGCGACTGACAGTTTTTTGTGAAAATTTTCCATTCATTTTGATTGTAGAGTTCAAAAAATACCGGTGGATAATAAAGAGAGACTGTGTGTGTGTATGCATTATTATTGCATTAAGTTAAAAAAAAATTTGGTTCTATTCTAATGCGATACGACTGACGCGACTGACGCGAACGTTCACACCAATCAGTTTCCCATCAATTTCCCAAACCCTGATGGAAAACTTATAGATGTGACCCCTATATTAGAATCAAAATACGATTAAAAATACTTACTTCAATATTTTTAATTATATTTTATGCAGGTGGCAGGTCTGTGAGGTTATACTTGATGAGCTTTTGTGGAAAATTTCACAAAAATATAATACTGAACAAAACAAGGAAAAATTAATAAATAACGAAAAAACGTAATATTTTATTTCGTTTTTCGTTACGTTTTTCGTTATTGTAACGGAATTGAATTTCTATAACGTTATAACGTAATTATGAAGAAATAGCCCGAAAATCATTTCGTTATTTCGTTACGTTACGATAACGTTTCCCATCCCTGCTATAAATATAAAAATCTGAACTCATGCATGAAGTATAAATTTAAGGCAACTAACAAAGTAAAAGTTTCAGCTACAAAAATATTGTAATAAGCAAAGATAACTTTTGAAACAGATTTTTAATTGGCTATTAAACGACTTGTCGAGTAAATTTCATGATATTTTATGATTTGATAAGAGTGATGAAACTTTGAAAAATGTTCAAAGAATCTTTTGCGGTTTTCATCACTAAAATAACGAGAAAATGTGAATAAACGAAGTATACGTTGTGAAATATGGGAAAAATTCTATTACTTTCATAAAACGAATACTTTCTGTAACAAACTAAATATTTATGTGGATCATAAAGGACGCTAGGTGAGTACTTGACAGAAGTGCAAGAAAAATTTTACTTGGTAATAGTAAGAAGTGAAGTGCAGCCACAAACTAGTTTAATGGAAAACCGTTGAGGAAAATAAGTTAGCTTGTGATGGTTTTCTGAAATGCAATTCATCTTGTTGAAAAGTTCATTAAAAACAAAAGAAAGTAAGCTAACGGAAGTGAATGATATCCTGACGAGAATTTAATATGTGAATGGAAAAAATCTTCTGCTTTAAAGTGGGAAATTGTCCAGTGGTCTTGAGGGAATGGATTTTTCAAGTGTCTACTAACTCTAAAACCGTGCAGTTGATACTACACTGAGAGAAATACCCCATTGCGATATTTACAATGATGCATTGTAAATCTTCGCATTGTAAAAACTTTCCCCAAATTGGAAAAGCACGCAATTTTCAATATAAACTTATTGATCTTACATATACATTAATATGAAAACAGGGAAAACTATGTTTTCATGGTAAATTTTACATTGTTTGTTGATGAATTGATATGTACTATTGAAAAACCCAGAGTAAAATACAAAATAATATAAATCATATATAATTTTACAATGAAGATTTGTAAATTTTACAATTTTCCATATCATTTAATACATGTGAGTTAATAAAATCCGAAATTACATTTTTCGACTTTACATTTTTCGACTTACATACGAAATTACATTTTTCGACTATAAAATCATGCATTTCAACTTATACTTTTATATTTTTGTGAGGTTAATTTTGTATTTTCAAATGTAAAAAGAAAAAGAAAGTTGATGCCTTCAGCCGCCATATTTCCCATTGACATTTGATGGAAACGATTTCGTTTCGAGAATTAAATTTCTTATTTCAGGCGAATGACTGAAGGATATTGCATAAAAAGTATATAGCAGACATTTTTGAAACAGCATAATTTTATTGGCATCAAAATTTCATTGCAAAATAAAAAATAAATTTGACCGGTAAAATAAAATTAAAGAAATTTTTCATTAAAAACTAAATAATTTGATGGCCCATTAAAATCTGTTTAAATTTCAGATCCAATATTGTCGAAAAATTTTCGTGGCAACTAAAATCACGACATGCAATCGGAGGAAAAGTCCATTATAAAATAATACTCCACAAAAAGTTTCGATTAATTTATCGCCATTAGATTTTTCTTGTTCGCTTTCTGTTTACGTTTTAATTTGTTCATCTCTGTTCACTCACCAAGTTAAGTAACCATTCGAGGGAGAAAGAAAACGCCGCATATTTGCTGCTTAAAATGCACAATATGGGTATCAATTCATATGGCAAAATGTTGAATTCACAATGCGGCCGTGTTTCACATTGCTCAATGTAAATCTTACAATTTTGCGCAATGGCGCCCTTTTATAGTTGAAACATACGAATTCATATGCGTTTTCTATGACTTTTTCGCTCAGTGTATTATACTATTATATACCATCTTCAATGATGGAAAAACTAGATATCTGAAGGAAAAATATACAAATAGAACAAAGTTCTATGTTCCAGAAAACTGAAATCATCATCATCACAGGAAAGTTTCTATTTAGATAGTTAAATTTTCCACGCTGCCATTGTAGCAGAGTTTTCACAACAAGTTGAGGAAAAAAGTGAAAAAAATGGGAAATAATAGCAGTTTTCCGGAACCCGTTTAAGGTTAAACTGGATTCTATCAACGCGCAATAGCTCTTTAAATTGAATTTAACTCTTTAATGGCATAAAGTAGTTAAATGAAGGAAGAAACGAGATTGGAAAATTCAATTTCCACTGGTTATAAATGCTCGTCATTAGATGTGACGTAATTTAATTCAAAAATTTAAAAGCAGAGGAAAATCCACATTGCTTATGGTTTTCGTCTGTGTTTTAGATTTTAATTTAACTAAAAATTGTAAGACTATTAAAGAAATTATCAATTTTTTTTTAATTCTCAAAATTTTCTTGATCAATGTTTTGTTTAAAAATCTTTAGCTATAGGAAAGTTTTCTTTGTTGAAAAATGTTCTCAAATTTCTAATGTTCAAAATAACAATAACTTTAAAATCAAATAATAATAATGGATTTTGACTTTTTCGTTAGCTACAAAAAGTTTATTTCATTTCACAATCCATAAAGTTCTTATGTTATTTATTGTGATAAAAGTAAAACTTTTCAATACAAAAGACCAAGGATGAAAGTTTAAATTTCAAGTCGTTTCTATAAGGATTTGTATCCATCTGACACAGCTGTCAACCCTTTAACGACTTAAGACATAATCCAAGAAGTTGTCTTCTTAATCCACTTCAAGTTAAGAAATATAAAACTTTGCTGGATACTAACATAAAGTAAAATATATTTGATATCGTTTTCAGCTAAAGGGCCATAATCGTCGCCTTAGTGGAAGTCATTCCGCTATTCCCGAAACCGTCTGCTATCAAGGACCAAGCGTCTTGTGCCACCTACGGAAACTTGCATAGTGAATGTATTTTTTTGTTGTTCAAAAACAATAATATAGGAGGTGGTTATATCCCTAGTAAGGGGAAAGGAAAGAAATGCTATTCGCATGAATCGAGTTGAAGGTGGCAGTCAAAAGAATTTAAGAGCTGGTCTGTGTCCTTAATTTGGTTTGCCCAGCTTAAGGAACTGCTTGAGTTATGAAGCGAGAGTATAATGAAGACGATGGAGGCTTTGTAATGGGAGAAGGTGGTCCGAGTTTGTCAAGGTTGAGGACATTATCATCGGCTTACAGTAATGTGGGATTAGGTTGGGATAAGAGAAGTGTGCATAACTTCCATTTAAGTTTGTTCCAATGTCGTAGGCATCAGAAAGAATTGTTGGGTCGGTTTTGAAGGATTTGAAGGATTAATCCTTATGCTTTTTCATTGTATTGTTATACTTTTCTTTCCGTATTTTTTCAGCCAATGCTATGCTTATCATATTTATATACAATGCACTTGTTATTGGAATGAGAAGAAAATAAATAATATATACAAAGAGCACAAAACAAAATATATGAATAAATTGTATACTACTTGTAGATATTGCAATGAAAGAGATTTTCTCTTTTATATCCAAAACGTGTTTAGAATTCCATTCAACTGTCCAGACATTCTCATGGTCCTGTGGCAATGTCTTCAGATTTGAAACATAATAAGATGTGGAATATGATGGGAATATTATAATTTAAATTGTAAATATTGTTGTATATTAGCTTGAGAACATTTGTATTTGCACTGTGAGTAAAAAATAAATTATAAATGGAAATACTTAACAAGACGATATAAATTTATGGAACTGTAAATTCCTTGGAGGACTTTTGATTTTTTTCTTTTTAGTAGATTATCACGTAATTTTGGATGAAACAAAATAATAATTCTGACGTAAATCTGACAGATGAATGAACACAAAAGGGAAAGCTTTCGCATTTATTGATAACGACAAAAATCTTTATTTAGATGGATTTACGAGTTCTCGGAAACAACATCCTTGTAGATATCTGTGACATCAAAATATCTTGTGATGGGTGAAGAAGATTAACAAAACATGTTCTAGCTATGTGAAATAGATGTATATTCATTGAAAAATATGTTTTTGCAAAACTTTTTTCCTTCACAATTCGTATAAGTTTCCAAGATTTGAAAATTCATTTAACTAGAGGTTAACATTAATTATATTCTAGAGACTTGAAATTTTGCACAGTTGCCTTTATTGTAAATAGCAAGACTGTGATCTTAGTAGGGCAAAATGGGACCATTCCTTATCCCTCTCTCATACAAATGAAACAGTTTTCACAATTTTTTCGAAAACGGTAAGTTGTATTGAGATAAAGAGTGTTTAAAATAAGAGTTTACATGACCGTTCCATACATCAAAAAAATCCAGTTGAATCACTTTTTTCTTATTTTCTCGAAAACGGCGCATCGTATCGAAAAGTTTTAAAAAAAGCATCACAGTGCCTAGGCTTCCTGGGACGATGCAAAAAATATTTCGCACCAGTCGACGTCCTAAACATTTACAAAACCTACATTCGACCGAGACTCGAGTACAATTCGCACATTTGGGCTGGAGCCCCAAAAACTGTCCTGCAACTGCTGGACCGAATTCAAAAACGTACGATCCGACTGATTGGAGACAAGTCTTTAACAGATTTACTACAGTCTCTCGAGCATCGTCGCTCTGTTGGGGTACTTTGCATATTCTATAGATATTTCCATGGGAAATGTTCCACCGAAATTTCCCAACTTATTCCTCCACGGTATATTTTCCCTAGACCCTCTCGTGCAGCTGCACGTGCGCACGATTTCTTCCTTGAGCCTCCCCGCTTTCGTACAGTAAAGTTTAGGGGTTCCTTCATTCCGCGAACAACAAGACTTTGGAACAATTTACCATCCGATGTGTTCCCCCCGGACTATAACCCGCAGAAGTTCAAGGAGAACATAAATCGGCATCTCCTCCTTTTGTCCTTCCGACCATCCCGAGCTGTGCTTCGGCATTAAAGGGCCTTCCCCTAAGCTCTGGCTGGATCTATAAAAAAAATAAAGATGAAATGTGTTTAGAATATAATTTTACATAACTGTTCCACATATCAAAATCCTTCGTTCCTCTCCCATAGAAGTGGATTTTGTTTGGTCATAAACATTTTGCCTACCCTCATATAGAGTATTTGACGATTGCTCTCTGGGAATTGTAATTCTTCTTATGTTTTTATTTAAAAATAATAATAAAAATTTAAAAAAACACCTCGGTGTGAAACCAACCAAAGCACTCGAGTAAAATAATAATAAAAAGTGTATAAACTTAAAAAAAATCGAAGAAAAAAAGGAAAAAAAAACCGAAATCTTGACCAGTTGCTGAAAGTTAAAAACACTGAAAGTCAGCTACTCTACCACCCTGCCATAGCTGTGCTTGCGAGATCGGTGTTAATCGATTAATTGCTGAAAATATACGCAATGATTCTGAAAAACAATATAAAAGATTTCTTTTTTATCGACCTTCGACTGGGCATTAAATATGTTGGGCTAATTTTAGCTTTTTTGAATCCCTTCTCAGCGCTTTCTTGGAACGTATTTTCAAAATATATTTTGTGCGATTTTGTACTGGTTTCAGACGATCGTACACCTTTTTTTTCTAAATATATGATGTTCTTATGGGAAGCTCACAAAGTTTGGCCGGGAAATGGATATTTTTTACTGTTCTTAAAATATTCGATTTTTTACATGTGTTTGGTACCTATTCACCTACTTAATATCATGTTTTGTGAAGTTTAAAGTCATACATAAACTATCTTTATCTTTTATATCTATTAATTCACAATTAATCTACTTGACACTGTAGCATTTTCGGATATGCGAAGTATATGGCCTGTCAGCAGTAATAAATACAAGATCAAATATAGTTTTCTTTAAAATGATTAATTTCTTTCGATTTGAAAAGCAGGATTAATTAGAAAAAATACCAAAATTTTAAAAGTGTGTTGTGAAAGCTGTTTTTCTGTGTAGGTTATACAAAATCGAAAATTTCCCGGAATAAGCTGAAAGGTATTAGTGGTTAGTCCTATCTGATTAAGTGATTAAATTCTCTTAAGGCCTAACAAATCCATTTTGTAAATAACACTTTTATTTAGACATCAGTGTAGGTTAGATAGGTAAAAAAGGTACAAGATAAAGTACACGCAAAACAATAATCCAAATTAAACAATCATAAAGTACTTTAACAACAAGTCGATATCATTATCCTCTGGTATTACTCAATATCACGCCACGACAAAACACAATACCGATACCGATTACGAGGTCGCCGTCAGCCCCAATTTCAATGCGACGACGAGAACGCCCAAAGACGCCACAGCCGTCGACATTATCGACGTCGACACGACAGGATTCGTTCTATTAGAATAGAATCAAAACCAAAACCAAAAAATCTCAAACCATCGAAGAAAATCTACGTGGTAACCGAGGGGAAATCAAACCCATACCATTCGATTTTTATTGTAATCATCGTTCTTATTGCCAGTCTTGTCCTGGGGCCACAAATATCGAGTTTGATTAAAATGTGGAGCCGCAGCGGAGTGGGAGTAACAGATACGATTACAGGTGGCTGAGTTGAGGACTACCTTAAGTCAAGCGGAATTGAATCTGTTAGGATTACCAATGTACCTCTTAACCAAATAAAAGACTCTTAGCTACAAGGCTCCTGGTAATTGAATATTAATTCCACAGAGAAATGCTTCTATGAGTCGGATGTCTATCAGATCGAGGTATGATAGAATGTATGTACGTGTTTGCGTACATTATTTGTATCTGCAGATGTATCTTCGCTCTTGATTAGTACGTTTTGTTTTTGAAAATCTTTGCTGGGAAACTTTGCGATATTCTGAGAACTTCGAAGCATACGTGGAGCCAATATTTTGAGTTTTAATTTGGTTTCAAATATCATGTAGAAGCGAACCCTTGCTATGCGGTGGTAGAAAATTTCGCCGAATGCGGAATTATCGTTGACTAGTCGTTAAATGTAAACATGTGAAAGAATAGATAATAATTTATCTCTGAATCAGCAAAAAGGTAAATATATTACAGGTATTCAGTTATCATTACCCACGGCTAAATGTGATGATTTCTGGTTTACCTTGTTTTGCCTAAAGATATTTGTATCTAATAACACTCGTGATATTTAATGTTTATCTTTGTTAACATTATTTTAGTACGCCGCTCTCATAATAATTATATTATTCGAGAATTTAGAAAATTATATTTTTATACCATTAAAGATTCGCATTATATCAATTATTTATATATTTTCTAACTACTGATTAGAAGACGGTTGTTCAGTTTTTTGTAATTGAGAAGAAGACCTGATTTTATTGGTTTTTTGGGTTTCATTTAGTTTTTTTATTTATACTTTATATGAGAGAATCATATAAGTAGTATATTATATTTAGTATACCGTTTGTAACGCATCGAACCAATCGTCGGACATAAACATGAATTACACCATGATATCTGGCATGACAAAAGATTGCATAACCTTAACTTTTTACATAACCTTTCCATACACAAAGAGATGCATTTTTTCGAAATAAAAATATTATCTGTCTGTCTTTTTGTTGGTCTGTTTGAGATTACAAAACTCAAAAACTACTAGATCGATTTTTACGTGGTTTTTTTTTACAAAATGATCTGCGTTGCTAGGAGCAGGTTTTTACTAATGTTAGATTTTCTAAATTAGAAACGGAAGGTCCTGTAAGGATAACGAAAATATATTTTTTTTCCATTTTTCCTGGGAAAAATCGGTATAAGGGAGTTTCCGAGGTCGCTGATCGCGAATCCGGTGCTAGATTTTTAAAAATTCGAAACGGAAGGTCCTGTTAGGAAAACGCTGTAGGATGGCTATTAAATCAAACAAATATTAATTATTTGAACACGAAATATTTATTTGAACTAAACGGCTTGGAAAATATTTAAAACTGACAAAAAAGGAAAATAATGTAATTTTATAATTTTAGGGTAAAGTCGGGTGATATGGCACTTTAGGTGATATGGCACCCTTTCAAATTCTCCCATTGGCAACACTAGAATCAAAATCATTCTCCAAGAACTTAGTTCAGTTTCTCCAATAAGGCCGAAGTGTGAAGACCGCGAAACAAAAGCTCTTTTCATTTTGTTTTTGTGTGACAGAACAGGAAAAAAAAGTTGAAATTTTAGACGAACTACTTTTTGTTGTTTTTTGAGTGGCTGAATTTTGGTAAGTACAGTTCGAGCAAGTTTACCGTTCACAAACCAAAACAAGCAGAATCTGATGTGTTTTCGTTTGTGTGTATGAAACAGACTTGATTGAGCGCGAGTTTTCAGTAAAATATGAAAATCATTGGCGATGTGTGAAAGGAGAAATGGCACCTTTTTTCTGAGGTGATATGGAACGGGTGCCAAACCCGAGAAAACAAAAGGCTCCAATCCTTACTTCCTCAGAAAACGTAACTAATCAAAAAAAATCAATTACGAAAGAACGAGCGGTGGTAGATGAAACCACATCTGAAGAAGAAAATATTGCATTACAAGACGACTCCGATAGGTTTGAAGATTTTGAGGAAAACATTTGCACTGGATGTGGTGAAGACTATGCTAAGACCACTAAACCCGACGAGTGGGTTAAATGCATTGTTTGCCATTTGTGGTCCCATGACTCATGCACATCATTTGTCAACACTTGCAACTCGTGTGGCAAAAAGGACTTAAAAAACAAGTAGGGTGCCATATCACCTAAGGTAGGGTGCCGTATCCCCTACACTTTTGGGGGATATGGTTTTTTCAATGAATTTATATTTTGTTAAAATTTTTACTTTTTTAGGAGTGAAATCCTATTTATTTTTTATTTTTGTTTTACTAGTTGATTTTAAGAATAAAAACGTTTTTGTTTGAATCAAAAATCTCTTTTACTTTTTGGGTTATGCCGATTTAAAAAAAAGGGTGCCATATCACCCGACTTTACCCCAAAATACTACTACGTTTAACGCATATTCATGTTTTACAAGTAACAAAGTAACTAAAGCCTAAACCCCAATTACGCGTTCGTGCGTGCGGCATGATTTTGTTCTGGCATCTAGTAGTTGTCACCGCGTCTAAAAGTAGAAACTGAGCCTACTCTACGCGGCACGGACGCGGCAACGCGTCTGAGCAACGCGCAATTATACATTTACTCATATAAATGCGTAGTTTTTACCTTCACCGCGTGGGTGCCGCACGCACGAACGCGTAATTGGGGTTTAGGCTTAATAGTAATTATACACTTCCTACAACGCAAATGTCCTTTGTCCAATTTTTCTCGTAAAAACTGGCTTTGGAAGGTTTTCAGGGTTGCTTATCACGAATCTGGTGTTGGAATTTCAAACGGAAGGTCCTGTAACAACATCATTTTTTCCCAAAAGTTTTAAAGTTATTTATGGTTTTTTGGTATTCTAGAATTTATACAAAAAACTTTAAGCTGGCGACGAAGGGTCTGCTATTTTAGAATATTTGAAGACTGCCCCCTGGCAATTGTAGTTTTTTGTATGTACAGCCTTGGCCAAAAGTTTTTTTTTCAATAAATTAAATATTTTAATGTAAATATGGTGAAAAAAAGAGAACTGACATTGCAACAGCGGGTAGAAATTCAACTTTTGAAGCAGCAAGGCAAGTCCCAAGTGGAAATTTCTAAAACCGTTAAATGGTCGCGTCGAGCTGTGCAATATGTTATCGAACGGTTCGAGAAGACTGGATCGCATAAAAATAGACACAGATCTGGACGAAAACGACTTACTATAGATCGTGAAGACAGAATATTAGTAAGGGATTCACTGAAAAATAGGAGAAAAACGTCTTTCGAGCTCGCTGCTGATTTTTCAGTAACAATTAAAAAGCCAATATCTACTAGGATGACACGAAGAAGACTGCAGAAAGCTGGTCTAAAAGACTGCAAAGCCAGGAAGAAGCCGTGGCTTTCCGAAAAAAAAAACAAAAAGGCTCGCTTCCAATGGGCTCTAAAACACAAAAGTTTAACCGAGCAAGATTGGTCAAATATTCTATGGTCGGACGGATCAAACTTTCAGGGGAGTAAAGTAATCCCTTTTTCTGTACACTCAGAGAAAAACCCCATTGCGATTTTTACAATGATGCATTGTAAATCTTCGCATTGTAAAAACTTTCCCCAAATTGAAAAAGTACGCAATTTTCAATATAAACTTAAAGATCTTACATATACATTAATTGAAAACATAACAAAAGCTGTAATTGCCAATCTGGCAATCATTGGAGACCCGTATGGTGATATTCGTATCAAAATTCGAACAGTTGTACCAAAATTCCACTTTGAAGTCAAACTTTCCAATAAGAATTTTTAAAATTTATTCCAATCGGATTTTGATGTATGGAAGTTTTATGTAGAGTCATATCCTAAATAACTTTTGTTCTTGGACTTTTTTGATAAGATGCACCGTTTTTGAGATATTCACAAAAACCGTTTTCGTTCGTATGGCGGTACCCTCCCTAATGGTCCATTTTTGCCCATTAACAAACTTAGCCTCGCATTTTACGAAAAACGGATCTCGGCAAAATTTCAAGTCTCTAGCTCAATCCGTGCGCCCGCAATCCGCGCCACAGATAGACAGACAGACGGACAGACAGACAGACAGACAGACAGACAGACAGGACAGACGGACGGACATGCAGAAATTAATTATTTTTATCATTCTAAACACACTGGTGTAATTCATTTTTGTGTGTGATGACGGGATCTTGGCGTTACAAACGGTAAGGCAAAGTTAATATACCTTTTGGTTTCACCATACGGGTATAAACAGGGAAAATTATGTTTTCATGGTAAATTTTATATTGTTTGTTGATGAATTGATATGTACTATTTAAAAACCCAGAGTAACATACAAAATAATATAAATCATATATCATTTTACATTGAAGATTTGTAAATTTTACAATTTTCCATATCATTTAATACATGTGAGTTAATAAAATCCGAAATTATATTTTTCGACTATAAAATCATGCATTTTGTTGGATGTGTAAAATAAGGCGTATTCGTTTGACCGAGACTGTACGTAAATTTGCGATGTAAAAAAAAGGGTAGGAATCTCGGGGGATAGTTAGC
This sequence comes from Chrysopilus asiliformis, assembly GCA_964034945.1. Taxonomy (NCBI): domain Eukaryota; kingdom Metazoa; phylum Arthropoda; class Insecta; order Diptera; family Rhagionidae; genus Chrysopilus; species Chrysopilus asiliformis. The sequence goes on from OZ035961.1 coordinate 99,853,303, forward strand.
ATGGGTGCAAACCGGAGTTGAACTGTTCGACGATCGCGAAGGGTTGGAATCGCGGATAGAGATCGTTGAATATGGGAACCTAAATTGGAAAGAACACCGGAACCCATATTTTAGCACCAGGTCTTATTTGTGGTCGATTGTGACAGAATTCAAAGGAAAGGTCGTGTGGTTATTCGCTGAAATTGGTGTACGACTGTTCCACACGGTTTATATTGTATTGAAGGATGAGGAAAATTGAAATTGACGTAAAATGGAACATAATTATATGAAAAGGTTAGATTGGAAGGACACGTGTGAAGAAGCGTGAGTTCCAATATCAAGCGATATACTCGAATTTCACCGAGTGGGAATTTTCGTTGGAGGAGATGGCTCAGTGCGGTTTCCATCGGCTCGTGGAAGGCCACGGAAAAAGAAAAAGCCCACGAAAGTAAAAAAGCAAAGCGCTAACAAACAAGAATAAGTGAAACGTGCTGATAGTGATTTTTAAGTAAGGAATCGAAGGATTAGAGAAAATACGCGCACAACTGAAAGGGTAGGAAAAGTTTGAGAAAGGAGGTGCAACATAAAAAAAGGGTATGTTCAAACAAGAATTGGTTAAAGTTCGTTCGGGGTTTCATGCTTTGTGTTTCGGCAGGTTGTTCGAGCCGATGAAAGAAAACTCGCAGGCGGTATTCGGGCAGGAAAATTGCTAGAGAACGTGTTGCCCAAAGAATTTCTCTCAAAGCGTGTGATTTAGCCAAAAGTTCTTGACGCGAAACCCGAATACCGCGCTTTTCCTCCTCATTAGATCCTTTGTTTTATCACCGATTGTTCTATCCTCAACGGTTCAACTTAACGGGTCCTATCATTGTGAGCAGCGAGAACCGGTGTTCGAGGGACAAAAAGAAAAGAATAAAAAGGAGGTTGAAGGTCAATAGGCCTAGCACAGATCCAGTTCCGAGTGGAGCCACGTTCACTTCTAAATAATAAGAAAAGGAAACCGCACTTACAGCATAAGAAAACGACGAGTCCGCCACACGTTTTCAAGCAGATTTTGGGTTGGATTCACTTGATATCCATTCTGTCGCACGCGATCTTCATTTTGGCTTTTCGACGTTACCCGAGTTACAGAGGGGAGCAGCTGGAACGAGGGAAAAAACGAACAGAGTCCATACAACGAGAAGTCTCCGACGAATCGATAGGGGTCCGGAAACCAGTATTTAATTTAAGATTCGCCGATCAAAGACACTAGCCATTAAATTTTTATACCCGTATGGTGAAACCAAAGGGTATTAACCGTTTGTAACGCCAAGATCCCGTCATCACACATAAAAATGAATTACACCAGTGTGTTTAGAATGATAAAAATAATTAATTTCTGCATGTCTGTCCGTCTGTCTGTCCGTTTGTCTGTGGCGCGGATTGCGGGCGCACGGATTGAGCTAGAGACTTGAAATTTTGCGCAGATTCATTTTTCGTAAAATGCGAGGCTAAGTTCGTTAATGGGTAAAAATGGACCATTAGAGGGGGTACCCCCAATACGAACGAAAACGTTTTTTGCGAATATTTTAAAAACGGTGCATCTTATCAAAAAAGTGCCAGAACAAAAGTTGTTCAGGACATAATTCTACATTAAAGTTCCATACATCAAAATCCAATTGGGACGAGTTTTAAAAAAATCTTATTGGAAAGTTTGACTTCAAAGTGGAATTTTGATACAACTGTTTGTCGTTCACTTAAATCACCATACGGGTTTTCAATAATTGCCAGATTGGCAATTATAGCTTTTGTTATGTTTTTAAATATTTTTTCCGAATTTAAAAGGTGGTTTTCCCTCAGAAAGCGAATTTTCAGTCAAATACAAAAAGTCCTACATTAGAGAGTTAACGTAAGTCCTATTTTCGTAAACTTAGTATTTAAGAAAACTTCTATTCTACAAAAACTCTAAAAAATACCTTTATATGCCCATGTCCAAGTCCAAGATATAGCATGGAAGCGGAAGATTTTAGTCGCCAAAAAATTCCCATGAGGCTTTTATCAGTGAAACAGGATCCAAATCTATTAACGGATTCAATAGATTTTGGGAGACGATCTTCACAAGGCGTAGTTTTAATTTTAGTAGGCGAAAATGGTTCCTGCTGAACGACAAATAAATAAAATAAATAAATCAAACCGTATCAAAAGTGGTTCAGAAAATGACAGAGGAGGGGATGAGTGGGGAGCATTTTTTTTTTTTACATATAGATTGTTTATATTGTGGTTTAGCACATCAAGCATTTTCGTGTAAAATGTCAATCGTACATATTGATCTAGCCGAATTCAGCATTTTTTTTATCGACGCTAACAATAAAATTTTATAACCACTTACCACACAAAGTATTTGCTCCCCATTAAAACTCGTAAAGATTCGAAATACGGTAATTTCTAAACTTTTATCCTATCCTCTTAACTTCTGTTATACCCTTCTCTCCCGCTCACTGCGTCGCGGTGCCCAAAATTTCCAGTTATTCTACCATCTCAAGCTTCTCTCCAGTATTAAAACGTTATTTTCCTAAACAAAATCTGAATTCCTTTACTTTGCATAGATTTTCAGTGCAAAACGCTTTCTCACAAATGTGAATTTGAGCTCCGACAAACATTTTCCGTGTACCTCAAAAATTTGAGACTCTCTGAAGTCTTTTTCGATAATTTAACATTTAAGGACATAAAGAAGTTTCTGAATTAAAAAAACCATTTTAGAGGATCACGTCTCTGGGGCTAGGAAAATCTTGAGGGCCCACCCCCACGTTAGCTTGCTAACTATTTATAATACACTGATTTTACTGTGATCCATTTTGTTCACTGAGCGCTTCAATGACTGAAAATCTGGATGATGGATAATAAAACTATAATATTATAATCGTGAAATTGCGTCAAAGGGGTTCGGTGTGATGAATACGAGCGGAACATTCATCATTCATGACAATAAAATAACATTTTACAAGATTCATTCGATACTGTATCTGTATGGTATATACCATTCGACTTCTTCACGTTACAGCCATGCCTAAGATTTAAATTCAAATTTTCAACTGTTTTCACGTTCACGTACGAATTTCTCGTGTACGCGAGCGATCTCTGAACGCGTTTGATAATCAAAAGCTGTTGAAGGACAAACTCCGTGTTAGCCGAAATGTTGAAATGGTGAGTCTGTAAAACGCAAAAGTAACACCGTAAATAGAAAGATAGATACGAATGAATATATCTGTGATCACAAGTAATAAGGGCTTAAGTCGAATTTCTTCATTTTTCAGGAGAAGCATTTTAATATTTATGAAATTTTAACTGTTGGTGGCAAACGGGTATCAAACCGAATTCAAAAACCTATAACTACAAAACGTTATGAAAAATAAGCTTTTTACGATTGGTTTAATCTGGTTTATTCAAACTTAATATTTTCAGAGAAATTAAGGATTATTTTACTTTAGCCACTCTTTCAAAACTTTTTTATGTCTTAGAAATGGCTACAATCAATGACTAAAGTCGAGTTAAGCCCCTAAAAACCTATACCCCGATTTGAAAAAGAGGCCAAAACAGACTTTAGCCTGCTCGTTTCGGAAAAATTAAAACCGAAGAATGAACTAATTCGACTTAAGCCACTATTCCACGTGGAAAAACAATCAAATCAATGCAGCTTCGCGCCCATAAGAGTGGATTAAGTCTATACAAAAATATATGGGATCTGACTTTAGCCGTTCTTCCAAATGCAACTTGGAATTTTTTTGACTTTAGCCATTTGATGTAGTAGCCTATAACGGTCAAAAATGGTCGTAGAAACTAACGGGTTACTGGCATTAAGAGCATTTTGGAAGGAGAACACGATTCTGTAAAAACATTGAAAACTGCTAAAGTCGAGTTAGGCCCTTACAACTTGTGACCACAGATCAACGACGTACTGTTTTAAGGTCCATCCGAGCCGAAGCTAAAACGCAATAAAACGTATAAGAAGCGCAAGATACACAAAACGCAGAGATCAAAAAATTAATTTATTTTAAATCAAACACATTTTTTTATATGTTTTCAATTATCTGGAACAATCGGATCGTTTTCAAAACGAGCTGATTGCCCGTAAGAAGAAAATTTACGGCGTCATAATTTACTCCGTTCGCAATGACGGAGCGTTTTCAAAACGTTAAACTCTTCTTTAGTTCGCATATCGTACTATAAATGATTTTTCTCCACCGTTCTGCTTTTTTATTAATTTTTCAACATTTTTTTTTGTTATATTTTTCTTGTTCACTTTGAACATTTATTTGCTGTTGTTTTTAGAAAATTAAAATCGATAAATAAAATTCCACACATGGAGTAGTCCGATGGGATGGAAATGGGATAGATGGGATTGGATACGAGATCAGGACAAAGCCATTTAATAGTGTGTAATATGAAAAGTGCAACTAATAGTTACTAGTCCCATTTTTTCTTTCAGACTTCGTTATGATTTCGGTAAAGGTTATTTCGGGCACGACATTCTATGCCAAATTGACTCCATTTTACTCACTTTCCACGTTGTTTTGCTCATTTTTTTTTTGTAAAACTCAAAGTAATCTTATTAACGATTTTTCCATGCAGGCATGAAATATTTTCAAACATTTTAATGAAAAATCTCCTTGAATAAAAACTATCAATCGGGACTTTTGTATTTACTTAATTAAGCAATTTTTTTACTGAAAATATAAAAAAATAATGAATTTATTTTAATGAAATACCATTTTGTTTTTTTACAAAAATTATTTTTTTATTTTAAACTATCACCCGATTTTCGTAAAAAAATTTTATTTGACAAAATTGGTCGGCTAGTTCTATTTTAGCAGAGGAAACATTTAACATCAAATATAAAAGTATCTAGCCTGTGAAAAGGGCGAAGTTTCACTAAAAAGCACACTTAGCGATGAGCCTGGAATTTTCATGTGACATTTTGGGCCAAAAAAAAAAGAAAAACTGTGAATTATCCCAATTAAGTTGATCAGATATTGTTCCGTAATATGTATCTCGTCTCTAATTCGGATGCATAAAATTGCCTGATAAAAGGATAGGAGGGAGGCTACACAGAAAGAAATAATTTTGTATTATTTACAAAATGGGTTTTGTTAAGCCTAACAAAAAAAATCGTAAATATTACTGAAGTTTTGTATATACTACGAAAAAATTAACCAATATTTTTTCGTATAGTTACTAAAATTTGTTAATATTACGAAGTACATTTTGTCAAATCTGATTTGCATCATGGCGTCATTACGATACACAAGCTTTTCTATTAGTGGTCTCATTAGCCGCTGTGAGCATCCAATTCCCTGCTCATAAAACTGATGCAAAAAATCAGTTTTTGGAAAGCATTTCTTAGTTTAGACATTAGGTGGAATGCTTTTTTGAAATATTTTTTATGCCAATTTTTTTCAGATTTCGATAATTTTTTCCCATTTTCGAAAAATACTAAACGCGAATAGTATTTTTTCGAGGTAACACAACAACATTCGTCGAGAGATTTCATTCGTTTGAAGTTTTTGTAAGAAAAATCATTCAAAATAAATTATTTTCATTTCGCATCATTTCCTCCATACGAATATTCAATATAGCAACTATCAGAAAGAAACAAGCATCTCTTAATTTTTGAAGTCATCACACTAAAACAATTTCCGCTCATTAGTTGCATATATTAAATTCTATGAACACACACTAAGCAAGAAACAGAAAGAGATTCCATATTAACAAGAGAGATTTGTTTTTGTAATATTTACAAAATATTTGTAATATTTACAAAATATTTGTAATATTTACAAAATATTTGTAATATTAACAAAATTTTTGTGAAAACGAGATACAAAAATACAAAAACTTGACAAAATTGACATCGTACCGATAACAAAATATTTTGTCGGCCCATGGGGGACACATGGTTTCGTTATATTAACAAACGTTTTCGTAATATTTACATACTTTTTATTTTCTGTGTAGTTTGATTAACGTTTTAAGGGACATTAAAAATCAACAATAAAGACTCTTTTTGAATTAATTGGAAATTTTCGTTTTTTTAAATTTTATATAACAGGCTTGTGTGTCTGTCTGTCTGTTTTTCGCTTAAATCTTGAGAACTTCCAAACCGATTCGAACCAATTCGAACGAAACTTTCAGGGAAGCTTACTAGTCAATGGTTGGGTTTTAGATTACGGGTCAAAGGTTCCCCCTCTTTTTTACCAGTTTCATCGACTTAAGATGACCTACTTCATCTTAAGCATATGTATAGGACATATGCTTAAGATGACCTACTTTTATTCCACCAAAGAAAAAATATGTTGTGGTCAAAATTACGAAGAAGGTATATTTGTTTAAAGAAGTTCATTAAATTTAAAAAATTGCATTTCACATCATTAACATAACAAAAAAAAGAATAAAAAAATTATTAAGAAAATAAAGTAGACGAGCGTTTTAACGTAACAGAATAAAACTTTCGCTAGAAAACGAATTATCGTTTGAATTTTGTTACATAAAAATTTTTTTCGTGTTGTTTCATACCTGCAAAAGCATTTTTATTATTGTTCTTAAGGTTTTTTTTATCGATGTGTAATTTAAGAAAATGAATTTCTTGAAATTAAAAATGCCAATAATAAAATATGGCTTAAATTTTGTCAAACGTGGCGTCAAATTTCAAATTGAACTTAATTACGCCAAACTCAATTACCTTGTAGAAAAATAACTGCATGGTTTGCAAAAAAATTCCTAACTATACCAATAAATTGCTAAAAAAAACGTTGCGTCAAGCTAATTCAAATATTTATCTTTTCGAATAATTTTTAGCAGTTGTGCATACTCCAAATTTAACATATGGTTAGAATGAATATTTAATTATAAAATAAACATTTTCAATTTTATATAAAAGACAGAATGCAAAATTCATAAATTCAGTTCACTTTAGAATAACAATGAAATTAGTGTTTTTAATTGTTGCTGTTTTTACACTTTATACCTGTGTAAAATCAAACCCTGAAGAAGAATGGCATAGCTACAAAGTAAGGGGAAAAATTGGCAAATAAAACGATTTTGCATTATTGATAACAGTTATAAAAACTTAAAAAAAGTCGTCATTATAATCATAAACCATTAATTTTTCTTTTTATATTTTTTAAATTAATCTTATTTTAATTGCCAGATCACTCATAAGAAAGTTTATAAAAATGAACCAGTACGAAAGGAGATTTTCATTAAGAATTTAAAATTCGTCACGGAACATAATGAAAAATACAAGGCCGGTGAAGTACCCTATGAATTAGGGCTCAACGCATTTTCTGATTTAGAACCGAAAGAATTCCATGTTCGTGCAAAAGGCAGATTGCGCGTCAAGATGTAAGTGCTAACTGCACTAAATTTTCTAGAAAATAATTTTTTTTTACTTCAGCTTGAAACCAGTTAATCCAGAGCCCCGAAGACTTAGAGGAGCCATTCCAGAAACCCTAGATTGGAGGAAGAAAAATTTGGTGTCCCCAATTCAAAATCAAGGGTCCGTCTGCCAAAGTTGCTATAGTTTTGCTGCGAATGGAGCTGTTGAAGGACAAATTGCTAAGAAAAAGGGAAAACTTATTAACTTATCAGAGCAACACGTGGTGGACTGTTCAGGAGCGTTTGGAAATCATGGCTGCCAGGGAGGATTAGCAGTCAATACTTACAATTTTATGAAAACTAAGGGCATCACGCTACAGAAAAACTATAAGTATACAGGAACGAAGGGACAATGCAAGAAAGTTCCCAACATTCCATACCAAGTCACTGGGGTCGTACGGCCGAAACGAGGCGACGAAGAGGATCTTAAGAAGACCCTGGCGGCTGTTGGTCCTGTATCGATTGCTTTGGATACTACTCCTAAATCCATACAATTCTACAAGGGCGGCATTTACTACGAGCCAAAATGCAAAAATGGTGTTTACGATTTGGATCATGCCGTTTTGCTTGTTGGATACGGCAAAAGTTCCAAGGGCGATTATTGGATTATAAAGAACTCATGGGGTACAAGTTGGGGCAATAAAGGATATTTATACTTGGCAAGGAATAAAAAAAATCATTGCGGTGTCGCGTCTGACATTAGTTATCCAAAGATTGCGTAAGATCTTTTATGAAAATTTTCTTCTTTAATCATTTTCTTTTATTAACTATGAATTATTTGCGATTTTTTGTGACAATTTTTCTCTTTCAATAAAATGCATCGATATGAAAATGTTTTTTTTAAAGCTTTTAGGGGCTTTCCATAAAATACGTCACACTTTTAGGGGGAAGCGGTCAAAGTGGAATTTTTAAAAAATTCCTCGGAGAGGGGGGTTCGAAAGGCCAAAAATCAACAGAACGTATTTCATGGACTGCCCCTAATTTTACTTCACATGTTTAGTTCCAAGCATGTAACCTAATTTTGACTTACTTCCACATTTTGTGCAAAAAATCAAAGTGTATCGTGGTTCAAAAACCATAAAAATTGACAACACCAAAAAGTTTCAAATAGAAAAATCAAGGCAAAAAAAATTTTGAAAATCAAACAATATTCGTCAAATACTCTTTAGACCAATTTTTTGATAAAAAAAGTGTGATTAGATTAAATTTTGATATAAGGTATGGTATGGACCACCATAACGTTATTAAAATTATATTTTTTAATGAAACCGCGAAGCCGACGTTGAAAACTCTAGATTAAATCTTGGACGATGTTTAAATTACTGATAAAAAGGGATTTCACTTTTTACTTTCCTCTGCTATAGAGGTATTTATGACGGAGATCGATCCGAGAACGCTGGCAGATAGAAACTTTCTGATCAGTACTAAATCCGTTTCAGACAAAATAATGAGGACCTGTCGGTCAGTTCGTTATATGTATATTAAAAACTCGAAAACGCGTTGAGCAAATTTTTTGTAAATGAGTTTTACGAAAATCGTAGTTTTCTATGAAAATTACTTGAAACTTATGTGCTCTTGAAAAAAAAATTAATATAACAAAATTTAAAGGATACTAGTTGAGCTTTTTACAACAAAATAGCAAAAACCAAACTGAAAGTTATTATAGAACTTTAAATTCAATCTTCCATAGAACATTTATGGGCTATACTAAAGCGTAAGGTACGGGCACATCAAATTTCGTCAAAAGAAGATTTAAAAACGCACCTCCAAGAATAGTGGAGCCCGATAAGCAGCGATGAATGTAAGAAACTCGTCGCATCCATGCCTAAGAGGGTCGCTGCCGTTATAAAGGCGAAGGGTGGCCCCACAATATATTGAATTTTTATCATACAATAAACGATTAACTTCTACTAAAACTATTTTTATTTGACTCCATCCAAATATAACGGTTATTTTGCCATATATCATGGGTGCTCAATACTTTTGGCCAATGCTGTATGTTGTAGCGTTAGTAAATGCTCTTCCAAAATGTTTCCCTTTTGTCAAAATCAACAATTTTTTTTGTTTTTCTCCAAAATTACAAAGGGTTGGGGTAATTTTGTGTAATTTAATTTTCAAATCTAATAACATTACTTACCTGTGATAATAGATTAATTTTTTTTATTAAAACACTTCATTAAATTGCTTCCAAATAAAACAAAAACATTGATGAAATTCCACAAAATTGTCTCTTGTTTTTACATTTTTCTGGAGAAAAAAAAAATCGTATGGAACTTGTAGAAATTCTAGTCCTCATTTGCATGCAATGTGAATCGATTGGCTAGAAAAATCTGTTCAGCAAAAAGTGTAAAAAGTCCATTGCACACGTTGCCTGTTCGTCCTTTTCAATGTAAGTTTTTTTTATATTTGTTTGAAGTGAAAGCGAATAAATCAATGATTTGTTTTTTTTTCCTTTCCATAAACATTCTCTTTTCGTCTGTTGGGTTACACTTCGACAGCCAATATGTCGAATTCGATAGAAATAAATCAAGAAATTCGATTTCATCTTCTCCACCCTCATGGTGTTCAACCTTATTACGATCATAAATAACTTTTTCGCAACCATGCTACATTGATCGCTTCGTAGTAGTCCATAGTATTTTCAGAATTTTCATATCAACTGGAAATTTTTACACTTTTCTATAAGGAATTTTCACTCGGCGGCGTTGAGCGCTTGAATGTCTTCAATATCACTCGGATCAGAAGTTTTTTTCTGTTCACTTCTTGGCGATTCTCTTTTCTTTCTTTTGGTATAATGAATTTCAAACTTATTGTAGATATTGGTAGAAACAGGCGGCCGAAGGTTTGGGAAAAGTCAACTTTTCCTAATGAAGTTTGTGTTAAAGGAAAAAAAAAACGATCTTCAATTAGAATTTTTCAGTACTTTCGTACTTTGACTTTTGGGTAAATTGAAGTTGCTTTCAGTCAGTATACTTCATTTGCATAGGAAATTTGCCCATCAGAATGCGACAGACGACAGCAAAGAAAATAAAAGTCCATGAATGATATTTTATTGGATTTTCGTTCTTTCTGTAAAATTGCCATCATTTTTATTAGTTAAATATCCTTGATGAACTTTTGGTATTTTGTACGCAGGTGATATTAAAATTCAACCCTCCAAAAGGTGTTTCTTTTTCATGAGGTAATTACCATAAGCTGAAATGAAAATAAAAAAATAGTCAAGACCAGTGGCTAAATGATTTTATTTTTGTTTTTTGATTGTAAAAACTCTCTGATTTATATTTCTTCATGTGGCGATTTCTTTTAATCCGTGATAAAGATATTAACCATCTTTTTAATATTTATAACCGCTATTAATATGCTATTAAATTATTCTTTTCGCCATTGAATTCGTTTGAACTTTGAATACATGAATTTTAATTTGGGATTGTTAGCCTTTTTGCAATTAAAAGTTTTATGATATAAATATTCATGATTTCCTATCGCATTTTCCTCCTTTAAGCAATACATCAAAATCCAATTGGAACAAATTTTAAAAAATCTTATTAGAAAGTCTGACTTCAAAGTGGAATTTTGATACAACTGTTAGCCGTTTAATTAAACTTGGAATATTGCAGCATATAAAGTATTTTTTTTAACAATTGTAGCATTTTTTAACGATTGTTATATGTTTAGATCAACTTCCGTAAAGGAAATTCCAACAGTAATTTCCAGGCTGCGTTTGCTGTTCTCACCACCTGTGATCTGTCCATTTTTCTTTCCCGACTAGGCACATCTTCTTTGCCGGCTCAACTCGTCGGATTGGGGGGGGGGGGGGGGGGGGGGGGGGGGGGATGGGGTTTTGTCGGAGAAAAACGGATTTATAACACTAGAATTCTCGTGCCTATACTTCACTGGGTTACTGATCAAATAATGCAAAGAAAATAGCAACGGAAAAATCAGTTAAACGGAAAATGGAAATGAAATGAAATGTAATATGTTGCATTACGTGACCACACTAAGAGAAAAAAAAAATAGTTTATTTAACTATTTTTGGTAGTTGAAGTTGATAATTCTACGAATCTCGATGAACATCCAAAAATAGTTAAAGTTGTTAAAGAATAGTCAAGAAATAGTGCGAAATAGTAACCATGTCTAAAATGCTCTCATTTCGGTGTTACAGCAAAATATTTAATTTTAATTATAACAAATAGTTAAAATACAAATAACTATTTGGTACTATTTGTTTATCGTTTTGTAGTTGAGTTGTCTAATTTCAACTACATAATGATAAGTTTCAGATTTGATATAATAAAAAAAATTATATAATAGTAAAAATGACAAATTTGTAATAAAATCTATTACAAATTTATTAAAAATTTACTATTTTCTACTGAAGCGTCATTTTGCTCCTCGTTTTCGTGTGGTAAAGTTGTGAATTTTTCAATTGCATTAAATGGAAAAGTCAGATTATCAAGCAGCAGCTGAGGGTTCGCCGATTATTGGGTTGGATCAAACTTCACTGGATCCCCTATTCGTCTTGTTAGATTGTTGGGGTTAACGGTAAGATTTTTTTGTTTTTTTTTAATTTTTCCAACATTTTTACTTAGAAATAAAATTCGTTTCTTCCTCAACTTTCCAGAAAAATAAAATCTTAAAGAACTGTGCTAACAAAGAGACAGGCGAAGCAAATCATTTGAAAGCGGAGTGTTCTCTAACTGGTATTATTCATTTTTATGCTATTTTGTTGAATAAAAACTATAACAAGTACAATATTTGCTTTAAATCACAGAGCACTAACACAGTTTTTTTAACTAGACGAACAAATCGAAAATAATAAGAAATTCTTGAAATATCTCCAAGACGATTGGATAAAATGCGTGAGCAAATGGAAAAGTCTACACACGCATTTTCATTAATTTCGTATAAAATTAAAGACAAACATAACGAGAACGGAAATACGACAGAAGGTATTTTTTTTGTTAGTAAATTTCTCATTTTACATTCTACTGTTTATATAGATTCTCGTGATGCCATCCTCATGCTAATGTGATTTTGAGTTTTTCTTTTGTGATAAATCCTTGTTAAGGTTATTTTAACTGGAAATAAAATATTTTTGTAGCACAACACATTCTGTTTCTTTTTCTGTTGAGTTTATGTTTTTCAGTAAATTCAGGGCAAAATAAATTGAAAAATCATTATTTTTCTAATAATTTTAACTAATTTGTAATAACAGTGATTATAAAATAGTTGAAAATTACGACTTTTGTAATACACAGTAACTATTTTAAAGTAATTTCAAACACAAAATAATTATTTTGAGCCTGAATTTCTACTATTTCGCAGTAGACTTAATGAAAAAATAATTGTTTTTTAATAAATATAACTATTTTGAAATTAAATTCATAATAAAATAATTAAAAGTTTATAATAAAGATCAACTACAAAAGTGATAGTCACGATTTGCCATTACTAAATAATTGAAAAGTTGTTAAAAACAACTATTTTTTTTCTCTGCGTGCAGGTAAAATTTTTAATCAGGGAAAACAAAGTCCTTCAGCGGCCTCACCTGCCCAAAAACACCCCTCATGGATCACATCCCCTCCCTTCGAAGTAAACTTAATCGCACATGATCATAAAATTAACCTCAACAAAATCTCGTACACATGTGTGCTGCCCTAGCGGCATCTATATCTGACGGAAGCGAAATTTTTAAATATTCAAGTCGCACAGGAGAACTCAACAGTGGTAAATAAAATTATCAATTAAACTTTACAATTTATTGCGATGGCAGGAAAATTTTATAAGATTTAGCAAATATTAGAAAAATGAACAAACATTATTCTCTTTCTTCTCCTTTTAAATTAACACATTAATTTTTAAATTTCACAAAAATCTAGACCACTAAATTGACTCTAATTTGGTTACACATCTTACGTTTAGAAACCGTAATAAAAACCAAGGTGTACTCACTTTTATACTGTATTAATTTTAACCTGGATGGTCGTATCTAAGGTGTTGTGCGCACAATCTCCTGATCTCGACTATCCGCGAATCTTTTTATTTTCTTTCTTATCTTCTGTAAAATGATTTTATTTTCCTAAAAAGAAAACTTTGGAATTTCTAATTAAAATGTATAACCATTACACTAATAGATTGACTACACTTTTCTATCGAAGATTGAGATCTTCTCAGATGATTCAGCTTTAAAGTGATTCTATTCCTGACTACGGGAAATTAAAAGAATGGAATTGTTCTTCTCCGCCGCCTGCACCACGAGGTTCGCCCTACGTTCCTTTGTGTTCGTTGATTCGGATGAACGCTGTTGCTAAGCAATTTCAAAATGGTGAGCTCCTCGTATTTCCGCCACTGGTACTTCGTCGTCTCTTTCCGCACCGCTTGCTCTGGTGAACCCTCTTCTGATGAAAATTGTATAAGAAAATCTCGATGTTTCTTGAATCTTTTACGCGCGTTGAATTCTGGTAAAATCGCTCTCCGCTGGCTTCAAGAAAAAGCTTCAGCAAGATAGCTGATCGTCGATCGTTAATCGCTGGCTCAAAACAATAAAACTAGCAAGATCGCTAGACGCAGATCGCTAGACGCAGATCGCTAGACGCAGATCGCTGGCTCCAAAATCTTTAGGTAAACGTGGTTCTTCTGGAATGCCGCCTTCACTCTTTCTTTGGCGTCTTTGAATGTGCTGTTCGATGGTAATGCATTAATGCTTTACGTTTTTTAGGGCTGTTGCCTTATATCTTTAATTCAAACACGGAATAATATAACATGTGTCTTTATTCGTTCGCCATCTTAAAGGCTTAACTATAATCGACATAAGAACGCATATGTAGCTGCATATGTCATTTCCAGAATAAGAAAGTCAGTGTTAATACCCACAATAGGCATATGTCAAGAGTGTTGCCACTTTCAAACCTTCGTTAAACATTCGTTAAGCATGAATAATTCGATACAAATGGAACTGGCATATGTAAATAGTGAACATAACCTAAAATTTTTCCAAAAAGGGACTCAAGCAGGACAACAGATAGTCAAAGACATTTGTGGTCATTCTCGTGTGAATAAAAAATTGATCCGGATCAAGCCTTTTTACTTTTAAGAAGGTGACTACGTAGTATCCGTGCGTTTTCCTGTCGCGATTGATTTCTCGTACATAACATGAACGCTTCTTTCTGCCGTATTCATCCAGTTCATCTTTCAGGTCACTTAATTCTTTTAAGCACTTCACAATTTCAAATATTTCTTTAATTTTTTTCAATTCACTCATTTTTTCCTTCAACGCTTCAACTTTGTCAATTACTATCGAGAAAAATTTAACTTTACTTATGTCAGTCTATGCCTATTATGGTTAGCTTTTATGTTGACAGCTATGCATGTCAACATTCGTTGGGAATTTGACATTTACATATGCGTTCTTATGTCGATTATAGTTCAGCCTTAACCTTACTCTCTAGTGTTGCCAGGTTTATATTATACAGTGCTGTCAACCGACTACAGTTTACACAAGTTCCTTGAATTTTTCCGAACTTATAAATCGACGAGAACTTATTTAGATCGATCAAATTTCAATCATTCCGGACACTTTTCAATTATTCGTCCGCGTTTTTAAAATTCTTTTTGCCGATTTTCCTTCAACTTTCTATCTTCTTGTGCGCACGACCACGCGTCTCGTACCAGAATGGAAGAATCACCAAGAACTAGCCATCTTGAATCCACTCAGCCCTGAGATCCATACAAACGTTTCCTTTTTAGGGCTCCATCCACTTGTGCTGACTTAACTAGGTCGCCCTTCTTTCATTTTTATATATTTTTTTAAAAAGAACAGTTTCCTATTTAATCGCATATGCGTTTACCTATCCTCTTATCTAATCTTATTTTACGTTACAATTTCCATAATATAATACTTTTAATTTTTCAAAATTTATAAAAAGAAGAATTTAAGGGAGTGCAAATATGGGTTCCACCGTGTTATTGGATAGTCAATACAATCTCCCATTAGTATTCGTGATGCAAACCTATCACTATCTAATTTTGCAACCGTTTAACTTCACCTCTTTTTCTCTAAGTTACTTTACAGTCTCGGTTAAATCAATGATTATATTTTTGGAAATTTATTTTTATGAAAAATCAAGGTTGTTTTCCTTAGAAACAAGGAAGAAATTTGTTTAAGCAGCCACCTATCCTTATAAAGGAGCTTACGTAGTAGCATGCTGTCTTCATTTACCCATACAACACGATTGTAGCATTTTTATATCCGTATGGTGAAACCAAATGGTATATTAACTTTGCCTTACCATTTGTAACGCCAAGAACCCGTCATCGCACACAAAATTGAATTACACCAGTGTGTTTAGAATGATGAAAAAAGTTGAATTTAGCATATCCGTCCGTCTGTCCATCCGTCCGTCTGTCTGTCCGTCTGTCTGTCCGTCTGTCTGTGGCGCGGATTGCGGGCGCACGGATTGAGCTAGAGATACGAGGCTAAGTTCGTTAATGGGCAAAAATGGTCCATTAGAGGGGTACCCCCCATACGAACGAAAACGTTTTTTGCGAATATCTCAAAAACGGTGCATCTTATCAAAAAAGTGCAAGAACAAAAGTTGTTCAGGACATGATTCTACATTAAAGTTCTATACATCAAAATCCAATTGGAACGAGTTTTAAAAAAATCTTATTGGAAAGTTTGACTTCGAAGTGGAATTTTGATACAACTGTTTGCCGTTCACTTAAATCACCATACGGGTTTCCAATAATTGGCAGATTGGCAATTATAGCTTTTGTTATGTTTTTAAATATTTTTTTCCGAATTTAAATGGTGGTTTTCCCTCAGAAAGCGAATTTTCAGTCAAATACAAAAAGTCCTACATTAAAGAGTTAACGTAAGTCCTATTTTCGTAAACTTAGTATTTAAGAAAACTTCTATTCTACAAGAACTCTAAAAAATACCTTTATATGCCCATGTCCAAGTCTAAGATATAGCATGGAAGCGGAAGATTTTAGTAGCCAAAAAATTCCCATGAGGCTTTTATCAGTGAAACAGGATCCAAATCTATTAACGGATTCAATAGATTTTGGGAGACGATCTTCACAAGGCGTAGTTTTAATTTTAGTAGGCGAAAATGGTTCCTGCTGAACGACAAATAAATAAAATAAATAAATCAAACCGTATCAAAAGTGGTTCAGAAAATGACAGAGGAGGGGATGAGTGGGGAGCATTTTTTTTTTTTACATATAGATTGTTTATATTGTGGTTTAGCACATCAAGCATTTTCGTGTAAAATGTCAATCGTACATATTGATCTAGCCGAATTCAGCATTTTTTTTATCGACGCTAACAATAAAATTTTATAACAACTTACCACACAAAGTATTTGCTCCCCATTAAAACTCGTAAAGATTCGAAATACGGTAATTTCTAAACTTTTATCCTATCCTCTTAACTTCTGTTATACCCTTCTCTCCCGCTCACTGCGTCGCGGTGCCCAAAATTTCCAGTTATTCTACCATCTCAAGCTTCTCTCCAGTATTAAAACGTTATTTTCCTAAACAAAATCTGAATTCCTTTACTTTGCATAGATTTTCAGTGCAAAACGCTTTCTCACAAATGTGAATTTGAGCTCCGACAAACATTTTCCGTGTACCTCAAAAATGTGAATTTGAGCTCCGACAAACATTTTCCGTGTACCTCAAAAATTTGAGACTCTCTGAAGTCTTTTTCGATAATTTAACATTTAAGGACATAAAGAAGTTTCTGAATTAAAAAAACCATTTTAGAGGATCACGTCTCTGGGGCTAGGAAAATCTTGAGGGCCCACCCCCACGTTAGCTTGCTAACTATTTATAATACACTGATTTTACTGTGATCCATTTTGTTCACTGAGCGCTTCAATGACTGAAAATCTGGATGATGGATAATAAAACTATAATATTATAATCGTGAAATTGCGTCAAAGGGGTTCGGTGTGATGAATACGAGCGGAACATTCATCATTCATGACAATAAAATAACATTTTACAAGATTCATTCGATACTGTATCTGTATGGTATATACCATTCGACTTCTTCACGTTACAGCCATGCCTAAGATTTAAATTCAAATTTTCAACTGTTTTCACGTTCACGTACGAATTTCTCGTGTACGCGAGCGATCTCTGAACGCGTTTGATAATCAAAAGCTGTTGAAGGACAATCTCCGTGTTAGCCGAAATGTTGAAATGGTGAGTCTGTAAAACGCAAAAGTAACACCGTAAATAGAAAGATAGGTACGAATGAATATATCTGTGATCACAAGTAATAAGGGCTTAAGTCGAATTTCTTCATTTTTCAGGAGAAGCATTTTAATATTTATGAAATTTTAACTGTTGGTGGCAAACGGGTATCAAACCGAATTCAAAAACCTATAACTACAAAACGTTATGAAAAATAAGCTTTTTACGATTGGTTTAATCTGGTTTATTCAAACTTAATATTTTCAGAGAAATTAAGGATTATTTTACTTTAGCCACTCTTTCAAAACTTTTTTATGTCTTAGAAATGGCTACAATCAATGGCTAAAGTCGAGTTAAGCCCCTAAAAACCTATACCCCGATTTGAAAAAGAGGCCAAAACAGACTTTAGCCTGCTCGTTTCGGAAAAATTAAAACCGAAGAATGAACTAATTCGACTTAAGCCACTATTCCACGTGGAAAAACAATCAAATCAATGCAGCTTCGCGCCCATAAGAGTGGATTAAGTCTATACAAAAATATATGGGATCTGACTTTAGCCGTTCTTCCAAATGCAACTTGGAATTTTTTTGACTTTAGCCATTTGATGTAGTAGCCTATAACGGTCAAAAATGGTCGTAGAAACTAACGGGTTACTGGCATTAAGAGCATTTTGGAAGGAGAACACGATTCTGTAAAAAACATTGAAAACTCCTAAAGTCGAGTTAGGCCCTTACAACTTGTGACCACAGATCAACGACGTACTGTTTTAAGGTCCATCCGAGCCGAAGCTAAAACGCAATAAAACGTATAAGAAGCGCAAGATACACAAAACGCAGAGATCAAAAAATTAATTTATTTTAAATCAAACACATTTTTTTATATGTTTTCAATTATCTGGAACAATCGGATCGTTTTCAAAACGAGCTGATTGCCCGTAAGAAGAAAATTTACGGCGTCATAATTTACTCCGTTCGCAATGACGGAGCGTTTTCAAAACGTTAAACTCTTCTTTAGTTCGCATATCGTACTATAAATGATTTTTCTCCACCGTTCTGCTTTTTTATTAATTTTTCAACATTTTTTTTTGTTATATTTTTCTTGTTCACTTTGAACATTTATTTGCTGTTGTTTTTAGAAAATTAAAATCGATAAATAAAATTCCACACATGGAGTAGTCCGATGGGATGGAAATGGGATAGATGGGATTGGATACGAGATCAGGACAAAGCCATTTAATAGTGTGTAATATGAAAAGTGCAACTAATAGTTACTAGTCCCATTTTTTCTTTCAGACTTCGTTATGATTTCGGTAAAGGTTATTTCGGGCACGACATTCTATGCCAAATTGACTCCATTTTACTCACTTTCCACGTTGTTTTGCTCATTTTTTTTTTGTAAAACTCAAAGTAATCTTATTAACGATTTTTCCATGCAGGCATGAAATATTTTCAAACATTTTAATGAAAAATCTCCTTGAATAAAAACTATCAATCGGGACTTTTGTATTTACTTAATTAAGCAATTTTTTTACTGAAAATATAAAAAAATAATGAATTTATTTTAATGAAATACCATTTTGTTTTTTTACAAAAATTATTTTTTTATTTTAAACTATCACCCGATTTTCGTAAAAAAATTTTATTTGACAAAATTGGTCGGCTAGTTCTATTTTAGCAGAGGAAACATTTAACATCAAATATAAAAGTATCTAGCCTGTGAAAAGGGCGAAGTTTCACTAAAAAGCACACTTAGCGATGAGCCTGGAATTTTCATGTGACATTTTGGGCAAAAAAAAAAGAAAAACTGTGAATTATCCCAATTAAGTTGATCAGATATTGTTCCGTAATATGTATCTCATCTCTAATTCGAATGCATAAAATTGCCTGATAAAAGGATAAGGAGGGAGGCTAGTTTGATTAACGTTTTAAGGGACATTAAAAATCAACAATAAAGACTCTTTTTGAATTAATTGGAAATTTTCTTTTAAATTTTATATAACAGGCTTGGATGTCTGTCTGTCTGTTTTTCGCTTAAATCTTGAGAACTTTCAAACCGATTCGAACGAATCTTTCAGGGAAGCTTACTAGTCAATGGTTGGATTTTAGATTACGGGTCAACGCAAGATTCCCCCTCTTTTTTACCAGTTTCATCGACTTATGTATAGGACATATGCTTAAGATGACCTACTTTTATTCCACCAAAGAAAAAATATATTGTGGTCAAAATTACGAAGAAGGTATATTTGTTTAAAGAAGTTCATTAAATTTAAAAAATTGCATTTCACATCATTAACATAACAAAAAAAAAATGCGAATAAAAAAAATTATTAAGAAAATAAGGTAGACGAGCGTTTTAACGTAACAGAATAAAATTTTCGCTAGAAAACGAATTATCGTTTGAATTTTGTTACATAAAAAATTTTTTCGTGTTGTTTCATACCTGCAAAAGCATTTTTATTATTGTTCTTAAGGTTTTTTTTTTATCGATGTGTAATTTAAGAAAATGAATTTCTTGAAATTAAAAATGCAAATAATAAAATGTGGCTTAAATTTTGTCAAACGTGGCGTCAAATTCCAAATTGAACTTAATTACGCCAAACTCAATTACCTTGTAGAAAAATAACTGCATGGTTTTCGAAAAAATGTGTTTATAACATGTTTATTATTAACTATACCAATAAATTGCTAAAAAAAACTTTGCGTCAAGCTAATTCAAATATTCTTATTTTCGAATAATTTTTAGCAGTTGTGCATACTCCAAATTTAACATATGGTTAGAATGAATATTTAATTATAAAATAAACATTTTCAATTTTATATAAAAGACAGAATGCAAAATTCATAAATTCAGTTCACTTTAGAATAACAATGAAATTAGTGTTTTTAATTGTTGCTGTTTTTACACTTTATACCTGTGTAAAATCAAACCCTGAAGAAGAATGGCATAGCTTCAAAGTAAGGGGAAAAATTGGCAAATAAAACGATTTTGCATTATTGATAACAGTTATAAAAACTTAAAAAAAGTCGTCATTATAATCATAAACCATTAATTTTTCTTTTCATATTTTTTAAATTAATCTTATTTTAATTGCCAGATCACTCATAAGAAAGTTTATAAAAATGAACCAGTACGAAAGGAGATTTTCAATAAGAATTTAAAATTCGTCACGGAACATAATTAAAAATACAAGGCCGGTAAAGTAACCTATGAATTAGGGCTCAACGCATTTGCTGATTTAGAATCGAAAGAATTCCATGTTCGTGCAAAAGGCAGATTGCGCGTCAAGATGTAAGTGCTAACTGCACTAAATTTTCTAGAAAATAATTTTTTTTTACTTCAGCTTGAAACCAGTTAATCCAGAGCCCCGAAGACTTAGAGGAGCCATTCCAGAAACCCTAGATTGGAGGAAGAAAAATTTGGTGTCCCCAATTCAAAGTCAAGGTTTCGTCTGCGGAAGTTGCTATAGTTTTGCTGCGAATGGAGCTGTTGAAGGACAAATTGCTAAGAAAAAGGGAAAACTTATTAACTTATCAGAGCAACACGTGGTGGACTGTTCAGGAGCGTATGGAAATTATGGCTGCGATGGAGGATTAGCAGAAAATACTTACAAGTTTATGAAAGATAAGGGCATCTCGCTACAGGAAAACTATAAGTATACAGGGAAGACGGGACGATGCAAGAAAGTTCCCAACATTCCATACAAAGTCACTGGGGTTGTACGGCCGAAACGAGGCGACGAAGAGGATCTTAAGAAGACCCTGGCGGCTATTGGTCCTGTAACGATTGCTTTGGATACTAGTCCTAAATCCATACGATTCTACAAGGGCGGCATTTACTACGACCCAACATGCAAAAATGCTGTTTACGATTTGGATCATGCCGTTTTGCTTGTTGGATACGGCAAAAGTTCCAAGGGCGATTATTGGATTATAAAGAACTCATGGGGTACAAATTGGGGCATTAAAGGATATTTACACTTGGCAAGGAATAAAAAAAATCATTGCGGTGTCGCGACTGACATTACTTATCCAAAGATTGCGTAAGATCTTTTATGAAAATTTTCTTCTTTAATCATTTTCTTTTATTAACTATGAAATATTTGCGATTTTTTGTGACAATTTTTCTCTTTCAATAAAATGCATCGATATGAAAATGTTTTTTTTAAAGCTTTTAGGGGCTTTCCATAAAATACGTCACACTTTTAGGGGGAAGCGGTCAAAGTGGAATTTTTAAAAAAATCCTTTCGAATGGCCAAAAATCAACAGAATGTATTTCATGGACTGCCCCTAATTTCACTTCACATGTTTAGTTCCAAGCATGTAACCTAATTTTGACTTACTTCCACATTTTGTGCAAAAAATCAAAGTGTATCGTGGTTCAAAAACCATAAAAATTGACAACACCAAAAAGTTTCAAATAGAAAAATCAAGGCAAAAAAAATTTTAAAAATGAAACAATTTTCGTCAAATAATCTTTAGACCAATTTTTTGATAAAAAAAAGTGTGATTAGATTGAATTTTGATATAAGGTATGGTTCCCGAGTATGGACCACCATAACGTTATTAAAATTATATTTTTTAATGAAACCGCGAAGCCGACGTTGAAAACTCTAGATTAAATCTTGGACGATGTTTAAATTACTGATAAAAAGGGATTTCACTTTTTACTTTCCTCTGCTATAGAGGTATTTATGACGGAGATCGATCCGACAACGCTGGCAGATAGAAACTTTCTGATCAGTACTAAATCCGTTTCAGACAAAATAATGAGGACCTGTCGGTCAGTTCGTTATATGTATATTAAAAACTCGAAAACGCGTTGAGCAAATTTTTTGTAAATGAGTTTTACGAAAATCGTAGTTTTCTATGAAAATTACTTGAAACTTATGTGCTCTTGAAAAAAAAAATTAATATAACAAAATTTAAAGGATACTAGTTGAGCTTTTTACAACAAAATAGCAAAAACCAAACTGAAAGTTATTATAGAACTTTAAATTCAATCTTCCATAGAACATTTATGGGCTATACTAAAGCGTAAGGTACGGGCACTTCAAATTTCGTCAAAAGATGATTTAAAAAGGCACCTCCAAGAATAGTGGAGCGCGATAAGCAGCGATGAATGTAAGAAATTCGTCGCATCCATGCCTAAGAGGGTCGCTGCCGTTATAAAGGCGAAGGGTGGCCCCACAATATATTGAATTTTTATCATACAATAAACGATTAACTTCTACTAAAACTATTTTTATTTGACTCCATCTAAATATAACGGTTATTTTGCCATATATCATGGGTGCTCAATACTTTTGGCCAAGGCTGTATGTTGTAGTGTTAGTAAATGCTCTTCCAAAATGTTTCCCTTTTGTCAAAATCAACAATTTTTTTTGTTTTTCTCCAAAATTACTAAGGGTTGGGGTAATTTTGTGTAATTTAATTTTCAAATCTAACACAGGGACTACATTGACTTTTATTTCTGGTGTACCAGCAAAACTGTTTGCTAAAAAGCCAGTGTGGACCAATCTGGTTTACCAGTTTTTCTGGTAAGACAGTGCTGGTATACCATTTTCGTAGACAGCGCTGGTATACCAGATTTTGACAGGCAACCAAATTAAAATGGCGGAAACTAAATTTTCGAGAAAAAATATATGGGAGCTTATCATTATTTTACGAAAAAAGTAATTTTGAATGGAATACACATTCTAGATATTACAATAGAGTCGATTTGAGAGGGCAAGGGGTAGATTAGTTCTTCTCCAGACGTTTTAAAGCCAATATTTTGGCAAGCATAATTCGTTGTTTCCTGCTCACTGACATTTCGCCTACTGAACTGTTTTACCAGAATTTGCCCACCAAACAAATTTGACAGATTGCGACTAAAAGGCTTACCAGCTGGCATACCAGAAATAAAAGTCAATGTAGTCCCTGTGTAAAAACACTACTTACCTGTGACAATAGATTTATTTTTTAATTAAAATACTTCATTAAATTGCTTCCAAATAAAACAAAAACATTGATGAAATTCCACAAAATTGTCTCTTGTTTTTACATTTTTCTGGAGAAAAAAAAAATCGTATGGAACTTGTAGAAATTCTAGTCCTCATTTGCATGCAATGTGAATCGATTGGCTAGAAAAATCTGTTCAGCAAAAAGTGTAAAAAGTCCATTGCACACGTTGCCTGTTCGTCCTTTTCAATGTAAGTTTTTTTTATATTTGTTTGAAGTGAAAGCGAATAAATCAATGATTTGTTTTTTTTTCCTTTCCATAAACATTCTCTTTTCGTCTGTTGGGTTACACTTCGACAGCCAATATGTCGAATTCGATAGAAATAAATCAAGAAATTCGATTTCATCTTCTCCACCCTCATGGTGTTCAACCTTATTACGATCATAAATAACTTTTTCGCAACCATGCTACATTGATCGCTTCGTAGTAGTCCATAGTATTTTCAGAATTTTCATATCAACTGGAAATTTTTACACTTTTCTATAAGGAATTTTCACTCGGCGGCGTTGAGCGCTTGAATGTCTTCAATATCACTCGGATCAGAAGTTTTTTTCTGTTCACTTCTTGGCGATTCTCTTTTCTTTCTTTTGGTATAATGAATTTCAAACTTATTGTAGATATTGGTAGAAACAGGCGGCCGAAGGTTTGGGAAAAGTCAACTTTTCCTAATGAAGTTTGTGTTAAAGGAAAAAAAAAACGATCTTCAATTAGAATTTTTCAGTACTTTCGTACTTTGACTTTTGGGTAAATTGAAGTTGCTTTCAGTCAGTATACTTCATTTGCATAGGAAATTTTCCCATCAGAATGCGACAGACGACAGCAAAGAAAATAAAAGTCCACGAATGACATTTTATTGGATTTTCGTTCTTTCTGCCAAATTGCCATCATTTTTATTAGTTAAATATCCTTGATGAACTTTTGGTATTTTGTACGCAGGTGATATTAAAATTCAACCCTCCAAAAGGTGTTTCTTTTTCATGAGGTAGGTAATTACCATAAGCTGAAATGAAAAAAAAAATAGTCAAGACCAGTGGCTAAATGATTTTATTTTTGTTTTTTGATTGTAAAAACTCTCTGATTTATATTTCTTCATGTGGCGATTTTTTTTTAATCCGTGATAAAGATATTAACCATCTTTTTAATATTTATAACCGCTATTAATATGCTATTAAATTATTCTTTTCGCCATTGAATTCGTTTGAACTGTGAATACATGAATTTTAATTTCGGATTGTTAGCCTTTTTGCAATTAAAAGTTTTATGATATAAATATTCATGATTTCCTATGGCATTTTCCTCCTTTAAGCTTTATAAATTATCATATAATGAACAGAATTTCATGAGAAAATATCCTTTGTGATTAGAAATAATTAGGAAAAGTAAATAATTGACTCAATTTGATATTTTTATATTTATTAGACAAGAAAAATTCAATACTTTTCTCAACCGTGTGCACAGCGCACTCAGCTATTCGTGTTTTCGAAATTTTTTTTGAAAATTTTTGTAAAAAAGTCTTGCATTAAACGTGAAATTTTGTACACATACGTAACTCCGATGACAATGTAAGATGTATGTATGCATCTACAAGAAAAAACAAAATGGCGGCCGGCAGACGCCATACCGTTAAAATCGAGCAAATGAAGTACCCATCGTATGGGATCTCAAACGAAAGATTTTCGGAAAATAATTAACAGCATGTATCGGAAACTTTAACCCTTAATTTATGAGGTGAAAATCATATGCGTAAATGATGAGGTGGGTTTCATTGGACCCACATGATCCAAATGCACTACGCCCTAATCACATACCAAATTCGTGCTTTTAACTCGGCATGCAACACCATACTGTATGAAGGTACTGAAGATTTCAGAGTCACTGTGCTGAAAACATGAGAGATAGCAACGAGAGAAAAGTCAATGTGGGTCCACTGGACCCACCTCATCAATTAAAGGTTAAGAAAAAAATAAAATGGCGGCCGGCAGACACCACATGGTCCAAATTGAACAAAAGACGTATCCATCGTGTGAGGCCTCAAATGAAAGAGCTTCGGTAAGGGACAACTATCAGCGTGTATTGGACACTTAAAAAACAAAATGGAGGACGGTAGACGACATTTTGTCCAAATTGAACAAACATGGTCTTAAATAAAAGTGCTTGGAAAAATAAAAGAAAAAGCAAAATGGCTGACGCATCACGCAATTCGGAAACTTGAATAAATGAATATGAGTGGTGAAAGCCAGACTTCATTTTTGATTTCAACATTTCGTCATTTTTCGAATACAAAATTACAAAAAAATATCAAATAAAATCACTGTGTATCAGAAATAAAAGCGAGATAAGAGCATAAAAAATAAATTAAAATAAGTATTTATGGCGCTTTTATTTCTTATACCTAGCTCCAAAAAAAAATTCTTTTTTCTCTTTAATACATTTTTTAAAATAAAAGCTTTTTCAAAAAATTTTATATTGGGATTTTATTTCAAAGTGAAAAAGATTTCTATAGAATATTGTGCTTTATTTCAGTTTTAATTCATTCAAAGTATCTTTTGAAATGTAAATGTCTTTTGCGTAAGCTTTTCTTCTTTTTCCGTAAAAAAAAACTCACTTTCGTGTAAATGCAAAAATAACACTTGACAGTTTCAGCCAATATTTAAATATATTTATGTTACTTTCGTGAAAACCTTTTCACGATTCTCATTTTCGTTGCTTTTAATAAAGATACTTACAACGAAACAACCATCAAGTGTAATTTATCTAATACTTCAAAGCCTTTTTTCATTTCTTTAATTTTTATTTCTAATGAATACAATTTTCCTATGAATAGAAATGTTTTACTTTTTTCTTATGTGTATGTATGCAAATGAGAAAATGAGAAAATTTCCACGAGAGGAAATCTTTTTTCCTATCTTTTGTGTGGGGTTTTTGTTTTCTAGAAACAATTCTCCTTTATTAGTTGTGAGTTGAAATTAAATTTAAAGTTGATTTGTTAAAGGAATTTTCTTTTCAAAATCTAGCACAAAGACATAACATTTAATTAGCTTTATTTTGATATGGAATCATTTGGTGTTTTTTCCATAAATTGATTAAACTTTTCAGTACTTTTGCCATTTATTAAATTTAATAAAATGCTGTAATTAAAGATTTTCAATAATATAGAAATATAAGATTTCCACGAATTTCAGTTATTGCTACTAATTATTTCAAGTCGTAGAAAAGTTTTGATTAACTGCTAATTAGATTCAATTAACTTTTAAATACTATAGGGTTCATTAATTGATTTATACGCTAAGTTGAGTGGAAAATGAAGCAATATTGCTTCAATGGAACGTTTTTAGTTTTTTTCATTGGGATTGGAATACTCAAACCGTTTTTTCTATATAGACAGGGTATTCACAGTCCTCTTTTAAATTGCGGGTAAATTTACCGCTCGGTAATTCAGTCAAATTTAACAGATATTTACCGAGACGGTAACTTGGTTCATGTAAAAATGAATTACCGGATTCGGTAATTGTAGACATGCCTTGAGTCGTGTTTTCCGGGCCGGTTATTCGGTATCAAGAATCAACCGCGAGTGGCGCTAGTAATGTTTTTAGTTGTCAAAGAAACTATTTTGGCGACACGACATCTCACTAAGAAAAATTTTCAAAATTAGAAACATATTTATTAAGTCGTTTCTAATTTTACCGAAGTGGAGTAATTTGTAGAAATCGTTTAGGTGGATAAGTGTGTCCCATTTGGCGGTTAAGTCCGTAATTAAGTGTCTATTCCGGTGGCTGATAACGTACTACTTTAATTAACTCTTTTTGTTCTTAGTTAGATAAATTACTCGAAAAACTCTTATCGTGCCGGTGATATTGTCACAAGCATTCCTCAACGACCGAAAGGATACAAAATATTTCCTTCTAACCACAGTTTCGGATTCCATTTCTTTCCCTTCTTCTTGAATAAAAGCAATTGTTTTGGATAGGGACAATTTTCTGGTCTAGGCCATCCATTTTCTCCAAACAAAATTTCCCATACTATGATCGTAGAGGTCTGGCAGTGGGGTAAGAACAATAAATAAGATTCTCAGTAGTCAACTTACCAAGTAGTAAGTCATTTAATTTTGGTTGCGGCTAATTAAGATTGAACACCTGGTGAAACTGAGTGGTTTTCTTGTCAGCCAATTTGAGAATGATAAATTGACCTTTCCGGCTTAAGACATTCATTTTCTATCTCAAGTTGTTAAGTTTTCAAAACAAAATAAAAACCATGACTAATATAAGATAAAGAAATACATTTTTCACGTAAATTAGTATTGATGATAGTAAAACTTTGATTTGGCTTTTAGTTACTTCGAAAATCATAAGTTTTTTTTTATAAAATGGTGTTTTTTTTTGAACATTTAAAAAGAAAAAAATTAAAATACCCCTGCAGAAAAATTTAGAGTTCATAAATTTTGTAACTCAAAAAATTTTCCATTTCGACCAGAATTCCGACTATAATAACCTAAATATGAGATTTCCTTCAGTTTCTTCTTTTGTTGATTATACCCGTATGGTGAAACCAAAGGGTATATTAACTTTGCCTTACCGTTTGTAACGCCAAGATCCCGTCATCGCACAAAAAAATGAATTACACCAGTGTGTTTAGAATGATAAAAAAAGTTGAATTTTGCATGTCCGTCCGTCTGTCTGTCCGTCTGTCTGTCCGTCTGTCCGTCTGTCTGTCCGTCTGTCCGTCTGTCCGTCTGTCTGTCCGTCTGTCTGTGGCGCGGATTGCGGGCGTACGGCTTGAGCTAGAGACTTGAAAATTTGTACAGATCCGTTTTTCGTAAAATGTGAGGCTTAGTTCGTTAATAGGCTAAAATGGACCATTAGGGGGGGTACCCCCCATACGAACGAAATCGTTTTTTGTGAATATCTCAAAAACGGTGCATCTTATCAAAAAAGTCCAAGAACAAAAGTTATTTAGGATATGATTCTACATAAAACTCCCATACATCAAAATCCGATTGGAATAAATTTTAAAAAATCTTATTGGAAAGTTTGACTTCAAAGTGGAATTTTGGTACAACTGTTCGAATTTTGATACGAATATCACCATACGGGTCTCCAATGATTGCCAGATTGGCAATTATAGCTTTTGTTATGTTTTTAAGATGGTCTTTCAAGAATCTTTTGGTATAGAAAATTAAAAAAAAAATGCTGTTCTATGTTTCACTTCCTGATTTGCATAACGGCAACGTCTTTTCATTTCGGCTACTTGTTTTCTCAGCCCAATCACTGTTAACAGGAGGCCGATGGAGCGTTCACCAAAAATCCTTCACGTATACATATATATTAACTTTGAGGTTCAAGGCTGATAGAATGGAAAATAAATTAGAAGCCAAGTTAAATATTCTGAAAGGAAAAAAAATCGTGAAAAAATCTACATCCGTTATTCGTGACTTCACCACCCCCTGATCGTTTAGTCATTTCTTTGTATATTTGGAAATTCCTTCGAATTTTCTTAAGGTTTAGCGATCTTCTTTGTTAAAATTTTCTGAAAATGGAATGGTTGACGAGATTTGATTTCTTTTTTCTTCCTCAAAAACCACCGAGTGATTAAATCTATTGAAACGGAAAAGGGATGCGGCCCTCAGCCCATCACCTTTATCCATTGAATCTTGAAGCATTTTCTAATTCAGTTTTTGTGGAAAATTTCCTTTTTCTTTGTAACTTTTTGGTTCGTTTTCTTATACTTGTACAACTGCTAAACATCCTGGCGCACAAAGTTTCTGCGGGTTTTTTGGGAAAATTTTGCAACTTGTTTCATTTATTTTGCTTGTTGCTGTTTGAAAAGAACAATACGAGAACGTAGCTAGTGAATTAAAAAAGTTTTCAAATGAATTTTATGTTGAAAGTGGTTAAATTCGAGGATGAAATGAAGGAAAAAAAAACGAAAAATTTTCTTTGGAATAGTCAACAACGATAGGAAGGGAAGAGTTTATGTTGTTTACTTTGAGTTTTTCTTAGTAATTTTCTTAAATGCTGCGAATTTCTTCATTTACGCCGAATTCGTAAATTATTGTAGTATAAGAAACTCAATTAATTTCAGTTGCTTTTTTAGGTTTAAAATATAAAATCATGAAAGGAATTCTTTTTTTTTATCTTTTTGTCGGTAAATTTTGTAATTTACTAATTTCGGTAATCCTTCAGAAAATACTTTCAGATATGATTAAGAGCAAATATAATTTTCAGTTCAAATTCAGACGTTTAAGCTCAAATGTCAATAGAAATCAACTGCAGATGGCAGCAGAAAAGATTTATAGCACTAACTATCTTACAATTCTTAGTTAAGTCTGGCAATGAATTTATCACTGTGTCATATTTTGAACACCAGTAAAACAATGGTATAAATGTTATGTTGTCAGTCTCATAAATCATTATTTATGTGATTTTAATTTAATTTAATAAATCTTGTGTTGAACACTTGCTGCAGTGTATCAAAAGTCCATCAAAATTACGTGACTTAAGTTATCACGAACCCAAAACAAGAAAATTTATTTTTCGTAACACAAACATCTTATATGGATTGATTCTTATAAAAAAAAACTTAAAGCTTATTATTCTTTAAGACTTTCATAAAATGTTTTTCATGTAATATTTTTTACTGTTATTTGACTACGCTCTTAGGTATCTATCCTTATTTTACAATATATCAAAGTTGAAAAAACGCTCACAAATTTCATAATAAGATGATTTTCTGCTCTGTTCACCTCACATAATTTAAGATATTTGAAGCGACAAGCGACGTATTCACCCGAAATGTCCTCATATGACTTTGAGAAATTAAAATTTAAAGAAAATGTAGCGTTTTGAGGAAGTTAGAGGACTTGAAGCAAAAAATCGTGGGATTTATTTTATTTTATAAAGTTATTTGATCAGTGTCTGAGCATCAAAGGATTTTAATATAAATATGTACGTCTGTTGATTTAATACGCCACGATATAAGACGATTTTATATTAAACGACTACAAAAATATGATATTCGACACTTAACACACTCGTAACCCAGTAATTTGGTAATTAAGTAATTTTCACAAAATTAATTTTTGTTGCAGATTTTTATACCCTTATGGTGAAACCAAAGGGTATATTAGATTTGCCTTACCGTTTGTAACGCCAAGATCCCGTCATCACACGAAAAAATGAATTACACCAGTGTGTTTAGAATGATAAAAAAAAGTTGAATTTAGCATGTCCGTCCGTCCGTCTGTCCGTCTGCGGCGCGGATTGCGGGCGCATGGATTGAGCTAGAGACTTGAAATTTTGCGCAGATTGGTTTTTCGTAAAATGCAAGGCTAAGTTCGTTAATGGGCAAAAATGGACAATTAGGGGGGGTACCCCCCATACGAACGAAAATGATTTTTGCGAATATCTCAAAAACGGTGAATCTTATCAAAAAAGTGCAAGAACAAAAGTTATTTAGGATATGATTCTACATAAAACTCCCATACATCAAAATCCGATTGGAATAAATTTTAAAAAATCTTATTGGAAAGTTTGACTTCAAAGTGTCATTTTGATACAACTGTTCGCTGTTCACTTAAATCACCATACGGGTTTTCAATAATTGCCAGATTGGCACTTATAGCTTTTGTTATGTTTATTCCTGGGCCCAGTACGAACCGAACCGTCAGGGGATTTTTTTTTCATTCGAGGTTTCTATCTTTAATGGGTAAATTAAAAAACTACGGAAAAATTTCTAAAGGAAAATTAATTTTACATAACTGTTACACACATCGAACTCCAATCGCACCAATACTTCCCCTCACGCATACAAATGGGTTTTTTTTCATGGGCTTTTTTTGTCTTCCCTCATATAAAGTGTTTCACGATTGTTACGGGGCGGGTGGTTAACAAAAATCAGATGTGACTTTAAGGCCACGTCGGTTTGCCTGAAAGGGGCTGAAGTACGGCACACGTGATAAAAAGGGACCAGCTCGCGGTTTGGGGTATGGGATCTTGTCCTTCAGCTGCCCTTACCGACCCCAACAAAAATTCCGTGTGCGATTTAAAAAAGAACGGTCACTATAGATTGCATGGAAACTGTATTGCTTGCTCTCGCAGATCTCGACTACGACGTACCTGGGTGGAATTCGGTACGCTAGCCCTACCCTACCGTTAAGTTTCTAGAAACCTCTTTCATTTCTTTGAAACTCCCGAAGATTTGGATGGGACGAAGGCGTCTAGTGGGCGGAGGGGTTTAAACTAACATTGTCGCGATATTTCCAAAAAGAATATTAACACATTTGTTTTGTTTCAAAAGAAAAATTTATTGATTCAAATCATCGAAATTACCAAGCCGGATTTAACACTATCAATATAAAAATTTTAGCATCACGTTAGGTAAATACAAACACTAGAATTTATTTTCGCACGATATAATCGATGTACAATTGTTTATTTCTTTGTATTTAATTTATAATTTCATTCTAAGTTAAGTTCTGGTGTTTTAATATTTAAATAGAAAATTTTATTTAGGAAAATTTATTTAGGATAATTCTACAATATTTAGATTAGGCAAATTAGCTCAAATTCACTTTCAATTAGCGAAATTCGCACAGAAAGACTTTTTGAAATTTTTATTTTTAAAAAACTAGAAAATCTTGTATGTGGAAATTTATAATTCGTTTTCTTTTCTTTCGCTTAGTTCTTAGTTAAACATTTAATTAGAGAAAAAAATTATTTAGGATAATTCGATAGTATTTTAATTTGTAATTTGGAAAAATTTAGTTTTATATAGAAAATTTTAATTATAGAAAAATTTATTAGAATTTAATTATAGAAAAATTTATTAAAATTTTAGACGGTAAAGGTAAGCGTAATCCTGGCTTATCACTTTCTTATCGATTAGGGGCCACATTAAATATATTTCAATAGGTAACATAGAAAAAAAAATACACTAAATACCTGAGATAATCTTGCTGCTGATGACGCCAGATCTGTCGTACTGCAGTCCTTTAACAAAAATTTATGTTATGTAACCCTTTTACACATTTAATGTGGTTCGCCTCCTTTTCACAGCTAATAAAAAAAACCCGGTACATAGTAGATTTGCGATTAAGGTTTTTATCCTATTTTTTTTTTCTTTGGTTGGTGTAGTTTCACAGGGGTATTCTGCCACTCGCATTTGTGATCCTCGAAAAAGCTTCTTTTCCTTTTCTTAGTTTTTTCGCGGCTTTCGACGAAATTCACTCTATATGTCGTCAACAAGCATGGAAGATCTCAAAAAGGGGGGACTCTGATCGAATCCTAGTTATGGTGTGGTTGGTTACGAGAAGATGGTGAAGAGGGTTGAATCTCCCACAATTGCACCAAATTCGAGACCTTTCCGGCCAAAGATCCCCTAAAAATGCACATGAGCATGTTAAAAATGCAATCTCTTACTCAGGACGCGCTAAAGGAAGAATAATTTTACCTTTA
This sequence comes from Chrysopilus asiliformis, assembly GCA_964034945.1. Taxonomy (NCBI): domain Eukaryota; kingdom Metazoa; phylum Arthropoda; class Insecta; order Diptera; family Rhagionidae; genus Chrysopilus; species Chrysopilus asiliformis. The sequence continues at coordinate 99,886,344 of OZ035961.1, forward strand.
CGGGGATCCTGGGCGATTTCTTTCTTTTTTTCCGACCTTGATCGTCCTTTTCGCCAAACTTGATTCCTTTTTTTCTTCGCGTTGAGTTTTTCGCATAAACTCTCGCGTTAAATTTTACGCGTTTTAGCTTTCGCACAAATTACTAAAAAAAAGGCGTAAGTAAAAGTCCTTATAAAGGCGAACTATATTTAAGTCGTGCGATTTTTTTCTTTGATCTCGAACTTCGAGTCAACCGTGGATAAAATTTCGTGTTCCCTCGTCGAAGTTTGGTCAGAAAAAGGACCGATTTAGCTCATCGATCGTGGAGATCCAGCTACACTTCGCTATTCAAAAACTGGTCCTACCGCCAGAACATCAAACAACGTAATTTTAAAACACCGTTTTTAGTACTGATTTTATATATGCCAGATTTAGCCAAATATCATCATAAAAATTTCTGATTCACAGTATGTAAAATATTGAAAATAACCTTGTTATCATTGAGTGGAAATTCATCATTCTCAAGATTCTGGCCGTTTGTAATATGGATGCTATCACGTAATACCTGATTCCTTGCGAACGCTTTTCCTTGAATCCAATTTACATTTACTTACATAAATTGCTTTTGTAAATCCCCGAATAAAATCCATTTTATGCATATTTGCCTTTTGAATTTAAGCTCATCTCCTAAATCTTTATTTATCCTATGAAGTAAATCGCCTTTCAAGATGAAAACTATACCAATGTTCAATAAGTTTAGCTTACCTAGAGCAGTTTTGCAACATTAATAGACATAGGTGATGGCTGTGTGCTTTTTGGTCCTTTGTTGAGCCGATCGAAGTGTTTCTGCCTGTTCCACTTAATCTACAATCTATTCATTCAATCAGCCTACGTGCACGGGAATAGAAGAGATAACCAGCTATGATGTGATATATTTATACACACACACACACACCGTTGGAAACAGGTCATATGGTAATGGTGAAGGCTCACAACTTATTGACTTTAAGCCAAGTAATCCATCCGCAAAGATTCCGTTCGTTTCTTCGGGTTCTTTAGATCCTTCCAGAAATATGGCCAGGAAAGCTTCTTTCTTGTATCTTATACGGATTCCCATTCTCCAGCAATTTTGACTTTACAGTTTGTGACTGCGGAGAATAAGGAAACATTTTTGTATTCAATGTATCAGTTAACGAGTACCATCTGCCATTATGTACGTTGAATGTTGAAAACGAGACTTGTTCACATTTTCCTGATTCCAGCAATCCGTCCTGTGTTCAGTCAGGGTGATGAAATTTCTTGCACTTCCTGGAAGACAGGCAAAACATTGAGGAATGGTTGACGGTGGTGGCCGAGGTAAAGCGGAATGCTTTATATAAGAGTTCTTTTGTAAGGCATCTTCAGAACTGTTGATTCTTTGATACAATTTCAACCCATTCACACATATTGAATGAAATCTGAGTCATAGACGAGAAGATCACGTGTAGATTGTAGCGAATAGTACGTTGATAGATTTTTAGCTATCCGAATATAAAAATGGCATCTCTGCGTCGTATAAAAGACATTTCTTATTAAGAAGGACGCATGGCTTCTTTTTCAGCAATCATGTGTTACATTTCGTTTCGTTTTCTAACGAGCGGAAGATAATATGGTTATATAACACGATATTCTAATCCAATGCGAATACATATAAGTCGATAGTATTATGTTAGGATGCTCCGTGGATTCTACGCATCGTTATTACATTATTTGCAATAGATTAGATCTGAAACATTCGATTTTGAATACGATCGTGCTTATGGCTTTAATTTTAGAATACATTTTGCATGCGAGGATTTTTTATTAGATTTTTACGTATTAAAGATTTTGTTTTTCATTTCTGAATTGATATGAGTATACAACTATAACATTGTTCAGTCGAATGGGTTAGCATTGTAACTTTATTTGTTAAATTGCATTTAGAGACATGTGTGATCAATATTGAAAATTTTATGTTATTAAGTTTGGTATGTGTTCACTCAGAAAAATGTCCAGGTCAACTTTTTGTCAGGTTAACTCTGACCTTACAGAGGTTTCTGTAAGCCGGCTAGCGGTCAGAGTTAACCTATCTAAGGTCAACTCGTGCAGCTCCCAATGCCCTACTTCACCTGCTGGTGGCTTAATTTCAGAATTTCTCCGACCACAGGTCAACTCAGTTTTACTTTCCCACATGCAGGCGAACGCGCGCCTGCCCGAGGCCAATTACGCCGTATGTAGGTCGTCGAGTTAGCCTCCATTTTTCTGAGTGTTGTCACAATTCAAGATGCAAAAACAAAAAATCTGTAATTCTAGGAACATCATGGAACAAATTCTCTCTAATTATATGGTGATATTTACTCCATTGCACTGAAATGTTTCGTGTATTGTGACTAAACAGATATCATTACCATTATAATAATCATAGCTATATGATAGCACTATTGTCATCATTCGGGACGTTTTCTAGTTTTTCTTAGTTTCATTAAAGTGCACAAGTCCTCCATATTACGATCATTATAGTACCTCCTTAACGAAATGGGTGCTACCGGAATAACAAAACAAGCATCAGCGACAGAATTTTCGGGAAATTTTCCGTCACCTTTTCTTGAGGCGAAATAAGAAATTGTCTTAAAGGATCACAGGCAGCATAGCAGCAGCACGATGAGATTTTAAGTTTCGTAGACAGTGGAAGTTTTCCGCTGCCGGTGAGGGGGGGCACGTTATCCAGGAGGACTATAATAAAAAAAAAGAAAAAGTTTTTTATGGGTTTTTTATGCTTCCTGCTTAAGAAGTTGGTACTGACATCCCACGGTCATAGCAATGTTCAGCTTTGGTGAATGCAGATATATGATTATGGTAATAGAATCTGGAATAAAAATGAAGTCAAGTTGGACGACGATCATCAGTCGGAAGCGACAACAGGATTACGAATTTGGGTCAGATGATGAGCAATTTACCAAATATACGTCCAAAGTTGTTCTCCAGGCTGCCATTTTCATCGTCTTGGGTCATTGTCTCCGCCTGTGGTTTTCTTTTAACGGCCTTCTCTGCAGGGGTAGATTTCCGGTTTGCTTAGCAATCTGGGGCGAAAAAAAAAATCTTTTCTCTGTAAATCCAAGTGAAAGATGAAGATTTTGGCCGAGAGATAAAATTTTCTTATGTTCCTTGCTAGGTTGAAGGACGACATAATAAGGCTAAATGATCATTAAGTAATTCCTCTGGCACCTGGTCTCTCATCTATATTTGTAATGTTTTAATAGCATTCTTAGGGGTTGAGAGACACCATCATCGTTTCTATTTGATGTTTCTACTGGAAACGACGAAATCATTAACGGTAAACAACGAGAGACATTGAAGCGGAAATGATGTAAAAGGAAATAAGCAAATCTTCTGCGTAAATTAAGCGATGACGTAAATCTACAATCAATGTAGGAAACCGATTTTTTCTTTGGTAATATCGGTAAAGATTTTTTCAAATTTCGCAACATTTTTAATTAATTTTTAATGACGCCTTTTTATTCTATTAAGATGGAATCTGAGAGTGTGATTGTATTTTTCCAGTGAAAATGCAGTGTTTGCTGTTGCAGAAAAAAATCTATAATTTCGGCTATTTGCTTGATATTCATCCAGAAAATGCTGCGAAAATGCGATACAGTTGGTTGGTACGTAGGATAAAGTCATGCACACATCCGGGATTTAAGTAGAAATGTATTTCACAGTAGAGATTTATTGGTGAACTGTGCATATGGCATTCAATTTACTTGAAAGCCTCTCGTAAAATTTGAATGGTGTTTCGTAAAGTGCATGTAAAGCGCACCTTTTGTCGTGTACGTTTTGAATGGGAATAATTATGGAACTTTACGTACCTTTGAAATGCAATCACCTCATTTTTAGTGGGTATTTTATATTGTTCAGAAAATTCGTTGATTTAAAAAGCCACCGCTTTTAATATTGTTGAGTTGATATTGATGGTGCTTGTTAATTTCCACAGGAAGTATTTTTTTGTAAATAAGAGTTGTTATGGTTTAATTAATTGCTTTTAAAAGGTGTCAGATTTCCAATTCAGATATTCTTACTTTTGAAAATCCTTTCTTTTGTTGGATTTTACCAAAAAAAAAAGTTTTGAAATGACATTTGAATATTTTTATCATTTTGCCAATAAATATTAAAAATCCTAAACAGGCACGATAAACTTTAGAATGTAATTTTTTTTTTCAGAATTGTCTGACAAAAATTTTAAGACTCTATATGATATATCATATAGAAGTAGGGGAGACCGGGGCTATTCCGAACACAGCAGTTTTCTTCTATTTGAGTGTGCGCGCGTTTGTGATGAGCTAGAGAGCGGAAATTTTAGGTGAAGCTGGCTCTCGGCACGGTAAACGAACGTCAGTAGTTGCGCACCATTCTCGGCAATGCGACGCCATATTTGTTTGTTTTTGTTTTTCCGTGCGTTCGCTGAAAATATTTTCTGCGCAGAAAGTTTCGATTTCTGAGAGTTATTTCAAAGTTTTCATTGTGAATTTTTGTACACAAGGTAAGTTATTAGTGCTCTTTCGGAATGAAATATAGTTTAGTCGATCAGTTCGTGTATTTCTGTTGAGCGCGTTTCTAACTGCGAAAAATGGGTGTGGGGCTATTCTGTACATTTTCGGTGGGGCTGATTCGAACCCGATTTTTTACATGTGTTTCGGTATTTTCTTTGTTTATTTTTTCGTTTTTATGATTTTGATTGCAGTTTTTACGATTTGTTTTAGGATGGTGCGATGGTGCGAAAGGCGCGAAGGCACGGAAAAGCTCCAAGAAATCAACGCAAAAATTAATACGAACATATTTGTTTCTATGTGATGGTAATGAAGTCATAAATAAAAACAAATGAGTTTTTTAACCCTCTCAATGGCTGGGCGAACGCAACAACCGGGATCGCCCTTCACAAAATCTAAAGTTTCACTGACTCAGACTTCAAAACACAAAGGCATAGTGGGTCAGTGTTTAGAAAAGTGTCCATTCAATGATGAAAATTAAACAAAGCGTTTAAAAAACCGTTACACAAGCCGCTAAATCAATTTAAAGGTCTGTCCCATATATGGGGCAAATCCATTGAGAGGGTTAACAAAATTTCCTTTTTTTTATTTTTTATTCACCTCTTTTCTACATTTCTCGCCTTGAAAACTGCCTCAAAACACTAATCTCGCTTTTGTACGAATTAGCCCCACCGTGGGGCTGATTCGAACGAAAATTCATATTTCATTAATCGACCCAAAAAGCCTATTTGCGATGCTCCGACGGGTTCATAATGTTCTTGGAAGTTGTAGAGCACAGAATTTTCTATAAGATAGATAATTTTTCGAAATTGAAATCTCCGACATCCAGCCACCAGGACGGCCGAAACACAAAACGTTCGGAATAGCCCCGGTCACCCCTATATTAGATTTAGTATATCGTTTGTATCGCATCGAACCAATCGCCGCACACAAAAATGAACTATACCAGGGTGTTTGGGATGACAAAAGATTTTGATTTTCGCATGTCCGTTCGTCTGTCTGTCTGTCCGCCCGTCTGTCTGTGCGTCTGTTTGTCCGTCTGTATGTCTGTCTGTGCGTCTGTCTGTCTGTCCATCTGTCTGTCCGTCTGTCTGTCTGTCCGTCTGTCCGTCTGTCTGTCTGTCTGTCCGTCTGTCCGTATGTCCATCTATCTGTCCGTCTGTCTGTCCGTCTGTCTGTCCGTCTGTCTGTCCGTGAACACCATAACTTTCGAAAGGATCGAGCTAGATATATGAAATTTTGTATAGTCGCGTTTCTCGTAAAAATGTCAAGGTTAAGTATTGAGCGGGCAAAATCGGACCATTCCTTCCCATTCCCTCATACAAACGAAACAGTTTCTTACAATTTTCTCGAAACGGTAAGTCATATTGAACAATTTATTAACGTAAAACGTGTGAGTTTAGAATATAGAGTCTATAGAATATAGAAATATATAATATAGAGAATATAGAATATAGAACTTTTCACAAAAACATAAAGTCAGGAAATATTTAATGATGAAAAGTTAATAATTTCAAGTTTATAACAAACTCTGATGGGAATTCCCAAAGAAAAGAAATATTATGCTTTTGATTAGTATGTTGTACACATGCGACATAATTTTACAGTTCTAAGATTCAGCTATTAATCTCGAAGGGGAATTTTAAACTGATCGTTATGTGCCACTCCATTAACCACACAGTCCGATAAAAAAAGCACAGAGGTGAATTTCCAGTGGAAATCTTTTACTTTTCGTTGGATAGAAAAAAATGTAAACATTTTTTCGCATATAATTTTTAAATCTATATACAAGTTTTGTATAACATAAACAATACAGACAAACGGAATTTATGTTTTCCTTTTTACAGTTTTTTTTTCAATCATCCTGAGATTGTTACCTTGTTGTTGTGTTCGGGAATACAGCTAACAGGTAACAAGGACCAGAACATCCTTTCTACCTTCACGTTTCCAAATGTAAAACTGGTGGGTTCAGAGGTTAGTACAAGATACGATTCGTCCTTGGATCTATTTTGTATTCAGGTAAGGTTTTTCGTGTACTATGGGAATTGGTTTTGTGGATCGTCCTTTTCTAGCTAGGAAAACTTTTCTCAAACATTGGCAGCTTAATACCCATACAAGTTCGCATTGAAAAATTCATTTCTTTAGCGATGTGTGCGAATGGGGTGGATGATTGTTTGCAAACTTTTGAGACACACCAGAGGTTTCTTTTGTCCTGTTTATGGAAAAGGTGGTGGTCCACCGCATATGGCGAAATAAACCTACAAAACGACGTTCCACGCCAATGACCTGAAAATAAGAAACTCAAACGTGCGTAACTACCTCATGAAAGTTAAAGTGAAAAGGGGCCCACCATAAAATTTACCACAATTGCACATTCTATTACTGCTGTTTTCGATCGTCGTAAATTTTATTTTTATATAACTAAACTGTCCTCGTACAGAAACTACGTTCAAAAAAACATTTGTCTGAAATAACTTTTGGTTTGGGGAGCCAGACACGAGAAATTCCAAATAATCCTTTTTCGGAGTTTTTAAATATTTAATTTCAGCAATGTCTTTTAGCTATTAACATCTTTTATGGAGACATTTTATTTGTAGCGAAATGTGATTCCGTGTCCTTGTGCGAAAAATTGACCTTTTCTTTATAGTAAAGAACATTTTGAATTGTTTTATCCGTAAAGGTTAATTGGCGTGAAAAACGTTTAATTTTGCTGAGTATTTTGCAATATTGTTTGTTTATACAACGTTCTTACCTTTATTTTCATCTCTGAAAAATGAAACTTTTTGATCGGGAAAACTGCTGTTTGGCTCGTATTAAATAAATGTAAGTATGGACGAGTTTTGAGTAAATAAATGAAAACTTTATATATTTATCAGTGTAGCGAGTAATCATATTGTAGAGTCGAAACAAATCAATATTCATACTTGGAAAAGAATCCATGAGTCTCAAATTTAATTTGTTTGGAAGTTTTTAAAATTCTTTCAGAGCTGCGTGATATTTTTACTGATTGCATGATATTTTACTGATCTAGAAAGAAAAATATTGTGAATGAGTAATTAAAATAATAATGCTTTTTATTTATTCATCAACCCAATTGACCAAATTGCTTGGAAATTTATTTGGAATTCTAGCCATTTTGTACCAATGTACACAGCAAATATTTTTCTAGTTAAATTTAACTGAGAGATTTCAGGATGTGCCCGTAGTCAAGCTCATAAGACTCAACAGACTTCGGTGGACTGGTCATATCACTAGAATGAGTGAAAGTGACCCGGATTGAAAGTCTTCTGCGGTAGGTTATTAACAACAAGGCGACGAGGAAGACCCAACCTCAGATGGCAAGACGGCGTTGACTAGGACGTGAAGTGAATTGGGATGTAAAAGAGGAGGACATCGGCACGTGACCGGGACCTCTGGCGAGAGACATTGCGGCAGGCCAAAACCGGAAGCCGGTAATAGCGCCGAGAGAGGCAGAGAAATTTAGAATCTAGTTAAACGATTTAACTAGATTTTCACTAGGTCCTGGTCATTTTGGAGAAAACTGAGAAATCTAGTTGAGCTCAACTAGATTTATAGTTAAGAAAAAAAAAACTATCTAGAATCTTCTAGGTCTAGTTAATTAAAATATACGTTCTAGTTAATTTAACTAGATTTTCTAGATAATTTAACTAGTGTTTTTAGTTGATTTAACTCGATTTTTTAGTTTTTCTAAATTAACAAGATTTTCTAATATTAAATTTTTATGAAGAGTACAAGTAAATTGCCTTATACGAAGTATAATAAAGTATTGTATTCATGAAAAATTTCGACTTCTTAATTTTGTCTAAATCGCTTTTCCCGAGTACCTACTCCTGAATCGATTTGAGCGTTATTACAGAAAGTCAGTCAGATGAGATTTTTCCTGGAAAATTGGAGGGAAATGATAATCACGCTATCCTTACAGGACCTTCCATTATTCTTACCAGTACGAAGTAGTGAAAATATTGTATTGTCATCGCAACTACGCAAGGTGGGAAAATTTCATGTTCCTAGGTTACCAAATTTCGGAAATTTAAGCTTCCAACGATTTGTAAATATAGGTAGCGACATAGCAACTTAATAGAAAATGTATAAAAATCGATCCAGGGCAAAACAGAGAATTTCGCTTAGATTCATCGTAGCCATAGATATACTAGATCGCTCGATTTGCTGTCTCAAATGGTCCCATTTCAATACAGTTCATTGAATCAAAACGAGTCAAGTAAGAGCAAGATAACCGTATGAAAATTAATATAGCCGTCTCGTTTAAACCGTGAGCTGTCAAAGGAAAATAGACTTTCGGAATGGTGTTGCCGCCTAAAGTTCGTTTTTGACGCCTAAAGTTAGTCTAAAACTTGTGAAATTTGAATTTCGCGACCTTATACAGTTCAGTGAATGCGTTCAAGTACGATAAAGAGGGAAATACTTTTGGTACCATTTTTCAGCAGAGCTTTGTATGGTGACACTTGTTCTATGTTATATAGTTCTGTGATCGTAGCCAACTCCACTTTGTCATAATTAATAGAAATATTTTTCGTAAATCATACCATTTTTGGCACAGGAATTTTTATACTGCTTTAAATTATTTGCTTTATTCAATTTAAAGTTTTTTTTTTGGAATTTCCATTTATTTTGATTTTTATGGTGACCTGTCAAAGTTCAATGTGAAGTTAGCTGAAATTTGAGTTTTGGTATTGCTTCATCAAAAATTCCCAAAAATTTCGCTTTACTTGCAATGCTGGAATCGATAACTCATGGTTCAGCGGTTTGTATGGAGAACGTTGTTCTGCATAAATCTAAGAATATAAAAAAAACTAATATTGTGAAACTCAATTTTTTTTAAGGTTAGATGATCATCATTTCCAACACAGTTAATGAATGTAAATTGCTTCGTAAGCACTACCATTTGACTGTCAAAATGCTATTCAATCATCAATGTTATCACAAATTCCATATTTTGCTATGTAGTTCAATTTGAATTCGAGATAAACTTGAATTGGAAGATAATTTTTTGAGGTACATAAATTTGCTTAACTTAGTATAATTCATTATTTTGATTAATTAATATGATCCACAAGTAGATTAACTTATAAGACACAACGATGTCTCTTTGACAGGTGAAATAGTTAAAGTCTAAACCTATAAATATTAATTAGTTGAATACACGTCATTAATATCAAATGTCAACGAATCACCATCATATTAGAAGTAGATTTTCTTTTATATTCTAACATCTCTCAGTATACACGAATATTATTAGTAATCAAGGAGATCAAAATAAACCTGCACGTGTTTGTACTCACGAAATATGGGAAGAATAGGAATATAATCCATTCTGATGGAATTCAATGGAGTTCTTATATGAATATGACACAAATCACCATCTAATCATGACAAACCGTCAGAGTTATCCTTCCTACCACGATTTTGGCTGTTGTAGACGATTTTTATGCTTTTTGCTTGAAAATTATTTTTTCTTGTTTTTCTAGTTCTTTTTTGTCATTTTATTTTTGCTGAACTCAGTCGTACATGATAAAATACTAAATAGTTCTCAGCCCTTTCTACTAATATTACTATTTTTTCTGTCTTTACTTCATCTATCAGATATGCTTGTATGTGGTGTAAGGGAAAAGTATCTACACTCCGCCTAAGAAAAATGATTACTATAATACGTCGCAATGGCAAGCCAAATTCAAAGCTAAAGGCGTAAATTGGAATAGTCGAGTCTGAATGAAATACATCACTTTTATGGGGATACAGCAGAAGAAAAACTTTTCCCATGATTAATGATGAGGCTAAGGATCTTAATTACTGCAGAGAAAAGAAATAACAGCTGATAGCTGGAAAAATCAAATAATGAAAAATATATAGATTTATATAAAGGAAAATTACAAGATAAAATATATGGAAAAAAAGCGAGAAAAGCAGGAAATTAGAAAGATAAAATTGAGAAAAGTTTTCTTATGCTTTGATAAAACTTTTGTCACGTCTTATGATGCCTTAGCAAAAATTCGTAAGGCCGATTAGTTGATATTATTTAATAATTAAATTGTAATTTTATACTCTTCTTTCTACATCGTCGTTTCCTTAATTTCTATCTTGATTCGAAATCTCCATGATTTCATTATGTGGATAATTTGCGTTTTTATTATGTATTAAAATAAAATTCATTCTATATTTCATAATGTAATGTTTTATTAATTAATGTGCTCTCAAAAATTTTTCTTTAAATGTTGGCACAATTTGATAACACACGGTGGAAGATTTTGGTCGAAATTTTACACTTTTTGAGTTTACATATTTATTTTAACTAAATTGATTTTAAATTTTCAATCCAAAAGTTTAAAATCTGGTCGAATTTGTAACCTAAAAAGTTGAAATTTTCGACTAAAAAGAGGAGGTCCTGTTGGAGGGGAAATTGCACTTTTAAGGAGGATCTCCATTACCATGACTTCTGTAACTGCAAAAAATGCAGAAAACTAGAGTAAGATAAACTTATATAGATCTAAATAGGAATGACTGAATACAAGTATAAACGCTTTCCCTTCCAGTTTAACAATTTTATAGCAATCATATCAAACCTTATGCTATGAATATAAGGTTCAAATTAGCATAGAAATAAAGCTATACAGCTGTATGTGTGTGGTTGAACTACATGAAAAATTACAGCTACGCTATAATAGCACTTTGTATGTGTCTGTGCTCACTATTCACTTACAGGGACAATGTGTGATTGTAGTAGAAATCGCTATAAAAAAGTTCAAGTCCGTGAACTGTAACCATAAAATCGCCATAAAAAAAGAGGGGAAATTATTTTTGCAGTTCTCGACAAATTTTTGCAGTTGATTCGTATCTCCCTTTCTCGCCAAGGTATCTTCACATAAATGTGTCTCTATTTTTTTGCAGTTGGGAAAAGTCATGGTAATGGAGAGCCTCCTTTAGTTTAAAAACTAATATATATGAAGTTGAAAATTTTATTGTACGTTTTCGTCTTTTTGACGAATTTTTAAAGTTTTGTTTGCAAAATTCAATTTTAGAGAAAAACCAAAAGTATAAATGTTCAAATTTTCAACTTTTTGGGTTTAAATTTCCAACAAAGCTGGTTTTCACGACTTCTTTTCGGACTCCAGTGATTTAATTATTAAAATACTATTCATATTCAATTCTACAAACAAACAATTAACTGAGACTGTCAAATATAAGTAAATTCACTAGGTTTAAATTGCTTATTTCAAATATTTACCCAAATTTAATATTTTACACCAAGCGGTTAATACATAAAAAATGTGTTAAAGTTTTAAAAAACGTTGTATTTTGTTGTTGTTTACAAAACTTTAATAATTAATACTATTTTGCGACGATAACCTCTAATTTAAAACCAAAAGGGAAAACCTCTGTTTTGTGTGTTTTTTAACATGTGTTTTTTAAGTAGTAAAAAAATTAGGTACTATGGCTAAAAATATAAGTTAGAAAAAAAATCAGAAACTATTGTAGAGTTGAAAGAACAGATACGATGTAAAAAATCTAACATAAACCCAGTCATGTGCCGAGATGTTATCCGAAATGAACACAAACGCACATCCACATTACAGAAGATCTGTAGAGTCATTTAGCATTTTTGTGATAACAAAATGTATAATCGAGTCAATATTAATAGCTTATCTTGAAACAGTATCACCAAGAATATACAAAAAATATGGTTTCTGTCACTCAAAAAAAATACAATAAACGGAAATCCAAGTTTTGATATTACCAAGAATAAACAGAAAAAATAATCCAAGAGAAAATCTTTTTTATTTGGCTTATGGTCATGATGACAATCCTCAAAAACTGAATAAAAAGCTGTGACTTTTTTTGTCCATTTTCGTGTCCATTTGTAAATGCTTTTGGTTATTATTGTCCACTTTTTTTCTTTAAAAAAATTTCTCTATTGCGGGATTTCAGATTTTTTTGAATGATTAAAGTCTCAATAAAGATAACGAAGCTTTAACCGACATCCTTTTATGTAAATGAAAGTTATCCTTAAAAGCCCAAAAGGCGTTACATTCAAAAGGTTTTCTATTCCTTTTTTTACGTTAAAAATAAAAATATTTCTTATACTCGTATGAGAGTGTGGGATGATGACAGGACAATAGGAGACATAAACGTGTGGGTATTTTGCTGTTCAGATATTTCAACTTTCCGTGGAAGAAAATTTAGATAAAAATTTCCTGTTTCTATTGATATTGTCGCTGTTGTCCAGATATTGGCTATGGTTGGGGATGAATCTAGCTAATATAAATATGAATTGTAGATAAGAGGGAAAACCACAATTTTTACTACAGAAAGATCCCCAAATAACACAAATTAGTCGACTGGACGTCAGCCGTTGATTTAAAAGCATGCGTTTGGCGAAATACTGGAGACGAGTCAGAGATTTCCAAAAAAATTATTTTTTGTTGCTGTTAAATGATGTTTGGGACGATTAAAGATGTTGCTTTCCGCATGTCTATTCGTTCGTCCGTTCGTGAACATTACAACTCTTGGACGTATTGAGCTAGGGAGTTGAAATATTGCACTTGTATCACGTAATGCTGATGTAAGGTTTGCATTTATTTTCGCATTTACAAAAAGAATATATATTTGCTGTTTTACCGGAGATCGTCTTGATATTTCATAAAAAAAAACAGCAGGAATATAAACAAACCCTTCGGCAATTTACGAATATAAAAAAAGCCGTGATATTTTTTATCAGAAAGTTCTAGTACAAATATTCTACAGATGACAGTCAAAGAAACCAATGATAAAATTTTCAACGATCGGTCGACAAAAGCTCTTGGGTGAGTTGGCTGAGCGATTTAAAGTACAGGGCACCAATCATGTATTCCGACGCGTCTCTGTCTTTCGACTTCGATGCAGCTTTTAAGTCTTGACTTCGCCATATCTGCCGCTTGAAATTTCGCGGAATCATCACTATGAATCGAAGCGTGATTCTGACTGTCATTCCAAGAAATTTGAAGCTGCTGAAATGGCGAAGTCAAGAGTTAAAAGCTGCGTCGAAGTCGAAAGACAGAGACGCGTCGGAATACATGATTGGTGCCCAGTTTTTGAGCAAATTATATTCGTGAGCATAACATTCGTGAGTAAAGCGCAAAACACAATTGGCTCGACACACCATTTACGGCGACATTTCAGATTTTAAACACAATATCCTATGCTTCTGTAGACAATCAATCAGACCAACTTTGTCGTCGTAAAAAGTTAAATCGAATTTAACTTTTGACGGTCAGCTCACCGACAAAATTTTATGATTGATTCAAAATGAAATCCTATGCGGAAGTCATAATATCTAAATTTCGTCACTTCAAGAAAGTATTAGGAAATATAGTTCGTATGCTGTGTTGCTTACATTCACATTCCTATTAGGCATGATAATTGGTCCCATTGTCAAAATCAAATGCAAAGAAATTGACGATTGGAACACCAAAGTGTCTGGAATTATATGTGGAGGACAACTTTGTCGCCGTGATCGCCGTAATAAGTCGCCGTAATCAGTCGCCGTAATCAGTCGCCGTAAATATTGTGTTGGGCTGATTGGATTCCGGCCTTAAAAGAGAAAGGTTCAGAAAAGTAAACCACAAACTCTAAACCATTTCCTTTTTTTCATTTCCCAAAAGCTTCTAACGCCCGCCGTACACTTGAGCTAAGTTAGCTCAGCTATAGCTCAGCTAACGTGGCGTGTTTCGTCACTTATCGAAGTGAGGATATTACGAACCGCTAAACGTCCAAGTCTAAACAGACACTTAGCTGAGCTAGCTTAGCTCAAGTGTACAGTGGGCGTAATGCTCTCTGGGCAGAAGAACTGAATTGAAATAAAGCAGATGATCTCACCGATGCGCAAGTTTTTTGGTTTCTGAAAGCTCTCTAGGTTTGGTTTCATATAACAAGATTTTCTTCTAGCGTTGGTTATCTGTATATTGTTTGTGGTTTTAGGTTATGTTTTAGTTTTCATTGTATTTTTTAAGTTTTTCATCGCAGTTTTTCATCAATTTCATCGTATCGGAAAATTTGTGTCGACAAAATGTGACTATAGTATGATTTAACATAATTCTTACATATATTAACATTAAATTGGAATACTCTTTCCTGGCTCCTAGAAATTTTTCCTTCAAAATTCGGTCTGTTGTTTCATATGGCGATTGGACGTTGGCAGTTTTAGCTCCTCTTTAAAAAGTTTTTTTTTGGAGATTATGCAGACCATGTTAATTGGGAGCGAGTAAAATAAAAAAAAAGAAAGAAAAACATCAACCAGAGAAAGAAAATACATAAAAAATCTACAGATATAAAATGTTTCATTGTCAGAGGAATATAAGAGATGTAGAAAAGGACATTTTATAGTGTTATCCTAAGGATTTAAAAAAAAAATGGTATTCTTTTTCTGTGAAAATGCCGCTATCATTTAGAATTTTATATGATTTTCTGCTTTACTAGCAGATTTAGACCTTTCTCAGATCACAAATGCCTTTTTAAGAAGGTGATATTTATTCAGAAGGAGCTTTTAAAGAAAAAGTATTAATTTATAAAATGTCATTTCGCTTTATGTAAATAAAATGTGTAAATTTCTGTATGGTCCATACATTTTTGATGTCATACATAGAGAGAAGATGGGCTATCATTCTTGGTAAAAAATCAAAGAATTTTTATAGACATTATATTCAAGTTTTCGAAATATCATTTGAGCCTCGTTCGCTTGAGGTTGTTAAAAATTTAGTGAACAGCCAACAAACAAATTTAGTGAGATTTGTTAGAAATTCTGGAATAAAAAGAAAAAATTTATTCGGCTAGTATTATTATCTTTTCATTTGAATGATTCATATTGCAGACGATTTAAGGTAGTATTCGGTTATTGCAGGAGTCTGAGGTAGTCCTTGGAGCATGAACTCTGTAAAGCATGAAGGGTGAAACCTTTAGTCATAGCTTCCTTTATTTGAGATAAACTTTTTTTTTTGGTATCCTGCCATTTTTATTGCAGACGTTTACTTCATATATCTTTGGCATTGAGTCCATATTTTCTATTTCACAAAAATTGCAGAGGTTCGTGGAAAATAAACGGAATTTAGGGCTGAAACGTACGATAAATGATAAAGTAGCATTCGTACGTTCATTCGATTGTTCATTCGTTTCGATTGGCAATTATCCTTTTTTGCCACGTTCGGATAACTCTAACAATATGTGAATCAGCATGAAAGCCTCTTTATTCAACCATATAGAGAACTCAAAAAACGAGAAATCACTTGAATCGTCCTTTTATCCTCCTTCTATGGTTCTATACGATTGCAAAAATATCTTCCGCATGATTGGATCGAAAACTTCTCATCCTTTGGCGATATTTTCGGATCAAAGGTATAGACGGCTATTCATTCATGGAAAAAAGATTTCGCGTCTGACATGAATACGAAATTGCCTCTAAAACACTAACCATAGGATGATAATACGAAACTGAACATTATTCCATGAAACCTTTCTCCATATTTTTATTCATCGTAGTGTATTATCCCAAAAAAAGAAAACTATCTGTATTTATTCTAGAAACAAAATCCAGAGTAGAACTCATTGCTCTAATGTTACCTATTGCACTATAAGATTTTTTTAAAGTCATAGTTTTTTATGCTTTTGCTAAAAATCCTCGTAAATATCAAAAACTGTGCTGTAATGTATGCAAAATAGCCTAAAAAGTGCTTTGCAATGTAAAACATGGAAATATGTTTAGTTTGCGTGCTAAATGTTAATGCATGTTGGATATGAAATCCTATTGTTGCTGTGCTTACTACACGTTTTTAGCAATGGGTGGGGAAAAAGCTCTTAATATGCTCATTGCTTAATGCTATGTGAATGGCATACTTATGTTTTCAGTATTTTTCCGTCTAGTCTATGCCGATGATGCGATTTTGGGCACATGAACATGTACTCAACTATGACATAATTTAATTAAAGTTTTAATGTTTAATCTTCTTTCACGGTTTACACCCAGAACAGGATTAAGTCATAAAATTTGCTTTATGAAATCAAAATAACGTAATTTAATGAATGCACATTCCTTGTATAAATAAATCATTTCGAATATTAAACAGGGTTTTTATTTTTCTTTTTCATGAAAGTGTACAACTGGATTTAATCAAATAATTCTCTTTTTAGTAAAAATATTGCTTTAAAAAAAGATCCGTCAAATATGAATGGAAATTCGTCAATTATGCTGAAGGAAGAGTTCATACACAATACTTCTTGGAAAAGTAAATCGTTTTATAATTGAATTTTAAGGATTTTTAGAAAAATCATTTAATCCTTTGAGGCACGCATTTGAAAGTTCGAATCCCATGAATATTTGTATACGGGGGTTTCTATGGTTGCTAATTACGAGACCGTAATCAGATTTTCGATATTCAAAATGGCGGATTCAAGCCATAAAAATGAAAATGCGTGATAATTTCGATGGCAACAGGTATTGCGAGGTTTCCCGGGTCGCTGAGTATGGATGTGAGGTCCAAATTCCAAAATTAATTTAATCAGCGACCCCAAATACCCCACAATACCCATTGTTACCGAAAGTATCGTGATTTTTAATTTTTACGTCCACCATCTTGGATCCTTCATCTTGTATCCGAAATCTTGTATTCGCCATCTTGAATTTTGAAAATCTGATAACAGATTCGTAGTCCGTAACTCCAAAAACCCCCAAATCTTGCTTTTGAGCAAAAAATTCAATTATAGATCGTGCAAAATGATTTTTTTTCTATATACAGTAATCCCTCCAACTGCGCGGTAGATACGTTCCCGAAAAAGAGCGCGCAAACCGAAATTGCGCACTGTGAACCTGACTTTGTATGAACTTTTGGGATTAGAAACATGTTTTTTTGAACGAAAATTATAAAAAAAACCGCGCAGCTGCGAAATTTCTACCGCGCAGTTCGAAATTTTGGCATTAAAATCTTAACCGCGCAGTTGCGAAACCGCGTAGTTGGAGGGATTACTGTATACGGAACTCGGAACTATGCCTAAAATTATTCTTTTTTTTTAAATTTTGATTATAAATTATTTATAACAACGTTTGATGAACAGCTTAAAGTTGTAAGTAGAAATTTAAACACCCTATCATTAATAATTTTGCTGTGATTCGTTTAGCGCGTTAGTGACGTTCGTCTGGCATTTCCATTCATTTTTGACCTCAAGAAATGAAAAAAAAAATCTTTTTAAATAATTATTTTTCGATTAAACGTAAAATGAGGTAAAAAGGGGCAATTTTTAATACCGGCACACAAGTGCTGATTAGAAAATCACGTTCCGGCAACATTTCCAAATGACCTAAAGCTCTGCATCCGGAAAAGTTAGTTTTTTTTTTGTTTGCAAGGCGTCACGTGCGCCATCACATATGTAATTATTATACAGTGTGTAGCACTTTGATTTTTCTTTTTGCTTTGCACGACTTTGTGAAAATTTTCGCAGTGCGAATACCTTTTATCCTGTATTCAAGCTGACTGGTGTCCATATTATATTACATCGACGTGTTAACGTCGACGACAGGAAAATTAATCATTGAGAGATTGGTGGAGTCTCACGTGGACATGTGGATTTCTATGAACAAAAAAAAGAGGGAAGGTTTGTTAGGATTTGCTATGGAATATACTCTAGTCTGTATGTGAGACTAACGAAATGAAATGAGAAACAAAAGTCTTTGTCCCTAATGAGGCTCAGGATTATGTAATAATTATCCAGACAAAGTGTATGACCGTTTGTGGCTCTTTTGGTTAGGATTACATCGTTGGCTACTTTCAATATTGGGGCTGAGAATTGAGGTTGGAGAGAAATGTTTGTTGAAATCATATTATGTTATTCTATCAAGGTGATTTTGTTATTCTATATTTGTATGTTGCCACATATGTATAGCAAAATATATAAATGATTTTGGGCCTGGCTCCACAAAATATTCCACATTATATTATATAAATAGCTATATATAAATATTTCTAATTTACACAAGTTGGCAGAGTTCAGGTGGACCGAGTGTTTAAATACATATCTATCTACCAAAAGTTTGTATAGAAACGTGATTATATCAATATTAGGGTGGATTTCTCCATTCATTGTGGTTAGCGTTCTGGATTAGGTAATTGTTAATTAGTACCATGGTCTGGATTTGTTAGACCATTTAGTCGATGTTTACATTTCATTGTTTATATGTAACTTATTTAGATTGTACTCTCGTATAAAATGTATAAATAAATGCGAACACAACAATTCGTAATTCGTAAGTGAACTACATTCGCTGGTTGTTTTGGAACTGAACGAAGGTATTTTCGATGTCGAGGCCAGGTGTTTTCCGCAAGTCATTTAACTTAACAAGGACGTGAGATTTCATGTGGGGTACAAATTGTTTCGGTTTATTTATTTTACCCTTACAGACACTTTCCCATCCATAAGTTTTCCTGTTAATTACGATTTATTCAATTGGACGCTCAAGAAAATTAAATTCCAACATTTTCCAAAATAATTGTAATTAGCTTTGTTTTAATTGGTGTATGATGTGAATTATTAATTTCAAGAGTAATTAAAAGAGTTGTAGGTATGCAATCAATTTTTAATAAGTTTTAACACTCATTTTTAATGAAAATCTCTCCATTCATTGTCTTTTCAGGTGTAATTCTAAACCAATAATAAAATTTCGGTGTTGGAAATTTTTTTTAACCACGCAATACGGCAAGTTTTTGAAAGAAAAACGGCGTTTTTGTTAGAGTTGAGAAATTTTTAAAACAGAATGCGGTCCAATAGTACATCCAACTACAGTAATCCCTCCAATTGCGCGGTAGATACGTTCCACAAAAAGAGCGCGCAAACCGAAACCGCGCACTGTGAACCCTACTTTGTATGAAATTTTGGAGTTAGGATAATGTTTTTTTAAACGAAAATTATAAAAAAACCGCGCGGCTGCGAAATTTTTACCGCGCAATTCGAAATTTTTGTATTGTATTAAAAACTTAACCGCGCAATTGCGAAACAGCGCAGTTAGAAACCGCGGAGTTAGAGGGATTACTGTATTTGATAATGGCGAATAGTCGATTTTGACAATTTTTTGTGATTGAATTTAACGACTAAATTAGTTGATTTCAATTACAAACATTGTCCAAATCGACTATTACTTTCCTTTGCTATTGAGGGAAAGTATTGTATTCATGACGGAGACCGACTCGAGAACGGAAACAGATAGAAACTTTCTGATCAGCATCTGTCTGTCTGTTTAAATCGCGAACGCGTTAAGCTACAACTTGAATTTTTTTGTTTTTTTGCTACCGACTTTAAAGTTTTACAAAAATTGTAGTTTTCTATCAACTTTTGGAAAAGTAACGTTAGTCAAACAATTTTTTTTTCAAAAAGTACAATTTTTTGAAAATTTTTCAAAACTGATGCACTTTTAGGAAAATTGAATATTACATAATTTAAAGCAAATAAAATTTTCCACAGTTTTTGCTTTAACGTGAACAGTTCTCAACAAATGTGAAAAAAATTAAATTTTTTGAAAATTTCTCGGAAACTGCGCTTTTTTCATAATCAAATTGAAAGAAAATAAAATTTCCTGCATTTTTTTTCTTTAACGGTATTTACGTATCCCTAACGGTTCTCGAGATATTTGAAAAAAAATTGAAACTCATTTCGTAAAGCAAGTTGAGTGGACTTGAATCACAGAGTGCGACAGTTGGGAATTGAACCACCGACCTTCGAAACACGGACCAAGTACTTTACCACTTGAACTACGCTGGAATATAAAATAGTTAGATTTATTATTTTTTCCCCTGCGTGTACACAGTACGAAGTGAAAATTAATTTAAGTTTACGCGCCTTTACATTCTATAAATAATTCCTTAAAATACCAGTAGATAAGAATACGCCGCATGCTAAATCTTTTGAGAAACATATTCGCTTTGTGGATTTCGTTGAAAAAATGCGTCCAGGTGGTGCTAATTTCAGATAGTTTTTTTAAGCGTTTGATAAATTATAACACCGAATTTAAAAATCCGGGGCAAAAGATGAGTTTCCGGTACGTTGCCGGGACAACATGGTCTAGATCCGGGTCTGTCCATGCCATTCCGGGACGTATGGTCACCCCGTTTATACAGAAAATTATATATTATTTCTCAATGATCAATTTCTCTTTATAAATTATATCAAAGCCGATGGAACATTTTTTTCCAATTTAAACCATAATAAATAATGGATATCAGATAAATTTTACCAATTTTATTAAAATCAATTAAAATTTTGCGCAAGTGGCATTATACTATATTTAATACGACGATTGAATAAATTGGATTTTTATGAAGCAACTCATGAAATAATTGAACGAAAAAAACTCTATTTTGGCTTTCATTTCAAAAGCACCTTTTATCCATTGGTGACCCACCTGCAACGACATATGCTTTAATAACTGTTCGGTTGCTTTAATATGCGCTACCTTCTGTTGACCGGATATGCTATTTTGTGACACTCACATAATTGTGTTGTGATATTTACGCTTGAAAATTCATAAAATTCTGAATGAATTGAATTAAAATTTTTCATCAATAACTTTTTCAGGGTGGCAAAGCGTCAGTAAAGGAAATGTAGCTAATATAATATGTTGAATAAAGTGATCTTTTTTGTGTGAGATTTTTCAACTGTAAAAATAGTACCTACGGGAGAAAATTTAGTTTTTTTTTAAATTCACTTAAAAATCAAAATACAGATGTTCCTCCATTTAAGACCATTCTGGGCGGGTGAATATTGCGTCATATTGCGTCATATTGCGTCGTATATTCATTCATTTATATTTATTTTTGGAATTTTTTATCTGAAATTATATTGACCTCTTGATTAAAAATGATTAAAAATTAATTTTTTTATAGGTATTAAAATCATTTCAAAAACCAAGATCGTGAAAAATTGAAAAATGCTTTAAATCAACATCGAGCAAATGAAGAAAATTGCTTTTTCCAAAAGAACTCCAGGTTATCTTTTTTTAAGAAAGTCATTGTACTGCATTTTCTACTGAATATGCGTTAACCCTAGCTTTTTTGGTGTTAAGTATCTGCCACCTGATGTATGTGGGATTTAAGCGACAGTTACGTGCCAATATTGCTAGTTGGGTAGAAATGGAAAATTCAAGTGCGGTTTCTTTTTCATTCCAATTAGCACAAAATTCCAAAAAATAATTACGGACTGTTAGACGTTTTAAAATAAAAACTAGTTAACAGAAAATAATAAATTTTAATTTTGCAGAAGAAAATCATGCGTTGCGTATGATCAGGCGATATTTTTATGCTAAATTTAATGCAACTTTAACTAAACCCAGAGAGCTATAAAATGTTTTCTAGGCACCTGTGAAAAAATGAGTTAAAAATGTTATGCGGCCTCAATTTCTCTTGGTACTAAGCAGGTTGATAGCTGATATTTCACCTCATGTGGTAAATCAAATGCTAAACGATAGCAATTGCTTCAATATGGGATGCCACATGGTCGTGTCTATTCTAATGGAAAATTGGTTTCGTTATGTTTTCCCATAGCATTTTCCCATATTCTGCCGCATAAATAGAATATATTAAGCTATATGTATATAACGATGTGCATATGTACATGTATCGTCCGCATTTTTTGATAAAAAAATGCGGAAAACGGGAGAAAAATTGATACACTATATATGATCAGAAAAAAAATCCACAAATCACATGGTGAAGGTCTTACTTATTGTTAGTATAGAAACGCAACGTCAAAACCTGTAATATTGCCCCCTGCATCACAATATTTCTTCAATTGAAAATATTTTCTTCACCTTCTTCTATTTCTCACCTTCTGTGAAACACATAATCTATAACATATACGTTTTTCCCTGTGAGAATATTTTTTAAATAACAAAAATATAATAAAATGGTAAAATGATGGGAAAAGTGCTTTTGTGGCTTTTATGCTTCGCAATCTTCGCCAGCCACCGAGAAAATGAATTTTCAGGCTCATTTTTCTACGAGAAATTCCATTGGGAGATGAATTTTTTTCATAGAATATTTTCTTTTCTGGAATGTTTGATTTTTCTTTTCTTCTTCAATATTCGTTTTTATTTAGTGAATGCGTGCCTCCTGGTATACGATACGGTGGTAAAGGACGTACTGAATATGCTAAAAAAATTCCACATGATTAAATCGGTCTATCGCTTTTTCAACACTCTTCTTATATTTAGCAAAAGATTTTCTTTATTTTTTTCAATTTCCCACAGAAAAATTTTTCCCATTCTCAGTTTGATATTAAATTCACACTGTGATATTTTATTGATATATCGGTGCTTTTTTATAGGCCGATTTTTTTAAGAAGGAATTTTTCTTCCGAACCGGATATAGGTGAATAATTTTGAAGTGGGCGTGCAATTTATAAACTAGTGGGTTGAAGAGAGCCCTAAAAGCTTTTCATTTCCAAATTGACGAATTGCTTTTGGATGAAATGCTATTTTCGGAATACACTTTCCCTGCGTTTGGCATCAATGCTATTCGTTTTATTGAATATATTAATTTTTTGTTTGGAAATTTAAAATAGAATAAATAGAGAACGCTGGGAATTCTTCTTTTGATCTTTTTAATTAATTTAAGATTTATTAGCAATTTTTCTGGTTGAAATTAATTAATTCTTCTCGTTAAAGTGAATCAGATCGGTTCCATAAAAAATGTAATTGGATTTTTATGTACTTGTACGAAATATGATCAACTTTTGGTGGAAATTCGTTGATCGTCAGTAACAAAAATGATGGATTTTTAAAAATCGCAATTTTTCTTAAGTCTATTGTATTTGTTGGAATCTGCCTGTTAGGATTTTTTGTACCTGTTGGCTATGAAATAAGTAAATAGATTTTTGTTATTTACTTTGAAACTACGCGTTTTTCAGTAGTCTTGGGTATGGTGAAACTTGGGGACAATTACAATTTGCTACAATTTTTTTTCATTAGAATTGCATAGAGATTAGCATTGTCTTACACTTTAGTGATTATCTAGAAAAATAACGTTTTTTTTTGTTGAAAATGGCATTTTCCAGCGTTTTGCCTTTTAACTTTATTCGTTATCTTTTACCATTATTGCGATATTTTCATTAACACGTTCGTGACATCGTGTACCACTGGTGGTACATGTACAGTTTTTTAAAACCGCGCGAGTAAATAACGCGGTAGTTTTTTTGTGGATGTAATATAAAAACACGCGCCTCCAGAAAACAAATCGCTAGTGTACCACCCGTGGTACACGATGTCCAAATGTAAAAAAAAGTTGAAAAAGCAAATGTCATGAACGTGTTAAAATGTAAAAAATTAGATTTTTGAAAATTGTATGCAAACTAATGGTTTTTCGTGAAAATATTTATATTAATCAAAGATATTGAAAATCTCTACATTTTTGCCTTTTACCGTAAAGTGATATCTTTAACCGTTATCAAGATATTTCAGATTTTTATATAAACTAAAATGTTATTCGTAAATTGTACAAGAACGTATATTTTGTATAAGAAATTCATGTGCTGTTCACATCAGACATTTTTACTTTCCTGTTTTATAGAAGAAAAATATTTTATTAATGACGGAGATCGACACGAGAATTGCAACAGATAGAAAATTTATGATCAGTACAACATCCGTTTCAGGCAAAATTATGAGGATGTCCGTGCATCTGTCTGTCGGTCTGTCCTTTGTACGTACCTTAAATAACTCGAGATCGCGTTGACCTGGTGAGTTGAAATTTTTCGTAAATCAATGTTATAAAAATTGTAGTTTTCTGTCAACTTTTCAATAAGTACCGATAAAGGGTGCCTCCCATACATTTTTTAAAAATAGTTTTTCGAAAATTTCTCGAAATCTATGCGCTTTTGGGAAAAAATGACGATAACAAAAATTTAGAGAATATAAAATTTTCTACATTTCTTGCTCTAAAGATTTTTACGTGTCTCTAACAGTTCTCAATATATTTGAAAAAATTAAGTTTTTAGAAAATCTATGGAAAATTATGCGCTTTCCGGAAAAACTCATATAACCAAATAAAAAAATTTCCTGCATCTTTTCCTTGAACTGTTGTCCTCGTTTAGACCTACAAGATGACGTCGATTATAACTCATCACAGTGACTTTTTATGTGACACATAGAAGAATCTGGACAGGAATAAAAAATTATATTAGAAATTTTCTCCAATGAAAGTCGACTCGCCCGAAAAAACTGTAATGTGGTCACATTTGCAGACTGTGTTCTTTTTATATGAAACATCGATGTACCGAATTTTTCATTGTAGTCGACTTTTCAGATATTTTGATTGAAATCGATAACATCAATCATCATCATGAGATGATTAACATCAGCCCTTCGCTAAGTGTTGACTCAATGTCATTGTTTTACGTTCTTTATGTATTTTGAAGGTCTTTTGTTTGCGGTATTTTACAACCAGCAGTAGATATTATATTTTCCCCTCTAAAAATGGAAAACTTCGTCGGTTGTTTGGTATATTTTTTTCGCACAAAGAAAGCTCATAAAAAGATCCTTGAGTGTCAGTGACGTGGTTGTAAAAATAAAAATTTCATGTTTTATGTTGTAACGATCATTGATTTGTGTCATTTGCAGAAGCATTTTTGAAGCTAATGAGAGGTTTTTCAAAGAAATGTCTGGCATTCCATTAAAATTTGATGTGGCAGGATTACCTTTGACTAGCAATTATTCTTTTTACTTTCCTCTGCTATCGAGTGCAAGTATTGTTTTCATGACAGAGACCGACTCGAGAACTGGGCTAGGTAGAAACTTCTGATCAGTAAAAAATCGGTTTCAGGCAAAATTATGAGGATGTCTGTGCATCTGTCTGTCTGTCAGTCTGTCCGTTGTACGTATCTTAAATAACCCGAAAACGTGTTGACTTAGCGACTTGAAATTTTTTGTAAATAAGTTTTATAAAAATCGTAGTATATTGAGAACCTCCCACACATTTTTTTTTTGAAAAAATACTGTTCTCTAAAAATTTCTCGAAGCCTATACGGTTTTTGGAAAAAATGAATATGACAAAATTTAGAGGATATGAAATTCTCCACATTTTTTACTTTAATAGATTTCACGTATCTTTAACGGCTCTAGAGATTTTTGAAAAAAATATTATTTTTTACATATTTTTCCGAAACTAAATATTGCAAAGTTTTGGGTTGATCACAACAACTGATATTCTTTTTCTTTGAGTTTACATTTCGGAAGAAAATTCGTATCCTTTTTCTAGTTGAACTAGATTTCTGTAAAATATTGTGTTTGTACTAAAAACCCTGTCATATGGTAGTTTTACTATCCTCGATAAATTGAACAATTCGATAGAGTGACTAGCTTTGGTTTTTTTGAGTTCACTATATTCACTACTAGCTTGCATACCCGTCGTTGCCGGGTTAAGTTTTTTCAAAAAAAATTTTTTTTTGATGGTCTACATATGTTGGAGCTAAACTTCAGGCCAATTGGTTCAGTAGTTTCCCCGCGAAAGAGTAACATAGAGGGAAAACTAAGTTTCGAGATGACTTTACCCCTTCCCCTTACTCTCCCACCTCTCGGGGAACTTTTTAATGGGTCTATGTTGGGGCTGGACCCCCTACGAACATCTATGCCAAATTTCAGGACAATCGGTTCAGTAGTTTCCCCGCGAAAGAGTAACATAGCGCAAAACTAAGTTTCGAGATCACTTTACCCCCTCCCCTTACTCCCCCCACCCCTCGCGCTACTTTTTCGTATGCCTATGTTGGAACCAGAATTACCACAGAACCTCATGCCAAATTTCAAGTCAATCGGTTCAGCCGTTTTTGCGTGAAGGAGGAACAGACAGACAGACAGACACCAACTCATTTTTATATATTAGTATGATGATATGGAGTGTATATACTGCAATTCAATCTTCATTTGTATTAAAAAAATTGTCTGCTCATAAACAAAGATATTTTTGAGGCCCAAATCATGAATTGATTGTAATTTCGTTTTATAAATTTAAATGTTTAAGGCCTATGTTACACACGGCAACTTTAAGCGGCGACTTTTCTTAAGTATAGGCGCGAGAAGTGAGGGAAGCGGTGGCTAATGTTACCAGTTCCGAAAGTAGAAACAAGGCGACAAAATACGCACACAAGCACAAAATCACAAAGAACGGGTTCGTTCTTCACACAACTTCACACCCACATGAAACACTCATTGTGTAATATACAGAAGTTTCTGGCAACTTATCTCCGCGTGTAGCACAAACGAGCAACTTTTTGTATCGTGTATCGGTTTAAAGTTGCCGTGTGTAACATAGGCCTAAAAGTGTTTTTTTTTCTCTAGAATCTAGAATTTTCCTATTTTTCTTCAAAAATTTATAATCGCTTTTTAATAATGATCGCATATCAGGAAAACCTAAAGATGTTCATGCAAAACTTGCGAGTAGTAAATAGTTCTAGGGAACAAATATTTAAAAACATTATTAAGAAAAAATCTACAAATAATTTTCAAAAATAAGAAATTCATAAAATCCAACAATGCCGCCTTCTTAACAAATCTGGGGATTTCTGTTTAATTAACATTTTAGGGCGTTATGAAAATACAGGAAAACACATTTTTCCGTACTATTAATATGTAAATAAAGGTTCAGTGACTGGCAATAGGAAGGAATCCATTATGTACTGAAAAACTTTCTCAAACTCATTAAAAAGCTTATTCCCACTTGTTAACTGGACTGCCATGCTGCTCTCTGTGTATATAAAATGAACTTAGGTACGGTTGAATTTGAAAACGCTTTAGGGAAATTTTGTCCCATTTTTATTTTAACGACATACATACCGCTGGTAAAATTAACCGTAGTCAAGTAAACTGAGAAACCCTAGAATTCGCCCCAAAGCTTAATATAAGGACGAAAAAAAAAATCCCGGATAGTGGATGATTTTCCCATAGAATGAACGAATGAACGGATAACTATAAGTTGAGATTTAAGGCTAACAACTTCCTTGCATACTAATGACATTCAACTATTCTTCAACTATTTATCCACAGGGTCGTTTTCGCTATGTCAGGATAGGTATTATTATTCCACCTCCTTATATAGAAGCAAATTTCCACAGCGAAAAGGTTGATCGTTGTTGATGCCGTATCGTTTTTTAGACAACAAAGGATATTCCAATAATGATGACCGCGTGTTCTGAATATCATTTTCATTTAATATTCCATTCATGAAATGTTTGGCCACCCATCTGGATAGTTAACGAAACTGATATGGAGATCCTGCATAAAATCATCTCTGAATTTTCGTGGAAAATCATCACCGCACAGATGAAAATCTCCACCTTAATTCGAGAAATCAACGCACGTGATAGTTAGAAGAGGTATTAAACTATATGAATATTATTAATTCCAGTAACATTTTCAACATAGTTCTGATCCAAATTCAGATCCATTAGTAATTTATAGTTCATCATGACTTCGCTTCATCCGCAAATTCCGTCCAAAGGGAAAAAATTCGGCACTTGATTTAGGCAGAAAATTTCTATCTCACATAAATCGTTAAATTGATTTACATTGATGAGCAATCATATAGTTGAGCTTTCCGTAAAATAGGTTTAATCGAACGGAGAATTACTTTTAATCGATCCGTTTGTGGGTTAGTGATGCGATGTCTACTGGATCTTTTAACTTCCGGAATTCTTAAGTATTCGTGAATATCTACTGAGGAGCGTGAGAAATTCATAGCATCCGGGATTATTCGCTTTTATTTACTGATTATTTTAGAAATCAAATTACATATTTTAGTCTCCAGAGGGTTTCTTCCGGTAGAAAAGTTGTTTCTGAGTTTTGAATCCTGTAATTTCGTTTTTATTGAGATATCGATGGTTTAATTTCGAATTATTGTGTTCAAAAAATTATCAAGCGGGAGAGAGATAGAGAGACCAAGAGAGAGAGAGAGAGAGAGACTAAGAGAGAGAGAGAGATAGACCAAGAGAGAGAGAAACCAAGAGAGAGAGAGAAACCAAGAGAGAGAGAGAGAGAGAGAGACCAAGAAAGGGAGAGAGACCAATAGAGGGAGAGAGATAGAGAGATACCTATAAAGCGAGATAGAGAGAGACCAATAGAGAGAGACCAATAGAGAGAGACCAATAGAGAGAGACCAATAGAGAGAGACCAATAGAGAGAGAGAGACCAATAGAGAGAGAGAGAGACCAATAGAGAGAGACCAATAGAGAGAGACCAATAGAGAGACAGAGAGACCAATAGAGAGAGAGAGAGACCAAGAGAGAGAGAGAGAGACCAAGAGAGGGAGAGAGAGAGACCAAGATAGGGAGAGAGACCAATAGAGGGAGAGAGATAACTATAAAGCGAGATAGAGAGAGACCAATAGAGAGAGAGAGACCATTGGAGAGAGAGAATAGAAAGAGACCCAATGAGAGAGATACATAGAGAAAGGGACACAGAGTGACAGAAGAGAGAGGCACATAAAGAAATAGAGAAAGACATAGACTGATGCAGACAGAGAGAGGAAGTCAGAGTGATAGTGAAAGAGACAGAGAGGATGCGTATAAGAACCAAATGAAGAGATATAGTGCTTAAAATTGGATTTCAGATAAATTTTCCATACATTAGATTCCAATTGGAAAAACTTTAAACTCTGACTAGATTTTTTACTGAAATATTAAATCGAATTTTCATATACGGTATTCTATGATTTATATTTTGATTTGATTTTAATGAAAAATTCATGCTTACTGGTCTGGTTCTATACTGGTTTCATACTACCGCGACCCCTCCCCGTCCTAAGAGTGTGACGTATTTTATAGACATTCCTCTTGCAAATATTACAAATTTAACTTCAAGTGAAAAAAATTATTCAAAGAGAAAATATTAATTTTAGCTGAATTTGATTTCTTGAAAAAAAAAAAAATCTTTTGGAAGACAAAACGGCTTTAATTGCTATTTGTATCTTTTATTGTATGCTTTCCATAATGATAACATAAACTTTTCTTAGAAAAAAATGATTTTTAATCTGAATTTTAAAAGTCAACCGGAAACCATTGAAATGAAATGAAATTGGTTAATAAAACGCAGCATCAATTTCTATATTTAAATAATGGGCCAACTTAGGTTACCGATTAAATTTCCGTTCGGCAGTTGAACAAGAGGTAATTCTGAAGAAACAATTTTTGAGACATCGGCCTTATCAGACTTTCCAGGACATTAAATAATTGAAAATAATTTTTTTCTTTGTCCCTGTTGCCTGGTCCTTAAGTGTTCATTGAAGATACTTTCTGAGGTTCTGGGTAAAATCGAAAAGATAGGAAATCCCATCCTATTCCGATATAACGAGACCATTTAGTAACAAATTTATATTCGAAATATCTTCCCAATGGACCATGACGTAGATAATTTCATTATATTCCTCACCCATCGTTTCATACCCTTTTTATTGATCCATTTCCGTTTGCTACAAAATCGAATTTATTTCAAAATTTATTGGTAAGTTTTAATGGCAGAGGTCATTCGATTTTATTACAAACCACATTTCTTAATGATAGACGCGTAATATTTACAATCAATTTTCCAGGAAAAGCGAAAAAAAAAATTTATTTTACGGCAAAGTGTTTTAGTACCTTCAATGGCACTTTAAATGTAAAGCTTCTATAATTTTGCAGAAAATATTATTTCAGGTATATCCCATCAAAAAATTTGGTCGTTGTGGTTTGGTTTTCAATATCAGCAAATTTAAGAATGTCTTGTTTAATAAAAATATACAAATTGACGATGATTGAAAGGCAATATATGTTGAAGACGTTTTTGATTTTGTTAAATTATGAAAAATATTAAACGCCAATCAATATTGATTAAACGGAAATCTGTTAAAGTCATCTTTTGTCGTAAATCTTCTCTAAGATTTTCAGTTAATTGAGTTGTCAAAGCCATTCAACCATTAGAGCCACTAACTTTCTTGGAAGTGGGTATTCGAAACCACGGAATTCTTGGAATACCGTCGCTCTAACCGCAATTACATCATTAAATTGGTCTTAAATCCCAACACCTGAGGATTCAACATCAGAAATTTTCTTTCAAGTACGTCGAATGTCTGAAATCTGGCGATATTTCAATAATAACTGAATGCGAAATATGTATACACTTTATTACTAATATGTGTAGAACTTACAATAAATGTACATTGAAATTGTTGAGTCTTATTGAGAAATTAATCGATAAAGGGAGAGTCATCAACACAGCTTTCAAAATGATGAAAAGGTACTGGAAAACGCTGCTGCGGCGGGGGGAAGATCATCGTAAACACTTTTCACAGTAATTGGATTTGCACTCGTCTAAATTGGAAGAATGGGTTTTGCGAACACTCGATCGAACAGCACTCATATGATGAACGTGTCCGTTTTGTAAATGTCCTCATGGTTTCTGGTTTGCCTGAAAAGGACATAAAAAAGGACAGTAATCGAAGTATAGTACTTTGCAAGGATAGGTTATCCCCAATCCTGTTGATCTCTAACCTAAATCAATATTTTCCCAATACTTTGAACTCGGCACATAGACTTGTGAATTCTGAATTCAATGCAATAAAATTTTAAGCTTTCCAATTACACGATGAGATGAATGTGCTCAATCCGTTCAGTTCCTTCGAAAGGATAACTTAGGTTATGTATAGCTGAGAATTGCTTCCTGTAAAATTGATTGATCCTTGAGATTTTCATTGAATTCCAGCTAGCTTTATTGAATCGTTCAATGTTTATTTACCCTTTTTTGGGTTGGGTAATACGAATCAAGTAAAATCATTTTCGAAAATATGAAATCCATTCTGATTTATTGAAATGTTGTAGAAAATATATATAATTTTTATCTATATTTTGTTAGTTACTTTTTTAAATTTTCTGTAGCAAATTATGTGTTATCGTAGCCTTATTGATCAAAAAATTAATTGAAAAAATTTGTTTTCGATTTTTTAAAGACATTTTCAGACGTAACTAAAACATAAAAAAAAATTAAAAAACCCCAGACTAACAAAAATTCTTAAAATAAATTAAACACTCCGAAATATCCTTTGGAAAGAATAAAATACGTATTATTGGAGTAAAATTAAAATTTGTGTTTTTTTTTCGCCGCACACCAATTTTAATTTTACTCCAATGATTATATTATTTTATTCTTCTTAAAAGGATTTTTTTTTCGGGGTGTTTCAGTTTTTAAAGGTTTTTTGTTAGTCGGTGGGGGGGTTTTATTTTCAATCTTGTTTTTTCACTCCTTTTAAAGATAACAGTTAAAAAAAACTTTAAAATATCCGATTGAATTTCAAGATTTTCTGCAACCAGTTTGTTTTTTTAATAGTGTGTCTTTAGATTTATAGTTCAAAATGGCTTAAACCAGCTCGAAATCGGTACAGTGAATCCAAAGATATAAGGATAGGATGTTTAAAATGGTGGGGGAGGGAGGTGAATTTTTATGCATTAAAAAATTCCTTTCATTATTTTCAACCAAAGGACGAAAACGGAATCGATATTGATTCAGTGGATTAAAAGATGCAAGGAAAGGGGGGGTTTAAAGTAACGGAGAGCGGTGAATCTTGGTGCTCTGAAACATTCTTTTCATTATTTCCAACCGACTAACGAAAACAGGATCATCGCATTAAAAGATACAAAGAGAGGGGGTTTAAAGTTATGGCCTTCTTCCCATAATTGTAGAAGGTAAAATAAACAAAATTACCCCTCAGTGCAACAAGAATAAAAAACCCAGTTCTAGCATTTTGGGGAAGTACGGTCTGGTAATACCAGCTAGTCTCGGCGGGAGAGAGTGTTCGATTCGAGGGAGTCGAGGCAGTTCTTTTTAGATGGGCGTCGAGACTAGTTCGGCTTTAGTTTACGGATAGTAGTGATCCTAGTTTTTCCTTTAGAACCAATTTTAGTCTCCTTTATAATATCCAGCTGAATGCGAAACGCAGGACCGAAATCGATTGAATGGATCAAAAATTATGACTGAAGGACAAACAAACACACAAACTCTCACCCCAAACGCATATACCCTCTCCGTTCCGTCGGACGTGATAAACCATAGCATTTTACACAACAGTTTCTAAATATCGAAAAATCAGTGGTTAACCCTGATTTGTAAAAAAGATTAATCATACTAATACTAATATATAAAAATGAGTTGGTGTCTGTCTGTCTGTCTGTTCCTCTTTCACGCAAAAACGGCTGAACCGATTGACTTGAAATTTGGCATGAGTGTCTGTGGTAGTTCTGGTTCCCACATAGGCATAGGAACAGTAGCGCGAGGGGTGGGGGGAGTAAGGGGAAGGGGTAAAGTGATTTAGAAACTTAGTTTTCCCTCTATGTTACTCTTTCGCGGGGAAACTACTGAACCAATTGGCCTGAAATTTGGCACAGATGTTCGTCGTGGGTCCAGCCCCAACATAGACCCATTAAAAAGTAGCCCGAGAGGTGGGGGAGTAAGGGGAGGGGGTAAAGAAAATCCGAATCTTTTAAAGAAAAGCACGGACAACTTATTCTATCTAATTTATTACCAATTGAATTTTGTTTTCTTAGATTTTGTTCTACTCACGCTTTTAGTCGGGCGTAGCCGGGTCCAAATTCTAGTTTTTTTAGTATGTGTAAAAACCAAAAGGCTTTCATTGTGAATTTTTGCCGGAAAAACCTTTAAGTGCGGCAACTTTTAATACCCGTCCAGCTGCGTACGTTACTGACTGTTAATATCTGGTGCGAAATTCACAAATCGCTAATTGTCATTAAATAAGATAGAAAAATTGCCTTACGACCACCCTCCCAAAGTGTTAGGAATGTGATTTTTTTATTCTTCCTTCATTAATCCTTGAAAGAAATCTCGATTTTTTCGAATAAAATTCCTTTAGGTTGTCTGTATGATTGAAAATTAAAAAGCCTTTTTATGTTTCGGAACCAAAAAGTCATGCTTTCCTTGATTTAAATTGATAAAAGGTTAAAACGTACAGCAATTACGCATTTAAATAATTATCCACATTGACCTAGAAACCCGACGAAGCATTCAAATGAAGGAAAATTTGTCATTTTTAGCTATGAGAAAGTAAAAAAAAAATCACTCGAATATATAAACGAATGGACCTACCCTAAAATTTCGTCATTCGAATGAAATCCTGTAGATATTTATACGTAGAAGATTACGAAGGAGTTCCATGTGTTCAACCCCAATGTGATGGAAGCTATAAATATAAAGACTACCCCCGTTAGATGAGTATAGTAGATTCACTGTGAGACGGAAGGTGTTCAACTGTCACAGATATAAAATTATTCCTATATATTGTAATATATTTATTCTTGGTGTGACTCCTTCTTGTTCCAGTGGCCGTTGCTTTAATATTTCTCATGTTCGGTGTCAAAGTGTTCGTTTTCGTCCTGAGATTCCTTTAAAAAAAACCACATATCGAACAGCAGACATTTTCCATCTATACGAGAAAGTTTTTCTTTTTTTTTTGTGGTGTTTCATAATAAATCGCTTATGAACGCTGCTCATCAATCATCTCCAAAAGACTTGTAAAGATCAAGAGATTGGGTTTCATGAATTATTCAACATAAGAAATGTTTTCGAACCACATCCGTAACTGTGTGCTTCTTCATATTAAATATATATATATATAAAAAATCCGCGTCACGGCGGTAGTAGACATTGTCGTTGTGTTGTCGTTTGTATTGTTAGATTGTTGTGTCTCAAAAAAAAAAATCTGTATGCGAATGTTTTGTACAGGAATCGTAAATAATACGAAATTGAAAGTTGCGGGCACGCTGATGGATTTCCCGCCGATCCTGTGAAAAGTTTCAATTCATTTTCCCGACATATCTAGCAGTAACTCATGCGTTTCGAGTGATAAGTGTGCATATAAACGACTGTACGAAATACGTGCATTATGTAGGTCATATCCTTGGGAAAAATTGGAATATCAATTTAATTTCAAAATCAACAATGTTCCACGAAAACCATAGGAAAAATTAAAAAAAAAACCTTGTTGTTTTCAGAAGAATGGGGGATATTTTTTACGCATATACTTTTTTTAAATGAGAAAATTAAAAATTAAATACAATTCCAACGTAAAACACGTCTTGAAGAACTGAAAATAAATCCCTCTTAAAAATGTTGTGGTTTGATTTATTATACTTTGTATCGTCGGTTTCGAGACAATCGTTTAAGTCAGTAATATTGGTTTCGAGAAAATCGATTTTGAATATTTTAATTTTGCAATAAACGTATGGTAATTTTGGACTTAGTTCCAAAATAAAAAAGAATTACGTAACAGGATGACGTCGAACAGGATGACGTCGAACAGGATGACATTGAAGTTTTCAACAAAAAAAAAGGGAAAAGGCAGCGAAGTTATGATAACGCAACGTAGTTATGATAACTCAAAATCTCAAAAAAGTTACTTATTTTATTTTGCCTGTACACCAACGATACTATGATACATCATAGAGGAGTATAATCGTCGGACACAAAAATGAATATTCCAGGATGTTTGAGATGACAAAACATTTTGATTTCCGCATGTACGTTCGTTTGTCTGTCCTTCTGTCCGTAAACAATATATTTTCGAAAGCATTGAGGGACTTGAAATTTTGTATAGTTGCGTTTGAACGGGGAGAATTGGATCATTACTTCACCCCTCCCCCATACAATCGAAACAATTTTTCACGATTTTCTCGAGAACGGTGAGCCGTATTCAAGAATTTTTTAAGGTAAAATGTGTTTAGAACATGATTTTACATAACTTATCTATACATTAAAATTCAGTTGGACCAATCCCTTCCCCGTTCTCCCATACGAATAGATTTTTCTCATAAAAGTTTTGTATGCCCTCATATGAATATTTGACGATTGGCCCCTGACAATTGGAGCTTTTTTATGTTTCTAATTTATTTTTACCGGATGAAAACACTTAAAAAATCACAAAATGTTTATCAACAACTGCAAAAGATCCAAACATTGCGATTTTTTCATTGCCTGTGATTAAAATGACATTCGCAAGCATATTTTGTTAATATGTTGGCATGCCATGAAAGAAATCTCAATTTATGTCTGACCGAGACGCGATTTAATGGCAATCGGTATAACGGTTTTAAGGGATTAAAGTTAGATTCGCCATAAAAGAACAACTATTAAAGTTTTTTTTAAAAAAGAAGGAGTCATTAGAAAGGAAGAGGTGGTTTTTCTCATGCGGCATGTTTTTTATGGTGTCGAATTTGTCCTTCGAATAGAAAATTACACAACAAATGGTGATTAACCACAAAAAATTAGGAAAATGTTCACCGAAAAATCTTTAATGACTGGAAATTTTGAAGTCTAAAAAAAAGTCGTTCTCAGATTTGCGCTGGGAAAGGTTTTCGGGGCTACAAATTTCGAAACGTGCCGCGGGTTTGCTTGATATCGTTTCGTAATACAGTGTGGGGAAAACACAATTTTTGTTCTGACATTCTTATAATATTTTTACTATTTTCAAAGTAATGGTGAATTTAATATTTTGTTGATTTCATAAATGTTTCGCGTTGTCATAAAATATGACAAGTTTTTCTGAGTGCACGTGAAATTCTTTTTATTGACTTAATTCATCTTTATAAGTTATTCATTGTAACATTTATTTCTACCGTGTTGAACTGATATACATCATAATATTCTATGGGTCCCACGTTCGTAAGAAAACAAGAATCCACTAAAGAAAAATCATCGTAATAAGTCAGTCATGTACTTAAGATGTTCAGGATATAAATAACTAACTAGAACTCATCCTGTAATGTAATACACCATTGTTTTTCTCATATATTTTTCCTTGGATTTTTCCTTCATTTTTCTTCTAAATTTTTTTCTTCCATTTTTTGGCTGTAATTTACCGTGTTATCTTGTAATTATTTAGCTTGTCACCTGTTCCACTGGCATAGGTTTTAATTTTTTCCTGCTGTATATCTAGATTAAGGACTATACGAGTATAGCCGACTTGTGCTTCTTAAATTTTAATTCATTTCTCAAAAAAAAGGACTTGTCAAGGATCATCGCGTTTCATTTTCGTGCAATTTCCTTCAGTATTTTTCTCATAAATATTTTTTTCTCATTAGAAACGAAGCAGAAAATTACTCGTGTCTAGACATAAAGTGACGTAAAGTTCTCGTTTTGGCAATGAATTAATTATCTCATTAAAGTGAACTTCTATATATGACTTTAATGTATGCTCTTCAACTATCCGGGAAAGGTGTCCTCGTTTGAGAAATGGAATAGCAGTTAACCGTGAAATAGTGCTGCCTTATGGAGCTGTACAGGCAAGCATAGATAGTTTATAGAACGTGAATTTAATGTAACTAAGGAACTTCTTCTATAAATACTCGTGAACTGAAGTAGGAAATTGCACTAGCAAGGATCCTCGTTGTTTCGTTAGTTAAAGAGGATTATGTATGACTTGTCTAACCTTGAAGAAAGCATAAGCAATCTTCTACCGAACCAAGCTTGCTCCTTACAGATGATACTGTGTAGATATATTATGTTTTAAGGATCTAATATGACTTACAATATGATGTAATTCTATTGGATGGGAGTGGATATTGTGCTGTTTTGCCTGTTTCACGCTGTCATGCCATTGCAAATAATATATATAGAACCTCCACGAGCTTATAGTAAAGCTTAGCAGTGCCATCGTGTCAGTTGAAAGCAGCCGCAATTCGGTTTTTCTCATCAAGTTTTCCTCGTTGGTGGAAAGGTTATCAAAATGAAACATTGAGTTACTTCAGAGAAAGGATATTTATTGTTATTCCATTGGATTCGCAAATTTCATATGGAGTCCCACGTGCTCTAGGTAAATACATGGATTTTCTTGAAATTCAAACTTTACTGAATCATGTCAAAATTTGATTATTATTCATATCCTCTGTCATCTGGGTTGTTCTTTCGTTTTTATTATGTTGGTTAAGTAATTCGAATCTAAAGAGTATCGTAAATGAAAAAAAAGATGTTTTAAATTTTTGACGAGAATAATTTACTTGGATTTTTTGATCTATTATCTGTTTGTTCGCTTAAAATTCGAGAACCACTGAACCGATTTGGATGAAACTTTCAGGTATCAACGAGTATGTTTTAGACCATGGGTAGCCCAAGATTTGCCCTTCTTTCTTGCCAGTTTCCTCGATTGATGTAAAATTACTTTTTGTTTTTCTTTCTGTTTGCCCATAACTTGAGAACCATTGAACCGATTCGGATGAAACTATGAGGGGAGCTTACTGGCATCACGAACCGTGTCATAGCATGACCTAAAGTCCCCCTCCATCCCTGCGAACTCATAATCCATGAAACAATTAGCAACCACTAACAAAATGGGTTGTAGCTACTGAATGAAATTTTCAGAGATTATTTTTTGGGACGTATTCCAATAAAAAATAGAAAAAAAAAATTTCGAAAAAGTAAACCTGTCCTAAAAATATTTGAACTGATTCCCAAAAATGTTTGGAATCGTTCAACTATGGGGTGGTGTAATTCCCAGAAAATTTTGTTATATTTAACAGTAGAAGGTTTTCTATTGGTGATTGGAAACTTTCCCTAACTTTTTATAGAAAACAGCACAAAAACTCACACTGTTCCATATAAAGGGTCTTTCAACAAGAACATAGCAATTTTGTATTTTAATAAAAACGCACCATAAAACTTTTTTTATGATCTGGCAATGCTAAAACGTCAGTCAAGATTTACATTTTTATCATGGTGAAGTTCACGAACGAGCAACGTTTGGAAATTATTAAAACTTACTACCGAAATTATGAGTCGGTGGTCGCAATCGTGTAATCTCGAGAAATGGTCCGGTCGAATGGCCACCTCGCTCATGCGATTTAACGCCGTTGGATTTATTTTTATGGGGTTATGTTAAGTCGTTGGTTTATGCCAACAAGCCAACAACGTTAGAGGAGCTCAGGAACAATATCGAACGCGAAATTGCCAACGTTCCGGCCGATATGTGTGGAAGAGTGGTGGAAAATTGGCTCCAAAGAATCAATCAGCAAACGTGCTCGCGGTGGCCATATGAACGACATCGAATTTCATACTTAAATATAACATGTCCACTACACCTGGAATAAATTTCAGCCCGATATCTCAATTATTCTGTGTTTTATTTAAATACAAAATTGTTATGTCCTTATTGAAAGACCCAATTCCATCCGGGTGGGTGAGTTCCCGAAAAAATTCGGTAATGGTTCAAATTTTTTCTATCCCTGACCAGTAACTTTTTAAGCTCAAAACAATCACGTTGCCTTGCTCAAAAAAAAAATTCCCACAATCGGAAACCTGTGAATTTTAGTAAAACTTTAGAATTTCAAAAAATAGATTTAACGCCATTTATAATTTATGGATAGTTATTTAATTCAGACCGCCAAACTTTGATAATTCGAGGGAAAGCAGTAACACTAATTTTATATCATGAAAAAGGAACCCGTAACGAGATTTTGGGGTTTGTTTGCTTACCATGGTGCAGGCTTTTTGAATATTCATAGCAATACCTGTAATTACTCGTTCAGTTTGAGAATTTTTTTTATGTGTTTTTCTCTTCATGTGGGCTTTTTTCTTCTTCGTGTGGGCTTTTTTTCTTGATCTGGGCTCTTTTCTTCTTTATGTGGGTTTTTTCTTCGACTTAAACAAAGGGGGGATCGATTCAAATAGCGTAAATTTTCCACGGTCAATTTTAACCTTTATGTACGAAATTAGTAAAATTACATATCTCGAAAATTCTAAAAGCATTAGGACATAAAAAGAAATGTTTCATAATTAACTGGAATATATTTATTTTCAACGCCTATTAGATCGATCTCAATCGGCTCTTTAATCCAGATACATAAAATATTTTTACTTTTTTCATTGTTAATATGGTTTACTATTTTCGGTTTTTTTTCTATTCTAGGCCAACGAAAATTGTATTAAAGAAATAAAAAGGCGAAGCAAAATAAAAGGAAAAAAATGCTTTTTCGATTATTTCTGCACAATAAAAGATGGAAAAGCGACACATTGAAGCCAGCAGTAAGGCTTTTAATGTTCTCTCCAGGAGCAATTACATAAATTTCTGCTGAGACATTTATGGGGCCCGAAAAACTTGCGACATGGAAAAGTGTAAAACAAGTGGCGCATAAATCCTTTTGCTCTTCAAACAAAACAAGAAAAACAAAAAAAAAACAACAATAACAAATGATTTTTTTTCCAGAAGCAAAATAAAAACAAACTCCCATTTCCTTGCACAAAATACTGACTGAAAAGGAATGGTTTTTTCCGTTTTTTATATCTGCGTCGCCTATCACCTTCGAAAATTCTCTTGGTTTAAGAAATCTCTTGAGGAACTGGGATTACATACAGGAAAACAAACCAGCTCAGCAAGGATTCCTTTAAGCAATGGTTTTATTGTCTTGCCAAAAGACTTATGCTTTGGATATGATATACTTACTCGTACGCAGAAAATGGTCGAATCGGGATTTTCACGTCTCTGGAAAGCAAAATGGAATAAATACAGAAAAATTCAAAAATTTATTTCTTTGGCCTTCATCTTAACAAATATTAAATCATTTTAGATTATTATGGACCATCATGAAAACGCTATCATGTATCATTAGTTAACATATAGTAACGAGAAATCTATATTTTATCTAAAACTTATCTACAAATCGGTTTATCATATTTAGGAAAAATTATAGCCTTTAATGCGATATTCTAGTGGAAAACCAATAAAGAAAATATGAAATACACATTATTTGCAGGTGTATAGCAAAAGTCATTTAGATTCGAATAGATGTTCGATATAAGAGCTTTTAAATGCACAAAAATAACTTTTACTATAATCTGACACGGAATTGGCTTTCGAAAAACATGATTTAATTGCCATAATTGAATTCTATATAATTTCAGCCTGAGGTATTGTTAAATAGCCCTAAATAGTTTTACGCTTGTAAAACATGCTGTTAAGCTAAATTACCACATTATGAAATAAATAAATAACTAACAAGGCATAGTTATAAATGAGTAAATTAATTTTAATGTTCCTATTGGGCATAATTCTTAGGTATAAGGGTTTTGAATGTTCTTTTTATGTGTGTAGCTCATATCGAAATAGTGTAGATATTTAATTTTGTTGGACGTTGCATACAAATTGAGCATAATATTTCACGGGTTCTTTATAGTAAAGGTTCTTATTAATCGAAAAGTAATGTGTGTCTCGCGGTCTATGAATTTTTCGATACAATGCAGCTTTTCCAAAAAAGAGAAAAAAAGTTATTCAATTTGTATGAGACAGGGGGAAGGAGTGGTAGATAAATCATATTGTAATTGTATTTTACCTTTATAAATGTTTAAATACGACTCAGTTTTTTAATACGTAACAAAGATTGCGCCGCAAGCAAAATTTTCATTGAAAAAATGTTTCTGGTAGAAATCATTGTGCCGCAGGCGAAAAATGTTAAATCCCAGGTCAAATATACCCTTAGATTAGTGCTGCTATTCCTCTCTTTTTTCCCGGGAGTTGTCTTCTGTTTAAGGGCGTCTGGAGGTATTTTTGTTATCTGTAAATGGGTTGTAAAATTCTGTCCCAGAAACCCCGGACACCTTCAAAAATTCGTCCGGGCACCTTAAGTAGAGGACAATGTATGGGAAAAGGGGGGGGGGGGGGAGTCCAATCCTACCTTAGAGAAGTGTTTCTCCATGTTTTTTTCCCTTTGTGGGGTTTGAATTTAACGCAGCGAACTTCGATAGTATCGTTTAAGGAGCTCAATCGCCTCTAAAAAAAGACGCTAGCCCTTATGCTAGAACCCAGCCTCAATGTCTAGTCTATTGACTTGCTAGAGTAACTTTACTAATCATGTATGACAATTTTAATAATGTTCCAAATCGCCGGTTTGAATTTGTGTACTCATCTAAAATTTACATCCGGCTGGTGGCGATTTAAGGCTTTCCTCCATTACCATGACTTCTGTAACTGCAAAAAAATGCAGAAAACTAGAGCAAGATAGACTTATGTAGATCTAAAAAGGAATGACTGAATACAAGTTAAACGCTATCCCTTCCAGTTTTACCATTTTATAGCAATCATATCAAACCTTATGCTATGAATATAATGTTCAAATTGGCATGGTAACAAAGCTTTTGACTATGCATGCGAAGGAGAAAAATGACATCACGCTATAATAACAGTTTGAATGTATCCGTGCTTACTATTCACTTACAGGGACAATGTGTGATTGTAGTAGAAATCGCCATAAAATCGCCATAAAATCGCCATAAAATCGCCATAAAAAACAGGGGAAATTATTCTTGCAGTTGCCGACAAATTTTTGCAGTTGATTCTTATCTCCCTTTCTCGTCAACGTATTTTCACATAAATGTGTCTCTATTTTTTTGCAGTTGCCGAAGTCATGGTAATGGAGGGCGGCCTTTAAGCGCCTCCTATGGCACCTTTTGCTCCCTCCTCCCCTTATCATCATGATGGTTTAGGGTTAAAAAAATAGTAACAGATTTAGGGAAAGAGGAGGTGCTGTCTCCCGCAGTTTGAAGGCGGTATAATCTCACATAAAAATGCGGAAAACCGCGTCTCGGGAGGATTGTAGTGGGGAGAAAAGCAGAAATTGGCGTAATTGATTTTCTGGATTGCTTGACAAAACCTAAAAACGACATACAAATATTTTTGTTTTTGTTGGGACATCTCTTTTACAAAGTGATTTGAGTATTAAAAGCTAATATACAGCAAATCTTGATACCTGTATAGACATGTGGAAGGAATTCTATTTTTTTAAACATCTACTGGTTCTCAAAATGAAAAAAAAAGAAATTAAATAACGAATATATGTATAATTTGCCTCATAAAAATAGCAAACAGGGGGAAAATGTCGATTTCAAGGATATATCAGACGACGAAGTTTTCTTTGTAGAGGGATTCGCATTTTCTATGAAAATCTTTGACCATAAAAATGTGTACATAAGATTCCGTAATAAATGTTTTAGCTAGAAGGCAAAAACATCTCATGCGAAGTTAATAATGTTCAACAACTTATCTTATGCTGATGGCAAGATGTTTAGTGCAGCTGTGGAAAATCAAAGTGTAAAACTCACGTGTAGTTAACTTTCCGCACTATTCGTAATAAGCAAGCAGAAAACAAGAAAAAAAAGGAAAAGTAAACATTTATATTAGAGCAACGGTAAAATGGGATTTATCTTCTTTAGCTGTTCCTCCCTGAAAGCTACACTCTGGCAATAAATATAACAACGTTGTTCCAAAAGTAGTAATTTGAAGTTAGGCTCATTGCTGATGTCATTTTGCTTCTTGATTTTCCGTGAAAAACACGTCAAAATGGCACACATTTAGTTCTTTTACAGGCGTTTGAGCCGGGCCGTTTATCTGCGTCCTGATCCTTGTCAAGTAGAGACTATTATTATTTTTTATGATATCATTTATGTTATAAAATGTATATAAGTACAACATATCCAGAATACCTGGGAAAAACAAATGCCTGAGTGTAAAGCGTGTTCTCTGTGTGAAAATACTTTGCTAATTTTTTTTCTCTATTCACTTGATACTCCATAAGTCAATAAAACTTCAGAAAACAATGTTTTTTTTAATAGTATTTTTGAAACAGTGATGATACGACAATTATTCACTTCACAAAAACTTTAAGTAAGCGTTGACTACTGAAAGCACTGAGCTGAGAGAATTTATGGGCATAGGCTTTAAAGATCCAAAATACCACGTCGAAAAGTGAAAAACGAATGTTGACAGGCAAACAGAAGCTGTTTTGGAAAGGGTTAAAACAGACTTTAGAACATTTCATGTGGTATAATTTATTCTAGTCTGAATTACGGAATTTCATTTTGATGTAAAACGTTTGTTTTTCAAATTTAAGTCATTTTTATTGAGAAATCTACAATACTTGGTTAGGAGCTGTTTATAAAATATGTCACACTTTTCTGGGGCGGGGGGAGGCTTCATTACCGTGTCGGTGGTACTATTTATAATCGGAAAAAGTATTACGAAAGGGGAGGGGCCGAGAAGCTTCAAATTAGCGTGACGTGTTTTATGGATATTGTGAACATATCATTATTGCTTCATTTTTTTATTGCCAAAGAAAATCGGACGAACATTTTAAAGAAAATATCTGATGTGAACAACCGATTTGTGAACAACCAACCGATTTTAAAGAAAATATCTGATGTGAAAAGCACATAACTTTCTTATACAAAATCTACACTCTTGCGCAATTTACGAGTACTCTATATCGCGAGTACTCTATATTAATTTTGTAAAATATCAAATATCTCGATAACGGTAAATTATATTGATATATGATGAAGGCAAAAATGTAGAGAATTTTTATAAATTTATTAAACTATTTTTATAGGAAAGCGTTAGTTTGCAAGCAATTCGCAAAAAAAACTATTTCTTGCATTTTAATGAAAATATTACAATAACGGTAAAAGATAACGGATAATGGTAACCGACAAAATTGGCGAGAATGCTATTATTATTAATTTATCTTGTCATATAAATAGAAAAAAGTGTTATTTTTTAAGCTAATCACTAAAAACTGATTTTTTCAAACAACTCAAATAAGGGTATATCTGGATAACTGCTTGAGATACGCAATTTTAGTGAAAGATAAAAATGTGAAAAATTTTATTGTCTCCAACTCTGGTTACACCTAAGACTACTATAAAATCCGTAGTTTTGGAGTAAATTGCGAAACACGAAATTACGATTTTTAAAAAGCCATCATTTTGGTTTCCTCTAGTTTTTTCCACCAAAAGTTAATAGGATCGTCCTATTCTACCACCAAACATGCCTGTAAAATTTCATGACTCTAGATCTACTAGTGTTTGAGAAATCTTGTAGACTAACAGACTAACAGACTAACAGACTAACAGACTAACAGACTAACAGACTAACAGACTAACAGACTAACAGACTAACAGACTAACAGACTAACAGACTAACAGACTAACAGACTAACAGACTAACAGACTAACAGACTAACAGACTAACAGACTAACAGACTAACAGACTAACAGACTAACAGACTAACAGACTAACAGACTAACAGACTAACAGACTAACAGACTAACAGACTAACAGACTAACAGACTAACAGACTAACAGACTAACAGAC
This sequence comes from Chrysopilus asiliformis, assembly GCA_964034945.1. Classification (NCBI taxonomy): domain Eukaryota; kingdom Metazoa; phylum Arthropoda; class Insecta; order Diptera; family Rhagionidae; genus Chrysopilus; species Chrysopilus asiliformis. The sequence goes on from OZ035961.1 coordinate 99,931,079, forward strand.
TAACAGACTAACAGACTAACAGACTAACAGACTAACAGACTAACAGACTAACAGACTAACAGACTAACAGACTAACAGACTAACAGACTAACAGACTAACAGACTAACAGACTAACAGACTAACAGACTAACAGACTAACAGACTAACAGACTAACAGACTAACAGACTAACAGACTAACAGACTAACAGACTAACAGACTAACAGACTAACAGACTAACAGACTAACAGACTAACAGACTAACAGACTAACAGACTAACAGACTAACAGACTAACAGACTAACAGACTAACAGACTAACAGACTTTTTTGCAATATGACTCCAATCAACTCGGGAAATGTTTTTTAGGCAAAATTAAGAGGTCGCAATTTTTCATGAGTTCAATACTTTATTATAACTTCGTATAAGATAGTAAAAATCTAGGAAAACTCACTAAACATTTTTAAACTGCTTTGAAAATATTTAGTGAAAAGTCCAAGTTGATCTCATGTATTTTTCATGATTTAGAATTAATTTTAAAAGTTGTTATATTATTTCGATACTTTCCAATACGTAAAGTACGATTATCTGACGAAAACTAAACCAACTAGAAAACTTGTGCCCAAAAACATTTTAACACTTTAGACCATTTCCCATTTCGCAATTCGAAAGTGAATTGGGGAAAACTATATTCCGTATATTTAAATTGCTGCCTTGTTATTTTTATTTCAAACTTTACTTTTGACACGACCAATTGTGATTTTCCAAGGATATAAATTCTTGTGCAATGTACAAACATTTCAATTGTCGATCCGTACAGAATTCATCTCCGATGGTGAATTTGTGGTTTCGTTGTGGAAGAATCAAATCCTTATCGTCAGATAAGTAAAATAAAACAAAGAGACATTCCGATTGCATGACCTCAAATCGTATACGGATAAGCAGGCAAAAGGCTAAAGATTTTGTTTTTTTTTTCGCATTTTTTCGGAGATTCACTTCTTCAAAGGATTTGGATCCTTGAATTATCTTCGACCGAAGCGTTTCAGATAGAGTTTTATTTTTCAGGTTTTTTTTTTTAAATTGAGGCAAGTCCTTGGTAACTCACTCAGTATAGAAGGATATTTTTTGGAACAACTGCTATGTATTCAAGATTCACAAACTAATCTTTGCGAAAAATCGAAAAAGTGGGTCGTGGTGCTGGTGGATAAAATTGCCTCTTGGATTTTATGTGGTACTATTTAGATGCTATGTCTACTGGCTATTTTCGGTAGTTTCGGTCCTTGTCATGGCAACTTTCTTGAATGTTGACTCCACAGTACCTACTTTTTTCCGTTATTTGAATTCTTCTATTTTTTCGCTTAGTTTTATTTTATTTTTATTTTGGCTGTATACAGGACGAGATACGATTCTGTTTGTTGAAAGGATTCAAGTTTTCCGATTTCAATATAGAAAAGATATATTCGTAGATCTAGAGACCTACAGAAATCCTCAAATATTGTTGCAATACCATTTCGACGTTATCCTTGTTCGGTTAAAGTGTTTTCTTGTTAAGAAAAAGGTTTACGAGATTGTATGGAGTCTTGAGTTGAACAAAAGGATTGAAATCGCCATGTGATATGTTGAGTGGGTGGATTAATAGACAACTTTCCTTGGGTTGTTTTGTGGATTGAGGAAGAGCCCAAAAATATGGTGATGCTGTTCAAGTAGCCCCAAAGTGATATTGTGTGCAAAAATGTCTTTGAGGTAGTTTTTACGGAATTCCGAATTACCCATTGGGGCTAATGATAAGTACATGGAGGGACTTTTGAGATTAAGTAATGGCTTTCGTTGAGGAAAGCATATTTTGTTTTTTTTTTTTCTTTTTCGGTGATGTGAATATTTGATAGACAGGAACCATTACTTGAGGGGATTTTGACGAAGAGTACTGCAAGAATTATGGCCGCATTGACCTCTCGGGGATAATCTTGGATAAGATGATGCTCTTAATGTTCGAAGAATGTGACATAAAAGTTAGTGTTGCTTTTAAGATGTTGACTAATTTATTACTTGAATAGGAGAAAAAATAACAAAAACGGAATCGCAATTTACACGTGGCTTGCATATACAGTAATATTGCTGTTTCTTCAAATTATTTAGCTTCTACTTTTGGTCATTGAAGGTTAAACTGGCATATTTCTATGTTGTCGGTTATTAATTTTTGGTATAATTCTGCAATTTAGAGATGAGCTTTACACTAATTTGCCCGGTAATTTGCCTTCCTCTCTCTCCCGTTAACTTGTCTTCCTCTCCCGTGAAACAATAAATCACCACGCGGTCCCAAAATCACCGAGCGTCGGTGATATTTTTGGTATTGAAAAATATTTTGAGATTTTGGTACCGATAAAAGACTATTCGGTTACAATCTAAAAACTTTTACACTTAGATTGTAAATTTACTTTACTTCATGCGTAAAATTACTAAATCAAATGAAGTAAATTTATGTCTAAACATAACAAAAGCTATAATTGCCAATCTGGCAATGGTGATATTCGTATCAAAATTCGAACAGTTGTACCAAAATTCCACTTTGAAGTCAAATTTTCCTATAAGATTTTTAAAAATTTGGTCCAATCTGGGAGCTTATATGGGAGCTTTATGTAGAATCATATCCTAAATAACTTTTGTTCTTGCACTTTTTTGATAAGATACACCGTTTTTGAGATATTCGCAAAAATCGTTTTCGTCCATTTTTGCCCACGAACGAACTTAGCTTCACATTTTACGAAAAACGGATCTGTGCAAAATTTCAAGTCTCTAGCTCAATCCGTGCGCCCGCGATCCGCGCCACAGACAGACGGACGGACGGACGGACATGCTAAATTCAACTTTTTTTTATCATTCTAAACACACTGGTGTAATTCATTTTTTTGTGTGATGACGGGATCTTGGCGTTACAAACGGTAAGGCAAATCTAATATACCTTTTGGTTTCACCATACAGGTATAAAAATGTGTAAAAAATCGCAATTTTGTTGAAAATTGAACCTCCCAAATAACATTTTAATCAGCCGTGTCGTCTTTATTCACATATTTCGTCACCATGCAAATCGCAATCACACCCATAGTGGGGAACACTTTTCAGTGATTTGCCACGCCGCAATTATAATACAGGAACGTAATTCTGACGCTGCCATTTCAAAAAAATAGCGCTGCCATCTCTCTATCTAATACTGAAAAACTTAGGTTGCAGATATAGCTGGAAAGGAGGTCAGAAGGGTGGAAATGGTGATTTTTTTTGTATTAAAGAGTCCTCTAGCGAACGGAGGAAACCCCAAAAAATCCTTTGACTGGTTTACGAAATAACTGATGAGGGGGTCAGAGGGAGGGGAAAGCCCTGATTTTGCAGCACTGTTAAAATATCCGCACCATAGCAAGCAATCAAACGAAATTTGGTCCAAAATATCCCCTGTTGCTCTTCTTATTTTTTGGAAATCGCAAAAAATCCCATAAAAATTTTGTTGCATTGCACGACCTAGTTTTAAAAACTGTAACGAATTATCGAATTTTTATTAAAAAATTAATCTTGCTAATCTGTATTGCCATTACCAAAATTATATAACATCATTTACCAGTACTGGAAGTACGTAATTTTTGGCTAAAGTAATTTCAATATTGAATTATCAAATAAATCAACAAGTTCATTTGCTTCACTTGTGCGGAAAATTGAATTTAAAATATCTGAGCGCAAACTTTGAGAATTCCAATTAAATTTCCAATGTGTAGCTGATATTGTTTGATGACCAAAGACAAAGTGCAATAAATGAATGAATTTCCATATCAAAAGGTCACATGTCTAAGGTTCCGCATGCCAAGATTGGAACTTTATTTCAATTATGGTAACAAATTGATACGCCAACAATTTTCTTAAATCCATATAGCAAACCGGAAAATTTTGTTAGCTTCCTCATCTGGTAAATGCATTTCGGGGAACATTGTACGAGTATAGTCAAGCCCTAAATCTGCAGAAATAATTGAATTCTAATTGTACAAAGTTAGAATATCAAACGTTCTTCAGTGAATTTACAAAGTTCTAATTATACCAACGATGTCAGAATAATGTTCTGATGGTGGAATCTACAATAACCAAGTTTGGTGTATAACTAAATGAGATCAATTTCTTCCCCAAAAGTTAGATGGTTAAGAGCCACCCCTTTTAGATCTATTTAATGGAAATGATTGTTGTGATATCGTTGAGAGAGAACTTACCAAAGCATTCAATTTTCATTGCGGTAATTGCAACATCATTGTTTACCATAACGAATAATGTAACCTTTGCCAGGTATAACATTTGCAACATTATCGTTATGTGAAATATGTACGTCGTAAAACTATAGAAAAAGCTACACGGTAAAAGGATTTGGAAGTTTGATTTAACATTTTTTTGTTTTTATATTTACAAAATCAAATTGAGTTTATATGGGAAAGTCAAGGTTTTTATAGGTATCTACTGGTATAATACCAATTTCTTTGTTATACAGAAACATTTAATAAATCTTTACAAGTGTTGATTGTAATATCGCAATTGCGCTGCAATTAATATATCTCAAAAATTTTGTCTGCGGCGCATTTTTCTCTGGCCTGGTGGGTGGAGTGGTTGACTTTAATGAATCGAGTTCAAATCCCAACCGGAGAGTTGTGTGGTTTTTCATTTTTTTTTTACATTGATTTCTTTGAAAAAGTTTTTCTCACACATTTTTACTTTCCTCTTCTATAAAAAGAAAGTATTGCATTCGTTACGGAGACCGACTCGAGAACGGGGGCAGATAGAAACTTTCTCATTAGTACGAATTTCTTTTTTGACAAAACTTTGAGGGTGTCTGTGCAACTGTCTGTCTGTCTGTCTGTCTCGAGAACAAGTTGAGTTAGCGACTTGAAATTTTTTATAAATGAGTATTACGAAAATCGTAGTTTTCTATTAAGTTTTGGGAAAGTAATGCGAGCTTTAACGGGTTCTTTCCACACAATTTTTTTTTTTTGAAAAATGCAGCTTTTTGAGAGTTTTTAGACACTTATGTTTATTTTTCCCTTAAAACGCATATGTTTAACGTATTTTTTTTTGAAAATCTCTCGAAAATTTGCGCTTTTATGAGAAAATGCCTATAACAAAACTGAAAGTACATAAAATTTTTCACATTTTTTCCTTGAACGGTTTTTATTTGTTTCTAGGGGTTCTCAACATATTTCAAAAAAATAAAGTTTTTAAAAATTTCTAAGATATTTTAAACGGTGTACTTTGATACTCGTAAGGCAGTGGAAAAGGCAATATTTGGTAATTCTTGGTTACAATCATAATTCCTTTTTCCAATGACTTCAGTAACATCCATCCCGAGACTAACAATATCGTCTTCTGAGAGTATTTCGCCAGCGCAAAGACCAAAACTGCCTTTAGTTAAAAACGTTTATGCGATGATATATTTTTTTTTTCTTTTTATTGTGTACTGCTAATGTTTTCATGTTTTTGTGGTGAAAGCATGAAAAAGCGTCTTTTGAAGCTTTTCCGAAATTAATCCCATGGGAAACTTAACTCTTTTTCACCCTTTGCGATTTCCTTGCGAAGGAAACTTTTACTCCGGTAGCATTCAGAAGTGGGATACTCTGATCTTTATAAGAACTTATAATGGAAAGGGAAAAATACGATGAAAATTCAATTTTTAGCTAGTGTCTGTGTTGTCTGAGGGTGTTGTTTCATGGGAAATTATCGTAAGCGAATTCATTAAAATGCATATGGCCTGTAAGTTTCAACTAAACGGATGAACAGCTTTTAACTTTGGTTAAGCGAAAAAGCGGTTAGAATAGGAAACCATTATTTACTAAAACTACAATTTATTCCCTGTAATTCAAGGCAAGTGGGTGCTTTTTATGTCAGTGCATGTGTTTGTGAGCGGTTACATCCTTTAATCTCTTTCAACCCTCTTCCGCAGCAATTTTAAACGTTAAACCATTTAACTTTTAATTAAGAAGGTCGCGCATGCAGAAGATTTTAATTATCTTCAGGAGGTATACTTTTGGCATTTTGGGTTTCGATAAATATTTACATTAGAAAATAAATAGCAGCCACATAGGCCAAAATGAAGTGAATGAAAGTGGAGGCTGAAAATGACACCGCGATGTGATGTGGTGTCGATTAAATAAGATATAGCGGCGAAAATGTTTTAGTTATTTGCCAGAAATTAGATTTCAGGAATTTCGAGAGGAAGCTTCCATCGTAGATTTTAATGAGAAAGTGATAAATTGTAATTTTTCTTGAAAATCGTAAAATGGCATAGGGTAAGGGTGTATGTAAATACTTTTATAAATTTTTTCAGAAACTACAGATTTTGGATCTCCTGTCAGTGGCGTAGCGGAAATATGTACGTCCTGTCAGTGGCTCGATCCCCTAGGCAGCGGGACTTTTTTTGCGGGCGGAAAATTTCGGTCCTTCATGCGAAATATCTGCTGGGAACAGCACATGATATCCTCTGCAATATTTAAAGTTCCGGAAAAAATACGTAGAAGATTTTGTCAAATATTGAACGAGATTAAATTTAGCGATATGCGTTTTCTCTAAAACACATAGTCTTTGAAAAAAATTCAAAAAACTGTATTTTTTCAAAAAGAAAAAAAGAAAAAAAAATCCAGTCCCTAGCTAAATGCGCGCATGAGTTTTTTAGGATAAATTAAACGGACAGACAGACAGATGCACGGGCATCCTCATAATTTTCCCTGAAACGGATAACGTATTGCTCAGAACGTTTTTATCTGCCCCCGTTCTCGAGTCAGTCGCCGTCATGAATACAATACTTTTCCTCGATAACTACGCAGAGGAAAGTAAAAAGTCAAATGTGTTGGAGTTCCCGTTGTGGTCTGATTGGGTTTGGGACGAGCGGTCTTATTGAAATTAATATCTCTCAAAAATTTCGTCTGCGGCGCATTTTTATCTTTCGGTATTAACATAATTTCAATTGCAATTCTTTATAAAGCACGACAACGCCCGAAAAATGAAGCACTTTTTCTTTTTTGCAGAGGGACTATGTAACTCTAGATTTAAATCATTACGCCGCAATATGTTTCAAAATATTTCGCTTGCGGCGCATATTTAATACAATATATTTTTCCGGACCAGATATCTTGAGTTTTTTCGAAGTTAGGCTTTCTAAAGGAGCATAAAATTTTTCTGTATCTATTTGTTTTTCTTGCACAGAGCTTTAATATGTAATTGTTAACTAAGCATTTTCATATCTCTGTGTTATAAAGATTCTGATTTTTTGCTAGTCGAAGGGCAAGGAAGCTGAACTTTGGATCCTCAACGTTAAATCGCTCATGATCGACTAAGTCGAGTTCTACTATTATTAACATGGCTTAGACATATTTTAAGAAAAACTTTGATAAAAATTTTGTCTTTATATGTTGTTTCTCTTGATTTCGATTTCTGCCCCAAAGGGCACGAAGCCTTGCTACGCCACTGTGATAATAAGTTTTTCTATAGAATATTTGAACCATTTCCTACTATAGTCGGGGTCACTCCCTACTATAGTCGTTACCTTCTGAAATCTAATTGAGTGAAAATTTCTTTCATTCTTTTACTCAATATTGTTATTGTACACAACTTCCTGAATATCCTGACACTTTGAAATTAAAAAGTTTTTCTTTCACAATTTTATGATATTATATTCAACCTTCCAGTTTCCGAAATTTTCATCGGTCTCGCACTCATTTTTGAACATGAACTTTTCTTCTCCCTGCAGCCGATAATGAAAAAAATTATTTCGATCGAACCGATAATTTTCATTACGTCAACAAGGATACGGAAAATGTTCCGGTCGTGTCGATGATGCCAACGGATACATAAATAATTTCAGGGAACAGGAAATTGAACCCGCAAGTCTTGCGGACGTTAGTAGTGAGCTTCAAATGAACTTTGTTGGTCCTTAAACAGAACAAAAGAAAACAAACGACTTGACTGTTTTTCCTGCTGTTGCGGTGTAAAAAAAATATTCGACCTGAAAAAAAAATCGAGTTGAATGGAAATTTTCCTCCTTTTGTCGAGAAATTATGCGTTTTTTATGATTTACTTATTAGGGGGTAAAATCGCTTCATACGCCCTTTTTGAGTTTGTTATGGTTGGCGTTTTCGTATATTTACACTTTTTCGAATTTTGGATTCCCCAGTCATCTGTGGGTGAGACCAGAATGGGAGATTTTTGCAACAAAGTGAAAATTATTACCGCAATAAAATCGGAAAATTGTTTTGGATACGATGGAAATGGTGACGTCGACGTCGCATGTGTGCTAGTAAATTCTTAACGAAATTTTAGAAAAAAGAACATTTTTCCATGCGACAGTATATGGCGACAAACGACAATGGTGGTTGAAGACGTACGACGAATGCTATTTACTCGACTTTACGTAATATTTCTCGAAATGGGGCTCGAATATATGAGCAAAATATAAATAAATATAAGGAAAGTTGGAATTTTCAATGCCTTAAAAGCATTTTATTACTCTCGAGCCGAAAAAAATGGTTTATGATTCTTCAGCTTAAATTTAACATAATGCTAAGTCGTATATTTCAAATGTGTCGAAATACTGTACTTGTAAGGTTATAAAATATGATAAACGTATTACATTTTTTTCCCTTCAATTACGACTAATGGTTATGTCTTTTATAAAAAAAAAATTTGATATTTTATAGGCTCCATAACTGGTAACCGAATCTACAAAAATTGTGTAATATTAAAATATTTTTATATTTGAACATATTTTAGCTAAATTTTAAGCCTAAATGTTTTTTAAATACAGCGCGAAAAGAAATAATTTTCAATGCAGTCATCATAATTATGATTACTGCAAAGATATTTTTTTGCGATAAATATAGTGTTGTTGCTATATACAAAATTTTGTTTGCTCCAAACAAAATTTGTTTACCACCAATATATTGGGTTGGGGAATAAGTTCGTAGCGTTTTACCTTTAAGACTTTTTTTTAAACAAAAATCAATAATTATAACAATAAATTAATCAATTATGTATTCGCCGTTGCTGTTTACGACCTCCTCCCACCTCTCGACCAATTTGTCGATGCCGTTGCGCCAAAAATCGCCGGGTCTGGTATCGAAGAAGTGGTTGAGCCAGTTTTTAAGGTCCTCTTCATTGTCGATGGTAACGCCCCTCATATAGTTCGACAGGGAGCGGAAAAGATGGTAATCCGTCGGTGCAAGGTCCGGAGAATACGGTGGATGCTGAAGGACCTCCCATTCGAGCTGTTGGAGTGCGGCTTTGACGACTTGTGCAACATGGGGCCTGGCGTTGTCATGAAGGAGTATGGTTTGGCCTTGTCGATGGGGTCTTTTCAGTCGAATAGCCTCTTTCACGCGGTGTAGCTGGGCTATGTAGAGCTCTTTGTTGACCGTGGCATTCCTTTCCTTCAAAAGTGCTCTGAGACGGTCTTCGTGCTACCGTCCTCCTTCAAAAGTGCTTTGAGACGGTCTTCGTCGAATTCAGAAGGTCTTCCGCTGCGGGGCGTGTCGTCGACGTCAAAATCGCCATATTTGAACTTTGCAAACCATTTCCGTGCTGTAGACTCGCCTATGATACCTTCTCCGTATACGTTGCAAATGTCCCGGGTTGCTTCAGCAGCTTTTTGGCCTCGTTGAAAAGCGAAGAAGAGCAGGTGTCGAAAATGCTGATCCTGGATATTCCATTTCCAAGCCAGAAAAATAATAAAAAATTAAATTACTCAAAAAAATGATTAGCACAGTTTTGTAGACCAGAAAAATCTCTATCGAATGAATATTATACACTTTGTCTAACAGCAAAAAATCGTTGTAAAACAAAAGAAAATATAAAAACGCTACGAACATATTCCCCAAACCAATAATTATGTTTACTCTCTTAAATTGCCCTAAATAATATTATGTTGGTCGTGAACAAAATTAGTTTGGTTCAAACAAAATTTCGTTTGTAGCAAAAATTTAACTAGGATGCATTCATCAGAGATGTCTGCGAATTAAGCTGAGCGAGTTTTAAGGGGAAGATAAAAAAAATTGCTGCAAAAAAGTCTTCATTTTGTGGTTGAAACATAATTGGCAAAACTGATGTTCGTCAAAGTTTCTTTGAGTAAGACTTTACCTTATCGAAAGCCGAATTTCGTATTCAAGTAAATATTTTTGAGTAGCGCGCGACGATTTATGAAACACATTAAAGTTGCTCGTGTTGAAAATTTACATTTGTATGGGGCAGGGGGGAAGGAGAGGTCCGATTAAATTTTAATGTATTGAAGAGTTAAGTATAGTTCTATTCTAAATACTATTGTCTTAGAAACTTTTTGATACCATACACCCTTTTTGGAGAAAATTGCGAAAACCTGTTTTATTTTTATTGGGGTGGAGGGAAGGGGCATTTCGCATAATATTTTTTTGAACCATTTACAAAAATAGCGTAATCTTTGTGCCATATATATGGTACTAGTAGCTATTACCGCTTTTGTGTGATGAAGCTTCAAAGATTTTAGATGCGTCGAATGAAAAAAAAATTTTTTTTTTCGTGACATGTATGTAGTATTTATAAGTCATCAAGTTTTATTTCCCATCAATTTTGATAAAATCGCAAAAAAAAAAAATTTTCCTGACCAGTACCCGGGGGGTTACCGCAATTCTGGTTTCTGACATTTTCTCTACTCAAATTATGGTGTCCGTGGAAAAACGGATGTATGACATTATTATGAAATTACTGAACAAGCAGAATGCGCATTTTTATCAAAGAAAAATTTTTCTAGGAAAATTCCCTTAAAGCCATAAATTTGTGGGCAAAAATATTCCGGAATTTTCTGGACCTGTAAACCAGTGGTAACAGGATCTCATGAAACTGACGCTAATTTGATTTTTTCATTGAGTCCTGTGGGTCCATCCTCCAAGTTTTTTTCTCATTTAATCTTACTTTTAGCTTTTAGATAACTTCTTTATTCTTACATATTCTTACATGGTTTGGCTTTCCCATAAGACGTATGGTTGGTTTTGCAGCCCCATTTTTCTTCCAAGAAAATTTCATTCGCAAAATTTTCTGGGACTTTTTCACTTTTTCAACTTTTTGGGAAAACAAACTGAATTTTTGGCTTCCACATCAACACGACATTAATCAAACGGTCAAAGGCGTTTTGGGCATTGGCATAAATAGGGTAAAGTCGGGTGATATGGCACTTTAGGTGATATGGCACCCTTTCAAATTCTCCCATTGGCAACACTAGAATCAAAATCATTCTCCAAGGACTTAGTTCAGTTTCTCCAATAAGGCCGAAGTGTGAAGACCGCGAAACAAAAGCTCTTTTCATTTTGTTTTTGTGTGACAGAACAGGAAAAAAAAGTTGAAATTTTAGACGAACTACTTTTTGTTGTTTTTTGAGTGGCTGAATTTTGGTAAGTACAGTTGGAGCAAGTTTACCGTTCACAAACCAAAACAAGCAGAATCTGATGTGTTTTCGTTTGTGTGTATGAAACAGACTTGATTGAGCGCGAGTTTTCAGTAAAATATGAAAATCATTGGCGATGTGTGAAAGGAGAAATGGCACCTTTTTTCTGAGGTGATATGGAACGGGTGCCAAACCCGAGAAAACAAAAGGCTCCAATCCTTACTTCCTCAGAAAACGTAACTAATCAAAAAAAATCAATTACGAAAGAACGAGCGGTGGTAGATGAAACCACATCTGAAGAAGAAAATATTGCATTACAAGACGACTCCGATATGTAGCGATCGCTGTCTTCGGGCTTACATCCTAAATATAAAAAAAAGGTTGACAATCCCTGAAAATCTGGATGAGCCATTGCAAAACCTAGGGATTGTAGAACAAGCGGCACAAGACGGGAATATATTCATTTTTAATATAGAAAAACAATGCGACTTTGGTCAGTAATACGCTTGGAAACAGCAAGAATTTATACGATTGGCCCTTCAATTTGAATAAACAAAAAAACTAAAAATCCTTGCCGTTACTAACATCTGCGGACCAAAGTTCGAGAGTAAAAAAAGTTCAGTTGGGATCGTGATGGGAAAAGAGCTGGTGATCCGATCAATTTTTACGTTTTTTTTTCTTTGATTTTTCTAGCCAAGTAGTGAGAGGCTAATTTTAGATTAAATTTCTTAGAATCTAGTTAAGATTTTTTTTATATATAAAACGAATTAACAAAAACCTGCGAAGAAATTGACCAAAAATGAGACGAGTGCGATAGTGAACGCATCTTAAACATAAACGTGATTTCACTGTGAATCATAATACACGTGGAAAGAGCATCTAAACAACAGCGTCGGCGCCTCCGTTTTTATTTGGCAATAGCAGCAACACGTAACAACCCTTTTTCGAGGACACGTCAACATCTCAACATCTTGCAACAAACACAAAGAAAAAGAAACGTTTCACAACATAGTGCAACATGCATCGCAGTAAGTAGGAGATTCTGCTAGCATAAAACGAGCATACTTGCGTGACAAGGAAGTATCAAGCAAAACGCTTCAGACAAATCACATCACACAAAATACAAATCACACGACCCATCATACAACAGAAATCATAACACAGCATACAGCGGATTCACACGAAAGCACACTCAAACGCCATTCATTCGAGGAACATTGAGTCTGCAACATCTCGCAGCCAATGCAAACAGCAACATTCAGCTTCATCAAGCATACGGCAGACATTTGTATCTCATACGCACCAGGAATTCTCAACTCACATTCTGCGAGCATCAACGCAAACGATTTGGACAACCAACACAACTACAATCAACAAACTAACAGAGTAAATTAACATATGTACTTTTCTTTTTATTTATTATTGCTTTTCTTTTATTTGAATTAATATTGTCATCATTCATTTATATAATTAGTTAGAATAGTGGCCACTGAATAGTAGCATATTTAAAATAAGTTTAGAAGCGTCTTCACTAAAGGCAAAGAAATTTAATTATTGAATAAAATCAAATTATTGATGAATTATAAACCCAATCCCTTGTGTTTGCAATGTTTTTTTTTAGTGCAGTTCCTTGCCTCCTTGAGAGTATGCATTTAGATTCAATTTCAGTTAGCTACATAGTGATGAAGTTCGCCTAAGCGCGCGGTAAAGGGGGAGGATGTCCCGAAACAAGGAGATGAGAAACTGAATGTAAGTGAACCTGCTTTCAAGCAGAGGTAAATAGGTGATGGATCAATAGGAGGTAAAGGAAACATCGGTAATTTTTGGTGTATTTTAGGGAAAACTTGGCCAATGGCGGGTCAGATTTTCAATCGGCTTATTCTCACTAGGAGTCTAAGAAGGGGTGGGCATAATCGCCGTACGTCGCGCTCTCTATCGTTTAGTAATAATTTTTATGGTATTTTGGTCCGTCCGTACTGCTAGAAGTTCCGGTTTTAACGATTTTTTTCCGTAGCAATTAGACCAGGGGGGTTCTTTCTCCCAGGTTTGCTACCCCTCATAGCATATCCACCTTGTGTATGGCGGTGCTGAGATGAGTACCTCACGACCCCAGCTGCTGAGCTAGTGCGGATAGAAAAGGATATGCTCTCGTCTCACATAAGCACCACCCACACACTCGAATAGTAGGCAGCGGGCGCAGCTGCCGCCGCCTGTGACCTGTTCGAGGTGTATTACACACCTGGCGCCCAACGGAGCACCTGCTTCCACTTTTATTTGGATTTATTTTCACAAATCTCTTTGTCCTTCTGTTTGAAATAAATCCTCCACAAACTGAACATTGTCTGATAGTCTGGTTCCGATTGTAACACTTTTTTAATGCGCAATCTGTTAAGGACTTAACATTCAAATGTTTTGTTTCACCGGTAGAGAGCATAAGTTACGTTAGGGAAATTCCATAACATGTACTGACGCACGATTCTACAGTCACTGGCTGAGACGATGCCGTACATGTTTAAGAAAAACCATGTTGTTCACTTGAATGGAGCAAATCAGCTTATTATAAAGATGTCTTGTCCGAGGAGTCTTTGAGCTTACGTCATAACGTAACTCGGATCCTTTATAAGACGCTGCTTCGAAATTACGTAAAATATTGTCATTATATGCGTACTTTCCCATTCTGCGACGGTATTACTCAATTTGCATGGCGTTCAGATTGTCGAGAAGTGATGACATGCCACTTAGGGTGTACCTTAGGGGTATCTCACCGTTTGATAGTCGTTCTTAGTGCAAATGCGTAATGAATATCTAATCAAATAATGACATTATATATATTTTAAGTAAAAAGCAAAAGTTTCCTGATTTACACTATTGATCCAATCATTTTACATCACAAAAATATGACCCTTGTTAAGGACATCCTCCTCTTTTGTTCATGAATTAGATTGTTTATAAATTAGCAGCAGGTATTTAATCATAGAAATACCAATTTTCTTTCTATACTAAAGAAAGTCAAATAAATTAAATAATAGTACTTGAGAAAAATTTATACATATACTCGTATTTATAGAGCTTTTTTTGGAATTTTATTTATATAGCTTTTTTTTTAATTGAGTACACAGGGAGAAAAGCACTCTTTTATTAGTTTGGTTTTGGTTTTCACATTTACCTATATTTTTTTTGATAATTATATTACTTATACTATTACTTAGATCACATTTTTGTCTTGGATTTCGAGAACAACTTTTCGAAATTTTTCTACAGTTTTCTAACGTGGAATTTTAAAAAATTAGTAACCTATTGAATTTTCATATTTTTTTTGACGTACGTTTAAATTTAAATATTTGAATAAGGAGTATGGCTGACCAACAAACCCCAGCTCCAAATCTCGGTGCTGTCCCAAAAAGAGTAACTCGACAGCAGACGAGAAATAACCCAAATTTGTTATTTCCTGAAAGGACCCCCTTCATGCAAAATAACAGGCAAATGGGTCACCCACCAATTGAAATACAGTCTGACCGCTTAACACGAAATCCAGCGTTAGATCGCGTTCGACAAAGCCTACAATTCGATAATCTGAACCTGTCGTTCCCCAATTTAAACTCAAGACCACCTTCCCCTACACTCCGGCGTCCGTCTTCGTTAGTCCCTCCACTGGGAATGAATCCTTCAACATCTCAAGGATTTGGTGGATCAATGGCTGCTAACGATGGTGCAAGTGGACCGAATTCTGGTTTATCGTGGGACCCCTCATACGACGCATACACCAAAGCGTTCAATTCCGTTTCACACCCAACTCTAGGTCCAAGTCAGGTTCCACAGCTAGCTCCACACCCAACATTAAATGAATATTACGAGCGGCTATTTCAGGAGCAGGCCCGGACAATTCGGCACTTACAAAAAGCCTTATCTGAAAGGGATTCAAATGCACAAAACGATGCTACACGCCACCGCCCTTCGCAAGTGCCTCCCATACCTTATCCCCCTCCACCTCGACCAAGAAACGAATCACCACCCAGACGTAGGACCGCATCACCAAATCAAGAAAGAGATCATTCGCCAATACGATTCAGAAATGAATGGCTAAATCGAATGAGGAACGATTCTCCACCTCGGAGGCGACATGAATCGCCATCACGAAGGAGAGATGAATCGCCAAATAGGATGCAGGGACGATATTGTCGGTCTAAAAGTCCTATGGCATCTTGGAAAATTAAATTTGACGGTTCTCCGTCAGGTATGTCGGCCAACGATCTAATATTCCGACTGGAAGCTCTATGCCAATCAGAACGGGTATCCCGTGAGGACTTGGCACGAAAGTTTCACAGGTTTCTCGCAGGACGCGCTGATTCCTGGTATTGGCATTTCCTTCGAACCAACCCTAGACCAGATTGGAATGTCATTAAAAATGAACTCATCGGTCAGTTCAGACGCCAAGAAACCGATCACGAGTTACTTCTTACCATTACAACTAGGAAGCAACTTCCTCGGGAAAGTTTTGATGACTTTCTTTATTCAGTCCTCTCAATCAACGACCAATTGAGATCCCCCTTACCTGATATAGAACTAATTGAAATTATGCGGAAAAATCTTCTACCTCGCCTTTCAATGATGGTCTTTTCGGCTAGGTTTTACACGGTGAAGGAGTTTCGAGATCTGTGTCGACGAGCCGAGACTCAACTACAGACACTGCGATCTTCTGCTCCTTATAACGATCACAATAAATTTGTCCATGAAGTAGATTTCAAGGCGAACGAGGAACACCCAGATTTCCATTTAGAAGCTTTTAATCGCTCCTCCCAGTACGTCCCTCGTAACCGACTGCCACGAGATAAATGGGTCTGTTGGAATTGCGATAAGCTAGGGCATGGATATCGCGAATGTCCGGAATCTGGACATGATCCTTTTTGCTATGGTTGCGGTACCAAAAATGTCACTAAAATTAATTGCCCGAAGTGTACCCAGAAAAACCTGAAAGAGAGCGGGATGAACTCCGGGAATCCTCGCTCCCAGTCTTAAATCCCGGAATAAACCCATGTGTCGTGCCACCATCTTCTACCACTACCCTGATTTCGATTTTGACTAAACCAGATGTGTTGCCCAACTCGTCTCCTCAACGGATCTCCAGCCCGCCTCTGAAATCCCTACATGAAAGAAAGAGAATTTATGCTGAAACTCGCGCAAGGATATTTCAAACGTCGCAATTGCCATCAAACAAAGCCACAAAGCGATCGACAGCGAGATTGAAGCAATGGTACAGCGCGATCAAAGCAAGACAAAAGGCAATCATTTCATCGGTGTTAGTTGTCTCTGACGATCTGAGGCCCTACGCAAAAGTCCTTATAAATGGACATCCTTTAACTGGCCTTTTAGATTCGGGAGCCTCTGTAAGTTGCTTAGGCAATGGTTGTATGGAGTTACTCAACAAATTAAATTTAAAATCAATCAAAATGAAATCAGCAGTCAAGACAGCAGACGGCAACTCCCAAGCAATTGTCGGTTATGTTAAGACGATGGTAACTTTCAAAACCGAATGTAAGGAACTTACCCTTGTTTTAGTGCCAGGATTGTCGCAAACCCTATATCTTGGCGTTGACTTTTGGCGTTTATTCGATCTTCTACCACCCCAAATTGCAGAAATAACCTCCGACACCCCACAAATGAACACAAACATGCACAGTTTGACCGCGTTGCAACAAAAACAGCTCCAAGAAGTAATGGCTTGCTTTCCTTCTTGTGAGGTTTTGGGTCTAGGTAAAACTCACCTGGAGCAGCACAAAATAGAAACTACGGACGCAAACCCCATCAAGCAAAGGTTTTATCCGGTGTCACCGGCAATACAGAAGGCGATGTTTCAAGAGATAGATCGGATGTTAGAGTTAGGCGTAATAGAGGAGAGTGTGAGTGCGTGGAACTCGCCGGTTGTTCTAGTAAGGAAACCAGGCAAAGTGCGGCTTTGCCTGGATTCCCGAAAGATAAACGCGGTGACTGTGAAGGACGCTTACCCCCTTCCACACGTAGACGGACTCCTCAGCCGACTCGAAGACACCCGATATATCTCAAGCATCGACCTTAAGGACGCCTTTTGGCAAGTCCCCCTCGAGGAGAAATCGCGAGAACTGACGGCCTTTACAGTGCCAGGGCGTCCACTGTATCAATATACTGTGATGGCTTTCGGGCTCTGTAATGCCTCACAGCGCATGTGCAGGTTAATGGACAAAGTTTTGAGGTCCATGGCGACAGAACTTCGTCCCTACATGTTCGTCTATTTAGACGACCTGCTGGTCATAGCCCCAACCTTTGATCTGCACTTGCGAATCTTGAAAGACGTTGCTAAATGTCTCCGTCTAGCAAACCTCACCATAAACGTGCGAAAGAGTTCGTTTTGCATGCGCGAAATCAAGTACTTGGGGTATGTAGTGGGAGAAAACGGCTTGAAGACGGATCCCATGAAGGTAGCCGCCATTGCTGAGTTCCCCGCACCGAAGTCCCAGAAACAGACTCGACGGTTCCTAGGGTTAACTGGTTGGTACCGAAGGTTTGTACCGAATTACTCAGCAATGGCTGCTCCAATCACGGACTGCCTCAAAAAAACATCCGGCAAATTCCATTGGACCGAAGAGGCACAGAAGGCTTTTGAAAGTCTTAAACTTTCTTTGAGCTCATCGCCAGTACTCATAAATCCGGATTTCACAAAACCATTTGTGATCAATTGTGATGCCTGTACTACCGGAGTGGGTGGGGTGTTGTGCCAATGCGACGAGGAAGGACAAGAAAGACCCATTGCATACGTCTCGTATAAACTAAACGCAGCCCAGCGAAATTACACTATTACCGAGCTGGAGTGTCTAGCTGCCGTATACTGTGTAAAGAAGTTTAGAGCGTATGTAGAGGGTCATCCATTCCGCATAGTAACTGACCACTCGAGCCTTCGCTGGTTAATGAATCAGAAGGACCTAGGCGGTCGCCTCGCTCGCTGGGCCCTAAAATTACAAGCGTTTGACTTCCAAATAGAACACCGGAAGGGAAGCCAAAACGTAGTTCCTGACGCTTTGTCGCGAATATACGCAGACGAAATCTCAGATTTTATGGTGACGGAAATAGATTTGTCAGACGCCAGTTTCCAATCCGCGGAATACAAAGACCTTTTGGATGCCATACAAAACAATCTGGACAAGATGCCTGACGTCTGTGTGTCTGAAGGGTTTGCGTACAAGCGACTGGAACCGCGGAGCGGTGATCCTGTCCAGGAGGACAACGCTTGGAAGTTGTGGGTCCCAGAAAGCCTTACGCCTACACTAATCTCTGCTGCTCACGATCCTCCCAAGGTTTCGCATGGTGGCATAACAAAGACTTTAGCGCGGTTACGTACTTGGTACTATTGGCCAACGATGGTAAAAGACGTGAAAGAGTATGTTGGCAAATGCGAAGTTTGCAAAGCGACGAAAGCCCCTAACTCAGTCCTAAGACCTCCAATGGGTGAACTGATTGAATCCGATCGGCCTTGGCAAAAGGTGTATGTCGACCTTTTGGGTCCATACCCGCGTTCGTCGGCCGGAAACACCATGTTGCTTATACTAGTGGATCACTTCACTAAGTTCACACTGCTAAAACCTCTTCGACAAGCCACCTCGAATCCAATTGTATCTTATATTGAACAAGAAGTTTTCCTGACGTTCGGAGTGCCGGAAATACTAATTAGCGACAATGGACGCCAATTTATTTCCTCTAAAGTCCAGAATTTGTTGTCGAAATACGGGGTAAGACATTTTCGAACGGCTATCTATTCCCCCCAAATAAATGCCTCGGAGAGGGCAAATCGCGTTGTTCTTGCGGCAATAAGATCCTACCTGGAGGACAATCAAAGGCAGTGGGATGTACACATAAAGGAAATAGGGTGTAGCTTGCGTACATCATTGCATAGTGCTACTGGTCAGAACCCATACTACCTATGTTTTGGGCAACACATGATAACCCATGCATCAGCGTACCCCTTGATTCGACGCTTGAAAACAATAGGAGATTCGGAGATTGATACGGCGCCAGATAGACTCAAACTTGTCAGAGAAAAGGTAAAAGAAAATCTAGATTTAGCACATAAACGGTATGAAAAAGGATATAACTTACGATCTAATGCTAGAACATTTTCGGAAGGGCAAATAGTCTATTGTAGAAATTTTTCGCAAAGCAGTGCACCCAAAGTTTATAATGCAAAATTAGCGCCTAAATTTTTAAAAAGTAGAGTTGTTAAGAAAATTGGTAATTCGACATATTTATTAGAAGATATGAAAGGCAAAGCTAGAGGAAAATACCATGCAAAAGACATTAAATCATGAACATTTAAGAAAATATATCGGGATTGTGCCCGGCTTTTGGGTGCATATCTCAGGGAGTGGTCGAGCCACACTTGGAGCACCCGGAAACAGCAATTCGTTTTTTCAGCTCCCCTGAACACCTGAGCAGATGTCCAGGGAAGTTGATGGTGTAGCGATCGCTGTCTTCGGGCTTACATCCTAAATATAAAAAAAAGGTTGACAATCCCTGAAAATCTGGATGAGCCATTGCAAAACCTAGGGATTGTAGAACAAGCGGCACAAGACGGGAATATATTCATTTTTAATATAGAAAAACAATGCGACTTTGGTCAGTAATACGCTTGGAAACAGCAAGAATTTATACGATTGGCCCTTCAATTTGAATAAACAAAAAAACTAAAAATCCTTGCCGTTACTAACATCTGCGGACCAAAGTTCGAGAGTAAAAAAAGTTCAGTTGGGATCGTGATGGGAAAAGAGCTGGTGATCCGATCAATTTTTACGTTTTTTTTTCTTTGATTTTTCTAGCCAAGTAGTGAGAGGCTAATTTTAGATTAAATTTCTTAGAATCTAGTTAAGATTTTTTTTATATATAAAACGAATTAACAAAAACCTGCGAAGAAATTGACCAAAAATGAGACGAGTGCGATAGTGAACGCATCTTAAACATAAACGTGATTTCACTGTGAATCATAATACACGTGGAAAGAGCATCTAAACAACAGCGTCGGCGCCTCCGTTTTTATTTGGCAATAGCAGCAACACGTAACAACCCTTTTTCGAGGACACGTCAACATCTCAACATCTTGCAACAAACACAAAGAAAAAGAAACGTTTCACAACATAGTGCAACATGCATCGCAGTAAGTAGGAGATTCTGCTAGCATAAAACGAGCATACTTGCGTGACAAGGAAGTATCAAGCAAAACGCTTCAGACAAATCACATCACACAAAATACAAATCACACGACCCATCATACAACAGAAATCATAACACAGCATACAGCGGATTCACACGAAAGCACACTCAAACGCCATTCATTCGAGGAACATTGAGTCTGCAACATCTCGCAGCCAATGCAAACAGCAACATTCAGCTTCATCAAGCATACGGCAGACATTTGTATCTCATACGCACCAGGAATTCTCAACTCACATTCTGCGAGCATCAACGCAAACGATTTGGACAACCAACACAACTACAATCAACAAACTAACAGAGTAAATTAACATATGTACTTTTCTTTTTATTTATTATTGCTTTTCTTTTATTTGAATTAATATTGTCATCATTCATTTATATAATTAGTTAGAATAGTGGCCACTGAATAGTAGCATATTTAAAATAAGTTTAGAAGCGTCTTCACTAAAGGCAAAGAAATTTAATTATTGAATAAAATCAAATTATTGATGAATTATAAACCCAATCCCTTGTGTTTGCAATGTTTTTTTTTAGTGCAGTTCCTTGCCTCCTTGAGAGTATGCATTTAGATTCAATTTCAGTTAGCTACATAGTGATGAAGTTCGCCTAAGCGCGCGGTAAAGGGGGAGGATGTCCCGAAACAAGGAGATGAGAAACTGAATGTAAGTGAACCTGCTTTCAAGCAGAGGTAAATAGGTGATGGATCAATAGGAGGTAAAGGAAACATCGGTAATTTTTGGTGTATTTTAGGGAAAACTTGGCCAATGGCGGGTCAGATTTTCAATCGGCTTATTCTCACTAGGAGTCTAAGAAGGGGTGGGCATAATCGCCGTACGTCGCGCTCTCTATCGTTTAGTAATAATTTTTATGGTATTTTGGTCCGTCCGTACTGCTAGAAGTTCCGGTTTTAACGATTTTTTTCCGTAGCAATTAGACCAGGGGGGTTCTTTCTCCCAGGTTTGCTACCCCTCATAGCATATCCACCTTGTGTATGGCGGTGCTGAGATGAGTACCTCACGACCCCAGCTGCTGAGCTAGTGCGGATAGAAAAGGATATGCTCTCGTCTCACATAAGCACCACCCACACACTCGAATAGTAGGCAGCGGGCGCAGCTGCCGCCGCCTGTGACCTGTTCGAGGTGTATTACACAGATAGGTTTGAAGATTTTGAGGAAAACATTTGCACTGGATGTGGTGAAGACTATGCTAAGACCACTAAACCCGACGAGTGGGTTAAATGCATTGTTTGCCATTTGTGGTCCCATGACTCATGCACATCATTTGTCAACACTTGCAACTCGTGTGGCAAAAAGGACTTAAAAAACAAGTAGGGTGCCATGTCACCTAAGGTAGGGTGCCGTATCCCCTACACTTTTGGGGGATATGGTTTTTTCAATGAATTTATATTTTGTTAAAATTTTTACTTTTTTAGGAGTGAAATCCTATTTATTTTTTATTTTTGTTTTACTAGTTGATTTTAAGAATAAAAACGTTTTTGTTTGAATCAAAAATCTCTTTTACTTTTTGGGTTATGCCGATTTAAAAAAAAGGGTGCCATATCACCCGACTTTACCCTACCCGTAGATCGATATTTTTTTGTACTGTGCACCTGTGGTAGTCATAAAATATGTGAGTAAAGTGTGATAACTTTCAAAGCGTAGCGGGATAAAGATTCTTGGAACTAAAACTGAATTTATGTGAACAGGAAAAGAAAATGTTACGAAAAAAAAAATCTCGAAAGAAGAGGAAAATTTTCGCTAATATTTTCCGAGCACGTTTCATGTAATTCGCTTGTGTAAAGGTTAGTATTTGGAGAAAAGATGCAGGATAAAAAAGTTTAATATATGTCTAAAATAATCGCATATATTTGCTACGTAGTCAATCAGTATATTGTCCGTACATAGTTCAACTCTTAATCATAACATCCTTTCTACCTTTTCGATTTAGTATAGAAACGTGCTTAAAGCAACATGAAGGTAAAGTATCATTTGTTACACACATACTTATATATACTAAAACAGGTTTAGGCTTCATTTTGCTAAGAAATTTCTTTGATTAATGATTGCTCTTCTTGTTAATTATATTGCGATAAAAAGGCACGTAGTTTTAATGATACCCATTCCCATGTTGGACTTGAGTCAAGACACTTCCAAAAGTTTCATATGTGGCATTGGCCTAAAAGATATTCGAATAATAGATGAAAATTAGATTTATGAGATAATTAATTAGAGCAGTACAATTATGTACCTTCATCGATACTACTATGAAACAATTTATGAAAATCATTTTCCATAAAGTTTAATTCTAAGCTATTAAATTAATACATACGTTGTGAGTGAGCTATTAGAAAAATTGACGCTTGATATGGATAATAAATATATTGATAAAATTTCAATATTTATAGGTTAGGTTAAGAAGACCGCGCGCGCCCAGACGCGAGCACAGCGCTACACTCGGAGGCCTGCATGCCCATTGTGATGTCTTCAGTACTCATGAGACCTTTCATCAAGCTTACTGATCCTATTTGAACCAGCCCGATTTGTTGACGAAGCTCAGCATATCCTCGAGTGGGTGGTCGTCAAGCTCCGTCAGGCTGCTATAAAATCTGGCCCCAAGCCATATCGGCGTGCTTGCAGGGCTGGACACTCACAGAGTAAGTGTTTCACGGTCTCCGGCTCCTCCTCGTCACCACAGCTGCGGCAGAAAATATTTGCGGCCGCTCCCCATCTTCTGATTAAGCCTGTGAGTAGCCTTACGGAGGTCCTGCTTAGTCTAAGAAGGTTGTCGGTTCTATATCTATTAAATCTTGGCCAGAGCGACCTTGTGATTACACAGTCGATCCTTGATTGCCAATGGATATTCATGTTGTTCACCCCTTTCCTATCTATTATGCTTTTTGCGCATTCGATCGGCATTTCTAACGATCGGTCCGCGATCTCCATAGCCATTTCGGTTCCTAATTTTGCCAGTCAATATTTATAACATTTGAAATTAAAAACACTCAGAAAACCATATTTGTTTTCTGTTATCCTTACATACTTTTTCACGTCAGAATCTGATTCACTCTAAGACGAGATTTTTTCCGGAAAATTCGAGGAAAAGGAAAATCACGTTATCCTTACAGGACCTTCAGTTATCTTTACCGATTTCTTAACGTCAGAATCTGATTCAGCGACCCCAAAAACGCCAAGACGAGATTTTTTCCAGAAAATTTGAGGAAAAGGAAAATCACGTTATCCTTACAGGACCTTTCGTTATCTTAACAAGGACGAATTAGTGAAAATATTGTATTGCCATCGGACTTGTGCAAAATTTCAAGTCAATCGGATTAGTGGAAGTGGGTCAAAATTAGATTGCATGATTTGACCCCGACAAACAGATAAACAAACCAACAGACAGATCTTAAGGCAAGCTAAATAAAAGCTTTTAATAGTATTTTTTCAAATATCTCGTAAACCGTTAAATATACGTAAAGATCGTTAAAAGGAAAAAAAACGCAGAAAATTTTATTTTCTTTGAAAAAATGCAGGAGTTTTTTTTCAAAAACTCGTATTTTCACTGCAGTTAAAATTAAATTATTTAATTTTGGAAATTATGATTTTTAATTAGAATGTATAACCTGGCAACGTTAATCCTTTAAGGAAACTAGATTCAAAAGTTGAATCTAGAATTCAGAGTTTTTACCTTTCTTACACCGCGTCTTGATTAACAATTTTTCATCCCAAGAAATATCTCACCGCAATGAGATTTTTTTGACAGCTGGGCCGAAAATCTCTTGAAATTTTAGTACTCAAAATGTCGATGAAAAGAAAACACCTAGTCGCCGCTTCCGCAATTAATGCAATATGTGAAATTAAAAAGGCTGAAACAGAAGAACAGACGAAAAGAAAAACCTTCTAATGTTATATATTCTCTTCCAAAGCTTTTTGTATCGTATTGTTTGTAAAAATTAGTTATTTTCGCAACTACTTGTCGGGAGAATTTAGATTCCGCCATATTGAATTGAGAAATTCCAAGAAATTTTGCAGTTGCAAGATTTCAAGAAATTTATCTCTGGGATTTTTTCTCGCCGTCAACTCGAGCTCTGATTGGTCAATCAAAAATCTCTGCGATGAAAAATCCCAAATCAAGACGCGGTGTTAGAGCCGATCCACATTGGTTGAAATAGTCCGCCTAATTAGGACAAGGTTAAGGCAAGGTGAGGAAGTGGGACTGCTGATAGGAAAATCATCCTCAAAACTAAAATCTCCGTTCTCAGAGTTCCGCCTGTCGTGTTCTGATTGGTTGGTTGCCACACTGAATATGTTCCATTGTCATTATTGTTTCGGTCGTCTTCGATGCAACACGTCGCAGAGCAAAAGGCAGCCACGTATTACTTGCAGTTCTTTAGAAATGTTCCATTTCCCAAATGTTTCACCCCAGTCTGATTGCTCACAGCTGCTGATTCAAATAGTCTCAATCTCAACACGAGCAATATTTCATCCGTTCTATTTAGGCGGACTATTTCAACCAATCTAAACATGGTCTTAAGTATTTTTACAATGTAGGTACATAAAGAATAATAAATGTCAGAAAAAATTTCAGAACTTCAATATATAGACACAAAATCACAAAATTTTACCCACCGAAAAATGCCGTAAATCGAAACACACCTGTACTAAAAGCAATGACTGGTTAAGTGCAATAAAATGCAGTTGTGGTTCACAGCCTCGACAACTGCTTTATGATTGCAGTTTTGTCTTTAAATAAAAAATAAAATTTCCCTCTATGTAAATTTCTGCATCAATTCACCTTAACTGCCACTAGTACAGACATTATTTTACTATACCATTTAATGCAGAACAAAAACCGCAGATGCAATGGAAGAGTAGAAGAAAATGTCTAGGAAAGTTGAAAAAAAAAGGAAAACCTAGAAAAATCTTGCACCAGCAATTTTTTTCACTTTCCAAGCAATCACAAGTAAATTGCTTCCTGCATTACATGCTATACAACCAGAATGCAAATAGAGATCTTATGTTGAGTTTAGCTAAAATATCGTTGCAGGATTTTCCCAGTTTTTCTCTGCCATTTTGAGATCTATTTCCCGTTGAATGAAGTTACATTTCTAAACACATTTCTCGCTGTTCTTACATTGAGTTTTCTTCTGCCATTCTGAAGTTAAAAGGTTATTCGTGATAAATATTTGATTTTTCTTGAATAAAAGAAACAGGGTTAATGACTCAAGTAAAGGGGGTTTTGAAGAAATTGAACTTGTCAGATTTATTGAAAGAAAAGTGCTATGATCACTGTTAATAAAAAGCTTGTGTTGTAATAAAGTGAATATTATGCGTTGATTAAATTTTTAGATTATTTTTCAATTTAAAGAGACAATATGGAAAAAAATGGGTTGTTGTAGAGCTTTTATTCAAATGTTAAATTGAAGCCCAGTCAGCTAAAAAGCTGTCGAAGAATATTAAGCTAATGTATGTAAAATAACACTTTTTCCATATTCCAGTTGAGTTTCCGATTTATGTCACACCAATTCACATAGCCTATACCTGAACTGACGGTTTTGGGCACTTGCTCAATAAATTTCTGATGGATTTTCAACATTATAAGTTCATGGTTGATTTTTCCGGTGAGTAAAATATGAAAAAAGCATTTCCTCGTCATCGATTATGACCACCGATAAAATATGATTACAATTTTGTGAATCATATGGGATAACATGGTTTTTATGAGGTTATCACCAGACTGACCATGGCCATCCTACAGCAGAATTTATCACATCAATTCACATAAAAAAAAATATGAATTGCCGGGACGACTAATAAATTTTGTGAATTTTTTTTATACTTATGAGAATATTTTACGTGCGCAGTATACAGGCGGAAAGAGGATTTTCAATGGTACTTTTCGTGAATATTGGTAAAATACTCGTTTTATGATGAAGCGAGGTTGTATTCTTGGAACATATGTCATAATCATGTCTTCAGCATTTTATGAATATTGTCATCTTTTATAACCATAATGTGAATTTAAGCCATTGTGTTTATCATAATGTGTTTTCTAAATAACACAAAAAAAAAAATCATCATGAATTAATTTTACAGGAATAATATGGTCTTTGGTAAATTTCTTTTTAAGGATTTCCTGTGAATATTTTCTGCACAGAACACAATCTTTCAAAAATCGTTTAGCTTACAAAGCAAAACATAAATTATATCGTCCATAGTCTTATAATATGGCTTGGAAAATTCTTAAGGCGAAGAGGGAGACACAGATACTTTGAGGTTGCTTCGACGGTGGTTCTTTTTTATTCAAAGAGCACCACATTTACAGTGACTGACTGTATTTCAATGGAAATAAACCAAACTAAAGCAAATGTGATGACTGCAAATAAAACAGACATGGAAACACGGAAAAAAGAAAATGTCATCCACCTTTTTGATGTTTATCATTGCCCGTTCATGATTTTTATGCTTGAGGCTTTCCAGGTAAGTAAATCCCACTTATAAATACACAATACCGATAACTTTGGCTTACCATGACCTCCTATGGTTTTCCATATAGCTTTTCAAAGGTAAATACATCACTCAAGATGACTCGAATAGATTAACCACAGTAATTTCAATGGTAAATTGTTAGAATAATGAGTATTGAATGGGCGTAAGCAATTTTAAATTGTCGACCAACGGTCAGTTTTACTTTATATGCTGGGTACGTGGAAATAATTTTCAAAAGGACTTTTAGAAATTCTTTAGAACATTGAAATACCGATCATGTTTTTAAATTATACAAAAATCGAAATCAGAATGACGCTCCACACATCCCCAGTCCATATACCCACCGGCTTAGTTTGATGGGTCCACAAAATGTCAGCGTGTGTTTGTGTGTCTGTATTTAAATAGCAACAATTTGCAAGATCGACTTCTCCCAACAAACCTTAACTGATTCTAACGATTTTTTTTTGCTTGGGAGATGTTTTCATCTCTATAGAACGCGATTTTGAAAAATTCCAATGAAATCCAATTGGATTAAAAACAATTGGGTCCAATTGGGTTTCGATGTATGGAAGAGTTATGTAAAATCATATTCTAAAGTATTTTTGAATTAAGATTTTTTTTTGAAAAAATGAACTGCTTTCGAAAAAATTACAAAAATTTTTTCTACTTGTATGATGGAGAGGAGAAGTGGCTCAATTTTTCCCATTTTTGGATATGATTTACTTTTGATAAAAGTGGTATTTGGGTTAAACTTGAAGTTTCTACCTCAATTAGGTCTCGAGGAATAGCTTTCTATAGTAAATTTCAATAGAAGGAAGATATCATCTCACCGCTAGCTGGATAAGGCTGTGTTTTTGGTTTCGAATTCACTAAAAGACGTATTTACATCAAAGATTTTTTCTTGTTAAATTTTTTTGGACATAAAACACAATTTTTTCAATTTATCTTTTTTTACGTTTTTATATTATATATGATATATCATATAAGATATATATCTTAGATTTAGTTACCGTTTGTAGCGCATCGAACCAATTATCGGACACCAAAATTAACTACACCCGGGTGTTAGGGATTATAAAAGATTTTGATTACCTCATGTCCGTCCGACTGCCTGTCCACCTGTGAACACCATATCTTTCGAAAGGATTGAGCTAGAGACTTGAAATTTTCTATAGTTACGTTTCTCGTAAATGGCTAGGCCAAGTTCTTTAACGGGCATAATTGGACTATCTCTTTTCCCTGCCCCAAACAAACGAAAGAGTTTATTGCAATTTTCTCGAAAAGGGTGCGTCATATTGAAAGATTTATAATGGAGAAATATGTTAAGAATAGGATTTTACATAACTTATCTATATATCAAAATCCAGTTGGACCACTGCTTCCCCATTCTCCCATAAAAATAATTTTTTTTTCTTATTTTCTCGAAAACGGCGAGTCGTATTGACAATTTTATGAAGGTAAAATCTGTTTAGAATGTGAATTTACAAAATCCAATGAAACCGCTGCTTTCCCCCTCTCCTATACAAATTTTTTTCAACAAAAATTTTGTCTGTCATCATATAGACTGTTTGACGAATGTCTCCTGGCAATTGTAGCTTTTCTTATGTTTGATATTTAATTCAAATATAATTGATATCTATTTTAAGTATGAAGTACTTGTATCGACTATAAACACAATTTTTTTTGTTTCATATTAAACTTATAGTTGTTTAAGTAGTTTACTTCTACCTTGAATTAGCCCAACAATTCCTTAAAAACACCAGAATGCAATCAACTAAAGTGCTTCCTTGAGTCGTAAATTGTTCGACTCCCACTGACCCAAAATCCACTTTATCTCAAAAATTTCCCAACAATGAACGGCCGTTTATCACAATTTCAAACAATTTTTGTCGACAAAGTGGCAGATTTCTCTCCCACACACATAACTTGTATTGTCAAGAATATATAAATAAATGTGTAGTAGTAATAGAACCCATACATGGGTAGGAATTTATGTATGTCATTTAAACCTGATTCCATACGAGATTCATTTAAATTGTTAAAAATTTGCAATTGTTGTAGGAGTATGAAAAACACCCATAGACAATATTTTGTGAGAAAGGACATGTTATTTTTACATGTCCTATGCTCCATCTTTACAAAATCGTGTAGCCGACGAGAGGTGATTCGTAGCTATCTTAAACGGCATGTAAATACGGCTTAAATTTCTAATTAACACTTTATTTGAATTGCAAGCGTCAACTGCGTTTTAGTTGGCTTATCATTAAAATTTTATCGAATATGAATATATATCGAACACATTATTCGTTTTATATATAGAGTGGTCATAATTTTTTGCACACATTAAACTGACCCCTGCGGGAGGGTGACGAAGACTGGCTGAAACAGAACAATAACGAAGCTACAAACTCTATATTTTAGGAATATTATCAATTTTTCACAAAAACACTAAGATGTACTTTTATTGTTACGTAACTCGATTCTCCTGATTTACACAGATTTACTTTTCCCAGATCTACTTTTTCCCAAAACACAATCCTTTATAATATACAAAAATTAACCAATCTAGTCAGAATTCAAGCAATGATTTAAATCAAGAGCTATTCATAACCCAAACGAAAATGTACTCAATTTTTCGTGCATTTCAAGTTGTAATCTTTAAATACAGTAGAAATTATGGAAAGACAAATAAAGAGAAATACGTCGCTGGCCAAAACTTTGACGATACATGCGCCCTAGGAGCAAAATTGTTAAAAAAAATGCGCCACAGGTAATTTCCAAAACACCAGAACAACATGCTTAAATCCCGAACTAACCCGGCTTATCCGGTATGTAGTTATTAGTGCCTATTCAGCATCGAGAAAAAAAATACATTTGCTAATTTAATTTTATTCGAAACACTTCCAGTTTTAATAATTTTATGTTTGCCTTGAACTCTCCTCTCTCGTCTACATCCGTCGTGGACAGGTCAGTGATATCACGGCATAGAGACAAACAAGGTATGCTGTAAACTCAAATCTGACATTTCGTTGCTACGTCACTTGTGCCGATTAGTTCGTCAAGTGCAGAAGGAATTTTGTATTCTGGGTGGTTTTTTTTAAATTTGTGCGATCTAAGTAAGATATTTGTAAATTAGTGGACTGATTGCATTAAATAGTGATCAATAAACATAAAAATTAATTAAAAAAAATCGGCACAAATGACGTCACACCTGACTATCAAAAGTTTACAGCATACCTTGTTTGTCTGTATGCCGTGAGTGATATAGATCATGGTGTCACTCTGATGAGATCCACCATTGATTTTCAGGATCGAAACTTTATATTCAAGAAATCTTTTCCGATTCCTCATTGTTTACATTTAAGTTCAATTTTATTGTATTATTCAATTGCAGATATGAGAACTGGCTATGGGTACTTTAATATTAGAGGCGTTAAAAGCTAAAGTGGACCAACCCACATGTCGAAATCGTGAATTTTTTTGTGTTTGAATCACTATTGCGAGTGAGTTTTTAGATAAAAATGTTTGGATGCACAAAAGAACATTTCAACATTGAGTAATAAAGTCCACAGGAATTTTTTTTTCCAAAAATTCACAGTCAATAATAGTACAAAAGTGGAAAAGCTTCAAAAACTCGATTATGTGGGTTGGTCCACTCTAGCTTTTAACGCCTCATTTAATCGTTTCGATAGAAGCAAAAAAAATCCAATATGACCTATAGCCCGAAAATTATCAAATAATGTTAAAAAAGTTTTTTTTTGCCTTGAAATACTTATCAATCATGCCATGTATCCCCGTAAAAGATCATCCATTTTCAACACTAGCAGCAGCTCTGATTTTCTTTTATTTATTGCTCAGAAATTCTCGTACTGTAACTTGGATTTAATGTTAACTTAGTTCTTCGTCTGCAACTCTATATAAAATGTTCCATTCAAACTAACAAACTAAAGCACTTTACCGAATTAGGGATACAAAATGCACTTTAACTGTTAAAACAATACCCAAAAATGTATCTAGAGAGATGAGATGAAGTTTCCTGGGACAGAAACTAGAATAACAATGAAGGCACTTGTGATGATTGCCACATAAAACTACTTAAATAGGACACTTTAGATGAAAAGGATTAAAGATAGTCCTTCTAAATAACCATTCCGGTTGTGAGAAGATTTCGTGGTAAATGGTATTTTTTCTTAAATCCGTATGTGCAGTTGCATAATAGGATTTGGGATAATTTTTCTGTTATTTCTTAACTAAATTTCAAAGCGATTTTTGATATTTATTAAAATGTTTAGTTTCTTATACGAAGTACGTAGTTTGAATTCTAATACAGTATTGTGATCATGAAGGATTTCGACCTCTTAGGTTTGTCTGAAAAACCATTTACCGAGCATTTCCGAGTCTTTGGAAATTACTTGGGAACAAGCGGTTTTTCGAAAAAAAAAACGAAGAATTAGACCATAAAAAATCTGCTGGGTAAAAAAGTCTGGCTTATGCAGAAAAAATGATGTCCGGGTTCGCGTTAAGCAAGTTTCGGCTTATCATCATACTTCATCATACTAATATATGTATAAAAATGAGTTGCAGTCTTGCAAAACGGCTAAACCGATTGACTTGAAATTTGGCATGAGTGTCTGTGGTAGTTCTGGTTCCAACATAGGCATACGGAAAAGTATCGCGAGGGGTGGGGGGAGTAAGGGGAGGGGGTAAAGTGATTTCGAAACTTAGTTTTTGCGCTATGTTACTCTTTCGAGGGAAACTACTGAACCGATTGGCCTGAAGTTTAGCTCCAACAAAGCCCATAAAAAAAAATAAAAAATTTGAAAAAACTTAACTCGGGAACGACGGGTATGCAAGCTAGTTTTCATAATTTCGTATGAAAAACGTCTTCGAAATCATAGGACTTGGAAAAGTATTCGGTTTAGGTAGGTTTGCGGCTTCCGCAGAGTCCGATTTATACGGGTTTTATTGAATTAATCAAATTGTCTTGAAAACGTGACTTTTCGCTACATGAAAATTCGATTAGAAGAACGTTGGTTGTCTCGACATTTTAGGGGGGAAAAATAGGATTCCTTATAATATAAAAAGCTTTTTTCTTGTTCTCAAAACAAATCCAATTGGACATACTGCACTCAAACTTCCAATTAAAAGAAGCGTAACATTCTTACATTTCGACAATCAAGCATTTAAATAGGAAAACTTAATTGCTAATTAAAATATATAAACAGTTTAGTATTTTCCCTTGAGTGGCAATAAAAGCCTCATTTTCTTTTTACTACCGGATTCATAGTGCTGTGAATGAGTAATTCGTTAAAATGATGAAAGTTATGTACGATGCAGAAAGTAAAATTTGAATATGTTGAAAATATGAAAGGCAAATTTTTTGATTGTGGCAGTTAAATTTCTGTTCAGGTCACGATGAAAAATAAAAGGATTGCTGTGAGTTGTATAATTTAAAAGGTAAATGAAACCATGTTATGTAAAAAGGTCCGACTATTTTGCATTTTTTTTTCGAGATAGCCTTGATAATGAAAGAGTACTTTCCATGCAAGCTATCTGCTACAGTAATTTCAACTTTTCTATTTGAAAAGTTTTTACCACACTTTATATAATGAAAATTTTATGCCAGAAACTTATGAAAATGATTTGTTTCCACTTGCTGTGCAATCACTAAGGGTGACTTTCAACAATCACGGCTCGTAGGAGTTGTGATGAATGGAAAAGGTGATAAGTGAAGATTTCGGTCTTTTTGAGTGAAGTTTTGTCGTAAAATGTAAAAGAATTTCATTTCTGAAATCAATATTAAAGAATATTTTATTTTTATACCTATAGGCTATATTGAAATACCTTTTTTCTATCTAAACCAGGGGTGTCCAACCTTTCAGCTTTTATTTTTATACCTATAGGCTATATTGAAATATCTTTTTTCTATCTAAACCAGGGGTGTCCAACCTTTCAGAAGACGAGTTGTATTGGGCCACAAATAAAATATACTAACCCTAAAGATAGCTGATTAGTAAAAAACGTAGAATTATACAGACTTAGTTAACAATTTTAAGTAATTTTTACTTCATTAATTCATAAAGTTTGTAAGTATATCAGTTTTTGTTGGGCCACATGCAAACATGTCTTGGGCCGCATGCGGCCCGTGGGCCGCAGGTTGGACAAGCCTGATCTAAACCATTTCTGTTCATTTTTTCAAAGCCAAATTTCTTATAATTTTAAATTGAAGTAGTGAAAAACTAGAAAAACGGTAATTGATGTCCGGTATAATTGAAAAAATATGAGATCAACACAAAACTTGCCTCAGCAATATTTTGTTCCGGAAAAAATATGTTAAAAACAATATTTTTGGAAATATCTCGAAAAAGATACGTAAAAATCGTTAAAAGAAAATATGTAGAAAATTTTTTATCCATTATTTCCAAAAATCGCATAGGTATCGAAAAATTTGTAAAAACGGTATTTTTTCAAAAAAATATTATGGGAGGAAACCGTTATATCCTATTGGAATTTCTCGGCTTATAAGGTCTGCAAAAACAACAAAATTATATTATTTTTGCGGATGTTTTCACATCCAAATTTCCCCCCAACAGGTCGGACATGTCTGCCCTGAAAACCCATCAGGAGCCTGTTTCTGGTATGGAAAGCTGGCTCACCGTCATCAGAGCCTGCTTTGCCAGCTTCCACGCAGGCTTACAGGATTTTGGTAGAGTAAAACTCGATTTGAGTAGTTATACTCCGATGTCACAAACCTTGTGCGAATTATAAGGTTTAAGGCAACATAGCTCCATCAAGCCAGAGCGAATAAACTATTTAGTGTTTAACCATAGGATTCAATGCTAAAAGGTCGAGTAT
This sequence comes from Chrysopilus asiliformis, assembly GCA_964034945.1. Lineage (NCBI taxonomy): Eukaryota > Metazoa > Arthropoda > Insecta > Diptera > Rhagionidae > Chrysopilus > Chrysopilus asiliformis. The sequence continues at coordinate 99,965,051 of OZ035961.1, forward strand.
AAACCATGAATTAGAAATGGTTCAATGGTTAAACACTAAATGGAAACCGTTACAGTTACCGTTACTTTTGCAAAAGTTGATAGAGAACCACGAGTTTTTTACAAATATTTTCATTTCGCTAAGTCAATGCGTTCACGAGTTATTAAAAATACGTAGAACGGATAGACCGACAGACATATGTACGTACATCCTCATAATTTTGCCTGAAATGGATTTCGTACTGATCAGAAATTTTCTATCTGCCCCCGTTCTCGAGTCTTCGTTTCCGTCATGAATACAATTACTTTCGCTCTATAGCAGAGGAACGTAAAAACTACTTCTTTTTGTTTAAAACTTTTTGTAACTAAGGAGCTATCGATAAAATGCGTCACGCTAATTTTCGGCTTTTCGAATTGCACTACGTCTCTCGTCGTGAATGTTTTACACTATCGCTGACTCACGCTTCCCCTAAATGTGTTACTTTTTTTTATAAATACAGTAGAGACTCGGTAATTCGAACACTCGGTAATTCGAACACTCGGTAATTCGAACACTCGGTAATTCGAACACTCGGTAATTCGAATACCACGCTAAATCGAACAACCATTTTTTATATTGGGTATCTTGTAATTCGAATTGTGGTCGATATATTGGTCTCTGTAATTCGAACTTTTCTTGTCGCGCATGGAAATGGCTTGAATACAATAACTAAGGCATTTGCCAGCAAAATTTGCGTGGTGGTATGTACTGTCGTAACTGTACAGGCATTATTTTAAAGCCAAAATTTTAAGTTTCTTTAAAAAAATTTGAATGTTGTCACATAGGTTTATATACTTTTTGAATGCAGGAACATTGTTACTTAAATTTAACTTGAAAGTATAGTTTTTTGCCATTAAGACTGTTTTTTTAACCAAAATGTCCACCACAAACATAACAAAAGCTATAATTGCCAATCTGGCAATGGTGATATTCGTATCAAAATTCGAACAGTTATACCAAAATTCCACTTTGAAGTGAAACTTTCCAATAAGATTTTTTAAAATTTATTTCAATCGGATTTTGATGTATGGGAGTTTTATGTAGAATCATATCCTAAATAACTTTTGTTCTTGGACTTTTTTGATAAGATGCACCGTTTTTGAGATATTCATAAAAAACGATTTCGTTCGTATGGGGGGTACCCCCCCTAATGGTCAATTTTTGCCCATTAACGAACTTAGCAATAATGATTACTGTATAGTAATCTTAAATAAAAAAATATATAAACTAAAACTTCACTTTTTGCATTTAATAAACTTTATTTCCACTAAAATACTTATGAATATGAATTTGAATCACTTAAAAACTAAGTAAAAGATGTGATACTTTCGACGAATGCCTTTCAACTGCGCCAATAATAATTCATCTAATTGTTCTTCATGATCGTAATGAATTCGTACGTGACGATAAGGGTTTTTAAATTGTGCTGACTATTATGTCTGCAGCGATTCAAGGAATCGCTAATTTAAATGATTTGCACTGGATCATGTGTGGTCTCGGATTCATGGGATGGAGTATTGGGTGTAAATGGATCATGTGTGGTCTCAAGTAAGGTATTGGATATAACACCCCCATCGTTATTCTGAGGCTCCGACGAAGTATCTGTTATACATTTCTTTTTAATTTTAGGCAAAAACTTTCTTAGGACTAAAGTTATAATTATAATTATTACGATCAAAAGAATGCTTAAAGATATGTTAATAAAGTGATCTTCATATTTTTTGTTTAGAATTTCATTAATTTTCTTTCTATTATTATTTATTGATTTTTCATGTAATTCTTCAAATTTAATTATGTTTACTGATCTGTTTCCAGTGACTGTGGTCATAAAATGAGGAAGAATTATGTTATCTGCTATCTTTACAAATGAATTTTGGAATACTCTGTGATTTATCGTTATCTCACAATTTTCAAATTTAATAAGATTGTTTCCGTGAATATTTATTGGAAAATTATTGCAATTTTGAGAAATAATAACTGGTTTAATGTTCTTTGTGATAATGAGTCCTGGTAAAACTTCTTTGATCTCTTCCTTAGTTAAGTCTTGCATGAAACAATTTGCATGTGTAAAATTAAGAATATTACTAATACATTTATCCTCAATTTTGACAACGTTTTTGGCTAAATTATCTTTAATATTTGCATAATATGCGTTATTGTTATGATCTATAAGTACTGTGTATTGTTCTAAATATATTGATTTATTATCTTTATTTGGTAATGGTTCTATAAGTATTTTTGACAATGATTTTTCTTCGTATTCTGGAATCAGTACTACAATAATAATTTCTTCTTCATGAAAAGCTACGGCAATTTTTATGTCTCTGAAAGTCTCTAAGTCTGGGATCAAATTAAATTCATTTTTAGTGAGGATGTTTCGGGAAAGTATGCCTAATTTACTTGTTAATATGACTTGCTCAATATCGTCGATATGACTCTTTAATAAACTGATATCGTAATTAATTTGGTAAATTTGTTGCATGCATTCTACTACATCTTCTATATACGATACGTTATTTGAAAAATGCTGGTCTAAATTTTTTAAATATTCCGATACTATATTTTGTTGAGATTTAATTTGGTCGGTTATAGATTTTATGTAATCTGAAATTTCATTATTTATTATGATTTGTTTGTTGCTTTCTTCGATTAAATTTTTATTGTTTTCTGAAAGTGTTTGTAGTTGGCTTTTAATTTCTTCTTCGTCGTTGGCATCCATGGTACCGGCTATGAACTTTAATCCTGATCCTAAAAAGTTGGCTAATCCTCTTTTTTGAACCTTATGTGGTTTTAAGCTGTCTATATTCTGATCTAGGATATTTAGGTTGTGAATAAGGGTATTGTACATGGGTTCCATAAATCCTGTCTTAAATTTCAATACTTTAATGTTTTGATAAATTAAATTTCTAGTATCTTTGTATTCGGTTATATTTATGAAATGTAAAACTTTCTTAAATTTCGTTATAATTCTTATATCTTCCAATTTTATTGTAATATAACCGTTATTGTTGTTAAAATCTTGAACTTCAATTTTTTGGGGAAACGTTAGAGGGAGGATTATTAGAACAATGAGGGCGATTCTCGTCATTTTTACCTGGAATGGAAACATGTTTTTTAGGTTTGTTTTTTGTCTTTGTTAGTACAGCTTTAATTGTAGGGTTAGAATTATCTTGATACATTTTCTTTCGCTTTACGTGTGATTTGTAATATTTTAATCCTGTATTTTTATTCAAAACGTGATTCTCGTCTAGGTTTTCGATTTCTATTTTTCTAAATTTGGAATGGTTTTTTCCGCCGCGGACTTCTTTAATGAAACTTGGGCCAGGTTCTACATCTACTTCTTCTCTACTTTGGTTCAATTTATTTATAGCTTTTTCTTTAATTTTTAAGATTCTATCGCGAATGTCATTGTACTCGTTTTCATTTATTAGTCCTATTTTAAAGTCGATTGGTTTCCGGTTTGTTGTCGAATGTATTGTATTGTTGTAAAATGATATAATTTTCAAAATTTTTTCTTCGACGCTGTCTGTGTCCCTAGTTTCGTCATGTTTTAAAAGTCTTATATGTTCGTTAATTGTATTGTGGAGTCTTTCGATGTCTGCGTTAGAAGTATGATTATTATTCGACGTAAAGTGAATTTCGATGTTTTCATTTTCTAAGAATTCTCTTAGAGGAACTGCTTTAAGTCCTAATTCGTTATCTGCTACGATTTTTTTTATATTGCCTACTGCTGAGATATAAACTAAGATCGCTCTTTTAAATTCTACCCAAGTACGTGCTTGGATTCTAACTGCTTGTGCAAATTTACTAAACTTATCAATAAATGTTACAAATAAATTCTTGTTTAGGGTATAAAACACATCTATATGGATGATTTCATTTGGACCAGATGGGGTATCGGTAATTTGGAATTTCTGTCTCACGGGTCTCCGTTCGTATTTCTCTAAATTACAAATTTCACAGTTATTAATAAAATGAGTGACACGGGCGCATAGTTTAGGATGGTAACATCTTAACTGTAATTCTTTACAGACTTCTGTTATACCTCTATGATTATTCCTTAAATGTTCTTCTTTTATTAACTCTACTAATTTATCTTCGTCTGTAACGTCTTCCAATAGTTTTTCCGCTCTTATCAGTTTCAATCGGTTATTACTCGCGAAATGTTCGGAGAATGCTTTTTCTAAAGTCTTAAGAAATTCGGAATCATTTACGTAAATTGCGTTAAGCGTTTTGGGATTACAATGAGATTTTAGTATAATTATTGCCGTTTCGTTATCTAATGTTTTAGTGTGTATTACCTTTCTAGAGTTATCAAAGAGTTTTAGATTTTTTATCCTTAGGGCTCCAGAATTACTTTTAATTATGGCAATTTGGGTTTTAAATACGTTCAATGGAAGTTTGCTGATTCGAATGTTAGGTTCGTTTACTCCTTCTGTAAGGTTTACTTCTATTCGTGAGAGTGCATCTGCGTTGCTATTTTCTTTACCCTTTTTGTATTTAATTTCGTAGTCAAATTCTGCCAATTTTAAACGCCATCTAACTAGTTTTGAATTTGGCTCCTTTATTGAAAATAGCCATTGTAGGGGTTTGTGATCAGTTTCGATCAAAAACTTTCTACCAAATAGGTAAGGGCGGAAGTATTTCGTTGCCCACACGACAGCTAACAACTCTTTCTCTATTGTGCTGTAGTGTTGCTCATGATCGTTTAGTGTACGACTTGCGTAACATATAGGATGTCCTTCTTGAGAAAGTATAGCCCCTAATGCATATTGACTAGCATCAGTTGTCAATACGAACTTTTTCTCGAAGTCTGGATACTTTAGTATTGGCTCGTTTATTAGAAGTCGTTTGAGCATTTCGAAGCTGTTGACGTATTGTGGATCGTTTACGTTTAGTTTTTGATCCTTTTTCAAGTACTTCGTCATAGGTTTCGCGATTTGGGAGTAATCTTGAATGAACTTTCTATAATATCCTGTGAGGCCAAGAAATTGTTTTATTTGTTTAGTTGTTTTTGGGATTGGGAATTTCATCACACATTCAATTTTCTTAGGGTTTGGCTTTATTCCTTCCAAGGTAACGATATGGCCTAAAAATTCAGCTTCTTGTTTAAGGAATTGGGATTTATTTAATTGGACTTTTAAATTTACGTCTCTTAATCTCTTAAATATCTTTTTCAGAGAATCTAAATGCTCTTCTAGCGAAGTTGAAAATATTATGATATCGTCTAGGTAAACTAAGCAAATCGTATTTATATATTCCTTAAGGACTTCGTTCATAAGGCGCTGAAATGTCGCCGGTGCTGTTTTTAATCCGAATGGCATGCGAAGGAATTCGTAGTGGCCATTTTCTACAGTAAACGCTGTTTTATGAATATCGCTATCTTCGATTTCAATCTGGTGAAATCCTTTAGCTAGGTCGAGTGTCGTGAAATAATGACACGATCCCAATTTTCCTAATATCTCGTCGATATTTGGTATTGGGTATTTGTCGTCGATTGTTACATCGTTAAGTTTGCGATAGTCAATGACTATACGCCATTTAGGTTCACCGCTGTTGTCTGCTTTCTTCGGGACAATCCAAACAGGTGCGGAATACGGAGAATTGCTAGGTCTGATAATTCCCTTTTCTAACATGTCTTCTATTTGGGTTTTAACTTCTTGTTTATGAATGTATGGGTATCTGTACGATTTGACATGTATGGGGACATTATCCGTAGTACGAATTATATGCTTGATTGCATTTGTGAACGTTAAGTCCACGTCTTCGTTGTAGAAAATTTCGGAGAATTGATTAACTAATTTTAAAAGTGTTCTTTTTTCTTCTTCGTTAAGATGATCTGTGGTGATCTGTTCTACTAATGGGTAATTTTCTTTTGCTTCTACAATATTAAAGTTTTCTTTGTTAACTATTTGGGTCTTTAATGGGGCGAAGGTGATAGTCTTTTTACCAGTACCTTTTGTCTGTACGTTAGCGGTAATTTTATAACCTTCTACGTTATAAATACCTTCCTGTACGATCACGTTACCATCTGAAGACTTCTTTTCTTCTAGGTAGGCTAGGCCTTCTTTTTGTTGCACGGGCACAGTTAATTTAAATTCGCCACATTCTTCTAATTCGTAATTAAAATTTTCTCGCTTAAGTTCGAAGTTCAATTCGAGTGTCTTATTTCTGATACTAAGGGATTTACTTTCGAAATCTATTTTTGCTCCTAGGGGAATTAGAATATTATTACCTATTAAACCGTCGTACGTTTCATGGAAAGGATAAACGTACATTTCTACTTTATGTTTAGGATCGCCTAACTCTTTGAATAGAGGAATTGATACCTTTTGGGACACCTTGACTTGGTTTTCAATTGTTTTTATTAGGACAGGTTTTTTGAGATCTTGGAGATATTTGTGACTACAAAGTCCAGGATTTATGATAGAATGCGTAGCTCCTGAATCTACTACAAATTTCAAGGGTCTTATATTACTGTCAACTAGGATATATGGTAATGCGCCGGGGAGGCTGCTAATTGAAAATTTTGAGGTTGATTGTTTGTGGTTTCTTCAATTCTTTGGTTCATGTTGACATCCATTGGTTCTGGAGGCGGAAGTTGCTGATTAGGTCGGGGTTGGGAGTTCGATTGAGTTGATGGTGGTTGATTTGGTTGATTGGGACGATAACCATTATTCCTGAACGGGTTTGGAAAATTTGACTGATTTTGAAAGTGGTTTGGAAAATTGTTCCTGTGATTCCTGTAAGGATTATTTAAAGTAAATGGTGGTCGGGTTTGGAAAGGAATGTGGTTATTCCTAAATCCATTTTGTTGGTTGAAAGAAGATTCTGGGTTGAACATTGGGCTTGGTTGCCGGAAGTGTTCGGGGCGTCGATTATCGTGAAATGGTGTATAATTGTTTCTTTGGGGATTTGTGTAGTTATTATTTTGGTTAAAAGATCCTTTGTTAGGATTCCTATCATTTACCCGGTTGTCGTATTTATTGTTGTTTCTACTATTTGTATTAGTTCGAACATTTTGGTTGTTTGGTTTGGGACAATTGTTAGCATGTGCGTATCCTGCCTCATATAAAATATCCATCGCGGATTCTAAACTAGTTGGGTTTCTACAAAATAATATTGAACGCATTGGTTCAGGGATTTTATTCTTAAAGGTTGTCAAACCAGACGTTTTGTTAGCTAAAATGAGTTGCTCTATATTTTCTGGTGTATCGGACGAAAGTTTGGCTTTAATGTTCAATCTTCTTAGTATGGTTTTAATTTCGTTGTAAAAATCTACGGGGTTTGTTTTGAAAATAGTACTTCTGAGCTTATCAAATAGTTCTTCGGACGTACAACGATCGCCGAAATTATTTATTAAGGTCTCTTTCATTAGGTCCCAGGACGTCGCGTGATTGTTAATTTCTATCGCTTCCCGCGCTCTGCCTTTTAATTTTGATTTAATAGTATCCGAAAAAATGCTTTGGCTTAAAGCGTCATATTGGCTTAAAAGTGGGTGAACTCTATCTATCAAATCGATAAAATTCTGAAGGTCCCTAAAGTCGCCTGAAAATTCGGGTAATCCACTTAAGTATTTTAGAGGGTTGATAGACAAAGTTAACGGAGTCATATTTGTTTGTTCTGTAATTGCCTTAACGGTTGCTTCTAGACTTTCAGGACTTTCAATATTAATGCCGTTGAATAAACTTGCTAATTCTTCCATAAACTATTATACCATAAATTATTTTAATTATGCGTACTTTTATTGCAAGTACGAGGGAAACATTTTTTTTTTAAATACAGATTTATATCTTTTTAAGAGACGTACCAATTTTTTTTTTTTTTTAAAAGTGTTGCCTGTAAATGCCCTCCTTATTGGATGTTATTGTTGATTGTCCTTCTTATTGGGGTTGTGAGTCGTCTTCTTCCAAAGGGTCCTGTTGTTCCTGGTCTTTTACAGTTGGGGGTGAGTTTTTTTCTTTTTCTTTTTTTTGACACTGTTCCCCGTGTAAATGTAGATATGTAATTTAGTTTCTTACTTTTATTTGTTTTTTTTTCTCTTTTTTTTTAATTTCGTTTTTTTATAGTTCTAATTGGATAAGTAAATTACTCTATCACTTCCACTTCTTTAGAAAGTTCTTATTAAATTAGTAAATTATACAATCACTTCTTTAGATAGTTACTATCGCTTCTTTAGATAGTTTTAGTTAGATTAATTTTCTTTTACGCTATCACTTCTTTAGATAGTTTAGTTAGATTAATTTTCTTTTACGCTATTACTTCTTTAGATAGTTTAGTTAAATTAATTTTATTTTACGTTATCCCTTCTTTAGATAGTTTAGTAAAAATGAATTTTAGTTTACGCTATCACTTCTTTAGATAGTTTAGTTAAATTAATTTTATTTTACGTTATCCCTTCTTTAGATAGTTTAGTAAAAATGAATTTTAGTTTACGCTATCACTTCTTTAAATAGTTTAGTTAAATTAATTTTATTTTACGTTATCCCTTCTTTAGATAGTTTAGTAAAAATGAATTTTAGTTTACGCTATCACTTCTTTAGATAGTTTAGTTAAATTAATTTTATTTTACGTTATCCCTTCTTTAGATAGTTTAGTAAAAATGAATTTTAGTTTACGCTATCACTTCTTTAGATAGTTTAGTTAAATTAATTTTATTTTACGTTATCCCTTCTTTAGATAGTTTAGTAAAAATGAATTTTAGACACGTCACAAAGTGTTGAAACACACGCACGATCCTTCTCTGATTCGCACTCGACGTATCCTACCAACTGCGCCAATAATGATTACTGTATAGTAATCTTAAATAAAAAAATATATAAACTAAAACTTCACTTTTTGCATTTAATAAACTTTATTTCCACTAAAATACTTATGAATATGAATTTGAATCACTTAAAAACTAAGTAAAAGATGTGATACTTTCGACGAATGCCTTTCAACTGCGCCAATAATAATTCATCTAATTGTTCTTCATGATCGTAATGAATTCGTACGTGACGATAAGGGTTTTTAAATTGTGCTGACTATTATGTCTGCAGCGATTCAAGGAATCGCTAATTTAAATGATTTGCACTGGATCATGTGTGGTCTCGGATTCATGGGATGGAGTATTGGGTGTAAATGGATCATGTGTGGTCTCAAGTAAGGTATTGGATATAACACTTAGCCTCGCATTTTACGAAAAATTAATCTGCGCAAAATTTCAAGTCTCTAGCTCAATCCGTGCGCCCACAATCCGCGCCACAGACGGACAGACAGACAGACGGACAGACGGACAGACGGACGGACATGCAAAAATTAAATATTTTTATCATTCTAAACACACTGGTGTAATTCATTTGTTTGTGCGATGATGGGATCTTGGCGTTACAAATGGTAAGGCAAAGTTAATATACCCTTTGGTTTCACCATACGGGTATAAAAAAGTATCCAGGAATCCGAAAATCTCCGTGGTTCGAATTAGGTCTGGTTTCTATAGATTCGAATTACAGAATCTCTACTGTAGTCCTTAAATTAAGTTTTTAATGCAAACATTTCTCTAACCTCTTAAATACCAGTGACACTTTAAATTTAAATAAAGTTAAGAGGTTTAAGTTAAGAAAACAGTGTGGTTTCTCTAGCTAATCAGTAAAACCTTAAGCAATAATTTTAAAAGCACCACTTAATCCCCCAAAAATATCGCGAAATAGTATAAGAAAACAAAAAGACCATCTGTGACACTCATTCCAAAAGCCGAAAGAATGTTTTATTCAAATTTAGTATTCAACTCCTGTAATCGATCATGTTCCATCACTTCGCCAGGAAAATATTTGAGGACATCCAATGCTAACAATGAACAAGAAGTTTTTCTGGCACGAAGACAATAAATTCAGATCATGTGCCATCATCCCTCATGCCGCCATGCTTCCAATAGCAATTTTCATCTTCAGCAGGAATTTTCATTTTGGATGAAGTATAAGCAGACATCTGATGGAAAGGCGTTTTCATTTAACCGTAAAACGAAAAACGAGAAAACTTTCAATTGTTAGGTGTGCATTTTGTCGACATCCGACAAAAACATTTCACATCTATTTAAGACATTCGGAGTTTGCTAGAAAAGTGTCGGAAATGAAAAGTTTTTGCACCGAAGCCGTCATATTCGCGTTAAACTTTCCAGTCGTCTTGTTTTTTGTTGAAAGGAAGTGCCACAGAAAAGGATTTTTAGAAAAATTTCATGACTTTAAAAGCATTTTTAAAGTAGTTTTTTAGCAGTTGTTTCATTTTTACTTTTACATCTCTAATTCTGCCATTAATTTTAAAAATATTAAATACTTTTTGTTCTTTATTGTTTTAAATTAAAAATAATTGAAAATTTCAGATAATTGAGAATTTCACAAAAAAAAAATGTTTTTAAGCTTTTAAGTTGCTTTTGAAAAGTAATTACATATCGTCAACTTAAAGTGAAATTGTGCTAAGTCCAAAATATCAAATTTTAGAGAAGAGCAAAAAAACTCATTTTAATTCTCATTTAAAGAAAACTGAGTTTCATTTAAAGAAGACTGAGCCCCATTTAAATTAAAATGATTTAACAAGGATTTTTTTTGTCTTCTGTAAAATTTGATATTCAGACGATATTCCATCTTAATATCAAAGAGAAAGTTCTACATTTAATTATAAATAAGATTTCCAACTTTTTCCAGTTGATCAAAAATATATAATTTTATCTTCATGATAATTTAAAATTTCTCAAGCAAGAAATGCAATTTAATTAAAATTTTCATTTCCGTAATGCACTTTAAAATCTAATTGTTATTTACAACCGCTTTCTCTTTAACAGTCTTAGTTTATTAAACGTTTTTGTGAATTTGTATTTAAGCGATTAATTTTTTTTTGTTAATTTGCTCAGCAGAAAACCGCTTTCTTTGCAGAAAATGCAAAGCTGGTTTGCATTTGCTGTAATTAGAAAGAAACCTAGAAAACTTTAAAAGTTTAACAGCGTCTAAAGAAGTTCTACGCAAAAATGATTTTTTTATAATTTAATGATTTTTTCTGTTAGTTTTTCTCGTTGCTATGTGTTGAAAATTTGTTTAAGAAATGGATATCTTGAAATTATAGGTAAACAAAAAGTGAAGTATTTTTACTTTTCTCTTGTATAGAAGACGGAGACCGACTCGAGAATGGGGCAGATAAAATCTTTCTGATCAGCATGAAATCCTTTTCAGGTAGAATTTTGAGGATGTTTGGTGCATCTGACAGTCTGTCGGTTTATGAGTTTGTCTGTCTGTCGGTCTGTCCGTTCTACGTATCTAAAATATCTCGAGAACGCGTTGACTTAGCGACTTGAAATTATTTGTAAAATAGTTCTACAAAAATCGTGGTTTTCTATCAACTTTTGCAAAAGTAACGATAGCTATAAGGGGCACCTCCTATACATTTTTTTGAAGATATACGGTTTTTTGAAAAATCTTTTGAAAACTATGTGCTTTTGAGAACAAAATGCATGTAATTAAATTCAAAGAAAATAAATTTCACGGTTCTTGAAATTTTTGCAAAAATCTCATGACAACTGAATTTTTTTTTTAAATTCCCCAAACCTTTACAAGGAGGTTAAAGTCTGAATGATTTTTGTTTTGTTTTACTCCTTGGAAAAGGTCTCGATTTTCTTGGGAGGTTTGATAGGTGCTTTTAAAACACTCACGCTTGACTAACAAAATTGAAAGAGAGCCTAATGCAATTTAGATTCAAAAGAAAAGTAAAAAAACGAGACGAAAAAATTGGTCCTTTTTGGGGATTTTTTGTAGTTACAGTTTTACATACGTGAGAAAGCTTGTGTGGATATTTTTATCACACTATGATTCTACATATTCTTTCCCTTAGATTGGGTTTTTGTTTGTCGGATGTTTCGAGTGGTTGCTTGAAAAAAGGCAGGGCATTAGAGAATAGATGTACTTATAGCTTAAACGAAACTTTTCATTTCCACCTCTTGCGGAGAGAATGATATCAAATAGAATTGAAATTTAGTTTATGCGCTCTGTTCAAAAACTTGCTATTTTTTTTTAAATATATACTACTAGCTTGCATACCCGTCGTTGCCGGGTAAACCTTTTTGTCTAAGTTTTAGAATACGAAGAAAACCGGAAAGAACTTAAAAACTTTTTAATGGGTCTATGTTGGGGCTGGACCCCCGACGAATATCTATGCCAAATTCCAGGCCAATCGGTTCAGTAGTTTCCCCGCGAAAGAGTAACATAGCTTAAAAATTTAGTTTATTGTAATAAAAAATTACTAAAATACTCTGAAATTGTTTTAAATGCTGCTTTCGTCGCCACGGGGCGTTGCCAACGACACAAGTGTTTTTAGAGCGATTATTTTCAGTCCTCAAAATCGTAACATCGAGCAAGAATGAAGTCTACAGTACAAATTCAACATAATTCGCTTTTAAAATATTTTTTTTAAATATTGTTAACTAGGGGCTGCGCCCCGAACCGCTTCGCGGTTCACCCCTCACCAACTGGTCGGCCTCGAATCGTTTTTAACACTGGAAGCGTTTTACATTGGAAGATCTAAGTTTCGAGATCACTTTACCCCCTCCCCTTACTCCCCCCACCCCTCGCGCTACTTTTCCGTATGCCTATGTTGGAACCAGAACTACCACAGACACTCATGCCAAATTTCAAGACAAACGGTTCAGCCGTTTCTGCGTGAAAGAGGAACAGACAGACAGACAGACAGACACCAACTCATTTTTATATATTAGTATGATGATGTAACAATTTGTTCAAATTTTTAAGAAGACACTTTAATGTTTTTAAGAAAACACTGTAAAGTCATAAAAACGCAGGATGCTTGACTGAAATTTTAAGTAAAATATTGTGTTTTTTCGTTTTTGAATTTTGTTTAACCCTTTTCTTGCTACAACCAGAATTTCACGTAATTTTTTTATACCGTATTTACGCCGCGCTATTAAGATATCCAACGAGATTTTTTTTGAATAAACGAAAAATTGACAAATATTCTTGTACTTCAAGATAAATTGGTGTAAAAATGCGCCACTGGCTGTAATTATACAGCACACCGCGTACAAGGCCGCCATCGACCGCGTACAAGGCCGCCATCGTCAAGTTCTACTCCTTGTGCGGTGAGGGTGCGGGGTCGTGAGTTGGTCTTTCCCTTCCAGTGCACCACACAGAAGGCGGTATGCCTAGAAACTGGGCAGCAGGACAACGGGGAAGGAAAGGTTCATACGTATCACATTGTCCCAGGTTACAGTGGGCCCATTTTTGTTACTAAATTTGATTTTCTTCAACTAAAAGCCGCGCCTGAAGAAAGCTTCGAACTTCTACACCTAAAACCAGGCTTACTAAGCGAAATATCTCTGAGTTTTTTAAAAGTTTTTTTTTGACAATTCTCACATTATATAAAGTTTCTGAAAGGTTATCTCACATAATGTGTAAAATTTCGATATTTTTTGTAAAGCTAATGTGAGATAAACCCTTATTCTAAACCTTATTTACCATTAATTTTAATTTCCAAGCTCGAAGAATCTTTGGGTTAAATGACATTATCTCAAATTTAACAGCATTGCGGATATATATATAGAAAATGAGGCAAAAGCCACACAAATGAAAAATTAAGGATGATATAAGTTTATACCCTAAAAATAAATGCTGTCTAGTCGACATGTAAAATTCCACTCAATCGCATTGAATAACATAACCCATCCTAGACCACAAATTTGATATTAAGCTCTACCAAATCCTCCACGGAACCTCGAACAAATTAAGCATGTTGGACGATATGCTAGTATCTATACCTAATACACATATTTATAAGAGCGTACAGTCAAATCACGTATTCAGATATCCATAGAAAGATTAAAATTCAGTAGGGACTTTTGTCGTTTCGTCCTTTTTGGAATATGCCCTTTTCAATTGAATTTTTTGAATATGTCGTATGGTAATATATGTGTAACATACAATAGGCTAAAAATAGAAACAATTCAATGTGCGAAAGCGCATTAATTCAGCAAACCCCAAAAACCATAGAAAACTATTTTAATTGACGCGCCACTGCTCTAATTTTAACACATATCCTTTCTCTGTCAAGGATCCACTTGATCCTCGTAACCAAAATAGGAAGTTTAACTTAATTAAAGGAGTGGTCTCCCGGCTAACTTCTAATTCCTTGTCATGACTAACAAGTCTATATAAATAAAACTACGAAATTCCGAAATTATTTGTGTATCAAGCTTTTAGGCAGTTCAGTGGGCATGGAATTACTTCCGGGGTGGAGACAGAATAAAGGCTCGGATTCGATAATGTTCCCTGAATTCTCAAAGAACTTAATTGTTGAGGGGCTAAAAGAATTTGTTGACTTGGTGGCAATAACGATACAACAATAACCATTGGCATTCGAATTTAACTTTCAAGTTTTTTTCAATTAAAATAGTATCACATTTTTTTCTGGTGAGTACAAAAGGCCAGAAAGAAAATAGGTTCCTAGTAGCATTTCGTACCAGGCCGGAACTAATTTTTGTGGTTGGTCCTTAAATCAATTATACACTAGAAGGTTTTACCATCCGTTATACCATCAGGATTTCAATCTCTGGATGATGGTGTTTGCTTTGGTTTCCGGGACATTTTAACCATGGTTTTCGAGTACAACGGGGAACGTGATGAATTTCAATTGAATTTGTGGAGTGTTCAATTCAAAGTGTTTTAATTAGGAAAACGTGCCCCTAAATAAATTTCCACCCTTTTATCAAGTAAAATTCTTTGGCGCGAGCAAAGAAGATTTATTTGTTGTTATTTCACTGTCCGACTTGTGTATAAACACTTTTACCGGTGGACATTCCGAAAATAACTTTTCCTTAACATTGTGTCCAAGAGTAATTTATTTTCTACAAAGCACGGGCTAAAAAAAATCCATTTTAATTGAGTCCTGCTGGGATGTCCGTTTTTCCTTCATTTCCCCGAAGAAACGACTGGAAAGAGGTAGAATTCTTCAAGACATAACACGTTTTTCTTATTTAAGTGCCCAGGGGTTGAAGGCCATTGCCAAAGTAATTAATTCATACCACTGGGCCCCATTATCCTACCCTTTTTGACCTAGAGGTGTATTTTTTGTTCTTATTCGCATGTGTTTTTTTCACTAGATTTCTTTTCTAAAATGTTTCCTGCTGCCATACTAGAAAACTCCCACGACTAAAAAAAGATTTTCCCATGGTTTATCGAAAACACCCGCCAAAAGGAAATTTGCTTGAAGAGGGGCAATGCTGAATACAGGATTCAAAGATTATGTAAATCTTTGAGTTATTATGCCGCGGTAACGAGAGTTATGATTAATTTTCAGTTAATTAAAAATGATGGAGTTAAGTTATCTTGGACTTCTTTTAAGAAAATATCCTTCTTTTTCCATACCCTTTTCTATCTTTTCAGCTTTTTTACATACTTTTCCCATTTTTTTTTGCCACTTTTTCGGTAACATTCCGCCTTGGTGTTCTCCCCGTTTTCGTTTGAAATGGGGATTTTTTTTCTAAACAAGTGATCAAAACTTGAAAAATGTGCAGCATATTGCTGGTTATTGCCATCCCTTGTAAAAGGGTTCTCCGTAGAAAGCTTCTGCCAGGTATTCACCCGAATCCCAAATGTTTTGCCATTATTATCCTTTTTTGTGGTTAGATTTTTTTTCAAGTTTTTTTACCATTAAAATGGTGGATACTCCCTTCCACTTAATGAATTTCCCGGAGGCGTTTTCCTTGTTTTGTTTCCAAAATAAATTGGAAAAAAATCCGTGGGAATGATGGAAAAAGCTATTGGGAATTAATATCCTTGAATGGGCTTTTGAATTGATAAACACCTTTCTGAGAAAGAAATAATTAAACAAGATTGGGAAATGGAAAACGAAACTTTGTCCCTTTTTCATGTTGTATTGTGTTGTGTTCATTAGGGGACATAAGGTTGGATTCATGGTATATCAAGATTCTAATGGTTATAAAATGAAATTGTGCAAAAATATCAGAAGTGGGAATTTTTTTTATTGCTTTTTGGGGGTAAATTTATTTATAATGGCATATTTATCGAAGATAAAAAACGTTATCGAAATTTAGTCTATTACTTTATTATATTTATCACAGTATTTTAGACTTTATTATTAAGTAAACTACAATTAAAATATAATTTACGCGTTTTTTAAAATGTGATGAATCCTGAAAGGTTTTCAGGATAAATTAAATACAGAGTGATTTTAACGTGTTTCGTAAATGATGAAAAATCCGTAGGCGTAGAGGGTATGACAACTGTATCGAAATCTCCTTACAGTAACCCCAATCCCGCAAGGAGACGAAATTGACTAACCCGATTGGACCGAAATTTAGCATCGATTGCCGTCGCAGAGCTAGCTTAAAAACAGATCTGTCGAGTTCAAAGATATTGCTTAACTAACAAAAAAATCGTGAATTCGAACAAATTCCTTGACCTTGTGATTGTGGAGCAATCATTTTATTTTGACTTTGCGCCCTTTTGTGTTACTAGGGTTGGATTAAAAACAAACAATTTATTTAAAAAAAATTAAATTACCAGAATTTTTCACAATTTTCAATTTTTTTTGTGTTAACCCTTAATTTATGAGGTGAAAATCATATGCGTAAATGATGGGGTGGTTTCCAATGGACTTGTTCTAATCACATACCAAATCCGTGCTTTTAACTCGGCATGCAACACCATACTGTATGAAGGTACTGAAGATTTCAGAGTCACTGTGCAGAAAACATGAGAAATAGCAAAGAGAGAAAAGTCAATGTGGGTCCACTGGACCCACCTCATCAATTAAGGGTTAAAGAATAACTTGTAATAAAAACCAATTTATGAAAAATTAAAAGAGAATTCCTTTCTATCAAAAGATTTTTTATTATACCCGTATGGTGGAACGAAAGGGTATATTAAATTTGCCTTACCGTTTGTAGCGCCAAGATCCCGTCATCACACACAAAAATGAATTACACCAGTGTGTTTAGAATGATAAAAAAAAATGAATTTTCCATGTCCGTCCGTCTGTCCGTCCGTCTGTCCGTCCGTCTGTCCGTCCGTCTGTCCGTCCGTCTGTCCGTCCGTCTGTCTGTCTGTCCGACTGTGGTGCGGATTGCGGGCGCACGGATTGAGCTAGAGACTTGAAATTTTGCAAAGTGTTTAATAAAAGTGCAAGAACAAAAGTTATTTAGGATATGATTCTACATAAAAGTGCTATACATCAAAACCCGATTGGAATAAATTTAAAAAAATCTTATTGAAAAGTTTGACTTCAAAGTGGAATTTTGATGCAACTGTTCGCCGTTCACTGAAACTTCGAACAATGCCATATAACCATACGGGTTTTAGATTGGCAATTATAGCTTTTGTTATGGTTCATATAGTCTAAAGCAAAACCAAGTATGTTCCAATACTAGACAAAAACTGTTAAAATGTTAAAAAAATGTCAGTTGTGATCAACACAAAACTTTCGTCTGCAATATTTAGTTTTGGAAAATATATCTAAGATATAATATTTTTTCAAATATCTTGAGAACCGTTAAAAATACGTAAAAACCGTTACAGAAAAAAGCAGGAAATTTTATTTCCTTTGAAATTGGTTGTATGCATTTTTTATTGTAATTTTTTTGAAACTTAAATTTTTGAAATATGTTGAGAACCGTTAGAGATACGTATAAATCGTTCAAGCAAAAAATGTGGAAAATTTTATTTCCTATAAATTCGGTTACATGCATTTTTTCATAAAAGGTCATAGTTTTCGCGAGATTTTCAAAAAAACTTGAATTCTTTCCAAATATCTTGCAAATCGTTAGAGATACAAAAAAAATTGTTAAAATAACAAATGTGGAAAATTTTATGTCTCTTAAAGTGTATAAGTTTCGAGAAATTTTCAAAAAATTGTGTTTTTTTTTTAAATTGTATGGGAGGTACGCGTTATAGCTACCGTTATTTTTCCAAAAATTGATAGAAAACTACGATTTTTGTAAGACTTAATTGCAAAAAATTTCAATTCGCTAGGTCAACGCGTTCTCGAGTTATTAAGAAACTACAGACAGACACATGCACGGACATCCTCATAATTTTGCCTGATACGAATTTCATATTAATCAGAAATTTTCTTTCTGCCCCCGTTCTCGAGTCGGTCTCCGTCATGAATACAATACTTTTCTTTTTTAGAGGAGGAAAGTAAAAACTCTAAAAAAAAGTCACTGTTCAATATTTTTTGGGTATGATTCTCAAAATACTTAATTCCAGAAAAATCAACATGATTTTATGTAGCTGGAAAAGTACTTTACATAACCAATGTTCTTTGAGAAAATGTAATCTCGTCTTGACTAATATCAGAGACTTTAAACGATTAACGCCTACCTCAATCCATCAAGCAAAGTTAGTAACAAAAGTGTCCGGACAGAGACTGATCACTAGGATCCCTACTTGACTATAAAACATCCACACGATTTCAGAGAAAGGGTTTCATTTTTTGTTCTTGTATATAACAAATATCCAACTAACACAGACCCATTAGAAGACTAGGATAACTCACGTTTTGAATACGAGAATAACTAACTGAAAACCTCCCAAAAACATGCCTGGACATGAGGAAAGAACAACAAAATATCAACAAGGAAAATCCATCGACAAAGAAAAAGGATGTGAAAGTAAAAGCTCGTAACACAACCGATTGACTTGGCTCCTTCCGTCACGATGGTGGATGGTGGTTACATGCCCCAAGGACTCAGTCTGCCCTGTTTATATATGCTCCTCATCATTCAAATATATCGAAATCGTCCAAAGAATACTGGAGAAAACTGAAATTCCAAGAGCTTTTTTCTGTCAAGTTCATCTAGCGTGCCACAACAGGAGTTGTCCCTATCCAGACACATAGCAGATCCTACTACTTGACAGACGAGCAGACATGTCTGAAGGATCCTAGCCATCTGAGCGATATGTTTTGTTGACATTCACAAGTACTACACAAATTTTTAGCACATTGCTGGTCAATGAGACGAGAAAAAAGGTAAAATATTGATAGCAAACATGGAAAACATATCGACATCCTTGTCAAACGTGTTTTTGACTGTAGCTACCGGATATATTCAGGGGAAATAGGATCCAAATGTTCCACAAGCATGTGCGCATAATCTCCAAAAATCTTGAAAAAAAATTGAGGTATTACTCATAGAATCGTCCTTGTCTACTGTTTAACCATGAGTGGGAACCACCCAGACGATTTGGTTCTTTTTATCAAGGAGCAAACAGAGAGACAGTAATCTCGCGCATTATCCTTTGCATCCTTGAAATGGTATAACTTCATGGGAATCTTTCAAAATATCTCAGTTATCTGACGTTTCCAGGGTTGTTCGGATCAATTTCACTGGGAAATTAACGAAAATTTAATTCAGCTTCCTATAAACATAAGAAATTTTTTTAATGTCCTGTAGGATATTTTATCAGCAGATGATTGTTGTTCATTCGATTTTCATAATAGTAGAAAAATACTTACAAATTTCACGCTAAAGTGTTACGATTTAACTAATATCAAATGGAAAAATTGTGTTCGATTAAATATTCAGAAACGGTTGTGTTTAATAAATGATAAATAAATTTAGCTTACCCTCATATTAATGAAGGATTAAATTGATTTAAATTCTTTTAGTGTAAATAAAAATAAAATCGTGCCGCTGTTGAGTGTATGTGAACAGAGCCAAAACCAACATCCTCTTATCAAATGTGTGTTTAGCTGAGATAGGGTAATCATTCCCATATGTGAAGAATCTGTTCTGTCTTTGAAAAAGTGATAACGAAGAATTTTGTGTGCACTTAAACAACAATACAAATAGACAACATGAATTTAACGGGTTTGAGGTGGTAGTCAGTGGCATCGAATGTATACAAATTTTTGAAGAAGCAGCCAAAGGATTCACCAAAGGAATACCAACGAAAAGAAGAAGAAGAAGTAGTAAAATTGGTCGAAGGAACATTTAAAAAAAAGGGTAAATCCTTGGAAGACACGAAAACGAGCTTAAAGAAAGCTTTTTATCAGCAAAGTGTTTGATAAATTATTCACAATTGCTGGTGACAGCTGGGTCTTTTTTTGTGAGGAGAACCTGTCAGACTTGAAAATCTCCTTTGTATCGAACACAACAGTAACCGTGATAATAACAAAAAATAAGAACAACAAGAAAAATAAAATAAAAACAACAAAAATAAACACTCATATATTTACATGATATTTAATCAAAACAAACCTTGCTGATAAAAATTCTAGACTTTCATTCGTAAATCCTTTTTTTTTACCTAAAAACTTAGCCAGTATTAAATTCAAGGACAATTTAAACATTACTGCTTTATGCTTTTGTTGGTTGCGAGATATTCCTTCTCCGAGTATACGTTGTAAATGCAAAGTGTAGAGCATAATAAGTATCTTCAGTGAACATACATCTTAAAATCATACAGAAAAAAGTACGTAAGAATCTTCTTATCCAGCAGTTTCGTAGTCATCATCTAACGCCGTCATCACCGACATTATTCGCATACAACAATAATAGTCGACGGCACAAAATTGTGTCAACAACAATTACGGGAATAAACAAACAACCAACGGCTTCAAGACGTGGTCGGAATTTTTTAAAAGTAAGATAAAAAAAAATTCCATAAAATTTTCTTATAACATATAGTCTAAAATAAAGTGCTTTAAATTATTGTCAGCAAAGTTTCTTACTTGGTTTGGGGGAATTCTATTACAATTTTTTCGCCGTGTTCTCTTCGTGATTGTGTAAATTTTTCTCATGGATTTGGTAATTAGCGAGTAGTGACGTAAGTCAGATTATAACGAATGCCAACATATAAGTGATATTTAGATTATTTTTCAAGACATTTTAGAGGCCGTTATTTTTACATCGATTTTCTGCGAGTTGTCGGTGGAGATTTAATGATATTTAAACTCGATTTTTATTTAAAAAAAAAGGTTTTGTATGTGTGAAAAGAATTTGATAAATTGACATTTCACAATTATATCTTAGAGACATTACCAATAAGAGATTTAAGATAAAAAGGTTTTTGCAATATAAAAATTGCCACATTCAGTTTTCTACACAAAAAAAATTGCGGTTAGATTTCTTTAATATTGTCTTAAAAATTTACAGACCATCAAATCATAAGAGAAAATAGTGCGCCGCAGGGAAAATTTTTAGAAAATTCAAAAATGGGTAAATGCTGTGTTTCTCATCAATTAAATTTGCGGCCCGCAGTGCAAGGTAAAGTGGCGCCCGAGGGAAAATCTGTATCTGGCGTCGCCTCCTTTTACAAAAAATTGATAAGACGTATTTTTGTGTGTGCTTAGAAAATTTGGAAAAACCAATTAAAGAGACGAGTTTATCTCAATTTTTGTTTGTGAGTATCTAGTTATCTTAGCTCTTCTTAGTTCTTCAGTATACCACAAAAATTGCACCGCAGGAAAAATTATTAAAAAATCCATACAAGTAGAAATCATTGCGCCGCAGGGGAAACATAAAATATTTTCTTTTTATACCCGTATGGTGAAACCAAAGGGTATATTAACTTTGCTTTACCGTTTGTAACGCCAAGATCCCGTCATCACACACAAAAATGAATTACACCAGTGTGTTTAGAATGATAAAAAAATTGAGATTGGCAATTATAGCTTTTGTTATGTTTCATATCTTTAGAATATTTTTCCCCTGCGGCGCAAAAATTTCCAATACAAAAGAAAGCTGTATAAAAAATTTTCTTTCTGGTATCTCCAGAAGTAGAAGTTGGCTGAAAGAAAGTCGGATTTGGAATCTAAACATAATTAAATTTTGCACAGATACGTGGGTCCAATGACAATACAAAATTTTCACCACTTCGTCCTTGTCAGAATGAGATAATATACTGTGAGGATAACGTTATTATCCTTTTCCTCTAATTTTCAGGCAAAAAACCTATTCTGGAGGTTTTTGGACTCGCTGAATCCGATTCTGATATAAAGAAGTCTGTAAGGATAACGGAAGTTCCTGTAAGGATAACGTGATTATCCTTTTTTTAAAATTTTCCGGAAAAAATCTCCTGTAGGCGTTTTTGAATCCGATTCTGGAGTTAAATCCGATTCTGGAGTTAAATCCGATTCTGGAGTTAAATCCGATTCTGGAGTTAAATCCGATTCTGGAGTTAAATTCGATTCTGGAAAAAGTCCTTAAAATTCAGAGGCATCAAGGATATATATTCGAAGACTAAAAAGTAAAGGGTGGTTAAATTTTAAGGGCCGATGTTGAATGTGAACCACACCTAAACGTCAAGTTTTTTTCTGCATTTCATTTGACATTTCTCAATTTCAGACTAACTCAATTTGAACCATGGAAAGATACACAATCGAGCAACGCGTTAAAGTTATTCAGGCTTATTATGAAAATGGGCGTTCAAATCAAAATGCATATCGTGCACTTCGTGCCGCCAGCCCATAAACCGCACCAAACAGTCACTCTTTGTGGGTGCATTGGTTTTTCGACAATCACTCTTGGATTATCATTCGCCCAAATGCGGCTGTTCTGCTTATTGACGAATCCACTGAGGTGAAAATATGCCTCATCACTGAAGATGATTTTCTTCGAAAATTGATCATCCACTGTTGCCATTTCTTGCCACCATTCTGACCATTGACGACGCTTGAAATGGTCAAGAGGCTTTAGTTCTTGAGTCAATTGCACCTTGTAAGCGTGTAAATGCAAGTCTTTATGCATAATGTTCATCAGCGACGAGCGTGGGAGGTGCAATTGTTGGGCACGACGACGAGTTGAGGTGGACGGCTCTTCAGCCACACTATCGCGAACAGCAGCAATATTTTCTGCAGTACGAGCTGTACGAGCACGCACTGGTGTTTTCACATCTCCTACAGACCCGGTTTGCTCAAATTTTTGCACGATTTTTCCGATTGTACGCACATTTGGACGATTAAATTGACCGAAAAAATCACGAAGTGCACGATATGCATTTTGATTTGAACGCCCATTTTCATAATAAGCCTGAATAACTTTTCCGCGTTGCTCGATTGTGTATCTTTCCATGGTTCAAATTGAGTTAGTCTGAAATTGAGAAATGTCAAATGAAATGCAGAAAAAAACTTGACGTTTAGGTGTGGTTCACATTCAACATCGGCCCTTAAAATTTAACCACCCTTTATAAACAAGCGTACAGACGTCCTTTTCAAATTAGTCAAATTAATCAAATGCAAAATGACTAAAAAGGAAAATAATTTTTTTTTAAAAAAGCTTTTTATTTTGAAAGAATGCACTAAAAAGTAAAAAAATAGTTTTTGGTACTGTGTATCAGAAATAAAAGTGAGATAAAAGCATGAAGAAAAATTAAATTAAATAAATATTTATCTCGCTTTTATTTCTAATAAAACAGTACCAAATTTTTATTTCCTTTTTCGTGCATTTAAAAAAAAACGTTTTTTTTTTAAAAATGTTTCAAATTGTTTTTAAATTTGATCTGCAAAATTTCATAATTAATGTTACAACTTCTTACCAGATTTTTTTTTGCTTGCAGAACAATTAATTTTCGTATTTTGCAATTTAACATCTACAAACTACCCTCTAAATTATTATTGTTAAAAAGTTTTTCTTGAAGTTCTCTTAAGGCCCTCATTGAATATCAAGTGTCGTGGTTACATTTGTTGAAGTTGTGGTTTAATGTCATTTTCCACTTGAAAGAAATTCCGTTTCCGCCGAAATTTCCACATTTTCAAATCTCATCAGAAGTTCCATTGTTCGAAGTGAGGTTTCATTTCCCCACTGAAAAATATTTCAATTAAAAGAGCGGCTACAATGCATAATTATGGAATTAAATGTTGCATTGTGCCAAGAATAAAATATACCACGTTTAATGGGCACACAACACCAACCGTGCTTCAGTTTCAGTGTTCCACTGAAAGATAAATGCGCCTCGTTAATGAAAACAAGAACTCCCAAGCGATAATGGCTGCGGTGTCCTTGCTAACCCAGTTGTTGGTTTTTTTATGCTCCAGTTTCGAATATATCTCTTCTGGCACTTTAATTTCGTTTAAATTTATGTCGATTTTTACTGCATTTAATGTGAACAGAAGATATTTAAAAACTGTTACATTGTGGAAAAATTTGTTGAGTTCCATGGAAATGATCATTAAAAGATAATTCCGTAGTTTTTCATATGATGCAGTAAAATTTGTAAAAGAAATGCAGTATTTTTTACGAGAAAATTTAAGTTAATGTTGGCCAGGGTACCATAGTTTTTAATTGGAACTGGAATAAAACATCTTTTCGACATTTTTTTTCGTAATGCTAATGTAAAATTCTGAAACCACTTTAATTATAGAGCACTATCCTTTTTCTTGATGTAGGATGTGTAAATTTACTTTATATTGAGCAAAAGAAATCAAGTTGAAAAGAAACTTGAATAAAATTAACTTTACTATGAAGTCCTCAGAGTTTAAAGCATGTTTGAATATTCATCAATTGTACATTTTTGCTCTTGAAAAGTAGTTAAAGTTCTTTTAATTAAATAAATCTACATCAATAGTTTTTGCTTGCATAAATTGATTGTAATTAAATTGGCAAATATTAGAAAAACTATGAAAGTATTCAGCTTGTCAGCCAGAGGTTGTGGGTTCAAAGTTCACCTGTGGCACACTTTTATTTTAAATCTACTCAACTTCAGAATGAGTAGGTAGTAATCAGAGATGAGTAGTAATCAGGGATGAGTAGTAATCAGGGATGAGTAGTAATCAGGGATGAGTAGTAATCAGGGATGGCGAACGAACAAAAAATCGTAACGTTATACATACCGTTACTTAACGAAATTCAAATTTTGCTCGTTACGTTATTTCATTTTGTAACGATAAAAAACCTCATTCCGTTACGTTATATCGTTTTTATTTCGTTACAAATTGGATCGTATGCATGAAAATGAGTATAATGCTTACACTTAACTTTTTTGAGGAAATTTTTAAGTTTTTATGAATAAAAGTAGACAAATTAAAACAAACGTTTTACGTTTCTTTGGAATAGAGCTTTTCGGAACCCGTCCATTTGATTCAATCAATTCCCTTAAACAGGCATAGGTTTGGCAATAAATACCTGCTTCTGAAGTACAACATTTGCTCACTTTTGTTCACTAAAACTGGAGAATTGGCACTAAAAAATTGAGTATACGCATATAGTCAATTTTATGCATACAATCCATTGCATTGAAACCGAAAATTTAAAAAATTTTGAACTATTATAAATAATATCTTATTTATTACAGTGATTCAGTTCAGTTCCATAAAAATAAAAATTAATTACATAAAAATAAAAATAATAAAACAACAAAAGTTAATAAAACTCAACAAAAAAAAAATGTGGTTCTCCATCCTCGGCGCTACAGCTCTCGAAGTGTCTGGGCCTCAGAGTTGCCAGACAGCCAGCAAATTTTCCCCCCGTCGTAGCCTGAAAAACCCCCTGAAACGGGCTATTTTGGAATAAAAACCCCCAAATTTTTTATTCGTATTGCAACAATTAGTTATAACCAAAATTTAGGCAATTGTCATATATAAAACAGTCAACCAGCAACTTTTTTTATTTTTAGGTTTTAGGGCATAAATTTGGACATTTTTAACCAAAAATTCTCAAAAAAATAGCACAAAGTTGGACTTTAAAGAGGAATTTGAAAATCATATCATATTCAACGACGTGAACCGAATTTGATTTTTATGTAGCACACACAAGGGTCATGTGAAGCAAATTCTTTACACAGGTTTCACATCAAACAAGAATTCAAAAATTTTTTTTATTATAA
This sequence comes from Chrysopilus asiliformis, assembly GCA_964034945.1. Taxonomy (NCBI): domain Eukaryota; kingdom Metazoa; phylum Arthropoda; class Insecta; order Diptera; family Rhagionidae; genus Chrysopilus; species Chrysopilus asiliformis. The sequence continues at coordinate 99,990,889 of OZ035961.1, forward strand.
TTCAGAAAAAATTTTATTTCAACTATCACGATTTTCCCCTGAAAAAACCCCTGAATTTCAAAAAAATAAAAAGCACCCCCAAAACGGGGGCTAAAACCCCCGATCTGGCAACGGTGCTGGGCCTCCTCAATTGAGGTTTCATAACAATTCGTTCCCTGCTTTGCACTTACAGTTTTACATGGATTACGAACCATGGATGAATTACAACATTTGTAAGGTTTTTACTTTGCAACCCATCAACAGCAGAGGCAATCTAGACCGATGATGTCGTGAACACCAAGCTGAGTGGACTTGAATCCCAGCGTGCGACAGTTGGGAATTGAACCACCGACCTCCGGAACACGGGCCAAGTACTTTACGTTTATTCCAATTGAAATTCTTAACAAATAACAGATTTTGTTTACAATTAAGGACATGATTTATATATCGGGTCTTTCAATAAGGACATAAAAATTTTGTATTTAAATAAAACCCAGAATAATTGAGATATCGGGCTGAAATTTATTTCAGGAGTAGTGGACATGTTACATTTAAGTATGAAATTCGATTTCGTTCATATGGCCACCGCGAGCATGTTTGCACTGATTGATTCTTTGGAGCCAATTTTCCACCACTCTTCCACACATATCGGCCGGAACGTTGGCAATTTCGCGTTCGTATTGTTCCTGAGCTCCTCTAACGTTGTTGGCTTGTTGGCATAAACCAACGACTTAACATAACCCCATAAAAAGAAATCCAACGGCGTTAAATCGCATGGGCGAGGTGGCCATTCGACCGGACCATTTCTCGAGATTACACGATTACCGAACTTCTCCTATTCCTATAGATCAATTGTTTGACCAGCTGTGTGACATTGCTCGTTCGTGAACTTCACCATGATAAAAATGTAAACCTTGACTGACGTTTTAGCATTGCCAGATCATAAAAAAAGTTTTAGGGTGCGTTTTTATTAAAATACAAAATTGTTATGTCCTTGTTGAAAGACCCTTTACTTTACCACTTGGACTACGACTACATGGTTTTTGGACTACGTGGTTCTTAAGCTAAAAAAAAATCAAAACAAGACTTACAAGAAAAAATGGTACGAGTTTTGTTAATTTACAAAAAAACACTGCCCAACAAAAACGATATTTTTTGTGCCGCTAAAGATATTGACATTTAGGATATTTTCACATCGTTGATTCTGAATCGGGCTTTATTTTGGCCAGATTCACCTTTCACAATGAAATAAAAACCTTTTTACCGGAATATGGTCAGGTAATAGACTTAAGTCAATTTTTCGACCAAGCCTATTACCGTAAGATTTTTTTTTATTATTTTAAGTACTTTAAAGGTTTTTTTTATAAACACGTTGAATTTGAGTTAAGAATGTGTTTATCATAAAAAATAAAATTGATACAAATTTAACTTCAACAAGGTAATGAAACACTAGAAAAAAGAAGAACGAATTCTTACCTCACACTTGCACGTTGGATCTGAAAGCTGCACGTTGGATCTGAATCGTGACTTATACTAAAAAAAGGCCCTCCTCAATAAAAACCTAAATTAAGTAATATTGGTTTTTGATAGTTAAATCAAAATATTGTAATGGTTTGCATTAAGAACATTTTTCGATAATTTTGATTAATGGGAAGCTTATTTTTAACAATTTTTTAAAGATTTTTCCGGTAATAGATTAGCTATAGTCCGGCAATAAGACGTTTTATCTTACTAATTTTTTTCGAACAAAAAATATTACCTACGATACAATTTTGTTCAAATTTTCACGCAAAATTTTTTTCTCTCAATTTCCTGGTAAATTCAATAAAGAAAATCTTAAAACTTTTTCATACTTTATATGCTTAAACAATCAAACAAAATTTTTAAAACTTTCAAAGCATAAAATTAGATAAGTAACATTTCTTCTTGCGGAAAAATCTTTTTTGCTTTAAGCTTGCCTATAAGATTCACCTGACTTTTCCCTTTTCCAATCAATTTTATAATGTTTACATAAAAAATATTCCTCTATTAGATAAATAGAAAATTTCTTCTTCTCTGCTTGTATATATTTGTCCCCTTGAATAAATTTCCTTTTATCTCAAGTGAAAATATCGAAAAGGCCAACAAGATTGTTTATAAAATGAGGCTCTAATAAACATCTTGGGTACACATACACATATATTTCTTGATAAAGTTTAGGGAACATCAAAAGGATGCCTTTATAAACACTGCACTTGATTGCCGTTTTATATACATATCTTTAGATATTATTTTCACTAACATACTGGTATGTAGCCTATTCAGTTGATAATGCCTTAAATGATAGAATTTTGAACATATAAAAGCATTTCAAAAAATTCTTTAAAGATTTCAAGAAAATCATTCAAGATGTTTTGTGAAATAAACTCTTGTCGCAATTTTTTCCGGTAACAAATATTTGTAAATGTAATTGATTTGAATTGTAGCAACTACACAAAATCAAGGTACTATTTTCATATATCTGTCGAAATTTTTCTTTTATCATAATAATAAGGACCTTTTTGTAAATCACACTATTCGAAATCATAATAAGATAAGTCAATTTTCATTATATTGTTATACCACTTAAGTAAAATATCTTTGTTTACTCTAATGAAATCAAATCAAATCTCTTATAATTTTTTTTTGAGATATCAGTTGTAAACTGTTGCCAAGTAAGAATTCCCACATTTACAAAGTCTACCTGAAATGTTAATTTTTGGCTAGGGGATGAGTTTACAAGTACTTATCTGAAATTGTTGAACAAGATGTTTTATTTACAGGGGAGCTGTTATAATATGAATAACGTACAAATATCTTCGTCTAACAGATATCTACTTTTTAAGTAAATGTTTACCTACAAAGCAGATGTTTTACGAAAAGCATCAGTTCTTGAATAACCTTTTGACTTTTATTCAAATTAATTATGCTCAACAAATGAGAAAATATAAACTCTGAAATGTCAACTCATAAAAACCGAAATTGACTTTACAAATTCTTAGAATTCAATTCGAATTCTGTAATCCGCCCTTAAACAACTGATACCGGAATATTATTTCCCCTGCATACGCTTCAAATATACATAAACACAGAAAAAAAAAATTAATTGCGCTCTGTTTTCTGGTGAATTTGGAGGTCTGTTTGATTTGGATGAGTCTTTATTGTAAGATTCTTCGTCTATATAATATCGTTATGCTAAATAAAATAAATTGAAAAAGAAGATGGATAATATTGTTTAATTTTTTTTTCTTATAAGTAAATAAAAACGATAGAAGAATACTTTATTTTACAGAGATCTTTGTCCCTATCATCGTTTTCCGTCCTTGATCATTGAATATTGTCTTGAGTTCTTTTGCCATTTTTCGGTTATTACAAATGCTGATTTATTAGTTCGCGTTCAAAAGTGGAGGAGGACCGACAACATAGAATAACCAAAACAACAAATAAACTCTGTTAAGGGTCTCATAATAAATATTTTGTTGGTATCTGGTATCATCCCTTTTGAAGTATTTGTCGTCATTGATTAAGGACTAAGAAGACCAGATAATGTGAAATCTCTACTTGGCCTCTATCGACAAACTCGCTCTCTATCAAAGAACAAAATAAAAATATATCTTATATACAAAAAAAAAAAAAAAAACAAGTCCATAAAACTTTCCCCAAGAGACGAGAAACGATATTTTCGTTTGCCATTCTCCATTTAATTTTCGACTAACCGCCCACGAAATGCCAATGTAGGTTAAAATGTGACTAGATGGGGTTGAATTCGAAGGGGGTCTGTGAAATCCCCTATTATCTGTACAATCACCATTTTTTTCGAATATAAGCGAGAATGCTTGTTGTTCAGTTTTGAGGTTTCGTTTGGGTTCGATTTGGACCTACAACAATACCGCATAACATGAGAAAGGAAAAGCAAAAGCCGCACGAATTTGAAATGTTTTCCTGAAATTCATTCTGCCGATAGATAGAACTGAATCGAACCATCTCTCGAACTAAGAATCCACTACCCGTCCGCCTCCAAAAGAAAAAAAAACACCCAGGAAAATAGAAAAGCAAAAAAGGCGCCACCAGGACGAAATATCAGAGAAAACAAGAAATAACAAAATTTTACGTTCAAAATGTTCCCAGTATTTCGTTGTTTTTGTTATTGTTAAGATATCACGCTGTATTGGTAATTTTTATTTGGCTTTACTAACTAGGGTGACCATATTTTCAATGCAGGACAAAATGAATGGCGAAGGGGTGGGGGGTGAGGACAGGGGGAGAGGAGCGGTGGTGACTGAATCGGAACACTAACGAAACAACAAAATTTTATATAAAGAGAAACTTTATTTGCACGGAACCCAAGGATAAGGGATTGATAAATATGCACCGCAAGCGAAATGTTTAAAACAAAGTGCGAGGGAAAATTTAACACAAGAGTTACACAGTCCCAATCGAAAATTTACTTGATTTTTTACGCTCTTTACATTCCATAAATAATGGCGACGGAAATTGTAAAACCAGCTATGATGGCAAAATTGCCGCAGGCGAAATTTTTATATACGTCATTTGTGGAAAATCAGTATTGCAACACTTAATTGAAAAATCCGGGTCAAAAGTTTGGTTATTTTTTTTCAGGACTACATTCCAGACTGTACCGGCCAAACCGGGACGTTTGATGACCCTAGCTATAAGGTATCATGCTTTTTATAGATTGCGATTGTCTACCCTTAAAGTATCGTTTCGAACATAAAGGGACTGGGGGATTACGATTTATACTTGGAAATCCGTCGTTGTTATTATTTTGTTCAAGAAGCATCAGTGGTCGATATCTGTATAGAAATATTATAAAATATCCGAGTAAATAAAAATTTCGCGCGAAAACGTTCAATTGCGACGACAGAAACTTTTCGAGTATGTATGTAAAATGTGTAAAATATGTAAAGTATGTAAAATATTTTTCTAAATCTGCAAATTTGTAAATTAAGTGTTCATGCGAAACATCAATTTACTATATGTGGCATGTCAAAAGCTTTTTACTCCATCCAAGTTTTTTGGAAACATTATTCTTAGCAAAAAAAAAATTAAAAAAAAAAATATTGTCCTTATTTGCTCTAAAAATGCCGTAGGACTTTGCTACTTGAGTTGCTCTATAATGAGATGCTAAGTCTTGTAGTGGTTTTTCGGTATTTACTATTTTATTACTATACTTACTTTGTTATGTCGTTTATGGGGTCAGGATCGACCCACAGGATGACTTTGTAGATACTTAATTTTTCCAAAAATGTCTACTTCGGCTCCTTTCTATCATTCTTACTAAGGGCTTTTTTGCTCTCGCTTTAAGGGAAAAGGGCATGATTTCAAAGGATATATTTATATTTTGACGATAATGGCATTTGACGTTGTTACATTGAGGCTGATTTATTGGGATGATGTTACAATTCTTTTGTATATCATCAGATCAAGGTGCTTTTCCAAAACATCCACGAATTAGTCTCTTCGCCGTAGCATGAAGAAAAAATTATCAAAAAAAAAACATTTACCACCAACAATTAAAGTTGAGAAAAACATGATCAATATTTTTTTCTTCATCGTTTTCATTTTGTCTTGTACAATTTTCGAGATTTAACCAATAAAAGCTTGTTGAAGGCAAAACGGAAAATTTCCTCGATACAAATCTTATAATAAGTTTTTCTTTTGAGGGTTTTGCTTTACGGGTGGCAATTACATTCTTTTCTATATTGCCCAGAGCTGCCGGAACGCTTTAATTTTCTTGGTATTCACCCAGAACGTGTCCAAAGGCGATTTCCGGATATTAGAGACTTTTATTTAACTTAATTAAAAATAGGGGAGTCGGAGGAGGGTTTTTGCAAGGCATGTAACGGCTTTTTGACAGTAAAAGTCAAATTGGTGATTTTTTCGGAAATTTCAATTTTTTATTACTAGTTGTTAGTATAGTAGTCATATATAACAATGCTTCTGAATAAGTGTGGGGATAAAAACGAGTGAAAGTCTTTCCAAGCATTTATACCAAAATATACTAAACATTAATACTCAAATACTCTACATGAGGGCAGACAAAATTTTTATGAAAAACATTAAAAAAAACTAAGAATTGCCAGGGGTTAATCGTCAAATACTCTATATGAAGACAGACAAAATGTTTGTTTAAAATAATCCATTTGTATAGGAGAGGAGGAAAGGAGTGGTCCAACTGGAATTTTGATGTATAGATCATATTCTAAACACATTTCATCTTTATAAATTTTTTGATACGATGCACCATTTTCGAGAAAACAGGAAAAAAGTATTCCATAATTTTTCCTGTTTCCATACTTTTTTCCTGTTTTATTCCATACTTTCTTCCTGTTTTATTCCATACTTTTTTCCTGTTTTCTCGAAAATTGTGCATTGGGGGGAAGCAGTGGTCCGATAGGATTTTAATGTATCGATGAGTTATGTAAAATCCTATTCTAAACACATTTTCCCTTTATAAATGTTTCAATATGACCCGCCGTTTTCGAGAAATACGCCAAAAACGGTTTCGTTTGTATGTGGGAAAGGGGAAGAAATGGTCCGATTTCGCCAGTTCAACCGAGCGATTTACGAGAAACGTAACTATACAAAATTTCACGTCTCTAGCTCAATCGTTTCAAAAGTTATGGTGTTCACGGACGAATAGACTGACAGACAGACAGACGTACAGACGGATATGCGGAAATCAAAATGTTTTGTCATCCCAAACGCTCAGGTGTATTTCATTTTAGTGTATCATTATAGAGTATGATATATCATATTGAGTATAAAAAGGGCGTTGAGTATCATAAATAAAAGCGAAATAAACGTTTTTGTTTCATTTTTACTGATACACAACCTTCAATAATTTAATTTTTCTTTTTTATACCCGTATGGTGAAACCAAAGGGTATATTAACTTTGCCTTACCGTTTGTAACGCCAAGATCCCGTCATCACACACAAAAATGAATTACACCATTGTGTTTAGAATGATAAAAATAATTAATTACTGCATGTCTGTCCGTCTGTCCGTCTGTCCGCCTGTCCGTCTGTCTGTCTGTCTGTCTGTCTGTGGCGCGGATTGCGGGCGCACGGATTGAGCTAGAGACTTGAAATTTTGCGCAGATCCGTTTTTCGTAAAATGCGAGGCTAAGTTCGTTAACGGGCAAAAATGGACCATTAGGGGGGGTACCCCCCATACGAACGAAAACGGTTTTTGTGAATATCTCAAAAACGGTGCATCTTATCAAAAAAGTGCAAGAACAAAAGTTATTTAGCATATGATTCTACATAAAACTCCCATACATCAAAATCCGATTGGAATAAATTTTAAAAATTCTTATTGGAAAGTTTGACTTCAAAGTGGAATTTTGGTACAACTGTTCGAATTTTGATACGAATATCACCATACGGGTCTTCAATGATTGCCAGATTGGCAATTATAGCTTTTGTTATGTTTAGAACATTTATTTAATAAAAGTTTTTTTTAAATTTGGTTTTTCCCAAAGTTCAAAAAATTTAAAGATGTTGGATAACTTGGCATAATTAATTTATACAAAATGGCACCTGACAGCCGCAAATTTGTCTTGTGATGTATGCGCATTAACATGTTGATTTTTCAATAACAATTGTACATTAAGAAGTAAATCGATCTTATATTAAATCGATGACAAAAAAAATCATTACCAGAATGTAAGGTCACTGAAATTAATGGCAAAGTCTTGGTTGCCAAAGTGAGGTTTCACTGTAATTTCTCAAAAGAACAACTTGATGATTCAATAGATGATGAAAAAATATATATCTTATATATATATATTTATAAAATTGACTGAAAACTTCAACCGACTCTGTTCAATTTCCAAATGTTTATCTGGTTATTTTCTGGAAAATCTCTTGGTAAAACTTTTTTTATACACGTATTGGATAACATGAGAAGTAAACCTTAAAGATCAAGATAAAAAAAAGTTTGCCAATTGTAGTTGCAATACACTTCTACATTGATTTCGAATAAGTTAAATAAACTTTACGACATGGAAAATAATTTGTCGTCGTGTATGAGTTAACAAGAATCCTTGTATTGAAAATACTATACTTATGTTTTATGAACAATTTTGGGATTTCGTTTAATAAAAGTATATCCAGCTAGAAATAGTGATGGCAGTTTCGCTAGTGATGATTCCATTGGGATATTTAGGTCAAATGAGTTATCCTGGTTTTCGTTTCTTATACAGTCATATAAGGATACCAAATTTGAAAGAGGAAGAATTCATTTGTTATTATTGTGTAGGGATGAATATCTGTGGTTATTTTTGGATTTTGTTATTCTTTGGGGTCTTGTAAACAACACTATCATTGATAGAGATATATAGATATCTGAAACTGAATGGAATGAATACAAACGATATTATAGTCAAAATGGAGAATTGGGACAAACAAAACAACCAAGGACTGGTATTATCCTAATCTTAAGATCTTATGTTTTCAACTTTTATTCCACCACCATATGACAAATATTCAAGCATACAAAACCCAGATAGGCAATTTATAAGGAAAGATAATGTGAAATGCAGAAAGAGATCGTATGGGCGAAAGACTGCTTTCTATGGTAAAAGATTATTGGATTAGGGCGAGATGACTTTGGCTCAAAGATTTACTAAAACGAAAACAATGCTGCAATTAAGTTACATATTGAAAGGATACCGCTATTATGATGTTTGTGTCAGGCTAAGCCTGCATTATCTTAAGATTCTGGATCAATTCCAAAATTTCTCAGCATTACAATAGCAATGGAAAATAATTGAGAATAAATACCAATCTTGCCAAAGAATTCAAGTGAATCTTGTTTTAGGATTACTTCTAGAGGGTAATATACAAAATATACTACAAAATTTTGTTCGGGTGGGAGTTTAGTTAAGGGTAAATAATAAGCTTAATTAGATTAAGAATTTTTGAAGCACTATTATAATAAGAGTCTTCATGCTTTGCAATTTGTGAGTCATTACAATTTTCAACGGTTTCCTGTCAAAATATTTCAATCATTGTCAAAAATTTTCAAAAAATCTTCACGAAATTGATCAATTTATGGCACTGGAAGAGACTGATTTTTTTATTAAATAGTTTATTCGCAGAAATGGGCTTTTTATACCCGTATGGTGAAACCAAAGGGTATACTAACTTTGCCTTACCGTTTGTAACGCCAAGATCCCGTCATCACACACAAAAATGAATTACACCAGTGTGTTTAGAATGAAAAAAAAATTGAATTATGCATGTCCGTCCGTCTGTCTGTCTGTCCGTCTGTCCGTCTGTTCGTCTGTCTGTGGCACGGATTGCGGGCGCACGGATTGAGCTAGAGACTTAAAATATTACGCAGATTTGTTTTTGATAAAATGCAAGGCTAAGTTCGTTAATGGGCAAAAATGGACCATTAGGGGGGGTACCCCCCATACGAACGAAAACGTTATTTGTGAATATCTCAAAAACGGTATATCTTATCAAAAAAGTGCAAGAACAAAAGTTATTTAGGATATGATTCTACATAAAACTCCCATACATCAAAATCCGATTGGAATAAATTTTAAAAAATCTTATTGGAAAGTTTGACTTCAAACTGGAATTTTGGTACAACTGTTCGAATTTTGATACGAATATCACCATACGGGTTTTCAATAATTGCCAGATTGGCAATTATAGCTTTTGTTATGTTTATTATTTGAATATTTTCACATCCGAAATTACTTCTGCGAAATTCCGAATGTAAAAACATCCAAACAAGAAAAGGCTGCTTAGGCGAATAAAATATTTTTTCAAAAAAAGTTCGGTTAAAAAAACAATTGTAACGTATTTTTATGCAAAAAATGGATGCAAATCTAAAAGGCATCGGTGTGTAACCAGGATTCCTGGCAACAGACACAGCTGTAGACCAATACAAGAAATTGGCTGTAGCGCCGAAGGTAAAAAAATAATAGATTTTGTTTTTTAAAAAAACTTCATGTTTGTTGTGTGAATCTTTCGACTTATGCTTTAATTATGTTTGAATAATAATAAAATACGAGGGCGGACTGAAAAGTAATCGGCCTAGGCAAGAAAACACTGCTTTTTTGGGAAAACTCATGATATTTCTCAACATAGCCTCTCTTTATTGGCGATACACTTCGTCCAATGATTCTCTAATTTTTTGACATCCGAATAATACGATTTCTCGAAACCCTCAAAATGTTTTCAGCGATTCAGTATGTTTCAGCGATGACTTCCTCGTTCGGCCTAAATCTGCTACCACCGAACCATTTCTTAAAGTTTAGACATCGTTTAATTCGGTGTTGATCTCATCGTTCGTTTTATTTTTCAAAAACAAGGGGTGGTATCGCGTAAGGTGACAGTTGGCTGTCACCCATTAATTTTTCAGACTTCCGTAAAATTTCAACCACCAACATTTTGGCTAAAATTTTGTAATAAAAAGCGGCAACTACACGAGTACCACCTCTTTGTGATTCCATTTCGATTAAAATTTGCAAAACTTTCGTACTAGCGGATTCCGAAAAATTGACAGGTGACAGTCAATATCACTTGTCCCCACCTATTTAATCACTGCACGATATTCGATTGTGCTCATTTTTTGTAAAAATGCAAAAGTTATTGGCTTTAAGTGACTGGCAAATACAAAATAAATGACGCAGATGGCTCAAAATTTGACAGAAGTCACTTGACGGATCGTCATTACGAAAAACAATATTGCTTTGATATTGATGGCGCTACCTCTTTCTTAGGCCGATTACTTTTCAGCCTGCCCTCGCATTTGTGGGAATATCAAACAAAATTAAACATAATTGCATTTAAAAGGTTAATTGTTAGCTGCTTTCAACGAATTCTCTGCCAATTTTAACTTCCATCAAAAAAGAAACCAATATTTATTATTTAAAACGAAAATTAAAATTCCATTTCACGATGCTGATAATCCAATTTCGTTGCATTCCATTTAAATAAAAAAAAAATGATATTTTTTCCTACGGTTGATTGATTCACTCACATTTCATTTTAAACCTTATATTGTCGGTGAAAAACTATTGTTTGCCATGTTAGAAGCATAACAACACTAGTCGATTTTTTTTGTTTTAGCAAATTGCATTTTAAGCTCGGTAGATTATTCTCGCAGCATTTTCCACTCTACACAAATGTGTCTAACACAATATTCAATGAATGAAAGAAATAATCGCAAAAAAAGCAACACTAATAGAATGTGAAAAAAAAACCATACAAATGTTTATCGTTGTTGTTTGAAAGGAATTCATCTGTCTGTTCATTCGCCCATGCAGACAGTTCGCTCTTTGTTCCCATTGTAGATACATATTAGAGTATGTACAAGTATCTCAATGTCCTTTTATTATGTTGGAGTAGGAGCTCTTAACACATTGAGTGCTCCACACACCGACTCCCATGTCCAAGAATAGTGTGTTTTTCCTTGCTTTGTGTACTTTTAGTCTTGTTGCCGCTATTATTGTTGCCAGCAAATTAAATTCCCCTCGCACCCGAAACTCCAGCTGATACTGCAATATCCACTGCACGAGCCGAGAGAGAGGACCATTGGCGGATGTTGTGAACACATACCAGTATTATTTGTATTGTACACCTTCGCACAGTCGAGTGTGGATTATCGTATTTTTGTTTTTATTCAACCGGAACCTCATGGAACAATTGCCGTTTGCTTTGTTGGCGCCACCTTACCCCTTCTCTTTGGAATGCTATCCATATGAATATTAGTCGGAATTGGGAACAGTTTCTGTTTCTAAAGAAGAGGAGGCTGGTCTCATATGTGGGCTAAAGAATAAATTTATGGGTGAGTTGAGGCTCGACTCATGTTGCTGCTAACGGAAGCATAACGTGTACAGTAAGTTAATATTGTTCCTTCAAGTGTTAATGTTTAACTTTGCCACTTGGCCAATACTCAAGTATTTATTTTGTGTCTTGTTTAATATGTGCATACCTTTTTCAGGTGCCGATACGAAATTAATTCCTGTTATATTTATTACTTTGAAATTTTCTTATTTTTTTCACTATTACTTTCTTCTACGGAGTATAATAAAGTATTGTATTCATGAAAAATTTCTACCCCTTAATTTTGCCTAAAAAACATTTCCCGATCACTCCTGAGTCGATTGGAGTCATATTTAAAAAATGTCTTTCTGTCTGTCAGTCTGTCAGTCTGTCTGTCAGTCTGTCAGTCTGTCAGTCTGTCAGTCTGTCAGTCTGTCAGTCTGTCAGTCTGTCAGTCTGTCAGTCTGTCAGTCTGTCAGTCTGTCAGTCTGTCAGTCTGTCAGTCTGTCAGTCTGTCAGTCTGTCAGTCTGTCAGTCTGTCAGTCTGTCAGTCTGTCAGTCTGTCAGTCTGTCAGTCTGTCAGTCTGTCAGTCTGTCAGTCTGTCAGTCTGTCAGTCTGTCAGTCTGTCAGTCTGTCAGTCTGTCAGTCTGTCAGTCTGTCAGTCTGTCAGTCTGTCAGTCTGTCAGTCTGTCAGTCTGTCAGTCTGTCTGTCAGTCTGTCAGTCTGTGTACAAGATTTCTCAAAAACTAATAGAGCTAGCGCCATGAAATTGTATAGGCATGTTGGGTCCTGAAATGGGACGATCCTATCAACTTTTGGGGTTAACCGGAAGTATCCAAAATGGCGGTTTTTCAAAAATCGCAATTTCGTTTTTCTCGATTTACTCCCAAACTACGCGTTTTTTAGTGGCCTTTAGTATGACAAAACTTGGAGAAAATAAAATTTCCCACACTTTTGTCTTTGGCTATAACTCGATATCTCAACCTGTTATCGAGATAAACCGTTATTTCCAAAAAATCAGTTTTTTGCGATTATCTCGAAAACTAACGGGTTTTTGCTGACTGAATGTGTGAAGTGAATTAATGAGAATGGCATTCTGCACAATTTTGTTTCTTACCATTATCCGTTATCTTTTACCGTTATTGAGATATTTTCATTAATATGTAAAAATCATATGTTTGCGAATAATTTGCAAACTAACGGTTTTTCGACAAATCAGTTAAAATAATAATTAAAGATGTTAACATTTTCTACATTTTTGCCATTTACTGTAAATTGATATCTTTTACAGTTCTCAAGTTATCTCAAATTTTGTACGTTTTTGATATTTTTGAATAAACCAAGAATTTATTGGGAGGTCGTCTTAGGTTGACAACGCGACAGTGCTCTAGCGTAAATTGCGCAGGGTCGTAGATTTTGTAGAAGAAAGTTTTGTGTTGACCACAACTGATATATTTTTTTTCATTTTAATAAGAATATGTTATAAACTAGTAATTATACAGGAAAGTATTATAAGTTTTGGGCAGAAAACATATGTAGACAACGTTTTTTTTATCTTGACGGGTTGGAGTTTCTAAGTATTTGGTACAATAAAATATGCTATTCTAATTTTGGCCATTTCGAAGCCGCATTTTCGCCCTGTTCAACGTTTCTCACAATTTTTGTTTAGGAAATAATACCACCGTCACACTACTGCAAACTCTCCCCTACCTCCTAAATATGAGACGTATTTTATGGACAGCCCCTAATTGTAATTCAATGCAAGGAAAAGTTGCCAAAAATCGCATTTTGAACACTTTTGATCAATACGAATTTGACGATAAAATGCAATATTTCTGAGAAAATCTACACTGAGAGAAATGGAGTGAAATTTTTAAGCTTGCTGCAGGGTTACTTTAGCTAATGCCGACTAAGTTTCCCTTCATTAACTGTCTGTTTACATACATATGGCATGTGTTAACTTGGAGCAAGTGAACTTCGCCTGTAATATTAGAACACGTTTGCCTGAGGCAGGATGTAAGAGATTGTAAATGCCTGAAAATTTCAAGTCTCTAGCTCAATCCGTGCGACCGCAATCCGCGCCACAGATGGATGGACGGACGGACGGACGGACGGACATGCAAAATTCATTGTTTTTATCATTCTAAACACACTGGTGTAATTCATTTTTGTGTGTGATAACGGGATCTTGGCGTTACAAACGGTAAGGCAAAGTTAATATACCCTTTGGTTTCACCATACGGGTATAAAAATGGCGAAAAATCATCATGCCATAGGTGAACAAAAAATATGTTTTCTTGTAAAGTATTGACAGTTGAATTGGAAAAGTGATATTTCTAAGGTATACCTGAAGCAAATGTACAGTTAATTTGTGGAGATAAAGATTTCAACGATCGAAAATTTGCTACATGCAATTTTTCTTTTCCTCATAATTCGTACAAGTCTAGTTCAAGTTAAGTTCAGTATCCACCGATCGGATCCATCGACTCGCTCGCTTGACTACAAATCACCAGCAAGCTAGAAGGATGAGTGGCATCCCGCTGTGCCTTACCTTTCAACATTGTTATGCCAAAGTTTTGCAAATGTTATGCAAAGATTTTGAAAACCAATCGACTTGCACAGGTGATCTGTGGGCCTGTGAAAGTCGATTGGTTTCCTTGCACTGGGGAAAGTAAAGTTTACAGCTATTGTAGCATAATTAATTCTGTGGCACGGAATACTTAATTTCTGCCTGTTGTACACACTGTGTAAATGTTTACCTACTGTTGCTGAAACTTCACCTGAACTAGCTGAATAAAGTTGTAAAGCATTGTAAATTCCCACTTTTAAAAGGAGTTGAACTTTGTTCACCAGAGTACGGTGAAAGTTTACTTGGCCAAAAAATCTACTCCAGTTGGCGAACTTTATTCTTTTTAGTGCAATAAAATCGACCTGTTTACGTGTAAAAGAGTGTTTAGTTAGATTCTGATGTACGAAAAAAATATGAAAAAAATTTCAAACACTTTTTCTTTATTGATTGCGTGAAAAATGCCGCGTTTCACATTTAAAAATCTCTTACAAAAATACTTTTCAATTAAGTTTAACCTAGTTTCAGTCACAATTAGTGAAGGAACTTTAGTTCTAAATTTTATGAAACTCGATCTAGCCATTTTCGGAAACATTAAAAAGCATGAAATTACTGTTTGTTTACAAGATTAAATAAAAGTTTTATGCATTATTTATAAATCGAGTATTTTATATTTTCTTTACAAAATAGTAAAATAGCAGTCTTCATCATGATTTCTCGTTGTTTATTTTAACCTTTCAAGAAAACGTGAATGTGAAAAAAGTCATAACAAATTTATTTATCATTCAAACAAACGATGCACTTGAGTTCCCGATTAAATAATATATTTTCAAAATTTTCTAAATTTAAGACATTGAGATGAAAAACAAATTTTGAAAATCATAGATCCCCGGTGCAATCTTTATTTCCATCTATGAAAAACTTTTATCTGGTTTATTTGTTCTTCTGCAGCCCTTATGAATAGTATAGCAAATAATAATGTACACAGCGACTACAGAAACTGCAACTTCTTGATAATCCTCCAAGGACTTTCTATGTTAGCTGAGCTGCCTAACATCCTTCTAACCCTTGGTGAATTTCTTATTTTCTTAAATCTCGTACGCTGTTTGCCACCAACGAAATGTCATACTATAAGACTTAAGTATATTGCAGTAACGTAAAAGTTATGATTTTATTCATTTGTTGCTCCAAAATGAATCTATTTAAACACAGAAGAGCTCCATAAATTACTTTGCAGCTATTAAAGTTTAACACTGGAAAGGAAAAGCTAAGACATCTCTTTTGGTGGTGTTTGAATTTCCAGCATACGATTTGAGGGGGCACGGGTATAAAATTCACTAAAATATATTCATGCATCTCCCTTATTTTTCCACTAGTAGCAAGGATTTCCCGTGTGCTAGCTAGATGTTTAGTAATATTAAATATTGAACAGAAGACGAAGCAAAGGAGGTAAAAGATGATGAAGTAGCATAAACGTAAATATAAGAAGCAACATTGGATTCTTAGTGTAAGGATTCAAAAGCAGCAGAGCAAATGTAGGACATAAAAAATGCCAAGAAATGAGCATCTGAGTTTTTATGTAAAAAATTGTTCAGTGTTTTCTTGGCTGGATAAAGTTTTATGTCTATTTTTGTTATTGTTGAATGTGTATGCGGAAAGATGCTGGAGGCATTATATTTAAAGCAAACCTGTATCTAACTTTGCCGTACAGAGTTTAACACTGCTTTTACGAAATTTTCTAAATCTACGGCTTAACTTGTATGAGTATTACTTCGTCCAATCTCAATATGCTTAAAATATTTTCACAGGCTTTTGTTTTAGTTCGCATTCCTACCTGGAGGTTTACCTTAAATACATACTGCTAGCATTTCCTTGTGTGACTATCGAACGGTGGGCCCAGTTTGAGTTAAAAACAACCTCATTTTAAAAAGTCCGATAGCGGGAGGATGAGGTGATACGGAATTCGTCGGTGAATACATTTTGCGTGTTAACAAACATTTAAATTTTCTTTGCTGTTCTAATTTTTCCAGGGTTTGGTTTTTAGGTCGTCCGGTTCAATTCCGTATCTGGAGCAAAGATTTTCTGACAGCAGGTAGCTTCTGCTATTGAAATTTTTGCACTAAATTACCGAAAAGTTGCTTTTGACAGTAAATCTTGTATAGGTGGGCAAAATACTTATTATTGGTTTTCGAGATAATTGCTTAAGTTTCCATTGGTGTAAGTAATATCCTTGAAAAATAGACATGAAAAACAAAAGTTTTTTTTTGGTAATTTGCGAAAATTATTAAGTATATGATTTTTTATGTTGGCAGCAACATTAGTTGAAACTGGAGATGCTCGACAGTGAACAACCAACTTAAAAAGGTTACAGATTGTAACGCAATTTCGTCCTTCGTTGAGGGGTTCAACAGTTTTTATTTGATAGCTACAACCGATCGCATATACTCTTCTTTTTTTGGGAGATCGCAGAAAAAATCAGGTTTAAAACAGGTCTAAAAAGAAGAATAAAAAGCTGAATTCAAGAATTTTCCTGTAAAAAAACCAACAGTGATTGTATTTCTAAGGTAAATACCGCATTTATTGAAAATTTCAAACCAGTATATTAAATTCAACAGGAATTTAAAATTTAAGACCCCATCCCCTTTACCACTGCTGAGGATTATTGTTGGAATTTCCCATAATAGCAGCAAATATGATAATAAATAACTGTAAGATATAACTTACCTAGGCCGCATTCTCCACATGTCTACTGAAATGTAGCTCCTGCAGCAAATCGCAAGCTAAAAATCTCGAAGACAACAGGCGCCATATGTTGAGATTAATATTTGCTTTTGCCATTTTCTTATTCCTTGGGCCAGAGCAAATATTGTTCTACGCTACACGGCGCCTATGTCTTTAAAAAACACTGTAAAAAAAGTGAATATGATATTTGTCTCACATCATATGCTTCAAGAGCATCCGGATCCGCAATAGAAAACCATTTTGTTTATCCATGAAACATAAATGGATAAATATCATCATAAATATAGAATATACCTGAATATGCTGTAATCAATTCGAGTATGTGATATACTGGTACCCTGTAGGCGTTTCTACCTCAAACGATGTCTATTTGGAGAACGTTAGACAAATTTCGTTAAATGTGCGTCTATTTAGGGAAAGTGTTAGGGTTTTAAGTGGGAATCTTCCAATACGTTTGTTGTTTTTGGGTACACCCGATTCACATATATTTGACAAAAGAAGTTTTAGATATATTTAGGAAATGTGCTCATACAGATGGAAATTTGTGTAGCTAAAAAAAAAGAAACTAAAAATCGTCGTAGAAAAGGAAAATGTGTTCAAAATTGGTCGGTGTGCCTTCGAGATAACAAGTCAAAGGTTACCTCTTTGTTAATTGTTTATGTTAATGGGACTTTCACATAACATTTGGTAATTATGGTCTAAGGGTGTAAAGGTTAAATAAATTATTGCTTTTAGCCAATTGGACCATTAAAACTGCTGGTATTTATGGCGTTATATAAGACTCGTTATTAGAAATATAATTGCTACTAATTAAATATTAAATAAATTTTGGTGAACTTTTACACATTTTCTCCCTTTTTTTATAATTTCATTTCGGTGTTTTTGGGCTGTGTCCCTGCTGCTTATAGAATCATTATAGACAACATAAAGCACATTTAGCAATTTGGTTGATGGTGATTTTTACTATCTGCTTTTATAATGATGGACAACAGCAACAAGGATAGTGAGTTTCGGATACTAGAAATGATTTATAGCTAGATAATATAAATATAAAACATGTTGGCTGTATTCATTAATTTTTAAACAGCGAACTTTCCTGACGAAAGAAAACAATTTACGTTCATTTATTATCAAAATACTTTCATTAAATGAGTTTCACGCATAATTTCAGAGGCGAGCCAATTTCACTAACTAAGCGTATCTTTTTACAAAATCATTTTGTTAATTTTCTAATATTAATAATTTATAACTTGAAGCGAGTTGAAATTTGCCTATACCCAATAAGTAGAAGTGAATTTATTTTAATAATCTTTTAGTTATATTAGGATTAGTATACCGTTTATAACGCATCGAACCAATCGCCGGACACAAAAATGAATTATTCCAGAGGTTTGAGATGACAGAAAATTTTGAGTTCCGCACGTCCGTACGTCTGTCTGTCTGTCTGTGTGTCTGTCCATCTGTCCGTCTGTCCGTTTGTCTGTCTGTCTATCTGTCTGTCTGTCTGTCTGTCTGTCTGTCTGTTTATCTGTCTGTCTGTCCGTCTGTCCGTCCGACTGCTTGTCCGTCTGTGAGCACCATAACTTTCGAAAAGATTGAGATAGAGACTTGAAACTTTGTATCATTACGATTCTCGTAAATGGCAAAGCTAGGTTCTTGAACGAGTAAAGTCGGACCATTCCTTCCTCCCACCCCCATACAAACGAAACAGTTTTTGGCAATTTTCTCGAAAACGGTGACTCATATTGAAACATTTATAAAGGTAAAATGTGTTTAGAATAAGATTTTACATAACTCATCCATATATCAAAATTCAGTTGAACCACTCCTTTTCTTCTCCCCGATACAAATGAATAGTTTTTTTGCGATTTTATCAAAAACTGTGCATCGGGTCAAAAAATTTATAAAGATGAAATGTGTTTAGAATATGATTTTACATAACTTATCTGCATCAAAATCTAATCAGACCACTCCTTTCCTTCTCTCCTATACAAATGGATTTTTTTAAATAAATATTTTATCTGTCATCATGTAGTCCCTGTCAATTGAGAATGTTTATACCCGTATGGTGAAACTAAAGGGTATATTAAATAATAGGCTAAGTTCGTTAACACATTGACTGCCAGACCAATATTGCAAAAATGTAAGGGAGATGCCAATACATGTAGACGTATGTTGAATGTACGTATGTATGAATGTATGTATGTATGCATGCATGTAGATTGTAGACCCAGCTATCGAAAATGATAGCCTTGGTCGCTCATGAATCATAGTGCCAATTTTCACTGGCTCTCAAAAATGATAGCCATGGCAGTCAATATGTTAATGGACAAGAATGGACCATTAAGGGGTTACCCCCCATGCGAACGAAAACGCTTTTAAAAACGGTACATCTTATCAAAAAAGTGCAAGAGCCGATTGGAATAAATTTAAAAAAATCTTATTGAAAAGTTTGAGTTCAAAGTGGAATTTTTTATACAACTGTTCGCCGTTCACTTAAACTTCGAAAAATGCCATATCACCATACGGGTTTTCAATAATTGCCAGATTGGCAATTATAGCTTTTGTTATGTTTTTGTTTCTGGATTCAAAAATACTTTGGGAACATTGTACGTCGGTTTCATCCGACAGATTTGAAAATTCAATTCTAGGAATGAATTAAATGTCAAATAACTTACCACAATTTGCGCTTGAAGTATTTTTGAGATAACTGTAGCCGTTTTCGAGAAAATAAGAAAAAAAAATTTCGTTCTGCAAAATTTTGCAGCAAAATCCCTTCTTAACACCATTAAATTTAATTTAAAGTTAAATTTCGCGCTATGGACAAAGTATTTCTAAACATTAGTTCATGCCGTTATCGCAAAGATGGCACCATTAACTATCCATAATTTAATTATTCTGTATCTATTTAGTCAACATTGAATAAACTCAATTTCTCTCTTTTAAACACATTTCACCTGACACAATTAATGGTGTCCTCTAACACCCCATTCTTGGTTCTGCATTAACAGTAAATGTCACTCCCAAGTTGTTTTTGTTGTCTATCCCCAAGAATTCATAAAGATAAAAAGGACTCTAACATATACTCCCACCAGACTTTAAAACCAAGTAAACACTATGAGAAAAAGCAGCAACCATCCTCTACACAAAACACACAAAAATCCAGACAAAATAAAGTGAATGAAAAAAGTTCACTCGTTGGCCTTTCCAAAAAATGAGAGAAAACAAAAAAAAAAAAACAGGAAAATGGCAAAAAAGCATAAAAACTTTATAGAGTGTCGCCCTATCAAAATGAGACTTCACGTTCCTGTAAATTGAGTTAACCAATTTAAAGTCGAGTCAAGTCAACTCGAGTTGAGCAGAGGAGAGTCCTTTTAAATGCCTCGTGCGTTACCTTGTATTTTTTCCTGGAATTCATGTATCTTTTGTAGTTTTTTTTTTGTTGTGTTTGCCGAAAAAAAATACCGACGCGTAATTTTCCCCGCGCCACCCGGGAATTCTCGTAAAAAATGCTAAAAGTGAGAGTGTAGTACGTCGATTTTGTTCTATATACAGCGGTACAGGAAAATATTTCGCGTCCTTTAAAGGCTGTAATTAAATGAAGGACTCTTTTAACTCAAACAGAAAACAAAGTGATCCCCTCAGACGTAAGGGGGATGTTGTCAGATAGAATGCCAAGCCATATTCTGTTTTACTTTCACTTTTTTATATAACTTGATACAAAAGTGTTGTTCAAACGTATTAAATTTTTTTTGCAGGCATGATTTTAAATTTGGCATTCAAGGTTTTAATATGAAAATAAAAAAAATAAAAATTAATTTTTTTAAAAAAAGCTTTTATTAAAAAAGAATGCACTAAAAAGAAAAAAATAATTTTCTGGACGCTGTGTATCACAAATATAAAAGCTTTTTAAAAGCGAGATAAATTTTTATTTTATTGTTTTAAGCTTTATCACGCTTTTTAAAAGCTTTTATATTTGTGATACACAGCGTCCAGAAAATTATTTTTTTCTTTTTAGTGCATTCTTTTTTAATAAAAGCTTTTTAAAAAAAATTTTTTTTTATTTATTTTTATTTTGTTCTTTTTAGTCTTCGAATATATATCCTTACATTTGAGATGTCCTTACAGACTTTTTAATGGCAGATTCGGATTTAGCGACCTCAAAAACCCCCAGAATAGATTTTTTTTCCGGAAAATTTGGAGAAAAGGATAATCACGTTATCCTTACAGGACTTCCGTTATCCTTACTGACTTTTTAATGACAGATTCGGATTCAGCGACCCCAAAAACCCCCAGAATAGATTTTTTTCCGGAAAATTTGGCCAAAGGATAATCACGTTATCCTTACAGGACCTTCCGTTATCCTTACAAGGACGAAGTAGTGAAAATATTGTATTGTCATCGGACTTATATAAGTGTGCAAAATTTCAAGTCAATCGGACAAGTGGAAGTGGGTCAAAATTTGATTGCAAGATTTGACCCCGACAAACAAACAGACAAACAAACAGACAAGATAGCGAGCTAAATAAAAGCTTTTAAAAAGGTAGATATTCTTAATTGATAGCTGTCTGAATATTCCGAACAATCCATCGGATTATGCATTATTTTCTAAAAAAGTGTGTAGGATCGAAAAACATTCTTGAAAACGGCTGGACTCTCTCGAAAACGGTTCGAGATACCAAAACACGAAACTAGAAAAGAGCTATAGCTCGAAAACCCCTCGCCCGATTAGGAATGTTCGAAATAGAAATTTTCTCGTACACCGTCCACTTTCACCTAATAAAGAATGTATAGTAAGGTAAAAAAAAACAAAGCCTACCTAACAGAAATGGAAACTTTTCAATGTTTAGAAAACGCAACTTTACTACTCGATCTAAGAAATCAATAATTATGATAGCAATTAATATTAAATGCAATTAACAAGAGAATTCTACATTCACATAGAAAGATGATGTGTTGACACAATTGAACATTTTAAGTTATTATCTATTCTTTCTAATTCATGTCAGTTTTTTTCACGATAAATTTATTTGCCAGCAATTAATTTTTTGTTTAAATATCTCTGAGTATTTATTTGTATTTACTTAGGGTCTTGATGAAAATAGATGATATAAAGACAGATAATTTTTTTTTCAAGTCATGTAAAGAAACAATAGACCCGAAATTGTGGTGAGTGTGGTAAGTGGAGAAATTGGAGCCTCCTGTTTTAATGAGGGTCAAATTGTTGTCTAAATTTCTCCATCCTATCAAAAAATTTATATTCCTTGAAACATTAGAGTGCGAGTGTAGTGGTGTAAGTCGTCCTGGGGGCACCATTCATGCATTTTATCCTTGTAAACAGTGAGATTCTCAGCAATTAGGCTCTGGATCCCACAACACAATGGCACCCAAATATATATCTCAATTGTGTTGACCTTCAGAAGGATGAAGGGAGATTTGACCTTAGATTCACATTCGACGGGTTTACTACCCATTCACCCACTTAATTTTTAGTGTAAACCCAAATGGCAACATAAATGGCACTCATCCTTGAGCTATGAAATGATCAAATATGGTTGGCTGTATTTGTAGAATTGGGTTGGGGTTAAAGACTTTTGAACCCACACGTATCTTTCGAAAGGTGGTATCCGAAAAAGTGGGGTTTTAAATTGGAATAGAAAAAGATAAGATGAAGATGAGAGATGAGAAATTTTGTATCGACCGCAGAGATTTACGACACGACTTTGGTATGGGCTACTCTGACAACCGAAATCCTTGCCAATTGAAGTTTTCGTATCGTCCTGAGATTTTGGTCTGGAACCATCATTACTTGTCGCTTTCCATGGGATTCCTGTGCGTCTGGAACGATCGAGGAGCGTATTTTTTTTACGTCCCAATGAGATAGGGATGAAAAACGTAAGACGGAAAATTACGTTTTCATACTTCTTCCTTTTGCGAAAGGATTTGGTTTAAAATTTATGGTTGCGTTAATGTCGCAACAGAAGCAAAAGAGAACATCACATTTTATATACACTAAAGCCGAAGAATCCCAGGCATATTTCTCCCATAAATACACCACATTCCCACGGAGCTACAGTGAATTGAGCGTGCTTCCAGTCTAAGCAGTTTTGCAGTTAATCTTCATAAACTGAAATGTCCGTCCGACTCTGAGTTTAGTAAGAGGCGAATGGGAGCTTTTTCAATGTCTTTTCTCGTTGTGATGAGGATTCCAAATGTAAAATGAGGGTTAATTTTCTTTTTTTTTTGAGTTCTGGTACATAAAAGGTATCTCGCATATTGCGCTAGTAATCTTTTACGTAAATGGATAGCCGTATCTCTTTTATGAGATAAAAAATCTTGTAAACATTTAGGAAAAGTTTTAAATCAATTTTTTCTGACAAGGGTTATGGTCAGGCACTTTAATGGCTAGAAATTTTAGGTCACAAATTGTAAACATCCGGGAATATTAAAGTATCATTCAAGTGATTTATTTTATGCAAAATTTTGGAGTTTCAAAATTTGACTTTTAGGGGATATGGGTTCAAAACTGCATACAAAAAATTGTAAAAAAGTGTGATGGGGAGGGGGTTTAGAAAGCTTAAAATTACTGTGATTTATTTTGTAGATTTGAATTTTTTTTTTGAGATTTCCGGGGCGAAGGGTAAAGAAGTGTTCAACTAGAATTTTAATGAAAAATCTCATCTGGGAGTTTTTATAGTCGTTGAATCCGTATCTGGCATTAAGAAATCTGTAAGAATAACGAATGATCCTGCAAGGACAACGTGATAATCATTTTCCTCAAATTTTCCGGAAAAGATCTATTCTCGGGGTTTTTGGAGTCGCTAAATTCTAATTTTTATACCCGTATGGTGAAACCAAAGGGTATATTAACTTTGCCTTACCGTTTGTAACGCCAAGATCCCGTCATCACACACAAAAATGAATTACACCAGTGTGTTTAGAATGATAAAAATATTTAATTTTTGCATGTCCGTCCGTCTGTCTGTCTGTCTGTCCGTCTGTCTGTCTGTCTGTCTGTCTGTCTGTCCGTCTGTCTGTCTGTGGCGCGGATTACAGGCGCACGGATTGAGCTAGAAACTTGAAATTTTGCGCAGATTCGTTTTTCGTAAAATGCGAGGCTAAGTTCGTTAATGGGCAAAAATGGACCATTAGGGGGGGTACCCCCCATACGAACGAAATCGATTTTTGCGAATATCTCAAAAACGGTGCATCTTATCAAAAAAGTGCAAGAACAAAAGTTATTTAGAATATTATTCTACATAAAACTCCCGTACATCAAAATCCGATTGGAACAAGTTTTAAAAAAATCTTATTGGAAAATTTGAATTCAAATGAAATTTTGATACGCCGTTCAATTAAATCACCATACGGGTTTTCAATATTTGCCAGATTGGCAATTATAGCTTTTGTTATGTTTATATATTAGTATGATTAGGTGTATTTTGTTTTTGTCTACATAGGCTTTATTGAAAAAAAGTCTCCTCAACTTATCATGGAAGTTTTATCAAGAATTTCGATTTAACAATTTGGGGGCGGAGACGGAGCTTGATGGCCGGTATAGGAGCACGCGACATGGACAAGGAAATATCTAGTAGGACAAGACTGTCTAACACCTGTGGAGTGATACAAGATTAAATATTAATTATACAAAAATCGATACAATAAAATACCAAATTAGGTCAATTAGTATATTATCAAGTGCCACTTAACTATACGTAATAGGAGCAATTCCCATCTTATTAAAAATTAATTAACGCGAATTTTCTTTACTTGATTACAGGTCTACAATCCCTATGGATAACAACTTGGTGTAGTTCTGACATACCGAGTCGTGCTGCCAAGGTAACGTCAGACGGACATCGAAATCCTTTCTTTCATCCGGCGGCGAAGGCGACGACAGCTACTTCGAATCCTGGACGTCGACAATTTGTTGAGACTCCGTTTATGAGCGCAAATGGTAAACAGAATATTTTTTATGAAATAACAGTCGAAATTTTGTCTTTTTATAGCTACATCGAAGAAGGGATAAAATTGTGTGTTATAAAATATTTTGACCGTGTAAGCAGAATCGTTAATTCAATCTAATCTTGGCCATGGATATTTTTATACTTAAAAAAGAAAAACAAACAAAAGCATTTTGGATCCGCTCTCATCCCCATTTATGTTTTGGGAAATAATTTATCAACACGCTACACCGCATTTTTTAATCCATTGACCCGTGAAAATATTTAATCTCAAAGGATTCAGATTGGCCGTTGTTTGAATTTGTTCCCTTTTGGCCTTGAGAAATTGTTTAAATTGTTGGAAATGTATTGGATCTAAGGTTGTTTGCGTTGGAATCGTAAAGATGTTGACGTATTGTCGACGTTAAGGATTCGAAAAAAATTCTGAATTATTTAAATTCGAATTTGGTGAGAGTTGAATTTGGAAAAACTATTTGAAAAGAATCTTTTTGAGGTTTAGATTTTGTTGCTGATAATACTTTTTTACCAAATATATATTTTTAAACCAACACAAAATTCTGTTCAGGGCAGCGATTCTCAACCTGTGGGGCGCGCCCCCCTGGGGGGGCGCGAGTACATTTAAGGGGGGGCGCGAGCATATCCAAGACAAAATATTTAAAAAAGTTTATTAATTGACTGAAAGGAAAGTACATACCCACATACAAAACAAAATACATTTCGACATAATATTTAATAATTAACTTATTAACTTACGCTTGGAGCACAATGAACGCGAAACCAGCGCGAAACCAACGCAACTACAACGCTCTGAACTGTCACGCAGTGCAAAATTCTAGCGGCAGAGCGACATAATATAAAGTGGTATAAAATTGGAAAAATTACAAAAATGGATAATTTTGAAGCGATAATTTGCTTTGTTGGTCTTTATCTTTGTTATTGGCACTAAGGCTATCAATTTTTCCTCGAACGGCATTTTTCCAACCTCACTTTATGAACTGTCAACGCAGAATTCTGCGGCAAAGTTAGAAGTTTGCAAACTTTTGCGTTGCGGTTACGTTGTAGCTGCGTTCTATACGTTTACTGTGCTCACTTCAAACAATTTGTGGGAACCAAACAGTTTCTGCGCCAGTTTCGCGTCGGTTTCGCGTTCATTGTGATTTCAGGGTTAACACAACTTCTCGCGAAACCGCAAAAATGACTCAAGAGCAATAAAAAGGCACCGGATTCTTGTTTTGGCAACGCTGAGGATCGGTGTTGCCAAATGTCAATAAATTACTGTTTTCTTGGTAATTTGTGTTTAAAATTAGGGTAGTAGTGTAGGTTTAGCGCCAAAATACTCAAATTACGTTATTATTGTATACATTTTATTGTATGCAGTGGGGGCGCGATGACAATTTTGATTGAAAATTGGGCCGCGAATACTGAAAGGTTGAGAAACGCTGGTTCAGGGGAAAAGCTAGCGAGATTTTCTTCACAAATATTTCGTTAACTTTGAGCAAAATTTTTTTCTTCGCGCAATCAACGAATTTCTTGAAAAATGATTACAATAGCAAAATTAAGAATTAGAAAATATTATCTTTCTGCTGATTTGCTCAAAACTCCCACAGTAAAAATAATTGTGAAAATCAAAAAAATAAAAAAAATTTCTTACCACCATCGCTTTAATAGCAATTCATGGAGGATATCTTAAACTCTCGAGTCTTAAGGACATCAGTGATGTTCATTCATGGGCTAAAATTAACCAAGTTTGTTAGCTTTCCATGCATTTTCTTGGTAAATAACTTTCGTATTTTATAATAAAGGGGGTAAAACTATGCAACGAGAAATATTAGTTTGCCGTCGTCGTTGCGTTTGAACTGAGACAAGCAGAGATAACGACCTGTTGAATGCATTCAATTTTAATGTGATCTGATGGAAAATATTTCTTCAAGATTTTCGAGTCGTTCAAAAAAATATCATTAATTTTATCTCCCAGAAAGAAATTCATAGAAAGAAAACACCACCAGTCAAATTAATAAAAAATTTTGTTGAAAAAAATCACGTAAATTTTAGAACTGTTTCAAATTTCACAAAATATTGATCGAGTCAGTTTAGCACGACATATACGTGTGTGGGCAAAAATGATGTAATTTATGAAATGAATTTTTCCTAGCGGATTTTTTTCCAGTATTGCGGAATTTCGTGTGCCAAACCACTTGGCGCAAAGGTGTCAAACAGGGCAATTTTTTGTATTATTGGCGCTGGACAGAGTTCATGGAATTGATGTGCCCCAATTATAGATTTCTCATAGATTTCATGTGGGAATATCTGCCAAATAATAAAAAAAGAATAAAAAAAATCCCTAAACTTGGTTCCCCTAGGTTTGAATTCGTAGCAGAATGTTGTGTGCCAAATCAGATTCGAGTTTTTTCCCCCAACCAACAGACGTCCTTAAAAAAAAAACCAACGCAAAAAACCATACCGATATAAACATTGGGGTTTAGAAAAGAGTGTAGAATATCGTATCTATAAGATTCCACAAGGACTTTGCACGTGGTTGTGGATAAACTCTCAAAGTTGTTGATGTGAAATTCTGATGTGGGTTTAAGTGTTTCACGCTTTTTACCCTTTCCAGCTCGACAGAAACCAATTTTTTTGTTTTGCTCTTTTTGAACATTTTTCCCATGTTTTCAGGTTACCAGAATCATAAAAAAATGAATTTTCTTTTTCACCACTTTCAGATATGGATGACATGTTTCTTCAATGCAATAAAAACGCTATTTATGTATTAAATTCGAGCTACGCGTATGGGGTAAGTTTCTCTCGTATACACATGTTAAAATATGTAATTTCATTATTTTTTTTCTCTGTGCGTTTTTTTCCTCTCATTTTTCTTATTTTATTTGCCATACTTATATTTTATTTTATTGTTAAGTTTATTCTTGTTATTCAATATAGGGTTTTCGTGAGAAAATTCTTTGGCTGCCAATTTTTCCAAAGACGTTTCGTCCAATTTTCTTGAAAGCTTTTTCGTAATATATCAAAACGAAATTATTGAAATGGTTCTTTTGATGTTTCTTTACCAGAGTTTTTTTTCCATCATATTTACATAAAAAAAAAACCCATTCACATCTGTTGAGATGGGCTATGAATAAATAATGACTGGTGTAATTCGTCGTTAATGCTGTTTTTAACGCTACCGGAATGATTTGAACGTGTTTTTTATAACGCAATTTGTTATTAAAAACATATTTTCTTATTGTTACTTATTTAAAATTAAAATAACTGTAAACTGGCAGCCAACTTATTGATCCTTTAATCGTTGGTTCAAAGATTTGGTGATTAGGTTATGCAAGTTTATAAAAGTCGTTCTGAAAAAGCCTAAACTCCGACTCCGGAGCCGATTTTTTTAAAGACCCACTCCGACTCCAACTTCACATTCCTTTTGAAAACCATATTTGCATTAATTTTTACTTATGACGATTCTACCTGTTTTTAAATAAAGGGTCTTTTAATAAGGACATAACAATTTTGTATTTTAATAAAAACGCACCCTAAAACTTTTCTTATGATCTGGCAATGCTAAAACGTCAGTCAAGGTTTACATTTTTATCATGGTGAAGTTCACGAACGAGCAATGCCACACAGCTGGTCAAACAATTGATCTATTGAAGGAGAAGTTCGGTAATCGTGTAATCTCGAGAAATGGTCCGGTCGAATGGCCACCTCGCTCATGCGATTTAACGCTGTTGGATTTCTTTTTATGATGTTATGTTAAGTCGTTGGTTTATGCCAACAAGCCAACAACGTTAGAGGAGCTCAGGAACAATATCGAACGCGATATTGCCAACGTTCCGGCCGATATGTGTGGAAGAGTGGTGGAAAATTGGCTCCAAAGAATCAATCAGCAAACATGCTCGCGGTGGCCATATGAACGACATCGAATTTCATACTTATATGTAACATGTCCACTACATCTAGAATAAATTTCAGCCCGATATCTCAATTATTCTGTGTTTTATTTAAATACAAAATTGTTAAGTCCTTATTGAAAGACCCGATAGATGAAATGTTCGAATATTTGTGAAACCTGAATTTATATTACAACAATAGAGTTTTGTAAATTAACAACCGTAAAGCGATACCTCATAGAATGAGTTTTTGGAAAAGGAGTCGTAAACGTGTACCTACTGAGCTCATATAAAAGTAGTCCAGAAATCATTTAATCAAATGGTTCGTGTAATTTAAATCCCATAAACTTTTTGTAAATAAAGTCTACATAAATAAAATGTAGGGTATAAGATACTTTAATTCAATTGACGCTGTGTTTAATCCTGACAACACTGCTCGTACATTTAGCTATCTCTAAAATTCTGTGATGAACAGTTCTCAATAAACCACCGTACAAATCAGTTCGAGTTCTTTTATTTGCCCTACAAAAACAACTACGTTTGCAGAGTTACAAGATAAGATTAACAACTAAGGTTTGAGATGACCAACCAAGATTCGTCAACGTGCCGGGATGCCACTTAAAATTATGATAAATGATTAAAATCTTGATATTTCGTAAAAATGTTTGTACTTTTAGCCTATAGAAGAATATTAGATTTAGTATACCGTTTATAAAGCTTCAAACCAATTGTTGGACATAAACATGAAAAAAGGGTGTTTGGGATAACAAAAGATTTTCATTTCCGTATGTCCGTCCGTTTGTGTGTCTGTCCATCTCTCCGTCCGTCGATGAACACCATACCTTTCGAAAGCATTAAGCTAAAGACTTGAAATTTTGTATAGTTGGGATTCTTGTAAATGACAAGACTAAATTCTTGATCGGACAAAATCGGACCATTCCTTCCCCTTTCCCGCACACAAACGAAACAGTTTTTAGAGATTTTCTCGAAAACGGTGAGTCGCATTGAAAATCTGTTAAGGTGAAATGGGTTTAGAATAAAACTTTACACAACTTATCTATACATCAAAATCAACTTGGACCACTCCTCCCCCCTCCCCTATACAGATTAATTACTTTTTCTCTATTTTATCGAAAACGGCGCATAGTATTGAAAAATTTATGTAGACAAAATGTGTTTAAAATATGTTTTTACATAAACGTTACATACATCAAAATTTAATCGGACCAATCCTTTCCAAGATTTCTTGGAACAATATTTAGGACAATAAGATATAGAATTTTATTGGCAATAAGATATAGAATTTTGAAAAAAAATATGCCGGACATTTTTTTCGGTCAGAAAAGAGTAGGATGTCCGCTAAAAAAGCGGACGTCTGGGAACCCTAGCTGTAATTTATACTAATCGAATATTACCATAAATTGCTTTAAAATTAATGCGAATAAAATAAATGTGAATACCACATGATTTTCTAAAGCCAAACAATTTTCTCATTTATTTGTGTAATTAACAAATTGTTTACTTCTTGCCAACATACCACAAAATTTGTTATCTCGCAAGTGAAATCATATGCGTGTGTAGGCTGTATTCCTTAGAATTTAGAAAATATAAAATGAATTTTCTACAGATAGATAACTCAACAAGGGAGACTGAAATGAATAAATTTTGCAAATTCAATTTACTCAATTGAATGTTGTTCATTTTGCCGATATTAAATTAAAATTCATCAATTTCTCTTAATTTCGTGGTATGTATTAGAAATATATACCAACAGTGGTTGTTAATCATATTCTATCTATATGCCATCAATGAAATTATGTTTATGTTGAGCATAAGCCACTTAAATATTATAATCGTTCATTATTCGCTATACATACGAAATTGTTTTAGAAGTCATTTAACTCTTATTCAAATTTATTTAACATACTTTCGACAGGCTGAAGATAGAATTCATATATCTACAATTATTAATATATGTCGGTCGTATATGTACGAGTATTTACATTAAAGTATAGTTGTTGCTGCTCATATATATTTTATTATATGTTATGATATGTTAACGAGGGGGATGCAGTGAGCATCCCCCGCAAAACTTAATCAACTTTAATAAATTATTACAAGCTAACAATTAGAAAGATGCAAATTACTTTGTTCATGGGAGGAAAACCTTGAGAATAATTTAACAATTCGGCAAAGCGTTCCGCCAAAGCGACGACAACAACGATATGATGCGATGGTATATATACAGGAGTCACAGCGTATTCATAGAAAAAGCGAATGGTGTCAATGAATGGCTGTATGATGGGTAATGTTGTCGGGGGAATTTTGATCACAATGTGGATAGCAATGTTTGTCTTCACACCTCATTAGAATGCCAAAGCTTAATTTTAATCTTATAAGCCACCAAACAGCATTGGGACAGGTTTAATTTCTTACCCTCGCTCAATTCAAATTTCTCTCACCCAAATCATCAGTGGTTGGTATTTGAACGCATTATGGAATGGATTTAAGAAATTTTCCTTTTACTTCGTTTTAATAACCGTTCTAATAAGTAACGAAACTTGGATCACAATAATAGATATAACCACAACCATAAGAAACCACTCACTTTCATTTAGGTAAACTTTTTGATTCCTTGAAGTTTTTCCCCAGAAACACAAACCAAACTTAGTCGCAAGTTTATGGAATTCCTGATTAGCATAACTTTTTTTCACTTTCCTCTGCTATAGAGGGAAGGTATTGGATTCATGATGGAGACCGTCTTGAGATCGGAGGCAGATTGAAATTTTCTGATCAGTACCAAATCCATTTCAGGCAAAATTATGAAGATGTCCGTGCATATGTCGGTCGATCTGTCGGTTTGTCCGTTTTACGTATCTTAACACTCTAACTGCCACGACAGTTTTAAGCCTTTTTCGAATATTTAGTTGTCAGTCAAAAAGGCACTAAGAGAAAAAAAAATTGAAACAAAATTATACCTAAATGTTATTTTATTACCATAAAATGTGTGCAACTACAAAAAATCGTTGCGGTTGCAGCGAATACTTTAATGATTTTCATTGTGGCCGTTGTGTACAATTAGGTGTCAGGTCCTTTTGACTGACGTGGCAGTTAGAGTGTTAAATAGCTCGAGAACGCGTTAGGGTACGTCCACAGTGAACCAGCTGCTCGCTTTCTCCCGCACCAGCTTTTCGGCGAGATTTACGCCGGTACTTACAACCAGCGTGATTCTAGCAGGTGATGATCATAGTGAATCTCGCGCCTGTATTGCAGATACGATGGCACTTTCACGTCAACAACTGTCAAAACAGGCTTGTAGCTGGTTACCAGCGTTAACAATAATTAAAAATTGATTCTGGTAAAAGCTGGTAAACGCCGGCTGATTCTTATGAAAGCGAGAAGCCTATAAATGCGACAATTCATACTCGGGCTAATTTTTATCCAGCATAAACCGGTGGCTGGTATGCGATAAAGCGAGACGCTGGTTTTATGGCCACTATGGACGTACCCTTAAGCTAGTAACTTGAATTTTGTTGTAAATGAGTTTTACGAGAATTATAGTTTTCTGTCAACTTTAGGAAAAGTTACATACATTTTCGAAAAAATACAGCGTTTTAAAAATTGTTTGAAACCTATGCACTTTTGGGAGAAAATGCATATAACAAAATTTAAAGGATATAAAATTTCGTATTATATTTTTTGCTTTAACAATTTTTACGTATCTCAAATGATTCTCAAGATATTTGAAAAAAATTAAGTTTTCTGAAAATTTCTCAACAACTATGCGCTTTTGAGAAAAAATACTGATAACCAAATTCAAAGAAAATAAAATTTTCTGCATTTCCACCTTAACCGTTTTTATGTGTCTTTAACGGTTCTCGAGATATTTGAACAAAATATTATATTTTACATATTTTTTTCCGAAATTAAATATTGCAGAGAAAAGTTTTGTGTTCATCACAACTGATATTTTTAAATTGAAGGATGTGAGAGTTTTCTTCGTGCTATCATTTACTTTGAAGAAATTCTTGTAAGAATTTTATTTGAAAAAACTTTGAGATTTTTTCTCTACAAAAATTCATGTAAAGTAGTTTTCCTCTAGTTTTTCTTAGAGAAAAAAAAAGTTTTCTTTGAAACTTTTGGATAGTCATTAGGTGTCTTTTAATTTTTATACTTTTGAAATTTGTTTTCTTTCTGCTGTGAAAGTTTTTGTTTTTAAACTTGCATGCAACTTAACTTTGATCTCTACCAAAGATTTTTACATATTTTATAAAAATTCCAGAATTCTAAGAAAACTTTATTTTACTTTTGAAATTCTTTTTGTATAGGAATTTGGTCGCCTTAATCTATTCGGTACTCCAGTAGCCAATGGTCTGGAAATCTCATCGCATGGCGGCAGCTGCTATCCCAGGGATAGTTTCTACAGACATACATCTAGTTCTAATATATCAAATTTAGTGACGTCATCGAAAACATCATCTTCACGTATGTCTCCATCCGCACCATCGACATTATCGTCCTCAGCGAATCGGTCTTCAGGGCAAACAACAATAGGAACTACTGGTCCGGTATTAGGGACATCGGCGTCCACAAATGCAATACCGAAACTTTTCTCATATAGCTATTGTGATGAGAAGCAGCATCCGTATCCGGCTAGCGTACAGCAAAACTTTAGCAAATGTAAAACGAATTCTAGTGCGATGACAACGAAAAAAGGCTCAGCCGCCATTAAATCAACGATAATTGCCAAAAAGACAAAGTTCTGGAAATATCTGGAGGAAGAAAAATGGAAAAAGAATAGCATAGAAAATTTATCATCAACGAATTGTGAACGAAACAGGTAAAAATTTCATCCATAGATTTTCACATAGCATAGACATTTTTTTTTTGTTCAACTCTAAATGGAAAAGGAAAAGAAAAACCTTATGCTTCGGAAGGTAATCTACATTATGAGTCTCTCTTTTAAATTTTAAACTTTGACGTGCAGATTTAAAAAAAAAGTTTAAGGAAAATCCTTTTTCTCACAAAAAAAAATATTTCTAACTAGCTTACTGCTTTAGCGTAAAAACACCCCTTCTCCCCTGAAGTTATTTTAATTAAATATTCATTAAACTCTTTCACCATGTCTGAAAACCGTATTTCCTGGGGAAAATTTTATAAGCGTATGGTTTAACGGTTACAACACACTTCAAAAATGTTTCTAAATAACGTACTTAGCCAAATAAACTTAGATTAGAAACTTTAATGCCATGAATAATGAAAACATCATTGATTTCCTGATGCAGTTTCCTAAAATTACTTTTCTTGCATATATCATAATTTTTCAAAGTAACATAAATTATGTACTTAGCACTAAGAACCTAACTAGCATAACTCAGTTTGAAACAATCATGAAATTTACTATGGAACAAAAGTTTGAAAAGTTACTTGTTTTGAATTTTGCACGCATTATTTATAGATGGATGGCTATATACATAGTCGTTGTCGTAGTCCTACGTTAGTCGCCGCCCTGGGGGAAGTTTTAATTACAAGTCTCATAATCAATATTCTGCGAGCAATTTTATGAAAATCAATAAGCTCCGGACGAAATGATTGCTCCGTTTATTCGATTCTACCCCACCACGTCAAAATTCTTTCTTTCGGCACTTTGGAACTCTTTTCTAGTCCTGTGGGGGATTGATGGTACAACTATAGAATGTAGGACGCTTGAGTAAATATACATATTTGTATACCAGCTTTTATAAATACGTATTTGGATATACTTGGGTGAAGAAGGGCTTGGGCTCGAGCTCTCCTACATTCTTAAAGCTTTTCTTTCATTTATGAAGAACAAAACAATGGAAAAAAGTAACATTCTTCGGTTCTAAAGCGATTCTACGATAGCGTTAAGAATTCTTTTTACTTGTTAGTTTCTACGAACATCTTCTAGCTTAGGTTGCGAAAGTTTCTGCGCTTGAAGTCTTGTGTTCATTTTTCCCTTAGTTTTTCACTGCCTTGTAATTTTCCTTTATTGGACGATTCCCCTGGACGAATCATTGGGGCCAGACGAATAAAGCTAAGGGTCTCCTCCTGCGTTCGGATGTCTTTAGCCTACTTCTTTTTGTAGTCCCAATCAAGGACCTATTCTGCGGGCTTTCTGTTCCTAACTGTATATGTGCTGTTTCTATCCTCATCGATTATTTCTCATTCTTTTTTTCGGAATTTTCCTGCCATACTAGTAAAGCAAAATACTTTATTATTAATTTTTTTTTATCATTTTCTCTTTTGATTTTGTGAGGATTTGGTCGAGTATAAAAAAATCAAAGAATTCGATGTGGTGAGGAGAAAACGTTTTTTGGTTAATAAATTAGGAAAATGTAGATTTTCTCTTTTTAATCAACTTATTTTTATAATCGGATTTTTTCCACCAAAATAATAAATATTTTGATTATGATTATGGAGTTTTGAAAATGGTTTGCAAAACGATTTAAATTCAGGGGAATTCGGTATTTTGTGTGGTTGAATTTTTAATGGGATTTTCGGAAGTAAATTTGTGGAATATTTACGAAAAAATGTCGAGTTATTAAGGTATTCAAATTACCTAGGTTCGACTTATCAAGGTTATAAAGACAAGGTTTTTGTTAAATTTTTATTATTCGACTTTTGGGATGTTAGACTTAGGGCGTTCCTCCTTCAGTAATTTTTTCTCATTTTTTTTGTCGTATTTGAATCAATTGAACGAAAGTTCGTGTGGGGAGGTGTGTCTGCGATAGTGCGACGCGATATTGAATTCCACATAAAACATAACAAAAGCTATAATTGCCAATCTGGCAATCATTGGAGACCCGTATGGTGATATTCGTATCAAAATTCGAACAGTTGTACCAAAATTCCACTTTGAAGTTAAACTTTCCAATAAGATTTTTTAAAATTTATTCCAATCGGATTTTGATGTATGGAAGTTTTATGTAGAATCATATCCTAAATAACTTTTGTTCTTGCACTTTTTTGATAAGATGCACCGTTTTTGAGATATTCACAAAAAACGATTTCGTTCGTATGGGGGGTACCCCCCCTAATGGTCCATTTTTGCCCATTAACGAACTTAGCCTCGCATTTTACAACGGATCTGTGTTAAAAACGGATCTGTGCAAACTTTCAAGTCTCTAGCTCAATCCGTGCGCCCGAAATCCGCGCCACAGACGGACAGACAGACGGACAGACAGACGGACAGACAGACGGACGGACATGCAAAATTCAACTTTTTTTATCATTCTAAACACACTGGTGTAATTCATTTTTTTGTGCGATGACGGGATCTTGGCGTTACAAACGGTAAGGCAAAGTTAATATACCCTTTGGTTTCACCATACGGGTATAAAAATCGCGAAAAAGTCTGAAAAATGAAAACGGATGATGTGAGGAGGGAGGGTCTGAAAAGGCGCACATGGCCGTGACGTATTTTATACGTGGGTGGATATAATTTCAAGATACTTGAAATTTAATTATGAATATACCGACCGCTAATTAGTTTTTAATTTTTTTTCACGAAGCTGGCTTATTGGTCATATTTATATTTAAGAAT
This sequence comes from Chrysopilus asiliformis, assembly GCA_964034945.1. Taxonomy (NCBI): domain Eukaryota; kingdom Metazoa; phylum Arthropoda; class Insecta; order Diptera; family Rhagionidae; genus Chrysopilus; species Chrysopilus asiliformis. The sequence continues at coordinate 100,027,422 of OZ035961.1, forward strand.
TAATTCAAACCGATGAGCAAGTTTTATTTAAAGATTTTAAATTTTAACTGTGGGTGATAGGATTAAAACCAGTGGTATGGAGTCGTTTTGAAAAAGCCACAACTTCGACTTCGACTCCGGAGTCGCAAATTTCTGAAATACCAACTCCGACTGTGACCCTGATTTTAACTTCAGGTGTATTATAAATATTAAGATACAAAATTGTAAAATAGCTTTTCTAAACCATTTATTAAAATGAAAATGAAACTGAGATAATTTAAAAGATATGAATAAATTCGTTTTCGAGAACTTTTTAATGAATATAAGGAAAAGCTGCATTTTTCAAAGAGACCAAAAACAAAGATACCAGAAAACAAAAGCTTCATTTTTGTAGAAAATAATAGCTAATATTAGTATCAATATTAATTAATAGATTAAAAATTAACCTAATTTCCAATATTTAAAAAAATATTTGAAAAGCGATTTATGGGGAATTTGTCCTGTCCAATCTTACGATTTTAGGGGCTGAATATCGCTTTACAGACACTTGAGTCGTTGGCATCGCCCCGTGTCGGTGAAAGAAGCATTTAAAACAATTTCAGAGTATTTTAGTGTTTTTTTTTATTACAATGAACCAAAATTTTTAAACTTTTTAGTTCAAAACTATCGGGTCTTTCAATAAGGACATAACCATTTTGTATTTAAATAAAACACAGAATAATGGAGATATCGGGCTGAAATTTATTCCAGGTGTAGTGGACATGTTACATTTAAGTATGAAATTCGATGTCATTCATATAGCTACCGTGAGCACGTTTGCTGATTGATTCTTTGGAGCCAATTTTCCACCACTCTTCCACACATATCGGCCGGAACGTTGGCAATTTCGCGTTCGATATTGTTTCTGAGCTCCTTTAACGTTATTGGCTTATTAGTATAAACCAACGACTTAACATAACCCCGTAAAAAGAAATCCAACGGCGTTAAATCACATGAGCGAGGTGGCCATTCGACCGGACCATTTCTCGAGATTACACGATTACCGAACTTCTCCTATTCCTATAGATCAATTGTTTGACCAGCTGTGTGGCATTGCTTGTTCGTGAACTTCACCATGATAAAAATGTAAACCTTGACTGACGTTTTAGCATTGCCAGATCATAAGAAAAGTTTTAGGGTGCGTTTTTATTAAAATACAAAATTGTTATGTCCTTATTGAAAGACCCTTTATTTGAAGTTGAAAATTTCACTTTTTCGTCATTTCGGATTACTATACAAATCTAACCTAAAGTATAAAATTTAGCTTTTGAGGTTTAAGTGCTCAACTAAGTTATTTTAAAAAGGCACATTTAAACTCTAAATTCATTTTTTTTCAAAGTTTTTTAACGATTCCGACTCCAACCCCGGGCAAAAACTAATAACTCCGACTTCGCGATGTCCCCCTACTACAATTGTAGTAAATCTACTACTATTTTCGCCTTCAAAAGCCTTAGTGCGTAGTAACTCAAATCTACTACTATTTTTTGTAAAATACATGAATCAACCAAAAAATTGTATTATACATGTTAAATGTGAACTACAGCAAGTTTTTTGTTGATAGAATTTTGGTATTATGAATGATGAAGCTATTTAGCTTTAGTTATACAAATTGGTATATCGGCATAGGTAGAAAAGGTTTTTTTCAGGGACGGGAAACGAAATAAAAAATCGTAACGTTATTCATTTCGTTACGTAACGAAATTGAACTTTTGTTTCGTTACGTTATTTCGTTTTGTAACGATAAAAAATTTCATTTCGTTACGTTATAACGTTATATTTCGTTACACATTGTATGGAAAATGAAAACAAAAAAACGCACTTTAATAATAGTTTGTCACAAAGTAATTCAGTTCAGTTTCCATAAAAATAAATTCTATAAAAAATAATAAAACTTAGCAAAAAGAAAATACAAATAAAAACAAAAAAAATACTGATTACTAAATTAAAAAATTGACATTTTGGTCCATGTCAAAGATATAGAATTTAGAATTTTCTAAGATATAGACGTCGCTGATTCTGAGTCGCACTTAGCTTACATTCACTCTACTTCTGGAGTTACTAAAAAGAAAATATTTTCGATACCAACAAAGTTGCTTGAAAGATTTCCTTTTTCGTATTTTCAGAAATAGAGGGAATCGGGCCAAAACAAAATCCGATTTATGTAAGGGCCACATCTATCAGTTTTCCATCAGTCGCAACTGTTACGGTACTCGTCAGTTTTCCATCAGTTTTTTACATCCAGTTAAGCGTTCACATCTATCAGTTACGACTGACAGTTTTTTGTGAAAATTTTCCATTCATTTTGATTGTAGAGTTCAAAAAATACCAGTGGATAATAAAGAGACAGTGTGTGTATGCATTATTATTGCATTAACTTCAAAAAATAATATTTGGTTCTATTCTAATGCGATACGACTGACGCGAACGTTCACACCAATCAGTTTCCCATCAATTTCCCAAAAACTGATGGAAAACTGATAGATGTGGCCCTACATTAGAATCAAAATACGATTAAAAATACTACTCCAATATTTTTAATTATATTTTATGCAGGTGGCAGGTCTGTGGGGTTATACTTGATGAACTTTTGTGGAGAAATATAATACTGAACAAAAAAAGGAAAAATTAATAAATAACGAAAAAACGTAATATTTTTTTTCGTTTTTCGTTACGTTTTTCGTTATTGTAACGAAATTGAATTTCTATAACGTTATAACGTAATTATGAAGAAATAGCCCGAAAATAATTTCGTTATTTCGTTATTTCGTTACGTTACGATAACGTTTCCCATCCCTGGTTTTTTTTGAAAATCTGCTACTATTAGTATCAGTCTACTACTATTTTTGGTACAATCTACTTCCCTCCTAAGGCAAATTGGGGCCATCCCTGCTCCACACCCATGATTAAAACATAGGCTCCTTCCTCCACTTCAATATAGAAACAGCATTGTTTTTTTTATTTTATTTTTTTTTGAAAAAGTTGATTTTTCAAACAGTGTGTTTTTGACAAAATTCAAGAAATTTGAACGCGTTTTAAGTGGAATTCAGCGAAATTATTTATGATTTTAATATCAATTGCCGTGAATTGTTTATTTGAAAACATGATCCTTTTCGACATTGAATGGCTATAGAATCCCTGCCTAATATTATAAAATCTCATTACCATAAAACGGCAATTTGTTATTATTACCAGTTTCGTAGCTCCAGAAAGTAAAAAAAAATCAAGTAATTGAGCTTTTAATCGTAACACGATACTTTCAAAACCGTTTACAAAGAATATCTAATTAAATTTCTGAAAACAAAATCTCGTTTAACATTAAAAAGATACTAATCAATTAAGTTTAATTATTCACCTTCTGGTAAAATAATATTGCATCAATTCCCTTAAATGTATCTATTTTCACTGTTTATTTATTTCATTATTTATTTATTCAAAAATTTCATGTAATAAATTTCTGATATTTTCCCCCAATAGAAAATTCAATCAAGAATAATCAGAACAAGAAACTTTTTACCGCCTAATGATTTTAACAAATTGTCTTTCGTGGTTTTTTTTTGGGGTATTCCCATGCTATGAAAATAATTTTCTATTATGATCCGGTTGTTAGGAACAAAATATTTGACTTTCTACAGGAAATCTTCAATATTATCTTTTTGTTTATCGTGTTTTTATTCTAGACCCCTGAAGTATAAAATTCGTAAAACATTCATTCGAGTTTTCTGCGTGTCTCGTCATTGCTCCATTTTCCGTAAGAAAAACAAAGCGAAATAACAATTTATATTATAATTTATCCAACCATTTTCCCCATTTCACTGCCTTTGATGCTGCCATTTTGCATCCATCTTACTGGGAAATTTTCGTACCTACCGAAATCTGATGCTATCATATCAGATAATGTAAGCACAGATGTAGATAGCATTAAACCTAACCTATATGTATAAAAGTATAAAAATAAAATATCAACATCACGTATCCCGAAACCGTTTAAGGCGTGAGACTGAAAACATTGCGTAGTCACTATTATATCTTTACCCAATCTACGTAACTTGAGTTCACCTGAAATTGACGAACAAAATAGCTCAAAAAAAAGCGTATGAAATTTAACCATCTGAAACGAGAGTCAAGCAAACCTTTTAGCTAACGACCTTGTTAATCAAGAACACCAACATAAGACATATCTCAGACATGACCTCAAAATGCTGCAGGAGATATGAAGGCAGGTCTTCACATATAAACAAACCCTGGGGGTGCTTTGCTCCTTTTTACAAGGTATCCTATTAGTCGCATAGCAAACGAACGGCAAGATCAAATCCAGCAGGATATTTTTGTGCTTATTTTCTCTACTTTATACCAACGATGTATACGTATATATTTACGTATTTCCAGCACCATTTTATTCCAAAACAGAACACAACTCACCGGCTCCAGAGAAGTTTTTCAACCCCCGCCTGTTCCCCTTGTTTATGATTTGCCCGACCACCGACAGAACGTTGAAAACATTTTTAGCTCCGGAAAACATTTTAACAGGATAAAATGTAAGCCCAATCCCCCCATTGCTATGACCCCATTAGCATCACCTACTTTGGCAAACGTGTAACCGCAGAAGTCCCCCATATTCATGGAAAATGTTCCAAACGAAAACACTTTTCTCATGTTATTTCGTTTTCATTGTTTTACTTACATTTTGTTAATCTTTTGTTTTCTATTTTCTTGAAATTTTTTCATATGAATTGCTTTCAATGTGCCATGTTGGTTTGAACTTTACGGACTTTGGTTCCCGTGTGGTGGCATCCAACAGTGATGGAATGTTTGTTAAGGGAAACACGAGTATAGCATCGAATACAACAACCACAACAAATTCTATTAACAACAATAACCGAAACTGGACCAACAAAAACAACAACAACAACAATAATAATAGTAAAAGCAGAAGTGGTAAGAATTCTCCAATTCCACAGGGTAATAATAGCCACAATCAGAAATCTAGTACGGAATTGTATCGCGAGGCGGCCCAATTGCTTGGGCTTTCATGTACACTTTGTGATAACTGCCGCTGTCTGGACTGCCAGGTAAATTATGTTGCTCATTAGAAATTATGAAAAATTTCCTAGCCATGTGGTCAGGATAGTTTTACGTGTTGTCATTTAACAAAAAATTCTTATTTTTAAAAAAGTTTTCATGAATTTTCGTTAGAAGAGAGTTTAGCTTTATCTTTTTCAACTTTTTTATATTAAAGCATTTTAGTCACAACAGATGTTTACCGAAAATTTTCTGTTTTGTTTAGTTTTTGAGAAACTTATTATGCTTTCCAAAACGACAACTTCAGTAAAAAATTCAATTAAACAGTGGTAGCTCGATAATTCGGACAATTGCAAACCGGACGTTGTCCGAATTATCGATTTGTCCAAACTACTAAAACCTATATATTTCCTATACAACCTGACAATTATTGAAAACCCATATGGTGATATGGCATTGTTCGAAGTTTCAGTGAACGGCGAACAGTTGCATCAAAATTCCACTTGGAAGTCAAACTTTTCAATAAGATTTTTTAAAATTTATTCTAATCGGATTTTGATGTATGGGAGTTTTATGTAGAATCATATCCTAAATAAATTTTGATCTTGCACTTTTTTTGATAAGATGCACCGTTTTTGAGATATTCGTAAAAAACGGTTTGGGACTATATTTTGTATGACAAAAGATTTTGATTTCTGCATGTCCGTCTGTTTGCGAAAAAATCTCAAGTGTGATCAGGGCCTAAATTATTAATTTGATTTGTTTTTCGTCTTTTCCCAGAGTCGTTATTTTGAATGTGACGATTCAGATACGTATTCTGAGATCTCATTCATGGGCGATTACTGCGATTCTGGTTTCTTGGACCAGCAGCAGACCCACCATCAACTACAGAATTTCACCGGAAAGTGCTATTTTAGTAACGATAATCAATACGATGACGACGATAGTGGTAATTTGGATGCATGTAGCAAATCAAATGAACTGACTAATTGCGAATCACTGAGCGACCTGAGTATAGAGGATAACGATGCAACAGCAGGTGAATCCAGGCAAAAGGATTAGTAAAATTGCCGTCATAGAATAGATAACGATGGGAAAAACTAGGTAAGTAAAATGGTGGAAATGTGAAAAACTTGTTTCATTCAATTTTTTTTATTATTATTTTGGAGAAGAATTCCCTCTTCTATTCAGCGTTGCTGAAAAGGTCGAAACACTTAAATAGACACGTGAACATTTTTTACATCAACGTGAATTGAAAGCACTTAACTCTTTTTTCGTTAACAATTTCGCTTGGATTTTAAATTAAATTTTCTGGTGGAAAAATAGCATCAGCTACAACTTCTATTTTAATTTGTTAAAAGGGTTAACAAACGTCTTTTCAATATTAATGTAGGTTTCGCAGAAAAAAGCTAATTTTGTGCAATTCTAGAAACATAAAAAAAGTGTCGCAGTTTCTAGGAGAAAATCGCAAATGAATTATTAAAATCGAATTTTGATAGAAATAATATTTCATTGGAAATTTCATGTATGGAAAAGTTATGTAGAAAAATAATATCGCTCACATGTTCGACAAGGCTTAGGCGGCACTCCTTCACTTGATGGTCAAATTTTTTGAAGACATCTCTGCATAATTGCAGACTTCGGTGCAAGAAACAGCCATCTCCAAAATTTAAAATGTCTCTAACTTTTTCAAAAAAAAATTAAAAAAACTTATATCAAATTAAAATGATGTAAGAACACATGCTTGATTTAAATTGTAATTTGAAAACTTTGTCCCAGAGCAAAAATTTCACGTTAATAAGTTTTTTGTCTCTCCTAAAAAATTTGAAAAAGTAGACATGGCCGCTTTTTACACCGAGGTCTTCAATTGCTCTTCGGTCCCACTAAAATTCCTTATTATTTCCTCCTTCGGCTGTTGAATTGTTGTTGGTTTGTTAGCATAGACATAACTTTTGAGATAACCCCAAAGGAAGATCTTGGCGATCGATCTTGACTTCGCTGTTCCGAGAGATGATGCGACCTGGCAACTCCTCATTCAATAAAGCTATTTTTGCATTGGCTGTGTGCCATGTGGCGCCGTCCACTTGAAACCACAAATCATCAATATCTATACCATCCAATTCAGACCATAAAATGTTGGTTATTATGGTTACCAAAAAAATCACGATGTGCGAGAGATGCAGTTTTCTTTGAACCCCCATTTTCGTAATAGGCTTCAATAACTTTAACACGTGGAAAATTGCCAAAGACTGAACTTGTCAAACCTGAAAACAGATGTCAAAAATCATTAGACGTTTAAGCCTCAATCACATTTAACATTGGTCCAAGTAATTGGAACACCCGATAGTAACAGTAGGGACTTCCCTATCTTCTGATCTCCTCTTCTGTTATCTCCTAAACTAATTAACGGATTTGTTTGGAGTTTTCACCATAGGGTAGAGATCACAAAAAACTACACCATCATTCGCCTCTACGTAGCCTCTCAAATAGCTAAACAGGATTGGATCGTCAACGGTGTGCAGTAATGGCAGGCGTCAATATTGCCGTCTACTATTACCACCGACGATTTTATTTCCGTCACCGGCGTCGAACATGTTAAGCTACTGGTGAATGAATTTTCATTGCCCGCTCGTCGTTGAATAAGGATTTTGAGGAACCATATGTCACCAGAAATGTACACCACTTTTGTCACCTTTGGTCGCCTCTCCTTTTATCTTTTTTTTTGGTCGCCTCTCCTTTTATCGCCTCTCCTTTTATCTTTAATTTCTACATTTCTTTTGTCGGTTTTTGGGGAGAATATATAAATTTTATTAAGAAAATATCGACCATGGAAAAGTACTCAGGGATGCACTGAATTACCCCAAAAATTCAAAAAAGACTGATAAAGGATTTTTTATATTTAAAAATAATTTTCGAAATACCTGTTTAGTTATTTAAATTATTTCTTTTCTTTTCAGAGCTCACCGCGAAATAAATTTCTAATATATTGGTGATTTTTAAAACATTATTATGACGTAATTGTCTACTATCCCAATAACCATAGAATTCTTATAATCTCTGAGTTGCGTTTAATTAAGAAAACCAAATGATGAATTTATACTTTTTCTCTGCAATACTTTAGAAAATTCACCATAGTATACCTGCTAGAAAACGTTTCGGTTCAATGTGTTAGTGTTATTCATCTAAAAATTTCTAAATGCCAATTTTACTTTATTCAGCATTTCTGTTTTAGCACCATCAACATTGAAGGATGCTTTAATTGTATACGTGAACAGTAAAATAAATCGCAATTCACGTAAATTGAATTGAATTCAGTTAATTGATTCTTGTAGCGTTATCCGATATACTAAGAATACATAGGGGCAATTTCTTAATTGCACGAACTCGAAATAAAGAAAGGCTTTTAGTGGTTGAAAATGCTTTTTAAGAGATTTTTTTGTGCTATTTGACTTTTCAGATTACATTAACTACTGGCTCGCACACCCATCGTTACCGTGTGAAAGCTTTTTGCACAAGTTTTTTTTCGCATAAGTTTTTTGTCGCATAAATTTTTTGCACCAAATAGCCATGAAATCACATAACATTTTTGGGGAAAAAATTGTTATGCTTCAGAATTTCCGTTTGGAATTTTGAAATTCTAACACCAGATTCGTGATCAGCGACGACAAAAACCACCTAACTTCAGATTTGGAAGGAAAAATGGGAAAATGGATATTTGCGTTATTCTTACAGGACCTTCTTTTTCGAATTTTGATATTTTTAACATCAGATGGCCCCAACAACCTCCTTAGTGTTACTTTTTCAAGAAAAAATTATCCGTTTCGTATTTTGAAATTTTAACACCAAATTCGTGATTAGCGACCCCGAAAACCTCCTAATGCCAGATTTTCTGAGGAAAATTTAAAAAAGGATATTTTCATTATCCTTATAAAACTTTCCTTTTTAAATTCCAAAAACCGTTTCTTAGCGGGAGTCCATGAGGCGAGACGAATCATGCAAAATTTCATGCAAAATTTCATGGCAATCGGTTTAGTGGTTCGGGTGATACTGTGATGAGTCGGTGAGTTAGTGGTATATCATACTAATATATAAAAAAATGAGTTGGTGTCTGTCTGTCTGTCTGTCTGTCTGTCTATTCCTCTTTCACGCAAAAACGGCTGAACCGATTGACTTGAAATTTGGCATGAGTGTCTGTGGTAGTTCTGGTTCCTACATAGGCATACGGAAAAGTAGCGCGAGAGGTGGGGGAGTAAAGGGAGGGTAAAGTAATTTCTAAACTTAGTTTTTGCGCTATGTTATTTTTTCGCGGGAAAACTACTGAACCGATTGGCCTGAAATTTGGCATAGATGTTCGTCGGGGGTCCAGCCCCAACATATACCCATTAAAAAGTAGCCCGAGAGGCGGCGGAGTAAGGGGAGGGTGTAAATTGATTTCGAAAGTTAGCTCTTCCAGTGTTAAATGCGCGTCAGGGAGGCTGAATGTAGACAGGGAGGCTGAAGGGGCGCAGCCCCTAGTATGTAAATATATGGATTATTTTTATAGTTATTGTGATTATCATGGAATATTTTCTGCCCACAAAACGTTCAAAATTAATTGGAAAATGCTTGTGGTTATTAGCAATAGTTTAATTATTACTTAACGCTTCTATAGTGGGAAAGTATTGTATTCATGGCGGGGATCTAATCGAGAACGGGGGCAGATCGAAACTTTCTGATCAGTACCAAATATGTACGTTTCAGGCAAAATTATGAGAATTTCCTGTCGTTCTGTCCGTTTTACGTATCTTACATAACTCTAGAAACTAGAAAGTGTGAAGCTAGAGACTTGAAATTTTTTGTAAATGAGTTTTAGGAAAATCGTAGTTTTCTATCAACTTTTGGAGAACTAACGTTAGCTATTATGGATACCTTCTATACATTTTTTTTGAAAAAATACATTTTTATTTGAATTTTTCTCGAAAACTATGCACTTTTGGGAAAATTCAATATAACAAATATTAAAAGCTCGACGGTTCTCAGCATATTTCGAAAAAATAAAGTTTTTTGAAAATTTCTCGGAAACTATGCGCTTTTGAGAAAAAATGTGTATAGCCAAATTCAAAGAAAATATCAATTCAATTTTTTACTTATCTTTAACGGTTCAAAAATATCAATTTTTTACTTATCTTTAACGGTTCTCGAGATAACTGAAAAAATATCATTTTTCACATATTTTTTGCGAAGCTAAATATTGCAGAGGAAATTTGTATTGATCATCATTGATATTTTTTACTTATTTTGGATGTAGCACGCATATATTTAATTTCATGCATCATTGTTTAAATGGAAATTGTTTAGAAATGCATTTTCAACAGTTCTTAAATATTCCGACAGCATAGGGTGTGTTAAACAAATAAACATTATGCTGTGAATGATATATTGATTTGGGGAAATTGTTTACTTTTGCCCTACGAGTACATGGATGAATTTCCATTATTGATGAATACACCGTAATTGAAAACGCTTCCTAAACATGACTGAATATACAAACAAATACTGAAATATGTTGAGTGTGGACTTTCCTGTAACGTGATATGGTGAAAATAGATGAAAAATGGTCAGCTTGCCCGGTGTTATGTAAAGACGCGAAAATGGGATTGTTGGAAAATGTGGAAAACGTTCTCCTGTTAACAGAAACGGAAGGAAAATTGTATGAGGTTCATTAATAATTAATTACGTAACACCGTTGGTTCAATTTTCACCATATTATAGGTGATCGATATCACGATGTGATTGTTGAGCGGAAGAAAATTAGGTCCTATTATTGCAGATTTTATAAACCAACAAAATTAATTTATTTAAAATATTAATTTTTTTTAACAGATGTTCATGATTAAACCGTTCTTGTTAAGTTTAGAGATCACGTTTTTTAGGCAACTGGTTTTTTTTAATTAGTTTTTTTTAAACTAGGTCACGCGCATGATGCTAATTGCTATTGAATAGTTTTTGTGTCGAAAAAAGTTTAATTGCACGTTGAAAGCAATAAATTTTCGTGTACACAAATTGATTTTTAAGCTCGAAAAATTCCTCAAACCACAAAAAGTTTTTTCAACAATAGCCTTTAAAAAACACTTTTCATTCTATTTTAATGAATTTCGTTTGTTCTATTTTCCCACAAAATTCAATATGGGAAAATTGCTTTCGTAAATATTATATTTTTTATAAACAGACGTATTTTACAAGAGATTTTTGTTCAAAAATATGGAAATTAAATTCTAAGAGTTTTTTTTTTTACTTGAGTTAAAACCTCTGATTAGTTGAAGTCATCTCTTATTGGATAATAAGTTGTTCGCTCTTTTTAAAGCGTATTTAAAACATAACAAAAGCTATAATTGCCAATCGTATGGGGGTACCCCCCCTAATGGTCCGTTTTTATCTATTAACAAACTTAGCCTTGGATTTTACGAAAAACGAATCTGCGTAAAGTTTCAAGTCTCTAGCTCAATCCGTGCGCCCGCAATCCGCCCCACAGACGGACGGACAGTCGGACGGACGGACATGCTAAATTCAACTTTTTTTTTTATCATTCTAAACACACTGGTGTAATTCATTTTTTTGTGTGATGACGGGATCTTGGCGTTACAAACGGTAAGGCAAATCTAATATACCCTTTGGTTTCACCATACGGGTATAAAAAGCAACTTTTTATCTGCTTGTTGCTGAACTTTCGTGAAATACTAATGAAGCACATGCATTTCCGCGAAACCTTCATAAAAAGGACAAAGCAAGCATCGTTTTTTCATGAGAAAGGACTCGCATATGCACAACATTTACACCGTCCTATCATCCCCAATAAACTGCGGTTATTGCCGTTGGCCATTAATTAACTTTTTATGGTGAAATGTTGCGAAAACATGACTGCATACCAAACTTAAAACTCCCTCCGGCGCGGCGAGCCAAAAACTCGTACTTGTATTCATATGTAACATGGCTGTGTTTCTGTTTTATCCATGACATGTATGCTATTTTTGTCAACATGCCAACAAGGATATTCAAGAAATATGGTACCACTAGGTGTTTATATTTTGTTGCTCCACGATGACCAATTGATCATTTAATACAATTTGATTCCGTTCCATTTAACATGGAATCCTTTTTATTGGAGCGGATCTAATTGAAAAAAGGACATAAAAAGTCAAAGGATTAACTGAAAAAAAACACGACAAGCATAAAGGAAATTAATTGATTTTTTCCCCAGTAAAGTTATATTCCATATACTCGAAAGGTCCTTAAAATTCAGCTTAATGCTAGAAAGTTCACTGAGGCGACCATGAACATGGTTTTAAATTTGAAAAAGTCAAGGATAAAGGCTTGTTGCTAAGATCCTTATGGTTCTTCCGATACTAAGATGCCATCCACATGAAGTAAAGCCGGATCAAGGTTTTAAAACGGAAACATTTTTTTCCCCTAATCTCCGACGTTCGTTAAAATTATTTTAAGAATTTTTTGCCAAGGGGTAAATAACTTTTTTTCGTAATAGTATACGATGAATGTGGAGAAATTTTTTTAAAGACTTTGAAAACATTGGAAAAATATTTAAAATCCCAAGAAGCAGGGAGTTGGAAGGGTCGGTAGCATTTATAGAAATCGACTATTGAAGCGGAAGTAAACAGAATCTAATTCAGTTAAATGTCGGAGTGAGAGATTCCTACTGTCAGTTGAGTGTCATATTACTGGGGGTGCCTTCGGGATACAATTTGCACAAGGATCTGGATTTTATTTTATTTATTTTATCTATTTTGTCTACTTTTCTTGCCTCCTTCATATCGCTTTTTCCCATTTTTTTTTCTTTTCTTCCTATTTTATGCTCTTTTTGCGTGTAAATAAAATCAAGGACTCGAAGAGTATTTACACATACTGCTCTACCCCACAACCCCATGCATTTATTCATTTCCGTTTAGAAAAAGAACTGAGGAAAATGAAAATAGAATTGAATATTCTTGTAGATCGTATGATTTAATATTTGATTTTGAATTCAAATACACTGAATGATATACAATTGGGAAATGGCGTTTATCTAATGCTCTTAAAACGTTTATGGTGTAAGTTGCTTGAAAAAAAAATTCAATTGGATATCAAACAGTCAACAATACTTTTCAATGTCAATCATATGATTTATATCAACATTTTTCGTAGGCGCGGGATTTTCTCGCAATTGTTCTTGAGACTTTTCGAACTTATATCAATATTTTATCTGCTGTTTTATTTATTTTGACCTTCCAAAACAATTAATATTTATCGTACAGACGTACAGAGTATTTCTTACATGTCGATTATTTTAGACGCGTCACTTTTCGTGACTCGAATTTTACCTGTTGTATTTGTTGTTTTTTACCAACAACAACCGGCAATTTCGAGTCACGAAAAGTGACGCGTCTAAGATAATCGACCTGTTATTTTTTTAAAGATTTTTTTTAGGTTTTCATCGGTTAAAAATAGGCCCTTAACAGCAAGTTTTCATTGTTCTTAAATCTATTATATTTACATGCGACCCACTTTTAATTGTTCTAATGGGTAATTGCGAGAATTTAGTTAAAAACATATTTAGATAAATGTATAGTGATAACAAAATCCATAATTGCCAATCTCGCAATTATTGAAAACCCGTATGGTGATATTCGTATCAAAATTCGAGCGGTTGTACCAAAATTCCACTTTGAAGTCAAACTTTCCAATAAGATTTTTTAAAATTCATTTTAATCGGATTTTGATGTATGGAAATCATATCCTAAATAGCTTTTGTTCTTACACTTTTTTGACAAGATGCACCGTTTTTGAGATATTCACAAAAAACGTTTTCGTTCGTATGGGGGGTACCACCCCGCCCCCTAATGGTCCATTTTTGGCCATTAACGAACTTAGCCTTGAATTTTGCGTAATATTTCAAGTCTCTAGCTCAATCCGTGCGCCCGCAATCCGCGCCACAGACGGACAGACAGGCAGACAGACAGACACAGACAGCCAAAAATTAATTATTCTTATCATTCTAAACACACTGGTGTAATTCATTTTTGTGTGTGATGACGGGATCTTGGCGTTACAAACGGTAAGGCAAAGTTAATATACCCTTTGGTTTCACCATACGGGTATAAAAATCATGTGAGATCAACACAAAGCTTTCCTGTTTCATATTGAATTTCAGAAAAGATATGTAAGAAATAACATTTTTCCAAGTATCTGGGAAACTGGTAAAGACCTGTAAAAACTGTTAAGGGAACAACATTTAGTTTAGTCATATCAATTTTTTTATAATAGCGCATAGTTTCCGAGATATTTTCAAAAAACCCTTTTTTTTTTAAATATTTTGAGAAATTTTAGTGCTACAAAAAAACCATGAAAGCAAAAAATGTAGGGATTGATATTTTCTTTAAATTTTGTCGTATTCATTTTTTTCCAAAACCGCATAGGTTTCGAGAAATTTTCAGAAAACTATCTTTTCAAAAAAAAAATGTGTTGGAGGTACCTGATATAGCGACGATTCTTTTCCAAAAGTTCACTCTAGAAAATTTTACTGTAATTTTACCCCTATAATCGTAGGAAACCATTTTCCTACGATAATAGGAGTAAAATTAAACCGAGTTGTAATGGCTTAAAAGCTATGCATTTTTACTCATTTTGTGGCGTACAAAAGCCTCTTTTACGGGGGAACTTTAAGCTAAATAAGAAGTAAAAGTACAATGCGGGTGTAATTTTACGACATGGATGTTTAAAATTACCACATTTTTGTTGTAATTTTCCTCCTATTTGGTAGCAAAAGCAAAACGTTAAAGGTGTAATTTTACGACATTTTTTGTTTAAAATTACACCGAAAATGGTATTAGAATTTCTCGGCTTATACGGTCTGCAAAAACAAAAATATTATATTATTTTTGCGGATGTTTTCACATCCAAATTTCCCGGGCATGTCTGCCATGTGGCAGGCGCCACTCAGGATTTTGGTAGAGTAAAACTCGATTCGAGTATTTATACTCCGATGCCACAAACCTTATGCGAATTATAAGGTTAGGTTAAATTGTCCGTACAATAATGCAAAAATACCCTGCGAGCGTGTTTTTACACCAAAATGAGAGTAAAAATACGAATATTGGTCGAAATTTTACGCAAGGTTTAAAATTACCCTATTTCTAGTGTAATGCTACATTTACACGAATGACAAATTTGTCATTTTTTTCTTGTCATTATGTTAATTCCCGTGTAAATGGCATAATTTTTGTAATTTTTTCTGTCAGAAAATGTCAATCTCTCATAAAAGAATGAACTTGTCCATTCTTTTATGCCAGATTGTCATTCGTGCAAACGCAATATTAGTTATGACAACTTTAGTATTCAACTTTTGTCATAACTAATATTGCGTTTGTACGAATGACAATCTGGCATAAAAGAATAGACAAGTTCATTCTTTTATGAGAGATTGACATTTTCTGACAGAAAAAATTACAAAAATTGTGCCATTTACACGGGAATTAACATAATGACAAGAAAAAAATGACAAATTTGTCATTCGTGTAAATGTAGCATAAGATTAATGTTTTTTTTGGGTGAGTTTACAACTTAAATGGTGTGCGAGCTAAATTCTGATTTTTTTTCGAAATTTTACGACGTTTTTGCAAATTTACCCCGTTTTTACCCCATTTTTCGGTTTAAATTCAAATTCATTTTCTACAGTGTTGATAGAAAACCACGATTTTTCTAAAACTTTTTTACAAAATAATTCAATAAGAAAACTATGAAATTAGCTTGTGATTTTTTTTATAGCGCCTTGCTGTTTATTTGTGTAAATTCTTGAGCAAACTTTTAGGAATATTTTGAAGAAAAAATTAAATCTGCAAAAACGGGAATTTATGCCTACCCCAAATATATAAACTAGTTTATGAAAATCTCTAACGGCAAAATTTTAAATATGGAAATCTTTGTATACAACCTTCTCTTCTCAAGAATTGAATAAAATATTCGTGGAATTTCTTAAACCTTAAATGAATGAAAGAATTTTAACCCTAAATTTTTCCCTAAAGGTATCGCCCAAAACCAAATTCAGTCCACCTGCCGCGAAATTTAAGGTTTATGTGGGATGTTTAAAAATACAGAACCAAATTAAACCACATATAAAAAACTTAAAAAAAAAAATTCACAATAACCTACGTTATATCAATATTTTCTCTCAAAATCAGCTTTTAAATCTTTCTTACATAACCGAATCGAAGGAAATAAATAAGAAAAAACAAATCTCTTCTTCAATTTGCTGAATAACTTTTATCATATTACCTAATAATATCGAGAAAACGGAACCCATACACAATTCCTTTTTTTCTTGGTAAAAATTTATGAGAGAAATACAACCCTTTGAAGTTACGTACATATTAATATCTATAAAATACAATCCAGAAGCTTTTATATCGAAAATCATGTTTATGGCTTCTTTGGAAACTGTGCAACAGAAGAGAAAAAAGAAACTGAAATCGACTTTCTTGAATTTCTCAAAAGCAATCGAAAAAATCTTTTTTTTTGCGTCCTTTAACTCCTTTTTTGCCACCACCATCATCTATTGTTGGTTGCTGTGTTGCCTTGAAGTGATTTTGTGCCCTTAGGCTTGAAATTTTTTGTCAAAAGGTTTTTTTATGGGGATTTTAGCTCATTGTAAAGTCCTAACCACGGAACCACGGTCACGGATACTGGAAAATGTTCCAATATGATATACAATGTAAACCAAGAAATAGGACCTGTTTAATAAGACATTTATAGCATATATAATAATGCATTGGAAAAAGGGATTAGAGGAAATTTTACGAGCTTTCACAGAATAGATTTTACTGTCAGATGTTTTCCATTTTGTTGTTATTTTTGTACCTTTTATCATAAATATCTGAAAATATATTAATGTTAACCGCTATAAAGATTTGATATGATTTTCCCTTTATCATTTCAGATATTTCAAAACTTATTTCTAGAGCAAACGATACAGACAACATTAAAAATTTATTGTGGATGTTTTTTGAAACCATACAGATTATTTAAATCATTTCGTATTTGGATTGATGGATGAGAAATTAAAATAAAAAATGACATTAGAAAAATATTGACGACATTGTTGATAGAAATTTGATTATATTCGTGCATGCAATTCATAAAACCACTGGAAAATGGAAGTAAAACAAATATAAAATAATGTTGCTCGGTGTGTATTCGTGGTGAACGATTTATTGAAAGTTTTAGTCACGTATCCTGTCGACCATTAGCTCAGCTCGCAATCCGGTATACGGCATAAGTCAGCGAAATTCATCATCAGAAAAATAATATAAATAAAAGTATAAACTGAAGGATTGTGTATCTATGAACAGATATACAGAAATATCATCCAGAAAATCACACGAACACAAATATAAAACATATAAAAAATTATCGATTTAATTTATCTTCGATATCTAAGTTACTACAGCGTTTTACATTGACAAATATCCAAAGGATATCAAAAAAAAAAAAAAGAAAAACGACGCAGAGTCAAACGTTTGCCATCACTGTGAATTTAGCTCGTGTTGAATAATTTTGATCGCGATCAGAATCGAGAATGTCATGCGAATTGAAACATTGCCAAATGAAAAACAGAATTCGATTCTAGGATTTAAGTATTCAACAATGGATGAGGTGACATCCGTTCTTACACCATTCCGTGGCTATTGAAGGTAAAATCGAGTGGAATACCCAATTTTATCCCATTTACATATTCTCCATAGTCATTTTCCAACCTATATTTTCCTACTCTTAGGTTTTTTTTTTATCTCGATCTCCAGATAAATGTATCGGCCGCGTGTACATAGGACTCATATTTATTCTCATAGGACCATGATGGGAAATTCTGTTTGTTTTGGCTATGAAGGTGATATCCCTCATATATGCAGTACGATACCTCTGATAGTATTCCCATTTTTTCCAACATACCTCGCGACAAATTTCTGATATTATTAGATCGGTGTTAGTGTCTGCAATATCATTTTACAATCGTTTTGTTCGCCAGTGTTTGTGTATCGGTCTTGACGATGAAGATAATTCTTTGTTATCTACATTCATGAATAATAAATATTCTACAAATGTCGTTTGCATAAATCTCTCCTTCAGTTTTTATGTCTTTTTCAATTTTTCCTTTCCAATATTTGATCTACACTATTCAAATATATGTATGTGGAATCGGACAAGTTATAAAAATAAATGTGTCGTTTTCAAAGTGATATAAAATCTTGATGAGGAAATATCTTGAATGGACATATGTCATCTGCATAGTTGATAAGGAAATTTTCCTTTAAAAGATATAGAAAATAAATAACTATTTAGAAGATTATTGACATTTTAATATTCAAAGATCTTATGAGAATTACATTTTATTTAAATCGAAAAATTAAAAATCAAATTGCAATTTAATTCCACCAGACATTGTTTTTTTTATTGGAATTTCTCTTATATAGGTTACTAGCTTGCATACCCGTCGTTGCCGGGTTAAGTTTTTTTAAATTTTTATTATTTTTTTTTGATGGTCTATGTTGGAGCTAAACTTCAGGCCAATCGGTTCAGTAGTTTCCCCGCGAAAGTGTAACATATCGCAAAAAATAAGTTTCGAAATCACTTTACCCCCTCCCCTTACTCCCCACACCCCTCGCGCTTCTTTTCCGCATGCCTATATTGGAACCAGAACTACCACAGACACTCATGCCAAATTTCAAGTTAATCGGTTCAGCCGTTTTTGCGTGAAAGAGGAACAGACAGGCAGACAGACAGACAGACAGACACCAACTCATTTTTATATATTAGTATGATTAAAAAAATATGACAAAATGTTATATTATTTTTGTGGATGTTTTCACATCCAAATTTTCCCCAACAGGCATGTAAAGGGTTTTTCAACAAGGACATAACAATTTTGTGTTTTAATAAAAAAGCACCCTAAAACTTTTTTTTATGATCTGGCAATGCTAAAACGTCAGTCAAGGTTTACATTTTTATCATGGTGCAGTTCACGAACGAGCAACGTTTGGAAATTGTTAAAACTTACTACCGAAATTCTGAGTCGGTGGTCGCAATCGTGTAATCTCGAGAAATGGTCCGGTCGAATGGCCATGTGATCTTTCGGTGGTATTTTGAAATACTCCGAAATCACGTGAATAACCAAATGCAATGCCAGAGACAGGGATGACAGATGCCTACCGAAGAATCACCCTGTGGGCTCAAAATAGCTTTAAAATGGGGTGTGAAACCCCCTGTATATTTTCTTGGCCAGAAATACTTACAAAATTACTGTCATTCTGTGAATCCGGATTACCAAAATAGTTCAAATCCGGATTACAATATGCATAATGCAATGAATTAGCTTGTCCGAATTATTGAATAATTCGGATTACTGGAGGTCCGGACTAACAAGGTTGCACTGTATTTTCCTAATAGTTCAATTGTGCAAGCTCTTCGATTTTTTTATGGGCCAAAAATTATTCCAATATTTATTGCAAAATGATTATCACAATCCCAAAAGATTTCCTGAATTTTTCCCTGGTCACATAATAAAAAAAATTAATTTTTTTTCAATTTCAGATAACAATTATCGTGGTTTTGAGCTTTTAGAGAAAAAAAACACACAAAATTGGAAAAAAAATCTGCTGCTCTACAATAATCAACTTTTGTATATAATGTAATTAATTTTTTTGGAATAATATAAATGTAAATAAAAATTTGAAAACTATTGTCTCGAAAATCGAATAAAAATATTATATTTTTCGCCCACGTGTATTAAAAAAAATGTCAAAAATTCAAATTAAAAATCTAAAAATAAAACTTTAAAGAAATTTCAATGAGCTGTAATTGATTTTAAGTAAATTCAGAGTTAATAAGAAATTTTTGTTAAGTAACGAGTATGTTTGAAATCTAGAAATATTTTGAAATCAGCGTATAATTTTATAAAAAAATCATAATCTAAAAAATATATGATGTTATTATTGGATATATGTAAAATGTTAACGATATAAACTTAAAAATGCAAAGCAAAATTATGATAAAAAACGTGCCAAAAAAAAATCTTTAATTTCATACATATTATATATAAATGTATGGAGTCATTTTAGTTAATAAATAATTTTTTTTTGATGAGAATTTAATATTGGAAAAACCTTTTTTGTTTGATAGAAAAAATGTCTGTATTTTATTATATAAAAGAAAATTTTTTAAAAATTATTTAAACAAATCCAAATTAATAATTGTTTGACAAAGACAACTAAAATTTTTAAAACGACAAACAATTATTGGATGTAATTAAAAAAATATTATTAAACGCATTTACATATATAAATAAAAATAAAAACAAAACAATTCAGGGTTTTTGTTGATAAAAAAATTATTTCAATTACTGATAATAATAAAGAAAAAATGTAAACCAAACCAAAAAAAAAATGATAAATTTTTCTATAATATTGTTGTATACTCTATATTTATGAAAAAATCCATTTCATTATGGAATTTAAAATCATTCAACGCTGATTGAATGAAATGGAAAAATCAATAATAAAATTCGTTTAATTATATTTAGTGTGATTTTAATTGCGAAACGTTTTTCAAACCTTTTGTTGTTTATTGCCTGTTTCATTTATTTGTGAAATCGAAATATTATCGAGGTAAAATAAATTGATGGTTGTTTTTCACTTTGGAATGTTTAATTAAATTTTTCTTTGATAAATGGTGTCTGTGCAGAATAGAGAACAAAAAAAATTATTGATTAAATACAGTGTGATATCAGAAATCAGTTTTCGCAGGTTTATTTAATCTTCAATATCGAAATTCAGTTTCGAAGATTTTTCCTAATTCTCCTAATTTAATAAAAATTTAATAAAAATTACGACAATTTGGGAAAATTGGGTTGATTTATATTATTTTAATATTAATTTATATATTTGATTAAAACAGAAAATCAAGTTTTTTTTTCTTGATGGATGCGTTGTTACCTAAAACTGTGTTGAGGTTTCTCGGTCGAAAGATTAATTTTTTTTAATCATACAAAAATGAGTTGGTGACTGTCTGTCTATCTGTCTGTCTGTCTGTTCCTCTTTCACGCAAAAACGGCTGAACCGATTGATTTGAAATTTGACATGAGTATCTGTGGTAGTTCTGGTTCCAACATAGACATACGGAAAAGTAGCGCGAGGGGTGGGGGGAGTAAGGGGAGGGGGTATAGTGATTTCGAAACTTAGTTTTTGCGCTATGTTACTCTTTCGCGGGGAAACTACTGAACCGATTGACCTGAAATTTGGCATAGATGTTCGTCGGGGGTCCAGCCCCAATATAGACCCATTAAAAAGTAGGCCGAGAGGCGGGGGAGTAAGGGGAGTGGGTAAAGTGATCGCGAAAATTAGCTCTTTCAGTGTTAAACGCGCGTCCGGAGGCCGCGTATGATTCGAGGCCGAAGGCCGCGGCGTGAACCGCGAAGCGGTTCGGGGCACAGCCCCTAGTTATCTCATATAATCTCTATTACTCCTTTACGTTTCGCGTGTTGTCGTTAGGGACCCTGAACAGGTCTTAATGGTTCCAAATTTACAGTTTGTCAAGTTAATTGCTAGCATAATTTTAACAAATTATAGTAGGGGTATTCACATTTGCTATTAATATAGCTATAAAATAGTATTAATTGTAAAAGTTTTGTAAACAACAACAAAAATATTTTTTGCAACTTATAGAAATAGTTTTTGCAAAGTATTAAATTTGGGTAAACATTTGAAATAACTAAAAATGAAGCAAAAATATGATTTAAATTTTTAGCGCTATTAGTTAGTGGTTATTTTAAGTGATTGGAGTAATTTCCGAAAAGAAGAAATGGGAAAAAAATGAAAAAAAATATCAGGGAAATTGTGTCTGTGTGTATTTTCGAGTTTACAACAACCGCGAAAGAGTTCGTTCACGGTTCCGGAAAAAACAATTAGGATTATTTTGTATTATTTTACTACGATAACTGCTATTTTCATAGCAATTGTGAATACCCCTAATAAGTTTAAAAATTCAGCTTTCCAAATAAATAACTTGCTCACAATACCAACTTTTACAAAAAAGTGCAATAAAATAAATCAATTCAGGAGACCCAGTTCCACCCAGTTCCATATAGGGGTATATATAATACAGTAGAATCCCGATAATTCGTATTTCAAGGGACCAGCAAATTCATACGTATTAGCGGGATATACGAATTCTCGGGGTACGAATTATCGGGATTCTACTGTAATAAAACCGAATTCAAGAATGATGTGGCGGAAGCTTAATTTTTGTCCCGGATTATTTAATTTTGTACAATAGAATCCCGATAATTCGTATATCCCGCTAATTCGTATGAATTTGCTGGTCCCTTGAAATACGAATTATCGGGATTCTACTGTATCGGGTCTTTCAACAAGGACATTACAATTTTGTATTTTAATAAAAACGCACCCTAGAACTTTTTTTATGATCTGGCAATGTTAAAACGTCAGTCAAGGTTTACATTTTTATCACGGTGAAGTTCACGCACGGTGGTCGCAATCGTCTAATCTCGAGAAATGGTCCGGTCGAATGGCCACCTCACTCATGCGATTTAACGCCGTTGGATTTCTTTTTATGGGGTTATGTTAAGTTGTTGGTTTATGCCAACAAGCCAACAACGTTAGAGGAGCTCAGGAACAATATCGAACGCGAAATTGCCAACGTTCCGGCCGATATGTTTGGAAGAGTGGTGGAAAATTGGCTCCAAAGAATCAATCAGTGCAAACGTGCTCGCGGTGGCCAATGAACGACATCGAATTTCATACTTAAATCTAACATGTCCACTACACCTGGAATAAATTTCAGCCCGATATCTCAATTATTCTGTGTTTTATTTAAATACGAAATTGTTATGTCCTTGTTGAAAGACCCGATATTTATAATATATAAAAAAGTTCTTCTATTTAAATACTCTTTTATTTAAATCATTTTATTGCATTCCGTTATGAAATTTTCTGCCTGCGGCGCATCCGTGTTTCCATTTGGATAAAATGCCATGGTTCTTATTACATCTTAACCTTTTTCGACTCGCCCTTCTTAATCATTCAACACCCGCTCATTTTGCCACGAAACCACACACGGAAATTTTGGTCACCCTAATTTTAATATGTTCAAGATATGCAAATATGTTACCAATCAATAATAAAGATTTTCGACGTGATATTAATGAATTAGGTGACATTTATTCCAATCATGTTTTGAATTTTTATTGTGACACCTAGTGGAACTTATAAACAGCCACTTGAGTGGAAATCGCGTTTTCGTTTCCTATTTTTCCCTGCATGACGCAATTTTACCCATTTCCAATTACGTCAATGGTATAGCATCAATTTCCCATTCACCTCAATCTTTGGAAATCGCTTCTGAAAAAATGACAAATCAAATACAGGGAGACGAAGAGAACATTCTTGAATATTTACACCAGGATTTTGAAAAAAATCAGAGTGGAAGCAAATTTTATGCGAGTTTCTGTGAGTTTCTACCCAAATATATTTTGAGTTTCTACCCATAGAATATATATATAGCCATACATGTTTGTTAACCAATTCGCTTTCCCTTTGTGTCACTTATTCCAGTTACGGCTTTTTGATGTTGATGATAATCTAAGCACGTTTCTGGATAATTTACTAAAAATTTGAAGTTATGAACGTTCACAAATCTGCTTAAAGTGCAAAGTATGTATCGTTAAGTTCCACATATACACATAGGTATCTACAAATTTTCACATTCCTACAAGAATATGTGTATAACGAAATTTTGGAGTAAAGAAAAATGTCTCAACCGTTTCTGTATCTGGAATTTTTTGCGTGTTCTGCTTGTACACATCAAAAATTTTTGATAAAATTTTAATTGGAATTCAAATATTTTCAAGAACAACGAAACAGTGATTAGAATTGACGGTGTGTATAAATTAAAGAAATTACAGTAAAATTGGTTGGTTTTTACTCGATGTTACAAAAAAGTCTGTAATTTTTACTGCTTTTTATGTAAGTTTACTTGAAAATCCATAATAAAAACAAATTTCTGGGAAAAGTTTTTTTTACACATAAATTGAAATGGTCGAGCAAAAACATAAGTATTCAAGAAAAAAACTTTTTCAAATTCCATAAGAAAAGCTACCATTGCCAGGGGCCAATCGTCAAATACTTGAAGACAGACAAAATTGAGAAAAAATACACTATTTGTACGGGAGAAAGAAGAAGCAGTAGCCTGATTGAATTTTGATGTATGGTAAGCTTATGTAAATATGAGGACAGATAAAATTTAAAAAAAAAATTCATTTGCATGGCAGAGAGAACAAGCAGTAGTCCGATTGAATTTTGTTGTATGGTACGGTTATGTATATTCTATACACATTTTATCTTCATAAATTTTTCACGCCATGCACCGTTTTCGAGAAAATAGGAAAAACGTATTCCATTTGTATACCGCCTCCCGTATGGAGTGGTTTAACTGGATTTTGATGTATGGAACAGTCGTGTAGAATCCCATTCTAAATACATTTCACCTTAATTAATTTTTCAATACGACTCACCGTTTTCGAGAAAATCTCAAAAAACTGTTTCGTTTGTATGTATACGCTCACCGTTTTCGAGCAAATTTCAAAAAACTGTTTCGTTTGTACGGGAAGAAATGGCCGGGTTATGCTCATTCAAAAAAGTTAACTCTGGTATTTATGAAAAATGCCTCTGTACAAAACGGAGTACAAAAATTCCCCCTACTAGTACATAATTTCGATCTGTCAGTCTAATGCTAAAATGCACATCTTTACAGATCTAACAAAATATTTTTAAACCTTTGATTGAATAAAAATTTTCAACCATTACTCGGCTTTAAAAAATTAGGAATAATTTAAAAATTCAATTTCGTTAAAATCGTATTTTAAAATCTGGTTGAAATTTTTTCCATGGTGTAGAATTGTATATTTATACAAAAAGCATATCTAATAAATTTTCCAGGATACTCTTCTGACTCCTTGATCCTGTTTTTCTGACTACTTGTTCCTGAATCCAATTTTAACAGTCTCTATGCTTACTTTGCCCATATCTAAAAGTTCCTTATTCTGGAGGGCAAAAAGCGAAACACATCTACATAATTCAGGATATTATAAAAAATCTAAACCTAAATAGGAAAGGGAGCGAAATGATAAAAGAGAAACACAAGAAAATGTTACATTCCCGAGTCTCTGCAGATATCCCGACATTCAGGCCCAGGACATTCAGTCCATCCAGCATTGAGTAATGCCATTATACGGGACAACATACTCACATATACAAAAACTTTGGAATGCGAACACCTACGTTATACCCGTTGGCGACCCAAAAAGTATCTTAAGGATCCATGAAGCATAACATACCATGCATATATCAACGGCAAAAGCATTACCACACACACACACACACACATACGAGTAAAATCGGGACACATTCCAGTGACTAAACGCTAGCCCTGAAAAGTCCCAATACAGGACATTAAAATAATTTTTGTAACAAATACGACGCCAGAATGTAATTTATTGTCGTAGAAAGGATTTCTGGGCCGAGCGAGACAAGCTGAATTCCACTAGGCAAAATTCATAACATGGTCTCATGTCGACTGTAGTCTAAAATGGGTTGATGAACGAATACTGGGATGCATATCTTCATTATAGGTTTACAACGAATTTTTCTCTCCCACTATTTTCTCGTACTGCACTTTGTTCAGATTTCGGTAGTGTGTAGTTCACATTTTAACGTTATACGAACGAGTAAATTCAAAATTATACTATATTTAAATTGCATTTAATATTTCAATTTAAATTCGTGCCATTTAAATAATCCAAACATTTATGGATAACATGAGGGACTGAGAAGATGTCGAAGAACAACCTAACGAACCGAAAGTTGTAAAATCAGAGACAAGGAAAATTCGTATTTCGTAATAAGACAGAGATTAATGCCAGATGAAGTAAATCTTCTTGGCTTATAACTTAATTTTCTTACTTTCAAGTAATTTTAAGTCTTCATCAACTTCTCCTAACTTCATATCATTTCATTAATCTGCCCTTTTCATTCGGTTGTCTCGTATTTTTTTTAGAAAAAATAAACATTAAAAGAAAATTTCATCACTTTATTCTACTTGATCTCAGTACGTGCACGGCACATACTCGCTTTTATCTAAACTTCAAGGATTGTCGTGAACTAAGTTTATTTTTTAGGGAATTTTTTAGGGCTTCACGCGCCGTCAGCTATGTTTTATCCGAATTCAATTGAAAGAAATCACTTCCGCTCTAGTCTTCAAATGCCCTCAGTTACTTGATATAAAAGGTAGATAGAAATTGTGATGTGAAAAAAGTTTTAGTTATTTTGATATTGATGACAGAAAATTTTAAATCCCTGATGGGATTTTTTTTTTGTAATTTTGTTACAAATAAGAGTCGTTTTTCAACGCTTTAGAGTAAATTTCAGGAAGAATTTCTTCGTTTTATTATAACATTAAATGGTAAAAGGGAAATACCTTTAAAGTTTTTGCACTTTAGTAGTTTTAACTAAAAAATAAAGCTTTCTCCAACTATAGCTGTTAATTATCATATCTTACTATGATATGATAATTAAATCGATGAAAAATTCGATATTTATGTAGTATTTTCTATGAAAAAAAAATTTTAAAACTCGACAACTAATTGAGGTAGAATATTGAAATTTTGGCACTGAAAAGGCTGTTAGCAAAAGTTAAACCCCGTCCGAAAATGACGGAAACTGAACCAAATTAATTTTCCAGGATACTCTTCTGACTCCTTGATCCTGTTTTCCAAGCTGAAAAATGTTTTTCTTTGAAAGTCGTATAACAAACCGATTTTTAACTATTCTCTGTCATAATTTTTTTCATCTTGGAAATATTTTTACACAAATTTCCATTCGTACCTTTTTCAGTATATTACTTAAAAAGTCTAGGAAACTACAAGTGAACATCGATTTGAATGAAATATTTCATAACTTTCCAAACAAAAATTGCACTATTTCCACTTTAGCAAGTATGCTATTCTGAATGGTTGATGCATCAATTCACGAGAGAATTTCTTTTCAATTCGATATAGACTATCAACTTTGCAGAAGAAAATTCCGCTGGCAGGTATTTCGTTTTCTATCATAGCGATATACGTAGTAGGTACTGTGAAATTCTTTTACATCAGCACTTTAAATTGTTATTTTCTTTTGTGTGTGTTTTTTTCCACAAAAGTTAAACATTTCCACTTCGGTTGTGAAAAACTTCAAAAGAACTGTTTTTTCAATATAATATGTAACAGACACTATTCAAACCGGTTATCTACGTTTAGAATTTCAAATGTTAATAAAACACGATCTGTGGAAATTGTAAAACTAAAATGTCTAGAAAAAATTCATCGTTCACGGAATATATACCGTAAAAGAAGTTGAATTAAAAACCTTTACTTACCTTTAACACATTTGTATCAAAGAAATTTTTCACGATTTTAAATGAAAAATTTACAATAAGCGATAACGTAGTTATGCTTTTGATGTAATTTGGGAATTATTTTTTTATACTCTTGTTGTCTATGTAATACTAAAGCTACAAAAAAAAAGAATTTTGATAAAAAAAATTGTACATATTTTTTTTTTGAATTTTTGAAATGCATTGTTGTGATTTTTGCCTCCCTTCATGCCAAAAACCTACTTTGAATTTTGAAAATTTCTTATTAAAAAAAAATCAGGTCGATATCTGTCTTAGTTTTGGACAAAATGGTACTTAAGTAGAAAAAATGCAACTCTTCAGGAGAGCGAAAACACTGAAATGACTGTGTCACGTGGCCAAGTCTTTCGACAATTCTAAACTTTGGCGCATCATAAAAACCAAGGGTGTGGAATCGTTCTGAAAAATCCCCAACTCTGGTTCCGACTTCGGAGTCACAAATTTCAAAAAGACTAACACTGACTCCGACTCGGTACTTGATTATACTCTATATCAGGGGTGGGCATTAAGTTGGTCGCGATCGACCGGTGGACCGCCGAGACATTTTGGGGTGACCGCCTTTATTAACCCTCTAACCGGAATATTTCCGAAAAAAATTCACCAAAATATGACTTTCAACTTGCGACAGACCGTAACCAAGACAACGTACAGGGCTAAATTTTTTCCAGCATGTAAAGCGATAACTTACAACAGTCAGTGTAACACGTTCCGGCGATTTCCGGCGATTAAAATTGTTACCCGTTATAAACAAGCGAATTCCCTGAAGCATTCCGGCTAGAGGGTTAAGGCCTAAGACGCGCATACTAAAAGGAACATATTTATGGAACATCGACACCAGCTAGACTGGATAATATACTTTTCACAAATGCGACCGTTTTTATACCCATGGTGAAACCAAAGGGTATATTAGATTTGCCTTACCGTTTGTAACGCCAAGATTCCGTCATCACACAAAAAAATTAATTACACCATTGTGTTTAGAATGATAAAAAAAGTTGAATTTAGCATGTCCGTCCGTCTGTCTGTCCGTCTGTCTGTCTGTCTGTCTGTCTGTCTGTCTGTCCGTCCGTCTGTCTGTCTGTCTGTCTGTGGCGCGGATTGCGGGTGCACGGATTGAGCTAGAGACTTAAAAGTTTGCACAGATCCGTTTTTCGTAAAATGCGAGGCTAAGTTCGTTAATGGGCAAAAATGGACCATTACGAACCCCCCATACGAACGAAAACTTTTTTTTCGGAATATCTCAAAAACGGTGAATTTTATCAAAAAAGTCCAAGAACAAAAGTTATTTAGGATATGATTCTACATAAAACTCCCATACATGAAAATCCGATTGGAATAAATTTTAAAAAATCTTATTGGAAAATTTGACTTCAAAGTGGAATTTTGATACAACTGTTCGCTGTTCACTTAAATCACCATACGGGTTTTCAATAATTGCGAGATTGGCAATTATAGCTTTTGTTATGTTTACTTAAGCAAATGATTCGATGAATGTGTAGATGACACATGTACGTTCACACCTGCGCCACTGGGTGGACCGCAACACCTTGAAAAAATTAGAAGTAGCCCGTACCCTGGAAAAGTCTGCCCACCCCTGCTCTATATGATATATCATACAGGAGTATATTAGATTTCCGCATGTTCGTCTGCCTGTCTGTCTGTTTGTCGATCCGTGAATGCCATATCTTTTGAAGGCTTTAAGCTAGAGACTTGAAATTTTGTATAGTTACATTTATCATAAACTAGCTTGCATACCCGTCGTTGCCGGGTTAAGTTTTTTCAAATTTTTTTTTTTTAATGGTCTATGTTGGAGATAAACTTCAGGCCAATCGGCTCGGTAGTTTCACCGCGAAAGGGTAACATAGAGGAAGAGCTAAGTTTTGAGATCACTTTACCCCCTCCCCGTACTCCCCCACCTCTCGGGCTACTTTTTAATGGGTCTATGTTGGGGCTGGACCCCCGACGAACATCTATGCCAAATTTCAGGCCAATCGGTTCAGCCGTTTTTGAGTGAAAGAGGAACAGACAGACAGACAGACACCAACTCATTTTTATATATTAGTATATGATGTAAGGCTAGGTTCTTGAACGGGCAAAATCGGACCATTCCTTTCCCCCCCTCCGTACAAACGAAACAGTTTTCTAAAATATCCTCGAAAACGCTGAGTCAGATTGAAAAAGTCATTAAGGTAAAATGTGTTTAGAATAGGATTTTACAGAACTTGTCCATACATCAAAATCCTATCGGACCACTGCTTTCCCATCTCCCATATAATTGGAATACTTTTTTCCTTTTTTCTTGATAAATGTGCATCGTATTGAAAAAAATATTAAGATGAAATGTGTTTAGAATATAATTTGACATAACTTATCTATACATCAAAATCCAGTTGGACCATTCCTTCCCCCTTTCCTTATACAAATGGAATACTTTTTTCCTATTTCCTCGAAAACGGTGGGTCGTATTGAAAAATTTATATAGAAGTTGAAAAAATCTTAAAACTAAAACCTCCACACCCCTGATAAAAACACTCCTAGAATAGGTAGAAACAAGCGGTTTCTGGAAATCTGTTCAGAATTTATTGTAAAACAGTAATATCAGTTAGAAAAATTCGATCTTTTCATTTTCATTTTTTTCGGGCGTGACTTCCTTAGGTACTAAAGAAACTTCTTTGAGTTAACATTCAAGTGTATTCACCCCACGTGTGTTTGAACTTTGGCTAAATATAGTCTGGCGATTCCATTTTTGAAAATGATGCTCTGTATTTATCCTAAAACAACGTTTCTCAAGATTTTGCTGTGCAAATATTTCCCTCTATTAACCCTAACGTTGTGGAATATCTTAACATTATTTAAAGTAGACAAAAAAAGAAGACGATAAAACACGTTCTTTATCGCTTTGTATTAACACTTCATTTACCAGCACTCTTTCATTCAATCGCTTGCAGCTGGTAGACTCTATTATTTCGTGTATAAAAAGAATTCTTAGTATTAAAGGAAATGAGGAAATCATAAATGCATAGAAAAGATTGTCTACACTTTTATGCAGGTATGAAACAAATTTTTTATATTCCTTAAAATTATTGAAATACTGAAGATTTAATGATTTTTTCAGTAAAGAATATTTGAAAACTCATTAAGCAAAATTTTACTACTTATTCATGGTATAACTAATTGAACAAATAAATTACGTTGCTAACAGAATAAATATGTGGCCGGAAAGCGATAACAAAAAAGTTCATTACTGAATGAAATTGGTTTAATGACACCTGGTTTGGCGTGTAGCAAAAGCATGATATCTTAAATTTCTTTTACGCTTGTTCCCTCGGATCCTGCACCATCACACTAAATAGGCTAACTACGCTAATCAGAGTGGCAAAATTAATGTTAGATTCTAGTTCCTTTTAATTCCAAATTACCAATTTCATTGTTTAGCATATAAACTTTATAGCATTGCCTTTAAAAAAGTTCTTTTATTTTTCCACCCTTCCAACTCCATTGTTTTTTTACGCTTTTTCCTTTCTTCTTTTTTTTATATTTTTTTTTGTATTATGTTATTGTGTTCTTATTGTCATAAAACAAAAGCTATTCGAATGGTTAATCTTATTTAAGGTAAGCAAAACCTTTATTCGTATGACTCTATCGTATCATAAAAACCACTCGTAAACCCGTTCATTCATAAAAATAAGCCACATACCGTCGTTCTTTGTGTGCTTCTGCATCGACTTATCTTTGAATCTACCTAACACCTACAACCATACTACCCACAGCCACACCTGATTGGATCCTATTGCAACCTACATTATATCACCCTTTCTCTATGCAAGTATAACTTCCTTTATTCTTTAATATCGACAACAATCTTTTCTATCAACAATGTCGGAGCATAAAACGCGCCCAAAGAAAATACGAAAAGCTTTTTTCCAGCAATAAAACAGTAAATTGAAAAATACTCGGAAAAGCCGCGAAAAGCCAATTGTAAAGAAATAATCATGGCATTTCTATTCATTTGTGTGGAAAATTGAAAGCTCAATGGAGCTTTTATTGAAACTTTAGTGATAGTGATAGTGAAATCTTGCACATATTTTCTTATCATTTGGGAAAAACAGCAGTGAAATCATAACCAAAAAATAGTGCTTTTCTCAAAAATTGGTATTTTTCTTCAAAACACATGTAGATTCAAAATGAATTAATATTTTATTCCAAGATTCACACACCTGAAATAGCAAGAATTGCAATTATGAAAAAGATTTGCTTTATCACTAGCTCCCACTTCCGTAACACTGTATGCAAAGGATTATTTGGACTTGTCATGCGCGGTTGAAACTTCACCTTTGACTCTTCGCTTGCTTCTTTCTTAAGGGTGAAAGTGTACAGTCAATCAAGTAATTTAGTAGGAAATTTTAAAACAAAAATCATATAATATAATTTTTTTTCTTAAATTGACCTTTAAAACAGGACCCTAAATCTTTTTTTATAAAAATAAAAAAAAAACAAAATGAATAATTTTGTAAATTTTTACAAGAATAATTAACACGTTCGTGACATCGTGTACCACCAGTGGTACATGCATAATGCAATCGATTTTTGAATATTCCTGACAGTCGTAAGTATAAAAACATAGTTTTAACATAAATTGTCAGTATTTTATGAAGTAATATAAAAACACGCACCGTGTACCACCGATGGCGCACAACCGCCAGAAAACAAATCGCTAGTGTACCACCCGTGGTACACGATGTCAAAATGTAAAAAAAGTTGAAAAAGCAAATGTCACGAACGTGTTAAATATCTAATTACAGTCGAAACTATCGAATATTTCGAGGTAATCGAAATTCCAAGAGAAACGAAGTAAATTCCAAGAGAAACCGTTTTATTTTTTCAATTTTCTCAAAAACGGTGAATCGTATCAAAAAATTTATAAAGAGAAAATGTGTTTAGAATATAATTTTATATAACTTATCTTTACATCCAAATCCAGTTAGGCCACTCCTTATGCCCTCCCCCATACAAATTGTATTCTTTTTTTTTTATTTTCTCGAAAACGGTGAGTCGTATTGAACAATTTTTAAAGGTAGGGGTCCATTATGGATAACGATCGTAATCGCAACGATCGAGATTCACCTGTTGTTGTTGGTATAAAACACTAACAACAACACACAATTTCTGATCGTTACGATTACGATCGTTATTCATAATGGACCCCGTAAAATCTGTTTCGAACATGATTTTGTATAACCGTTCCATACATAAAAATGAATTTCCTCTCTCCTATACAAATGGATTTTTTTAAATAAAAATCTTCTGAAATGCTGAAGGGAGTTTTATAATGTTTACACCATAAATCAAATGGTTTTGGGTAATTTTCCGCCCTTCTAAATTTGACGCCGTCCAATTCTTTCGACTCCCCCCCTTCCTCCTTTCTCCTGTCTTATGAGCCGGTGGAAAGATTTTGATCCGGTTCTCATTCTTTTAGATGTTCTATAGAAGAAATTTCCAGCTTCTAAAATTTACTCCGCCTCCTGCCGGTATTGATTAGAAGTAGACATTTTACATTCCAGTGTGCCAAAAAAATCCTTTCTATCTGGGATGCGATCCACAATTTATCTACAGGCATTTTTCATAAAAGAAAATTGATTTCTTCAAAGGGTAAATCCAATCTTTTTGATGCTATATCAATCATTTTCTCACAAAATTATTGAAGAAAAAATATTAAAACTAAGAAAATGTTGTAACATAAAGACGTATAAGATTCCATAACAATTTCCCTTAATTTAATATCATCTTTCGGAGCGATTTTCACTTATCTAACAAATTTACTATTAATTTTATTAATTCACAAATTTTATCTCAGGATTGAGGAAAAATATTTAATGAAATTTCCTTTATAAAATTGGTGTTGAAACTGTCGCGACCGTTTTCAACATGAATTTTTGGTTTCTCAATTTAGATCGCGTTAGAAATAATAAAGGTTTTTTACACTGTCCGAAACTATAAGCCAACTTTATTATTTCAAACGTGATCTAAGTCGAAAAAGCGAAAATGATTGTCTCGTATAGAACTTTTATAGCAACTCAAAGAATTTGATGGTTAGTTTGAAATCAAATGTTTTAATATCTGGCAACGCCATTGCGAAATTTTATCTTTATAGGAACATTTCTATATGCGTAAAATAATTTCCTCCCCCACTTTTACTATTCATATGGATGGCAAGTCCTTTTTGAACAACGAAATCATAAAACATACGGAGTTCGTAAGAGTGTTGGCTGGTACGGAAGACAGGAGCACGCAAATGGTGTCATAAAAAAAGAAGAATTTTTCCCATCGAATAATTTTAAACTCCGTGTGAATTTAACCAGTGCTTTGTGTAAAAGTTTGTCATCAATTTCGGTTACAATATTCCACATATTTTTATATAAATTCGAAACGTATTTCAAAATAATCCTTTTATAGTCCGTTCGGTATTCTCATATGTATAAACATTTAAACTAACACATTTGTGAAATAAAGCAAATATCGCCACTATATTTGTATTTATTATTAAATTATTTCTATACACATTTGAATTTTCCTCGAAAAAGTGAAAAGGACTCATTCGTTTTTATATCGGGACAATTGTGTGTATGAATGTCTGTTGGTAGTTGTATTTGAATCCATTTTATTTTATAAACGAGTTCGTAACGACAGTAAATAATTTCGTATAAGAAATAGTGAAGGAAAACTCAATAAGGAAAATAACACACACACCAGCGAAATATAGAGAGCTTTTCCGTGGAAAGTTTTCTTGATGTGCGACGATGCTTTTTCGCCTCATGGTCTGGACTCTTCTGTTTTGTGTGGTTGATTGTTGTGCGCTAAAAGTTGTCCTGTGAACAGAGAGACGATTTTTCCAAAAAATTAAATCATCGGAATTCTAGTTTTGTGTCTTATTTTCAATGAAATTTTGAGTTTTCTTTGCGGTAAATTTACAAGAAACTAAAAATTTGGTGGAAGGTGGTTTCAGTTTTCGAAGAATTGATGGAAATTTCAACGAAAGTTTGTAGAAGACAATGAAATACTTTGATAAGAACGGAAAATTTGTTTTCGTTTACAAAGCACGGTGTAAAAAATAAAAGGTGCTTCAAAGATGTTATAAAAGCTTTGAAGGAAAAAGGAGTGATACTAATTTACCAAGGATTCTTAATTAACGAAGGGATTTTCAAAATTTATGTTTCTGGAACAAAAAAATCCGACAAAAACGGTGCGTTTTATTAAAATAAAAATGATTTTTTTAAATAACTAAGCTATGTCTTATTTTAATCCCTCGATGTGCACATTTCACTTTATCTGATTACAAACATAGCAACCCGAAAAAATATCCATAAATGATTTTCTATCAAAAGCACAAAAAAAAACAAACACATTTTTACCTAACTCACCTGAGTAATTTTATTTGTGTTTTTATTTTTCATAACCATATTGATGTTGTTTTTGTCATTGTTTACTCACAAATTATATTTATAGCATGTTGTGTACAAAATATCGTAACCTAGATCCTTAAAATTGCTTCAAAAAGCTTAAAAATATAACAAAAAAAAAAATAAATTAAAAAAAACATATTTTTATTTAAATGAAAACCCCGATTCACTCCCACCTTAGCCATTACTCATCAGTGTTTCTTCCTTTATCTGCTTAAATTTATTCCTTTGATGTTTGAAAACGTCTTTTGTATTCCTATTTTCGTTTCATAGAAGTAATGAAAGGGAATTAATGTCGTTGTCCTTTATGGTACATAAATCGTATCCACGGTTCACAAAAAATTTTCTTTTCCAATTTTTCTGCAACGTAATTTGTAAACTTCGCCCTTCTTTCGTATCCATATTATGTCTCGTCGGTGATTCCCTCTCGTTTTACATCTTTTCGTCTTTCGTCCATACACGGACCGCCGAGTTAGCTATAAATGATCCTTACCTTAGCAGGAAATCAATCACCGGCTAGCCTTCTGTAATACCATCGTCCTTTCCACAGCTATGTCAGGCTGTTAATTAGTCTAATTGGACCAGGACTATGCGATGGTTGGCAATCCTTTTTTGAGGTCAATCGAATAGATACATTGAGCTTTAAGTATATAGCTTCTATATAGCCGAGGTATATCTACGCTACAATAAAGTTTTATTCCTTACCTGTACGATGTGCCAGATTAAGGATAATTACTTAGGAAAGAAAGCAACATTGGATTAAGTATAGTTAGGATTTATCACTTCTTGGGCCATTCCTTCATCACTTGTAATAAGAAAAAAAACTACGCAATTTTCATTCAATTATAATTAACCTTCATTGTCACATCAGTAAATTATTTGACGTGGGTAGATCGTTGTTTAGTTAAAACAAATGTCTCCAACCATTTTAGTACTAATTAACTTATATGACGAAGATTATCTGTTTGCGTCACATTTTTAATGAAAGAGATTTTAAT
The DNA here is from genome assembly GCA_964034945.1 of Chrysopilus asiliformis. Taxonomy (NCBI): domain Eukaryota; kingdom Metazoa; phylum Arthropoda; class Insecta; order Diptera; family Rhagionidae; genus Chrysopilus; species Chrysopilus asiliformis. The sequence goes on from OZ035961.1 coordinate 100,063,456, forward strand.
TCGAAGGTCAAAATTGTTTAAATATGGATTTTTTTTTTTAAATTTAAAATGTTATCATTGCTAGCGTTTTTCTGCACAAATGTTGTTTCTCACCAATTTTTAAAACTTTAATGAACAGCTATTTGAATTGATAATCACATTTTAACATATCTGACGACCAAAATTGTTGATGGGGTCGACGGTTCGTTATTTATATAAAGATGGTTGGAAAAAATTGGGTACCATACTGGTGTAGAGGAGTGATTCACACAAATTTTTCTTACTCGATCCCCTTTTTTAAAATTTAGAGTTATAAAAAAACCGACGACCTCTTTTTTCAGTTAGGGATGATAGATTATGCGGTTATTTTAAAACTCTTCAACAAAAAAACGCCGCATGCGAAATTTCTTAAAATGCGTACGAAACACTTTAAAGTACTTTATGTCAAATGCGCCGCGGGAATAAGTTTTGACCGTTCAAAAAAACCAAAGTTAGCGAAAAAAATAGTTTTTTTTTAAATCAAGGAAATCAAGGTTTTTCCTTTGATTAACTTGCGCTTTTTTTGTTTATAAGCACATCCGTGAATTTTCTAAAAAAATGATTTTATACAAAATTCGTAGCGCATACAAATTCGTAGCGCATGAAGACCTTCATAAAATTGTTTAGCGAGCCCCAAGGATATCGCAACCAAGTGGTTGAAAAGTTCAACTACATTACCCTTGGAGCACAATGAACGGAACCAACCCGAAACCATCGCGCATCCAATTGTTACTTACGAGTTTATTTCACAGAAATGCTTTTGAGTGAGCACAGTGAACGCATTGAACCCAACCATCGACGCAAAAGTTGCTAAACTTTGAACTTTAACGCAACAAGTCTGCGTTGACAATTCATAAAGTGAGGTTGGAGAAATGTCGTTCGAGGAAAAATTGATAGCCTTAGTGCAATGACATACAAATAACAAAGATAAAGACCAACAAAGCAAATTATCGCTTCAAAATTATCCATTTTTTTATATATATTTGTTCTTTAGTTCAATTTTAATTTTTCTGTGTTTGTCTCACAACGCAACAGACGACGCTCCTATTGTGCTCAACCGCTCCTGAACTGCGTTGCGTGACAGTTCGAAGCGTGCTTAGTTGCGGCTTGGTTGCTTCCATTGTGCTCCAAGGATTAGGAAAACTAAAACTGCGTCAACTTGTGGCGGGAGACATTCAAAAATTTAACCCATAGCAAGTAAAGCAGGGCGTAAGGAACTGCATCGGGCGACCTGAGATAGGTATTTGCTAGAGGTAGACTTGTTAAAAAGTTGACTGGATCAGATTTATTATTTTTTAGTGAATTTATAAAATAAAAAAAATAAAAAAAGCTCTTTAAAAACTTGGTAAAAGCAAAATATACTAATGTTTAAAAACATCGTTGAGCTCAGAATGTTAAAAATGTATAGAAATGCCATTATTATTTTAAAATTACTCTTAAAATTTTTTATACATTGCTCTGCATATATTTTAACTTTTTTTTAATGCTGCACAACTGCAATTTCCTATCAACTCGAATGAAACTCGGCGAAAACTTAGAATTATCTTTGAAGAATTTCTACATAAATGTCATAAACTTTATGATTCACAATCTGTCGCATAAAATTATTGTTGTAAAACTGCATTTTCTCTCATTTAAGCATTTGGTAGGAAGCCAAAAAAAAAATATCCACGATTTCACGAAAAAGGAAACTTTTAAAATGGAACACTGTACGTGTGTATCACATTACATTACGCTGATATATTTCTATGAAATGCCATATTCTTAGGCTGGGAATCCTGTCATAAAATGATTGATGGCATCGTAAATGGGAAAGGCACTTGTATTCGCAATGTGCGAAATTAAATTTCTTCTTCTTCTTCTAGTTACAACACAAAACATAAATTTATATTAAAGTTATAAAACAGAAGATTGTGATGCTACCTCAAAGCTGGTTTGTTATCACTGTATTTAAATATTAAATTTAAAAAACCATATATAAATAAAGTAGGTCGCTTTCCTTGAATCCAAATTGAAACACATTTGAAGTTTCCATAAAAAATTTAGCTAAATTTATGTTAAAATAATAAGAAAATGGACGAAATATAAATGATTGAAACAAATGAATCCTTTAAGCACGAAGTTTTCAGGCTGGAATACTGGCTTAGTAACAAGGAAATTAATCAAAACAAATGTTCACCATAAAACCATAAAACTTTTGCAATAAAAAAGTTTCGCCATGTTTTTGCCGGTAGAAAAGCCGGTTAACTGTGAGGCAGGCGCATACAAGTTGCTTATTTATATTACGAAAAATAACGAAATCCGAACGAAAAAAAAAATCTAGGATAAATATGTCAATGTGATTAAGGAAATAATAAAGGATGTTTTCCTCAGTGGAAAAGTTTTCCATTTCGAAATAGAATTATTTTCAATCAGAAATTCGATTATTACAAATAATTTGCCTCGAAACAAGACAAGATATTTAAATTTTTGGCTTTCCTCCATTTGGCAAAAGCTAACTTTTGAAATCTTGGCGACTACCAAATGTTCTCCCATAGAACTTATTGTGGAAGATCTTCCAATTTCAACATTGGGAAATTTAAACCATGAAACAATTTTTTTCCGCAAAAGATGAAAAGATGTGTTGCAAAAAAAAAACAAAACAAAAAGAATTGCACCGCACGCAAATTGATCGAATCGAAAATACGTCATAATAAGAATCATTGGAAGAAATGCGCCGCAGGTGAAATTTTTTTGTTATTGCGGGGTCAAATATACCCTTAACACGTTGACTGCCAGACCAATTTTGCAAAAATGTAAGGGAGATGCCAATACATGTAGACGTATGTAGAATGTACGTATGTATGAATGTATGTATGTATGCATGTAGATTGTAGACCCAGCTATCGAAAATGATAGCCTTGGCCGCTCATGAATCATAGTGCCAATTTTCACTGGCTATCAAAAATGATAGCCATGGCAGTCAATGTGTTAAATTGAAAGCACCCAACACACCCCCAATTTTTTGTTTCTTGACGTCATGGTTTTGTGAAAAACCTTTTGTCAGGACATAATCAAAAACCCTCCCCGGACTCCCTCGGATGCCGTTAAAAAGAGAACAGTGTCCAGTGAGAAGAGGACGGTGTCCGGGGAGAAGAGGACGGATGACAACTCTACTATTTCACTTTATCCTAAATTTTGGCAATCAGATTAAAAAACATAACAAAAGCTATAATTGCCAATCTGGCAATTATTGAAAACCCCTATGGTGATATGGTATTGTATCAAAATTTTACTTTGAAGTCAAACTTTTCAATAATTTAAAAAAAATATATTTCCAATCGGATTTTGATGTATGGGAGTTTTATGTAGAATCATATCCTAAATAATTTTTGTTCTTGCACTTTTTGATAAGGTGCACCGTTTTTGAGATATTCGCCGCAAAAAATGTTTTTGTTCGTATGGCGGGTACCCCCCCCCCCCCCCCCCCCCCCTAATGATCAATTCGCATTTTACGAAAAACGAATCTGCGTAAAATTTCAAGTCTCTAGCTCAATCCGTGCGCCCGCAATCCAAACAACAGACAGACGGACAGACAGACAGACAGACAGACAGACAGACAGACAGACAGACAGACAGACGGACGGACGGACATGCAAAATTCAATTTTTTTTATCATTCTAAACACGCTGGTGTAATTCATTTTTGTGTGTGATGACGGGTTCTTGGTGTTACAAACGGTAAGGCAAATTTTATATACCCTTTAGTTTCACCATACGGGTATAAAAACTGCATCTGACGCTGGCAGTAAAGGTGTGTTAGATGAATTCCGGTGAGGCTGCGTCTGATGGAGGTCGTCAGCTTCGAAATTAGAAAGGGGCTTCTCGGTGTCTAACCGAAGCAAATCCATTCGAATATTTTAGAAGAAATCGTAAAACATCTACGTATAAAAAACATAAAAATATTTTTAGATATTTACAGCAAAAAATTAACAGAGAAAACAAAAAAAACCATTTCCTCCATATAAACAGGTCCAAATTTCACAAAAACTAAACCAGATTAAACATTTTCGTTAAATGGACATAATATTATGCGATTGATTGTTCTCGAGTCATTTATAATTTCAAAATCATTGAACATACTTCTCAGTAAGTATATTTTGTGAAAAAGTTCAGACTGAATTTTTACTCGAGCGCGGAAAAATTCACATATATTTTCGACTTTTCTATTTCCTGCATGAATGAACAAAATATTATTACAAATCTTGCGATAAAATCTCTACAACAGGACTTTCACATAAAAAATTGAAATACAGCAGGTCCTTTATAACAAAACGTATATAAAGTTTCATTTTGAAACCAAAGAATTTCCATTCAACTTAAATATAAAGTGGAATTCGGTGAACAATAATAAAACCAATATTATGAAATTGAATAAAACACACCTTTCATAAACGGAAATACGCTTTAGTGTTCAAGCGAAAGAAGCTGAGGAAAGATTCTCGTTCAATGCATAAAATGTAAAGGAAGTCCTCTTATCGTACACGATGGCGCCATTCTATACATCTGTGACTCAATACTGAATTTTCTTTGCTCCTTTATTCCTTAACATATTCATTACAAGCCATAGAAAGCCTTTCTTTGGCACGATATCATAATTTTACTGAAGCCACAAACTGGCTATGAAAACATTTATTGTGGTTCACTCTCGTTGTTTTTTTTTTTTTGCCTCAAAAGTTCATAAGAATGATATTGAGAATTTGTATTTATCATAGACGAGCAAATTCAATTGTCCAAATACGACGTACTTATCCAAAGCATATCAAATAACGTGATATGAGCATAAATAATTTGGTCACAAAAAGGCAAATTTACTAAACCAACCATAAAAGTGTTCTTGGTATCAGACAGAAAAGCGTAAAAGCGAAACCGAAAATGCCTATACGACAAGAAAGAACTTTTCAACAGGAAAAACATTTTCATTTAATTTTCCTTTTTCCGGTGGCCATTTTTAGCGTTCTCATCGTTGCCGTCACGTTCCATGGGAACTCATTCTGGTGGGGGGGGGTTTTTTATATTCATTTTGAAGCATTTCATTCTGAATTAGGTTGTCGTAATCAAGTTAAATGAATGGAAAATTTCTTTAGAATCATCCGGTCATTCGTATATGTTTATTTGTAGGGCAAAGAAATAAACCCGTATCGACACAATATTGGGGGCGTTTTACACAGTGTAGAAATTTGCTCGAATTTTTAAACTTCACTCAACTATTTTCGGTTTAAACAAATTTTTTAAACTATTTAGTTGAGAAATTTTCAGCCGACAGGGGTTAAAAACGAATTTTTGATGGTTTATAACTTTTTCGAGTTTTTCAACTTTTTAGAGTTTAAATGGGCCTTTTTAAACCAGCTTAGTTGCAAATTTAAGCCTAAAAAGTTGAAAATTTACACTTTTGGTTGAAGTTTTAAACTAAAAACTTGAATTTTTTTTAGAATGAATTTTTGTAAACAAAAGTTTAAACGGTGACCATCACACACGCTGCGATTAGCTTAAATAGGTAATATTTCGCCAGGTAAAGAATATGAATTTTTAATTTTTTTCTGGTTCACCAAAATCGTCCTCAGAGTAATAAATTTTATCACACACACGTGCTGGTTTATCAAAAAAAAACAAGCAACTGATTGGTGAACCATCGGTAAACCATAACGAGTATGATCAGCTTAAAAACGGTGTTTTACAAGGGTTTTTCTTATTTCTATTGATACCCTTGTGTCGGATTTTTTTTTCATACCTTTATTCGATTTATTTTTTAGAGAAGTTTTTCTTTGATTTTCCCGAGGACATGAGAATCTTTTAAAGATTATAGCAATATACTAAACTTATTTATGGAAATATGTTTTTTCCACTCACATGTGAAAACTTCTTATAAATTATTCTTTTTTTTTCACACAAGCTTAAGTATACTTTCTTCGACACGTCTATAAACTTACGTGTTTATTCCGCACAATTTTATTAATACAAATTAATTTGGTGCTTTTAGTTGCTGATTAAAATTACAGAGACTTAATTCTATCGCATTTTCTCCGACTTCAATGAGTTAATATACTTATTTACGTCACCTCCAGTAACGTTGACTAAAAAGGTGCCCCAAAGGCGGTAGAAGTCAACTAAAGTAAACGTAAAAAAGGGATATCTAATCATGCAATTTGAGTAAATTGGTGGTAAATTTTTATTGCCGCCCTCCATTAACTTGGAAGGGTCTTAGGAAGTTTTTTTTTCATTCCATCAACAGAATGACTCGGAAAATTCTTCGGTGCTCTACATAAAACCGATTTCGTTTGTGCAGAAAAGGACCCTTTTCGCTTTGATACTGTGTAGGTCGCAGTCGACTAACCACCGTCAGTTGTGGATACTTTCAGTGGGGGTTGAAATGTATTTAGGAATTGTACAAATGCTAAAAATAAACGGGTCTGGTTGGACTCCATTCGATTTTTATTTTCACTCTTTTATTTCGAATGAAAAGCGCCTTACGAGCTAGCTATACCTACGCCTTATACATTTATATCAATGTTTATGCTTATGCTACTACCACAGTGTTTATGATTGTGCATAGAGATCCTTAAAAAATGTTTTAGTCATACTGTTGAGCGTCCTGTTGGTTGTGTGCATAGTTCTAGCTAAATGGTGGCACATAATTTTGAAAATTGAGGTCGTAGTGCCACAAGGCAGACACGGTAATTGTTAATTCAGATTCAATTATTAAGCAATTTACTTAGTGCTGTGAGATAAATTGGTTTATTTCCACTTAATGTTGCCAAAGCAAATGCGAAGACTATTTTTTGGATAATTTAGTAAAAATTGAAAAATGTGGCTCTTTTGTTTTTATCATATTTGACTTGGCAATATTATCATAAATTTGAGATTAAAAGAATTTTAGTCTGATTGCGACAAGATTATGAAACTTGAAACATCCGCAACTGTGGATTTGGTTAAAAAAAAAGCTTTAGCGAGATCCATTACGAATTTTTTTTCGTGTTTTTAAAAGGTCCAAGAAATTTAAAGAATATAAAATTTTCTACATTTTTTGCTTAACCCTAATCCTCCTAGGTTGAGTCTTTGGGACTCATTTCAACTTTGCTTTGGATGCCACCAAATGGAAATCAAGTCCGTTCCCAAGGAGCACAGAAGGTCGTAAAGTGGTCGTCGCAACCATACCGTCTCGAAACTAAAGTCGCGACGACCACTTTACGACCTTTTGTGCTCCTTGGGTTTACATCTGGACGAACGTGCTCACATAACATTATGTGAAAAAAAAAATATTCTAATACTGTTAAATTTAGTGTTTTATATATAACTTTCATATGAGTGCGCGGGACTCATCCCGCTTTTGTTTGTAAATTAACCCAGGATGATTAGGGTTAAGCGGTTTTTTGAATCTCTAACAAGAAAATTAAAAAAAAAAAAGTTTTTTGAACATATCTCGGAAATTATGCGCTGTTTTGAAAAAATGCATATAACCAAATTCAAAGAAAATGCAATTTCCTGCATTTCTTCTTTTAACGGTTTTTATGTATCTTTAACGGTTCTTAAAATATTTGAAAAAATATTATTATATTACAGTATAATAATATATTTATAATATTATTATAAATAGAACCTACATTAAATATCTCACCAAAATTAATATGTGGTTATGTGTATCTCCTTGGCCATAATTCAAGCACTGAAATCAGTATAACCCATATTTTGATAAAATATAGACTAGAACGGAATGAAATTAAATGAAATCCTTCTTCTTATATAAAATTAACGTACACGAATAAACTGGGTTAAATTTCTAAAACCCACATAATCCAAGATCTAAAAACAGTTTTCATTTAAGTTTCTCGTCAACTTAAGAGATTTGAATTTAAATTTATTAACTTTGATGTTTGCGGCTCTTAAAATTTAAATAGGGTCATCTCATTACCGCTGAAACACTGAAGAACTTAACTGGAGAAAACAATTTTAATTTTAAGGTTTACGTGCCATTAAATTCCATTATAATAATAATCATTGTCATCGTCCTTTTGCCCATTCCTTTTTGGCACTTGTGATTTTTTTTAATCAATTTTATAGCGGAAATACCCTAAAACCCTGAGAGCTCTTAACGGAAATTTAAAAAGGGAATGTTCTGAAACCTTTGGCCTGTTTTGAATATAATCACATCCGACCATCTTAAAAACATTTCTGTTTTGTTAAAATTCTAAACAAGGTGTGTTGTCATCTTGTAATTTCAGGATAATCACAAACAAGTTATTTGCTTGACAATTTTAACTTGATGTGAAAGCAAAACGACGACATTTCAATGATTTAAAAATTCTTTATCGTCGCATTTCACTCTAATAATGAGAATGTCATCAGTTATGAAGACTAATCACTTTGCAATCATTTTTTATTATTAAAAAATCTCATCATTAGTATCGAGTTGATTAAAATAGTAACCGAAGTGGAAAATCCGAAATTTGAAAATATTTTGTTCATTTCGAATTCAACGTAAATACACCTATAAAACACAGTAGTAAGGAATTGAATTTTATGTGACTCCTACCATGATGAAATCCTTAATGTATCCAGACAGATTCAGGCCCAGTTGGCCAACAAAAGATTTCCTTGAATTTGAATTTCTTGTTCATTTTTTTTTTGCTCTCGGTTCGTTAAGCACGTTTAACATAATTTTCAGAGTTGGGGTTGAGGGTCGTTTCGCTCCAGGCTAAATTGAATACAGGACGAGCGTTACAGGAAAATGACACATTCCGGAAAATATCTGCGAATAAACCAAAAAGCCAAGTGGATAAAAGTTGATAGTCTACCATGAGTTCCTCTAAAGGTGAACTTGTCGTTGTCGCCGCCTATCAAGGTAAAGAAGATGTCACTACCGGGACTTTGGGTTTTTTCCATGCTTAAGAAAAGTTTATTAATTTCCGTTGGCCAAGATGGAAACAACAACAATTATACAAAACCAAAACTAATGTTGTTTTTGGACAAAAGACTGGCCACAGAAAACACTGACAGACTCAGAAGAAATTAATGTTGGCACAGGGATGAAATCTTCATAGACTTTTCGAAGTTGGGCATAAGCAAAGATATAAAATGAGATGATAGTAGTTCACCTTGGGGTGATTGAGAGTTTAGTCATGCCATGAAGTTAAATTGAGTTTTCTTCTAACTCGTTAAAGCTTTCGACAAACATACCACCGACTATCATCCCCAGCGAGTAACTTAAGATTTCGACCAATAGTCGACTGTCGGCTGGGGAAAAATAAATGAATCCCTGCTAACGTCGTTTTCTTATCTTATTCGTAATTCTAAACCGAGTAATCTGATTTTATTATATTTCTTATTTTTTTTTTGTTTTTGAGATCAAAATTAAGGGATTGTGAGGCATACGACTTGATTTTTAAGAAAATATCTGATGTGAACAGCACATGACTTTTTTATACAGAATCTACGTAATATATTAAAAGGAGAATTTTAATTATATTTAATTCTTGTAGGAAAGTTTCCTGTATTCAACTTTTGTCTACATAAGACTACTAAAAAACGTCTAGTTTTAGAGTAAACAACAAAAAACGAAACTGCAATTTTTGAAAAGCCTATGGCGGTCTAATTCCAGGACCAAACACGTCTGTAAAATTTCATGGCACTAACCCAAGTAACCAAATAGGGCGTACAGTGGACGTCGTTTCCACAAAGTCCGACCAAGAGGGCGTGACGTTGGTGCAAATGTCGAATTGGATTCGACGTCGATTCGAAACGAGTTCGAAAGTCGGGAATGACGTGATGTCCGCTTAGCGTCTACTCAAACGTCCCCAAAGGCGAAAGTTCTATTAGGACGTCAATTGGTCTTCGTTTGGGCGTCGGTAGCCATCGGAAATTAATCTTCTCTGTTGACGACATTGCATTCGCTACACATCATCAAACGGAAATACTTATGTCCCTTGTTTGCTTACATGAATTGCTGGGCGAACAAATATGGGTAGAAAGATAAACGACAGCACAAACTTACAGATGATAGCGACGAAATAATGGAAACTTGTTATATTTACTTTTCGTAAATGGGCTTTTCATCATGTTATATGCTGCCATTTCAGTTGCAACTAATTTTTTTTCACAAAATGCTATCTAAAATGCTTTATATTGAAATGGGCCATCTAAATATTTTGTTTTCAACAAAAAATTTCTTTAATTTTATTTTTCGTCAACATTTTTTTTCCCCTAATTCAATAAAATTTTGATGCCAATGAAATTGTGCTGCTTCAAAATTGTCTCCCATCTATTTTTTATGCGATTTCCTCCAGTGATTAGCTTAAAATAAGAAGTTTAATTTTCGAAGCGAAATCATTTGAATCAACATCAATGTGGATGTGGAACATGGCGGATGAAAACATGTGCGCCCTCAAAGACGCGTCAGCTCATTTTCGCGCCCTATTAGACGTTAAGTTCTAATGGGAGGGCGTGAATACCTTCAAATACGCCTAAAAGGGCGTCTAGTGGAATTCAAGTCTGTTAGGGCGCCAAAATATTTTTTCAGAGATAATAAAAAATGTCACCTGTTTTAGTGAGACAAAAGAACTTGAGACAAAGTGAGACAAAGCACAAAATTACTCTCTTAATAAGCCCCATATCCAGGCTTTCTTTCTAATCAGAGGACAAACTTCTCGCACTTGGTTTTCTGTCTTGCTCTAATACGCCCAATAGGACGTCTACAGTAAAAATTACGCCCTATAAGGCGTCAGCTTGATTTAGATAAGGGATTGACGCCCTTATAGACCGATAATGGACGTATTGTCTGCCATACGCCTTAAAAGTCCCACATCGCATGAAGGCGTCACAAAGTCTCAATGCCTTATAAAGACGTTTAGTTCTTTTCAGGTCTTATTGGGCGATACTTCCATTAAGGTTTAATTTGAGGGCGCTCGGTCTTCTTTTCGTTCAGACGATACGCCTTATTGGAAAAAACGTCTTTGAGGAATTTTAATAGGTAGTGAAGTGGACATCTCGACCGAATATAAGGCGGCCAGACTTTAGTGCGGTCGCCGATTACCAATTGCGTTACTTGGGAACTCTATTAGTTTTTCAGAAATCTTGTTCACAGCTTATCATACTAACAGACTAACAGACTAACATACTAACAGACTAACAGACTAACAGACTAACAGACTAACAGACTAACAGACTAACAGACTAACAGACTAACAGACTAACAGACTAACAGACTAACAGACTAACAGACTAACAGACTAACAGACTAACAGACTAACAGACTAACAGACTAACAGACTAACAGACTAACAGACTAACAGACTAACAGACTAACAGACTAACAGACTAACAGACTAACAGACTAACAGACTAACAGACTAACAGACTAACAGACTAACAGACTAACAGACTAACAGACTAACAGACTAACAGACTAACAGACTAACAGACTAACAGACTAACAGACTAACAGACTAACAGACTAACAGACTATAACAGACTAACAGACTAACAGACTAACAGACTAAAAGACTATAACAGACTATAACAGACTATAACAGACTATAACAGACTATAAGAGACTATAACAGACTATAACAGACTAACAGACTAACTATTTTTTAGCAAACTTTAAATGGTCGAAATTTTTAATGAATACAATACTTTATTATGCTTCGTATAAGAAAATAATAAGTGGAAAATTTGTTTTCTTTTTCAAATACACGAGTTCGAGTTAATACCAATAAGAAGGTTAACTTTTTTTTACCTATTTTAGAGTTTTCGTCAGTATTCCACTTGATAATAAGTGGGTTGAAATCCTTTAAGTATTATCAGCGATGTCATGGAAGCGGAGTAAGGGGGTTGATATGAGTGGGAAAAAAGCTGCTTTGCAGGATATTCGATTTGATGGTGAAAGCCGGGGTGGGAAGAGGGAGATGGGAGGAGAGAAGCGGACAAGTTGTTAAGGAGAGTAGATTTAAAATAAAAATTAAGTAGAATTTTTTTGCTGAAAATAAACAGACATTCAAAACCTGTAACTCGGAAAGCAATCGCCTGATTGAGCTGAAATTTTTATATATATTTTATGTAAAAACGGGGCTTAAAAAGGGGGAAAACTCGCCCCAAATTATGTATTTTCCTTACCATGCTTGGATCTTTTCACCCTACTCTAAACGAAAATTGTTTTTACTTCAAGCCACTTCATTTCAATTATTCCCATAAAAACAAACGCTGGGGGTAAAATAGTCCTGATGCCTACTCCCCAATAAAATGCATATTACCCAACCCAAATGACGTGTGTAATCAGCCTCAACAAAAGTAAATTAAATTTGTTTAAAGAGAAAAGTCAACCAAATAAATAAAGTCTCTATAGAACAAATCGCCTTTGCCGAAGAATTAAATTCTAAGCGAATTTTCTTCAGTTTCTAGGCAAGTTGATTTGAAATTAATACAATTTAACATACCAGTGTTTATAAGCTCTTAAATCACTTCAAGATTCCCTTATTCTCGGGTTTTTTAAATGAGTACCGGGAAATTTTTAAAAGACGCACCCGTGGAAAAAGGGAGTTCCTTAAATGGATTCCACGTGGAAAAGGATACGCGGAACGGAGTCTATTCGCTATCGATTTATGGTGTGTTTTATTTTCCAAGGACCATAGGTCTTGGATATAGTCGCTTTTATTTACTTATGAAGAAACACGAGCTAGAAGCCATCAAAACGGAAGATTTGCGAGGAGCCAATCTCGAGCCTTTCTCTTAGTTGCGACGATACAATGTGCGATACGTGTGTTGTAAATGGGTGATATTATGTTACTCGAGGAGGCTCAAAGGCTCCTGCTGTCAATAAATCAGGACTGCGAAATATCATGGCTCTACGTGAGTTTTTTGACGGGGCGTTGAAATGAATATATGGCAGATGTTTTTATGGAATACAAAGGATTCCTGATTCTTGAGTTCTGCACATTAGCTTGTGCTATTTGGGAAAACTGTTTGGGGCGTCTAGTTCTTTTGAAAATGGGTAAAACTTATAAAAGGTGAGGGTGAGATTGAATGTTTTATTATCTTTTGTATTTTTCTCTCTTCTATTGACCGAAGTTAGTGTGTAGGGTAAAGCGAGCAGGGTTTGACACCAAAGAGCGTTTCTTCAATTTTACAGCGCATTTTTAAAGATAGGGAAATCATTCAAAGTGGATAATGTAACTTCTATATTTCGATTGAAAATGGTTTTTTTTTTCGCAACACCATATTTTAAAGAAATTAGAGATGGAAAAATGTGAAATTCTAAAAAATTGGTAGGAAGGTTTGAGAATAGCACGTGACTCTTCCAGGATGCAGCTTGTTCTAAAATCAGCTATTAGTAAATGACAGAATCTTAGTACAAAGTATCGGAGATTTTGCAGTAGGATAATTTCATTTTGTTTCCTAAAACCTCTTCAACTTACAAGATTTTTTATTTGGACCCTTAATAAATTATGTAACATTTTTGAATGGATTTTGAATTGAAATTATGTAACATTTTTGAATAACATTTTTGAATTTTTTGATTAAAAAATTCAACTTTTATCAAGGTTGTTAAGACTGAAAAAACTCCTTAAAAAATTTGCTTCATCAAAAAATTGGGATAAAGGAAACTTTTGTTTCTCAAACGACATCAAAACTTGTTAAAACAAAAACATAACAAAAGCTATAATTGCCAATCTGGCAATCATTGGAGACTTGTATGGTGATATTCGTATCAAAATTCGAACAGTTGTACCAAAATTCCACTTTAAAGTCAAACTTTCCAATAAGATTTAAAAAAAAAATCCAATCGGATTTTGATGTATGGGAGTTTTATGTAGAATCATATCCTAAATAACTTTTGTTCTTGCACTTTTTTGATAAGATGCACTGTTTTTGAGATATTCAAAAAAACATTTTCGTTTGTATGGGGGGTACCCCACCTAATGGTCCATTTTTGCCCATGAACGAACTTAGCCTCGCATTTTACGAAACACGGATCTGTGCAAAATTTCAAGTCTGTAGCTCAATCCGTGCGCCCGCAATCCGCGCCACAGATGGACAGACGGACAGACGGACAGACGGACGGACATGCAAAAATTAATTATTTTTATCATTCTAAACACACTGGTGTAATTCATTTTTGTGTGTGATGACGGGATCTTAGCGTTACAAACGGTAAGACAAAGTTAATATAGGGTAAAGTCGGGTGATATGGCACCCTTTTTTTTAAATCGGCATAACCCAAAAAGTAAAAGAGATTTTTGATTCAAACAAAAACGTTTTTATTCTTAAAATCAACTAGTAAAACAAAAATAAAAAATAAATAGGATTTCACTCCTAAAAAAGTAAAAATTTTAACAAAATATAAATTCATTGAAAAAACCATATCCCCCAAAAGTGTAGGGGATACGGCACCCTACCTTAGGTGATATGGCACCCTACTTGTTTTTTAAGTCCTTTTTGCCACACGAGTTGCAAGTGTTGACAAATGATGTGCATGAGTCATGGGACCACAAATGGCAAACAATGCATTTAACCCACTCGTCGGGTTTAGTGGTCTTAGCATAGTCTTCACCACATCCAGTGCAAATGTTTTCCTCAAAATCTTCAAACCTATCGGAGTCGTCTTGTAATGCAATATTTTCTTCTTCAGATGTGGTTTCATCTACCATCGCTCGTTCTTTCGTAATTGATTTTTTTTGATTAGTTACGTTTTCTGAGGAAGTAAGGATTGGAGCCTTTTGTTTTCTCGGGTTTGGCACCCGTTCCATATCACCTCAGAAAAAAGGTGCCATTTCTCCTTTCACACATCGCCAATGATTTTCATATTTTACTGAAAACTCGCGCTCAATCAAGTCTGTTTCATACACACAAACGAAAACACATCAGATTCTGCTTGTTTTGGTTTGTGAACGGTAAACTTGCTCCAACTGTACTTACCAAAATTCAGCCACTCAAAAAACAACAAAAAGTAGTTCGTCTAAAATTTCAACTTTTTTTTCCTGTTCTGTCACACAAAAACAAAATGAAAAGAGCTTTTGTTTCGCGGTCTTCACACTTCGGCCTTATTGGAGAAACTGAACTAAGTTCTTGGAGAATGATTTTGATTCTAGTGTTGCCAATGGGAGAATTTGAAAGGGTGCCATATCACCTAAAGTGCCATATCACCCGACTTTACCCTACCCTTTGGTTTCACCATACGGGTATAAAAACTCGTCTGAAATCCATCAATGCAGTGTAAGAATTAAAATTTTTAGTTAATTGTATTGACTTGACTTGTTAGATTTAGTACAAGACGTTCTTTGTTACGATGTGCGAGATATTTCAAAAGGACAAATTCTCCCTTTGTCAATTCCTCTCTCTCTACCCTATTTTCTGTCCGACCATTTAGGTCTTTGTCCAAGGACCAACTTGATTGAATTAGTTGAATGTTTGCCATTCGATCTCCTCTGATATCGGAAATAGATGAAAAATTCTGTACTGGGAATTGAGTAATAAAATTGTTACTGGAACTCTTTAATTTATGATCCTTTTAATTTAATGGGAAAAGAAAGTTTTTTTTTTGATTTTATTTTTTAACAGAATAAGACGCACGAAAAGCATCGCTTGCCTTCCTTTTCGTAGTTATTATAAAAAAAAGAATAAAGTAAACTGTTTTCCTTCATCACAACAGCGGAGAAGCAAAATCTTTATTTGCTATCAATTTATGCTTAATGGAATTTTCGGTTATTGTAAATAATTTTTCCCCTAAAATGATATTGATTTTAGCAACAAAGGAAACTGTGACGGTTTATTGAGTGTTGAAGACTCTTGAGAACATCTCAAATAACCATTAAATTAATAAAAATTCTGTTGAGAAAAACCATAAGGGAAATAGTAAAACACCATGGGAAAAAATATTGTCAGAAAATTAAATTATGTTGTGTAATACTTCAAATTGATTTTGACAATTTAAATCTAATCGAATAAATTGGTTCATTTCGTTTGGAAAGAAGCCAAACAAGAAATACCGCGTACTAGTGTCGGGAATGGTTTTAAAAAATGAAAAATCTTTATTTATTCTTTTAAATCTAATTTATCGCCTTCAAAGTAATCCCCATTCGATACAATGTATCTATGCTAATCTTTTTTCTAATTCTCAAAACAACCCAAAAAGTCACTTTTGAAATTGCCTTCAAAGCTTGCAGTGATTCACGTTATATCTCTTCTACGGTCTCGAAATGGTCTCCCTAGAGCGGTCTTTTGAGTTTAGGGAATAGCCAGAAATCATACGGTGCTAAATCAGGCTGATACGGTGGCTGCGGACGATATGGGTTGAATTTTTCGAGTAATTGGTACCAAAAACTTTCGAAAAATTTAAGAGTTTTTATAACCAAACGAAATTTGAGATGCAAAACATCTTTTAAAAAAATACTTACCGATCCTTTTGAATTCCCAATCATATCAAAAAGGTCTCTAAGATATCAATCGAAGGCTTTTGAGCACAAATTTTGTTAATTTGATTAAAGTTATTCTCATTAATTGAATATAAATTGAATATTTCCTCGAAAACGATGTATATTATCGAAAAATTTATTAACACGAAATGTGTTTAAAATATGAATTTACATACCCGTTCCATAACCCTATGCACAGTTTGCATTTTCGTTTTGGTTTGTTTAACCAAAACGCTCGTCAGAATTTCAAAACGCACTTCTGAAATATCGGTGCCAAATTTGCAGTCAATATGCGCTCGAGTATTGCCAGTTTTAATTCAATGGCAATTTTTGTATGCATTCGCACTACACGCTAGCGGAATGCCGCCCCTGTACAAAAGTTTGGTATTGATATTAAGCACATACCACATTGGACCGCATATGATAATCCGCCTCTGAATAAAATATTAAATTTTGTAAAAACCGTAAAAGACTGAGGCAAAACCATATAGGCGCCATTAAAACCTCCAGACTTCACACATCTACTCGTTTGATGTCCTTCGATCAGGGCAATGTCCCTTCTGAATATATTGACCTCATACAATTTGTTATTATTCGTTACTAAACTTTCTCGGAAAACTTATATTAATTACAGCGTAGATTAGATTTGTGCATGACTTTCCACATGGTGAAAAATCGAGAGAATTGATAAACGGCAAGAAGATTAATGCTGTACATAAATAATTTTGTGAAAATGACCTACGACACAAATCTCACTTATCACCCAACAGTGTCGGAAAATTCGCCCAACGATGGCGAGGGCCGCCTGGCTGGCTTATAATAGGATGAGGCCGATCAATACGTCTTTTGCAACGACATTTCATATGTGTCACATATATTTCGTATTTTCATAAATCAAAAACATATCCTTAATGTTGTGGCCTTAAAAAATTATTACATAATCATATAAAAGAGCTATCTGCATATGAATTTCCATCGATCCATTACAGAAATAAGATGAAAAAATGTGAAACGAAACAAAAGGGACAAAACTTGTGAATAATATATTTCACAGCTATATTATCCCTTATAGCCAGAAGCAAAAAAAAAAAACAAAAAAGATGGCTAGAGGCGAACGGGGTATGTCTCTATTGTTTATCTAGACAGACGCCAGCAATTTTCCATATCTTCTACAGTTTGCCGCTTAAAAACAATGATGGAAAGAATGTGAAACGATTCTGGGGAAAAAGAATATAAAAGGAAGAAAAATGATAAACTAACGTCCAGTCATTGCAAATATACTTTCATGAACAAACATTTACTTTGGAATATCATTTTTCTACATTTTCACAGAAATGTTGTTCCATTTGGTTCTACAGGCATTCGGTTGAGTTTTCTCCACACCAAAATATAATTCCAAGGACATTCAATAATCAACCCATCTGCTTACCGCCCAAAAACATTCATCCCTTTAACAAACTTATCTCATTCATATTCATTTCTCACCCGACATGTGTGCACAGTGTGAGTCCTTTTTCATCATTTTCTTCTCGCTATTCATCCCGCCTCATCCAACAAGATATAACCTCGGAAGATCCTTCTCAATCATTTCTTCAATTTCAACTCGAACAAAATGAGTGTTTAATTTTTTTTTATGATTTTTTTTTCTCGATTCAAAAATACGAAATGAAAGTTCTATTTCTTTAATTCTCATTCTTCCTTCTTTTCTTTTCTCTTTTTATTCCAGAGGCGACAAACCTTGAACCGAACGTTAAATAAAAATCATTAAAAAAAAATAACAATCAAGCATTTTTATAAGAAATAATAACCAGCATCGTCGTTGTAATGTGTCTATAGAGCATCTATATAAATTTATTTTTACATCATTATTAATTTTAATTATTTATAAAAATTATTATTAACTCTCTGTTGTCTTGTATGAAATCATATATTTTCTTGTCAAACTATTATTGTAACTAAATGCAAAAAAAAATTGTAATGAAAGTATACCAAATAAATAAAATAGATTAAAGTGATTTCAATAAAGCAAAAAAAAAAAAAAAAAACAAATAAAATATTATAAAAAAAAAATCGCCACAGTACAGTAGAGAAAAATGGCACCATTCAAATTGAAATTTCGTATGGGCAGTTCCAGAAGTACGTCACAAGAAGTCGATGCTGATCCCCAGGCTAATCAAGCACTTCTCCCGAATTCCAATGTAGGAGGAATTGGAGCCAGTTGTTCAACATTAGATTCATCCGATTGTAATAGTTTGGTATCACTCGGCAATGACCAACGATCATTATTGCCAAATTGTTCAAATAGTGAAAGATTAGGTGAGTGAGCGTACGGGGTTGCTAATACTAAATTTTAACTGAAATATCATACTTTTTAAATTTTCATTTTTTCAAACACTAAAAGTGTTTTTTTCAGTAGCGTTACAAAAATGTTGTGGGGGTTAGTAGAATTTTTTTTTAGGATTTCAAAACCTTGAGATCTTTTGCCCTCGTCTCCGGGCATTGCAAAAAAAAAATCGTCAGAAAACGTGGTCTTTTTGCAATGTCTAGGATTGACCTTAGGAGAAGTACAATTTATATTTAACACTCTAACTGCCACGAAAGTTTGCAGCCTTTTTCGAATATTTAGTTGTCTGTCAAAAGGGCAATAACAGAAAAAAAAAATTGAAACAAAATTATATCTAATACTATGTTTACACCGACGCAAAATCACGTAATTTTGCGAAATTATTTAGATCTTAAACCAAAGTGTTCACACAGAGGTTAGATTTGACATTTCAACTACAGGATTGGTATGAATTTTAGTGTAGGATTGCTATGAATTTTAGTAATATGATGAATAATACAATTCCAAACATCGATCAAATATGTGCAAACAGAATTAGACACTTTAGAAGAAAATGGAAATTATCTGTAACGAAAATAAACAATTATTTTCCATTTCATATCTAATTGCATCAAAAACAGGTCCATTTTTTTTGCCCCGCGTAGGTTGTTTACTAATATATCCTCTTCGCGTGCGGAACACGGCTTCTTTTTCTTATATTTCCATTTTTCTAATGCAGCACAAATGTCAAAACTGATGTGCTGAAGAGAGCTGAATAAGTGATGCAGGGTTGTATCCATTGTTTTTGCTTGATTTCGTTCCTAATTTTGTGGAAATTACATACTTTTAGTGATTTTGAAAACAGGCTTTTGTACTGGAAATCTCGTAATTTCGAGCGTGATTTCGTTCAAAATTACGAAAATCTTCAAAATTACGTAATTTTGCGTCGGTGTGAACATAGTATAAATGTTATTTTATTACCATAAAATGTGTGCAACTACAAAAAATCGTTGCGGTTGCAGCGAACACTTTAATAATTTCCATTGTGGTCGCTATGTACAATTATGTGTCATGTCTTTTTGACTGACGTGGCAGTTAGAGTGTTAACTTGTAAAATTTTCCTACCAGTATATATTTTTTTTTGTCAGTAGAAATATTCTGAAAACACTTAAAATTTATCTTGAATTCAAAAGTATTTTTTACATAAACTCCAATATTAAGTAGTGTACGCCACACAATAAATTCAAATCAATTCTGTGTCTTTGTGGTCGTTACGACCACACTATGATCTCTTATATTATTAGGAATGGGTCTATAGTGGTACCGAAAATGGGTTAATCGTCCATATTTTGTTTAATTTGCTACGACATAAGGATAGTCTTCGTATTTTTCTTTTTTTTTGTCGTTGAGCAAGTACACTTTTAAAGCTTGCACTTATATTTTATGTTGTATTTACAGAAACTAAAAATATTTTACAACTGGGACTCCTGCCAATATTTGAGAATACATTATTGACCTTTTTATGTCAAGATGCTTTTGTCAAAAAAAAATCTACAATAAAAAGATCAAGTTATATTTACAAAAAGGATTTTGGGAGATTCTTCTTTTTATACTATAAAGATTAAATCTTTGGTTAAAAAAAGTTTTAGATAGCAATGCAAAGAGAAATATAATTTTCCGCATCAAATAACCATGAAATTATATTTTAGTATTAAATTTGAATTCTACTGAGTATCGACAATTTTTGAGACAAATTAAATATGAAACTAACTTTAATTTCATGTAAAAGCAAAAAATCGAAAAAAAATAATGTAAATTTTAATTTAGAATTTGTCAAAATCTACATTGTTAAGTAATTTTGAAAATTGTGTAATCTGAGAAAGATGTTGTTCATGGTAAAAAAAAAATTATTTGTTTTTTTTTTATATTAACTTGAAAAAAATTATTTGAAATCACAGAAATTAAATGTATCCAAGTTTTGTGGGAAGGTTTTATAAGCGACTAAAGGCTATATAAAACAGAATCGAAGTTCGGTAAAGTGAACAGAAAAAAACCAGTGGTAAAACACTATATCGTAAAATCATTTCACCGAGTAGATGAAAAGGAAGGAAAACAAGATGTTAAGATAAGAAAAAATGTGTTTATACGAGTAATGCTGCCCAAAAAGAATTGCGGCTGCGAAAGTCAACGAAAGTAGGCGCGCACATAATAATTAAAACATAACAAAAGCTATAATTGCCAATCTGGCAATTATTGAAAACCCGTATGGTGATATTCGTATAAAAATTCGAACAGTTGTACCAAAATTCCAGTTTGAAGTCAAATTATTGGTACATTTTGGAGAAAGCACCCAGCATTGTGCACGTAGCACACTTTAATATTGTACCCCCACTTTGGGAAACCGTCAATGTAACACACTTATATATTTACTTCCTTCTTGTAAGCCATCGTGTTAACATCACATGTCAATATAATACTTAATATTATTCACGTGTTTTATTCCATTGTGCTAACACAAACTTTCCAAAAAGATTTCTTAAAATTTGTTCCAATCGGATTTTGATGTATGGGAGTTTTATGTAGAATCATATCCTAAGTAACTTTTGTTCTTGCACTTTTTTGATAAGATGCACCGTTTTCGAGATATTTGAAAAAAAAAACGTTTTCGTTCGTATGGGGGTACTCCCCCTAATGGTGCGTTTTTGCCCATTGACGAACTTAGCCTCGAATTTTACGAAAAACGAATTTGCGCAAAATTTCAAGTTTCTAGCTCAATCCATGCGCCCGCAATCCGCGCCACAGACAGATGGACAGACGGACAGACAGACGGACAGACAGACGGACAGACGGACGGACGTGCAAAATTCAATTTTTTTTATCATTCTAAACACACTGGTGTAATTCATTTTTGTGTGTGATGACGGGATCGTGGCGTTACAAACGGTAAGGCAAAGTTAATATACCCTTTGGTTTCACCATACGGGTATAAAAAGTCGCATACATGAATATCCGTCGTTGCCGGGTTAAAGTTTTTTGTATAAGTTTTAGAATACCAAAAAAAACCGGAAAGAACTTAAAAACTTTTGAGAAAACTCTTATCTTCCAGGACTTTTGGTTTCAAATTAGTCTAGCACCAGAAGGAATACTTCAATTTTGCCCGTTCAAGAACTAAGCTTTGCTATTTACAAGAAACGCAACTGTAAAAAATCATCTTTCGAAAAGTATGGTGTTCACGGACAGACAGACAGAAGAACGGACATGCGGAAAACAAAATCTTTTGTTTTGATTTCCGTCTGTGGTGTAATTCCTTTTCATCCAGTCTGTTAGTCTGTGTACAAGATTTGTCAAAATCTAATAGAGGTAGGCCATGCAATTTTACAGGCCTCTTTGGTCCTGGAATGGGTCGATCAACTTTTGGTGAAAATTCGTTAACCAGAATTAACTTAAATAGTGGCTTTTTAAAAATCGCAGTTTTTTTGCTGTTTACTCTGAAACTACACATTTTCCAATAGTTTTATGTATTTCAAAAAGTTGAAGACAGTAAACTTTCCTACACTTTGGTCTTTTACTAGAACTTGATATCTCTAACCGGTATCGGGATATGCCATTATTTAACACTCTAACAGCCACGACAGTTTTAAGCCTATTTCGAATATTTAGTTGTCTGTCAAAAAGACACTAAGAGAAAAAAAATTGAAACAAAATTATACCTAAATGTTATTTTATTACCATAAAAGGTGTGCAACTACAAAAAATCGTTGCGGTTGCAGCGAACACTTTAATAATTTCCATTGTGGCCGTTGTGTACAATTAGGTGGGAGGTCTTTTTGACTGACGTGGCAGTTAGAGTGTTAAAAAAAACAGTTTTTTGCGATTCTCTCGAAAACTAACCAGTTTTAGTTGGTAAAACTTGTGAGATGGATTGAATAGAATGATATTTGCGACAATTTTGTCTTTTACTGTTATCCGCTACCTTTTACCGTTATTGAAATATTTCATTACTGAAATATATAAATATATAAGTAGAAAAAATGGAATTTGCAAACTGCTTGCAAACTATCGGAAGAATTATAGATATCAAAATTCTCGACATTTCTACTTTATACCGTAAACCATCCTGAGCTGTGCTTCGGCATTAAAGGGTCTTCCCCTAAGCTCTGGCTGGAACTATAAAAAAAATCGATATCTTTTACCGTTATCGAGATATTTCAGATTTCGTGAAATAAAAATTCATCTTTTAATATAAACAAAAAATTTATTCTTCGGCTTATAGTATACTCGTAAACTGCGCCAGAACGTAGATTTTGTATAAGAAAGTCATGTGCTGTTCACATCAGATATTTTCAATCGGTCTCGGATTTTGTTTTTCCAAAAAAAAAAAAATAGCAAAAACGATCGAAATAAATTGCAAAAGTTATTTTATAAGCACAAAATTATTGCACACATTATCTTTGAATGGCAGACAATGAATTTTATGTACAATATTTTGCCTGTCACCACATAGCGTTTTATGACAAATTTGCATGGGTAGTTGAAATACGACTAATAAATTTTCTATACACAACAAATCTCATTTTCGTCCTGTTCGTTTTCTGTAATTTTTGCAATTTATGGTTGTGTCAACCGCAGCAACTAAAATTGCATATTAAAGCATAAAAATTTCACCATAAACAATTAAATAGTACAAGTTTAAGCATGGGCAAAAACCAACACATTAAATTCGTCATGGTAGGAAAAGATAAAATCTGTCCTAAAAAGAAGAGAATTTAGCTGTAGGTGGTGGTGGTTTGATTTACTAAATTATAGGATATGTATTTGTGCCACTCGACCTGTATTCAGCTGCATGAGTCCTTTTTTCTAATATTTCTTCGTCACATCAATACCAATGATTTTCTGACTGTTGCTCTCTTTGCATGCGAACCTTGAATATTTAAAGATTTTATCGCACATGCATATACGGTAAAGAGCCCTATATCCGACAATTTACAACAATTTTTTTGTTTCTTTTATTGGTGTTTTAAGAAAAACCCTCAAAATGGGAAATTTTCGAGCCTAGTAGAGAAAAAACATCATTTGTAAATTTTTCTTTCTTTTTGTTTAGTCAAAAAAGACTAAACTCAGTATTTTTGATTGAAACAAAATTTCGTCCACAAATCAAAGCCTTTTTTGAAGTTCATAAAAAGAAGTTCATAAACCGAATTGTTCAATAACAGAGGTTCTAATTTTAGTTTAATATTTCATTTATCAATTTTTGATTTTTTTAACGGATTATTTGCCAGTGGTAGGATCTTTTAGCCTATAATCTTATTTGGATTAGGGATAGAACCAACTCTTAGAGGTCACCTCTTAGATAAAAGCTGAGGTACTCCTCGTCTTCATATATCTAAAATGCTAGCTATTTCATTTAATTAGACTCCTACGCCGCGCCGTTGCAATATTCATTCGTTGTTGATGGCGTTATAGCTTGCAACACAACATGAAAAGAATTTCATGCTCGTAACATAAGCTAAAACGAATGTGTTCATTACATGCCATCAGGTTGATGATGTGTTTTATGATAAATAGTTTTTAGATAGTTTCTCAGTTTTGTCGAGTGAGAATCATTGTTCACAGCAGACGCGCAAAACTAAAAAAAAAGATTCTTTTAAGAAAAAAAAAATGTTTTTTTTTCTAAAATTTTTATAATACAGTGATCGATTGTATTGAATGTGGGGATAAATAAATTTCAGGTTACTTGAATCCAGCAGCCTCACAGAATTCAGACACTTCTATACCGAATAGTCCACCACCGTCGTATGAACACGTACTCGAAGAGGTAAGATGTAAATGTAATAATTCAGCTATATTTTGTTCCTCATTATAAAAACGAGGTCGTCAATTCACGTTTCATGTTTGTCTTCTTTTCACTCTTTTATATTTTTTATGCTTCACTTTTTATGCTCATCTCGCAAATAACTTCCTTGATTTTCTCGAATGCTTTTCACAGAATCGACTAGCGAACCTTGACAGAGACAGTAATCTTACACCGACACGCGCTGTTGGGGGTGGCGGCGCGGGACGGAATATCGAAACGAATCTTATTCAAAGGACATCAAGAAATACTTCAGTCGAGCAAATAACGAGCACATGTACGGATCCAGAGTGCACTATTGTGGATGAGAGCCGTCAACAAGGACGAAGGAACAGTCGGAAGGAATCTATCGATTCAACGGAATTACTTTTACCAACAATGACGGCACCATCATCATCCCACGATGACAATTTATTGGATTGTAGCTCATGTGATCCTCTACTTGTATCCAGTCAAGAGCAAATTACTTTCGGTAAATATCTAAGATACTTGTAACTTTTTTTCATCCCTCGTTACCACGTATATACCTACTTGGTTTCCCGTTATCCATGGGCACATTATCCTTGAACCTATTCTGATAATCCTTTCATTATGGCTCTTCCGGTACTGTAAACATTCTTAAGTTGATAAAGAAATTTCGGTGTATCTCTGCAGTTTTCCCATATCCACATACATATTTTGTGTTTCTGTAATTTCCTTGAATATCTTTTTTAGATGACATTCAGAAGAAACAACATCCTCTACAGCCAGACGTAGACACTGATGATGGGCAGGACCAACAGACTCCAACGCATCAACATCTCCAACAGAAGCAACCACTTCTCCAACATCCTTTACAGGAAGAATGCCAATTGTCTGAAGATGAGGACAATTGCTCCGATGGGGAATGGAGTACGAGTCAACTTCATCATCAGCAGCATCAGATTCAGGTGTCGCAACCGGAAGTCATCACAACATCAGAGATAATTAGCAACAAATCATCGAAGGAGATCTATAAGGCGGTGGCCAAAGAGTGGGGCATCACTTGTAAAATGTCCGATCAGTGCCGATGTATGGAGTGCCAAAGTCATTATTTCGATTGTGAATTTGATGATGTGAGTGTTTTTGTTAAATTCTTTAAAATGTCATCAGTTTTTTATATGGTTTTGGCTTTGCGGTTTTGCAAAAAACAAATTAGAATTTGAAATTTTCTTCAAAAATCCGAATTTGAATTTTTTTTAGTGTTTATAAAGGGTCTTTCAACAAGGACATTACAATTTTTTATTTTAGTAAAAACGCACGCTAAAACTTTTTTTATGATCTGGCAATGCTAAAACGTCAGTCAAGGTTTACATTTTTATCATGGTGAAGTTCACGAACGAGCAACGTTTGGAAATTATTAAAACTTACTACCGAAATTCCGAGTCGGTGATCGCAATCGTGTAATCTCGAGAAATGGTCCGGTCGAATGGCCACCTCGCTCATGCGATTTAACGCCGTTGGATTTCTTTTTATGGGGTTATGTTAAGTCGTTGGTTTATGCTAACAAGCCAACAACGTTAGCGGAGCTCAGGAACAATATCGAACGCGAAATTGCCAACGTTCCGGCCGATATGTGTGGAAGAGTGGTGGCAAATTGGCTCCAAAAAATCAATCAGTGCTGCTCGCGGTGGTGGTGGCAAATGGTGGCAAATTGGCTCCAAAAAATCAATCAGTGCAATAGGAACGACATCGAATTTCATACTTAAATGTAGCATGTCTACTACACCTGAAATAAATTTCAGCCCGATATCTCAATTATTCTGTGTTTTATATAAAAATACAAAATTGTTATGTCCTTGTTGAAAGACCCGATAGTTAAGAGATTTATTTTCAAAATTTCTATGATAAGAAATGAAAAACAGGGGAAAATTTTTATGAAAAACAGAAAAAGAATTTAAACGATTGAAAAACAAATTCAATATAAAACATTTTTATACAAAATTAGTGCAAATTTTCTGTTCAAAATCCAAAAAAATATCAATTGTGATCAATACAAAACTTTCCTCTGCAATATTTGGTTTCGGGAAAATATGTAGAAAACAATATTTTCAAATATCTCGAGAACCATTAAAGATACGTTAAAACCGCTAATGGGAAATTTTCGGAAAATTTTATTTTCTTTAAATTTGGTAATATGCGTTTTCTCTCAAAAGCGTATATTTTCTGAGAAATTCTCAAAAAACTTAATTTTATTCAAATATCTCGAGAACCGTTAGAGATACGTGAAAACCGTTAAATCAAAGATGTAGAATATTTTATATCCTTCAAATTTTGTTATATTCATTTTTTTCTAAAAGCGCATAGTTTTCGAGGAATTTTCAAAAAAATTTATTTAAAAAAAATGTGTAGAAGGTATCCATTATAGCTAACGGTACATTTCCAAAAGTGTATAGAAAACGACGTTTTTTTTTGAAACCTCATTCATAAAAAATGTCAAGTCGCTAGCTCAACACGTTCTCGAGTTATTTAAGATACGTACAAGAGCCAGATCGACAGACAGACAGACAGATGCACGGGCGTCCTAATAATTTTGCCTGAAATGAATTTCGCGCTGATTAGAAAGTTTCCATCTGAAAGTTTCCATTCTCGAACCGGTCGCCATCATTAATACAATACTTTCCCTCTATAGCAGAGGAAAGTAAAAATAATGAGAACTATTTTAAGTTGGTTAGAAATCAATAATATTGAAATATTTTTCTTTATAGAACGAACATCAAAAAACCGATGGAGGTCTTGGTGCTGGTACGCCAATGTTTATAAGTGAAGTAATGCATGGATCTGCCTGCACGATTTTGTAAAAAATAAAGCTTTAAACACTAAATATAAAAAGGAAGGAAAACCAATTAAACATTAGTAAATTTAAGACAAAACATTATTTTTGACATACTTAAGAAAAACATGAATTGACAAAAAATACTCGTAGCAAAGTAAAATTTAATACCAGATAAAAAAAAATGAGCACAAAATAAATGTTAAATGCACTGAAAATATTTAAACAAAAAAACAAACATCAATTGATAAATATACAAAATGAAAAGAATTAATCAAGAATTACCAGGGTGTTGTATATTTAGAGAACACTAGAACTAATTATACTAATCATAAATAAAGGGTAAAGAATGGTTAGGTGTTGTTAAAGCAAAAATGTTACGCCTAAAAAATTAGAAAAAAATGTGCATTTCTTACTTTTTTTGGAAAATGAAGTTTCCATACGAATTACAATAGAAAATACATTACAATATTTACATAAGTAATAATACAAGTTTATTCGCTATTCCAAAAAATTAATAAAATAAAAGTTAAAGATTTTTTTCATGCATATCAAACTAAATGTGTCAAAAGAGCATTTCCTTTTCAAAAAAAAAACTGAAGTCATGAAAATATTTAGAAAACTGGGGCTTCATTTTCTTATCATTGTTTATTAAGTTTACATTTAAATCATGGAATTAAACTAAAAATATAAAAAATATATATTTTTTATAATAGAAAAAAAATATGAAGTAAAATTTAAAACACAATTAAATAAAATCTAATATAAAAACTTATATTTTGTGTAATTGATGGAACATAAAACACAAATCTATATAAAATCAGATTTGAAAAAAAAATATTAAAATAAAAAAGCTACTAAAATGACATAATTTGAAATAATAAAATAACAAAACAATCTGTTTTTCCTTAAAAAAAAAATCATTTTCATCATTCCGTAGAGGATGTATAAAAATAAATCTTTGTAACGCATGCAAAAAAATCGTAAAAAGACTTTAAGACGGCCTTTTTGTAATACAAATTGAAATGATAAAATAAATCTTAATCATAGTAATTTACTACAAATATAATTAAAAGAGAATGAAAAAAACAATTACATACAATTAAAATTTTATTGAAAATAAAAATATTATTGAAATATCTAAACGTTAACTCAAAATAAAAGACCTTATAGTGGTAGGTTTATATACATAGATAGGGCTTACTATGGATTTCTCATTTCCGTTTTGTAGTTCTTTTCAATTTTTATTTCAAAAAAATTTCATATTTTCATAGATTTGCTATTTCAGACTTGTTTCTCAATTTTTGGTTGTAAATGACAAAAAAAAACAATTCAAACGGCCGATAAAATTTAAAATTAAGTAGAAATATTTCAAATCACAACCAAAATCTTTGAAAAATAAAAAAAATTCCGGATTAACAATTATTCTTGTAAACAAATTTCTTATTCCAGGTTATAAATAGTTTTATTAAAAAATATTATAAAAACACTTATAAGTTTTTCAGTATATTTAAATATTTTCCGAAACGGTGAAAGATTCCAAAGGCTTTTAAAAATGAAACAAAATAAAACACAACTAAAAATGCATCTGGAATAACACGTAAAATATATATTAGACGCAGTTAACAGTAGTAGTCAATTGTAATAATTTTATTCAGAACAAATCAACAACAAAAAAAAATCGTCAAAGTTAGAGAAATAAGTTTCGATTTGTGCCACAACTTATTTACTCCGATCAACTTTTTTTTTGTAGAAATATTATTTTTTATGATGAAAAATGATTAAATTACTGTAAACTTTACACCAAATATTATTAAATATTATGAAAGTAGTTATACAGATCATTACAAACCCCACTGTTCTAACAGAGATTAACAAAGAAAATCATACCGATATTTAATCAAGTTTATAACAAGAAAAACATTCATATATGTAAATGTATAATTTTTAAAAAGTTAGAAATAAATTTTATGTGAAACACATAAACTTCGACATTTTCATTTTTATCTGTTTAACTTATTTAGAACTGAATCTTATTTAATCGGTATTTATTTCACTATACAGTAAAACCTCCCTAATCGGGACACCGACGGGACCGCGAATTCCTGTCCCGATTTCGAGGTGTCCCGATTACAGAGGCTGTTGTCTATGGAAAATGCGAGGGAGGGCTAGAGGGTGTCCCGATTTCGAGGTGTCCCGATTTTAGAGGTTTTACTGTATTTAAAAATATCTTTCACCGAATTATTTAAAATGGGTCTAATGCTTGCGCTACACTCTCCACGAATCTAGGAGAATCGCATTCTCTGCTGCCAGGTTGAGCGTTTTTTGTAAACTGAATTACAGTAATCCCTCCAACTGCGCGGTTTTCACTACGTGGTTTCGCAACTGCGCGGTTAAGTTTTTAATACCAAAATTTCCAACTGCGCAGTAAAAAAACATGTTCTAACCCCAAAATTTCATACAAAGTAGGGTTCACAGTGCGCGGTTTCGGTTTGCGCGCTCTTTTTGTGGAACGTATCTACCGCGCAGTTGAATGGATTACCGCACGCCGTTTTCATTTATTCGGCTTAAAATTCCGGTTTACGATATTGTAAATATTTTATATCGTAAAGTTGAATTTTAAAATGGATAAATCGATTCAATCTACAAAAAGTGCTTAAACTGGCAGTCGAGATCCAATCTTCCGAGGCTCAACAACTTATTAATTGATTTTTCATTGATTTGTATGAAAAAAAATATTTCGGTTTGTGAACAATCTTCAGTAAGTGATTAAGTTCACGAATCGAGGTTCCACTATATTATTTATCTCTCTAGAATCCGGAGGCAGACATTAACGTAAATTTTTAATTTTACTTTTAATTTTACAACAATATAAAATGTTAATCATGCTATTCTAAAGGTAAGGATACACGACGAGAGACTTTGGTCTCTGAGACCAAAAATTTCGCCTCTGGATACAAAGAGACCTGTGTATACACTTCGAAGACCGGAGATTTATCTCCAAGTACAAGTCTCTCGGGTCTCTTGGGAGACTTAAGTCTCTTGCCGTGTAGCTACTCTTTTTAATGCGTCTCCGGTCTTCAAAACGTTTTGATATCTATCTCTTGGTCTCCGGAGACGAATTTTGACATTTCAGGAAATTGTTTTGTGGGAACGAGAATTTGTTTCGCTGTTTTGAGATTAAAGGTCAGTTTTTATAAAGAAAAAAAGTGTTTTTACTTATTTTATATTTTAGATTAGTGATATTGTTGTTATGCTTGGAGACGAGATACCTGCGTCGTGTATGCACTCCAGAGACTTTGCTTTGAGAGACTTTTTAGTAAAGGTCTCCGGAGATCTATTTTTTGATCTCCAGACTTAAATGTCTCTGAACGTGTATACACTTTGGAGATTTTTGTCTTTTGTACCCTGGAGACCAGAGACCAAAGTCTCTCATCGTGTATCCTTACCTTAAGAGACATGCGTTAAGAGGCCAAACGTAACGCAGTCGATTCGATCCTCAACGCAACCAAAAAGTGCGAAAGATAATTTTCCAAAACGACAAGATTAGGGCGACAATGGGCGCGTTTAGACCGAGATAACTTGGCACTGCCAATCTGGCGGTGCTAAACTAGACATGTATATTAACCCTTAAAGGCTTGTTTTGTAACAAATACACCACGGTGGTATCAAAATTGTACCACCAATTAAACCGTCTTTCATTGCCGTATGATACTTTAAAATGATACCACTAAAAAAATTAAAAAAAAAATCGTTTTTCTCATGTGCCGCACGGGTAAAAATATTTGCTATTTTTCCGGATCGTAATCGTAACGATTGACATTTGCCTGTTGTTGTTAGTAGAAAACACTAACAACAACAGGCAAATCCCAATCGTTACGATTACGATCGTATTCCATAATAGACCCCCTGATTGTCGCGTACCGAATGAATATCGAATAGATAAACGCAACGCCATATCTCAGAATGGACCTGAATAATGTATAATGTTATTGTAAAATATTAGGATAGGTTTTTTCTGGTTTTATAATTATAAATCTCCCATGTCGCTGCATGAATCTTGATAAAGGAATTCCAGTTTTTTCAATTTTATATGGATGCACAATTTCAACTTGCAATTACCCAGATTGTAACGCCACACAAAAAGGTCACAAGTCCTTTGTCTCTTAGGAAACGCCAATTAATTTAACAATCTAAATGGAGAGAAGAGCCGATCTTGTATTAATCATTTGCGGATATTAATAATGACAATTTTTACGATTTTGTCGATTATCTTTAATCTACTAGTTTTTTAAATCTATTATTTGCAACCCCTCCGCCCCCTCCATCGACCTGCTTCTATCATGATTGGTTCCACCTCCGCGCTTTTTTTGGCTCACCTACAAATGCATGATGAACGGATTTTATTGACAACGCATTACTAAAAAATCGCGCATTTTAGGCTATTTCGAAAGAAATCTATATGTATTTCGAACGAAATATTACCTATTGTAGAGGGTCTCAGTCATTACTTCCAAAAACTTTCTGTACCGAAGCTCGTTTAATGACCCCCTAACCACAAAACAACAGTTTTTGAGAACGATACGTTAGATCGGAAAACTTTAAATGAAAGAAGACAATTTTACACAACCCTTCCTTACTTCGGAATTCAATTGGACCAGTCCTCCTTTCCCGCATTATACTGTCATCATATTTGTGTTTTTTTTATTGTCTACTAAGAATGATATCGGAAAATATAACTTTTTTTCTTAAGACTACCGCCGCAAGATGAGATTTTAAAATAAATTTAATTCAAAACAAATTTCAGATTATATCAATAATACTTTATTTGAATCTCTTTAACTTTGAAATTATTCACAATAAAAAGGAAACAACTGTATTTTTTCTTCTGTGTTTTTAGTAAATTTTTGTTTAATTAGTTGTATAAAATATACGCACATATGCATAATAAAATTATTTTTTCCATTTTGAAATGATAATTTTTTGATATATTTCATTACAAAAAACTCTTCTATTGATAAAATGAAATGTTAAGAGGTTAATTTGTTTAGAAAAGCAAGTATTTGATCATTGCTGCGTTTATGGCCGCCACTGACTTAAGATTTCTTATTTTATTTTTAGAAACATTAGAAACTTAAAATAAACGATAATAAATATAGTTTTTTTTTTGTTTGAAATTTTGTGAAGCTGTGGTGAATTTTCTAAATTTTTTCATGTGTTTACTATATTTTAACTAAAGCATTAAAGAGTAAATTAAAGCATTAAATTGAAACTGTTTAAAAACTAAATATACATTATAGAAAATCTTTACGTAAATCATCACATACAACAACAAAAAAGCCTGTAGAAAACTAAATTTAAACATTATAATTGCGAAAATATATTTTATACACTTAGTAGCACCACATACATCAAAGCGATTTGTTTTACTTTTTGAATGTTGAACTGTTTCTATTCACTAGCAAATTTCCTTTGTTCGTGTTTTTTTTGACGGTTTAGAGCCGTTTGACCTAACGAATCATAGCAATTTATGTTCAACTTAAATTATTCAAGTCCTAAAATTTCTAGGGTTCAAATAGGCTAAGCACAACTTAATTTATTTGTGAACAGTACGCGCAAATGGCCTTAAATGTTGTTTTTACTTTCTTCTACGGAGTATAATAAAGTATTGTATTCATGAAGAATTTCGACCTCTTAATTTTGCCTAAAAAACATTTCCCGATCATTCCTGAGTCGATTGGAGTCATATTAAAAAAATGTCTTTCTGTCTGTCACTCTGTCTGTCTGTCAGTCTGTGTACAAGATTTCTCAAAAACTAATAGAGCTAGCGCCATGAAATTTTATAGGCTTGTTGGGTCCTGAAATGGGACGATCCTATCAACTTTTGGTGGAAATCCGTTAACCGGAAGTATCCAAAATGGCGATTTTTCAAACGTTTTTCTCGATTTACTCCCAAACTACGCGTTTTTTAGTGGTCTCAAGTATCACTTGGAGAAACTTGGAGAAAATAAAATTTCCCACACTCCTGTCTTTAGCCATAACTCGATATCGCAACCTGTTATCGAGATAAACCGTTATTTCCAAAAAAAAAAAAAAAAAAAAAAAAAAAAAAAAAAAAAAAAACAGTTTTTTTGCGATTATCTCGAAAATTAACGAGTTTTTGCTGACTGAATGTATGAAGTGAATTAATGAGAATGGCATTCTGCACAATTTTGTTTCTTACCGTTATCCGTTATCTTTTACCGTTATTGAGATATTTTCATTAATATGTAAAAAATCATATTTTTGCAAATTACTTGCAAACTAACGATTTTTCGACAAATTAATTTAAGGAAGAATTGGAGATGTTAAAATTTTCTACCTTTTTGCCATTTACCGTAAATTGATATCCTTTACCGTTCTCAAGTTATCTCAAATTTTGTACGTTTTTGATATTTTTGAATAAACCAAGAATTTATTGGGAGGTCGTCTTAGGTTGACAACGCGACAGGGCTCTAGCGTAAATTGCACAGGGTCGTAGATTTTGTAGAAGAAAGTTTTTTGTTGACCACAACTGATATTTTTATCAATTTCGATGATTTTTAATTGTGTGCCCCTCCGGTCACGTTTCAAAAACAAAATTAATGGGCCTGTAACATTTTTTCTACTGTAATTTGATCGTATTTTTTAAAAAAATCTGCAGTGAAATGAATCAGCGTTGAAAAATACAATAACAATTAAAGAAATCTCTATTTTAAATGAAATAAACCATATGAAATTTAATTTTTTGAAAATCTTTTGTAAAAAGAGAAATTTAATTACTTTTCACTATTTTTTTAAAATTTTTTTGTGATGTTACATTTTTCTTAACAACTATACTATTTTATTAAACAAAATTAAACTTTTGTTCTTCGAACCTTTTGATCAATTATACACAATTATATTTTTCATTTTATTTACCATTCTAAAACGTGTAGTTTAACTATTTAAAGGATAACTCTTCTCATAATAATAATTCATTATTAGTTTTGCATTTTGAATAGACATTTTCTTAGAGAAAATTATAACATTACAATTTGTTAAGTGTGGATTTTTTTTTTTAAATATTAAAATTAATTTTGTTTGCAGTTTGCTTTTTACTTAATGTGTTTTTTTTGTGGGTATTTGTGTCTGCATGTGTTTCCATTGTGTCTTTGATGTAATTTTGCTAAAATTAATTTATATTTATTTCAGTTATGCGTATTTTTCTAATATTTACTTTACTTGTTATTAATATTAATTTTTTTCAATATTTTTGTTTGTTTTTAGAGTTCGTATGTCACAATTAATTATTATTATTCTTGCTTTTTAAGATGTGTTCTTAAAATATTTAATTTAACTATGATCGATTACTTGAAAACTTTTTAAAATTATTATTTTTACTTTAAATGACATCTAAAAATTTATTTTAATCCGGTGGTAGATAAGAAAATAGCCTGTACTTCTCCCGAATATGTGGACGAACGTCCTCACGCTGAAAAATCAAGAAAATCAATTTTTAAAAGGAGGTAGTAGCCAGTGTTTATACAATTTTTGCCGCTCCACATGAGAGTAAATACGCGAGTAACTCTCAAAAACTCTCGAGAGTTACTCGCAGGAGGTTGTCCATTTCAGAGTTAATTTCGGCGATTTTTCTCTTTTCAAAGACCAAAATCTTGATTTTTTTGAGATCTTGCTTTGGCGAGTTCTCGAGAGGAGAGCTACTAGCGAAATTCAAACGCCATTCGTATCTGACGAGCAACTCCCCGAGAGTTCAGTGGGTGCGTGTCGACTAGAGAGTAGAACCACTTTTGACAGCTCGCAGAAACTAGCTCGCGAGTTTTTACGAGTTTCTGCGACCGACGTGTCCATTTGTGAGTAGCTACTATCGAGAGGTTCTCGTCGGCATTTACTCTCATGTGGAGCGGCACCTTAAAGCGATTTTTCCATTTTTGAATAGAATTCTTCACAAAGAATTGTTCGTGAAACTCACCAATTTAGCTAACTGCTCTAAAAATGGTAAAATCTTCATAAGCTCGGAATCACTTTGGTCCATGAACCAGCTTTCTATTGGAATTCCATTTTCCAATTGATACCTAATGAAATTTAACAAGAAAAATAAATAATTTTAAATAAATAACAATTACGGCGCTGTCTATAAAATAAGTCACAATCTCATACAAAAAAAAAAACACGAAAAGCGTGACGATGGGAATTCGAAAATAGAGAAATTAGCGTAAAGCCGGCCGTAGATTATGAGACTTGTTGTACAACTTGGTTCGGTTATAGGCAATGTTGGATCGTGTATGGGCCGGTTGTAGTACCAAATTTTAGGTTCGACAAAAATCAAAACCCTGTTGATTTTGCCTTCGCCAAGACAAGTTGTACAACATGGTTTTAGAACAAGTCGCATAATGTATGGCCTCTTTATATATATTTTATAAACAACCTCTAAATGAACAAATTCTTACCCAAAGGCTTGTGGTGAATTATCGATAATAATTGTTTTCGACAAATCCCTACCAAGAATAGTCAAATCTTTTATATAATTCCCATTAACCAGAACGCAATGCTCTCTAAACAAACGATATCTAGAAGGAATAAAAATTGGTTATTAAAAGCTTCCATACAAAAAAAAAAAAAAAACAAAAAAACACTGAAGTTAATTGTTTAAAATAGTCCTAATCGGCATTTATGTCAACCGTGACGCTAGCAGTTGACATATTGTCACGATTTATGTCCATAACTAACGTCACGGTTCGTGTAAAAAAGCTTACTTTATCCATTTCCTTTCTGGATCAACCAGATTAAGTAATTTATCAGCATAGACCCGCTTTGATGCTGTGAACAGAATCACCTCGAATATCTTGGATACCTTCTCCAAAAACTCTCTGAAAAACGGCCGAGTACGAACGTAAACTGTGTACTTGCAATCCTGAAACAATAATATTGTATTTAAACTACATACAGAAATGACAAAATAATTATTGCAGCTTACTTGAAACCATACTGGAAATTTGAAACTCGCATCGGACAATTCCTGTAGACTGCAATGTACCAAAGTCTCATCCAAATCGAGAACCAAACTAAACTCCGGGCTGGATCGCGTTTTTAGTGGCAGTGCGGGGCATTTAGCTCGCATTTCCACAGTTAGTGGAGGCAGATGTTTTATAAACATGTACGGATCGAATGTATCCCATGTCATTTCCTCTTGTCTAGTATCGGGAATTTCCTCCAATTCAGGACAATCGTCCCCATCCAACTGCATGTCCTCATCGGTGGTCAATGATTTGCAGGGATTCACATTCGTTTCTCCTTCATGGTTGACCGAAGTGACGCTATGTATCAGATTATCGACATCGGCGGATGTTGGTTTCGGTAGATTTAAGCTGGAGAACAGATTAGTCGAATGAGTTGGTAGATTCGTTAATGCCTTTAGATTATCGATAGCGGTCTGATGCATGAGATATGATGCTGTACTATCATTGACCGATGTTGTGCTTTGTTCCGGTGTATCACAAATTTGATTCGTTTCAGCACAGCTGAGAAACGCCTGAGTTAGAATCGTGTTATACGGTAGGAAATCAGCATAGTGACAGAGATCACTGGCCGTTGGAGATACAGAATGTTGATGATGGTGTTGGCCAGCAATGGTTGCGGATAAATTTCCACCACCACCTGCGATAACACCACTCAGAGAAGTGTTTGAGGAGTTACCGCAGGTCTTGGCGATTTCCTCATCGAATATTGATATGAGATCGGGGGTGGTCGGATGATAGCAGTTGGACGCTGCATGAGGTGGCAGGACACTCTTCAGATCGCCGCTGCAACTGGCAGAGTAGCTGCATGAGGTGTATGTGGCGAGCGTTTGCGAAACACTATCAATGGTGTCGGTGCCAGCGATGAGATCAGTTGTGGAATCAACCTCTGGGACAATGATGTCCAGTGCATGGGCGGCAGCAGCAGCTTGCTGACGCAGAAACTCTCCACTCGCAACAGCATAATTGTTAATCAGGCTGGAGGATGTCGATTGAGATCCCACTAGGGTTGCAGACAATGGAGATAACGCAGAACCGAACGCTGATGATGTCGACGGCAAAGAAACCGCTGGGCCGGAGCCCATTGGAACCGCAGTAATTGTGGTTGTGCCTAGAGATTTTGTGTGATCGTCTGATAATAAACTATGATCATAATCGGTTGTGCTATCACATTCGCTAACGCATTTAAGGCTCAGTTGACTATCGAATTGGTGTTGATGGTGGTTTTGCAGAAGCTGATGATAGCTGCTGGATGACTGCAGCGATGAACACAAATCCGTTGTTGAAACCGGCTCGTTGAGGGTATTATTGCTACAGAACGATGATGTGATCACAGCACAAGATGAAGATGTCGATTGCTGAATTTGTTGTTGCTGCTGCACGACAACCGATGAAGATGAACCCGACGCCGATAATTGACAACTGTCCTTGGGACATATTCCTATTGTAATTGGTCCGAAATTATTCAGCTCTTCGTCATTGGGTAGTCCTAATGCTGCGACTTCCTTATCTAGAGGGTTCTTCATATGGCATACCGACGTTTCCGCCTGTTGTTCATAGAGTGTGACATCATTGACGTCATCCTTCCAAATATTCTCCTTCTCAACGCTGATTCTTCGCCGTTTCGAACGGGCGATCGTTTTGCGGGCATTCAAACGTTTCACTATTGTACTTTTAGAATTAGTATTGCACTTTTTGATTATTGGCGGAGTATTTTGCTTGGCTTTAGAACATCCATGATTGTTGTTGTTGTTATTGTTGTGATAAATTTTCACGTTTCTGGGTGATCTGGGTTTACGGGCCAATCCACCACCGGCTAGCGACGATGATGATGTTGTTGACGACGCTATTGCTATACGAATACTGGAGCGACGGAGACGTCTGCCTCGCCTCTCACTGCGGAGCCACATTTCCCTGAGGAAAGAATTAATTGTGTTAAATAAAAATGCCATTGGATTGTTGATGGTTTTTAATTACAT
Source organism: Chrysopilus asiliformis (assembly GCA_964034945.1). NCBI lineage: Eukaryota > Metazoa > Arthropoda > Insecta > Diptera > Rhagionidae > Chrysopilus > Chrysopilus asiliformis. Next base: position 100,101,894 of record OZ035961.1, read on the forward strand.
TTAGATTAAAATTTTTACGGCAAACGAAATTTAATTTAAATAGCAAAAATATTTAAAATTTTGCTTCTAAAATAATATTTTCGGATCACGTAAAGGTGAGGCGAAGAACGGGACAATGAAAGCAGAAAATACGTGACGTACTTTATGGACAGAAAGATACCAAACGATTTTGATAGAATTTGGGTAAAAAATGTGAAAAATAACAGAGCAATGCTGCGCCTGAAGAAGATCTAACAAAAGACTTCTATTTGGCATTTCAGAGCAGCCATGTCTGAGTCCTTAAGGAAGAACGAATTACTCGATAATTCGAAGAATTTCCAATCTCCTTGAACTTCCCTATCTAACTCCATGTTATTTTACCTCGATAACTGTAACGTAGTCTTCGATACGTCAAAAGTTTTGCTAATTTCTGGTCGAATGTAATGTCGAGAATAGAAGTAGAGATAACGAAATTCAACCCAAATTATTTCACTGTGTGTAGGTAAAAAGAAAGTACAAAAAAGTTGGCTTCTTAGCGGAAACGAATCCAGAGGAAACCTCCCCTCACCCTTCTTTCTCCCTACGAACCCACACTAAGAATCCAAATTTCAATCAAAATTTCAATAATTAGAATCAAAAATAATAAAATAAACAAATAATCGGAACAAAGTAAGGACAGAAAAAGATTCCATAGATGTACCAGCCAAATAAATATCTGGATGGACGAATTCGAAATTTGGCAATCAGCGGTGATTTTACTGCAATTGCCACATTAGAAAAATGTAATCAACATTTTTTCCCGCGAGTACATCTGGAGCGCGTTCGTCGTTGCAAAATAGTCAGCTATAGTTGACTATTTGTGACTATCGGTCGTTCGTGAACGCCGTAGCTGACTACGTAGCTACAGCTCTGGTCGTTCGTGGATGCCAATAGTCGACTACGGTAGTTGACTATTTCTGACTATGCTCGGTGAGCAGAGTTAGAAATAGTCAAGCGTAGCTAACACACACATAGACAGTGTGTAAATCATGATTGACATATAAATGTCAAAATTCCCGCCTGAGTTCAGTTTTTAGGAACAGAAAAAGGAAAATGGACATGAAATTATTTACGCAGATGAAAATTAATAACGATATGTTTTAAAAAATTGGGGTTTTTGTTCATTCTTCAGTGTGTGTGTGAGCTGTCAAACGAAAAGCAACTACGACTATGACTATGGTCGTTCGTGGTGCACATGACTATAGTTGACTACGGCGAGCTATGACAGATTGACGTCATTAGCTATTGCTAGCTACGACTACGACTATCAATGCGTCGACGAACGCGCTCCAGCTTTTGAAAATTTTGGGACACGCTTGCCGTGTCAATATTGACATTCCACCTTGAAGCGGTGAAATTCGTATCTTAGAAATGTCATGGGGACAAGATCGCCTAACTGGGCTAGCTATTCTTAGCATTTCTAGAGAAGTATCTATAAAACCCAAAGAGATTGTGGACAGGCTAGCCAAGCGAAGCTAACTACTAAATTTAGTTTTGTAGTTTATATGTTTATGTAATACCTTAATTAAAATGTTGCAGAAATAAATTCTTCGAGCATTTTTCATAAATTTTATACACAAAAGGTGTCAAAGAACGATGCACGACAATGCCCCTTGACTAACTTTTTTTTGGAAATTTTTCCATTAAAAAATCATTGCGCCTAAGATGGCAGCTGACCATCCCCCTGCATTTCTCCGCCAAAAAAGAGCTTATGTCAATGAAACTAGATCAAATTATCTTTCCAATGGAGGTACCACGAAAGTGAAACCCGAACTGGTTCAAAAGTTAGCCCGGGGGCATAAAAATCTACGAATCCTGCATGGTTCTTTATGACCTGTGGGCCGCATGCAGCCCGCAGGGAGAACTTTTAAGGCTCGCGTACTTTAGGTAACAAAAATTTAATAAAAATTTCGAAGTTTCATTTTTTAAATTTCCCATTAATCACGAAACACAATATTTACCTACGAGCGATTGCTAGACTGTAGCTTCCAACCTAAAGGTGAATACGAGGGCAAGTTGAAAAGTAAGTTAGATCGATTCGACGCCGATCTAAAGTGAAAGCGGCCGCATTTGATGAAGAAACATGAGAGTTTCCAACAGGATACGGCACCAGCGCACAAGTCCGCAATCGCAATGGCAAAATTTCGTGAATTGCGCTACGAATTGGTTCTTCATCCATCATATTCTCCAGATTTGGTATAAAATTGGTATTTCTCGAGAATTCTCGAGAACGGCGAAGAAAATTTCTCGAGAACGAAAACAGGTCAGGAAATGTTCATCTCTAATCACTTTATGTTATGTTTTGATAGCATGTAAATTTTTCAGGCAAATTTCAGTGCTAATATTCATGGCTATTCTGGAATCCGAAAGTAGTCAAACTTAGTCGATTCGATTGGCCCCTTAATTGGTATTCTGAAATTTGCAACGAGTAATTCCACCCTTAAAACATTACTAGATCATACACGTAATCTAACAGAAGTAAAACGCAGCGGATTTAAGAATACAAATTGCAAGAAAACAATCGAGGAAAAATCGAAGCGGTCCGCGGTTTGGTGTAGGAAACCTCAATGTGACCCTTGGTGATAATTGAGTTTCACAACCTTGTGAATTTGACACAAAATGATGTGGATTCGTCATTAATTTTAAATTTCAGAAATTTAACTTCTAAATTTTTGTTACCTACAGTTATACGGGGGCTTCAAAGATACTCGTTGTGAACCTAAGTGCAGGCGCGCACCGCGGTGGTAAGCATGTAGAATGGCATTACAGTGGTTTAAAAGGCTTAAAAACTAATATGAGAGCTCGCATCAAAGTATATTTCTATTCATTTAGTGACTACTTACTTACTTCTACCTAAATCTACCTCAATGTACGACGAAATGCATCCTTGCCAACGCGGTGCGCGTCTGCACTAATGTGGTGCGTGAACCGCAATAATAGACGTCATTGGGACCCAAGTTTGGCACCCTTGGCACCCTATTTTGAGTCTTACTATTAAAAAGACAAATATATTTGTAGTCACAAAATTTGATCAATGGCATTTTTTTTCCTCAAAAAACCTAAAAAAAAACCCTCCGAAAAACTATTAAAACCTCGAATGGGTGCATTTAGAGATTTTAATCGTTTTGCAAATATTTTATGATGTTACAAATCATGCCAATAAACAGCACTATGCATGAGAGCCTTGATCTTTCCTCCAAAATGTCAATGAGAAAAAAATTACATACACCACACGTAACACTGAAGACGAACATGACTAGAACAGATGGAGTTTTATTGATTTTTATTTTGGTTTCGAATGATGGGGGGGACCATAGAGAGTGACGGAAAGTGTCGAGCATAACGGAAGCGTAGGACATTTTATTTTTTACCAAAACTCTCTTTTAGTTTTGGGTTCTGGCGGCGGCACCTTTCCTTAATTGTGTCCTTGCTTTGCTACGCGTTGAAAGATGACATGTATGGGAAAATGAAAAAAGATTCACGTGTATTTGCAGTAGTGGCTTTTGAGTCAGTGACTCGACGAGTGGATTGCATCAAATATTAATGAATGAAAATTAAATAGAAAGTCTTGTGAGTAGTGGATTTTGTAGATTGGATAATTCCCTGAAATACATTGTGATATTTCTTTATTCTCAAACTGAGAAATTCGTTAATGGATTACATAACTTTTTTACAGCTCCTTATAGTATTTCGATAATAAATTGATTTTAAATTAAATGAACAAATCTTAATAAAATATTCATATCAAAAAAATTGTCTTAGTAATTAGTTTATTACCAAGTAAATACATTTACTGTGAAAGCTTCCGAAAACTCCAATGAAATTGCACTAAAACACCATTAAAAAACCCAATAAAACAAAAAAAAATTGGTTTTAATTGTCGATATTATATAAAAAAAGTACGTTTTTTTTAAAAGTAAAAATTCCATCATTGGCTTTTTCCCATTATCCAATAGTGGGAAAATTGTTCTTGAGTGGTGTGTTTAATAATAATTCAAGAACTTTTTCATCAGAAATAGACGCCTTTACTCTTCTACTCTTCGTCCTCGTGTCCATTATAAACAAATTTTAACGTTTTTAGCGGTAGTTTATAAATTTTAATTTTACTGGTAAACTCAAACTTTTTTTATTAATTAAAAAAACTTTTTTCATTAATTACAGGTTAATTAAAAATTGAAAAATTTATTAATATGATTTACTAGCTTGCATACACGTCGTTGCCGGGTTAAGTTTTTTGTCTAAGTTTGAGAGTACGAAGAAAACTGGAAAGAACTTAAAAACTTTTTATTGGGTCTATGTTGGGGCTGGACATCCGACGAACATCTATGCCAAATTTCAGGCCAATCGGTACAGTAGTTTCCCCGCGAAAGAGTAACATAGCTCAAAAACTAAGTTTCGAAATCACTTTACCCCCTCCCCTTACTCCCCCCACCCCTCGCGCTACTTTTCTGTATGCCTATGTTGGAACCAGAACTACCACAGCCACTCATGCCAAATTTCAAGTCAATCGGTTCAGCCGTTTTTGCGTGAAAGAGGAACAGACAGACAGACAGACACCAACTCATTTTTATTTCGTTTCATTATAACAATATAGAAGAAACGATTTAAAAATTGTGCAGTGGGACTCCATAGCTATTTCAATCGCAATCGTAGACCGAAACGTCGTGTAGTGTGCTTGAAAACGGCCAATCGTGAATTGTGAATCGCAATCGTTAGTGTGATACGGCTATAACTCTCGAAACGATTGAGCTAGAGACTTGAAATTTTGTATAGTTATGTTTCTCGTAAATGGCTAGGCTAAGTTCTTGAATGGGCAAAAATGGACCATTCCTTTCCCCCTCCCCCACACAAACGAAACAGTTTTCTACAATTTTCTCGAAAACGGTGAGTCAGATTGAAAAAGTCATTAAGGGAAAATGTGTTTAGAATAGGATTTTACAGAACTCGTCCATACATCAAAATCCTATCGGACCACTGCTTCCCCCCTCTCCCACACAAATTAAATACTTTTTTTCTCTTTTCTTGAAAACGGTGCATGGCGTCAAAAATTTATAAAGACAAAATGTTTTTAGAATATACATAACCGTACCATACAGCAAAATTCAATCGGACTACTGCTTCTTCTCTTTCCCATACAAATAGTTTATTTTTTCCCAATTCTGTCTGTCTTCATATAAAGTAGACGATTGGCCCCTGACAATTGTAGCTTTTCTGGTTTTATTCTTTATATGAGAATCAAATAGCAATCACCGAACATAACAATCTGATAGGATCAAATTTAGAAAAACTCCTATTGGAATAAGTCATGTGGGTAAATTGACGTTTGATCCTTGGCGCTGTTTTTATGTTTGTAAAAAATTCGCCGTTTTGAATTAGCCATTTTGAATCAACAAAACCTCCGTCGGTATAGAATTATGCAAAAAAAAATCCATTTATATAACTTTTTTAAACGATTACAATTTCTTTCTTTGTTTGAAAATTACATAATCTTAAACGAAAATTTAATCTAGTTGGACAAAAAACCTCTTCGAGTTCAAATTGTAAACAATATGGAATGGGAATAACTTATAGACAGTCCACTGGTCTACTTGTACATTTCAAGCCCTTACAAAAATAAGAAAAACAAGAAAAAAAAAGAATAGACTTAAATTGATTGACAAGCCAAATGCGCAACAGAATCTTCGGAAAAAAAATCTCTAGTCAAAACTAACAGCCGAATAGCAACGGAAATAAAGAAATCAAAACAAAACTATGTAAAATACATTTTATTGATAACATTTCACTAGACATGGACGAATTCCTTTGTTCCAGAGTATAGTATCGATTTTACTTGAGCGCCAAACTTCAACGCTCGCAAAGGTTCTATTCCAACAAAACGAAGCTCCACGGTGTGCGGCAGTGACCGGAAGTGGACAGAGAGTTTTCAATCTGATTCCTACGCAATCACATCGAGACAAATCACAATTTGCTGGTGTTTTTTTCTTCTTCGCGTGGAGATAGTGGATACTGGCGCAATTTGTGGTGGAACTTCGCTGGTTGACTTCTGCCATTGAAAACTTCCAAATGGATTCAATCTCACAGTTCATTCTGAGCAGCCAGTGGAATGCGCAGTTTACGCCCTTCCTAAAGGATTCTTGAGGATCCTTCAGGATTCACGAGCCTTCCGCTCATGAAAGGTCATTCCTGGCCTCCACATTTTTTTGGGGGATTTCTGAAGATCCATTGACAACTGCGGAAAACGAGAAACAACGAAATAAATGACGTCAGTTCAAGCGTAGAGATTGCGAACACATCGACCAGACACGGGCAGAAGGCGGGAAGTTGGATTGACTCTGATGGGCAAGCAAAACGCAGCCAGCGAGAAATCAAAATCGAATCTCGCGAATAAAGAAAATTGGAATCGAAGCCGCGCCACTTACTTTTGGGCTTTCAATGCGAAATCAGCTAATCTGCCACGGAGGAAAGGGGGGCGGTGGCCGGTGGCGGCGAAGCACAGAGCCGAGAAGAAACGCGATGAAACAAATGAGTTATTGGTCACCGTTCAGCGAGAGTTTGTATTTGCAAACAAATCCAGTTTCCCGCCTTTATTGGAAATTTACCAAAATCATTGGCATTTCAATGGGGAATAAACTATTGCACCTTAATTATTCAATGTTTGATGGAAATCCTTGATTGTCCTGCGAAAATCGAAGCCTGTCACGGAATTTTCAACTGAATTTCACCAAAACACAAAATCCATCCGACGTTAAAATTACACCAATCCATGAAACTTTTGTAAAAATTCATTCACATACCCTTCACTTTGTTGTAATTGCCGGAGAAATGCACAAAAACACCATTTCAAACACTATTTTAGCAAAAGAAGCGGACAAATTTTCTTTTTTGCAGCTTCTTCGATGACAAATATGGCGACTTCGTGCTGACTTCGGAATTGTTCGATTGAAAAGCAGATGCCTTCGACAGTGCTTCGTGGGTACCTCAAAGGCAATTCGTGTGCAGTGAAACTCAGCATTGCCAGGTTTTATGGTTCAAATGGGCTGGATTCTGATTGGATGTGGCGTGGTTATTCAAAATGTCAAAAGTTGGTAATCTCAAACGTCCATGGAAAATACTAATTTTTTTAGTTTAACTTCCTTTAAAACAATAGATGAATTATTTGGAAACTATTTGCTTTTGATTTAATTAGAAATTTCAAAAATAATTTTTCTAATTTTCTGATGAAATTCGTTCATTTGATTATTTTCATAGACATGCTAAAATTTGGACTGCTAATGTCTTTTACAAAAGAACCTTTTAAATTATTTAAATTTCAATTTAGTCAATATTCACCCTATTTTCCAACAGAAATTCATTTAAAAATTGAAAAACATGTCACTCGTTTTACCCAATTTTAAAAATTCAATATTGGAGACTATTTTTAATGGCCGAATTTCAATGTGGTTTCGTCAAACGTAAATTTCTATGTGATTTCTTTATAAAAGCTGCCTAAAAAGACGAAGCGCTAATTTTTATACCCTACATTATGTTATTATTAAAGGGTATCATTTGTAACGCATAGGACAATTTCAAATGTTTAGAATGATGAATTGACTTGGTTTTGCATGTCTGTCTGTCTGCGGGCACAATTTGAGAATTAACACAGGGACTACATTTACTTTTATTTCTGGTATACCAGCTGGTAAGCCTTTTAGTCGCAATCTGTCAAATTTGTTTGGTGGGCAAATTCTGGTAAAACAGTTCAATAGGCGAAATGTCAGTGAGCAAGAAACAACAAATTATGATTGCCAAAATATTGGCTTTAAAACGTCTGGAAAAGAACTAATCTACCCTTTGCCCTCTCAAATCGACTCTCTTGTAATATCTAGAATGTGCATTCCATTCAAAATTCCTTTTCTCGTAAAATAATGATAAGCTCCCATATATCTTTTCTCGAAAATTTAGTGTCCGCCATTTTAATTTGGTTGCGTGTCAAAATCTGGTATACCAGCGCTGTCTACGAAAATGGTATACCAGCACTGTCTTACCAGAAAAACTGGTAAACCCGATTGGTCCACACAGGCTTTTTAGCGAGCAATTTTGCTGGTATACCAGAAATAAAAGCTAATGTAGTCCCTGTGTCAGCTACTTATTTCAAATTTGGCACAGCCGTTTTTTCTTAAAATATAAAGTCGAGTACGTACACAAACAGAATCGGACCACTCCTGCACTCCCCATAACAAACCCAATTGTTTTTTAGCGATTTATCGAAAACGGTACATCGTATCGAAAAAGTAATAAAGACAACATCATTCATAACTATGGGCTTCGCGTTCCGACTCCACGATCTCCCCTTCTTCTCGGCCACGGAAACTACCCGGCCGGCAGTCGTTAAAGGTTGAAGGGTCAGCAAAAATATTAAGCGAATAAAGACAAAAAATCAGATTTATTACAATCAATGAATAACTGGCTGTTCGCTCTATATTTGTACCTGTTACGGACAGGTCAACTTATTAAAGTTTCATCCAATTCGGTTCAGTGGTTCTCGAGTTTTAAGCGAACAAACAGACAGACACACAAGCCTATAATAGATTGAATCTATTTGAAAAATTTAGGGTCACGCCATTTTTCACGATTACTTGGCAATCGTAGTTTTCATTATGTTTCCTTTTTGTGGTTTCTTTTTGCAGTTTTTTTCTTCAAAACTCCACATTCTAACACCCTTAAATACGTGACGGATTTCATCCTTGAAAACTAAAAGCCAGTAGTTTCTCAACACTTGCTTAAAATTTATTTCCATAGAATATGATTTTCTTCTGAATTATTATTTTGTTTTTGTTAAATCGACTCGCGACAATAAACTTAACTTAGTGAATGGCCTAAGGATCCCTACGTTATTTTATTTTGTTGTCCTTTTTAAAAGTTCATAGCACCTTCTAAGAACATGAGACTATCGACGGTGGAGATCGCCAGATCGACATCCTTCTTCTGCATGGTTTTCTTCTTGGCCTGAGCAGTGTGGACAAAGGATTCCCGAGCGAGTGACTCGATGAAAAGCTCTGTGGCTTTCGTTATCAGAAACACAGACTCTACTGATGCTATCTGCAAATCCGGATCGAGTTTCATCAGGTGTTTTATCCTGGCCAACGGAAGTTGTGTCAGTCGTGCTTCGGGTAGTTTCTCTGTGGGTTTATCTGGAAGGTATTCCGCATTTTTGGTGAATTATAGTTCGGGCTTCAAGCTAAGTCTTACCTTTGTTGGCGGCATTGGATTCTGACTCATCCTCTTTGTCGATAGTGTCGGAAGATGATTGTTGCTGCTCTGTTGCACCTGAGGCGGTTTCCGTTGAACTTTTCGCTGGTGTTTCTGCGGCTTTGGCAATTTTTGTTGAGTCTGCAGCAATCTCCAAAATCTGATCTCCTTTATCTGGTGGTGGGTCTGGCTGGCCACAAACGATTTCCTCTGAATATTCCGATGTGCCTGGTGTGAAGAGTTCTTCGCTTGCCATTTTTTGTAATAAAAACAACTTGTTTTTTGTTTGTGCCGCAAAAATAAAAATAATGCCTTGTGACTCCTACTCTTTCTTTTACATCAATACATCACGCTCGCACTAGTCATGTTGTTGTACGCTGCGCAGTGACCAATTTCTTTGGGAATCAAATCACATGAGACAGAAATTTTACGTTCCATCTGACATTTCGGCAAGGCTTTTTAGAGTTTCTTCTTACCTACATTTCTTATTTGACAAAACCCCAATTCCTTGCACAAAAACAAACACTAGCTGTCACAAAACTAATATAACCTCAAAACAACGCAATTGGAGTGAAAAGTTTCCTCAGAAATGAATCAAATCGGGAGGATTTCGAGAGTTAGCCACTTTCTAAGGTATATTTTATTATAATTGATCAATTCATGAACTTACAATTGGCCTCGGCGCAATGAATCAATGCTTATTTCAGGTACAAACAGTCAAAATCGGCGACACTTTCTAGCCTTCTACAGAGAAACTTCGCGCAAAAGGTTGAAAATGAAGAAGTCAGTAATAGGCCAATAAACTTTTTTGGAAGTCAAGCAGCGACCTGGAGGGCTCAGCAATCTAGAAGTGGTGGGGCCGAGGAACTCGAAGTTTGGTATCAACCCTATGTTATTTCCGCGAGTGTAGCAATTTTCCTCATATACTTCTGTATCCTTCGGGAAGAAAACGATGTCGACGAGAAGCTAGGGAAGAGTCTTTTTGACCACATCGAAGGACTGGAAGAAACGCAATTAGTCGTTACATATAAATACAACAAGCAGCATGGCAAGGATGTGGTGGACGTTGAGAAGAGGCTTAAGGAGCTGGGAATCGATATCACCAAACTTTAGAGTTAGAAATGTAACTCAAATTATTTAAAAAATATATTTTAAGGCACATAAGATCCAGCAGTTTTGCTATTTTTGAGAACGTGTTTTTCTGGAAATATTAAATAACGGGAAATTCAGATGGGTTAAAATTTAGATGGAGTGAGAGACTGGTTTAATTTCACTTCATTTCTGCATCTTCAGATAGTTGAAAATCTTTATTTTATCTTTGAAGATAAGTTTATTCAGTAACTTTTAAAACAGTTAAATCTGTAATTTGCCAATGGTTTTAAATCTCGAGATCTTCCTTCTTAACCTGCCCCATTTTCAAAATATCTGCAGCAGGTATTTCACTGCTCAGCCAATCACTATCTTTAGCTTTGTGGCAATCCTCTTCCTCGTCGTCATCCTCCAACGTTTCCGTTAGATTTCCCACGCTGCTTTCCTTTGAAATCGTCCTTTCAGTTTTCCCAGCCACTTCCGAGGCTGCTTGATTTTCATCATTATGTGATTTTGGTTTGTTAACGATATCACTTGATGAGGATGGATTTCTATTTTTAGAACTATTCAACGGCGCCGCACTGACCATTGATCGCTGCTTCGGATCAGTAACGAAACGACAGACTCTCTCCATCAATGAAGTCATGTGACGCTTCAGGCGATCGAATTCGAATTTTGTGGATGCAAACAACGAACTACTATCGAAGGTTGTGTTGCGGTTTTTCGACAATGGTCCATAATGGTTAAGAAATTCAAATGATGGAGCCACGGTTTCTTCCCAGCACTTGAATTAAATTTAATTATTGCTCAGCAATAATCTTAATTCAATCAAAAAAAAAATGAATCTTACCTTTTCGGTCCAATCTTCAATGGGAGAAACGAGAACTGCTGCGAGTCCTTCTGTGAAATTATCATCCAAATCCAAACAGGACACAATCTGACGAGCCAAGGCAATACCACATGAGAGTTCATTTCGTTTTCTACCAAAAATTGGAAGTTAAAAAAAAGCCAATCAAATTTATGACATGAATCCACTCATAAGGTATACAAATGATATTTTTTTACCACAATTATTTTTGTTTTGACCACAGAAAGTTTTTAATATGAAATTTGAGGACTTTTAAAAACCATTTCGGCACTTGAATTGCTCGCGGTGAACTAATGGATTTAATTTGGATTGAAACAATGCGGAATTGGAAATTTGGGAATTGGATCTTTCGATCCCGAGAATCTAGGCGGATTTTATCAGAATTTTTAAGAAAATGTGTTGGCAATGTGATTTTACAGGACTTTTTTATAAGAACCAATTGTATTTGAAACTTTTGCATTAAAAAATAACAAGAGATGTACTAAAATTCGAAAAAATATATTTACATCCTTTCATCCTGCCGAAGTTCAACCAATTTATCTCCTTCCTTAACAAGATCATCATAATTTTTCTCAATCAGCCACATAAGACCATCAATTGGATCGCCTTCCTTTTTCGATTGAAGTGACCGTTGGAAAAGTTTGAATTGCCTCCAAAGAGCATCCATCCATTCCTAAAATAAAAACATAACAAAAGCTATAATTGCCAATCTGGCAATCATTGGAGACCCGTATGGTGATATTCGTATCAAAATTCGAACAGTTATACCAAAATTCCACTTTGAAGTCAAACTTTCCAATAAGATTTTTTAAAATTTATTCCAATCGGATTTTGATGTATGGGAGTTTTATGTAGAATCATATCCTAAATAACTTTTGTTCTTGGACTTTTTTGATAAGATGCACCGTTTTTGAGATATTCGCAAAAATCGTTTTCGTTCGTATGGGGGGTACCCCCCCTAATGGTCAATTTTTGCCCATTAACGAACTTAGCCTCGCATTTTACGAAAAACGAATCTGCGCAAAATTTCAAGTCTCTAGCTCAATCCGTGCGCCCGCAATCCGCGCCACAGACGGACAGACAGACAGACGGACAGACGGACAGACAGACAGACGGACAGACGGACGGACATGCAAAATTCAACTTTTTTTATCATTCTAAACACACTGGGGTAATTCATTTTTTTGTGTGATGACGGGATCTTGGCGTTACAAACGGTAAGGCAAAGTTAATATACCCTTTGGTTTCACCATACGGGTATAAATATCTAATGTGAACAGCACATGACTTTCTTATACAAAATCTACGTTTGTGCACAATTTACACTATAAAGCGACGAATAAAATATTACTTTATATGAAAATATGAATTTTTGCTTTACAAAGTCTAAAATATTTCGATAATGGTAAAAGATATTGATTTTCCGTAAACAGGCAAAACTGTAGAGAACTTTAATAGCTTTAATTCTTCGTTTAACAGTTTTTTTTTTCGAAAACCGTCAGTTTGCATGCAATTCGCAAAAATCTATCCGCATTATTCTACACCTAAAACAAATTTCTTACAGTTTGCTTTTTGATTTCCTGCTGAATTCCAAAATGATTCGTGACTTTCTTGATAATCTCCTCGACTGGTATTTGCGGACCAATTATTACTATTTTTTGTTTACTAATTTTATTCTTTTTCCCCTTCGTTTTAGGTTTGATATGAGTTTGTTCAAATTGCGAAAAGAATTTTATAATAATTTCAATTACTGCTGAAATAGCCTCCATGCAATCACTTTGAATTCTACGAAATTAAAAAAATATTCTAATATTTTTATTGTTTAAAAAAATAAATTTTACCGAAATCTGTTTGTATTTTTGGCAACCACAACCGTTACCACACTTTCTGAGTAAATCGGCTGCAGTCCAATTGCTTGAGCTTCAGAATTTTCACAGGCATCGGGAAATATGGAGGAAAGTCTATGATTTTTCGCATTTTCATTGTTATCCACAGTTAGGGTGATTTTTATTTTAGCATCCTTTTGCGCTGGCACTATGTCGTAAAGAAGTTTTAATGGTAACAAAAATTTTTTGGTGATAACTCTGGGGATACTCTGAAAGTATAATATAGGTATTTTGATCAATTTGCGTTAGAAATTAATTTTAGAGAGATTTTTTTTAAATAAATCAATCTTAAAAGTAAACGATTTTATATTTTTTCTTGGCAAAGAGAGTGATATATACTTTTTACATTTGTAGGTGCTGAAATTCATTAATGAAAATCTAATTTGTCAAAACCGTTACGAAATTTCGAGGACAAGACCTCTGTAATGAAAAGGGAAAAATTATGACCATTTTTGTGGCAACACATTTTTATGGGTTCCAAAAATTAGTTTTTTTTTACGCCGAAAATTTAAGGACCTTTTTTGGAGACCCTTATTATTATAGCGACTAGTCTTAGGTTAGGTTAGGTTAGCTTGGAGTGGCTGCCAAAAAGGCACACTTACGCCAGAAATGACCCATTGTGATACCACGCGAATCTTAACGATCCATATCCCTATAACTCGAACCATTTGGAGCTTCTGATGAAGCGGAGTAGATCTGCGACGCTTGTGGCGCTTAGGTCTTCCAGGAAGAAACTACCCAAATGGGTTCTTCTGCGTTGAGCTAGTGCTGGGCAAAAACAGAGAAGATGAGTTAGCGACTAGTCTTATTACAGCAACTTAATAACTTGTTACTAGAGCAGTATTTCCCAATCGGGGGAACATGTACTCCTAGGGGTACATCGACTGGTTCGTCCAAATCGGACCGTTAGTTTTGGAGTAATTGCCAAAAAACGCTTTTTTTGCATGAAATTGCTTTAAGGGGAAACCTCAATAAAACCGAATTGCTGTTCAAACAAAGGTATCGAATATTTTTCATAGTTTTATATATGTGCAAAATTTCATTAAATCCGGAGAGTTAAACTTCTGTAAATTTGCTTTTGAGTGTAACGTTAAATAAAATGTGAGGCATACACTATTGATGTTTCAATGTATATGGACCCGTTACTTACAATTATAAAGCGCCATTTACTACAATAGAAACTCTTTCAGAATAACTCTACGTTTTGTATAAACAATAATTTTTCCCATAAAAAATCCATGATTTCAGTTTGAATTTCAACCGTTAAAATCTATCAATTCATGGATAAAAAATCCAATTGAATTTGACAAAATTTTGATGCAAATTCATTTAAACTTTGATCAAATATTTATGATTTACCTGTTTATTGATAAACGACACAATAACCTCGACTTGGGTGCTTGCAATGGGAAATCGATCACTTCTATAGAACCAAGCGTCAAGTGCTTCCGTTGAATTTGCTAATAAATCATTGAAGCTGACAACTGGATTTGAGCACTTGATGCCATCAGCATAATTAAAGCAAATTTGTATTTGATCGATATTAATTCTCGATGTAATTTGAATCTCAGCTGAACACATGAAGAAGTGCTCCTCCTTCTCCACATCCGCTGAAACATCGGAAAATGTGCAAGGATGTAGCTCTGGCGATACAGCAACTTTTAATTCCAGATCTCGTTCGGCTGAAGCATTTATCATTTGAGCATCCGACATATCGATACCGAGTTTTATCTCCTTTTCCAGCTCTATGAGTTGCTTCTGAGCATTTTCAAAGCTGATATCCTGCAGGCCAAGCGGTGGAACTTTGAAAATATGGGGTTCAGAGCCCAGGAATCCCACACGAATTATCCCATTGGCACCTAAAAATACCAGGCCACCAGGCAAATTATGCAGATTGGATCGTTCGATGGCGATGGGGACGTTTTCCAATTGGGCCGCCCAAATTAATTTCGTTTCCTCATAGATGAGAAGTGATGCACTTTCCGAAACTATGGCGGTTATTAAACGAGCATTTGGTTCTGGAAGAGCAGAATTAATTCATGAAGAACTCTTCATATAAAAAACTCACCCCAATACCACCCCAAAACAAAAGAATGAAAGCAGACGGGAGGATAGTCAAGTTTTTTGATGAATTGAACATTTCCATCGTCGGATATGTTTATTAAATTCCTTTCTCCTAAAATCATGATTGATGTTCTCGACCTGTAAAATGAATTTAGTTTAGTTGGGGGTGAATTTTGCATAAACTTGAATGTTTTTGCTTACGTTGTTACTTGCACAGCTACCAAATTCAAAGCGAATTCACCAATGCAGACGCTCCAAAGTGGCAAAAGTGTAGTTTTATTGGTAGCAGATTGAGACATGTCCTGATAGCTATATATGAAAGAAGTATTTAATCATACTCCCCGATTCTGATAGACTTGTCGTTTTCGACAAGAGATGTTTTACGTGTTTTTTTTTGTTGGTAGAAAGTACAAGTATTGCGAAAATGCAAGACAGGATGATGTAGGAGAGGGGTGGAAGGGTGTCCAAAAATATGAAAATTTGCGTGACGTATTCAATAGTTTTTGTAGATAGAATTTTTCTTTTTATTTCAAAATTGAGAACATAAATCAAGTTCGTAACGGGAAATAAAACAGAATACGTTAACGCAAAGCGTTGCGTTATTTTTCATAACCTTTCAAGGAAATTTACGCTCTATTACACCCACAAAATGCATCAATTTCCAATTTCTTTATTTAGATATATTTTAGAAAAATCGATGTGTTAACACGTTGGCTACCAGCCAAAAAAACGCTTACTCCGCTAGTATACACTGGGAAAAAACGCAAAAATCATTTCTGTACTTTGTGAGTCACCAGTGAACACAAGATCAATACAGACAAAATTGGAACTCCATGCTCCACAAAAAAAACCCCTTTGTACCGCACGACCGACTGCACTCAACCATGGAACTTGAGAAACTGACGGTAATGACAATAGTGTGTGTACACCGGTGACTCACATGGTAGCCAGCGTGTTAATAATATTTACCTATAACATTCCAACTGCCAAAGGGAATTAATCCGCACAAATGAATCCGTTCTAGGAACATAAACCAAAGGCGAAGGGATTGTGTTCTCTCCAGGCAAAATGCATTCATAGTGAATTCCATCCTGCTCGAAAAAGGTCACATTCCCATCCATGTGAGTGACACACAGAAATTCTCGTCCTTTAATTCCGCCAAAATGTCCTTTGCATAATGAGTAAGCGTAGCGTAAAAATTTATATTCGTTTATCAAATGTAAAGACGAATGGGTTCCGTGTTCGGCGACGCCATCAACCGTGGATATTGAATAAATGCAAATGCTGTTAGGATGAAGGATTGCTAAATGATTCGTCTTTTCACTTTTTAATGTTCTGAAATAACACGTCATTAAATAATTGGTTAGGAAATCATTATTTTTTTTTAGTTTTTACCCGGAAAATCTCCCCGATGTAAGGCCCAATATTGGGGCCTTGAGTTTTGTTTCCATAACGAGATCTGTTGGACGATATCCTTTATGTGAACCATCCTCGGTTAATTCAGATGTCGGATAGAAGATACTCAAGTGGCCACTATGCGATCCAATAACAATGTAATCCTTTTCGTTTTCCTCAAGCCCCAATCGGCAGCAGATCATACTTGACGAGTCGTAGTTCTCAAGCACATCGGGACATTGCACTGTCCACCAAGAACACACTTTAAATAAGGACATTCTTTTAAAAATTAATTCAATTAGTGGGCGAGAAAAGTGGTTTTCGTTTATGAATGTCCTGTCAAAATATTTGTTTTGATGGTCGTTGCTAAGGACGTTAAAAAACTGTTCTATTTTTGTAGAACAGGTAAATCAACAGGTGTTCAAAGGGGAAATTCATCTGTTGAATATGTTTTCATTATTTTTTAGGTTGTTGTTCACATCTTTTATAACGATATAGAAAAAAGTGGAAGTTTGTAGTCCGCTTTTGTAATAAGTAAATTAAACATTTCAATACGAAAGGGTTCTTAAAAAAATGGTGTGAGACTTTTTTAAAGAAAAAAAAAATTGGGAAAACCATTCCAAATGCAAAAAAAAGAAACTTTGAAGAAAATTCTTGTTTGAAAAGCATCTGACAATTTGTAGGAAAAGAAAACAGGATAAAATTTCATCGTGAACAATTTAAAAAAAATGTTTGGAGTGTAAACCGAATCCTTGGTTTGTAAATCAGGAGTGGCTTCCGACTAACTAGTCGAAGGAAATCTTTAGTCTACCAAAAATGATTAAACAGGCCGACACATTTTGGTTAATTTGGGGTCGTTGATTCCGAATCTGAAAGTAGTTTGGCTGCACTAGCTCTACTTTTTCAAATATGGTGGAAAAAAGAATTGTTGGGCTGGTACAGCCAAACTTCTACCAGATTCGGAATCATCGACCCCAAATTACCCAGAAAAGATTCTTATCGTATGTACCAGAATGAGCATCGGCAATTTTAATCTCTTGTGGACGGGTTTTAAATTTTTGAAAAAAATGTCATACAGGAAAGGATTTTTAAGTTTTTTTTTTTTAGAAAAAAGAAGTTCCTTCGAAAAACTGTTATGAATATGGCTCTTTCGATATAGGAAAAAGATGTTTTCTTGCTTTTGACTGAAATTTAGTAGATATATTGAATAGAAAATTTAGTAGGCTTACCGATAGCTTACCGTAGCTAGTAATAGTATTTTTTTTTTCATGATTTTTTGTCATAACATTCAACAAATTGTAAAATTAATCCAGGTAAGTAATTATTCTCAGCATTTGAACAGTTCTAAGAAGCATGAGACATAATTCCAAAACAAGAACATGGCAAGTTGTCAGTCGCTTGTTAACCGTTTAGTTAGTTTCTCCAAATAAGGGAGAGTTTGGAATTTAATTTAATTCCTAAAGTTTTTTGTCGACTCGAATGGTGGCGCCAAAGCGTGCCAACTTCCCAAGAAATCATTCCTTATAGACGTGTAGCAGCCGAGCAATCATCATCACCGTTTGCAGACACATCACTTACTTAGTCATTCTATAAGAAAATAATTTCATGACGCAAGCAGTGAATATGTCAGATTGTGGCACACGACAATATTTATTATTTTTTTTATATGGGCGACCATAGAATCATTTGTTTATACAATATTTCAACAACGGCCAGTTTTTATGCTTCATCTGTTAATTCTTACTTAATGTGACAAAGATTGAACGCATATTGAAGCTAGTGTTGAAAGTATTTTACTGATTTTACCAAAAATGGATGCGTGTTTTTTTTTTAAATGCGTGAGATGAATTTTTGTAATACATATTTCCCGTTTTTCCTTGTTAAGGTTTGGAAAAATTACCACGATTTTTTCTTAAGTAACTTTTTTTTCATGGTAATGGAAGATTATTAGCAAAATGCCTCGCATTCTTGAATTCTCAGTAGCCAATTATGGATATTATATGTCCCAGAAGATTTTTCTGATACCAATTTGTTTGTAATTCTTTAAAGCGAACTATACTGATCTCATAGGCTTGAAATTTCGCAAAAATATACGTGCGAGATTCAGTTGCAACATAGGGTCATTAAAATATGCATTTTGTTATTCTCGTAGTTAAGGTAGAAAGGGCAAATGGAGGCAATATGTTGCTCTTTCAACGACATAAATACCTATGTTTGTTTCTCTTGAAAATGACATGTTTACGTTTTTGATTTTTATATTTCTAGGGAAGGCATACATTATCAACAGCATATCATTTCTGTGTTTACAGAAAAATATATTATGTTTATCGCACCTGAAAGGTGCAAAAGGGACAATTTGTAATTAAATATGAAGCCACAGAAAATGTAATTGAAAGCCTGCACTTCGATTTTATTTGCAACATGGTTGCAATTTTGCTTTCAAGATTCCTTATAATTCACTGTAATTAATTTTTTGTTATGCTTTCATGAACGTTACTTTTTGTTTTTAATGGATAAGCTGATAGCGACAGTTTATGTTACACGTGGTTATAACAATTTGTTTCTAGAGAATGTTTCATACAATGTCTTATGTTTTCAAAACCACATTTTGATTGACATGTTATTCAAATTTCATAATAATATAACCAAAGAATATGTTCACACCTTTTATGCTTTTATGCAGCGAGAGTATCAGATGTGTCAACATTTTAATATGTGAACAAAGGATCGTGTGTATGTTTTGTTTGTTTTTGTTATGTTTTAATGAAAGTTAATATTTGTATCTAATATATGGATGAGCTGATCATCTTTGTCCCTATTGAATTACTGTACAGATGGCTTTTGTTTTTACCACATGGCAACAATGATGTTTCAGTTAAATTTTTAAAGCACCACATTTTGGTGAAGGAATTGAATCACTCAGAAACCCATATAGGAAAAAATGATTGATGTTTACATCAACAAAATTTTCAAAAATCAATTCAAAATCTATACAAACAAAAAACGTTCTTTTTGATTTTGGATTTTCTCAAAAATTCTGTATATACAAGGATGTGTTTTATCGTAGGTACTGAACACAAAACCCAATTGATCAAATTGGTTGGAAATCCATTTATATGTCCAGTGATTTTGTACCATGGAACCTGTTCACATTGGTTGAACTTGTCCGCCTAATTATGACAGAAACTGGCAACATTAAGGCAAGGTGAGGAAGTGGGACTGCTGATAGGGCCTCAAAATCCTACTTTTGCTGATTTTTGGGGAAAAACTAAATTCACATTATCTTTACAGAGCTTTTCCAGAGTTTTTAAATTCCCGACCTAGAAAGCTAGAACTAAAACTAACGCGCGATAACAAAATTTCATAGAAATCGGTTGAGTGGTTATTGAGTAATCGCTGTCACCGATTTTTGAAACGTTGTTTTGAGACACCAGGTGAGGGTTATCGAGGGGAGGGAAAAGTCAGGTTTGTAGTGGAAAGATCGAAAGCCCTTAGCCCCCTTAGTAATACTGTAAAGTTTCATTAAAATCGGACCACCCAATTCGAAGATACCAGGCGAGGGGTATCGAGAGGAATTTTCTCAGAGGTGAAACCTATCTAGATCGGGTTTTTGTCCCCGAAAATCCCTAACCACCAAGATTCGTGAAAATCGTTAGGCGGGTTTTCGAGATGGTTGTGCAAACATTCCTCGTATTATATTATAGGATATTGGGTAGTTAAAGCGCAAGGTCGAAGCAGTGTTGGGTAAAACGGCGTAAAAACAGATTTTTACGTTTTGTATGTTAAAATCGAGGTGTTTTAAGCGTAAAAAACTAGGTAAATTACTTTGTGTAAAAAACCGGCACAACACTGCGCCGAAGGCCGAGGAGGGTTGAAAGGCCGTAGGTCGGTCGTGGATGGATAACACAAAATCCCTTTTTCTCTACTTTTTGGGAAAGTTTGCAGTATACGTTTTAGAGAATCTTAGGATTGACAGCCAAAGGTCACCTAACGATAACGCTATTTTCTCAAAAGGTGTTAAGCAAGCTTTCTGGATTGTGATCACTGGGAGCAGTCCATTAAATATGTAGAGTACCGGTGGTACTAAACTCGATACAAAAATAGCGAAAAAGCGAGACGCAAGAGGCTTCGAAAGGTCGAAAATTAGCGTGGCGTACACTCAGAAAAATGGAGGCTAACTCGACGACCTATATACGGCGTAATTGGCCTCGGGCAGGAAAATTTAGCCTATGCGAGGCACGCGTTCGCCTGCATGAGGGAAAGTAAAACTTGTGTTGACCTGTGGCCGGAGAAATTCTGTAATTAAGCCACGAGCAGGTGAAGTAGGGCATTGGGAGCTGCACAAGTTGACCTTAGATAGGCATTTCGAAGATGTAATGTCATGTAATGGAAACCTCTGTCAGCCAGCTAGAGGTCAGAGTTAACCTGACAAAAAGTTGACCTGGACATTTTGCTGAGTGTACTTTAAGAAAGCCCCCAGTAAAATTTTAAAATCTCATACTATTTAAAAAAAATTATTATTAAAATCTCTCAAAACTAATTCTAAGAACGCTTTTTTAAAGATTTCTTTATTTCCCGCTTGCACAGTCACCTTTTAAAACATAGTGTTTTGTTTATTTGCAAATTATGTTTATTTAGCATGTGTACATACAAATTGATTTGATAAATTTTGGTAGACAAAATGTCTCATTCGATTTCTGCACGTAATGTTTATAAATAATGTTCTAAAGTAACAAAACATTCGTTGAAATTTATACAAAATATAATTTATACGTGTTAGGGTGCCGGTGGTCGTTTATAATTCTCTGAACACTACGATGAAAAGCTGGTAGAAAAAATCGTGTTGACATGTTGTACATCCTACATTGAAACGGTATTAAAACTTCATAAGGATATAAAATATGATTAGTGTGACTTGATGACCGGGGCCACCTTCATGTGTTGGTGGATTTTATGTTTTTTTTTTCACAAGAATAAAATCATAATGGAACCCTAAGAGCCAGCATTATCGTTTGTTGTACATTTATATCTATGTTGATATTTTGATTTGTCTGTAGTTTTAGTTTCGTTTAGCATATTATAGACTTTTATTCTGGTAATTTGTGCCAAATGTTCATAGAATTGGACTTTTGATGTAGGAGGCTCTTGTCTCGTCCACAATTGTGTTTACTATTAGTACTATGATAAACTTTATTTTTTCTCACTTCAGTTATTTCTTGGTAGTTAAAATTTGCGTGGTTGTTTCAAAATTATATGCGCCATAAATCGCCACCAAATGAAAATGGACATTTTCTAGTCTGTTTTTGCATCTATTCTTGTGTTTTATTCAATGAATTTAAAAACAGTAGAATATAACAAAATTTAAAAAAAAAAAACTGGAACAGTTTTTGGCAGCGTTCTATCGTAACTCATTTCGATATAAAATGCTATTTTGTACGTGGGCGCGTGAAATTAATTATATTTGAATTCTTTTTAATGAAATCATCTCAAAGATTGTCATCGCTGTCGGATTATTTATGTTTTCATTTTCGTTGGAGTTTACTGCAACTTTAATAGTTGTTTACTTAATTGTGTCAACTTTCAGGAGGACAAAGTCCACAATTCAGATCGAACCGATCACATTACATGGTGATAAATTTTGGGGTCATAAAGCTTCTATAAACATGCCATTAAAAACTCCCACTAAGTTCCCCATTTTATTACTAACGTACGAGTACGTGGACATTTTTATTGTTGAAAGTCATATGTCAACACAATACGAAGAGGTATTCTTTTATATTTCTCAAGCACTCATATCGATGGCCAATTTCCCCATTCCCACAGTTAAATAAGCAAAGAAGACAGCCAAAGTGTGCAGACATTTTATCGTCCTGCGTTTATCCCATTTTACCATTCAAGATTTTTCTTTAATAAAATATCTCGGCTATTGTTATAATATGGACAGAGCACTCTAATTCTGTCTTCTAGACGGCATTATCTAGATGTGGTCGATACTTATATACACTATATATATTGCCTGTACTGATAGTTTTTGGGTATAAATCTTTGAATACTATAGAAAATGTATATTATTTCTCAAACAATGAAAGGATTCTTGTGTGGAATGTATGAAAGGTGACTTTATTTCAGTAATGGACATCTAACAAGTCAGTGATTAGTATACGAGCAACAACTATAGTTCCATTAGTTGTATCTCCGATATTTCCTTTTAATGAAAAATTGACGGATTGTAACAAAAGTATTTTCCTAAAATTAAAATAATGGCACTTATTTATAGTTGTTTTTATAGTTGGTTTTAAACATTGTTAAACAGGAGTTTCAACTGTTAAAAAAACAAAAAAAAAACTACAATTGCCAGGGGGCAATTGTTAAATACTCTGTATGGCTGCGTTCAGACGAGGTTGAAACTGGTTGACTTCACAAAGTTTCCACTCAATTTTACGGGCCAGACGCTATCGGGTGTATGCGGGGAATTCACCTGCTGGCTAGGCCGGGTGAACTTGGTTGAAAACACATACACACATAGAGTTCAATGGTGGGGGTTCACAAAATTTTTCTAGCTACACGCACACATTGACATAGCATGTGTAAATACACTGCAGTGCAAAAGTTGAAAAACACTACGTGAGAACGCAAGCAGGTTTTTTCACCCAGAGTAACTTGGTTGACTTCAACCAGTTTCAACCTCGTCTGAACGCAGCCTATGAGGGCAGAGAAATGTTTGGGAAAAAATCCATTTGTGTGAGAAGGGGGAGGGGGGAAGGATTGGTCTGATTGGATTTTAATGTATGGAGCGGTTATGTAAAATCAGATTTTAAATACATTTCATCTCTATAAATTTTTCAATACGACTCACCGTTTTCGAGAAAATTGTAGAAAACTGTTTCGTTTGTGTAGGGAAGTGGAGAAGGAATGGTCCGATTTTACCTGTTCAAGAATTTTTCCTTGCCATTTACGAGAAACGCAACAGTAAAAAATTTCAAGTTTCTAGGTTAATCCTTTCGAAAATTATGGTGTTTACGAACAGAAGGACAGAGGGACAGACGGACGGACAGACGGACAAACAAACAGACGGACAGACATACGGACAGACAGACAGACAGACGGACAGACGGACAGACGGACAGACGGACAGACGGACAGACGGACAGACGGACAGACGGACAGACGGACGGACAGACAGACAGACAGACTGACGGACGGACGGACAGACGGAAAGATAGACGGACAGATAGACGGACAGATAGACGGACAGATAGACGGACAGATAGACGGGCAGACAGATGGACAGACAGACGGACTAACAGACAGACGGACAGACAAACGGACAGACAGACAGACGGACAGACAGACGGACATGCGGAAATCAAAATCTTTTATCATCCCAAACACCCTGGTGTAGTTGATTTTTGATGTGTTACAAACGGTATACTAAATCTAATATTACTCATATAAGATATATCACATTGAGTATAAACGTCAGTTTAAACTCATGATTAAAAAAGCCTGTACTTTAAAACGACCATGAATTCGCGCCAATTTATCTGGTCTATAAATGAGGCGTTAAAAGCTAGAGTGGACCAACCCACATGTCGAAATCGTGAATTTTTTTTGTGTTTGAATCACTATTGCGAGTGAGTTTTTAGATAAAAATGTTTGGATGCACAAAAGAACATTTCAACAATGAGTAATAAAGTCCACAGAAATTTTTTTTCCAAAAATTTACAGTCAATAATAGTACAAAAGTGGAAAAGCTTGAAAAACTCGATTATGTGGCTTGGTCCACTCTAGATTTTAACGTCTCAAATGTGCTTAATAGATAACCAATAGGTATTAAATCTAAACACCTTTAAATTAGGTCTCCCAATTTTTTACGTCCCTAATTATAATTATAGACAGAAGTCACAAATGTGGTTCCTACAGATTCAAGCTAAATACTCTATCGGACTTTGTTGTAAAATGGGATGTAAGTATCTTTGATTATATGGGCAAGTATCTAATTTACTTCCATAGTGCCGTCAGAATTATTACCGACCAACCAAATAACTTGTCTAGTTGCCTGCCTGCAAAAATAAATCTTCAAGTTTTCAAGTGTTTATTTCCACATGACTTGAAGCATAAATTAACACCCAGATGGTCCAACTAATCGACGAGCCCGTTCACTCTCACTATACGTACTTGATCTTATGCCTATATGTATCCCGGCTCAAATATGTAGGTACATTTTGTATGTTAATTCCAACTATTGCGGCCGATGGTGGTTAGACTACAACTTATTCAACTAAACTATATATATGAATTGTGCTGAACATGTTTCCCAATCTGCTAAACTTTGGATAATTACGAATGGATAAATATTATGTGAATCTTAAATTGAGTATGTCCGGACATCTCCAGAGGCATTTTTAGTTATTTTGATGAGAATCTGGTCCATGTTAGTTACTTGGAAATGCTTCAGTCGGCGATTTATGAATTTTCAAATTAATTTATTTAATCTAATCAAGCTGATTTGTAGAAAAAAAAATTGATTTTATCCAATTGCAGATGCCATTAGCAATGTTAGTTTTTTTTACTTAAAATTAATACCTTTATGGATCCGTGTTGGTGTGTTTGATTGTGGAATCAAGAAACAGATTTCAGGAATCTTAGGAATTTTTGATGGCTTCAAAAATTTATTGCTAGAAAAATACAAACAGTTTCCAATGGAAGTCTGAATTTTTTAGAAATGAAAAATTGCATGCTATATCAATAATGTTAATGCAAATATGTTTTGGTCAAATAGATTTTCGACTGTTTAAAAAAATATGAATAGCCTATATTTTGAAGTTTTTCAAACTAATTCATTTTCTTGCTGTTTAAGTTTCCTGCATTTCACTCATTTGCGGATAGGGCAAAATTGTTTTAGCTGTCAGCGAACAATAAATTTAAAATTTGAATAAAATGAAAAAAATTAAATTTAAAGGGACTACCAATATTGGCCAACAATTTTATAAAATAATTTTTTTAAAAACTGTAATTTTTTAACTTTATGTCCCCTTCACTTAGGCCCGATTGCTGATACAAGTCATAACTATTTAAGTTATGCTTAGCCTTCTTAAACCATAGAAATTCTGGCACTTAACAAATTTAAGTTCGACATAAGTTGCTAAGTTTCGTTGGTGCAAACCGCTCTTAATGAAATTTAACCGAAAAATGTGTTTTAACCGCTTTTTTCCAACTAGAGAAAAATTGATTTAAAAATTAAAAATTAGTTAATCGATTATTGGGGTTGTTTAAAAATCATGGCCAAAAACCATGTCGTCAATAGTGATAGAAGAGTCGATATTTATTTTGTCGAATCTGATGACAACGCAATTTTTTTTCGGAAAACATAAAAAACGAAATAATGAAATACCCTACATGACGTAATTTAAGATCTTGGGGTATCAGAAAAAATTGAGGTGTCAGTAATGAATGCGTTTAAATACGAATTTTTAGAAGTGTCGCAATTGAATTTCTATGTATGGGAAGGTCAGGAAGAGGACATTATGAGACCAGCAGTGTGACTCAGTGGTGAAAAACTCAGCCTGTAAGCCGGATATCGTAGGTTCAAACTTCGCCTCCATCTAAAGAAGCATGATAAATTACTTTTTTTTTAAAAAAAGCTTTTACTAAAAATAATGTACTCAAAAGAGATAATTTTTTGCCGAAATAAATTTTATGCTTTTATCTCGCTGTTATAGAGCGGCCAAAAAATTATTTTTTTCCTTTTTAGTAAATTTTTTTAATAAAAGCGTTTTTAAAAACAAAATTTTTATTTATTTTTTTATCGTTTTAAATTGGTAAAAATTTTTTTTAACCGAATTATTGGTTGGATTGGTTAGAAATAAATTGAAAAATAAAGAGTATGTATAGTTCCATAATTTAGGGTATAAAAACGAAAATATACATGCAGACTGACTAAAACAGTGGATCTAGATTACCATGAATTCGCATAAAAGACACATTCCTGAGCAAATGAAAATAAAGGAGAGGACGATGACAATGTAGACATTATCATGCTAGATGGGCGCAATCGTTAATTAAACTTCCAGAGATTGGTTAAATGAAAGGAATGGAAAGATGTTACGTGAAGTTCTTGATGTTTAAATATTTCTTTATACCTCACTTAGATTTCATTCGTGAATGAGTTGAACATGAGCAAATAAACAGAATTACAACATAAGACTGCAAAGATGGATACGATGATAGGACATTCTCCATAAGATGTTATACGTAAAATTCTTGTTCATGATATATTGGGTTGGGGAAAAAGTATCGGGCCTTTTTACCTGCAGGCGACATCACTCCAGAACTTTGGGTTGCACTCTGGTAATGCTGTACTGTGTAATAGTTGGTACCCAAGCAACTATTGGAAAAATTATTTTCTGAAATCAGTGAGGTGTAGCAAAAGTTATTAAGTTACAAAAATTAATGAAATTTTTGAAGAAAAACACAACATTTTACAATTTTACTACAATAAATGCGGCGCAGATTTGTGGAAAAAATGGTGCTATTTATGATGAAGACATTGGTTCAAAAACAACAGCCAAGAGTTGATTCAGCGGGAAATTTTGATGTCACTCTGGTCGTCCTATCATTGAATAAGGCTATGAAATACCGGAAACACTGAGCAAGATCGGCAGGTAAACAGTCATGATAAATATCTTTAAGGAACTTAAAATCGACCACAAAATAGTTTTAAACAATTTGAAACAAGGTGGACACCAAAAAAAGCTCGACGTATAATTGCAACATGAATTCATAACAGAAAAATTAAAGGATCGCGTTTCCATCTGCGATTCAATACTGAAACACAAAGAAATTAGGTCATTTTTGAAGCGGTTGCTAATAAGCGATGAAAAATGGATCAAGTATGACAACATACATAGTGCGCAAAAAACGTGGTTGAAGCGACGTGAAGCCAGACCTAACGCCGAGGAAGGTGATCCTGTGTGCTTTGTGGGACTGTCAGAAGTTATCAACATGAAAGGTGTTGTATTCTCCAACAACAACGCCAGACAACACATATCCTTGATGACCCGCCAAAAGTTAAGAGAGTTTGCTTGGGAAGTTTTGATGCATCCACCATATAGTATTGACTGAAAAAAGGTAGTCCAACGTTGCAAGGTCAATACTATATTCCGGGGTTTTTGTTTCAGTCTCTGCAACGCCCCCTTGCTGGTGCAAAAGAGGCTTGTAAAAATTACTCTGTTCAGATATTTAACCAAAAACCCCGGAAGTTCTACAGCGTTGGTATAATCGAACAAAACGGCACATATTTGGTTTAATAAAAAGTAATTTTAAGTATAAAAAAATGGTTTGTACTTTGATTAAAAAAAAGTCCCGGTATTTTTGCCCCAACCATTAATGATTTAACAATTAGGATGGCCCCAGAATGCTTTTTATTTCATTTTCCTCCTGGCCATGATCAAATGCTCAGCCTCATTCACTTGAATTGGAGTATGTACCTGAGAGACTTAGCTCATTGTGCAAATATTTTTATGCTTCTTTAGATCAAATCACATCACTTGGGCAGGTATCGCGAGAAATTTTTCTTCTTGACGAATTTTCATGTTATTATTTTTTTTTGTTGCTTGTTCATCAAATTCAATCTGCTAAAAAAATTTACCTTAGTCATTGTGCACAGGTGCGTTAAACTTGTATGGATGATTGAAATTGGGGAAAAAAAAATAAAAAACAAAAAAACTGTACCATCATACATAATCCATGGCAAGGCCAGTAAAGGCCGTTCTCGTTGGCACTAGCAAATAGATTTCTAGTCTAAAAGCGGAAATTGTTTGCCTACAAGCGAAATCATTTGATAGAAATGGGAAATTAGGATATCAGTTGACATGCTTTAGAAAATTATGTTAAAACAGGTGAATGTTGCAGTTTATATACATTTTCAGCTACTATATTTTTTGTGATCAAGAATTATTACAAATTTTGTACTTTTTGGCTGTTGTAAAATCAATTATATTTAATTTTGTGAATAAAAGCTACAAAGTTATAAAATTGTTTGTTTTGAACCGCAGTAAAGAAAATTGTTTGAAGCGCGTCTAGATTAGAAATAAATATTTTCTTCGCAAATTTCCGGGGTAAAAAAGTTTTGTCGAAACACACACTTTTTCACAAATTTTAATAAATATTTCACGGCTGCAATTTACATCTCTTGTCAAAATTTTGTCTTGAAAAATTTGCGCCGCGAAGTTTTCATCGAAGTCTGGAGTATAAAAATCTAACAAAACACATGGAGTATAAAAATCACAGAAAAAAAACCTAGCCAAAAATTCAAAAACTAACTTTAAACGAAAAATAGCTTTTATTTGAAAAAATGTATTTTTTGATTCCAGATTCGGATTCAGTGATCCCAAAGACCCTCACATGAGATTTTCTTCCCGGAAAATTTGAAGAAAAGGATAATCACTTCATCCTTACAGGACATTCCGATATATTTACAGACTTCTTAATATCAGGATCAGATTCAGCGGCTCCAAAAACCACAAAAAGCGATTTTTCCACGGAAAATTTGAAAAATATCCTGACAGCATCTTCCGCTATTCTTACGAGAACGAATTAGTGGAAATATTGTATTATCACCGGAGTTACGTATGTGTGGCAACTTTCAAGTCAATAGGATGAGTGGAAGTGGGTCCAAGTTAGATTACCAGATTTGACCCAGACAAACATACAAACCAACAAATGAAATTAAAGTAAAAACATAACGAAAGCTATACTTGCCAACCTGGCAATTTTTGAAAACCCGTATGGTGATATGGCATTGTTCGAAGTTTAAGTCAACGGCGAACAGTTGTAGCAAAATTCCACTTTGAAGTCAAACTTTTCAACAAGTTTTTTTTAAAATTTATTCCAATCGGATTTTGATGTATGGGAGTAGAATCATATCCTAAAAAACTCTTGTTTTTGCACTTTTTCGATAAGATGCACCGTTTTTGAGATATTCGCAAAAATCGTTTTCGTTCGTATGGGGGGTACTCCCTCCCCCAATAATGGTCCATTTGTGCCCATTAACGAACTTAGCCTTTCATTTTACGAAAAACGAATCTGCGTAAAATTTCAAGTCTGTAGCTCAATCTGTGCGCCCACAATCCGCGCCATAGACGGACTTTTAGTTGTTCAATTGTTTCAAAAATTGTAAAAAATTGCTCATTAAAATAAGTGATTTAGGATTTGTTTTTACATGGAAAGCGCTTCTATATGAATGTAACTCTCAGTAAGTCTAATTTTAGTTGAATGTCTTCGAGAGTCTATATTTATATAATATCAAAGTCCTCGAAACTAATTAGGAATTCAATTAAGATGGATTTATCTCTATTATGAAAAATATGAAAATCCATGGAAATAATAAATAAAAATATGAAATCGCACAGATTTTAGTTATGTACTTTTATGTTCATTTAGTACAAAATATGAACGCTTAAGCCGTAAAACAGAACTACAGAAATAGACAAGCATTCAACGATTATATTTATTAATAATAAATTTTGTATCTGTTTTTTTTTTTTTTTGTAAATGTTCATGGGATTTTCTTAACTATGTATGTATAAAATCGATAATAAATTCACCCTATTACTTTATGTTGTGGATTATCATAAAATATAGAATTATAATAAAAGTTTAAAATCAAATAAAAAATTGTTTTGTATCGAATAAGAAAAATGATTGCTATTTGATTATGTTGTTTGAGCTTTGGCCGTTAACGATCTATTGGTTAGGCTATAAAATTTATAACTCAATCGATAATAATGGGATTGGGCCTGTTTGGTTGACAAAACGCCCACCATACCAACATTATGCGATGGTTTTTTTATGCTATACCTTATATAAATTCAATGGAATGTTTGCAATGTTTATGAATTTATGCTAATTGAAAGTATGCTTTTCAGCTAATAATAATTTAGTTAAAACCAAACCTTTGTATACCCAATGGCCGAATTATTTAATTATTCTGGTGGTGTGTGTGTTTGTTTTTTTTCACAAACAAGGATTTTAGTTGTAATTTTCAATTATTTTAATTATATGAATGTTTTTGTGTAATTTTATTAAAAATTAATCTCGTTTAAAACTATATTGGTTGTGGCTCACCATTAAATTTCATTACGAACATAAAATATCAGTTGTGATCAACACAAAACTCTCCTCTCCAATATTTAGGAAAAAATATGTGAAAAATAATATGTCCTCAAATATCTTCAGAACCGTACCGAGGAATGGTCTTATTTTTCCCGTTCAAGAACTTAGCCTAGCCATTTGCGAGAAACATTTTTATTCATTTGTACCGGATTTCTCACGGGAAACGATTGCATATTTTGGAATAATTTCAATCGAAACAATGGAAAAGGAAAAATTATTTAAGGTTAATTAAGAGAAAAACTTAAATTTCGATAATTAACACGTTGGCTACCATATGAGTCACCGGTGTACACACACTATTGTCATTACCGTCAGTTTCTCAAGTTCCATGGTTGAGTGCAGTCGCTCGTGCGTTACAAAGGGGTTTTTTTTTGTCCGTTATATTTTATTCGATTCTTTCGTTTTTGTGTGTATTGATCTTGTGTTTACTGGTGACTCACAAAGTACAGAAATGATTTTTGCGTTTTTCCCAGTGTATACTAGCGGAGTAAGCGTTTTTTGGCTGGTAGCCAACGTGTTAAAATAAAATTTCGCCTGCTCCACGTTTTTTTTGAAGAAATTCACCTGCTCCACGTTTTTTTTTTAAGAAATTCGTAGTTTTTTTTATATAATTTTTAATGCGTCGCATTATTATATGATATTTTACAAAAATCGATCACACCTGAAAAAGGGGTCCGTCGATCCTTTTATAACTTAAAACTTTTGAAAAAATGCCGCGAGAGAAAAAAAATGTTGGAAACCAAAATTAATTCAATATCATTTGACCATCAATAATTTTTGAAATATTTAAAACTAACAACCCTCAAATTCCTTGAAGTGTTTGAAATTAGTTAAAAAATGTCTTAGAATGATTAAATCTCATAAGGATAATCTGATGACAAATTAGGCCACCGAAGTAGTCCAATTAGTCCGACGAAAATCTTAATAAATTTTACCAGAAGAAGAATCTTTTGTTTGAATTTGTTTATCACATCCTTAATCATACGCCAATTAAAAACTGACCACCAAATAAAATTTGATATATTAATAATAAAAATTTTATATCATTAGCATGTAACTTTATTTTCACAACAGATAAAGCTAAAAAAAAAATCATCCCAGAGGAACGAATAACCAAGGATTTGTGACTTTATTATAGTTCAAGTTTTATGCTATGTGGTGTGTGTTAATTTTAAATATGTTCTACGCGATATCCAATTAGCCGTTTATGACTTCTTTTTTGCATATTCCAACTTAAAGATCCAGACAGTAGTACGCCAGGCCAATCATGGATGTTCGTTGGAGAGCAGAGCTCCCTAAAAAATCCACGATGATCTGTGCTTGTTTTATTTTAAGGTTATTTGCATTTACTCTGGGGTCCTGGAATATTATTTTTCTTACCTGTACGATACAATTTAAGACCACACACCGCTAATGACTTTCAATTTTTCTTGTTCAAGACGCTTTTGCCGTTTTTCGGCTCACTCTTTTGCCTCTTTGGCCATCGCTTAGGTAATCTGTCTTAAATTTCAAACAAGGCAAAAAAAAAACAAAAAAAAAACAAAATTGTTTTTCAAGATCCAAGAATGTTTTTCTTTTTCATCTTGGTTAAAACAAAAGGATCCATCTCCACATTCATTCGGTTACACATCTGGCTGAGATTCACCATGTCTACCTTGCTTTTTTGTTGCCGTATATGAAATCTGGATAAAGTAAAGAAAGCATTAAGAAATACGCCTCCTGTGGGAAGATAGAAAACATCTCCATATAAATTCACATTCCCAGGCTGAGGTCGATACTGGCTGAGGCTCAGACTCACTCACGGTCAGATCTCATGGTAAATTGAATTAAGTAGAAAAAAGTTTTGTCTAAAAACCGCAAAAAGATTGAGGCAGATTACTAAATAAGAATAAATAAAGACGAAGCCGCAAGCTAAGATAATGGACATGGGATGGGGCACTCTAACCCCCCCGGATTGCCCCTTTTGCACAGGTGATTAAGACCAGCCAAATGCAAATTGATGGGGGAGGAGAGGGCATAGACTGGGATATAGGAATGGATCTTTTCCGTTTGATTAATAGCGAAATGTCTTCACAATCGTTAACCAAATTTGGTCAGGCTGCTAGCTGGATTGATGTTCATATTTCTTGGATTTGGCTATAGGGATTCGTCTCCCAAATGGTTTAGCTGAACCGCATTTCAATTTCGACTGTTCGACTATGGATAGATGAAAATTGAAATGATTTTGGCCGTTTTAACTTGGCGACATGGATCTCTCTAATGAAGCCATTTGAAAGCTATAAAAGCGCCCACATTTATGACTCATTGCGTATATTCGAAAGTTTCATGTTATACACACGGAAAGCAATTTAAAAAAAGAGTGAGTTTTTTTTTATGTTCGTTGGTGGTTTGTTATCATCATCACCAACATTATTTTGGTATCCTCATCCCGATCATATTATTTGCCAAGAAATGTTACAAAAAGCTACTACCAACCCCATCAGCTCAATCCCAGCAAACATATTCGGTTATTAAAAATTCAAGTTATCAAAATGGAGTGAGCAAAAAAATGAAAAATGAAATGAAATCTTTGGCGGCAAAATGGTTGTTGTGCAGTGTAATCATTCGTCAAAAAAGTGTTTATAAGGCTTAAATTACCTTCGAATTCAGCAGGTATTGTTGTAGGAGAAAAGTTCCGGACCAGAAACGGATCACATTACACACATATTCAAAAAAAAAACGTTGCCTCATATTCAAAAAAAAAAAACCCCCCTTTGGAACCGGAACCGAGGTTCTTCTGACGAATGAAACGCGAACCGACCCAGAACTGCGGGAGAGAAATAGTGCGTAACACAAGGGGACCGTGGAACCGAATCCTTTCAAAAATCAAGGGGTTTTACATCTCAGTTTTTAAAATGGTGTAAGTTTTCTCTGGATGCCAAGGAAGTAGAATCCAATCGGTGGAACAATTTTCTATTTAGAGCTTTGGAAAGCGAAAAAGTTTTGTTTTTGGTCAAGATTTTTCCACATTTTTGCTTTCTCGAAATCGGTTTGAAATATTCACAATTACTGCTTGTGACACAAATTCTATGATTAACTAATCTTATTAATTTTATTTATGTCGCTATTAAACGTTCAACCGTTTCTAAAAAAAACTGAAAATATTGGGTTTTCTTGTTAAAACCGAAATTCTTCACCTCCTCTTGTAAATACCCCACACTTGTTTAAGCACATTTAACCGTTTTCGAGAAAATAAGAAAAAACTATTGGTCTGTGGAAAACATTTTAAATCTCGGCGAAATTTATAGTTTACAAAATAAAAATCTGCAGGACACAGTTGGGTAAACCCTAGAATATTTTGTGGGAAATTTTCCGGAAAATTTTCTAAAAATTAAACATTTTGATCTGCCACACATTTTTTTGGAAATTCTAGGAATCTATAAGGGTTCTAGTATTTTTTTTACAGCCAAGCTTTGATTGATTTTTAGGTAAACTGCTTTGCTTTATTTTCATATACCAATTTTATGTAAACCCTCATTGACTGGTTTTCTTGGGTCTCTTGAAATTTTCAAGGATACATGTTTCATGAGTTCTGTCGTAAACAGTGAATGTACAAGGAGTTCATGACATAAAACGATAAAAAGTTTCATTATTTCTTTTTTCCTCGGATTTCATTTGTATTTTTTCGTCATTTTTACGATATGCGAGATTTTTTTTTTACATTAGCCAATCTGCTAAGACTGATATGGAAATCGGCTGGTTGGTTCCTTGGACTTGGACTATTCAAATGAATAATGGCAGCAATTTTAACTTTGTTACTTGGGAATATTACGAATGAACGGACGATAACCATCCCCGGGTCTGACAAATTTAATCATAATGTGTGATTTGGTTAAGTTTACAGCAAAAGAAAGTTCGTGACTTTAAGATTATGATTGCACTAAATTAGGTACAGGGGAATGAACCGATTCTTGGTAATAACTTTGGATAATTTTCATCATCGTGATATTGTGCAATTCGAGGATTAAATTATTATTGGTGGAATTTAAAACATGGAATATAATATTTTACGATTGAGAGAAAAATGGTAATTTTGTTTTTCAAATTCTAAACTTTAAAAGTAATCTTTTTCAATCAAGATTTTAATCACCAAGAGCAGTGGCGGATTTAGAGAAACTGAGGCCCTAGGCGCAAGAAAATTTGTGAGGCTCCTATAACTGTTTGATGCTCTAATTTGTGCAAACTTTTTCGAATCATGTTCCAACTCAAAATCTTTAACATATTTGTGATCCTTAGTAACGAAACGGCCAAATCACAGCAAAAAAATAATGCGCCGCAGGTGGTTTTAAAGTAGGTGATGCTGATTTTTGGGTTATGCTTAGGATGATAATTTTTTTCGTTTAAATGCGATACCCCCCCCCCCCCTAATGGTCCATTTTTGCCCATTAACGAACTTAGCCTCGCATTTGACGAAAAACGGTTCTGCGCAAAATTTCAAGTCTGTAGCTCAATCCGTGCGCCCGCAATCCGCGCCACAGACGGACAGACAGACGGACGGATGGACATGCAAAAATTAATTATTTTTATCATTCTAAACACACTGGTTTAACTCATTTTTGTGTGGGATCACGGGATCTTGGCGTTACAAACGGTAAGGCAAAGTTAGTATACCCTTTGGTTTCACCATACGGGTATAAAAACGATGATGGTGGTAACTTAAGGAAAAATTGTGCCGCAGGCGAATATTTTCGATTTCAAAACTAAATCGCATAATAATTAGATTCTGGAAGCATGCTTAAGTCAGAGACTGTCCCGGGCAAGCCGGGAAGTGTGACCACCCTAGTCATGCTGTCATGAATATTTTAATTCTTTATATAGGGTTTAAAAATAATTTCGAGGCTTTAACGTCCAGGTGGAGGCCCCGACAGCCTTATGTAATAAGCCTTATGTAATTTTCCACATATTTTACTCTATCTATATGATATATCTTAGATTTAGTATACCGTTTGTAACATATCCGAACCCATCATCGCACACAAAAATGAACTGCACTAGGGTGTTAGGGGTGACAAAATATTTTTTTGCGCCTTAGCGGGAATCTGGCATCTGCCACATGAGAAGTCTTGCAAACAAAACGTGATTCGTGTTTTATATCAAAAATTGTAATCAACGTTTCACAAAAATCACAAAAATTGCATGCAAAAATTTCGAGAATGTGTAAAAAAAAACTCAAAATGAAGTTATTTACATTTAATTAAATTTTTTCCGTATTTGTTTATCTCCCAACGAATCTTTGAGAAAACTCCGTGATTGATATCTAATTGGGATTTTCAGACTTTTACCTTGAAACCAAGTTGCTTAAAAGACGTTTAACATTAAATCAAATTGCTGGAGGTTTTTCATCGCAATTATCTCTTCTCTTATTGACCACATGATCGCGGTTGATATCCATCTACAGTAAATATCTTCAAGATACTTTTCGTGTATATATATACCCATCCCAAATTGCGAACCATGAGAAATATGATGATCAGCTTCCGAATTTTTCAATCTGTCGTATTTTATGTATAAGGCAGACATTTATACTATACTATGATATTATTTATTAGTCGACAACAGCTTTATGGCCGATTTCAAGCATAAATTCATGAAAATAATTGCGGTCTCGTCACAAAACGTCATGATAGTACAAAAACAAAAAGCATCATCAAACTGAAAGTTTCTGGTAATGTGGTAGTAAGAGTTAAAGCTGGAATTTTTTCCGTTTTGCTGTTGTAACATAAAAATCTCTTCGAATAACTATTTTTACCTCATACTCAGCGAGCGGTTGTATATGTTACTGCTTGAGCATAAAATTGCCGTTCATGAATAATTTTATGGCTTTATCTTGTATCAGAGCCTTTCCAGACCGTATGTTTTCAGCTCGAAGGATGTTTTTCATCCCCTTGAGGCTATAGAATTATGATACCATCACCCACACCGCCTTCTGGCGTTCAAAATTCAACTGACAATGGATATTAGTATAAGGTTATGGTGACATTTCTGACATGATGTATTATGGATCATAAACAGAACTTCATTAACGCACTAACCTTGTTGCGGTACTTGAATATGAGTTTTATGCTGTAAAATAAATGGATAAATGTAAAGCTTCGTATCTCCACTTCATACGGTAAGTTGCTGTAGCAAAACAACATAACTTAGAATTTTAGCAGTAAGAAGAGGTTAAAAGGTAGCTCAAAAAAGCCCTTGGCTTCAAGTAGATACAAATTTGACAAATGGTTAGTGAGGAGAAACGTGTTATCCCAAAAAATATTAAAATATCACAATTTTGGAGAGAATTTGATGGATGAGGGTTTCAGACTAACAATTTTCGGTCTATGGGTTTATAAAAATGGGTTTTTAATATCGGTTATAGTTTTTTTTATGAACATAATTTTTTTTTTGATTGAATCAATCGAATATTTGATGTATATGTGAATAAAAACACTTCAAAATTTGTAAGTCGACTTTCTCTGACGTTTCAGAGAAAGTCGGACAAATGATGTTTTTTAATGTTTCAAAAACTGCATTGGGATTGCAAGTTTTTACAAATGTGAAGAAAATCTGGCTTTGGAAACCATTTTAAAATGAAACAAAAATATTTTACAGAGCTAAAAATTAAAATTCAAAACGTTTGTTAAATCTTAAAAGTTAAAACTTCTTCGGAGTGAAAAATGTCTTTAAAAAACACCCGTTTTTTTTTTAAATTGAGCATTAAAATCTTTGGTAAATTTATAGAAAAAAACTGATTTTTTGGCATTTTTACTTCCCTCTTCTATAGAGGAAAAGTATTGCATTCATGACGGAGACCGACTTGAGAATGGGGGAAGGTATAGAAAATTTCTGATCAGTACGAAATCCGTTTCAGTTTACATTTTGAAGAAGTCTGTGCATCTGTCTGTCTGTGGATCTGTCTGTCTGTAGATCTGTCTGTCTGTGGATCTGTCTGTCTGTCAGTCTATCAGTCGGTTTGTCCGTTTTACGTATCTTACATACCTCGAGAACTCGTTGAGCTAGCGACTTGAAATTTTTTGTAAATAAGTTTTACGACAATCGTAGCTTTGAATAAACTTTTGGAAAAGTAACGGAAGCTATAATGGGTACCTTATGTGCTTTTGGAAAAAATTAGTATAACAAAATTTAAAGGGTACAAAATTTTATATATTTTTGGCGTTCCGGTTTTTTTTTGTATCTCTAACGGTCATTAAGCAACCGCGAAAGCCTTAACTCATTTATGGTTCTCAATACTCAGAAAAATGGAGGCTAACTCGACGACCTATATACGGCGTAATTGGCCTAGGGCAGGCGCGCGTTCGCCTGCATGAGGGAAAGTAAAGCTTGTGTTGACCTGTGACCGGAGAAATTCTGAAATTAAGCCACGAGCAGGTGAAGGAGGGCCTTGAAAGCGGCACGAGTTGACCTTAGATAGGCATTTCGAGGATGTAATGTCATGTGATGGAAACCTCTGTCAGCCAGCTGGCGGTCAGAGTTAACCTGACAAAAAGTTGACCTGGACATTTTTCTGAGTGAAGATATTTGAAAAATTCGTTTTTTTGAAAATCTTTCGAAAACTATGCTCTTTTAGAAAAAAATGCAAATAACCAAATTTATAGGATTTTTTAAAATTTTTTTTTTCACTTTCTTTTGCTTTAATGCCGTATGTCTCAACATACTTAAAAAAAAATAAGTTTCTTTGATTTTTTTTTGCAAACTATGCGCTATTGTGGAAAAATGCATATAACCAAATTCAAATTAATAAAATTTCCTCCATTTTTTCCTTTAACGGTCTTTATGTATCTTTAACGGTTCTCAAGATATTTGAAAAAATATTATTTTTACATATTTTTTCCGAAACTAAATATTGCAGAGGAAAGTTTTGTGTTGATCACAACTAATATTTTTTTTTTTGCAAAATCAAAGAACTTTCTATAGTTGTGTTCATAAAATACTCGTTATCGTGATTTTAGGCTTTTTGAACCCCCTCTTTCCTCCCCTTCTTCTTTTCGGGTTTTTTTGCGATTTCCTGAATTGAGTTTAGTACCGTCGACACCCTATTGCAGACCCCCTTCCCCTTGAAAGTTTAACGTATTTTATAAACAATCCCACACTCCGAAAAATGGAGGCTAACTCGACGACCTACACTCTAGAAAATTTTATTGTAATTTTACCCCTATTATCGTAGGAAACCATTTTCCTACGATAATAGGGGTAAAATTACACCGAGTCGTAATGGCTTAAAAGCTATGCATTTTTACTCATTTTGTGGCGTACAAAAGCCTCTTTTACGGGGCAACTTTAAGCTAAATAAGAAGTAAAAGTACAATACGGGTGTAATTTTACGACATGGATGTTTAAAATTACCACATTTTTGTTGTAATTTTCCTCCTATTTGGTAGCAAAACCGCGTCTTAAAGGTGTAATTTTACGACATTTTTTGTTTAAAATTACACCGAAAATGGTATTAGAATTTCTCGGCTTATACGGTCTGAAAAAAAAATAATATATTATTTTTGCGGATGTTTTCACATCCAAATTTCCCGGGCATGTCTGCCATGTGGCAAGCGCCACACAGGATTTTGGTAGAGTAAAACTCGATTCGAGTATTTATACTCCGATGCCACAAACCTTATGCGAATTATAAGGTTAAGGTTAAATTGTCCGTACAATAATGCAAAAATACCCTGCGAGCGTGTTTTTACACCAAAATGAGAGTAAAAATACGAATATTGGTCGAAATTTTACGCAAGGTTTAAAATTACCCTATTTCTAGTGTAAGATTAATGTTTTTTGGGTGATTTTACAACTTAAATGGTGTGCGAGCTAAATTCTGATTTTTTTTCGAAATTTTACGACGTTTTTGCAAATTTACCCCGTTTTTACCCCATTTTTCGGTTTAAATTCAAATTCATTTTCTACAGTGTACATACGGCGTAATTGGCCTCGGGCAGGCGCGCGTTCGCCTGCATGTGGGCAAGTAAAACTGAGTTGACCTGTGGTCGGAGAAATTCTGAAATTAAGCCACCAGCAGGTGAAGTAGGGCATTGGGAGCTGCACGAGTTGACCTTAGATAGGTTAACTCTGACCGCTAGCTGGCTTACAGAAACCTCTGTAAGGTCAGAGTTAACCTGACAAAAAGTTGACCTGGACATTTTTCTGAGTGCATATGGGTTCTTTATATTTTCGGATTTTTCGAAGTTCTGGCCCTAAGTAAGGAAAGGTTTAGATTCACAGTTTTAGGGGTTCCCGGGGTTCGGCCCCTTAGAAAATTCATCAAATTTTCGGTTGGAAAAAATATGTAACAAAAGTTTTATCTAATAGTGGACCCACAAATTTTTTTGAGGGATTGGAGTAACCACCAGGATGATACAGTTTTCAAATTTAAAAGATTCCTCAATGTACAATAATTTAAATCAACGGACATAAATTTCAGTTAAATCGAATTGCAATTTCTTTTGCGTCGATATTCATTTTCAATCGACTTGGGTGGTGAAATGTTAACTCTTTACGGTGTTTTATGAGCATTTCATTGGTTTCATATCCAAAAAATAAAAAAATAAACGTCATATAATATTGAAACACTTTCT
Source organism: Chrysopilus asiliformis (assembly GCA_964034945.1). NCBI lineage: Eukaryota > Metazoa > Arthropoda > Insecta > Diptera > Rhagionidae > Chrysopilus > Chrysopilus asiliformis. The sequence goes on from OZ035961.1 coordinate 100,142,222, forward strand.
TGTTGGTGCAATAAATTTATAAAATTTAACTGGGTGGTATAAAATGGCGTCGAAGCACATGATTTTTGGTCAGCATTTGATTTGTAGAAATACTGTATTATGGTTTAACAGAACGCTTTTATTATGATGGTGAATACAATGCGAAGAAAAAAGAAGTAAATTTATGAATTGTGAGTTTTTTTTCGGGGAGTTGTTGGTGGTACACATTATTATTGTTATTATGAGTTCATATACTTTTGCCACAACAATGGTCGATCATCCCACAACCGGCGGCTACTGTTCTGCGAAAATTGTGCTTTTTTGTGTTTATATGGACTTTGATCTTTAATATAACTTAAATATATTGCATCACGTATGGAATTATGTTACATATTTCGTATGAAACACTTCTAGATATCCATATCAAATTTCATATTTCTCTCGTTTTGGCGATGCAAGATGCTAAATTTTTTATTTATTTTATATGTGGGATCATTGAGTTTGGTATAGTGCAAGTGAAAAAATAATATTTTTCTTTCCTTTGGTTGAGGCTTTCTTTTTCTTCTGCTTTTTTTCTGGGAAATTTTTTTTGAATTAAATTATAAGTTTTTCTGGCATCATCATAATAATGTACTGTACTTGTCCATCGTAGCCTACTGAAATTGTTCCACCAGTTGTTGATACTGCATTAATTCTAGAAATTTATTCCCTCTGGCTGAGTTTTTTGAAGTTCATTTATCTTTTCTATACAAGTGCTCTTCTTGTTTTGTTCTCATTCCGTTTAGGTTTGTAGTCCTAGAAATGCAAATTAATGCTTTGTACAATTCTGTACAACATCATTGAGTGTTCTGAAGGACGGACCATTGCTGATCCTTTTCCCACCGCATCAAAAATAAAGCACTAAATATAGCGCAGAACATTCAGCATAGTTTATTCTACTGCAGTATAAGTGATTCTAAATTCCATTGTAATTTACTCATGATAAATGACTGAATTTATGCTATCTTGGGTCTCGGAAGTTTTGTAATTTTCTTACACTGTGCTTGTCATTTATGGATTAAGTTATTTCTGCTATAGGGACCAAGAATTTACAGAAAAAAGAATATTTCTAGTTTGTATATCATCGTCCATTAATATAGATATCTGCATAGTCATTTTACGATTGGTATTTCTTATATGTGTACAAAGAAAACATGATTATGTCTTTTCAAAATTGTACCGAATCTCTATTTCTATGTATTTTTCATTGGAATTATGGCTGGTACATCTAGAGATATATTTTATCATATTGACAAAATTTCAGATTATATGGACAACAATTTTGTTAAAAGTCGACTCTACAAAATTACTTTGTCATATTGACAAAATTTTGTCAGGTGGATAAAATAGGAAAATTTCGCCATTGAGATGATTCGCCTTATTTTCAAAAACGCCAGCGGATTCAAGAAATGCTTCGGAAAAAATTAGACAAATCCTAGACTGAAACATAAAAGGCTTTTTACAACATTTATGTGGCTGCAACGCAATCCGCGAAGCGTATCTGTCTAATCCGACTGTTTTTGGGTGGCGGATTGTTGGTTATGGCAGATTTTTGGCTGAAATATGTTTTTGATGGGTTGTGGCAGATTTGTAAGAAAATTAAAATAATAAAAGTATTTTATTGCCGACAAAAGCCAACATTTTAGTAAATGAAGAAAATTCTTTATTGGTAAGATCAAGCCGAAATGCGCTACATCTTTGTAGTTTTAATGTTGAAACATTCTCAGTTTCTTTTCTTGTCGTAGCTTAAAGAAAAATATGTCCTGCTAATTCTGAGATCTTCGGACTTTCCTTCCCCCCTCCCCTTCCCACACCATATAAATTTTTGATAATTTTTGGTATGGGGATTTTGGCGAAGTGTGACGTATTTTATGGACAGCCTCTTATGTAAAATTCGTCAGTCGCAAAATATTTTGGTTGTGGTATTATATAACAGTACCAGGAAGACCGAGCCATGCTCGGCGACCTTAAAATCCTACTTTTGCTGATTTTTGGGGAAAAACTAAATTCACATTATCTTTACAGACTTTTCCAGAGTTTTTAAATTCCCGACCTAGAAAGCTTGAGCTAAAACTAACGCGCGATAACAAAATTTCATAGAAATCGGTTGAGTGGTTATTGAGTAATCGCTGTCACCGATTTTTGAAACGTTGTTTTGAGACACCAGGTGAGGGTTATCGAGGGGAGGGAAAAGTCAGGTTTGTAGTGGAAAAATCGAAAGCCCTTAGCCCTCTTAGTAATACTGTAAAGTTTCATTAAGATCGGACCACCCAATTCGAAGACACCAGGCGAGGGGTATCGAGGGAAGGGAAAAGTGGTGGAAAAATCGAAAGCCCTTAAAGTAGGGTCTATGGTAGTGTGACGGCTCCGGCGATATAAACTCTATACAAAAAACCACAAAAAATTGTAATAGATAAAGATATAGCTCTTCAGATGCTGTACTATTTTTCATAAAAAATCCGTCTGTGCAAAAAGGGAAGTAGCAAATTTTTACTATACAATAAGGATTCTCCCTATACGTCGATACAACTGATTCTGAAAACATTAAAAGAAGCAACTTTCATGAAATTTTCTAAGGATTTCCTTACTTGTTTTCCTGATCTTCCATATTTGAAATGTACAGATCTACTGGCGCCAGACCATATTCTTAGCTCGTGCTGCATAAAGCATCAGATTATGGCCATTCATTGATGATACGACATACTGAATCAATTGATTAATCAGATATCGTGCACCAAATCATAAATGGAAAAATCACAACGTAACAAATTGTGTCTTTCCACTTTTTGTGTTTCTGGGTTGTTTTACTGCATCTTGAACTTGAAATTGTTTTTGCTCTGTTTTTTTTTTTTAATTAAAATAACTCGCCTTTTACATTGCGTTGCAGCCACATAAATGTTGTAAAAAGCCTTTTATGTTTCAGTCTAGGATTTGTCTAATTTTTTCCGAAGAATTTCGTCCCCTGTTGCGGATTATTCTATTAGAAACAGTCGGTTTATTTGCTTAGGAATTCCCAACACGATAATTCTGGACTTGTTGGATGTCTTACGTGATGTAGACATATCCGCTTCAGGTTTTTTTTTTACCATATTCAGCAATCTGATAGATCATTTTTTCGAAGCATTTATGTTGTGACTTTTTTGGAGATGAAGTTTTTTTTTCATTATTCGTATCCAACTGAAACCGTCATGGATTATGGGATGGAATAATATAAATTAAACCAGTTAGCTTGTCGCTTTGGATATACCGGTGTTAAAAAACCGTATCTTTTTCACATTAAAAAAATCTTCCATATTAAAACATAAGAAAAGCCACAATTCCAAGGGGCAATCGTCAAATACTCTATATGAGGACAGACAAAATCGTTATTTGCAAAATCCATTGGTATAAGAGGAGGTGGAGGGGTGGTCCGATTAGATTTTGATGTATGGAACAGGTATGTAAAATCACTTTTTAAACACGTTTTGTCCTTTTAAATTTTTCGATACTATGCTATGCACCGTTTTCGAGAAAGTAGGAAAAAAATATTCCATTTGTATGGGGGAGGAGGGATGGAATGATGATTCAATGTGAATTTGATGTATGGAATGGTTACGTAAAATCATATTCTAAACACATTTTATCTTTATATTTTTTTCAATATGACTCACAATTTTCGAGAAAAATGCAATAAACTGTTTGGTTAGTACGGGGGAGGAAGGAAGGAATGATTCGATTGTGTTCATTCAAGAACTTAGCCTTACTATGTATATTAGAGAAACCCAACTGTAACAAATTTCAAGTCTTTAGCTCAATTCCTTCGAAATTTTTGGTGTTCACGGACAGACAGACAGACGAACATGTGGAAATCGAAACCTTTTGTCATTTTTGTGTCCGACGATTGGTTTGATGCGTTACAAACGGTATACTAAATCCAATATACTTCTATATGATTCTCATATAGCGTATAAAAAGCATAACTTGTGTTAAGAGGATTAACCGGCGCCTTGTCTATGAAATTGTAGAGCGTGCTCAATTTTTTGTTGCCTAAAATAGAATGTCGTATTTAAAATTTGAATTTAACTCGATTATTTTACTATAAGTTTTATTAATGTTGCTAATTAAATATTAATTAATTTATTGTGGTTCAAAAAACTAACCGCATTCATTTTTTTTTTGGGTGAAATTTAAGAGACATCATTCTTTTTATTGAAAAAGTGAATAGGTTGAGACAAAAGCTTCACATTCGGCGGAGAGAATGGAATTTTTTGTGAATATTTTTAGGATTTACTTTATTAATATTAGGTTTCACGAACAATATATAGAGATTTTTAAAAATCATGTGTCACTACATTTTATTCGTTAAAGTCGCATTTAAAATTGCAACATAAACGTGTCGTACAGTCACGTACTGTCACATTTACTTAATTTTTCGTTATTCATTTCTTGATAAAATCATGCAACGCGATGCAACCCAAGAAGATTAAAAATGTGTAACAAGAAGTCAAACTAAAAATCTTTATTTGCCTGTGCTTTTGAGCAGCATTTTTGCACTGCACACATTTAGATACAAATGCTGCAATTTACAGCAAGGGAATATTTTTAAAGACAAATAAAGAAAATAATAAATGTAAGAAATTGTATTGAAGTAGTTACCTGGTCTGGTGGAAAAAAGATAAAAAGCGAAATAGAGAACAATTATTGGACTAGCATTTAACATCAGCATCAGCAGCACGTCCCTGGAATAAAACGCGAAATCATAAAATCGTTTTTATCTACTTTAAAGCCTGTCTTGTATGGTTAAAGATAGAGATTGGAATGAATGTTATCTTAAATTGACGATGGAGAAAAATGTTATTATCAGGGGTATCGCGAAAGAGCTGCTGCGCAAGGTGTGCGAGATGCCGTGAATCAGAGGCGGATGAGGTGGAAAGGATGTCGAGAAATTTAGATACAACAACGAGACCAGACCGAAGCCATCAGAGGCATCTTAAAGATAAACAACACGTGCTACTTGCTGGTCAGTTATTTATGCTCTCACATCCAGCATACTAAATGATGAAAATAACTGGACATAAGATGCAGTACGTGCCTTCTTCAAACAGGTACTCTCGTGCCAATATGTATACCTGGTGAATAGGTAACCTGGTGGATGTCTGGAAGTATAGAGTGACCATCTCCGTGCGCAGCGTATTTATTGTGGTACATACAAGTGGACATACTCGGAGACGAACGGACGAATTCAATCGGATGTGGAAAGTATCCAATAGGACGTAGAATATTCTGTCCACTGCAATCTGCCTACAATTTATCAATATCTATACGAGTATCTATGGAGGAGTATATTAAGATATTTAGTAGGCAACAATTTTTTTATGTTGCCCAGGCTCTTTATAAAATGCTAGACTTTTATCCACTTTTATCCAAAGATGGTGCCGCTTTAACGATCTTGAGCCATGCTATAGTATCTACTAGTTAAACGTGTAGAAAATAAAATACGCATCGAGTTTCTCAGTCCGCTCTTAACTGCTACTCGTATATATTTACTATGAGTATAGAGTAAGTAGTAATTCTGGAAAGTAGTTTGACATTCCGGGTCTGCAGTGATTTGCGATTGATGGGCTCGTGACAGCCACCAAGAATGTCAATTAATGTGATGATACTCATGAAATTCAACATTATATGCAACGGATATCGCAACTAAACTGTTTAAATGTGACAGAGTTGATTTTTATTTTAATACGTTGAGGGTTTTTTTTGTTTGTAAAAGGGGGAAAAATATTGAATATAATTTAGACAGGATGTTCTTCTTATTTCACTAGAAACTACTAGAACTAAAGGTGATTGAAACCCGAAAAAATATAAAAACATGAATAAAATATCTGATGTAAACCGCACATGACTTTCTTATACAAAATCTACGTATCTGCCCAATTTACACTATAATCCGACGAATAAAATATTAGTTTATATAAAAATATGAATTTTTATTTTACAAAATCAGACATTATTTTGATAACGGTAAAATATATCCACTAAAAATGTAGACTATTTTAGTATCTTTAATTTTTCTTTCAATTTTTTTTGTCAAACCATTAGTTTGCAAACAAATCGCAAAAACTTTTTTTTTTACATTTTAATGAAAATATCTAAATAAGATGACCGATAACAGTGGAAGATAAATATGAGTGCAGAATGATATCCTCATTAATTTATCTCATATATACAACTAGCAAAAAACCGATTTTTATTTTCGGCTAAACACTGATTTTTTTAAAATAACGTCATATCTTGATAACGATTTGAGATTTGCAGTTCTAGTAAAAGACCAAAATGTAGGAAATTTTATTGTCTCCAGGTTTTGTCATACATAAGACTACTGAAAACCGCGTAGTTTCGGAGAAAATCGCAAAAAACAAAATTGTGATTCTTAAAAAGCTGCCCACTTTTTCGTGCAGTCCTAAAATTTCAAAGCTTTTAGCAAATTTTCTAAATCTTTTTTCGATGAAACTTTGAGGAACCTTTTCAGATGACTTTAGTGAGTGAAACGGTAAGACCTTTTCTTATAGTGGATCAGATTTCTTAGTTTAATCAAATTATTAGGAGTTCTGAAAATCAGTCATTTTACACCAAGTTTCAGCGAAATCTATTTTTTGAAAAAAATCGCAATAAACGATGGACTACACTGCAAATTTTGGCGTTTTTTTCAAAAAAAAAATTTCTCTCTGATCGGGCTGGAATTTGGACTTTAAGGGTTTTGGGCGACGAGAAATCGAAATTTGTTGTCCATTTTGAGCTAGGACAATTTTTTGAGGCGACCCTAGGCGCGCTGGCCAAACCGTGAGAGCTATCGAAAAACGGACAACGGATTGGTGATCAGCGATCCCCCATTACCCTTTACACCAGTGGTTCTTAACCTGGGTTCGATCGAACCCCAGGGGTTCGGTGAGTCAGTCTCCGGGGTTCAGCGTAGATCAAAACACACACTTTTTGTTTTTATGTGAAAATCATGTTATTTGTTCTTTAATGGTTTTGTTCATTTTGTGCACCTATGTATAAATATATACCTATGTTTTGAATTTGATAAAATCATATTTTATTTCTCCAATTAAGCTGAACGCGCATATGAAAATGGTGGGGGTCAGTACCTCCAACAAGGTTAAGAACGACTGATCTAAGCGTTCCCAAGATTTTAGGAACTACGCCCCAAATTCGAAGCACTTTATAAACAGCTTCTATGTTTTTAACTTAAATGTTTCTTTCTTTCATAAATTATGTTTTTCACGCTTTAATTTTCCTGTATGAAAAAAGTTCGCTAGTAAAACCAGAATAAACAAATTTTGACTGGTAGAACAACATTCCAAACATATCACATTTTTTCGTTAAAAAAATTGTTTTCCCCAAATTAATTATTCAGGAGATTGACATAACCTACATAAACGGCTAAAAATAAATTTTTGGCAGCGTTTTAAAAAGTAGTTACCAGTCTTTTAATGAGATCGGAATTTACAAATGACGATTATGTTATACGACAACTTTTAGTCTGAATATTATGTAATTAATTTAAAAATATATGAAGAAAGGAGTAAAAATACGATAATATTGAAAATTGAAAGTATTCAATTGTAACAAGAATTGGTATATAAATGAAATAAGATTTTGTTGAAAATGATCATTCAACCCACAACGATTCAGTGTTAAACATCAGTACATTTTTAATACTTGTTTGTTTTAATCAATCGCAATGCAAAAGGTACGATAATTTTGCACGAATTTTTGAAAGTTCGATTTTGTTTATATATTTTTTTATCTTTTGTCCGCAGCTTCTTGTCAGTTGTGCTCTTTTATCGGTTGCTGTTTTAGCAGCTCCACAACACGGCGATCATGGTCACGACGGCCACTACGATCATCATTCGGAGCCTCATTATGAATTTGGGTATTCGGTTCAGGATAAACACACAGGCGATGTGAAAAGTCAACATGAGACCCGTAACAAGGATCAGGTTCAGGGGGAATATTCCTTGGTTGAACCAGATGGTCATGTTCGCACAGTTAAATACCACGCCGATAAACATAGCGGATTCAATGCTGTTGTCCACCGCGAAGCTACCCTTCATCACGCTCCCCAGCACGGAGGACACCATGGCGGAAATGGAGGCCATGGACATCAAATCGTCCAATTGTCCCGTAACGAAGGACACGGCCATGGAATTTCCTTGGGACACATCGGTGGTGGAAGTGGTTTAGGAAACTTGGGAGGACATGGAATTGGAAACAGCCACGGAATCTCTTTGGGAAATATTGGTGGTAGTTCTCACGGACACGGAATCTCTTTGGGAAATATTCGTGGTAGCTCTCACGGACACGGAATCTCTTCAGGCAATCTTGGTGGACACGGTATTTTATTGGGACATATTGGTGGCAGCTCCCACGGAATCTCTTCTGGACACGGAATTTCTTCCGGCCACGGAATTTCTTCTGGACATGGCTTATCCTTAGGATTAGGCTCTCAAGGATCCGCAGGACATTACAACAATGGCGGACACCACAACACTGGAGGACACCGTCAAATTACTGGTAAATCTACTGTCTATTTGCACTCGACGCATGGTCATGGACAAAACTCGCACGGACACAACCATTATTAAATGATTGGATTAGACAAAAATTACGTTTTTAGTTTAAATATAAATATGTTGTAGAAAAGAGAAAATCTTTTTATTTTTGCTGATTTTAAGGTAAACTCTACTGTTTTATATTTAAAAGGAGGTCCTTTCAAATTTTTCACGATTATGCTTTTTACAAAAACGATTTTGGACGGCAAATTTCCGCACATCATACAAATTCAAAATTTATGTAAGGGTGCCGCTCCACATGAGAGTAAATGCCGGCGAGAACCTCTCGATAGCAGCTACTCGCAAAGGACACGTCTCTGAGAGTCGCTCGCAGAAACTCGCAAAAACTCGCGAGCTAGTTTCTGCGAGCTGTTAAAAGTGATTCTACTTTCTAGTCGACACGCACCCACTGAACTCTCGGGGAGTTGCTCGCCAGATACGAACGGCGTTTGAATTTCGCTAGTAGCTCTCGAGAACTCGCCAAAACAAGATGTCAAAAAAATCAAGATATTGGTCTTGAAAAGAGAAAAATCGTCGAAATTAACTCTCAAATGGACAACCTCCTGCGAGTAACTCTCGAGAGTTTTTGAGAGTTACTCGCGTATTTACTCTCATGTGGAGCGGCACCTTTAAGTGTGTTGCTTGGAGTTCCCATCGTAGTCTGATTAGATTTTGCGTCATTGTTGAATACATCTCAAAAATATCGCCTGCGGTGCATTTTTTTCTTTTGGTATTTTCATTATTTCAGTTACAGTTATTTATAAAGAATGAAAAAGCCTGAAAAATGAAACAAAGGGACTATGAAGTTCTTGATTTAAATCAGAGTACCAGGAAGACCGAGCCATGCTCGGCGACCTCAAAATCCTACTTTTGCTGATTTTTGGGGAAAAACTAAATACACATTATCTTTACAGGGCTTTTCCAGAGTTTTTAAATTCCCGACCTAGAAAGCTAGAACTAAAACTAACGCGCGATAACAAAATTTCATAGAAATCGGTTGAGTGGTTATTGAGTAATCGCTGTCACCGATTTTTGAAACGTTGTTTTGAGACACCAGGTGAGGGTTATCGAGGGGAGGGAAAAGTCAGGTTTGTAGTGCAAAAATCGAAAGCCCTTAGCCCCCTTTGTAATACTGTAAAGTTTCATTAAGATCGAACCACCCAATTCGAAGATACCAGGCGAGGGGTATCGAGGGGAAATTTCTCAGAGGTGAGACCTATCTAGATCGATTCCTTGTCCCTGAAAATCCCTAACCCCCAAGTTTCGTGAAAATCGTTAGGCGGGTTTTCGAGATCGTTTGTGCAGACAGACAGACAAACAGACAAACAGACATTCGTCGTATTATATTATAGGATATATGCAATTTATATGTGTTGGATTACCACTACTAGCAATTTTTTGGTCTCTTATTACACACAAAAATGCGCTCACGCTTTCAGTGACAAGCTGATGTTATATGAACACAGTGGACCACAAAATTTTGATTTCAAATAAACTTTCGACATTTTTATTTCTTAGAATTTCGTCTTATTTTATTAATTTTTCTCACGGATAAGGAGAAAAAAAAGTCCACCCTTCCAGAGCTCTGGAATAAAATGGCAAAGCATTATAAGGACATTTCAAACACTGTAAATTTCCATTATTGTCTACAATACTTGGAAATTGTTTTTCCCAGTGTGAATCAGTGTGAATCATCGTCACGATCAACACTAACAACACAAAATTTCCAATCGTGACAATTACGATCGCATTCCATAATAGGCCCCTAGGATTTTTTTGGGATTAGATTTCTTGGTTTTCGTCAAAGTAATGCTGTGTTTTCTGAAGGCATATATTAGAAAATTTGAAAGTTTCTTTTTGTAGAAAATGTGGAAGTATATTCTTTTTGTCGTTTCCCACAAATTTTTGTGCAATTTATTGTCACGCACTAAAATTTCTTCCATTTCCTGCTCTTTTTCCTACAAACATTCCCCATTCACTAAGCTTGTGAGTGAAAAGAAATTTTAATAAATAAAAGCTTGTCTGAAAATTAAAAAAATTGTTTTGACCGGTGCATGATAACTACAAATCTAGTGAATGAATTTTCTTGAAATTTTGTAGTGGCTGCAACTTTGTGGGTAAGAAATCATTCACTTCCAGTTGGTTTGACATTTTCAAGGGAATAATGCAGTTCTTATCCATTCTTTTGGACATTTCAAGTGTAATAAATATACCAAATTTTTAATAATCTTTAATTCCTTTTACCTTTTTCGAATAAATTCACCGTTCAAAAAATACTTACCTTCGCTATAAACAGCCAAAACACCAAAAGAATTGTAGACAAAAACCAACTAAATAAATAAAATAATAAAACGTGTTCATGTTTTCATTTAAATATATTCATGGATTCTACTTGGCCAATTGAAGATTCATAAACAAAAATTATGACATTACAATAAAAAACCATAAACGAAATAAAAAAAAAGACGTATAAAATCAATTTCTAAAAACACTAAATACAAAAGTTTTTTTTTTTAAATGTAGTTAATATGCTGAAGATTTAATTTTTATTTTCTTTGGGGAATTTTTCTATTGATTTTAAGAATAAACTTAAAACAAGAAAAATACCAAAGAAATAACACAAAAAAATTGTTTTCTTTTTTTTTAAATAATAATCAAGGTCACATAAATATTTGTTTCGTAAAAAGAAACAGCATTGTTGTATTTTTGGACACAGATATTTTGAATTTATTTACTTTCAATTATTTTCTGTCATGACAATTTTTGTTTTCATTTTGTATTTTTTATAATTTGTTTTTTTTTTTTTATTTTTTTTTTAAATAGTTTTAAACATTTATTCCGTGTATTATAGGACTTTCCATTATTAATTAATTAATTTTATTAAGTCATTGTTTTATTTATTATTTATGAATAATAGGATGTGTAAATAATTTTGTGTATTCTTTTTTTTTAAATATATTATGGATGAAATATAAATTTAACTATTCGTTTAAAAAAAACTAGACATTAGTTTATTATAATAATTATAAATTAAATCTTATAATAACTAATATTATATTATTTGTTTACATTGTTTTTAATATTTGTTTCTAAGCAAAATACTGTTTGTGCATTTTATATAAAAGAGTTTTTTGTGTTTCAAATTTTTTCGCGTTTTTTTTATTTAATTATATTTAAATTGTAAAAATTGTAATTTAACATTGTTTATTTAACTTAATATAATTAAATATTTACAACTAAAATAAATTAAATTACAATAATCATTATAACTATTCCTACGAATTAAATACAAATCTTAAGAGATTTTTCTTGTTGCTGTTGCATACTTTAGTAAGAAAAAAATTTACTAAAACATACATAATTAAAATATAATAACATTAATTATACACAGAGAAAAAAAGAATTACAAAAATAATTGATTTGTATATGGAACGTTTCATACAGGCATTAACACGTTGATTACCATGTGCTAAAAACATTTTCATAGTTTTGCCACGTGACAATCAACGCGTTAATTTTCTCTTCTATTTTTCATAGGAAATAGAATGCATATGCGAGAGTGATTTTTGAATTTTCTGAATTTTTATTCGATTTTTAATTAAAAAAATCTCTAAAAATTTAAATTATTATTGAAAAACTTCATTTTAATTAGATTTTTTTTTTTTATAATTTTAAAACACTAAAGGGACATATGCAGACCCATAGTTAAAATTGCATTTTATTGACGTTAAACACGCAAAATATTCTGTTTATACATTTATACAACTATAGCCTTATTCCCATATTTTCTCCCTATTTTTCCGAATTTTTCCATTGATTTTTAAAAACTTTTTTTTTTTTTTTTGAAATTTCTTAATTTTTGAGATGACATTCGAATAGCTTGGAACATTTTAAGTAGAAAATTATTTTTATAATATTTTGCAGATAAAAAATTCTGCATAAATGGTTTTTATATTTATTTTACTTATTTATGTTTTCTTTTACATAATTATTTTTTTTTTGGCAAATCACAAAAATTAAATTAAATATTTTAATTAAAAATACAATAATTAAATTAATTTAGTTAAAAAAAATTGTGTAAATATAATTATTTTAATTTTAATAATAATAATAAACATAAAAACTTGAATTTATTACTTAATGTGATAAATAAAGCTTTTCAGTGCAGTGGCGGGGGCGTTCGACCGGGAATTTTTGGTATCAGAAGAGCCTCCGGAACGTTCCGGTTAAAATAATCCGGTCGTCGTAACCTTTTCCGCGGTCTCTGCTGTTGCTGCTGTAGCTGCTGCTGTAAATGGTTCCTCTGATGATGTTCACCTGGCTGCTGTCGTCGATCGAATGCTCTTCTATCGGATTTATTGGCGATCAATTGCCGATTATGGGAATGCTGGGAGTGCTGAAGTTGCCGCGAATGTGTTAAAAGACCCACGGGACAGCTAACCGCTTCACGCCAGTTTGAAAGTTTCCCGCCCAGGCGCTGACATTCGTGAGCGTAGGCTGCAAAACTCTCGCAGTAGCACATTCCCGTTGGACATTCGCACATATCCATCTTGCAGGATTCAAAATAGTTAGCCGGGTTCAATCGACTGTTGCAATCGCCAAAGATTTCTGCCTCGCGGAGAGGTCGACAGAATGCCCAACCCTTTCGATTCTTACAATTTGGCCGCTTGGCGAGGTTTTCTCTCTTTCGTGAACACGCCTTTGGCCCGCCTACCTTCCAAGAATTAGCAAATCTCCACACCTCCTGCTCGGAGTGATTCGTCCCATCTCTTGAAGTGAGATCATCTCGACCGATTCCGTTGTAGTTTCCGCAGAGACCGCAGAGTTTGTTTTTAAAAGTAGCGGGAACTTGAACCTGCAGGAAATTGTGTCCGTCCCATTCGATTTGCAAGCCAATTTCAGTGGTCAACAAAAGACCTTCCAGCGTTCGGTTTATCTGAATTCCTGTACTATTGTCGTAGGGTAGTGTCACCTTACTTCCATTCACCTTAACGCGTAATTTCTGCCCCAAATTCACTTTAGTAACACCCATCTTCAGCGTCACAGTTTTCGTCCAGGAGTACGATCGCGTCGTCACCCCGTCATTTGTCACTCGAATGGAGAACGAGTGGTCCCTGCAGTCGGAGACGAGTTGATATTTGCAGGACCCCTGGAAACTGTAGAACTTCCCATCGAAGGTCTTATAGTGCGGATCTCCGAAAACCGTGCAGATGCCAGCGCTTTCAACGCATTTGGAGCAACATTGACCTTCAGGTGTTACAAGCGTCTCATTCGGACGGCATTTCACTTTCGGACATTTGGTTTGGGCACATCTGATCTCGCCACCATGGCATTTGCATGATCGGCATGGTGTAATGTTCCACGTTTCGTTATTTTGATACTCCTTGTCGTCGTAGGTGCACGTCGAACGGACTTCCGCTTCAGATATTGGTGGACAATGTGGGCAGCAGTCGCCGGGATTCGTTTTTTGATAGTCAGGAGAACATTCCAGCACCGGGCAGGTGCTGCGCTGGCAAACCGATGTGCCATTAACGCAGGTGCAGCTGGAGCAGTGATCGGGGGAGAAACGTTTACCATCTGCATGGAATCCTTTTCCAAGAATGCATCTTCCTGTTTTTTTTTTGGGAAAATAAAAGAAATTTATCTTTAATAAAGAAGATACTAAAATTTCTAGAGCGCTTGAAAATTTTTAGTAAATTTCACTGGGAAGAACTCGAATTCTATGATTGTGGTTTAAAAATGCGATAAGAATTTCAAAAATCAGGTGTAAAATTACGTCAAAACATAAGATTGTTTAAAAATCAATGACGTATTTTAATTTTTTTTTGTACACATGTTTTAAGCGACATCAGTTTGCCTGACCATGTTTTTAAATCACACGATTGCACTATTATAGAATCTCTATTCGCGATCAATGATAATTAAGTATAATTAAGGAATGTTTATGTAAATTAATCTTACCTGGAACTTGCATAATTTCTCGTCTTTCAGTACATCTTGGACAGCATTCGCCAGGAACTTTGATTTGCTTTGAGATCGGACATTGAAGAATTGGACACGCCTTCTTCACACACGTTAGCCTCTTACTGGAGCAATGACATTTAAGACAAGGATCCTCAGTCAAGGTCACTTCACGACCATCATGAACATTTTGTCCATTTAGGTAACATCCTGGTATCAAATTTAAGAAAAACGACAATCAATAAATTTATCCTACTATCAAAAATAAAAATCAAATCAACCAAAAATCATAAAAAAAAAATCAAATAAAATACGGATAAAGAAAAAAACACAAGAAAATAGAAATATGACCAAATTAAGTCAAAGGTCAATTATCTATTCATAAATTCGATGACAATTTCAATTGGTATTCTCAGACTTAATATTGAATCTGATCTTGATCTGATCGAACCTTATTAAGATCTTCTGTGGCGAGCGGGCGATATTTGCTGCCATGAGACACAAAAAATCATATTTTTTAAGTATCTGAAAAGCAAAAAAAAGAAGAAAAAAGAATATTCCAAAAACGACAATGATCGCAGCAGATCTTCTTCCAAAAAATAAAAACCAATTTTCTTCTCTGGATCAAATATCTTGGGTGCTGATTTTTTTTTCGCAGATTCGCAAATGCGCTAAATGCACGATTCCACCATAAGAACAAATGTCGAAGATTCAACCATATATTAAACAACGAAAAAAATCTTTTAAATAAACTGGGACTTACCATATCAAGTGTGGCCAGAATGTCAAGGTGTGGGCGGATTAAATAGCAACAGGCAAAAATCTTCTTTTGAGGCCGGAGTTATTTGAACTTATTTGACTTTTTGTGGAGCTGTGACTGTACATTTGCTTGGACCACATACTCGACCGTATAGTTAGTCAGTTGAAGAAACTAAATTATTTCTAATTATAGATCTTCAAAGTGCCCAAAATTGTTTTCAAATAATAACAGACTTGAAAACAACAGATCTTTCCAGTAAGATTTTAAAAGGATGGCTAGGTGGGATCTCCATTCGCACTCGAGGGGAGAATCGACGTGCGAAATCTTCTTAATCAGCATTAGTTTAGATTAGAGGCGTATTAACATATTTATTGATATATTAATTTTTCTTTCGTTGAGATTGTGAGAACAGAATTTATAGGGTCAATAAACGAGTTTCTTTCTGATTTTTTTTTAATGATCTTTTACTACTGGGGTTTTAAGTATGTATATCAAGGTTTAGTGTTAATTCTTGGAGTTTGGAAGGAATTTTTGCACATCTCTAGCAAAAAGGTGCGGTTATTGATAATGAGCAAAAGTATTTAAATCAATTTACGAGAAATTTGTAAATAAATAGGATTTTTTCAAGGTCAATGAAAGATTTTTAAACTGCGCAAAAAGCAAATCAAATTTATTTATTGCCAGTTATTGATACCTAATGTCCCGTTTACATTTGCGATATTTTCTTGAATTTTTCTGCGAATTTTATTTAGAAATAATTTCTCGAATTTTATTCATCTATCGCAGAATAAATTCACTTAGCAAACTTGAATTTATTTCGGGGAGCAAAGTTCTAAGCGAGTTCACAAAATTTGAATTTTTTTCGGGGATTTCTATGAAAAATTCCGGTCCCTTTTTTTCTGAGGTATCAAAACGATGGATCGTAAATCACAGGGCATAGTAATTTTGTGAAGACCACCCACTTAAAATAAAACAGCGATTTTCTCGAAAACGGTTTCTTTCGTTAACACTAGAACGACGGGAGCGGTCATTTTGACCGCCATAAGAAACGACATATGAAAACAAAAATTATCTTTATAGTTTTGCTATATTATGCATCGTTTATTATTCGATACAGTTTTCACAATAAACATTTTTGATACATCGTCCTTGACACTTTCCACAAGTAGGTTTTCCGCATGACGCATAAAAATCTTGCGTTTTATTACGGCAGAATGGTGACTGACGACGTTTTGAACTCTTAGCTGCAGTTGCACAAGGCAGAGTTGCAGAGATCTTTTTGGTGGCACAATACGAAGCTCGTAGTTCATTTACAAGGTTCAGAATATAGCATCGCCGAAAAATAATAACTGAAATGAGATGAATCAATAAAAGTCTATAGGCGGTCAATTTGACCGCTACCGTCGTTCTAGGTAGAAAATTGATTTTTTCACTTTTATGAAAAATCTCAGAGTATTTAGCTATTCCAATTTGACGACATTAATAGGATGAGAAAAGTCAAAAAAATTCAAAGTGCTGAGGTTACCCATTTGTGTGGAACCAGAACTCAAAATGCCTTTGCGGTCAAAATGACCGCTTCCGTCGTTCTAGTGTTAAAATTACAAAAATTGATTAGAATACTTTTTGGAACATTTTTTCACACATTAAAAATTCAAATTTTTTTTTCGACTTTTTTCCGAAAAATGGTAAGTTTTAATAAAAGTTTTATAGTGACATTTTTTCAAATCACAAAAATTATTAGACATTTCAATAAAAAAATGATGATGTCCTGCATAAATTGTGGAGGTTAAAGCGGGAAGGGGGGGAGGATGTTGTTTGAAAAAAATAATCTACAAAACAAAATATGACTTTGATCAAAATAAAGAAATCGAATTCCAATAAAATTCATTCAAACATTTGCAGGCCAAATTTAAAAAATGATACGAGACATAAATCATTGTTGAGTAAAGTTCTAAGCGAAAATTAACTCATTTGTTCCATGAATATGTTCAACTAACTTGCATCCCGGGTTAAGTTTTTTGTATAAGTTTTAGAATACGAAGAAAACCGGAAAGAACTTAAAAACTTTCGAGAAAAATCTTATCCTTGCAGGACTCTTCGTTGTGAATTAGTCTAACACCAGATTTGGGATCAGCGACCCCGAAAACCTCCTAATGCCAATTTTTCCCGGCAAAAAGGGGAAAGGATAGTCAAATTATCCTTACAGGATCTTCCGTTTTTAATTTTGAAAATCTAACATCCGATTTCGTGATCAGCGACCCGGAAAACCCGCGAGTGAAACTTTTCTGCCTTCTATTGAGCAGGATTCATGGCGAAAATCACGGTTTCAAAACACCCAAACCCGCTTTACCACCCATTTACCCCCTTAGCGGTAAAATTTCGGAAAACCCCGTCTTAGTGAGTGCCTACGTGATGGTTCCCAAAGAGCACAAAAGGTTGTAAAGCGGTCATCGCAACTTTAGTTTCGTGACTGTATGGTCGCGACGGCCACTTTATGACCTTTTTTCGCTACTTGGGTTGGGACATACTGTGAAAATTTCAAGTTTCTAGGTTCAGGGGTTTGGGCTGGACGTTGATGAGTGAGTCAGTCAATCAATCAGGTTAAACGATTTTATATATATAGATAAATAAATGCAATTGAAATTGTGAAAATACCAATAAAATAAATACACCAAAGAAGCGTCCTAGATGAAAGTTCGCTGAAGAAATGCTCCGCTGGCGAATAATATATGATTTACAGAAACTTCTAGCCAAGTGATTTACAGAAACTTTCCAGCCAAGTTACATCATATTTTACATATTTAATACTTGTTTTTTCTAGCTTTTGATAAATTAAAACACTAAATTGAATAATCTGGAAGAAAAGTTTAGTTTACGGGACAATATTCCTAAATTCGGAAATATCCCAGATATTTTATTTTTATGATAGAATTTTAAGTTTTAGCAAACAGATCTATTGGTGCTAGCAATAGTTAAATACTCTATATGAAAACGGAGAAAATGTTTATGAAAAAAAAACCATTTGTATGAAAGAGAGGGGAAGGATTGGACCGATTGAGTTTTGATGTATTGAACGGTTATGTAAAATCATAATATAAACACATTTCGTCTTCATTAATTTTTCGATACTATGCACCGTTTTCGAGAAAACAGAAAAAAAAATTGGTTTGTTTTTAGGGGGGACGGAACGGTCCGATTCAAGAACTTAGCCTTGGCGTTACAAACGGTATACTAATTCTAATATATTTTTATGTGATATATCATATAGAGTATAAAAAGCAAATCGAATCCGGAAGTAATAATTTTCCTCAGTCATATAGACTGCAAATAACAAAATCTATTCGTGAAATTTTTCAAACTTTTAACGATGCTACTGAAGTGTGGTTTATGAGCACCGCAGTGACTTAAATTATGTTTTAATCTACCATCACACAATCATATATGAGTTGAACACGTTTTTCTCGTTTCGTAAAAATCTTCGACCATACTATACTATGATCAAGGATCCGGGCGCCAACTATTAAATCAAAAGTTTGTCAAAAAAAAAAAAATACATCGATTTTTACGTTAAGAACCGAACGGAAAAGAAAAATCGACTGACAAAAACTGAGAAAGAAGATGGAAAAATGGGGTTTTTTTTTCTACAAGCATCAAATGGCCACTACATTAAAGTTTTGGTCGATTTATTCGATTTGGGTAATTTGATACTTCCACTGATCTCTTCGTTGGACGCAGCATCTTAATCTTTTTCGGGCATTTGATGTCAGAAGATGGTTCAATGGAAACTCAATAAACTGTCAATTTGTAGGGAATATAGATGTATAATAGTGGTGCCTCCGAAGTTCGCACATAGCTATTCACTAATGGCAATCCGCTTTTGCCAGACAATTCCCAACTTTTGCTACTCTATCCCATCTTATATCCCATTGACACCCCATTCCATTCTATTTAATTTTATCATGCAGATGCCGCCGATGCGATGTCGACCATTGACTGTCAATATTTGTAGCTAGCTAAAGGGGTAATAACTTAATTTGAGATAATTAATAATTTCGACTAGCCAGACAAGAATGAATAATGGGAGTTTGGTGAGTGGATAAAGTCGGGATTCAAAGGGGAAGACGCTGCCAGCTAAGAATATGTGCACGAGTTTATCGATTAAAATAAGTACTTAAGAAAAAATAACGTTTCGGATAAAGTTCGTGACGGTTTGTTTGAAATTGATTAATGGTTAATAGTAAGGAGTTTAACATTTTGTTAATCTATTCTATAAAATTGCAATTACTTGATATATTCTTTGAATCTGGGAGGATAACATCAAAGTATGTCGCTTTCGGGGCAAATTGTGGTGATTTAAAAAAAAAAGAATTTTAAGAGAAAACTTTATATTTTTTGCTGATAAAAAAGAAAATACTTATATTTCTTTTGGAAATTTACAACTATAGTTGGTTGGTTGGTTGGTTTGACAGGAGGGGGGCTCACAAGGGAACCCCACGCACGTAGGCCTCAAGTTGGGCCCATTGTACACCTCCGATGTCCTTCGCTGGAGCAGCAGATTGAGCTCAAGTACGGTAGTTTAGCCATCCTGCCAGTGCTATATATTTCCGAATCGTCTCCCAGCCCTGAGTTCCTGCCTCATGGAGTTCCTCTAAAAAGGGATGGCCGAAGCATTTGACGCTATAGTAGATTTTACATAATTTTTAATCGGTACGTCGCGTCGGATCCCATGGGATCGTCAAACATATTTAGGGGGGTCGCGATGTACGCTATGAGTGTTTTGTTTACAAAATTAATTTCTGTTGAAAATTCGCAAAGTAACGGATCTATTTACTAAAATTCGAATGAAGGACAGGTAGTTTAAGAAAAAAATCTCGGCTTCAATGATTTTTCAACTTCAACTTTTGCACTGAACTTGACCTGTTCCACTTTTGATGTTGAAAATGGTCACCTGCGGCGCATTTTCCTTAAAATTGTAATTTGTTTTTTTTTTTATATTTTAAAGCCTTTGCCTGTGATGGCGTATTTTTAAGAGGTTTTACGATAACTCTATCAAACAATCAGCAATCAGAAATCTTAACTTTAAAGTTCATAACTTTAAAGTAAGATTTTAAAGTAAGATTTTAAAGTTATTTTGAAAATAGGGAGTAGAGGAAAAAAAAACTTTGGAAACCACTGCACAGACAACAAATAAATTATAAATACGAAAAAAAATTGATAAAACTTTTTTAATCAGGTAGGTACAAAATTAACAATTTTTTTTGTCAATATGGCAAATATTTTGTTGATTTTGAACATAGCAAGATAGATTTTAAATGTATTTTGAAACCATGGCAAGAGAAAAAGTTACACCCAAAGACAAAAGACGTAACTTTTTGTCTTGATATGATTTTAAAATAAAGGGTCTTTCATCAAGTACTTAACAATTTTGTATTTTAAAAAAAACGCACCCTAAAACTTTTTTTATGATCTGGCAATGCTAAAACGTCAGTCAAGGTTTACATTTTTATCATGGTGAAGTTCACGAACGAGCAACGTTTGGAAATTATTAAAACTTACTACCGAAATTCTGAGTCGGTGGTCGCAATCGTGTAATCTCGAGTGGTCCGGTCGAATGGCCACCTCGCTCATGCGATTTAACGCCGTTGGATTTCTTTTTATGGGGTTATGTTAAGTCGTTGATTTATGCCAACAAGCCAACAACGTTAGAGGAGCTCAAGAACAATATCGAACGCGAAATTGCCAACGTTCCGGCCGATATGTGTGGAAGAGTGGTGGAAAATTGCCTCCAAAGAATCAATCAGCAAACGTGCTCGCTGTGGCCAATGACATCGAATTTCATACTTAAATGAAACATGTCCACTACACCTGGAATAAATTTCAGCCCGATATCTCAATTATTTTGTATTTTATTTAAATACAAAATTGTTATGTTCTTATTGAAAGACCCGATACATTTTGTAGCTAGTTATGGAGCGGCGATGATTAAAGACTATAAAAGTAAGAAAAACTTAATATATCAGAATTTTATTTAACGAATAAAAAGGTGTTTTCTTCTTCCATTTTTGTGAAAATAGTGCGTGGTATCAAAAAAACTATTAAGAGAAAAAGTGTTTAAAATGTGATTTTTCATAACTTTAGTGACAATTAAAATTTACTGAGACCACATTTTTGGAAATTTACCATGCAAACACGTCTTTTGTGAAATTAACCAATAAATTTTCGTAGTTGAATTGAAAGAATTTGTCGAGAAAACGCACCATTGACATAAAAATGGGGCACTTTCTCGACAAATTTTTTCAACTACGAATTTATTGGTGAATTATCTCACCAAGTGGATAGGAAATGACAAAGATCATACTAATATATAAAAATGAGTTGGTGTCTGTCTGTCTGTCTGTCTGTTCCTCTTTCACGCAAAAACGGCTGAACCGATTGACTTGAAATTTGGCATGAGTGTCTGTGGTAGTTCTGGATCCAACATAGGCATACGTAAAAGTAACGCTAGGGGTGGGGGAGTAAGGGGAGAGGGTAAAGTGATTTCGAAACTTAGTTTTTGCGCTATGTTACTCTTTCGCGGGGAAACTACCGAGCCCATTGGCCGGAAGTTTAGCTCCAACATAGACCATAAAAAAAATTGGAAAAACTTAAACCGGCAACGACGGTTATGCAAGCTAGTAAATAAATAAAAATACTTTTTTCCTACTTGAATTATATTATTGGTGATTAAATTAATGAGAAATTTTGGTCCAAATGATTAAAAATTCATCTGATTTTTTGATAATGCACTCATCAAAAGTTTCTAGGAGAAAACCATGTCAAAACTTTTTTTGCCTAGCATTCTTGTGATTGCAGTTTGTTACTGCGCTAAGAAATTGTACAAAAAACAAATTTAGGTGCAATTAAATAATTTTTTTAGCAACGTTTTGTTGACAATTTCTTTCATGTTTATTACAATTTTATGTGAACATCAAATTTCGAAGGCTATCACATCACACAAGTCGAAATGAATTGTAATTTTTGAAAAAAATATATAAAAATGTCAAAATGAAGAAAGAAATATAATTTATGGTTGAATTGAATAAGATATTTCACCTCAGTTGAATAGATTTATCTGCCAAAAAGAATTTTAGTTATTGAATAAATAACCTCGTCATCACATTTTCAAAAAGTTAAAATTTATATCCATCAGATATGACTTGTATGCTATTTATACGGTTTTTTTTTCATATTTTATCATTTAAATCGATTTAAGAGGAAAATGACGATTTATGTGGTAACCGAAATAAATGCCATAAAAGTCCATCAATATCAAGAAATACGTTTTAATGACATGCACTGGAATCTCGAGGTATTTATAATGTAGATATTCAACATTTATTTGTATAAATATATGGCATTTCTTAAAGAAAGAGTATAATATTTTCATAGCGGATCATCCATTCACATATTATGCTTAATGTATACATCAAAAAATATGCGCATAAATGACAAAAAAAAAACATCTAAGAATTGCAAAAGATTTTCTATAGAGATGTTGAGGTATAAGGAAGCATATTTTACATTATATTGAGTAGAATGAATCTATTGAGTTGAAATCATGATGTGTGGCCGAAAAATGATCATTTTCGAAATGGTATATAAAAAGGCTTCTGCATAAAATCTCTATAATACACGCGAAGAATATTTGTTAAAGAAAATAGCCACTTATCATGTCCATCAAAATGCCATAAATAACACATTCAGTCCGATATTTTTTTTTATTTCTCTTTATTTTTTTATGCTCTTAGAATTTTTTTTTCAATTTTTTTTTCTTTACTTTGTGAGTTTTGTCTTTTTGTACGCGAAATATGAGAATATATCAAATTTTTTCTACACAGGTGTGAAGGCTTTAGGGCTCTCTTGCCAGTATTCATGCGTTGGAATTTCATTCGATTCCGTTTGGAATTCATTTCGCTCGATTTCAAAGTTGAAAATAAGGAGTGTACTACAATATCACTGGGATTGCAACATAA
This sequence comes from Chrysopilus asiliformis, assembly GCA_964034945.1. Taxonomy (NCBI): domain Eukaryota; kingdom Metazoa; phylum Arthropoda; class Insecta; order Diptera; family Rhagionidae; genus Chrysopilus; species Chrysopilus asiliformis. The sequence goes on from OZ035961.1 coordinate 100,165,567, forward strand.
GAATCGTAAATATAGTGTGTAAATTATATTATGATGGAAAAGAAGCGGGGGTATCATGGAGTTCCAACTAAATATGCTGGATACGGAACCTTTGATAAAATAAAATAATTTATGGCAGCGGGGCTATGAAATGTGAGCCCCATTTTATATTGAAATTTTGAGTTCAGGTAACAGTTTCCATTTGTTATCAGGTTGACTGGTAAATAGTTTTGTACGTGCAGAATTTAAAAAAAAGAGTCGAAAAACTTTTAACACTCTAACTGCCACGTCAGTCAAAAAGACCTGACACCTAATTGTACACAACGGCCACAATGGAAATTATTAAAGTGTTCGCTGCAACCGCAACGATTTTTTGTAGCTGCACACATTTTATGGAAATAAAATAAAATTTAGGTGTAATTTTGTTTCAATTTTTTTTCTCTTAGTGCCTTTTTGACAGACAACCAAATATTCGAAAAAGGCTCAAAACTGTTGTGGCAGTTAGAGTGTTAAAATTGAAATTGGAGCGTTCCGAGGCCTGATTTGATAAAGAAACTTGATGAAAATACGATTGCCAGGCAATCGTGAAATACCCTAAAAGGCTCTAAACTTTCAAGTAGATTTAATTTCTTTATAACATTCCAATTTGGCATAGAATAGGCTTTTATAAAAAGACAAACCTTTTCCGAAAATGGAAATGAACGAACCAACCCTTCTCCCTCCAAATATTTTTTTTTGCGATTTTCCCGAAAACGGTTCCTTTTTTTTCCAAAAACAGCTGTCGAGTGCGAAAAATCGCGTCAAAATCAGGCTGGTTTGAAGTTGTTTTTAGATGCAAGAAAGATAAAATAAAAACAGACTCGTCCACGTGCCATGATGTTACTGAAAACCGTGATTGTTTTGACAAGATTTTACTGAATTTCATTTATTTGTAAATGAATTTAATTACAAGTATTTTAACAATAATCATTTTTATCTGCATTTCTTATAAAGAGAGTGAATTAAAATAAAACCAAACTAGTTTGTTTTAATACCATTCTTTAAATCCTCCAATATTTTCTGGACCATCCAATGCTCAGTTTTTATTAGCGCACAAATATTTTAAAAAAAAGAATGGAATTCGAAAATCTTTGAGGATTTTTTTCGATATTCTTCGTGATTTTAGAAGTTATTGTATAGATACCGAAATCCGTAACGTTACACCGCTCGTTCGGGTGGGTGGTCTAATCTCCAGTCTCGGATCTTCCCGATTCTGTTCTCATCCTACTAAGCAGTTTATAGACCAGAGTCCACTCATACAGATTATTCCTGAACATGCAAAGATTTGTCTTAATTTTCGGTTCTTGTACAAAAGGCTCATTTTTCGTGTCTCAGAATTTGATTAACATATGAATATAAGGTGGCTGCCAAAAACTATGTATATATACCTATGTATCTACTATGCGAGTTAATGATGGTGATGTTATAGCATGTATTCTGTTTAATGATTTTTACCTTAATGTCGAAATCTCTGTGTTTGTTATAATAAATGATTTCATTCTTCGGTTTTTGTTTCTGCTTTTATCGATACTGCTGATGTGCGGGATAGCTTCAGCAGCACAAGCGAAAACGTTGAAAAAAAAATGAATAAATAACTAAAAAAAAACAAATATCTGAAAGATACCATGTATATATCTTCTATAGAAGGACTGTCTCTGAGTAAGATTCGAAAAGCAGCGCGCGGCTCTTATCGCATTGAAAACTACAAATTACTTTGTGATTCTTACATCCATTCCCAGCCTAATGGACTCATATCGTAAAGTAAGGTAAATTAATGATGATGACTGCGACCAGATCTCCTACCTTGACTCTTTATCCACACATCCACCGTCTATCGTCCTGCTCTTTTATAGTGAAACATAAGGTAGGTAATAATGGCATGGCGGTGGTGGATTTTTTGGTCAATGATTCCTGATATTTGAGATGAGGCCGATGACGACAATTTTCAACATGATGAGATGGTCTGATCTAACCCATCCATGAGCTCACCCTGGCTATTAATTCTGGATAGTATCCGAAAGAGAATAAATTCTATTATCGACATTTTGGATTTCAGGAATTTCAAACTACAGATTGATGTCGGATGCTCCATCAAATTTGAAATTCGATCTTATCGATAATTAAGATTATTGAACATTTATGAAATGACTTTGATTTATACTTCTACCGGGGCCCGAAGTGCATTTTGAGTTATGCGATGATTATAAGGGGTAATTTTATTACAATTTACTGGGTGGCATTTTTATTTCTTCATTTTTATTGTTTTTAATTTATCAGATAGGAAAGAATCTGCGTACAAGTCATGAGTAAACATCGTAAAGATGTCTTCGAGTTCTTTAGAGAAATTTTATTACATTTTTTATGCGAATGAGATTATTATTACAATAATATAGCAATCAGAAAGAATTTTATCGGAAATTGCAAAATTTTAGTTTTCTTGGGAAATTTCTGCTCTTTAATATGAAGTTTTTACGGCATTCTGTGGTCTAATTGAGGTTTGATTTTTGACATAATTAATGTTTTAAACATGGATAATAACAAAAATACGCGGAAAAAACATATAGGAACCATTCCACCAAAATCTCATGCTCCAGTCCCATATTTATGGGAAAAAACGGCATAGTGGCCAAATATGGGAATCATTCCTATAAAAAAGGTGTAACAGCTCCCACATTTTTTAGGACACATTCCAATAAAAAAGTGGTCGTATTCTTTTTTTTTTGTGTAACGATTCCCAAAACTATGGCAAAGACTCCAACGTGTTACATGGGAGAGATTACTATGTTAGACTGGTTGCGACAAAAATATGGCGACATTCCCTTTTGTAAAGGACTCAATCCCATAAAACGTTGTAATGTCTCCATTGATTATTGGATTCTCTCCTATATATATTCGCGACATTCTAATTTGAAATAAGACACGTTCCTATAATTATAGCACCAAGTCCTATCTGTATAGGACTGGAGACTTTTTTTTATTGGATTCTGTCCAATCTAAAGGGGACAAACAAAAATTCGAGTTATCGAATATCCGAGATAGAGAAGTCCGGGACTTGAAAATATTCGAGATACCAAATAGCTCGATCAAAAAAAATGTCCTGTAATTAAAAAATTTTTCCGACGCAAGTGTCAGAGTGTGGCACTAGGCAGGTCCAAGCTATATATACTCCGAGTTCGCAAACCACGTGTGAATTATAATCGAAGAAAAAATTCGACTTGAATTATCGTATTCGCTGAATCCTATTTGCATAGGAATGAGTCCAACAAAACTTAGGATTCATTCCATTTTTTTTGTAGGACTGAGCCCTACATGATATTGGAGTCATTTCTACAAACAGTGGGAATGGTTCCATACATAATATAGTAATGTTTCCACCTCAGATTAACAACGTCTCCAATGCAAACTAGGAACGAGTGCTACTTTTGTTGGAATGTGGGCATTCTTCTCTCAGCCCTATTTACATAGTGATGATTCCACCAAAACTAGGACTAGTTCCAATATTTATGGAAGCCTTTGCTACAAAATGGTGGAATGACTCCTATAATCGCTTTCCACCATTTTATAGGAACGATTACTATACGGATTTTTTTCCGTGTATTTAGGCTATGATTTCATATAACTTTCACATGCATAAAAATTCTTTTGAAATCATATTTCCTTCCTTAGATCCAGGAAAAAAATTATTTTTGATAAATTTTCCATACATCAAATTCCATTTGGAATAAGTTAAAAAAAATTACAAGGTGCGATATAAAATTTTCGTTTAAAGAAGTTATGCTACAGATTGTCCCTAGCATATTGTTGATGTGGTTATGTTTTAAAATTAAAAAATCCAATGATTTGTCATAGAATTCGTTATGTTTTTTTCTTAAAAAATAACAACGGATTAGGGTTATCAAATGAAAAGTATAAGGGTATTCACAAAATGTATTAAAATTGCTGTTATCGTCGTAAAATATTATTATTTGTTAAAGTTTTGTAAACAGCAACAAAATACACGGTAGTATTTTTAGCTATTTTACCACAATTTATTATGATATTAACCGCTTTTTGTTTCCGCCATTTTGTTTTTTTTTCTTGAGTTTCTAATGCACGCTCATAATTCTTTTCCGAAGCTTTTTGACTTAAGACTCCATACAATGGGTACTTCCCTTCACTCAGAAAAATGGAGGCTAACTCGACGACCTACATACGGCGTAATTGGCCTCGGGCAGGCGCGCGTTCACCTGCATGTGGGCAAGTAAAACTGAGTTGACTTGTGGTCGGAGAAATTCTGAAATTAAGCCACCAGCAGGTGAAGTAGGGCATTGGGAGCTGCACGAGTTGACCTTAGATAGGTTAACTCTGACCGCTAGCTGGCTTACAGACACCTCTGCAAGGTCAGAGTTAACCTGACAAAAAGTTGACCTGGACATTTTTCTGAGTGTTGTTCGATTTGGACAAAATGGTTTTTTTTTCTCGTGCATGCATATATACAGAGTTACGTATGGATGCAAATTTTCAAGTCAATGGGATCGGATTAAAATTAGAATACAAGATTTGACCCTGACAGACCAACAGACAAAAAAAAAACAAGCTAAAGAAAAGCTTTTAAGAAATCGTATCGATATTTAATACTGTTTTTTTTTCTCAAATTTACAGTAGCGCTATTTTTATAACCCCTTATTAAAAAGTAAGAACACTTGAAAAATAATACTAAAAATCACTTAAAAATGAAAAAAAGCGTAGTTTCGTACTCACCTAGACACGTTGGACAACATTGACCAGGGCTCGGTGGCAATGGATTACTACATGGTGTGTAGCATTGCATTGTAGTCTCTGTAATAACTCCAGCGACGCATTTATACGCGACGCAATCTGGATCTACCCATTCGGCACCACTTGCATATCGTTGGCCATTGAAAAAGCATTCTATAGATTTTATCATCAAAATCGGTATTGCATTGGTTGTTAACAACAATTGGAAAGATGGAGAAATTTAAATGAAAATATTAAAATAATATTAAGTCTAATTAGCTGAATGTCTATGTCAGAATTACCTTTACATTTCTCACAGCAGCCACCCACCGGCCTTTTCTCCAGCATGTAACAATCGTCAACAGCTGGACAACTCTCCGGCTCACATTCAACGAATCCATTCTGAAAAATCATCAAACAAAAAAAAATCACATTAAGATAAATGGCGATTATATACGAATAAAGAAGCAAAAAAATCATTCTTGATATGAAATTTACTACAAAAAGTTATGCTATCGAGTGGATTTTTTTTTTTCTAAAAAAAGGGTTATGTAAGCTTAAGTTTTTCTTTGATTCTGGACAGTGACCAATGGTAATAATTTGTCCAAAGTGTTGGCAAATGGTCATGAAATAAAAAAGATTTCTTGTGATAATTCACAAAAAAATTAACGGATACATCACTGAATGTGGGGGAAAAAAAGTTAAATTTATTTTCATCGTCTATTTAGTATTTCTGGCAAATGAATTAAAAAATTACCCAAGTGTAATTGTGCAATTAAATGTTGATACAAGTATGTGGAAAAATTGTCATATGTGGTGTGAGCCTCAGCAGCCACAGCTATGTTATCAGTCCAGTTCATATATCAAAATAATATGCGAGACATGGGAGACCCCGGCCGACACCAACTGGCGGATATTTAAAATTGGAACAGAAATTTTCTTCAATGAAATTTCTTATACATGTTGGTAATGATACGAGATTGACATTTTAATGACAACATTTCATAAAAAAATATTATTTTTGCAAGAGAAGAAAAAAAAACACAAGAGATTAAATTGTAAGCTTTTGTTTGAATTAAATTTTTATGAATTGGTATACGAGTTGTATATTTGTGATGTTTCAGAATTTTATGTTGAAGCTTTTCCTTTGTTATTGTTTTTAATACGAGAATTTTTATCTGGGTTCAAATTTCTTTGATTCGCCCTTGATAGGGTTTAGCAGTTTTAAAGACTTTTATTGAAGTTGAAAAGGTTTAATATTGCGTCTAGATATTTTATTATGCTGGTTTTATTTTGCTGGTATATTACGAAATATGAGATGAGTTTCTTGGAAAACCTAGAATTTTAAATGTAGTGATTTTATAGTAAGCAGAGCTCATTCGGTGGAAGAAAACTAAGTTTGGGGAAAAGAACTATAACTACGTTTAGAGCGCAGATATAATACTAATATTTTTATACGTGTTACTAATCTGAGGTGAGCTTCGCGCGCCATTATTAAAATGTTGACAGTCGTTGAATGTGTTGAAAAACGCACAAAAACTATTTTTAAAATATACAAAAATGGACTTTTTGTCCTCAGCGCTGAGGCGCTCAGCGCTAGAACGGTTTAACCCACAAAATTTTCATTTAGAGAATATTACCTTGTTATACTATTTCAAATGTCAAGGAGAAAAGTTCTTATGTGTATCCAAAAAATTTTATCCCACAAACGCAGAATTACCAATGGTAAAAATTTCGTGATTTCGGAATGTGGCTAAAGTCCAATTCAGACTAACGATTGCGATTGCGATTGGGATTACGATTACGATTACGATTACGATTACGATTACGATTGCGATTACGATTGCGATTGCGATTGCGATTACAATTGCGATTTCGATTGAAGCTTCTCGATGATAGCGACATGAAAGCTTTGATATCATTGGTCGAGCAAGCTCAATCGTCCTCGCGATCGTAATTGTGATCGTAATCGCAATTGTTATCCTGAATTGGGCTTTAGGCCATAAGCGCCTCAAATTTGATCGTACTTAAAAAGATTTCGCCTGCGGCACATTTTATACAGTTTCTACTTGCAACACAATATTTCGAAGTATTTTTACCTGCGGTGCGAATTTCAAAGTAAGAACTTTTTGTGGTCAAAACAAAAATAACGGTGTATATTTTTTTTGTCGCTTGATTACATTATATTGTGTATTAGATTTAAAAAAAATAGTACTCCTTTAAAGGACCAAAAATTAGATAGGATTTTTGAAACAAAAAAAAATGTCTTTAAGCCTGCCTAATTTAGACTTTTCGTGTTTTTTTCGCGATTCTTTGTATATAATTTTGTTTCGCCGTCACATTATCGCAGACTCCCTCAAAAAGTGTGGCGAAATGAGTGTTTTTAATTCCGAAATCCCTTAAAGAAAAACTTAGTCCCATTTTTTTTGAAAATTCACGCAGCTCTTATTTTCATTGCTGCAAACATAGCCATAAAATAATCCAATTATAAAAATTAATGCTATAAAATCTGGTTCTTTTCGATGAATCTGGGCATCACCGGTTTTTTAGTGACCACATGATTTATTTTTACACATGAGATCGTGTGTAAAATATTTCCTCATCGATATTTAACGTACATAACAGAAGTTTCCCATAAAATTGCAATTTATTAATAAGCTATCAGGGAGAAAATAAAATGTTTTATCTTTTCTTCTAATTTTTATTGCCAAAGAGGATCATTAAAATTATATTAGAACTGACAGATATCAATTCTAACAGTTTCATGTGTTGTGGCCGTTGCTGTTATTGTCGTTAGCTAATTTAAATTTTTTATAAGAATTTTGGAAAATCTCGGAAGCTTTCGAAATCTTTAAAATATTCCGTATTAGAGTCAAATTAATTTTATTTGTTCCAAAGTCGATAAAATCAACACTTAAAAGCAGTAGAAAAATGTGAATAGCACATAACTTTCTTATACAAAATTTACGTTTCGGCACAAGTTACAAAAAAAAAAATATTAGTCTATATAAAAACATGAATTTTTATTTTATAAAATCTGAAAAATCTCGATAGCGGTAAAAGATATAGATTTACGGTGCAAGGAAAAAACGTAGAGCATTTTAATATCTTTAATAATTTTTTTTTTCAAAAGAATTCGCAAAATTTCGGAGTAAATCGTGAAAAACCAAAAAGCAATTTTTAAAAAAAACGTCATTTTGGTTACTTCTGCTTAACGAATTTCAGCCGAGAACTCGAGCTTTAAAATTTTTTGGGAAATTTCGTACGCTCTCGAAATGTTTCATGAATACAATACTTTATTATACTACGTATAAGAAAGTGAAAAACCCTGAAAGATGCCTCATAAAACATAAAATTTCACGGTCATAAATCTTGGGTTGTTGGAAAGCTTTATCAGCATCATATTTTTCAGTTTTTTTTTTACATACTTAACCCCTTAGCTACTATCTTATTTGCAAGACATCGAATCTATATAGAAACAAATAGCTGTATTTTGTATACAATCAGTGGTAATCTCCTACCGATTAAACTAACAATAATAAAATAGATTTGTTGGAATAAATCTTCTAATTGGCTACCCGTGATTTTAAGTTCATAGTCTTAAAGTTTCTGATTTTGCTTTGGCAGCTCGTAAGTTAACTTGCTGTGAAAAACCGCATTTTCCATTCATTTTTTTTTTAAATATTGAAATGATAGAAAATTACCTAGAAAGATACATGTATCGTAACTAGATTTATACACACAGATGTTCGTGTATCTATTAGTTATTTATCTTGAGATTTATAATTTGTTTTGTGTTATTATTAATACCATCCATATTATTATTATGCATTGTCTGGTGATGGATTGAATTCATGTGCCTCGGTGTGAAAATATATGTAATTAAATTCATATTACGTTTGAAAATTACTTTTCATTGTCATAAAAATGTTGGGAAATTCTATTTGCAGTATTAACGGAGGGTTGGTATTATTTATGTCGTGTACTGGCTGTGATGAAAATTAGAATTAAAATGATTGACATTCTATGAAGGAATAATTAGTGATTAAATATGGATGGACTAGATTTATTATATATAATGTGGATTTATTTATACAATAGAAAAAATTCTCGCTTTGTACTTTTCCATAAGTTGTATCGAGTTTTGTAAACAGATTAATGGAAATTTAAAAATATATCTAGAGCCATCAGGCATTTATCGATAATTAAAATCGATTTGATGTAAGCTCAATTATTCAATTATTATACCCACTGGTATGTTTTTTACGTTTTGAAATGATTTATTTGTTTTTAATATAGCATATTATTTTGTATTCATAAAATATAATGTGGAAATTTTAATATGATAGATAATTACAATATTATTTACAATTAATATGAATAATTGGGTGTTTATTGTAGAATATTGCCAAGAACTAGACAACCAAAAATTTTAAGGGAAGATCTACTTATTATGTTTAAAATCAGTTCCTTATTTTTAATCAAAGGTTTCTTACTGACCTCTAAAACAACATTCCTAAAAACTTTTACGGGAAAATCCTATTTTACCGGGCAATTACCGGGCAAACTGGGCTGAAATTTGTCAAAAATTTACCCAGGTTTGAAATTTTATCAACAAAAGTAAAAATAAAACATAAGGGGAATTGTCAAATATTTTTTATGAGCACAAACCAAATTGTTATAGATTTTCTTCAATTTGTACGGAAGGGGGGAGGGGGGGGGGATTTGTTTAGCCAGTTCAAAAACTTAGCTTCACTATTTACATACACACTTATTTGTGCAAAATTTCAAATCTGTAGCTCAATCCTTTCGAAAGTTCTGGTGTTCACGGACAGACGAACGTACTGACACTCGGAATTCAAAATAAATTGTCACCCTAAACACCCTGGTGTGGTTCATTGTATGTCTTGCATTTTTTAAAATTTGTAACATCTGGTTTTTTTTGTTAAATTTGTAGTTCACAAATGGTTTGTTGCTATGTATGTATGTACACTAAAATGCATAAAATTTCTCCAACAATCCAAAAACGAACATTGGAAGAAAATTTCCATAATATGTTTTATCCAGTTTAGGAAAATTTCGGAAAATTCGCGAAACAATTATTTTCCTAATGAACTACTTGCATATTGTGACCATGCTTTGAATTTAAAAATCCTTTTTCTTGAAAAATATTTCTTGCAGCGCGCAGACAAAATTTTGCAAGAAAAACCGAATACTTTAAATGCGAATTAAGAACTTTAAATGCGAATTACTGGAATTCCACATTAAAATCCTTCAAAGTATTTAGAATTGGAAATATATTACCTCGTTGGTAACCAACAACCGATTTTTCATGAAATTAATGCTCAAAATAGATTTTCATGAAATTAATGCTCAAAACGTATTTAATTATTGACCCCACAGAGGCAATCATCATTGATTGGCTTCATTATAGTAAAAATCTATTTCCTAATCATAGCAACTCGTCTATTTCAACTTTCCTTTGCTTTATGGGGAAAGTATTGTATCAATGACGAAGACCGACTCGAGAACGGGAGCAGATAGAAATATTCTGATCAGTAAGAAATCCATTTCTGGGCAAATTATGAGGATGTCCGTGCATCTGTCTGTCTGTCGATCTGTTTTTCTGTCGGTCTGTCTATCTGTCGGTCAGTCTGTCGGTCTGTCTGTCTCTCGGTCTGTCGGTTTGTCTGTCTGTCTGTCTATTTGTATGTTGTTCTATCGGTCTATCGGTCTGTCCGTTTTACGTATCTTAAACAACTCGTTGACAAAAACCGAAGTTTTTTTTGAACTTTTGGTAGAGTAGCGTCAGCTGTAACGGATACCTTTTGTACAAAAAACAAAACAAAAAAAAATACAATACAAAAAAAGACAGTTTTTTGAAAATTTCTCGAAAATTGTGCGCTTTGAGAAAAAATGAATACGACAAAATTTAAAGAATATAAAATTTTCTGCATTTTTTTCTTTAACGGGCTTTACGTATCTTTAACGGTTCTCGAGATGTTTGAAAAATTATTATTTGTTACATATTTTCCGAAACTAAATATTGCAGAGGAAAGTTTTGTGTTGATTCTGATATTTTTTTTTACAAGATCGGAAATGTGCTTCTCGTCTAATTTTATTTCGTCACATGACTTTTTTGATGTTTTCACTCAATATATGTCTTATTTTTACACGATTTATGCTCTATTAGAACATATCGCAGTTTTAAAGTTTATCTAATACAGGCGCCGTTTCACAGGAAAAAATCGAAATACATTGAATTTTCAGGATAACAATGTGTAACAACACGGAGACAATTATTACACGGAGAGAAATCGAAATAGGATTATATGAGACAGTAGACTCTTCCGCAATGACTTCCTAAAAATAGGGAATTATTCCTATAATTTTGGGAAATTACCTATTTTTTAGCATAAATTCCCTTTGTTTGGGAGTCATTACCAAAAAATTTCACTGTCTCGTATATTCCTATCTTTTGTAGGTCCTATTATTTCTCTTCGTGTACAATTAGTTAAGATCGCTTATTAAAATGAAATAATTTAAGTTCTTCTAATAGACCTTAAATGAAACTAATGATCATCGAAATTATTTCATTAAAATACATAATTCGATTTAACTGAAATATAAAAACGTTTTAAAGAAAAATCTTATCCAATTACGACCACGCAACTGTGTAAAATATATTGGAAAAAATAATCATGGATTTTAAAAACAAACAAAAAAAGAACTGCTGAAGAAATTAATTAATCGCCGTAGAGAACAAGTCAAAGATTTTTACAAAAGTAAATATCATAAAAACATACTTATCTGAACAAGTGTGTGATTTAACACATTGAAAACTTTGTATACAGAAAATAAATGATAATTGCAGTTCAACATATACGAAAGCCAAGTTTTTGCCTGTATTTTTCATATAGTGATAAAGTGATCTTGATGGGATTCACTTTTTATTGGGACGCTCGACTGGAGCATTTCTTAAGGCGTTCGCCTATTTTACACTGATTTCTGATAAAAAAAAAACACCAAGAAAAAAAACACACTTTTTACTCAGAGTCTTTGTGGAATGGGGCAGATTTAACACCACTACTTAGCCGAGATTATGTTGATTTTACAATGTTGGCTTACGGTTGTGTTTTTGTAGTGATCATAAAAATATGCGCAAGGTCGGCAAAGGCCGTTTCGCTAAGCGGTTATGTAGGGTGCGGTCGGGCTAAATGGGGACTTCATTTTTTTCACATTTCTTTTACTTCTTGGTATTTTACTCAATTCGCACGATTAACGGAACAAAAATTTCTGTCAGTTTACGATATGGACGATTGAAAGGCGCCTAGGTTGAAATTTTTTATTATTTTAACATAGCTATAAAATATCTCCATTTTTTTTTATTTACACAAATTTTTGCAACATTTATTTTTTTGCACAGTTATACTAATGAATCAAGTTTTTTGGTTGACGAATTGGAACTTCTATTTGGAAATTCACAAAAAGAAAAAAAAAATATTACCGAATGGAAAACTTCCAGTATTTTTAATTTCAGTTTGCATAAACTTTGTGTTTTAAGTTAGCAAAATTTCGAAAACCAGTTGAAAAAAAATGATTAAAAAAAATAGATAAAATATTAAAATATGAGAGGTGTCACCAAAAATAAAATGTGGGAGAATAACCCTCTGAAGTTTCGCGGTTTTTAAAACATAGGATCTGCTTTTAAGGAAATTTAAAATTTATTTTGCAATTATCACATGTTTTTTTTACTATGAAAAAACTATATTTTTTTTATTATGAAATTCAATCTGAACGTACTTTCTTCAATTGCAATATACAGTAATCCCTCCAACTGCGCGGTAGATACGTTCCACAAAAAGAGCACGCAAACCGAAACCGCGCACTGTGAACCCTACTTTGTATGAAATTTTGGGGTTAGAAACATGTTTTTTTAAACGAAAATTATAAAAAAACCGCGCAGCTGAGAAATTTTTACCGCGCAGTTCGAAATTTTGGTATTAAATACTTAATCGCGCAGTTGCGAAACCGCGCAGTTGCGAAACCGCGCAGTTAGAAAACGCGCAGTGGGAGGGATTGCTGTACTATATAGAAAACTGACGTTAAATTTGAATATGAAACATTTTTAGACTTCTTTTCAAAAAAATTAACTGCTTTCGGGAAACTTTTTCGTTAATAAGGAGGAGAGGAATAGATTGAAGTGGTTTGATTGTTCGTCATACAAATTTTGAACCAGGAAATATTTTTAAAATGATTTTACAAATATTATAAGACTTGTAATTATTTTTCGTGATTTTTTTGCTACTTACTTTTTGATATTTGCCAAAAACTTCAAAAAGTAAGTACTAATATCAAAGCATAAGCAACAGTTTGTCCCAATCATTTTCATTATGTGTTTTATTCTGATCATCTTACAGTGACCAACAAAACTCACATCAAAAATTCACAAATTTTATTTTCTTGTGTATGTGAGGTTGCTTTCGAAAGTATTTTAATGTGACATAAAATTATTTTCAAAGAACAAGGCGGGCTATGAGGTTGGAACTTATTTACGTTTTCAAATCTTTGTTTTTAGTCAAAATCAAAATATTTCCTTAATAATTACAAGATTTTGTATACCAATGTATATTTTACGAAGTTTTAAAGCCCCTTGAATGCATAAGGGAAGGGTTCGTACCTCCGTAAAACATTTTACGAAGTTTTAAAGCCCCTTGAATGCATAAAGGAAGGGTTCGTACCTTGGACCAAAATTTTCTTTTCGTTCTGTGTCAAAAAATCTATGCATAATAAAGATTTCCTTTATCATATAATGAAGCTCTGAGAACTTGCACATAAAAACAAACCTTTGTACTGATAGTGTTTAACTGTTATTTAGGAAAATCAAATTATGAAACTCAATTTTTGACCCCGGCTTTTACCATGAAGTATGCTTTTGCAGAGGTGTTACCGTTTATCCTTAATGGCACTTGGACCAAGGTACAATCTAACAAGTAATTTTTTTATGAGTTTTCACAACTCTTTTCAGTGGTATACTTGCTTCAAAATAAACTATAATACACGACATAATAAATATATCACATAAATTGAATCAAGGCCGAACGCCTCAAATACTATTGGTGAAATTTGGCGCCAGGCAACATTTTTTCAAAGTCTGACATTGTTCGGGCCTAAGTGCGCGAACAATATTTTTGTAGGTGCCGAATCAAATATACAATCAATTTTAAACAAATGGTTTTTATTTTCTAATTCTTACAATTTTCCTTAAGTTTATACAATACTAATTCAGTTCGTTTTCATGGATTTTCTCATTTCCCGGAACAAGTATTCAAATCTCCAATATGGCGGTTCCCTCTTTCTGCCGGCCTGGCGGTCTCTTAGAATGGTGTCCACTTCCTGGAGTAGTGCTAATAAATATGGACAATCGGGGACTGCTTCGTTCTCGACGTCGGGCTCCGGCATCTGTTGACTTCCTGATTGTGAGTGTAAGGAGATGCGGTATAACTCCCGCGTTGAGAGGCTATCTTCCTCTGATTGGCAGCTTAGCTTCTGCGGTTGTATGGTCTAACTACCATAGATTGAGTGGCGGAACTACCACTGATTTGCAGCTTAGCTTCTGCGGTTGTATGGTCTAACTCCCATAGATTGAGTGGCGGAACTACCACTGATTTGCAGCTTAGCTTCTGCGGTTGTATGGTCTAACTACCATAGATTGAGTGGCGGAACTACCACTGATTTGCAGCTTAGCTTCTGCGGTTGTATGGTCTAACTACCATAGATTGAGTGGCGGAACTACCACTGATTTGCAGCTTAGCTTCTGCGGTTGTATGGTCTAACTCCCATAGATTGAGTGGCGGAACTACCACTGATTTGCAGCTTAGCTTCTGCGGTTGTATGGTCTAACTACCATAGATTGAGTGGCGGAACTACCACTGATTTGCAGCTTAGCTTCTGCGGTTGTATGGTCTAACTACCATAGATTGAGAGGCCTAGCTTCCTCTAGTTGGCAGAAATAACTTCTGCGAGTGGACTTCAGATATTCGACCTAGTTAGTTAGGAATTCGGTTAATGGATGTTGTTAGTTGGATGTCGAAAACTGAAGTGACTTGCTTTGAGCGGCGCTGTGTCTTTTATAGCAGCCGGAGCAGCGGGATGTTCTCATCCACAATAAAATAGTGGAGGGGATGTTCTCGTAATGGAGCAGAATTTGTACCCAACTTTGATATTATAATGATACGCTCCTTGTACTCTAGTAATGATAGTTTATAGTGGTACTCTAATAGCCTCTAGGGAATGGGGCTTTAGGACTAATGTTCGCTGTGGATGAGTGCTAATTCCATGACGTTTGCGCATGAATGGCAAAGTCGGTGGTTTTTTGTGATGTTTGTGGTGCGTGCCTTTTCCTTTCAGGTGCTGGTACTAAAGGGAAAGACAAGGCGAACCGATCCGATCGGGTCAAGGGCCACAGATCGATTGAAGTGGAAATCTCAAGTACTGGAGTATTTGAGCGCGGTTTGAGGTAAGTATTTTGTTTGTTTATGTTTTGATTTTAGTCTTCTTTTCTTTTTAGGTTATGGGGATTCGGGCAGGTGTCAACATTCTCCCCCCCGATGAAATCCTCCGGATTTCATGAGAAATACATACCGTCAAGTGGTGTGAGTTAGTGGAGTGTTCGAAGGGAACTCAATTTGGCTATTGAGTGTGTACCTTGCAATTGGATCCCAGGATCAAAAGGTTTTGGCAATTCCACGGCTACTAATTTTTTGTTAGACCCCTGAGGTATTGGTTGCTGGGAAACATTAAATCTGAATACATCGAACTTCTGATCCCCTTGCCAGTGGACCCGCTGATATGGCCGATGTCCAGACGCTGTCAATGTTTGACCGTACATTCTTTCTACTTTCGCCGAATCAATGGGCCTGGCCGAGTGCCATTTCAATGATGTGGGTCCGGTATCCGCCTGGAAAGCTGGTCCTACCGATAGTAAGTCGGTTTGTGAAGTTCCTCCTCTCGCCTCCAGGACTGGTTGGGGGTGACGATAATCCTGCTTGCTGGTGGGCATGTCTCTTAGCAGGTCAGCCGTGACTGTGTGGCTCAATTTTGGGTATTCGTGTATGCTCCTTGTGTGTTCTGGTTTAGGATTTGGATTGATTTGTCCAGACAAAATCCACCCAAATTGCGTGTTTTGGGCTAAAGGTGAGTTGGAAGTTCCAGGTTTTATTCCCTCCAATAATATGGCCGCATATACATCTGCTCCCAATAATATATCGATCGGATTTGGATGAGCAAAGTCCGGGTCCGCTAAGGGAAGTTCTCGCAGGTGGGCGCCGGACTGCGTTGGGATCTTCGTGGAAGGGAGTAAACCTGAGATCTTGGGAATTACGTAGCACGATATTGTAAACTCCTGGTCGTTGTATCTGGATTTCACGTTCAATGTGACCTTGCCTTTACAGATGTTAGTGTTGTTGCCACCGATTCCTCCGATCGTAGTGTTGGTTTTTGCTCGCGGAAGTTGCAGAAGCTGTGCTGCGGCTTCAGTTAAGAAATTAACTTGGGAACCCTGGTCAATCAGAGCTCGCAGATTGTGGTTTCCTGTTCTCGTCTGCGTCTTTACTACTGCGGTGGCTAGCAACACTGTTGCTTCTCGTTGGCCACAGTGGAGCGCGTTCGCTGCGGTGCTTGTTGAGGGCTCAGCAGTAGTTGGACTTCGATTCGGTGTTCCGGTAGAAGATTCCTGTGTTGAACTAGGCTCTGTATTTTCTAAATGTAAGAGGGTGTGGTGTGAGCGATTGCATTTGAAGCATTTCTTTTTACTGTGGCAATTTTTTAGTGAATGTCCATGGTCCAGGCAGTTTAAACACAGAGCTTTGCTTCTCGTTGTCTTAATGCGCTCAGGGACTGGTAGTTGTGAGAACTGGGGACATTGACGAATGTGGTGGTCCCCTTTGCAAAGACTGCATTTGGCTTTGCTGGTTGCCAGAAAAGTGTGTTTTTTCTGGTTTTGTTTTGACTCCGAGGAGTTTGGTGTACGTTGCGAATTGATCATCTCGAGTGAGCGAAATCTCGTGTCGAGAAAGGTCATCAATTCCGAGAACTTCGGGAGTTCTTGGCGGTGGGTAAGTTGTTGTTCCCATAATTGTAAAGTGCGAGGGGGCAGCTTCTGAGTGATGTAGTAGACTAGGATAGGATCCCAGTTGGAAGTGTCTACTTCCAAATTTTGTAGTAGGTGGACACTTTCGTTAGTAGTGTCAATGAGCCGTCTCAAAGTGTCTGCTCGTTCGGTGCTTTCGGATGGTTGTTCCAAAAGTTTTCGTAATTGTGTGTTGACGAGGATTCTTCTGTTGTCGTACCTATGTACCAAGGTTTCCCAAACGGAGGTGTAGTTGTTTGCAGAGATTTCGAAGTGACGAATTAGTTGTTCTGCTTCTCCTGTTACGTTGCTCTTTAAGTAGTGCAACTTTTGTACGTTTGGGAGATTGTTGTTCTCGTGAATGAGAGAGAGATATAAATCTCGGAACGAAGTCCAGGTCTGGTAGTCTCCATTGAATTTTGGTATTTCGATTCTAGGGAGACGGATATCGAATGGTTTCGACGTATTGGTAAGTTGAGTTGGTGGTGGTTGTTGATTGGGCCTCAGTGGAGGTTCGGTCGACCTTAGAAGTATGTCTTGTTGGTCCTCCAACTCGGTTAAATATTCTCTGTGAAATTCCCGCGCGTTGGCGAAGATGTCCTCGGCGAAATATGGTAATGCGTTGTAGGTGTCGTCATAGTTAGCCATGATCGCGTCATGGGTGTCTTGGATCTTTTTCCACAATGCTTGGACGCCGGAGATACGGTTGAGGAAATAGTGTCCCACCTTGCGGGAAGCACCGTCCTTTTTGTAGTTTTGCTTGTCCTTGACAAGTAGGTTGTAGTTGTAAGCTTGTTGGCTCGTAAGAGTCTTTATGGTTGCGGGAACCTTGCAGATGTCGTCGCTTTCCGGCATGGTGAACGTTGTATGTGTTGTGCAGTAACTTAGGTGTAAGAATTATTGATTGTATTTAATCCGGCTCGAAGGACCAAATGTTCGGGCCTAAGTGCGCGAACAATATTTTTGTAGGTGCCGAATCAAATATACAATCAATTTTAAACAAATGGTTTTTATTTTCTAATTCTTACAATTTTCCTTAAGTTTATACAATACTAATTCAGTTCGTTTTCATGGATTTTCTCATTTCCCGGAACAAGTATTCAAATCTCCAATATGGCGGTTCCCTCTTTCTGCCGGCCTGGCGGTCTCTTAGAATGGTGTCCACTTCCTGGAGTAGTGCTAATAAATATGGACAATCGGGGACTGCTTCGTTCTCGACGTCGGGCTCCGGCATCTGTTGACTTCCTGATTGTGAGTGTAAGGAGATGCGGTATAACTCCCGCGTTGAGAGGCTATCTTCCTCTGATTGGCAGCTTAGCTTCTGCGGTTGTATGGTCTAACTACCATAGATTGAGTGGCGGAACTACCACTGATTTGCAGCTTAGCTTCTGCGGTTGTATGGTCTAACTCCCATAGATTGAGTGGCGGAACTACCACTGATTTGCAGCTTAGCTTCTGCGGTTGTATGGTCTAACTACCATAGATTGAGTGGCGGAACTACCACTGATTTGCAGCTTAGCTTCTGCGGTTGTATGGTCTAACTACCATAGATTGAGTGGCGGAACTACCACTGATTTGCAGCTTAGCTTCTGCGGTTGTATGGTCTAACTCCCATAGATTGAGTGGCGGAACTACCACTGATTTGCAGCTTAGCTTCTGCGGTTGTATGGTCTAACTACCATAGATTGAGTGGCGGAACTACCACTGATTTGCAGCTTAGCTTCTGCGGTTGTATGGTCTAACTACCATAGATTGAGAGGCCTAGCTTCCTCTAGTTGGCAGAAATAACTTCTGCGAGTGGACTTCAGATATTCGACCTAGTTAGTTAGGAATTCGGTTAATGGATGTTGTTAGTTGGATGTCGAAAACTGAAGTGACTTGCTTTGAGCGGCGCTGTGTCTTTTATAGCAGCCGGAGCAGCGGGATGTTCTCATCCACAATAAAATAGTGGAGGGGATGTTCTCGTAATGGAGCAGAATTTGTACCCAACTTTGATATTATAATGATACGCTCCTTGTACTCTAGTAATGATAGTTTATAGTGGTACTCTAATAGCCTCTAGGGAATGGGGCTTTAGGACTAATGTTCGCTGTGGATGAGTGCTAATTCCATGACGTTTGCGCATGAATGGCAAAGTCGGTGGTTTTTTGTGATGTTTGTGGTGCGTGCCTTTTCCTTTCAGGTGCTGGTACTAAAGGGAAAGACAAGGCGAACCGATCCGATCGGGTCAAGGGCCACAGATCGATTGAAGTGGAAATCTCAAGTACTGGAGTATTTGAGCGCGGTTTGAGGTAAGTATTTTGTTTGTTTATGTTTTGATTTTAGTCTTCTTTTCTTTTTAGGTTATGGGGATTCGGGCAGGTGTCAACAGACATCCTAAAATCAAATTAAATCAAAGATTTGAAATCAAGACAAATTATATGGAGTTTCAAGAAATGTCGAAAACTATCGTAAATGAAAAATGTTGTCGCCACCCATAATGTTGGTCGTATTATACATAAAAAGCACAATTCTCGTATAAAAACAGTTAATATTGGTTTGATGGAAAAAAATCTTACATAAATAACAAATAGCACTCCTTAACAAGTGTATAACATGACACCTGATGAATTCAAACATTCCACAGTTTCCATTCCATTCGAATAAAAAAAAAACAATCTCAAAATATCATAAAACATACCAATTTGAGAGAAAAGACTAACGAAAAACAAATAGAAAAAATATTTTTGCAAAATAGTACACAAAAGTCTAATTCCACCGAAATGATGTTGATGGTTCACGGCCATTAAAAGTTTCATAACTTTACAATCAAATCAAACGCGTGTCATAGCGCCATTTTCAAAAGAAATCGCCGCAAGCGCCAGATTTACAATTCATTCGCAGATCGCATTTTTATTTGTGTAGAAGATTTAGATATTTGAATTTATCTCGTCTCTGTATCATCTGAAAAATACACTCAACTTATCTAATATGGAACTGCTCCGCAAAAGATCAGCAGAGCAAAAACACATCAAAAATCCATAATAATTTTTTTTTTCGATGAAGAGATTTCTTAGCTCTTTGTACCCGGAACTAAGATTTGGTCCAGCTGCTGTTTCACCAAATTACCTACGCAATTTTTTTTCTCGGTCACTCGGACTTAAATCATCCAACAACAGTGCGTCGAGACAAAAAAACCATTAAAAAAAATCGAAAAATAATAAAAAGTGGGACCCGATCTCGCATATAAAAAACCCAGAATTTCTGTTCAAAAACAGGAAAATTGCCACGATTTGAAAAACAAATACAATCGATTCGAGTTCGGTTTGAGTCTATCAAGAACAGTTTTTTAAGAATAATATTGCAAGAAATCACTATGAGAAAAACAAACCAAGGCGAAAAAAAACGGAAAGATCTTAAGAAAAAATGGCGCCATATCGAAACGATGGCGCCAGGTTTTCAAAAGCAAACGAACTCTATATCCAACTACTAACCGGAGCCGGCCACTCTTCTCTCCCCCGCCGATGTAATCAAAGACGAATTTCTGCCAGAAGTGCGCATAAAGATCATCTTTTCAAATTTATCCAGTCATAATCGATCAATTGGCAGCGGTGTTTGGTGACCACATTCAAAAGAGCGGGTAACTGGCTTCTAAATTTCACAAACATCGAATAGTAAAGGAGTGTATCTGATAGATACTTGAGAAAATATGTAAAATGAGTAATAAATTTATAGTGACACTATCAGAATTTTATCACATTAATTCTAGGACTAGAGGTGGGGATGCCATGCATATTATTTTGCACTAAATTGCGTATAAATGGTGGTGATCTACATTCATATTTCATATGGATATGCATATACTAGCAGAACAAAATGAATTTAGTGCAATTCACAGCACCGATTCTTAACCTTTTGTCCACGAATCATTTGATTATGAGACATCCTCGATACATATTTTTTTTATATAAAATATGCATTCACTCTAAACCAGGCACCCTTTTCTAAGTAAATTTCCCAGCAAAATTTCATTCGGGTTGTATTGTCGAAAACAGCAAATTTACTTTTTTTCTGTTTTCCAAGTAAAGTTTACTGAACGACGTTGAAATTTACTGAAACAAAGTAAATTTTAGTGAAACACAGTAAAATATTGTTGGCAAATTACTGATTTCGTCCCAGTATTTTTTATTATTCCCATTTTCCAAAAGTTTCTATTTAATTCTGCCACTTTAATGTTTCATCCGAGTAAATATGTAATCGTTTCGCTACAGTAAAGGATACTCATGTTTAAAATCCATGTCTCTATCGGCTTCCATGGTTTAGCGATAAGTGGAATGGTCTACAAACGCAGGTTTCTCGGGTTTGAGCTTCGATAATGGTAAGAGATTTTTAAACACAACCTCTAACATGTAATTTTGTAAAATGTTAATAAGAAATAAAAATTATTTCCGTTTAAAAATGAACAAAAACGTGCCTATAACTATACAAATGCTTTAAAAACTTCAAAAATCCTTAACAGATTGACTGCCATGGTCAATGATGCTTCCCTGGAGCCATGTCTATCATATTTGATAGCCAGTGATGTTTCCTTGGAGGCCTTGGCTATTGGCATTTTTTTTTTTAAATTTGCAAGGTGGTTGGGCAGTCATCGTCTTAAGAGGCTTTAAGATTTTACTGTAATTACAGTAAATTTTACTGGAATTCATAGTAAAAATTACTATTTTTCCAGTTCGTTCCAGTTTGTCAGTATGAGTGGTTAACTGGAAATGCAATCCAGAATTTAATTGGGTGGAAGGGGAGGGGGGGGGGAGTACATTTATATTAATTTTATCTTTTACATTTACTTTGAGATAACAGCAATATTTATTGTCGTGGTTGTTTTTATCCTAGGCTCCCAATCAAATCTGATTTAGGGTCGTTTTTTAATATTAAAGTATTTTCCACATTTTTTCAACCGCAACCAAATTCATATTTAACTATTAGTCAGTAAAACTCAAAAGGTTTTGATTCTCTGATTTATATCTGATCACATCTGTTCAGAAAAGTGTGCCCCTCAACTTTGTGGAAAATCTAAAGTTTTTAAAATGTATTTTTATCTAAAAGCCTTGTTTAGGTCGTGTAATCCATCAGCTATTAATGGCAACCGACTTGTGACGCCTGTGCCGTCGGTCATGGTGTCATATATGATGACAGTTTACGTAAATTGAGAAATCCCACTAATTCACAGGCATCACAAGTCGATGAGTTCAAAGTCCAATACAGAGTCACTTGCAACATTCGGTCATTTACTTTTTTATCGTTATTTTTGGATACTGCGAAATACGGGAGATGCAAGTGTATGTCCTCATGTATCTAATAGATACAGAAACTTCATGTATATACAGTCAATTCGTACATTTCCAATTGAAATTGACATCTAATCGCATATATTGAACCCTTAGGGAAGTCAACTATCCTAAAGGGGTCACCGACATCTTTTTAATTTGCCACAAAAGATACATTCGTATGGGTGCATTGTAAAGATATATTAGAAAAAAAATATGTGGTTCTATTTTCGGGAAGTGATATTAAAAAATCGGTTGGTTTATTTTTTTTAATAAAATTGATTTAATGATTTGACATTTTTTGGAATACCAATTTATATCCGAATAAGTTATTTACGTTTTAAATATCTTTGTTTCTTCTATTTGATACATAAAACAATACACTAAGTTCTATTATGACGAAACAGATTGCTCTGCAAAATGTATCTTTTGTATCTATTGAATATCATGGAGGCGAAATTGTATAGATACAACATTGTAAGGTTTATAAATAGATAAAAACAAGTAATTATATCCGTTGGCTTGGGGATATATAACTTCAACTCGACTCGTGCGCAAGGGTGTACGATGCCGATTCGATTAATATGGGAATTAATAGCAATGTTTATTTTATTATTTCGACATGGTAACAGGCGATAATTAATCCTCATTTATATTCATTTTATCTTTTACATAATACGATTTTTGTTATGTTCTACTCTCCTTTTAATAGCGAAATGTCGAAAATTGAAATTTTATCATAAAAAGCCATGATTTTTTGAATAATAGGTATCTAATTTTTAAGATATAGCTTTTGTGAGATTTTGACATTGAGTTAAATTTTGTGTTGCCTTAATTTCATATGCTCACAAGTGGCGTTAAGGAGTTGCCCAAAAAAATTGTCACACTTTTAAAGGAAAGGGGTGGGGTGTGGTAGTGTGACGAATGTAGTAAATTCCATACAAAAATCGCGAAAAAGTGTGAGGACGATGATAAGGGGGAGGGGGGGGGGGGGGGTGTGGCAGATTATCGCTGGACATCAAAGGGGAGGAGAGGTGGAAGGGGGAGAGATTTCGAAAAAGAAATCGCACAACAGGCACATCTTCTAAAAACAAACATCCTACTATTGAAAATTATTTAATGAAATGCGCCGCAGACGATTTTTCAAAAGATAAATGTTCTAGAAGTCTCAATCTATAAGAAAACTGCGCCGCAGATTAAAACTTTTGGGTTTCTATGCCAATTGCATAATTTCTGTGTAAAAGTTTAGTTTCTGGGATACCGGAACAAAATACAGTAATCCCTCCAACTGCGCGGTAGATACGTTCCACAAAAAGACCGCGCAAACCGAAACCGCGCACTGTGAACCCTACTTTGTATGAAATTTTGGGGTTAGGAACATGTTTTTTTAAACGAAAATTATAAAAAAAAACCGCGCAGCTGCGAAATTTTGACCGCGCAGTTCGAAATTTTTGTATTAAAAACTTAACCGCGCAGTTGCGAAACCGCGCAGTTAGAAACCGCGCAGTTGGAGGGATTACTGTATCATTCCGGGAGTTATCGTCACCCTCACTAAGCTCCAAGCAAAAAATCACGAAAAACCTGAAGAGTACGGGTGGGGCGGTTTAATAACGTTAAAATTAGGATGAGTTATACAGCCCCTTTTTTAAATTTGCAATAATTAAGATTCAGTATTAGTCATAAAGTGGGCTTCTCACCATAAATTTGAATGATTTCTTGACATTTTGGTCGCTGGGATCATTTTTACTTTCCTCTTCTATAGAGGGAAAGTATTGTATTCATAATGAGGACCGACTTGAGAACGGGGGCAGGTAGAACATTTCGGAGCAGTACGAAATTCGTTTCAGGCAAAATTATGAGGTAGTCCGTCAGGGTTGGACTGGCTCTTCAAAACGGCCCGGGGCAAAATAATTTTATCGGCCCCATTTTATGAAAATTATTTTAAATTCTCATCAAATACCTTAGCTCTTAAAGTTCATATTTTGGTATGAATAATTAACGTTTTGACAGCGTAATGACATCGAGGTTAAAAAAAATGCATGAGGTTTAAAAGTAAAATTTAATGATGACAAGTTTTAATACCAAATTATATCAACCAATCAATAACTTTTTCATGGATTCACTACTTTGTGCTACATATTCAATTATATCTGCATTATTTAATGAGTATAATACATCTTTTTCACAAGACATTGAAATAAAAGCTTCTATATGTTCTTGGCTTAAATTATTTCTTAATCTACTTAAAATATACTTAATACTATGTTCAGACCGACATAAAATCACGTAATTTTGAAGATTTTCGTAATTTTGAACGAAACCTTCCTCGAAACCACGAGATTTCCAGTACATTAACCTGTTTTCAAAAATCACTAAAAGTATGCAATTTCCACAAAATTACAAACGAAATCAAGCAAAAACAATGAATACAACCCTGCAACACTCATTCAGCTCTCTTGACTACATCAGTTTTGACATTTGTGCTGGATTGGAACGACGGAGATATAAGAAAAAGAAGCCGTGTTCCGCACGCGAAAAGGATATATTAGTAAACAACCTACGCGGGGCAAAAAAAATTGACTTGTTTTTGATGCGATTAGATATGAAATGGAAAATAATTGTTTATTTTCATTACAGATAATTTCCATTGTCGTCTAAAGTGTCTAATTCTGTTTGCACATATTTGATCGATGTTTTGAATTGTATTATTCATCATATTACTAAAATTCATAGCAATCCTACACTAAAATGCATAGCAATCCTGTAGTTGAAATGTGAAACAAAATTACCTTAATCTCTGTGTGAACACTTTGGTTTAAGTTCTAAATCATTTCGCAAAATTACGTGATTTTGTGTCGGTCTGAACTTAGTATAAGTTTAGAAAAGGATCTTTCGCATTGAACCTGAGTTACAGATAATGTTAACAAAAATCTATATGCTAAAAATAATTCGGTGTATGCTTTGGCATACAAGTTATACTTCCTTAAAATATGAAAACAACATAACACACATTCCTTACAAGTTTTCTTATTTCCATTCTTCATCTGTATTAAATTCATTTTCTATTTCAAGCTCTAATGACGAACACGTATATTCTTCAGGTAATGTCCTTGAGAGAGAATCCCATTTTACTGGAAAATCGATTAATTGCTCTCTTAGCATATTTTTGTTGATGTTTGGTGAGAATTCTTTTAAAAGATCAGATATTTTATCCATTGCATTATCAGGTAAATCTGAGATACGCTTAAAATTTAATGGATGCAACCACTCAAAATCGATGTACATTTCTCTGTGTTTTAAAAATCTGTTTTCTAAGCTACTAACTATAGTATCTATGGTCATAATGTATACTTGGACTCTGTATTTTGTTTTTGAACAGTCAAAAGTTGTATTTTATGAAATTTCGTCATGAAATGATTTTTTTTCTTATTCTTATTTCTTTGAAATCCTCTTCTACTTTTAATAATGTGTCTGTGCTATCAAAAGTTGTGTTCATAGTAGATGCAAAATGTTGAGCACTTTTATAAACGTTATCAAACTCTGAACGAATGTTTTTTATAATTTTTGTTGTATTTTCAACCATTTGGTACGATTTCAATAAGTCCATTCCAGACGTTTGTAAATAGTTAGACAGTGGTGTAGTATTTTTAAAAATAAGTAGAAATAGTTGAGCAGTTATGATAGTGTCAAACCACAAATAATATACAGATGAACAGAGCTCAAAGAAAACCATGTTATATGAAACCAAATCAAGCGAGCTTTTAAAAGCCGAAAAACTTTTTCCTCTGGGAGAGAACCTTGTCTTCGGTTCGTTTGAGATGATTTCAAGCTTTTGTTTTATACAACCCCACCGCCGCGCCAATCATACAAAAAATTCAACACATTTATTACATTCACTTGTGTGTGTTCGGCATACGATTTGACGAGAAACTATCTCTCCACTCTCGCTCAAAATTTAAGTCAAAAGCTTTTGTCGGCTGATCTTCTGTCGGCTGATCGTTAAAAATTGTATCATGAGTTTCTTTGAGCTCCGGTCATCTGTATCTTATTTGTGGTCAAACGTTAAAAATATTTGCAAATACGAATTTGCACTACATCGCGTATCAGCATTCATATTTTCTGATTCTGAAATAGTATATAAGGTTTGAAAAATTTCTACATAAAGTGAATTTTGAGAATCGTTATAAGATCCAAAAACTTTTTTTAATGACTTGTCTTTGGACCACCATCTTGTCTCACCCAGAGTGCTTATAAATTTAGTATTTTTATTATCAACCGTATTTTTCCAAACATTCATTCTCAAATAGGAATCACGAACAAACGCAGCACCTTGTTTAAGAGGCCAAAAAGTGAAATTGATTCCTTGGTTTTTTGAGTGTGAATACCCATAAATAGTAAAGTATAATAAATTAAAATTGTCTTTTTTACAAATTGTTTAAATTTAGTAGTTATAGTTTAAACTTAATAGATAATACTGATTAAAATACAATATTCATATTGTCTTGGGTGAAAACTATAATGGCGTGACTGCGCATTATATGAGAATGGAAAATTTTTATTTGGTTTACCGCAATACTGCGGCACCAGCCGTTTACACAGACATTGGACCGGCCCACCGGGCTTTGCCCGGTAGCCCGGCGGCCCAGTCCAACCCTGTAGTCCGTGCATCTGTCTGTCGGCCTGTCTGTTTATCTGTTTGTCTGTCGGCCTGTCTGTCTGTCGGTCTGTTTGACAGATAAACCGTTTTACATATCCGTCCGTTTTACATATCTTAAATAGCTCGAGAACGCGTTGATCTAGCGACTTGATTTTTTTTTGTAAATGAGTAGAAAACGCACTATCACCAACCCCGTTCCCCTTAAATCCGTGACGCATTTTATCTTTAGTGCCATTTGAAGATCCTTAGTGCCATTGGAAAACGGCGGGATAGAAAAACTTTACAATCCAGTTTTTTTTAATCGCAACAAGTTTTTTGTTGAAACTTGTTTAAAGTTCATATGAAATCAGGTCATTTGATAGATATTAAATCAGAAGCGAGAGTTAAATGTTGATTTTTAATCCATTTAACCGAACACCTGATTCCAACTGTAATTTGCCTCTAATCAACAACTTTGCGATACAACTCAAAATTAATGGCTTAATTATCAGAAAAAGAACGCGAAGGCAGCAATTTAGCTTGGATAATGTGTAGTTGCTGCCATCTATCACTTAGATATCATATTGAAAACTAAACTTGATATTTATAGCAAGAAAATTTAGGTAACTGTCAATCATAAAATTTAAAAAAAAAAGTGAAACTACTTCATATTTATGTTATGCTATTCAGAGACATCGATTAATAATATTGAAAATAATATTGATTTATAATATTCAGGGTATTTAAAGTGTCTAAGGTTATCCAATATCTGTATCCAAATATAATATAAAGTAATATTATTCAATAAGTAACCGCAACTCGTCATAATACTCGTATGTGCTCGTATGTTCAAAATATCAAAATGTAGCACTTGAAAAATCATTTCTCAGCCAGCACCTATCAAATAAATAATTTATCGACTTGCGTAACACAACTGACACATATATCCTTATATGATAAACTAGCACTTAACTAAAATATTACGAACGAAAAACATTGAAAATTATGGCATTTTGAGATCATAGTATTTTATCATGGATGCAATTTTTTGATAGTTCAGCTTAGCTTAGAAAAATACTGAATTTGAAAATAAAAAAAAACTTTTTTTGTTGAACTTTGTTGGCATTCTTGAAGGTAAACGATTAAAATTAATATTTAAAATAAATAAAATTAAAAAAAAAACGGTTGACTATTGTAAGACATGCCAAAAATAGTTTTAAATCACGACTTCATTGAATGATGTTGCCGCAACATAATTCATTTAAAAATCGGATATTTTCATGGTGATAAATTCTTCGAGTTGCTGCCTGTTATCGAGTATTTTTCCAGCGATTTTCACTCGGTGCCACTCTGAAAATATGGTTTACTGTACGTACGTGTATCTAGTTAAGTGACTACCATAACATAATAATACATAAGATGGTCGTATCCAACGACCAGATAACAAGTTTCGTAACATTCACAGAAGGCAAACGTTCGCATAGATTTCTCACTACGAGTATATGCAAGTCGACAGTTGCAAGCTGCTGCCAGTTGGGTGTAGTGTAGAATCAACAATGTTCAAAACATATTCATATGCACGCGCACGTGTTAATGTTTTATTTTTGTTTTTCGCAGCGATTTCAATTGGAATTGCTTTTCATGTTGTCATGATTTCTCACTGGATTCACTGCAATATTATTTGAGAAGGCGATTACCTTCTTTGCCTCAAAGTTGTCATTGTGCACGGCTTTATTGCAAGAAACACCTGTCTTGTTAGGCAGTGTATACCTTTTTAACTAAAATTCGTGATATTTCGTAATTGTGCACGAAAATATATTGAAACATTATTCGTGCTTGTAGGTGTCTCGAGTATTTCGTGAGAATTTAAGCATACTAGGGTTAATGATATTCGGATTTCAGTAAACAACGGAAAATTCGCATTTTATGAAAAATTTCCCTAAATAATAGCTTGATTCTTTCGTAAGTTTTATAAAAAAATATCGGGTTTTTTTCTGAATGAATTTTTATGTCGGCTTTTTCGATGATTAAAACAGTTTCTTGAACACGAAATTCATTCTTCAACATTTTAATACAATTTTTCATATTTTAAACACGTTTTTCACAACTCTTTTTCACCAAATTTTTCCCGCTGATTTTTTTTCAACTTTCTAAAGCCGTCAAGTTTTTTTAAAGATTTTTTTTTTATTTCTTTAAAGACGATTTTATTACTGGGAGTTTTTTTCTAAAATTTTCAAAAGGGTTTTTTTAAATTTTAAAGACGTAAAAAAATGTGTTGCACAGCACATATTTTCAGTTGTTAAGAAATTTTTTTTCATATAAAAGTTTATCCATAAAATATGTTTCGCTAACTCTATGCTTTTTTGACCCCCATCCCCACTTTGTTAAGATTTTTGGTATGCTATTGTTCTTAGTACCAGTGTTACACTACAGCAGATTCCCCCCCCCCCCCTCCTTCTCCCTAAAGTTTGACGTATTTTATGGACAGTCACTGAGAAATTTATTCCTGATTTGACACGGACGTTTTTCACGAATTTTTTACTTTTCGCTGCTCTGGGCTGTCGGTCTGGTCTGTCCGATGTACGTATCTTAAATAACTCAAGAAGGAGTTGATCTAGTGACTTAATTTTTTTTGTGAATAAGTTTTACAAAAATCGTAGTTTTCTATCAACTTTTTGAAAAGTAACGGCAGCTATAACAAGTATAATTTTTTTTTTTGAAAAAAATATGGCTTTTTGAAGATTTTTCAAAATTTAAAGGAAATAAAATTTTCCACATTTTTTTGGTTTTACGGTTTTTTTTTGTATCTCAAACGGTTCTCAAAATATTGGAAAAAAAAACAGTTTTTTGAAAAACTCGAAAATCAAAGGTAATAAAATTTCTTGCATTTACATCCTCTAACGGTTTTTACGTATCTTTAACGGTTCTTAAACGTATCTTTAAGATTTTTTTTTACATATTTTCCCCGAAACTAAATATTTAAGAGGAAAGTTCACAACCGATATTTTTAAATACAGTTTTTTTAATATTTCTCGAAACTTATGCGCTTTTGGCAAGAAAAAGAATGAATGGCACAAAATTTAAAGGATAAAAATGTTTCTACATTTTTCGCTGTAACGGTTTTCACGTGCCCAAGGCTCAATTAACTATAGGGCTAATTGGGCTACAGCCCAGGGGCGCCATCGATCCGAGGCGATGAAATTTTGATTGCTTTTTTTTAATTTTCTTTATATTTAGCGTATCTGTAATTTAAGTTAGTATACTGTGTTTTGAATTAAAGAATATTTTAAAAAATAAAATTGAATTTTTACAATAAAACTATGTAAGGGTGCAAAATTTTATTTAGCCCAGGGCGCTCAAACTTGTTAATACGGCTCTGCACGTGCCTCTAACGGTTCTCAACATATTTAAAAAAAAAGTTTTTTGAAAATTTATCGGAAATTATGCGCTTTTGGGAAAAAATGAATATAAAAAAATTTAAAGAAAATTAAATTTCCTGTATTTTTTCATTTAACGATTTATACGTATCTTTAAAATATTATTCTTCACATTTTTTTTGAAAATAAATATTGCAGAGGAAAGTTTTGTGCTGACCAAAACCGATATTTTTAAATGAAAATCCTATTTTCTTCGAAAAGAATGAAAAGAACCCTTGTTTCAATTTTCAATAACTACTCAAACGGAAAGTAACCAAAAAAAAATAAAAAAATACATTTTTCTTGAGATTGTTGAGCTTTTGTAAAGGTTTCGAAATATTTATACCGAAAAGTTTCAATTACATTTACTGAGTTTGTTCAACTTGAAACAATGAATAAATACAAAAAAAATGATAATAAAAGATGTAAGGAAATAAAATAAAGGGTTTATGATACGAAAATTCTTTATTAGATAAGATATTATTTTTATCTTTTAATATCCCCCTATTATACATATTTGTTGAGAGCACTCTCAATTTTGTTTGTTGAAAAGGGATATGTAGAGAGACACAAAAGAGACACAGAGAATAATCATAAAACTAAGTGATCTGTATGAAGACGGGACTGTTTCTTGTATGAATTCAAATGTCCTTGGGGAAATGGAGGGGAAAACGTTCGTTTTTTCGCGTTTAAGGCGAGGGCGTAAGAGAAAAATCTTGAAATTGCTGTACTTTCATCTGCTTCGTTTTTTTTTTCTCGGCGTAAATGTAA
This sequence comes from Chrysopilus asiliformis, assembly GCA_964034945.1. Taxonomy (NCBI): domain Eukaryota; kingdom Metazoa; phylum Arthropoda; class Insecta; order Diptera; family Rhagionidae; genus Chrysopilus; species Chrysopilus asiliformis. The sequence continues at coordinate 100,196,578 of OZ035961.1, forward strand.
AATGTTAGCACATACAGACGGGTTCGAATGTATGTAAATCTAGACAGTTCGTCTTTAATTTATTCCAAAAGGGAGCGAGTTTGCAAAATGATTTTATTATTTTGCACCCCTCTAGCCATCCGCTCGTGACCCGGGGAAATATGAGCTGTTAGTAAATATAGGATGAAGGAGATTTTTTTTTTACAATCTTTTGGACGTTTTAAAAAAATAGCTGAGAAATTCCACGAAAAGATATTGTTGTTTGCAACAATTGAAAAAAAAATTATATTGCCTCAGGTTTATTGAAGTTTTTTACAAATTCAGGGTTTCTTTATTTTTCATTTATAATTTTATGAAAATAAAGTGAAGAGTGAGAGGGAAAAATTGTGACAAAAAATAAAAATATGATTAAAACATTTTATGAATTAATTTCGTTAGTTTTAAAAGTTTATCGATTACATAATGACATTTCCAGTTTTTGATAAAGGTTTATCTATGCAAAATTAAGTGGATAAATTAAAAAGCATTTAAATGCTGTTAATTTTCTTATCATAATTTCCAAAAGAATGATAAAATTAAGAATGGAAAACAAAAAAATCATTGGAAATATACGAATATTCAGGTTCCTTTCTCATTATAAATATATTCTTTCATTTATCACCTATGAATTGCTAAAAAATTTGAATTTTGCGATGTGTTGATGATAATATTTGATTATATTCTGTATGCCATAAAGAAGTAGGGTAAGGCACGGATAGACGCCGCACCTTTCGGTAAAACCTTGTAAAACTCTTATTTTTAAATACCCATATAATTTTAAATCTAGAGGATAATCTATTTAGTGTTTAACCATTGAACCATTTCTGATTCATGGTTTATACTCGACCTTTTTAGCATTGAATCCTATTGGAATTTCTATTGGAAGACCTTATAAGCCGAGAAATTCCAATAGGATTCTAGAGGATAATTTCATCATTCCTCATATCCCTGTGAAATTTCAGAATCCTGGAGCGAATAGGAAAAGAACAGGGGAAACATAAAAAGGATCGAATATTGGTACGAATAGATGCCCCATGCCCCAGAAGGTACGGATAGATGCCTGGAAAAATAAATGAACACAATTCAAGAATATTACAATGACTACAACACAAAAAAAAAACATAACAAAAGCTATAATTGCCAATCTGGCAATCATTGGAGACCCGTATGGTGATATTCGTATCAAAATTCGAACAGTTGTACCAAAATTCCACTTTGAAGTCAAACTTTCCAATAAGATTTTTTTAAATTTATTCCAATCGGATTTTGATGTATGGGAGTTTTATGTAGAATCATATCCTAAATAACTTTTGTTCTTGGACTTTTTTAATAAGATCGTTTTTGAGATATTCACAAAAAACGATTTCGTTCGTATTTTTGCCCATTAACGAACTTAGCCTCACATTTTACGAAAAACGGATCTGTGCAAACTTTCAAGTCTCTAGCTCAATCCGTGCGCCCGTAATCCGCGCCACAGACAGACGGACAGACGGACAGACTGACAGACGGACAGACAGACAGACGGACAGACTGACGGACAGACAGACAGACGGACAGACAGACGGACGGACATGCAGAAATTAAATATTTTTATCATTCTAAACACACTGGTGTAATTCATTTTCTTGTGCGATGACGGGATCTTGGCGTTACAAACGGTAAGGCAAAGTTAATATACCCTTTGGTTTCACCATACGGGTATAAATATGAACGATGTGGAAAAAAGACGACCGAACACTTGAGCTACTTCTTGACAACATTGTCTTAGACTCTACTTCGTTCACAGCATCCTTCGCGATTTTTTTCTGTACGAACTGTGAATGATAGTTAGTAAAATGTTATATTTTAGCGTAAAATTGATTCTTTTACTGTAATTTCAATATGACATCCATCCATATTAAAATTAAGACCAAATAAGGCATCTATCCTCTATGGGCATCTATCCTCTATGGGCATCTATCCTTACCCAACACTGGGGCAAGTATCCTTCTTGGCATGAATATATGCCCTTTCGATTCTTTTTAATCTCACTTCACAAATATTTCAACAAACTATTAAATTGAAATCACTCTTAAAATTTTTTTCTGAAAGCACAAAACATATTCAGCTATTTGTTGCTACACTTTAATTTTTTAAAAAGCTGTCATAAAGTTCATGGAAATTGTTCTTGTTTGTGATAGGGGCGATGTGGGTTTTCAATTTAGTAATTTGTATCCGCTTAGACGCTTCGGCCATCTATCCCACCGCGGCATCTATCCGTACCTTACCCTATCTGTATTTTAATAGATATTCTGATAAAAATCTGTCAGAAAAAGTTTTGCTGAATGCCAGAATTATTAGCCTTTTAATAATTTGTTTGTTAACATCGCTAGCTTCCTAATATGCAGACTTCTGTGTTGAAAATCGTCGAAGAATTTTGTGATTGATGGTTACAGATATTGTCAATTTACTAAACAAAGCACAAAATTTATAAAGTGTAGACAAGACGTAAAAACGTTTTTTTTTTCTGTCGACTTTTATCAGAACAGGTAGAAAATATTGTAGAAGAGAAGAAAAAAAAGCTCATTTGCAGATTGAAGTCATATGGGAATTTTACTCATCATGATGCTTATTTGATCTTTTTTTTTTTGTGCTGTTTATTAATTTTCGATTTCAACATAAAATTCAATCACAAATGGAAGAAGTCACGTTATTATTTTGGTTATTTTGGTCACAGAAGGCATCCATACAATCCATTTAATAACAGAAAACCAACGAAAATGGTTAAAACTTGTTTACTTTTTTTTCCCAACAAAATAATATATAAAAATCAATTTTGAATATTTGGCACATGTTAATCTTGACCTTCGCGACTAAAAACCATTATTATTATTATTATTATATTGTTCCCATTGGCCAAAGTGGAAATCAACATTGAAAAGTAATTGATTACATAAAGGGGTACAAATTTGAAAACACAAAACGTTATTTGTGTTAACATGTATATCGCCATTTTTTCGTTCTGTTTTCCGCTATAAAAATAATAATAAACACCGTATATAATTTTTTAAGGCAATTTTTTTTAAGGTGTGGTGAGTATCCGTGAGAGAATTCTTTAGAAAAATTGTATCATAAGCAGCGCATTGCGTTTCAAAATCAGACTTCATTTGATGTTTTCTTCCAGTGAAGTCATGTTGAATGAGATTTTTTCTTACACATTGATCTTAAAGCTTACGTTGGATTGTTAAATAATCCACTTAGGTAAAATAATAAAAAAAAAATATGAGATCATTTTATAATTTAACTCACCTGACAAATGCATTTGAAACATCGAAAATCTTGTATCGCATCGAGTGTAACCTCTTCTCCTTCATTTGAACAGGATTGTCGTCGTCCGGCTGTAATTACAAAGAATAAAAAGTGCTTCTATTATTAAAAATAATATTAGTAATATTATTTATTTTTTAGTCATTATAAACTTGAAATAAAGCCAAACATATCTGTTTCACAACAAATAAGAAATAGCGCAGCATACATATTTTTAAGGACAGATAAATTTGTTGAGTCTTCAATCGACTAACAGAAACGAACATGACGAACAAAATAAGAAAAAAAAACACTAATAATAATCAACAAACAGCAGCTAAAGAGTAAATATCACTTGATGCTGTCCGACGAATATAATGAAATTTCTTTGTTGAGTACCACAGGGTTCTTGTGGCAGGCCCATGCTGTTTTTTTTTCTCTCCATAATATCTTTGTACTTATCTGAATATTTGTTCAATTTTAAGTTCATGTTTACCGTATTTGTTTATCAATTTATTGAAAGAGGAGGTGAAACTGCATGAAAAAATTTTGTCGAGTTTAAGTATTTTGTTAACAATGTGCTGATAAGTTGTTTTCTAGCAATGACTCTTTGTTAAATTCCTTTAATTACAAGTAAATACACTTTTAACATTATTATTCAATGTAATTATGGCAAAGCATAATTTCATTGGAAACTCTGAAGTCATCTAAGGTAACAGTTTTTTTTTAATTTCAGTTTCTTATGTTGCTTGTTATTTGGTTCAGGTATGTATGTAAACTTAATTCCAAAAAACAGGGTGGTCAAATCTTATATTTATGTATCTTTCAAGATTTTATCGGCAACATAAACAGCAGGTACTTGTGTTTGCGGACAAGTTCACTCTTCCATTCATGAAGGGCATAGTTATTCCTGACGCTCGGGTAAAAACAAGAGCATGAATCACATAAGTCGTCGGTCGGTGACTTCCACTTTGAAATCATGACGATGAATGGTGGCGCTACCTTTAGTAAATAAATACCAAAAAAGGGATCTTATCTTGCAAAGGGACGACAATCTTTGTTCAATTCAACGTGGATAAGAATGAAACTACAGCAATGAGCCAACATTCCCAAGAGTTTTTTTTAAGGATTTATTGTTTTTCGAGTTTAAGCAGCCACAGGTTGTTGGACTCACGCTGAGATAAGAATTTCTCAATGAATAAGACGTTCCTCATTCAACCAATGACATTCTAATGGACTTTCTTCACAAACTTGAAATTAGATGAAAGGTTTAGAGTGAATTTTTCCGATGACAGATTAAAGTTTGGTTAATGCATAGATTTTTTGTTTCGTGGAAATTCTTGGAGATTTTTCTTATCTTGGAGAAACAATTTGTGAGATTGGTTTTTGGTCAGGTTTCAAGAGTTTTATTTGTTTCAAGGTAGACGAACAGCAATTTAAAATAAAATTTCAGTTATGTCAACCATGACGTTAGCGGTTGACAATTGTCGTCACAATTTTGCCAATGGTTGACATAAATGCTGCTTGTGTTGTCAAAAGGTTATTAAATGAAGAGCAGTCATGAGTTAATTGGCAGGAGCAAGTTAGAGGACAAAGAGCGTAGTCTATGCAATGACGTAACCACAACCCCTACGCTCCCCCTTTCTTTCCGTATAAGAATTTTTTTTGTGGGTCCCCAAAAAAATAAAAGACTTGGTAAATCTTTTGACAATTAAAAATTTAAAGATCGTTGTTAGGGAACCAAAAGTTTAAACTCTTTTTTGGGAGACTGATTTTTGGGATTAATACAAAATCTCGAATTCCCCGAACCACGCATTGCCGGCGTATGTTTTCTCTAAGTCTATACCGCGGACACCCGCATTTACGTAGTATTATTTAACCATTAACCATTAACCATTAAAGGGGAGAGATATTGGGCGATGATTAACAATTTTTTGTGGTCCTAGTTTTTTAAATGGATATCCAAGACAAGTTTTTCCAACAAGACGGCGCTACGAGCCACACAAGTCGCGAAACAATCGCTCTATTGCATGAAAAGTTTCTGGTGACGTTAATTGGGCGCCAAGATAGTGTGATTTGACATCTATAGACACTTTTCTGTATGTTGTCAAGTCACTCGTCTATGACAATAAGCCAAGAATGCTTTAGGAGCTAAAGCATAGAATAAGGAATCATAGAAAAAACTCTGCCGAACAAATTTTCGACAAATTTCCCCGTCGAAGGGGGGGAAAAGATCCTTATCATTTACTAGCTACGGCCTAAAAGTTAAATGCACGAAGCAGAGAGAACATTTTCTAATCATTTTCGTCGTATCTATTCAATGAGATGGAGGAATCGAATGGATAATTTTTTTGCGTGTTACATCGGATCCTCTTGCTTCATCTCACAGTGGAAAAATTTTCTCTAAAAATTTGTTCTAAGAGTTTATTCTCTAGATTCTTTTTTCTCTGGCTAAAGTACATCGTAGTGCGAGAAATCGTCGCTGTGGAGCCTAATTTATGCGAAAATGTCATCGAAAATTGGACCACTCGAATGCGCACCACCCATCGAAGCCGTGGGGGATTTGAACTTTCACTGACAATAAAAATATTGTGCAAATTCCACTCTGTTTGTTATTCAATTTTAAAATCCGGACATGGAAAATGTAAAACCATATAAAATATAAGATTCCTATCAAATTTCATATAATAAATTGGTTACAGCAAAATGAAATTGCGGCAAATTTTGATTCCAAGAAAAATTCAGTCTAAAAAAGTCACCACATAAATATAGAGAAAATATAGTTTTTTCAGCTATTATTACACACTGAAAACCTCTTTTCATGCGGAAATATTCTTATATTTATTTCCGGTTGTAAGAAAGATATTCAAATATTTTTCCAATTGAAAACATGCATGAATATTTTCCGCTTAAAAACAAGTCCACAAAATGACAAACCACAATTTTCTTTTCCTCTTACATTTACATGATTTACAACTTACAACTCATGACAAGTATTGATGATTTATTATTTTACATGCAATATGAAAATTTTGCGAGAAAACTTTCAACTTGTCGCCGTTGGTCATTTTTGTAGTCCAGTATCTTTCAACAATAAATTCTGTTTGTTCCATTGACATAATAAACTACTGCCAAAAATTGTAAACCAAAATTCCATTGTAATTTATTACAAGACGTTTTTTTTTGGCAAATGTTTTGTTCGTCTTCTCTTCGCTGAGCATTTACAATAATTTACATAGAGTGAAATTTCATATTAGTTTACAGTGTTAACCCAAGCGTATATGAAAATATTGTAAGAACGTACAAGTTATTGTAATATGGGAGAGATAGTGGAAGAGGAATCTCAACGTCATCCAAAGAAGGTCAAGGACATCGTAAATTGAATATCATATTTCTTCAACATTATAGTATATGCCAGAAGAATCACAAAAACGGGTTTCCCATTCCTGTATTTAATTAAAAGACAGCACGTGCCACCAAGAAATGGCAGAATTCATTTGATACTAAAATTCAAACAAACACTTTTATAATAAAAAAAAAATCAAAAAGCAAATTTTATTCTATGTTTACTTTGAGTTTCTCTTTTCACTGGAATAAAACCTGAGGATGCGATCAAATTATCACTCAATTGAAGATTCAAAACGTTGGAATTTTATTTAGATTAAAAGGGGAGTTTCAAAAGTTTTCTGAATCAATAAAAAATATATTATTTTGAAGTTTTTCATCGCGGTTTAAAAGTGGAATTCAAATTGATTTTTCTTAGACCGACTTTTTTAATAAAGTTGCTGTTAAATATTGAAAAAAAATCCCCAGTCTTTTAAGACTTGTCTTACAAAACGATTCAAAAAACTACTACGTAAGTTTCAAATATAAAAGTACGCATAAAAAATTAGGCGATTAGAAAATTCAAGATTCTGCAAAATCCGTAAAACTTTTAAACCTTTAAGAAATTTTAATATCTTTCAATTGAAACCCCCATTTAATTTCAATTTCATTTTAGCTTTATTCTACTTTACTCTTCTGAGAAATCGTTTAGCATATTTTATGATAAGAAGCTTATTTTATGCTACAGTCAAAGATTTATTTTCCTTCCTGCCTATTTTATTGGGGTGAGAGAAAATGAAGAATTCAAAAGGGTTACGAACAAGTCATAGAAATCAGTGAGCAATTTATTAGCAAGATATAGAATTCAGTAGAATTTCTCGTAACTAAAACCAATTCTTTTTCAAAATAAATGCTTTGCGATCCCTCCCACCCTTTGTTTCTGCCTCATATATTATTGATATGTTATTTCGAAATGGGATGAGAAAAACCCAATAAACCGATACGAAACTCCGGTTTAATGCCATTTTTCCGGTCTCGCAAAACACCTGTTCAAGATAATTTATCATCAGATTGAGAAGAAGAACCTGCTGTCAGGTACCACCATCGCTATAGAGAAGATTCTCCTCAGAATCAACGGAGAATTCCACACAAAACGTTCTATAGCCAACTTCTAGTCACTATCATCGGAGCTTTTTTTCTTGTTTTGAAACCAATTTGTTGCCATATAGAAATTCCACAGGCTAGAATTCGTTTTTTTATTCAACCTTTTAAGAATTTGATGTATATAAGATCCTTGTGGGTCCTTGTTGGCTGGAGGATTTGCAATTTTTAAATATGTTTCCAATCTTTTGCCATTTCCTTTCCAGGGGATTTGTAGGAAGCCGTAAAAAAAACTTTTACAACATTGAAAAATGGGATTCCATTAAACAATTGACTCTAAAAACAACAAAACTCCGAAAAGAAGAGAAAAATTTATTTTATGAGAAAAGATTCTTTTGCTCTGTTTATGGGTACATACATATATATTATATATCGTTGGTCTGGTTAGAATTTATATTGATTTAAAAACTGTTGCTGTTGTAGTGGATGAAAAAGCCCGCCTAAAAAAGGATGGGTAAAAGATTGGAAAGACCCAGAGAACTACAGTAAATCTTTGAATTAATGTAATGAGTTTTAAGATAAACAAGTACTTTGTAATAAAAATAAAATATATAATACTTAAGCTACAGAGAATGTAGAAGCAAGACGTCTACCAGAAGCCTACAAGAAATCCACGAATTAAAAATTTGGTCCACAAATCAAGTGAAGTTAAACCTTGCGGTAGCTCAATAATAGATGGCAAGTGGATACCAACCACTATATAAGAGATTAGCACGGTTATAATCACGAAAATGAACTGCAAGAAATTAACAAGAACAAAAGTCCAAGTGAACTAATATCGTTCTAAAAAATGTTATCCCGCAGAACGCGTTTAGCGAAAAATCGGGGTTTTTTCTAAGGTTTTATAAATTCCGCGGTCGCGAAAGGCAGAAATGGGAAAAATGTAACAGAAGAGCCATTGTTATTGTTAAGGACAACGGTGAAAAATTCTTCCTGATAGCTTGAATACCTTGCAAATTGAACCCAAGCAGCAAATACTGACACGTGTTTCGGAAAGAGTAACTCAAATTGGATTTTTAAACATAACAAATGTTATAATTGCCAATCTGGCAATTATTGAAAACCTGTGTGGTGATTTAAGTGAACGGCGAACAGTTGTATCAAAATTCCACTTTAAAGTCAAACTTTTCAAATCGATTTTTTCAAAATTTGTCAAAAAATCGGATTTTGATGTATGGGAGTTTTATGTAGAATCATATCCTAAATAACTTTTGTTGTTGCTTTTTTTTGGTAAGATGCACCGTTTTTGAGATATTCACAAAGGGGTATCCCCCCTAATGGTCCATTTTTGCCCATGAACGAACTTAGCCTCGCATTTTACGTAAAACGGATCTGCGCAAAATTTCAAGTCTGTAGCTCAATCCGTGCGCCCGCAATCCGCGCCACAGACGGACGGACAGACAGACGGACGGTCAGACGGACGGACAGACGGACGGACAGACGGCCGGACAGACGGCCGGACAGACGGACGGACAGACGGACGGACAGACGGACGGACGGACGGTCAGACGGACGGACGGGCGGACAGAAGGAACGGACGGACGGTCAGACGGACGGACGGACGGACGGACGGGCGGACAGAAGAAACGGACGGACGGTCAGACGGACGGACGGACAGACGGTCCTGCAAAATTCAATATTTTTTATCATTCTAAACACACTGGTGAAATTCATTTTTCTGTGTAAAAACGGGATCTTGGCGTTACAAACGGTAAGGCAAAGTTAATATACCCTTTGGTTTCACTATACGGGTATAAAGAAGGTGGTTGTTGTACCACATTTTATTATCTTTTTAATCCCAAAAAATTTCACAATGTGTCTGGGCGAGTCTTAATTAAGAGCAGCATACCCCGCAACTTGGGAAACGAGTTTGAAGGCTCTGAAGATTTTAATATTATTTGAATGAAAAATCTTAAAAACGTCTTAGAACTTTCAGTTATGGAAAGAAAATTTGACGAATATTTTGAAAACGTAGCTATCCCCAGGCTCGTCGCGAGGCACATGCTTTTTGGGAAGCTGCACGCCGCAGAAAATATTTTATTATCAAAAAATCATAATTTCAAATTATAATTTTATCAAAAATTTGCAATTATTCAGAGCAAAAGAGAAATTTCTCAATATTTTTATTCAAGTTTTTTCTTTGGCCAGCTTGCTGAACTGAAGTACAGGATTATTTAATTTTTAATTTTTCACAAAAACCTAAAACTCGTTAACTGTTTTGAAATCTTCAGAATTTATAATTACAAGTTGAACAATTTTCCAAAATTCGCAGTTAATTAAATTCTGTTTTACGGATTTACATATATGTCAGAAAGTTTACAGCCTTAGAGAGATGCAATAGCCTTGTACGAAGGCGTCAAAATGCATTACTTATAATTAAACAAAAATTTGTAGTGACCCAAAATTAACCTTTAATTGATGAGGTGGGTCCAGTGGACCCACATTGACTTTTCTCTCTTTGTTATTTCTCATGTTTTCAGCACAGTGACTCTGAAATCTTGAATACCTTCATACAGTATGGTGTTGTATGCCGAGTTAGTTAAAAGCGCGGTATGTGATTAGAACAAGTACATTGGAAACCACTTCATAATTTACGCATATGATTTTCACCTCATAAATTAAGGGTTAATAGTCTGCATAGGGCCCAGTTTGGGCTAGCTACGAACAACAAATATGTCTATTTAAACTGCTACCATATCCTTGCTGTCAACGGGACAAAACCTTACAAATGTTCATTAGTCTCAATTTGCAGTGCGCAAACCAAATATTTTAGGACTAGTGAGGCCAAAACTTAATTTTTACGTTAAATTCATAGCCATTAAGAACTTCTCACATTTGCAAAAGTGTGAAAATATTTTTGGTGTCTTCTAAGGTCCAAAAATGTAAAAGATGCTACTTGGATAACCTGTTAACATTTCCACGTACTAAATGTATTGTCCTGATGACTGAAAAATTCTAGAGGTGGATAGCAATGTGGCTTCTTGTTGTCTGCCAATGAATTTCTTAACTAACAACGTGAGCGCCTCTTTGAAGATAACGGAAGACGTTAATAGCGCCACTCAGGGTAAAACTAAAGGAAAGGAAAACAAAGCAAAAAAAAAAAACAAAATCAAACCGATTGAGAAGAAAATAAAGGTAATTCTTATTTGGAGGCTCTTGTGGTTCTTATCGTCGTCGTTGCACACGAAAAATCTACTGTTGTGCCTTAAGACAGGATGAATTAGACATGATGATGTCGGTTCTGTCGAAAGGAGCCCTTTTCTGTCGTTCTTTTCAGCCAAATTCCCACAGGTAGACATTCTTTTGGATTTCTTTGAAACTCCATCTCTTGCAGCGGATGGACACATACGAGGATGCTTTGCTGTTTCAGTGCTGCTGATGTTTGTTTAGTCAGCCAGATGGAGGACAAAGTTAATTGATTTTGGATAAGTTCCAATACCTGAGTTTTTCGAAGGCAATTTGAGGATAAAATGCCAATAAGGCGGAGATCGAAAGCGAGTTTTGCCTTTTCCAATGATTTTTTTTCCCTTCGAAAATTTTCAGTTAATTGTTTGTTGAATGGACAAGATGTTAGCCATTGAGTTAAGTGGATTTTTTTTAGAGATCCGGTGAAACATCTTTAAACAATTTTAATTTAATGAATAGAAGTCAATTTTAGATTGTCTTGAACGTTTTTTTTTTTGCATATAGAATGGAAAATTATCGCATGTGTTTATTCAATAAAAATTAGCACAAATTCGACATAATTGACGAGCCATAAGAATATCTACTTACTAAGAATTGAAATAAATGAAGTGTAAAAAAATTATTATTCACCGAAAATGGTTCAGTACCATATTTTATTGAAAATGGTGTGAAAAATGGTAATGAGAAATTTTAAACTATAAACTGCGATGCTGTTGCAAGGTTCTAAATATATTGTCACTTCGCCCTTTGCCACACCTTGCAAATGTTATAACCGCATAAATATTTTGCAGTCTATGTCAAAAGAGTCCTGAAATGGAGCAAAAATAGATGAGCAGAAAAACCTTACAAATTCCACAATCGCAATCGTTAGTCACATTTGTAAGGTTTAGCCATCTATGTAAAATTATTGTGAATATTTCAATAGAAAAGAAAAATGGCACAGGGTTCAAATTTCAGACCCAGGACCGAATTGAATCGTGGCGAAATTGGAGAACCAAAAAAAGAAAGGGCTTAAGAAAAAGTTCAAAACCGAAATTTTAGTAAAATTAAATGACTGCAATAATAATTAAAGAAAGCGGAACTATGCCACATCTTTTACGAAAACTAATCACTCTTGTCGTTAAGATCATTTCACATTGGATTTATGGTTCAATCACTTGACTATAAATCAAAAGATTTTCTATCGTTTCGTTCAAGTCAATAAACTATGCTAAAAAGCATAAACTGAGGCATATTCAAAAATTAGCTTAAATCTCCTTTCGACCAGCAAATAGCCCTCCGAATTTCACTAAATTCCTCATAGTAGTAGTATAGTAGAATATAATAAAAATAAAAACCGATGATCCGAATTAAAATCATCGCAATAAAAAATTTCGGAGAAAAAAACTTTTTGTCATTATGGGATGGGCAACATTTTCGGGCACTTCTTTTTGTGGAAATAGAGCAGGAGGTTGGGTTGATTGCCACAAAAGTTGACAAAATTGGTTCCCTTTTTTTGAAATTACTTTAAAAGGTTTTATAATAACATCGTGTTAAGGCCGTATTGAACTGAGATTTAAATGATTTTCTAAATTTCTGATAGTAGAAATTAATTTTTCTTGAAAAAATCGAGTTTTATAAAGTGTTTACTAGACCCAATAAAAAAGATTTTAGTAATAGAAGAATATTTAAGCTTTTAACGTTCGAAATTTCATTGCTCTTTAACACGAAACCTTTAGTGGAATTAATAAGACATGACCGTTGCGACAAGTAATAAAACTGGTAGCGTCATTAGCATTAAATCTTGAGCTGCTTAATCGATCATAAAATGGCGATGTGTGAGACTGGCACATAAAAAAGAGAGAAAGAAATTTAGAGTGAAATGCACTATTTCGGATGAAGTTAGTAATTTTTACCATTTTGCGTTTAACCATAGAATCATTTCTGATTCATGGTTTTTACTCGACCTTTTCAGCATTGAATTTTATTGGAATTTCTCGGCTTACAGGTCATAAAAAATATAACAAAATGTTGAAAACATTCACAAAAAATTTTTGTTATTAAAAAATTGGTCTCTTTGCGTAATTTTTGGTATTACAAAATTGGTCTCTTGGCGAAATCTTACAAAAAAAAAATGTTTTACATAATTTTTAAAGTTTGATAAAATATTAACCTTCATTTTAGAACACTATGATTTAAAAAAGACTTTTTATCAGTTTTTCAAATGCGACAATCTTTCATTACTACATAATACAATTACTACACACATTTAAATTTACTACATAAGAAAATTAAATTTTTTTTACTCACTTATACTTTCGACAGCTCCGCCTAACGATGTTGATAATGCCAAAAATAAAATACAGAAAATTGTAAATTTTTCCAGTTCTATTCGATTATCCATGATGATCGTCTCCAACATATGTTCGATGTGTTATGATGGCAGTGATCGTGATGATGACGCTGGTGATCTCTATGTTGATTATGTTAAGATGTCGCCGTTGTTGCTGTTGAGATGCTGAATGTGGATGATACTAAGAGATTATTGTACCGAAATTTCTAGCTGGAGATTCTGATAGTACTGGCTGTGGATGCCACAAAAGATATCCGCAAATGGCAATCGGCTAGTGATCGTGAGTATCTAAATATCTATCAGATAACTTTTATCCGCTATTTTATGCTATGGTCATAGACTATTTTCTACTGTGATTTTTTTTTACTTTTTGGATGCGATACGGCTATCAGCGACCAAAATGCGGATGCTATTCTCCGGTCAAGCTTAAGTTTTGGGACTTCGGAGCTTTGGAGCCACGATCGTTATTTTTGTTTAATTTTTTTTTCTGGTTCTTTGAATGCTTATGTTGAAATTGCCAGTCGTCAACCTGAAATGTTCGGACGAAATTTTTTTTCTTGTTTATAATGTTTTGAATTAGAAAGATGTTTGGGTTTTTAACTTTTTTCATAAAAAAAAATTATCTTTGAGTAAATTCTTCAATGTTCTCCCAGAGAGGGAGACATTTGAGAGATCGCATTGGTATAATCAGTGAAAGATGTGGATGATGTCTTTAAGAGGTGGAATGAGGAGTGCGAATCGACATTTTAAAAAAAAAATTATCATAAAAATGTTTTTTTTTGTGGATCACTTGTTTCGTTAAGTTGACATTTTCAAGTGTTTTCATATAACTCAAATGTATGGTATTTTAATGGTAAATTTAATATTTCAATATAGCGCAGAAATTTTTATGTGTTTTAGGAATTTATGTTATGTGAAACGTAAATTTATTTTTTGTCATCCGATGAGTTTGCTTTGTTTTCTAAAAGAGCATACATTTTTCAGGTTTGGGGTTTTCCATAAAATACGTCACGTTAATTTTTGCCTTTTCAGATCTATTCTTCCCTATTTTCATGCTGTTTCGAATTTTTGGTTGTATAGAAATTAATACCCCTGCCACACTACTATCGCTGTCCTCTCCTTCCGAAATGCGTAACATATTTTATGGACAGCCCAGGGCACCAATCATGTATTCCGACGCGTCTCTGTCTTTCGACTTCGACGCAGCTTTTAACTCTTGACTTCGCCATATCTGCGGCTTGAACTTTCGCGGAATCGTCACTATGAATCGAAACGTGATTCTGGCTGTCACTCCAGGAAATTTGAAGCTGCTGATATGGCGAAGTCAAGAGTTAAAAGCTGCGTCGAAGTCGAAAGACAGAGACGCGTCGGAATACATGATTGGTGCCCTGGTTAAACTTATAATATAAGAATTCAGGGTATTCGTTTTTTTGTAAAATAAAACGTGTAACGCAGTAGGGGACCTAAAATTCGAGCTCAATCGGTCCAGAGGATTACAAGCTCTAACCCTCAAACCGCTTGAGCCAAATATTTGACCTACACGTTTTTCTTAGGAAACGATCACAAATAAAGAAAACTTTTCGTTTCATTCTCCCACATATAAGAATTTATTTAATTGTTTGGTTATAAGTAAAAATATGTTAACCTAACCTAATATTTTCTGCAAAAATATCCAACAAATTAACCCTCTAGCCGGAATGCCCGCCTAAAGGCGGGCTTCAGGGAATTTGCTTGTTTATAACGGGTAACAATTTTAATCGCCGGAAATCGCCGGAACGTGTTACACTGACTTTTGTAAGTTATCGCTTTACATACTGGAAAAAATTTAGCCCTGTACGTTGTCTTGGTTACGGTCTGTCGCAAGTTGAAAGTCATATTTTGGTGAATTTTTTTCGGAAATATT
Source organism: Chrysopilus asiliformis (assembly GCA_964034945.1). Lineage (NCBI taxonomy): Eukaryota > Metazoa > Arthropoda > Insecta > Diptera > Rhagionidae > Chrysopilus > Chrysopilus asiliformis. The sequence goes on from OZ035961.1 coordinate 100,211,787, forward strand.
CCGGTTAGAGGGTTAAGAAATTGTGGAAATGAAATTTGTGCTAATTAAACGTAATTGAAAATGCCGAGGCTTTTTTTAATTTAGCACAAATTGTTCAGCAAATAATTATGCAAAATTGTATTTAGCCTTTCCTGCGAAATATCATTAAGAAAATCATGTTTCAAAAAATAACCCGTTTAGAGTAGGAAAAATTAGATAAACAGGACGGTTTATTTTTATTCTTATCTTGCCTTGACAATATTTCAGAAAATTTTATTTCAAAGGTGGTGAAAAGGATTCACTTGTTCTAATTAGTGACACATATGAATAAACACAAAAACAGAAGCTGGCATTTAGTTATATGTTGATCATGCGAGGTATAAACAAATAAAGGAAATGAGTTATATAAAAAGTTTTACTTCTATATGTGTTTAACCTGGATTTTTAGCTTCCATCTTAAAATCCTCTAATGACGAAATTGTGTATGAATTAACAAAAGTCACGTTAATGACATATTTTTATACAAGTCGTAAAAAATATTCTGAAAATGGGACCAACAGTGGTTCATATCAGATGAACAGGAGCATAAAATGAAATTATCAGTCATTTATTTTATAATTCAGTTAATTAAATGTTTGAATACTCCCTGACTCATTAAATGATTTGCTTATAATGTGTACTCTTTTTGCTACAATTTCAAAAAGCAGAATTGAAACATTCGTGAAAAGTCGGGGTACAGCAAATATTCCATTGCATCGAGCCTATTTATTTCGAAGTCGCTTTGATGTCGTTTTGATTGAAATGTTATGATTTATTAATAATAATTGATAAATTATGAGTCAATGTGCAATACTAAATCAAAATATTTAAAATGAAGGCAAAAAAAAAAAAAATCAGGGCACCAATCATGTATTCCGACGCGTCTCTGTCTTTCGACTTCGACGCAACTTTTAACTCCTGACTTCGCCATATCAGCAGCTTCAAATTTCTTGGAATGACAGTCAGAATCACGTTTCGATTCATAGTGACGACTCCGCGAAATTTCAAGCTGCAGATATGGCGAAGTCAAGAGTTAAAAGCTGCGTCGAAGTCGAAAGACGGAGACGCGTCGGAATACATGATTGGTGACCTGTTTTATTGTGGGTAAGAACATGGGCAGTTTTAAATTGATTTTTTTAAATTGGGTAATCACAGTAATCCAATTCCGTTTTTAAAATGGAACACTGGGGTTTTGAATTATTTTCATATCTATTTTTCGTAGATTTTTGGTTTTAAGGCTCCATTTTATTTTTATTTTTTGAAGTTATCCACAGACTTTACTCGAAATTTATTCTGCGAATTTTATTCATCTATCGCAGATCAAATTAACTTGGCAAAAGTTGTCAAAATGTTATTTACTTCTAATTAAACGTAATTCAAAATGCCGAAAACTCGGAAAAATAATGAAGCTACTTTTTGGGAAGGCAACTCTGACAACTCGGCAACTCTGTAGCAGGCAAACGGAGTAATCCATAACATGACATTACATCTTCGAAATACCTTATCTCAGGTCAACCCGTGCAGATCCTAGCGCCCTATTTTATTTGCTGCAGATTAAATTTTTGAATTTTTCCCGCCACAGGTTGACACATTTTTACTTTTCCGAACGCAGGTGAACGTGCGCCTAGCATAGGCTAAATTTTCCTGCATCAAGCCAATTACGCCGTACGCAAGTAGATGACTTTTACTCAATTTTTTTGAGTGTGCATCAAGCAAAAGAAGATGCTCACAAAATAAATATAACAATTTTAAAATATCAGTTGTGATCCCCACAAAACTTTCCTCTGCAAATATTTAGTTTCGGAAAAATATGAGAGATTTTTTTTCAAATATGTCGAGAACCGTTAAAAATATACAAAAGCCGCTAAAGGTAAAAATACAGGAAATTTTATATTCTTCGAATTTGGTTATATGCATTTTTTCACAATAGCGCATAGAAATTTTTAAAAAAGCTTCATTTTTAAAAAAATATGTTGAGAACCGTTATATCGCTACTCCGGAGGAAGACTGTCACAACTCAAAAATTGTAAATTTTGGGAAATGACGTTTTAAAGTTATTCTGATATTTTGTGTTAGTATTTTTGATATTTAGAAAATATCTACACTAACAAGCTTTTGCTTAAGTTACAATTGTGACACTCTTCTACAACTTCTACAACAAAGTATACCATATTTACCACTCTTCCGCACCTTTAGTACAAATTCGACATTTTTTGAGTTGTGACAGTCTTCCTCCGGAGTAGCGATATGTATAAATCCTTAAAGCAAAAAAATTTGGGAAATTTCATTTCCTATAAATTTGTTTATGTATATATTTTCATTAAAGTGCATAGTTTTCGAATGATTTTCAAAAAAAACTGTATTTTTTCAAAAAAATTGTATCGGAGGTACCCGTTATAGCTACCAAAAGTTGATAAAAAACTACGATTTTTGTGAAACCTATTCACAAAAGCTTTCAAGTCGCTAGGTCAACGCGTTCTCGAGTTATTTAAGATACTCACAACCGACAGACTGACAGACATCTGTCTGCACGAACATCCTCATAATTTTACCTGTCCTCGTTCTCGAGTCGGTATCCGTTATGAATACAATACTTTCCTTATATAGAAGAGGAAAGTAAAAAGCAGGCAAAAATCCTTGGAACCGGAAAAGTCATACAATGTTCGACTTTTAAATGAAATCACAACAAATGTTAATTTTTTTTAGAATAATGTTTACAACATATTAATATTCAGTCATGTACAGAATGTTGTAAAATTTTCATACTATATCGTAGCCATTTCTGTGGATTCTTGACTTTTGATACTTTACAGAAATAAAAATATAAACTTTTGTATTTCTTTGCGAACATAAACTCGAATACATGTTTCTTAACTCATTAAATTTACTTCAATGATTTCTGACTGAATTGTTTAATGTCTAATTTGGCCTAAATTGAAAAAGTAAATAAATTAGAAGAAAACATTATTTTAAGATTTCAATAATTATTTTGTTGCTAAAGTATCTGTTAACGAATTTTAAGGTGTCAGTTGATCGATAAATATGTGGATATTCACATGAAGTCGATCTGATACATCAATCCAGGTATTTATACTCAAAAGAATAAAGTTGCAGAAAAGTACAAAGAGCTAAAAAAAAATTGGTTGGAAAAAATCCATGTAAAAAAAAAACCAATACCAAAAAGTTTAAAGAAAAGTTCAACATTTGTTCACGGAAACGTGAGACTTGACCAGTTTAGAGGATTTTCAGGTGAAAAAAGATGAACTATGAAACATATGCGGGAAGGTCAGTTTTACGATTTAATCATAACCGCATACCACATGTGAACTTTTATATTTCTGTATGTGTTTAGGAGATAACTTAATCGTACATTGGCGATAATCTATCTTGCAAAAATCGACACTGAAAATCTAGTTTTCTGGCCAACGCTGCCAGATCCGACGATGCTCATTTATTTCACGGGCAATGTATATAGAAATAATGATTTTGGGGTTGTTTACATGTAATCTGGTCAGTATCTTAGATAAAGTATCGGTTTTGGTGTTTATCTGTTAAAGCCCCATTCAAATTAAGTGTTTCTTGTACAAACATGCGATTTTCTAGAGTGATTCGCAATGATCAACAATTGCACGATTTTGTACAATCCTCCTTAAGAGTCGATTTTGTACAATCCTCCTTTAGCGAATATGAAATTATTGTTGTATTTTCGTTGAGTGTCAATAAACAAAAGATTTACTAATGAAACTTAAAGTTATACAATTGAACGCGTGTGTACAACAGTTTTATTCGACTTTTATACTTTTTAACAGAAATTGTGAGAAAAATACTCAATCACTTCCCAAAAGTTGAATCTGTTTTGTTAGAATTTAGACTGTTGGGAACCTTGATTTTCTGGAATCGGGATCTGAACCTCGGACCCGGTGTTTGGGAGCATTTTTTTTATCTTACCCAGTCGCTATTTACCACCAATTTTAAGTCAAATGACTGAACGTGTAATTATACGTAATCACCGATCATCATCCCCATTAGTGATCTTAATTTTAAGTGTGTAGATATAATGTTTTTAAACTAAAAAAAAACTGTCATGTGGCGAATTGGCATTGCAATTTTAAACATTTCACTAATTTGAAGGTAAATTCCTTGTTTCAGTTAGCGAAAGGTAAGTGATTCTAAAATGTATTGGCATAGTGCATATCTGGCCACATCTGATCAATCGATTGATCGAACAGTACACCAATTAAGAAGATAAAAACCAGTATCTATACTATACAGATACTAGTTTCGAAAATGTTGTAGTGGACTTAATAAAAAAACGTTTTTTGTTCTTGTGTCGATGTTGGCGATTCTTATGTTTTGATAGTACGATCGACAGCTATTCAAGATGCGAGACGAAATCAAATAAAAGTATCTATAGATATCGACCGGTCTTTTAATATCGTCCATTCGTAATACAGGTGGAGCACATCTATACACGGAGCTATGTTTATTCATTTGTGTTTAATATGTGACAACTTGTGGCTAGACTATAGCCCACCTGTTTTATTTTCGCTATTTCTTATGCCAGACAGAAGACGACGTTGGCTGTTCAACATGCGAATTAGGTTTTGCAGAAGAATTGATACCCTATTACGATGGCGATGGCTATAACTATGGTGGCAGGCAGATGCGAATTTTATTATATCGGCTAGAGAGGTGGAGATTTCTTCTAGACGCTTTATACTCAACACATTGTACGTATTATAATTCTGGATATACACTCGCCAGTTACTTGTGGTAGAAAAATGAAACGAAGACGAAGATGATTACCTGTTTGTTTATTGAATTGAACTTACTCTGATATACGTGATACAAATAAATCGATGTCACTTTAATTTATTCATTTATGGTGTTTTGTTTGTATTTTCAACAAAAATATAATAAGTCTGTGCAATTTTCCTATAACGAAGTGGTTTTGGGGGACAAAAAATAAATTTTATGCAAGCACAATTTAATTAAGGGGCGGTAGTGGTACAATGAGTTGAAGGGAAGCTTTAAGAAAATTAACCAGGCTATAATTTTATTTACTTATAATTTTTTTAGTCTAATTTGTTAAAAAAGATTTCATTTGGGATGGCTAGGAGTTTCAGGCAATCGTTATGAGCAAAAGAGGTTTAAGTGACCATATATGGCTGATTGCTTGTTTAAGAGTTAAAAAAAACCATTTGATTTTTTGAATATTCGGAGTTATTGCCTTACCGTTTGTAACGCCAAGATCCCGTCATCACACAGAAAAATGAATTACACCAGTTTGTTAAGAATGATAAAAAAATGGAATTTTGTATGTCCGTCCGTCCGTCCGTCCGTCCGTCTTTGGCGCGGATTGCGGGAGCACGGATTGAGCTAGAGACTTGAAAATTTACGCGGATTCATTTTTCGTAAAATGCGAGGCTAAGTTCGTTAATGAGCAAAAATGGACCATTAGGGTGGGTACCCCCCATACGAATGAAAACTTTTTTTCCGAATATCTCAAAAACGGTGTCTCTTATCAAAAAAGTGCAAGAACAAAAGCTATTTAGGATATGATTCTACATAAAACTCCCATACATCAAAATCCGATTGGAATTCGATTGGCGGCCTTTACGAAATTTTTAGCGACCGCTACTTGGAGCCTGCTTACTCGATTTAGTGGCTGCTTAAAGTTTCATGAAATCCGCACACTCTGAAAAATGTATTAAAAGTCGTCGACTTGCGTACGGCGTAATTGGCTTCCTGCAGGAAAATTTAGCCTACGCTAGGCGCACGTTCATTTGCGTTTGAAAAAGTCAAAATGTGTCAACCAGTGGCCGGAGAAGTTCAAAAATTAAACTTGCAGCAAGTAAAGAAGCTGCACGGATTGCCCTCAGATAACCATTTCGAGATGTAATGTTAAATAATAAATAACTGCGTCTGCCTGACACAGGCCAGAGTTGACTTGTCAGAAAGTTGACTTGGATCAGCTTTATACTTTTTATCGCTAAGTGATATTAAAAATAACCATGTTTTTTAAAATTAAACAGAAAACTAAAATCAAATCAAAAACATAACAAAAGCTATAATTGCATTGGCAATCATTGGAGACCCGTATGGTGATATTCGTATCAAAATTCGAACAGTTATACCAAAATTCCACTTTGAAGTCAAACTTTCCAATAAGATTTTTTAAAATTTATTCCAATCGGATTTTGATGTATGGGAGTTTTATGTAGAATCATATCCTAAATAACTTTTGTTCTTGGACTTTTTTGATAAGATGCACCGTTTTTGAGATATTCGCAAAAAACGTTTTCGTTCGTATGGGGGGTACCCCCCCTAATAGTCCATTTTTGCCCATTAACGAACTTAGCCTCGCATTTTACGAAAAACGGATCTGCGCAAAATTTCAAGTCTCTAGCTCAATCCATGCGCCCGCAATCCGCGCCACAGACAGACGGACGGACGGACAGACGGACAGACAGACAGACAGACAGACGGACGGACGGACATGCAGAAATTAAATATTTTTCTCATTCTAAACACACTGGTGTAATTCATTTTTTTGTGCGATGACGGGATCTTGGCGTTACAAACGGTAAGGCAAAGTTAATATACCCTTTGGTTTCACCATACGGGTATAAACAAGTCTATCGAAACAGTTGAAGATCTCTAGTTTTGCATTTTACAATAATTTACCGACATCATAAAGCATACACAATCGCGTGAATATATTTTGTACATATAAACCAATTTAAATATCTATCTTTGCTATTTATCTATTCTATACTGGTTATAAACATCATTTTCATGATATTTCCGTCTCGCATCAATATTTTTTGTCTAATTGCAGGCCTTGTTATATTTGCATATGGGCAATTTTATGCTATGTGCCACAAATATCCAATTACTTGGATTGCAATTTCCATGTCTCGGAACTATAGACGCCAATATAAATGGTAGCAGAACTTAGAAACTATATGAGCTGATTCGTATTAAACGATGGAATATATTTCAAAGCTTGTGCACTTTAAAACTACGATCGATGCGAGCTATAGAGAAACCTCATCAAAGCAACCCTAAAAAGACTGATCGTTGTTTGAAATTTATTGTGGCAAATGAGAGTTGTGCATCGAAAAACCTTATTGCATTACAACAATAACGTATAAAATAGTTGAAGCATTGCATAAATACGATGGAGATATCAAGCAATAACATATATTAGATTTGATCTCACCCCCTTCCATCAGTTTATCAGTTGACTGTATTCAACCCCAACGATGGTTTCTCTCGAAAGCAACAAACAAATAATGAAAGGCTCCATGTATAATCAAAGCAAACAATTAATTAAGTAATCGCAATGAAAGAAATATTCATCCTGGGTATACCATAATCATATACATATCGGCATACGGTATTGTATGGTATGGTAAAATAACGTAAGTAGATACCTGTCTGTAGCAATAGTATGAGGCTTCCCGTGGAAACCAGTTCAACGTTTCGAGACTCTTCCACCGCGCTGTTCACATCCATTTCAAAACATAAGAAAATCTACAATTTCCAGGGGCCAATCGTCAAATACTCTATATGAGAGCAATATTTTTATGGAAATAAAAATTTATTTGTATGGCAAAGGTGGGAAGGATTGGATTTTGATGTTTGGAACGGTTATGTAAAATTATATTCTAAACACATTTCGTCTATATAAATTTTTCGATACAACGCACCGTTTTCGAGAAAATGGAAAAAAAAATATTCAATTTGAATGAGGGGGGGGGGGGGGGGGGTGGGGTGGTGAGGGGGGGGGGCAGGAGTGGTCTAGAGTGGTCTGGATTTTGATATATAAATAAGTTATGTAAAATTATATTCTTAACACGCTTTGCCAGCATAAATTTTTCAATACGACTAACCGTTTTCGAGAAAATTCTTGAAAATTGTCTCGTTTGTATGGGACAGGGAGAAGGAATGGTCCGATTTTACCCGTTCAAGATCTTAGCCTTGCCATTTGTGAGAAATGGAACTATACAAAATTTCAAGTCTCTAGCTCAATCCGTTCGAAAGTTAGGGTGTTCACGGACGGACGGACGGACGGACGGACGGACAGACAGACAGGCAGCCAGACAGACGGAAAGACAGACAGAAAGACAGCCAGACAGATAGACGGATAGACGGACAGACAGATAAACAGACCGATAGACAGACAGATGGATAGACATATGGGCAGTCAGACAGACGGACAGACAGACAGATAAACGGACAAATAGACAAACAGACAGACGGACAGACAGACAGACGGACAGACAGACAGACGGAACTCAAAATCTTTTGCCACCCCAAACACCCTGGTGTAGTTCATTTTTGTGTCCGACGATTGGTTCGGTGCGATACAAACAGCATACCAAATCTAATATACCCCTATATGATATATCATATAGGGTATAAATATAGTAAATAATTTGCATGTAGCGTTGCAAGAATAGAGTAATTGGCTATAGGCCCGTAATTTTACCTTTTGATAGTATAAACACACTTTATGATCAACTTTAACCATTAAATTGGCCTAATAGATTCAATGTGAAAAGGAAAAGTACCGCAGCTGCTTGAAAAGGGTTAAAACACCTTCTTCGATCATTTTCATTTGCAATTCCCGTTTGGTTTCGTTTCTTTTGGGTTGGGTTGTTAAAACTATTAACCGGTTGCAGTATTGCATCGAGAAACATCAAATAAATGTTGAACTTTTCCTGCATTATATGCAAAATACTCTAAGTTCTCGTAGATACTAGTATTCCATCCAATCATTGAATAGTAAACAAAAAACCAGAAACAAACTTTGATGTATTTTTTTTGTTTGGTATATAGTATAACATTTTTATTGTTTTACTTTTCCATCGAGTCGACGAGATCCTTGATTTGTTGTATCTCGAAGAGATATTTGACTTCTTCATTGTGAAAATCTTTGCATAAATATTTTGCTGATTGAATTGGAACTTGTCTTAGTCGTTGGTTCGTTTCTTTTGCGTATCGATCGAGATGATTGGGTTTAATTGATAACAACGGCCGATTATATGCTTAACTATATTCCAATTTGCAATTTACAAACAATAATTTTATATCTCGATTTGGATTAATGTTGTCTACTACAATATATTTGCGAATATTAATCAGCAACAAAAACAACAACTACCCGAATAGAGTTTGTTTACAAAATGGTAATTAGAATGATGCTAACTATTAATTTAGGTTAAAAATTTATTACTATAAATAGACACAACTAACCTATATTAGATTTAGCTCAATTTTTTTTTCTAATTTCAGTAAAATAATATGGAAATAATTTTATTGCCGATGATTGTTGGATTAGAATATGTTTAAGTTGCTACGGAGAAACGCCACTTTTTGAATAGAGATTATTTTCACATAAAACTTTGACCCTAATATGTGAACCAATTATCTTTACAGCCAACTTACATAAAATTCATATTTTTTTATAACATAATCTAAAGATTATTTTAAGTGGGTGGAAAGTAAATATCGCGTCAGATTCTTTTAGTGAATTTTTTGATTTTAAAGTTCAGTTTTCTTAAACTTTAAGGCAAGTGCTAAAAATATGACCCGCTTTTTCAACAAAAAACATCCGCTTGTATGGAGGAATGACAACCCCGTTTGTATGGAGGAATGAAAGGAAGTTAACCAAAATGGTGGCTTTTTAAAAATCGCAATTAACTAAAATGGCGGCCTTTTAAAAATCGCAATTTGGTTTTTTTGTTATTTCCTCCGAAACTACGCGTTTTCAGTAGTTTTATGTATAACAAGAGTTGGAGACAAAAAAATTTCCCACATTTTTGTCTTCCACTGAAACTGGATATCTCAAGCCTTTATCGAGATATACCGTTTTTTTAAATCACTTTTCAGAAATTATCTCGAAAAATAACGGTTTTTTGCTGATTGTATGGATGACATAAATCAATTAAAATGCCATTCTCCATAATTTTGTATTTTACCGTTATTCGGTATCTTTTGCCGTTATCGAGATATTTTCATTAAAATGTAAAAAATAGATTTTTACGGACTGCTGGCAAACTAACGGGTTTTCGAAAAAATAGTTGGAAGAAAAATTAAAGATACAAAAATTATCTACATTTTTGCCTCTTATAGTAAATCGATATCTTTTACCGTTATCGAGATATTTTAGATTTTGCAAAAAAAACTCGTATCCTATAATATAATACGGGGAATGTCTGTCTGTCTGTCTGTCTGTCTGCACAAACGATCTCGAAAACCCGCCTAACGATTTTCACGAAACCTGGGGGTTAGGGATTTTCGGAGACAAAAAACCGATCTAGATAGGTCTCACCTCTGAGAAAATTCCCCTTCGATACCCCTCGCCAGGTATCTTCGAATTGGGTGGTTCGATCTTAATGAAACTTTACAGTATTACTGAGGGGGCTGAGGGCTTTCGATTTTTCCACTACAAACCTGACTTTTCCCTCCCCTCGATACCCCTCGCCTGGTATCTTCGAATTGGGTGGTTCGATCTTAATGAAACTTTACAGTATTACTAAGCGGTCTAAGGGCTTTCGATTTTTCCACTACAAACTTGACTTTTCCCTTCCCTCGATACCTCTCGCCTGGTGTCTCAAAACAACGTTTCCAAAATCGGTGACAGCGATTACTCAATAACCGCCCAACCGATTTTTATGAAATTTTGTTATCGCGCGCTATTTTTAGCTCTAGCTTTCTAGGTTGGGAATTTAAAAACTCTGGAGAAGCTCTGTAAAGATAATGTGAATTTAGTTTTTCCCCAAAAATCAGCAAAAGTAGGATTTTGAGGTCGCCAAGCATGGCTCGGTCTTTCTGGTACTTTTTATAAAAGCTAATATTTTACTTTTCGGGCTATCGAGTAAATTGTGCACAAACGTAGAATTGCTATAAGAAAATCATGTCCTGGTAACATCAACAATTTTTTCACAATACTCTTTTTTAAACAATTTTATTCCGTTTTGATATAAAAATCATGGATGTTTTTATAATTGCTGTGGATACTTTCATATTTGAATATGTCTAAACTTAAGGTCTATTAGTCAATATATGTGGATAATATTTGTTTCTCTTGAAACGAATTTTCTATTCATTTGTACCGGATTTCACCTGGCGAACGATTGAATATTTTTTGAAATTTTAATTAAATTGAAACAAAGGGAAAATTGTAAAGGAAGCGTCAGTTAAGTTTTGGCCCGAAGTGTAGTTTATGAATGTACGACAAACGAATAGTAAGAAACAGTTTTTTGAAGCTGGTGAGTTTTGGAAAAATCGGAAAATTCATTTACAGTTTTCTGAAAAAACATGTGGACTAATGAAATTTCGGCACTACCTTTTCTTGCTTCCCCATATGGCGCACGTTCACTGCTAGCAGCCTATATTTCAATTCTCACGAATTTCAAGTCTATTTATAAACTTCATGAAAATTTCCCAAATCGTTTTAAAGTTTTGCGAAAACAAACAAACTAGGACTTTGTTTGCATCGTTTTAAAATGACGAAAAACCAAAAAGAAAAAAAAACAAGCCAAAAAGATTAGCTTTGTAACAGATAGATACGCATTTTTGAATGCAAATGGAAATAAATAAATTGCATGGAAATGCTTAATTTTCTTAGAGAAAAGGGACTTTAATGAAATTAAGCTCAATTCTTCTTGATAACATTTGCAATTCATTTTTATATATACAATTTTTAGCTGTATTTGTTATGTGCAAATTGCTTCTGAAAGGGGCCACTAATGTAGCACTTAAAATGCAAATCACATAATAGCGCATAGAGAGAGTATAATGTGTACATGAAATCCACTTGAGCTACCACCATCATGTGGGATATGTTAGAGAGAAGAACAAGAACAAAACAAGATAATCGGTTAAGTTTGACTATGCTAAAGTGGAAGAACCATTTCAGAGACAGTTTTATATAGAAGTTCTCACGTGCCGGATATCAACCCGAACTGACCAAAACTAAAAATTCTTTCGACGATACTCGCCTCCACCATTTCAACCAATGGTGAAAAAAAAACGATCCACCACCTCACTATGCCATCATTTACAAATACTTGAGCTAAACGGTCTCCCAAGAGATGAAAAATACGAAGCTGGTAGATCTCTCCAGGGGGCAAACATCCCTGTTCAGAAGCTTGCTGACCATAAGCTCGAAAGTAGAAGAACACGACATCCGAGAGCATTCAAGTATTTCACTTCTAGTTCCAGATGGGTAGATTTCAATTCTCACATCAATCGCAAAATGTTCTCTGTGGTTTTTTTAAAAAAAAAATTTTATTCGCCTTTTGCAAAAATCCGTCCGTACGAGTATATCATAAGATGTTTATACATAAATATGTCAGATTTTTTTTACGATTACTGTAAGCATTACCATTTTCTGTTGGCTTTATTATTATTGTTATTTTTTTTTCTTTTTCGAATTTGTCAGCAAACCGTGCGATAAGAAACAGACAAGCAATTATAAGATTGTTGGTTTTATTTCCATTTTATTCGATTTCGTCTCATTTCGTTTGATTCTTTCATTTTCGTATTCTTTATTTATGAATTTTAATTAATAATAATGCTTGAAATGATTTCTTTTTCTTTGGATTTTGATTTTTAGTACGAGTAGTTGTGGTGTAAAACAAACTCTTTTGATCTCGGCAAAAAGTCAAGGATTCGCGTGAAGCCAAAGTTATTCTTGATCAGTGGTGATCAAAGATCGGTATTAAAAAAGATCTCAACTTAGTTGGTTTGCAAATTGTTTTTAATAATTTTATCATGGAAGTCTTCGAAAAATAAAAAAGCGACAAAATTGAAAACATTATAGTGGTTAGAACTCGTTCCCATTGGCTTTTAATTCGCACCATTTTCCAGATAGCGATCCGTTTTTGAACTTTCCAGAATGTGAGACTTGACTTCTGATTACTGCAGTATTATTTGTGGCTCAATGTGAATGAACGCTTTTTCCAAAAGTCATTAAATATTATTTAATCTTTCCAAATTCAATGTTTAATTCGCGTTACTCCAAAAAAAATTAGAATTTTTCGCCTTCGTTTAGCATAAAACATAACAAAAGCTATAATTGCCAATCTCCCCCCCCCCCCCCCCCCCTAATGGTCCATTTTTGCCCAATGGTAGAATTTTACGAAAAACGGACCTGTGCAAAATTTCAAGCCTGTAGCTCAATCCGTGCGCCCGCAATCCGCGCCACAGACAGACGGACAGACGGACGGACGGAAAGACGGACGGACAGACGGACGGACGGATGGATGGGTGGATGGACAGACGGACGGACGGACATGCTAAATTCAACTTTTTTTTATCATTCTAAACACACTGGTGTAATTCATTTTTGTGTGTGATGACAGGATCTTGGCGTTACAAACGGTAAGACAAAAATACCCCTTGGTTTCACCATACGGGAATAAGAATACTAACTAATAAACTTATTAGGAATCAAAAAATAGGCCCAAAAACATAAAAATTTAGGCATACAAAGCTAAAGCTTGAAAATAATTAATTTCAAAGCTGAAAAAAATTATCAAGAGAAATCTCGCCGGATACAAGAAGAAAGGAAATTTTATTCAATAATTTATTGCCTTAATCTTTTACAATTTATTTTTAAGCGCTATGGTGGACACATTGAAAAATTCTAATGAATAAATTTCAAATGACAATAATAATAAAAATTAGCACACAATATGTAATTGGCGATCGTTGAGAATTTGATTGTTTTTCACGATTAATTTTTTATTCATAATGTTTTTTCATGATTGCGCAACATGCTGAACAAAATCAATTTTAATCCACATTGAGCGCACACGATCGAGATTTAATAAATATGTTTTTGATTTTATTTTACGTATCGTAATTTTCAAGTATTCAATGTGGCAAGTAGATGGATCACCATTTTTGGACGAATTTTAAGTGATCAATCGTGACTTGTGAACATAATGAATATTTTATAAGGCATCAAAAAGGTACAGTGACAATTTAATGAGAATTTTGTATTATTTTATTATTATGGTTAGTGTCACAAAACAATTATTTTGTGTACAATGGTCGTAAAATTTATCTTTCGTTAAAAAAAATTACCAGACTTTTTTTTTAATAAAGGAGAACAAGATTAATATTGTCGCTCAAATTTTCTACAGTGGTTAATTTTTGGAAAATCCCACATTTGTTGTTGTAAAAAAAAGCGTGAATTATAATTTTTGTATGGATGTATACTAAATATATCCTTGGTACACTTGACAAAAAATATACTTTGATAACAGGTTTTTTCGCCAAAAATGAACACTCGACGAACAGACGGGACATTTAGCAAATTTCGCCTCTTGTTTCGAATCGTGTACCGAACGCCATTTTTGACTTTTTCAACTAATGATGAGGGGTTGGGTTTTGGTCAAACCCCTTTCAAACTCGCCACGTCCCGAGTTCTAGCGTGTTTGGTAGCAGAGAAAATCACTAGAAAGAACAGTTAGTTTGTAAGAAAATTGCTAAAATAAATTATTTTACATTGCGAAGAGAATTTCTCGAGAACGGGTAAAGATAAAAATTGACAGTCAAAAACAACTAGTGGGAATTATTATTTCCTTTAACGAATTTCTTACAAAGAACCATAAAAACTCGTTAGTTTTTGATAAAAACGCCAATACCAAAATTTTCAGGAATAACGGTAAATGTCGATAACGGTTCGAGATATGGAGTTTTTTTCTTGAATTTATTTCTTACTAGCTTGCATACCCATCGTTGCGGGTTAAGTTTTTATGTATAAGTTTTAGAATACGAAAAAAACCGGAAAAAAACTTTTGAGAAAAATCTTATCCTTGCAGAACTCTCCGTTGCGAATTAGTCTAACCCGGCCCTTACACGCGTCTGTAGAGCTGACACAGTCGCTGACACAGTCTCGTGTAAATGCACTGACTCCCAGTTCGCTAAATGTCTTTTAATTCGTTGTCAGTAATTTGACATTTGAAGTCTGTGCTACTGACAGACTTTACAGTCGCGTGTAAAGGCCGGGTAACACAAGATTCGTGATCAGCGACCCCGAAAATCCCTGAGTGCAACTTTTCAGCCTCCTTTTGAGCAAAATTCATGGCGAAAATCACGGTTTAAAAACACCCAAACTCTTTTTACCACCCGTTTACCCCCTTAGTGGTAACATTTCGGAAAACCCCGCCTTAGTGAGTGCCTACGTGATGGTTGGGACATACTGTGAAAGTTTCAAATCTCTAGCTTCAGGGGTTTGGGTTGGGCGGTGATGAGTCAGTCAGTCAGTCAGTCAGTCAGTCAGTCAGTCAGTCAGTCAATCAGTCAGTCAGGTTAAACGATTTTATATATACATATAGATGAACTACTATCGAAAAACGCTTAGTTGCGGAGCGAAACGCAAGAAACCGAATCTAGTTTTTCGCAAATCCAATTTTCCTTTTTCGTGGTACAACGTTTTGGAAACGAAATTTTTGAAAATCTTGTCATTCTCAAAATATTGCTGCGACGAAAATCTGATGCCGTAAATTAGTTTCAGGATTAATAGTTTTACAACAAAATAAAAAAAAGTCGCCCCTTTTTCGATCAGTTTTACTGGAATTTTCCCTCAGAGTTTAAAAGTTGATTATCCTAAAACTACATTTTGGCGTTTGGTACAGGATAAGAATCTAGGGAGGAAATGCGTTTTGGCGAAATGGTTTTTTTTGCGAAACAGATTTTGCGAAATGGATTGCTACCATCCCGACACCCCATCTGGATGTGGTGATGCCCATTACTATTTTTTTTGTTTTGAAATTTTTAGAAAATTTAAAATCAATGTTTTTAGTAAGTTGAAATTTAAAACTTGCTTTTGAATACAAAATTTCGAATAAATCTTAACCAATTAATGCCATGTAGTTTCAATTCTTATAACATAAAATCACACTTCCTGATTCCCCTCATAAACGATTAATAAAAATGATGAAATTTGATCCGGAAAACATAAATGCGACCATGAATCACAAAATAGAGGATATCATGTGCAAAAACTCTTGATATGCCAATAAAAATGAAAATCTAATTAATCGTTTTGTATGCATTGAGTTTATTCCAATCAACATAACATTCGGGAAGATAAAAACAAAAAAAAAACATTATGACTGTCTATTATATATGTGAGGAAAAAATTTATTGCCATTGTAACTACTTAACAGGTGAGAAATATATATTTTATATATCAAGGTGTGTCATTTCGCATACCAAAATTCTGTGTTTAATTCGCGTTACTTCAAACAATTTGAATACAATGGAATTTGGCCCTATACCAAGATGGTCTTGGCATGTGACACCTCATTCGAAAGATGAACAACAAAAAAATCTCCAAAAAAAATTTATATCAAAGACACAAAGTCCAAGAGTGAAAATATAGTCGTCTGTTATAGTAACGCCCTGTCATAAAGCAACAATTCTAAAGAAAATCATGCTTTTGAAAGTGCCTGCAGGGAGATAAACGTTTAATTTTCTAATTTCTTTGAAATCACACTAAACATTTTAATGGTGGAATGCTAGCCAATTTTATTGTCTTCGCAGATCATGAAATTTTATGTTTCGAAAAATGGTACCTAAAATAATTTTGGCATTCTTACTTAAGATAGATTTCTATGAGATGTGGGAATTGCAATTTTCGTGAAAATTTAATGTAACCGTGTTGTGATAAGGTAAATTGTTTTCAATGCAAGATAGTAAATATTTTTTAATTATGCAAACTAGTAAGTATTTTAAGAAGTGAAACATTGAAAATCGAAGCCAAAAAAGTGACTTAGATATTAAAAAAGTGTTTTTTTTTTAAAAAAGCATATTACCAAAACAACGATATGAGAATTTAAAAAAAATATCATTAACACGTTGAGCGCCACGTGCCCACCGGTGGTCATTCTTTGAATTACACAGTAGATCACGTACTTACGAGCGGGTATTTCTTGGGTATTTCTTGGCCCACCGGTGGTCATTCTTTGAATTACACAGTAGATCACGTACTTACGAGCGGGACCAACTTTTTTTAAATTTATTTTTATTGATTTATTGCAAATACTATCAATTCCAAGTAAAATAGGTTTACATCCTGGGACCAAACTTAATATTTCTCAAAGCTAAATATATGTAACAGGTTCCCACTAGTGGTCACGATGTCTCGAAATGAAACAAGTAGTGTGACCACGGGTGGTCACGTTGTCCCACCGTCGACATCCAATAATGACCACCGGTGGTCACTTGGTCCTCTGTTGGAAAATTAAAATGTTCACCGGTGGGCACGTGGCACTCAACGTGTTAAAAACAATCCATAAAAACGCGCCGCAGGCAAAAATCCTAGGGTCTAAAAAACGTTACACTTTTAGAAACCGGGAGGTCTGCGATTGTATTACGGGCAGGACAAAATCTCAAATAAAAAGTTGCCAAAAAATTTATCGAAAACGGGTTGGGGAAGGGGGGCGGGGGCGAAAATGAGTGAGACATAAAATATTTTATTCACCTAACGTTAAGTTTTAATTAAAAATTACCAAGTTAAGATAAACTTTTTTTTTGTTGTTTTTCAAGGTTCAAAAAATAAATGCTACTCAAATGATTAAAATCCCAGCAAAGATTAATACGCCTCAGGCGAAAAATTTTGCAATATATTCGCCTTAGAGAAAATCGATTGAAAGATGCCAGAATAGACCCCTTAACAATTTCAATTCGACCTTTGGGGGTAATTCCCGACTGCTGTGTCATACATAAAACTTGTGAAAGGAATTCAAATGTGTTCGAGTTGTTCGAGCGTACATTTATTACAGTTGATCAGGAAACACAACCTTAGAATGTGCTCTTGTCAACGGCCGAAAAAAAAAACGGTCAGGTAACACACACGAAATTTAATTCATACCTAAGAACAAGTAATTAAGATGCTAAGCGCCGTCTAG
Source organism: Chrysopilus asiliformis (assembly GCA_964034945.1). Classification (NCBI taxonomy): domain Eukaryota; kingdom Metazoa; phylum Arthropoda; class Insecta; order Diptera; family Rhagionidae; genus Chrysopilus; species Chrysopilus asiliformis. The sequence continues at coordinate 100,229,744 of OZ035961.1, forward strand.
TCTGGTTTTGGATCATAAAGCACTTACGTCTCGTTTTTATGAGCCAAAATGTTATGTTGATTTTTTGGCAGGAATTCAGATGGAAACCTACCTGTGAAAGGCGCTAAACCAAGTCAATGAGAAAAAAGGAATTTTTATGGTGCTATAAGGGTATAAATTTCCGCCCTGTAACATAAAGTATAGCCAAGTAAATCTAAAGGCTGACTATTTGAAATACTTGAAATTAAAAGCCCATTTTTTACTAGAAAAGTTTCTTTTAGTTAATCCAATATTTGACTTTATTTATTGCCTGTACATTGGTGTTCGTTCTCAGCACACATTAAACTCCTATATGTAAATTTGTGGAGATATTTAAGTCGCTTTTGAAGAAAAATCAAGGAAGCTAAACTCAGTCGTCAGAGACGCTTTATTATAAAAACTTAGGAAACTCCCTTCGGTAATCCGAAAATGAACTTTTTTTCATTGTTCCTTTGATATTCTGTTCACTCAATTAGCAATTTGTCATGATGAATTGTTTTTCAGTCCCGAGTCTTTGTTCTTTCTTATGTGAGAATTTTCCAAGAAATTTTATTTTACTCAGAATCAAGTAAAATGACACCTGAATGGAAAATAGGGAAACTCAACGGATCTTTCGTTGAAAAAGACAACTCTGTTAGCTTCTTAAAAAGGCTTCAATTGCAGTAATTTAGAATTAAAAAGACAGAAACCTTGTAGAATCTTAATTAAAAACTTGTTCGACATTTGAATGGCTTTGAGTGGGTGGAAATTTAGAGCAATTTGTACGCACCTCAATCATAAGATTTCCGTTAATTGATCGTTAATAGTTTATACTAGCTTCTAAACCGTCATAAAGTTCTTGTTAATGAAATACCTTTGGAGTTTGTAAAGGTGGCCAGACGATTTACCTTCCTTGATATTGGAATTTTAATTAAATTTGTTGTAAAGTCGTATATATTTTAATAAATGGTTAAATTTAGTGACTAAAATTTGTCTGGACAACCTTCGAATAATAACATATTTGAAAAACGAAGAGAACCTTTGGGACAAAGATTAGGTAAATAAAGACAAGAAACTTAGAACAAATTTTGGGGGTGCAAAAAAAATCCGACACCGGCAATGAAATTTTTAGTATGCTTTGCAAAACCATTACTTTCCTTGTATTTTGAAGCTCTACAGTATTTTTCGTACTTTTCCTTTTTCCTTACTTTAAAATATCCACACATTATTAAAGTTCTATGAAAAGTTATGTTGTTGCTTTTCTTTAGTTATCTAATCTTTGCTTTAAAAAAATTTAAAAAAACCAAGCTTAATTTTTGAAAAGTTTTTAATAACATTTAACACAGATTTCAAAACCCTGCTCAAAAAAAATATTCCAGTATAAACTTGATAATTTTAATTAAGAGATAAATACAACCAGTGCGTGGTTAACTTTTCTAAACAAAGCAAAAATTCTTAAGAAATACAAACTGAATGAAAAATTACAAAATTCCATGTTATTTTTTTTATAGGAAGTTGATTATAAATTGACGATAAATTTAATACTTTCACGTTAGTTTAGAGGTTTCGACTTAAGTAACTGGTAAGCCTACGGTAATCGAGTATAGCTTTGATATTTATAGCTGATAATTACCTTTTAATTGAGATTGAAAGTCAATTAACAAATGTTTTATTTTCGTTGGAGGAAATTACATACCGAAAGGAAATTCTTTGATCTTGAGCGATGATCATCAGAAAATTACAATGCTGTGAGCAGTGGTCAATTTCTAAAATAATTAAACATGATTAATTATCATTCGTCTAACAGGGGAAGATTTCGATTGGAAAATATTTGAAAAATGTGAAAAATTTTATCAATATGATTTTGAATTAAATTTTGGATAACATAATTAGTAATTTAACAATCCAGAAGGATAGAATAGTATTGGAATTAAATATATCATAACCGGGAAAAATTCCGGCAGTAATGAAAGAAACCAAATCTCTCACAAACATTGAAATACATCAAAAGCAGTATTCCAAGATCATATAGATAAAAAAAGAGTAAACCTAACTTTAAAAAATGCAGAGTCTTAACTATTACTAAATAAAATAGTTAATTTCAATCACAAAAATAGTCAAAATCGCTAATTTTTATCTAAAACCGTTTAACCTGACTGAGTGACTCATCAACGCCCAGCCCAAACCCCTGAAGCTAGAAACATGAAACTTTCACAGTATGTCCCAACCATCACATAGGCGCTCACTAAGGCGGGGGTTTCCGAAATTTTACCGCTAAGGGGGTAAACGGGTGGTAAAGAGGGTTTGGGTGTTTTTAAACCGTGATTTTCGCCATGAATCCTGCTCAATAGGAGGCTGAAAAGTTGCACTCGGGGGTTTTCTGGTGTTAGATTTTGGAAATTCGTAATGGAAGGTCCTGTAAGGATAACGCAAATATCCTTTTCCCCACTTTTACCGGGAAAAAATTGCATTAGGGGGTTTTCGGGGTCGCTGATCACAAATCTGGTGTTAGACTAATTCGCAACGGAGAGTCCTGCAAGGATAAGACTTTTCTCAAAAGTTTTTAAATTCTTTCCGGTTTTCTTCGTATTCTAAAACTTATACAAAAAACTTAACCCAGCAACGACGGGTATGCAAGCTAGTAAGAAATATAATATTTAAATTTGCTGTTTTGTTGGAATTGAAATTAACTCTTTTGTTATTTAAATTTACTATTTTAGTAATAGTCACGATTCCCCATTATAAAATAGTTAGAATTTCTGATCAGTACGAAATCCGTTTCAGGCAAAATTATGAGGATGTGCGCCCATCCATCTGTCTGTCGGTCTGTCTGTCGGTCTGTCTGTCGGTCTGTCTGTCGGTCTGTCTGTCGGTCTGTCTGTCGGTCTGTCTGTCGGTCTGTCTGTCGGTCTGTCTGTCGGTCTGTCTGTCGGTCTGTCTGTCGGTCTGTCTGTCGGTCTGTCTGTCGGTCTGTCTGTCGGTCTGTCTGTCGGTCTGTCTGTCGGTCTGTCTGTCGGTCTGTCTGTCGGTTTGTCTGTCGGTCTGTCTGTCGGTCTGTCTGTCGGTCTGTCTGTCGGTCTGTCTGTCTATCTGTCTGTCGGTCTGTCGGTCTGTCGGTCTGTCGGTCTGTCTGTCTATCTGTCGGTCTTTCTGTCTGTCTGTCTGTCTATCTGTCTGTCAGTCGGTCTGTCTGTCGGTCTGCCTGTCGGCCTGTCTTTCTGTCGGTCAGTCTATCAGTCGGTCTGTCCATTGTACGTATCTTAAATAACTGGAGAATACGTTGACCTAGCGACTTGAAATTTTTTTTAAATGACTTACAAAAATCGTAGTTTTCTGAAAAAGTAACGGTAGCTATAACGGGTATCTCCTACACAATTTTTTGAAAAATACGGTGTTTTAAAAATTTCTCGAAAACTATGCGCTTTTGGGGAAAAAATACATATAACAAAATTTAAAGCACATAAAATTTTCTACATTTTTGGGTTTAACGGGTTTTTTGTTTCTTTAACGGTTCTTAAAATATTTAAAAAAATATTTTTTTTACATATTTTTCTCCGCAACTAAATTTTGCAAAGGAAAGTTTTGTGTTGATCACAACCGATATTTTCAAATATACACAAGAATTTTGCCCGCAATTTGAAATTTGAAATTTGAAAAAATTCTTAGTAGTGAAATCGAAGTACATTTTAATAAAATAATAGCAAATTTCTTAAAGTGTACGTACCTTACCTCTCATTTCACAGAAAAAAAAATCATTTCATCGTTATCAGTTTATAGAAAGATTGATATATTCTCCAAAACAAAGACCTACAGCAATATAATCGGAATATGAGTACGACTATAGATATTCTATAAGCACTATAGAGACACATACGACATATGAGCGTACAGCCAATCTCCATATGTTTATATGAAATCAACGTTTATATTCCGTTTCGGCTCTGTTTATTTCGTCTTAATTGCACAATTAAATGTAACATAAGCTAGAGACGATTTACGAGTAGTTAGTCATTTCATTGTTTAAAATGTAACGACATAAAACACACTTGTAGGTGGATTTCGTAATGATATGAAAACCAAACAAACCGATAAGTGATTTTTCATCGGGCTCTTGCCAAAATAATAAGACTAGCGGCTTTTCGGTGCCAAGAAACTTATCGAGTCAAGTCAATTCAAGACAAGATTTCTGTTCGTATGTTGATGATCAGTGATCTTTTCGGATGATTCATACCACTTCGTAGTCATTCGAACGTGTTTCCCATTTTAAATGAAAAACGAAAAATCATCTAATGAAAACAAAAAACAAAAACATCAATTCTGTGAGTGAAAGAAAACGAAGTAAAAGCTTTATTTATAATTTATACTAAAAGTTAATCTAATTTGTAGCAAAACATGAACCAAAGTGTGTCTTTTCAAAACAACGATCACCCCGGCAAAAACATCGTCTCCGTCTTACAATTTTTTTTATTCCAGCCTGGAGCTAATAGTCAGTTTTTGAAGAGTCGGAGATTGTCAGAATAGAAAAGTTCTACGGTGTCCATTATAAGATTTTGCTATTGTAGAATCATTTTGAAAAACCGTGAGAGAAATACCTCAAAATCATGTTTTGTGGGCTAATGTGCCTAGGTTTTAATTTTTTATAATTTTTCTTGGATGCTAGAGAGGAGGGTTAAAATTTTCCAAAACAAAAATATTCTATTTTTGCAATGCTTAGCAAAAATACCCCCTAGGCAGCATACCTAAACGCTATTCCATGGAAAACAGTCCCTAAGTCTGTATGTTAGCTTCGTAAGGTATATTTTTGCTAGACATTTCCAAGTTTTTTTTCCAAAAACTTTTTTTTTCTTGTGATTTTTAGCCTAGGGCCTATGTTACAGACGGCAACTTTAAGCGGCGACTTTTCTTAAGTATAGGCGAGAGAAGTGAGGGGCCACCGCTTCCCTCGCTTCTCGCGCCTATACTTAAGAAAAGTCGCCGCTTAAAGTTGCCGTGTGAAACATAGGCCTAGCGGGTTCGAACTGCCGTATGCAAATGTTTGCTTTAACATGTTGCTTGCCAAACAAGTTTGGAAATTTTGTAGTAGATCTGTACAATGTATGCATGTAGGTATGTATGTATGAACGTATGTATCTAAAATGTATACATGTAGAATATAGATTTGTCTAGCGAATATTACAGCGTGGTGAATTCTTCCAAGTGATAAAGTAGTTGGCCCCTGTTCCGGAGGTCGGTGGTTCAATTTCCGACTGTCGCACGCTGTGATTAAAGTCCACTCAACTTGTTTTACGAAATTAGTAGTGATAGTTGCTGCTTGGTGGTAACGGCCTCTGATGTTGATGAGTTGCAACGTAAAAACCTTACAAATGTTGTAATTCTTCCATGGTTCGCAATCCATGTAAAACTGTAGGTGCGAAGCAGGGAATCCTCAATTGAGGAGGTCCAGGCTCTTCGAGAGCTGTAGCGCCGAAGATGATGATGATGAATTTTTCACTGGATATCAAATGTGATAGCCATGGCAGTCAATGTGTTAAGAGAAACTTTTTGTTTGGAATTCTATTTCCACGACCACAAGACTTGTCTACTGATTACCAACAATAAACATTTCAAGGTGTAGATGAACGCCGAAATAAGAAAATTAATTTTCCCGAATTCAATTTGAAACAAAGGAAATAAATTGAAAAATAAGATCAGAATTTTTTGACAGATTGATTATATTTTTTTTTACAAATATTTGTTCACTGGGTTGGGTTGGTGGATTACGTGGGTTAAGTGGGATGAATGGGATATTAAATGGACATTTGAAAAAAAAACTAATTCCTGACTCATATATAACATAGAAAATTCAACAACATAAAGTTCAATAAATGTTTCTGTCACTCACCTATTAAGATCCGGTGACGATCGTGCCAAGTTTTATTTAGTATCTCTATTATGTGATGATCGTGACTGAGATGATTTTTCTATTCTTTCTTTATTTACGTTTTGCAATACTTTTTCCCAATTTTCCAACTTTTGAATTTCCTCTTTATGCCACCAAATTTTATAATTTAGCTGTGAAAATTGATCTTCGTTTCAGTTTATTTACTTTCTCTTGAATTTCCCTCAAAATATATTCGACCTCCAAATTAATTCGAACCGACGGAACAAAATTAATTGATAGCGATTTTCCCCGACAAGATGGGCGGAAAATTCAGAGAATAAAGGGTGCACGTGATGAAAAACGAACGAAAACTTTAACACTTGTTCATGCTAGTTGAAATTAGCATGAGAAATAAATTATTATTTTTAGCACACAACAAACACATTTTTTTCAACATTTTAACATTGATTTGATTTTATTATTATATTTTCTTGAATTTCTTTCTTGCTCAACATTATATGAAATTTTTGCAAGTGAAAATTCTTTCCTCCCTGGAGATGAACGGAATTTTCAACCCTTTGTTGTATGATCACTACTTGCTTAGTTTGCTAATTTAAAAATTTTCACTTCATGTTCACATATACAAATACATTCAATCAGCTGTAATCGCTTGAAAATTGATCATTATTTTGATTTTTTTTCCTTTTATTCTATTTTCATTTTAAAACTTGTATCACTTGCGATAGTTTAAAATTTTCGAAAAACCCCACAACGGACGGTTTCACAATCATCCTCATTAGAAATTTAAGGGTTGATCTTTTAAAAAAAAACTCCTGGCGACGATCAACTCCTGTCGACGGCAGGTCTGTGTTTGACTGTCGATTTCGACAAATTTAAGAAATAAGCGGTGATCGATTCGCTGTTACACCAACTGCAATTTTGTCATATCTGACTTCGACACAATTGACAAGCGATTTCAACTTGCGCGTCAATGCTTCTCGACAGCTATTGATCTTGAGATAGTTTTCTCTGATTCTGTGGATAGTCTGACTATTATCAAGATGACTATTATAATTGTTGTCGTTGTTGTTGTTGTTGTTGTTGTTGTCGATGGTGATCGTAGCGATATTTGGAAGATTGACAGCGTTATTTTCGATCTGATCGCTTTTGTCACCAGTGATCGTTTTAATGATGATGTCGTCGATAGCGGAACTACGATTATCACTTTTGTCGAATGAATTTTTACGACTTTTGTTGATGTTCTTGTTTAGCGAATTTTCAGTGAAAGTGTTGTCGTTGCTGATTTCTGCTTTACTGGTAATGGTGTTAGTGCTAATGATGATGATGTCCTTTTTAATGGCCGCTGAAATACTTTTGTCCATGCTATTGGAATCAATCCGGGGAGAAATAAAAGATCACTGCTGGCCTGTAATAAAAATCAGGAAACATTTTTTTCTTGCTATATTAAAAATATAAATCATAAATTGTAAATAAAGAAAATATTTTTGCAAATATCTGATGCCGATTAAACGTAACGAGAAAAAACGCAGCAACTCGACATTTTTTTGGCTTATTATTTAAGAATGACCGTTTCTTGTAAATCTTTTTGGGATTATTCATAAAATAGGTCACGTTAGTTATTGCATTTTTATCCCCTTCTCCTTTATTATCGCATCTTTTTACTTTCTTCTGCTATAGCGGGAAAGTATTGTATTCCTAACGGAAACCGAAGGGGGCAGACGGAAACTTTCTGATCAGTACGAAATCCGTTTCAGGCAAAATTATGAGAATGTCCGTGCACCTGTCTGTCTGTTTTGTACCTCCCAAACATTTTTTTTTGGAAAAAATACAGTTTTTTGAAAATTTTTTGAGAACTATGCGCTTTTGGGAAAAAATGAATATAACAAAATTTAAAGGATATACAATTTTTCACCTTTTTTTACTTTAACGGTTTTTACGTACCTCTAAAGCACTTGGCACACTGAATCCGAATTTGCACCGCATTGCGAGAAAGTTCAAGTTTGCCACGCGATCTTATATCATATGTCATCTACATGAGCTCTAATTTTGTATTAGGTAACAATGCGGTCTCCGCAAAATTGCGGTCTGCGCAAAATTGCGGTCTCTGCAAAATTGCAGCTCATGTAGATGACATACGATATAAGATAGCTTGGTAAGTTTGAATTTTTCCGATATGCGGTGCGAATTCGCATTCGGTATGCCAAGTACCTTACGGTTCTCAAGATATTTGAACAAAATTAGGTTTTTTTGAAAATTTCTTGGAAACTATGCGATTTTGATTAAAAATCCATGTAATCAAATTCAAATAAAATTAAAGTAAAAGCCACCCAATATATTTTTAACGGTTCTCGAGTTATTTGAAAAAAAAAACATTATTTCCTACATATTTTTTGCAAAACTAAGTACAACCGAAGAAAATTTTGTGTTGATCACAATTGATTTTTTTAAATTAAATTGAATTTAATACCGCTGACACACTCCTTGCTAAATATGTAAATAATTTATTAAGGAATTTGTTTTAAATTATCTGTATTTAGCAGAGCATGGTAATTTGTGTAGGCGGCATGGCGCTCTCGAATTTACATTTCTGCAAGTCCATGCTCGAGTATATTCGAGTATCGCCTGTTCGACTGAAATCGAGTAAAGATTAAAGCGCAAAAGAATTTTTCTGTTAGAAAGGTAATTACAAAAATATTTCTGTACCCCAGAGGTAAACTGTCGTAACTGACATTTTGCAAATTTTACAGGAGAGCCATTTTTAGTTTGGAATTGCAAACTTTTTATTGTGTATGATTTTCGGTAATTATTGAAACTTTTGTAGTTTATTTTATTTTAGGACATTGTTTAAACAAAATATTAGTTGATATAATATATACGTCCCCACAATGTAGTTACAACAATAACCCCAAAATGGCGGTTTTGGCAGTTACGACAGTTTACCTCTGGGGTACAGATTTATTGAAAAGCCAGCAATCATAAGAAACCTTTTTACAAAACACCCTATGATGACATCGTAACAAAAATTAACGCACAAAATTGTTTAAGTGATCCTTGGCTATTTGGAACTTGCTTTATAGCAATATTCGCATTTTTTCAAGGAATCTTCTCGGAAAGGTGGGTACTCGTTTTTGAAAATTAAAGCGATTAAAAGAAGCTTCAAAATTTGAGACGCTAGCCGGTTTTTTGAACCGAACCAAAAACCACTAAACCATTGAAATTTTAGTGAATCACTATACATAAGCCGGAACAGAAATACATAAGCCGGAACACTGTAAAAAAAGATGGACGAACCGAACCGAAACCAAACCATTTTTTTAAACAAATTAGTTTTTAAAACAAATGCTGTAACCAAACCAAAAGCCAGACTTTTTAATCGTTCGGCTATATTCATATTTGAATTTTTATTGTGGGTTTTTTTTTGTTAAATTATTTCCGAATATCACCTAGATTTAGACTCTAGGACTTTTCTACGTTAATCTAGTACTCAAAAAACCTTTTTCGTACAAGGCATACAAGAAATATAACTAATATGATCAGGATATGCAAAAACCACTGAACAGGAACCAAAAATAACAATCAAAAACCACGGACCCATTGAAATTTTTGGGAACCAAAATCAAAACCACATTATTAAAATTTTAGAAACCAGAACCAAAAACCAGGAGTGGTATTTCGGAACTTATTTCAAGCGTTTGTTTCGAGTTAGAAGAAAAAGTGGGATTCGCGATCTCTGTTTCGCCCTGTCATTTATCTTGTTTGGAACAAAGACAGGGAATATTACTTTTTCTTCTAACTCGAAACAAATGCTTGAAACAAGTTACGGAATACCACTCCAGATATTCAATTCACCCTTAAACCAAAATCAACCCCCATTCAGAAAACTGTTGGCTCTGATCAGAATTCCTTTACATATAAAAATATAATGAAGGATATAAAAAAATTATGTGACCGTTTGATGATTTTTATTATTATGTTTTTTTGCAGGCTTTTCGGTCAGTAGACTGGAGATAAAAAAATTATGTTTTTTTCAGGTATTTTATTTTGATGGCTCTCGCCAAAAGTTAGTCAAACGTAAAATTTAAACTATGCGCAAAAAGTTTCAAAAGGTTGCTGGGCCTTTCAATAGCAATATTAAAATAATTCTATTTTGTCAAACATTTTTCCATATTTACAATTAATTGAGTAAACGTCCTTTTAAAATTTTAACCTTTATTATATTATATATCTCTAACAAACTGCGAATAGTTAAAACAAGCCATATGATGTAAAACGCAATTGAGTTAAATTAATAATAGTTTTAGGTCCGGTTGAGTTAATTTTAAAGTTTCGAATGGGTTTGACTACAAAAGTCCTAGATAAAACTTTTCGGGACATCATTGGAAACAGGTTATCGTTTTTTTTAAATATTTTAAATGATTAAAACCGGGAGATAAAGAAATATTCCGCAAGACTGCACAACAATTTTCAGTTAATTTCAATATGGTATAATGTCCATGTTAATTTTTTCCACGCGGGAAATTCAAGTTTGTTGAAAAATGAAATTCATCTACATGTGATTTTCTCATGAAAAAAAAAATAGAAAAAAATTCTGGAATGCATATAAATGTGAACGAAAATCGAAATAAAATTTTATTTTTTTAGCGGAATTTCAACGTTTCCATGACAAATTAAAAAAAACAGCACATGGTATATATGATTACAAAATAATTTTGATTCTGAGAAGCAATTAACATATTTCTTAAAAACATTTACATCATGACAAAACTTGAAGTTTCCTGGTAATAAAATATGTGGTTTTTTTTCGTATACGAAAAATCTCCATTGACAGTGAATTAAGAAAAAATGTTGATAAGAAATTGATTACTAATTTCGATGTCTGTAAAAAAGTCTCACATGACCAGACATGTCGGAACAAAATATTTATTTCTTTATTTTTGCTTGTGAATTTCAACGATGAGGAATCATCAATTAAAATCGATTCCTGAGCAATCAATATTTTATAAAATATTTCGTAAAATAATCTAATAAAGATTTTGTTTATTTTGATACACTCAGAAAAATGTCCAGGTCAACTTTTTGTCAGGTTAACTCTGACCTTACAGAGGTTTATGTAAGCCAGCTAGCGGTCAGAGTTAACCTATCTAAGGTCAACTCGTGCAGCTCCCAATGCCCTACTTCACCTGCTGGTGGCTTAATTTCAGAAGTTCTCCGACCACAGGTCAACTCAGTTTTACTTGCCCACATGCAGGCGTACGCGCGCCTGCCCGAGGCCAATTACGCCGTATGTAGGTCGTCGAGTTAGCCTCCATTTTTCTGAGTGTACCTACTAAAAATTGTGGTTTTCGAAAAATTTAACGAAAAGCTCTCAAAAATATTAATAAAACAATGTAGTTTTTTTCAAAAAATAAAAAAAGTCATTTATTAAAATTTAGAGCAGGGAATGATATAAAATTTTCTAATTAAATTGACAGTAACATTTAATTATTTTTTAGCTTGCAAAAGCCACTATTAGTTTTCTTAATAGCTGTTTTTACAACCTAAAATTAATTAAATTTTGTTACGACAACTCTTGAACAAATTCTGTTAAAGATTAGAAATTTTGTACAGAGAGGTCTCCCGTAAAAATACCAATCTTTCGAATGGCACATATCGCACATGGTCCCGTAGACTGTAGTATCTCAAAATCGGCCATTTCAAGAAAAACGCATTCAAAGTTTTCATTTCAAAATAATTGTTTATAAATAATTGTTTTTTTCTGTTGTCTGTACAGTAATATTTCAATTTATTAATCTTTTGATAATAATTTACAGATCATTTGTTTCATTTTTTTTTTTGCAATAATAAAAGATAGAGTTAGGTTTGTTTTCCACAAAATCAATTTAAATTTTAAAAAATGGGAATTTAAAAAACCAAAAATAAATAAATTTTAGGACTACGTTTACATTTAAATTTGTTTTTCATTTGATTCAGTCAATTTTCCTTTACATAATGGAATAATTACTCAAAAACACATTTTTTTGAGATACTACAGTCTACGGGACCATGTGCGATATAAGCTCACTACTACCTCCATCCATAAACAAATAAAGTAGTTTTTATGCTATTTTTTCGAAAACGCCTCATATTTCGCTTTGAGAAATATTGAGTTTGGTCCCAGGATGTAAACCTATTTTACTTGAAATTGGTAGTACTTGCAACAAATCAATAAAAATAAATTTAAAAATGTTGGTCCCAGAATGTCACCCAATGAATACCCGCTCGTAAACACGCGGTCTACTGTGTAATTCAAAGAATGACCACCGGTGGGCACGTGGCACTCAACGTGTTAAGAAGAAATTATCGCGAATTTAAACCGCCACGGCTACTTTAAGACCTCTTGTGTTACTTGGGTCATAATTGCTTTATTTTTATTATAAAATATGCGTTATATAATATCAGAATATACCAAACTTTTATTAAATTTTCAATTGAAAAGTTTTGTGAAATCGCACTTTTTTCAACACGTTTTTGTCGTTAAAAACTTTTTCAATATTACACACAATTTTCGAGAAAATCATTTTGTTGGTTGAACTGAATAGTCCGATTGAATTTTAATGTATGGAAGAGTTATATGAAATTATCTTCTAAACACTTTTTGTCTTAAAATTTTTTTCGATAGACTGTAAATTTTTGGAAAAAAAACATTCTGTGGACTTTATTACTCAATGTTGAAATGTTCTTTTGTGTATCCAAACAATTTTATCTAAAAACTCACTCGCAATAGTGATTCAAACACAAAAAAACTCACGATTTCGACATGTGGGTTAGTCCACTCTTGCTCTGATAGCCTCATATACGTAAAAGGTTCTCACTGGTGGTCACGATGTCTCGAAATGAAACAAGAAGTGTGTCCACGGGTGGTCACGTTGTCCCACCATCGACATCCAATAATGACCACCGGTGGTCACTTGGTCCTCTGTTGGAAAGTGAAAATGCTCGCCGGCGGGCACGCGGCGCTCAACGTGTTAAATTTGCGCCATTTTACACCTTTTTGTGTCACTTGGGAACTGTCTAAGGCGCCGTTTGCATCTGACAGTGTATTCCACGAATTTTACTCTGCAAAACTCAAATCACAATTCACTACCGAGTACTCTACAACACAAGATTTCGGAATTTATTCCATAAAGACCGGAATTTATGCCTGAAAGACCGGAATTTATGCCTGAAAGACCGGAAATTATGCCTGAAAGACCGGAATTTATTCCTGAATTCCGGAATTTGAAACTGCCGGAATATTTATTCAAATTTTGACGACTTTTGTATTCTGCGATAGATAAATAAAATTCGCGGAATAAATTCTGAATGAAATTCGCGGAGAAATTCCGCAAGTGTAAACGCAGTCTAACGTCCTAAAAATGAAAAGGAGACCAAAAAAGTTTTCATTGAGAAATTAAGATTATTGCGTGTTAAAAGACGGCACCAATATTTTAAAAAATTACAAGATAATTTGACGTGTTTACTTTGAGATTGAAAACAACAAATATTTTCAACTCGAATGAATCACCAAATTTTAGTATTTATTTTTAAATTGTAAATTTCCAAAAAGTTTAGTTGTAGCGAATCCCCAATTAGTTTAAGAAAAAATACTTTTAGACAAACTGTCTGGTTTTGGAACATAAGCAATGACTAATCGCGGATCAAAGTTTGTACAGTCATCCGACGGTATTTATAAATCAACGAAATGGCACAATTTCATAACAAATTTGATAAAAACATAACAATTCAGTAATTAATCGAATCGGAATCATTCACAAACAATTAAGAAGTTCTTTTGTTACAGTAATTAAGATAACGCCATCAAAAAATAATCACAGCCGATTCTTTATTTTATACCTTTTATCAAACGCAATACCACTTTGTAAATACGATTATATCAAGTTATGCTTGTATCGGGTATAAGCATAACAAGAAACATTATTATTATTTCAAAATTGTATACAAATGTTAGCAGAGCAAGTAAAATGTGAAAATTGTAAACAAATAACAAAGGATTTTTACCCATTGGCGTGTAAGAATGTTTTTTTTTTACTACAGGGTATAAGTTATAAACAAAATACAACATGTACATTACTATTGCAGGTATTCTGCGAACACTTTAAAAAACAAACAAAAAAACATCGCATTACTATGGTACAAAATATTTGTGATAAAGTATTCAGATATACCGTAACGAAAATCACGTAAAACCATGAAATATAGCTAATGAAAATGTGTGTAAAAAATTTGGCACAATTTAAATTAATTTTTATTTTTCAAGAAGCAAAATGGTAAAGGTATTTAGGTAACGGCGAATTCGAGCATAAAAGTTTGGTTAAAAAAAAAGAACAACATAAAAGATATCAACAAAAACACCAAAATTAAGCATTGATTATTAATGAATTAACATAAAAAGACCGAAAATTTTTATGTTTGCCCTAACATTCACAAAAAAAAAAAAACAAAATCAAACGACCAAAAATTGTAACATAATTTACACAGTCACACAACCAAGATCAAAACATAACCCAAAAAAATAATTGATATCAACTTTGATTTAGCGAAACATTATTACGAAATGCGTACTACATCTTGTTAGGATAATTAACAATAAATTTTGTTCTGTCATCTTTCTGAGTTAATTCCAGCCATAGATGAATAATTTCTACGACAACATTTATGAGGGTTGCTAGTTTTTTTCTTACTAGGTTGTCGGTTATTAAGTCGAAGAGGATATTTTATTAGCAAATTAACAGATATTTCATAATAGAGGCACAAAACACAGAAAAACTGAAACAACCGCTTCTTTGGGGGATTTTTTTTACGTAGTATAATTAACAAAACACCTTCACATCAATAAATGAGCATATTTCCAACTATTTACACATAATTTTTTGCATGTTTTCGGCTTCGCCTAAAGAAGTGGACATTTCTTATCAAACGATTCGATTTTTATTTGATTTTTTTTCTTGAGAAGAAAAAACCGACGGACTTTTTTAAACCCATTTTTCTCAAACCGAATCTTTTTTCTAAGTTCAACTTTAATCAATCAGAGCGATTAATGGGCCGCAGAACCGTACAGAAAAAAAACCAATTCGAATTTATTTGCATTTGGAGTGAAACGACATTTTCAGACTTATTTCTATTTAAATATTTTTTAAATGATGAAAAAACTAATTAAAAATTAAATCGTTATGATTTTTTTTGCGGCATCATGTCAGATGCTTCTCGTTTTACAATCAGAGGTAAGAAGAAAAAAAAAAATCTTGTGGTTTCAAACAAAAACATAAAAGTAGTTAACAACCTTTCTCTATAGTGTTTTTCTGGTATCGGGAATCTCCTCGAATTCGGAACGTTGCTGCGGACAAAACATACATTTGGCCAACATAACACATATTACCATCGGGGATTTTTCTTATTTCGATCTTATGACGAATTTCCCAACAAAAGGCATCATTTTTAACAAAGTTTAGGAAACTATAAAACCGATTGTTGTTAAATTTTTTCAGTATCAAAATCAACTTTAAAGTCCTTGGGTCGGTCGAAAACTTTGTCAAATTTCGATATACTCTACTTCGATTTACCCGCGCATTGTAACCGAGATTTTGCCATAATATCGGCAACTACCAATGATTTTCCGAATAATCACTTGAAGACACTTTTCCCAATTGAATCGTCCAAAATATAGAAAATCTTTATCAAAACTCGAATAAATCGCACTATTAAGCAAGAAACGAGTCAAGCGGAAAGATTATATGAAAAACATAAAAAAAAAATGTATTAAACTTGAAGTAAGTTTCTTTTAGCAAAAGAAGACTTTCTGAATCCGGTATGTTGTCGATTGTCATATGCGAACGACTTCTTCAAGACGATTTTGCTTTCTCGACTTTTAACGGACCGATCGACAGCGCGCTTAGAAACACACTGAGCTGGAGCACCGCAACAAACACGACCAAGTAGCAGAAGACAGAAACTGGCTGTTCGATTGTAGTATGGTTTGCTGCCGTTTACTTGCCCGCCGCTTATCACCACTCAGGCACCGCTCGCCCACAAATTATGCTCCTCCGGTTCAGCTGGAATGGAAGCTGGTGGTGGTTTCCTGATGGCAATGCCACCGTCCGGGTAACCAAATCGGGATCAGGGGTGATGAAAATTTGTCCCCGGAATGTTAACAAGGTTTTCACCACTTAACCGAATTGTGGTTCCCTCAGATTTCATTTTGAGGGTGTGATTTTTCGTCGAGGGTTCGTGAAAGGGTGGATTTTCCTTTCCACACTGATGTACTTCGGTTGTAAGGACATAGAGGGGAGGGACGATAGTTTTTATCTACATTTTTTTCCCCCGAATGCCGTTTTTCTGGTGGTCATGGATTTTCCACTCCGGTGGGGCTAAATTGCTGTCCAGAGCGGCATAACTACCCTGCATTATGCTCGTTTCAGTTTGCATGTAATTTTTCATCGCGTTTGCGTCTTGGGGCTGCTCTAAAGCCGATAGAAGTGTGCTTTCGACAGCTTTTGCCTATTCAAGTCCCACTGGAAATTCTTTAATCTGAGAGTGATTCGTAGATAGATTTCTTGTTCTATGCGAGAATATTTTGTCGGGATGCCAGATTCTATATAATATTATTAAGAAAATTTTCTGGAATCTACTTTGATTGAATTTTCTTTACACAAAATTTTTTTTTTAAATTTTATACAAAATGAATATATTTTATTGAAACTGCAGGATATTGTTGAATAAACGACGTATAAAGATCTGACTACCGAGATTTTAATATAAATTCCGGTTTGATCATGGAACTTAAGTAAATTGTTTTCAAAATTATTCCAATAGGGTTTTTTTCGTGGGGAAAAATTCTTTAAAACCCTATTTTAAACACTTCTGTGTTTCTGTTTTTTTGATTTCCAGAAAATCGCATAAAATGTATGGGGAGAGAAGAGTAGTGGTTCCTTTCTATTTGGTTAAAATTGGTTCTTGACCGTTTCAGCCAGTGTTGTTCCTCTACGCGTAGACTTTAATTGTCTACACTTTAATTGTCTTCACTTTAGTGTAGACAATAGCGTAGACAATCGATTTGGGGTAGACAATGTCGACTTTGCGTAGACAATGTAGACTTTCTCATATCTGTCAAAACAAAGTCATTAGTGAGTAATATATTGTCAAAGCCAAAATCGACTGACCTTTGATAGGTCTATATATTATTTGATTTGAATTACTTCCGTATAGATTTCCGTCTATCTGTAAATACGACAACTCCCACCGGAATTAGGCTAAAGACTAGAAACAAACGTGTTTTTCGAACAAATTAAACAGATATTCTTAATTGAGCAAAGCCATCCCATACAAATGAATCAGTTTTTTAACCCGTTCGGTACATGTTTTTTTCTATGGGTGTTAAAAACACTCTATATACAAATTAATGATGTTTAAGCTATTAGTATTCATTTAAAACAAAAAAAAAATTAAACAAATTTAAACAAAAAAAAAAATTAAATTAAAAATTTTAATTTTTTTCAAATACGTCCACTGTGGTCCAGCTTTTTACTCAAAAAATCAAAATTGGGTCACAAATGCACTTAATGGTGCACTGAATGAGAATAGAGTGTTGAAAATAAATAAGTAATAAGTAAATTCAGATTTTTAACTGCGTTGCCATATGGCATCAAAATACCGAATGGGTTAAATAAACGGTTCGTTATATTGAAAAATGCGTAAAGCAAAAAGATTTTAGAATTCAATGTGATTTCAATTGCAAAAATTAAAAAAAAGCCGCTTAGATTGCATGAAAAGAATTAGAATTGCCACTAAAGTTTGCTCCGAAGTTCTCCATTACAGCATTTGGCGATTGCTTCCTGGAAATTGTGCTTTATTATGTAAAAATTAATTGAAGAAAATGAGATTTTAGAACTGAATCAGCTTTCCTTTATTTTATTGATTGTCTACATTGTCTACGCGTAGAGAATAGACCATTGTCTACAGTAATAGTCTACGCGTAGACAATGGTGTAGTCTACATCACGTAGACTACGCGGCACAACGCTGGTTTCAGCATTGAAATTTGGATAAAATAGTTTTACTGTACTTAGGAACCAAAATATTAAAAAAATTTTTTTTTTGCTATGCGTTACCTAATGACCAAGAGAAACTTTCGGACATCTCATAATCGTACTCAAAGCTGCCGCAAGGAACATAAATACAGGACAAGCTCCCAAAAAAGGCAATTTTTGCGTTACATATATGTAACAGTGAGTATTAATGGGTTAATATATAGACCAGTCAAGAACTGGATCAGTTCGATGAAATTCCACACTAGAAATTGTATAAAAGGATGAGAATTGTATAAAAGGGTGAGAGGTATCGAAATTTGAGCGAGAGGAGACAAAAAAAGTCGTTTTAAATTAAATTTGACTAATTTTACTGACACTCTGTGATACAGATGTCCGTAGATTTATATTTTTGTCCAAAATTTGGCCATTATTCACAACTTTTCCTCAAATTGTAATAAAAATTAAGCTATTATTCTATGAAAAAATAGAATAATGACTTAATTTTTTATTTATGATTTAATTTTTTATTTGATACAGAACTTCATAATATGGCATCCCTGAAGAATTTGAGCTCAAATTCAGTTTGTCTCAAGTCTTGTCACTCCGGTTGCCGGTTATTGAGACCTCTTACACTTGTTCTGATATCAACATTGATTGGGATCGGAATGATGTTATGATAATAAATTTATATTTGCAATGCTTATGCTATCGAGTCTCTCCTCAATTCACAAACTTTGATTGCTCGCGAGTTGGAAGGGGGACTCTTTCTTATTTGAATTTCTAGTTTTACCATTGCGAAAGCTTTACGTAGGGGAATTCGCTAAGAAACCTTTAAAATGAATCTAAGAATCAGAGAGTGAGTTGTGCGTTTTTCATATGTGTTGGTATTTGTAAAACTATGAGAATCGCCACTATCGATTTACCATGACGGCACTAAAATTCTATTCGACAGGAGCATATTTCCCAGTATAACAGTTCCATGATTCGAAAGCTTTTATACCATACGACATAATCATGCTTGGGGACTGCATTTGAAATGTTAAACACTATAGAAAGATATTTCCATAAATAAATCGTCAGAATTATGTTTCGGTTGCAGGGGTTGATTTTGTATTCAGCAAAGTTTTCCGTCTCAAGCTCCCAAACGTCCAAACTTTCTTATGTAGTCTGATTTTTCCTTGATTTCGTGAAACTTTTGTTGA
The DNA here is from genome assembly GCA_964034945.1 of Chrysopilus asiliformis. Classification (NCBI taxonomy): domain Eukaryota; kingdom Metazoa; phylum Arthropoda; class Insecta; order Diptera; family Rhagionidae; genus Chrysopilus; species Chrysopilus asiliformis. Next base: position 100,248,885 of record OZ035961.1, read on the forward strand.
AAAGGAGGTTTTTATCCGGTTTTCCTGCTTCCTGGACATTTCTGATGGTCCCTTGAGACAGGATTCATCTGTTAAAAGTTTGACAGTATGGCACGGCACAGCACTATGGCAGTGAATAAAAAGTTAGTGTGATTTTCTGATTATTCGATAAGATCATCTTCAACTTGTTTATGCTGTCCTTTCTTTAGTTGTCGTATTTATACTATTCAAATCCTTTGAGCAAGTTTCTGACTACATAATGGAACTTTGACAATATTTATGTTAAGTATTTTCTATTATGAAGTTTGCTTTAATAAAATGCTTTGAAGTGAGATATTTTGGTATAAATTTCATTTTCAAAAGATAAATCTAATCAACACTGGTAACTTTTGTTGTAAGGGAGCATTTATTAATAACTATCCTTATCATAATATAATGAATAATAAATTAGGTAATTAAGTAGAAACGGGTCTATATCAAACGTAGGGCAAATTTCCGGGTATTTCCTATTCTAGCATGGCACAGAATAACATCCCAATATCACTGCCCTGATATGCCCATCACTGAGAGATTTAAAAAAAGGTCTAAAGCGGACTTACTTTGACAAACTTCAATTTTTAACAGGAAAATCGTTTTGAAAAATAACTAGCCGCGTATGAAATGCAGGTCAAACAAATAAAAATGAATGCTGTTTTACGAAATTTCAAAAACTATTAATTTTAAAAACAGCACTTTCTTATTTTTATCAAAATCCACTGTATTTGATTGACCTGCAAGCAGCATGGCAACACTTGCGTTTGAAATGATAGGACCGTAAATATTTTGACAATTTCTCCTTTCAAACCGGAAATGTATAGCGCAATTTTTTGTCTCATTAATGCATAAATCCGAGACTGGACCTCCGAAACCAAGTTGAGATTAGGCCTTCTCAATTAGCAGATATCTATAAAAAAATTGACGCTATTTTTGATCTTTTCAGACGCCCTCCTCTTTCTCGTCCATCACCCTTTTTCGTGATTCCATGTATGGTAGTCAATCCCACCATCACAGTACCGCAGATCTCCCCACAATCCTTCCCCCAAATTTCTAACGAATTTTTATGGCAGTCCATTAAAAATTAATATTTATTCCTGCTCGCACATACAGTTTTACATAGAAAGCAAACCATGTAACATTTGTAAGGTTTTGTCGCAATTCATTAAACGCAACTTATTTTGAAGAGTAATGTTGAGTGGGCTTAAGATGACAACGTGTCAGAAACGGGAAGTTGACAGCAGTTGAAAACCAGTTGAAATCCAGTTGAAAACCAGTTGAAAACCAGTTGAAAACCAAGTAACAAAAAAGGTCGTAAAGTGGTTATTGTGCCTTAAATTCACACAATTTCCGTGACTTTGTGGCAATGACGACTATTTGTGTTACTTCAGAAATCATTAGCTCTCAACTATTCTAAAAACGCTTAACTAAATGGAAAGGCATTTTGGATCATGTCTTCTAAAGATAAAAGATGAATTTATTTCAAATGTTTTGTTTTGCCTGCTCCAGAATTTTTCACTTTTGTAAAAGGTAAAACATAACTTGAGAACGCGTTGAGCTAGCGACTTGAAATTTTTTTGTAAATGAGTTTTACGAAACTCGTAATTTTTTGTTATAAACTTTTGGAAAAGTAACGGTAGTTATAACGGGTACCTCGCATATAACTTTTTTTTTTTGAAAAAATACAGTTTTTTGGAATATTTCGAAAACTATGCGCTTTTGGGAAAAAATGACTATAAAAAATTTAAAGAATATAAAATTTGCTTCATTTGTCCTTTGACAATTTTTACGCAGCTTCAGCGCTTCTTGGGATATTGGAAAAAATTATTTTTTATGTTTTTTCCCGAAACTAAATATTGCAGAAGAAAATTTTGCATTGATCTTAACTGATATCTTTAATAGCGATACTGTTACGATATGTCAAATTTTCTACATTTAACCTCAATTTTAACAAATATATTAATCAAATTTAAAAACATACGAATTTAAATCATGCACGCGCAACATTTCAGACTTCATAATAACATTTTTTGCTCGAGGTGGCGCTAAAATAACTAAAATGTAACAGATTATAAGAAAAAAAGATCACATCGTATATTGGAGACGAATTTTAATTTTTTTTCCAATGAGGCATCGTAATATATAAAAAAAACATGTTTCCAATAAAAATTACGTTCATCTCATGTGATTTTTTCTCAAATCTCGTTTTCAATTCCAGTTAAGTAATAATTTATATTCAGTTTTATCACTTGATGAGTTTACCACACCTCACCATAAAATATTGGCATTTCAACTATTTCAGGTTAAAATTGAAATTTTGTTGAAAATTATACAAAATAGATTTGATTTCTGACTCTAAGCGGTGTTGATTAGAGCAAAATGATTTTTTCGAATTTCAAACAACAATTTTTGCTTGGTTATTTATTTGTTAAACAAAATTCCAATACATGTTGCTACAAACTGAACAACATTGCTATGGCATTTAATGTAATTAAAATACAAAAGGCATAAATGAATTAAGTGAAAAACTCACGTGTCGTCGTTGGTTTGGAGACAATTGGAAAATCAAGAAATTGAAATATAGATGTTAAATGAATACAGACTGAAAAAGGTAGGTATGATGAAGCACAGGTGCTGTAAATACCTGACTCTCGGTTTTGCCTGTAATCTAGTAAATATTCGTGGAAAATTGTGTGTTAGTAGATATTCGAATATATCAAATATATATGGATTTACAACAATGTACCGTAAAATGATTAACAAATTGTATTTAAAATGCCGCACTTTGCTTTATAAGATAACAAATCAACGTGTACCTGTGCCATGAGGTGAACAAATTAAATTGGCTGACTTGAACAGTTTTTTTTATAAGTGCTAATTTGTGATAACTATTTGTTGCTGTTATTTTATTATACGCGAGAGTAAATAAATAAAAATTGTTTCCAATTTTTGGAATTTGGTGGTTGACTCATGTTGACTTAATTGTTCAGTCATTCAAGAGAAAATCGAGGAGTGAAAAATCTCATGAAAAAATCAAGGCTCACATCCTTTAATCAGCTTTCTTTAGCAATACAGAAAGTCGCAAACTGGCCGCCATGTCCACAAAGTCAAACATAATAGGTGGGAAATGAAGGCCTTAGGCCAGTTTACAGCATCTTGTGTTATTTGGGATTGCTGGAAAACTACTGGAAAACTACTGGACCAATTTTGCTTAAAGAAATGAGTCAAGAGGAAAAGAAGAACTTTATTACAAATCATGTGTTTTGCTGCTCGAGACTTTTCCACCATCTTTTGCTAATCAAGGTGATTTTTTTCATTAAACTACGAAATTAATAGTTTTATATACAAAGATGTCTTATCAATGGAAGAATTCCACAAAAATTGATGTCTTCTGCGACGAGTAGATAGTCGTCAAATTGTTTTATGGAAATAGTCAATCGTCAATGGCCTCTGCCCTTTATCGCTATTTTGCACAATATGTTTAGATTATGTATTTATTACTCATTGGCAATATTTCACAGTCCGCTTCTTGTGCTGTGATCTTAGTTTGATTTGTTGATGAAACTGAACTATCAATTAAAACATTGAATAGATGATCAGTTAGGAGATTTATCACCATTTCGATGACAAGACAAAAAGAAGAACTCATTATTGAGGAAGGAAGTAAAAGTCTTAAATTGGATCGAAATATTCTACTTTTTTATTGTTCATTTCCGGATATTGATTTGCCAATCGCGAAAAATAGTTTCATTTCATTTTGAGGCTGACGATGTAAGAATCAAAATAACAAACTTTGAAAAATATTAATCATGCCTATTCTCGAATCCGAAGTAGCGTTAGACTATGTTTACACACAGATTGGGCATGAACATGGGACTGAACGAAACTGTAAAATACAGGCAAGACGAGCAACTGGGGCGACACCCCCACTTCCTCGTCTTGCCTGTATTTTGACAGTATCGTTCAGTCCCATGTTCATGCCCACACAGATAAACATAGTCTTAGGTTTCTTCGATTTTCTCTCAATTGGTATTCTTGAATCCGCTGCGTTTCACTTCTGTTCGATTGCGTAATTGGCCATTTCCTATATAGTATAGTATTAGATATATGACTCATTGATGACTTTGTTTTGACAGATATGAGAAAGTCTACATTGTCTACGCAAAGTCGACATTGTCTACGCCAATGTCTACATTGTCTACCCCAAATCTATTGTCTACGCTATTGTCTACGCTGAAGTGTAGACAATTAAAGTCTACGCGTTGAGGAACGACACTGACTCATACTTTTGATTTATAATATATTTTTGTTGTTCAAAATATTTAGTCTTATCTTCACTATTTACAGGGATTTCGTAACTTCGCCGATGGTATGGTGGAAAGAGCGGCTGACGTATTTTGGTATCCCAACCAAAGATTTCGGTTTTTTCTTTAAAATATGTACTAAAAAGGAAAAAAAATATTTTTGGGCGCTGTGTATCAGAAACAAAATCAGAAACAAAAACGAGATAAAACATTAAAAATAATAATAATTATTTATCTCGCTTTTATTTCTGAAAAAAAATTTTAAAAAAATATTTTTTTTTTCATTTTTAGTACATTTTAAAAATTTTTTTTTCTTTTTTTACCTGTATGGTGAAACCAAATGGTATATTAACTTTGCCTTACCGTTTGTAACGCCAAGATCCCGTCATCACACACAAAAATGAATTACACCAGTGTGTTTAGAATGATAAAAATAATTAATTTTCGCATGTTCGTCTATCGGTCCGTCCGTCTGTCCGTCCGTCCGTCTGTGGCGCGGATTGCGGGCGCACGGATTGAGCTAGAGACTTGAAATTTTACACAGATTCGTTTTTCGTAAAATGCAAGGCTAAGTTCGTTAATGGGCAAAAATGGACCATTAAAGGGGGGGGGGGGGGGGGGGGGGTACCCCCAATACGAATGAAAAAGTTTTTTGTGAATATCTCAAAAACGGTGCATCTCATCAAAAACGTACAAGAATAAAAGTTATTTAGAACATGATTCTACATAAAACTCCCATAAATCAAAATCCGATTGGAATAAATTTTAAAAAAATCTTATTGGAATGTTTGACTTTAAAGTGGAATTTTGATACAACTGTTCCCCGTTCACTTAAACCTCGAACAATGCCATATCACCATACGGGTTTTCAATAATTGCCAGATTGGCAATTATAGCTTTTGTTATGTTTTCTACTTAATATGCACGTCAAATAGAATTTTTGATATTTTTTGTCTTATATCAATGGTCAAATACAAGGTTTTGTACTCCAAATGATGGCTTAAAACTCCAAATCAAAGAGCTTACGTTAAAACTTCAAATCATGCGAAAGAATAACATGAAAATTTAATAAAATTAATATTTTTACAAAGATTACAATTAAAATTACATCACAATTCTTGTCATACAAAAATCACTAATTTTAGATTCGCTAAATTAGAACTTGATTTAAATATTTAATCTGATGATAGAGTGTTTTAAATATTGGCGGTTTGATTTTTGTCAAAGTGGCAGTTTGAATTCAAAATATAAATTGACAGACAGGTGATTAATAATACTCATTGTTAGCTTTATACAACAATTGCCGAATTAATATAAAATGCTGAAAAAAAAAACGCATTATTCGCCCGATATTGAGTGAGTGACATGTGCTGTGCAACAATTTAGCTGCGCATAATTATTAAACATGTTGTCAAACCTGCCAATGCTTCGACTATGACCTGTCAATTACATCACTATTATTCGAAATTCTAATGTTCTTTTCCGCATATTAAATGAACAAAACGGAATACAAATTGCAGAAACTTACTAAGCAACTAGAAATCACATTGAAATAGTGTCTGGAATGTGTCTGGTTCTGACATTTGCTAAAACAAGTGCATTATACTCGTAACAATTTTATTAAATTCGATTTTGTTGTTATTAATCTCTTTATCAATGCTACACATATCGAAATTATTTATTTCGCTTTTTGATTTATATCAATGACGTTTAATAAAAGACGGATGGACGTTATTATCAGGGCCGTTGCTATTGGGGCTGTTCTGCTACTATTACGGGTGATTATGGACGAATGCATACCTGGATGAAAGCTTTCCGTTGCAGTGCATTCTGTAGACATCACGTAGCCAGAATTCACCTGTGGACTTTGGATTTACCCAGTTTGAATTATACAATGTTGCACTTTGTTCTACGTGCGGTAAATAACTTTTCAATTGCCTTTCGTTAATGCAATTAGTTTTCACATAACAATAAGGTTATTCGGGGTTAAGTTTGTATAATTAAACGTCCTACCGGAATCCTACCGAAACAATTTTGTTATGTTCTAAGATTAATTTCGACATCCTTTTATTCCAGGTACGCAGCACGTTGGCAAGCATTTAGCATTGTGCTAAAATGGCAATTTTAGTTTTTAAAGCGCGTCATTTTTATGAAATAAATCCATTTATATGGGAAAGGAGAAAGGGATGGTTCGATTGGATTTTGAAGTAGGTATTGAACGGTTATGTAAAATCATATTCTAAACACTTTTCGTCTATATAAATTTTTACACACTATGCACCGTTTTCGAGAAAGTAGAAAAAAAGGATTCAATTTGTATGAGGGAGGAGAAAAAAAAGGTTCAACTGGATTTTAATGTATAGATAAGTTATGTAAAATTATATTTTAAACACATTTTATTAGCATTGCCTTTTACAAGAAACGTAACTATACAAAATTTCAAGCCTTCGAAAGTTATGGAGTTCACGGACCAAGGAACACACGGTTTATGGAGTTCACGGACCTAAGGTGTAGGCCACATGAGAGTAAATACGCGAGTAACTATCAAAAACTCTCGAGAGTTACTCGCAGGAAGTTGTCCATTTGAGAGTTAATTTCGGCGATTTGTCTATCGCGAGCTCTCGGCGAGTTTCTAGCGGAAATCACTTTCGCGAAAACTCTCCAGACCCTGTCCATTTGAGAGTGATGCACGACTGAAAGTGAAAAGTAATCGAAATGTTATCATAGTTTAACTAGTTAGGAAACGTAGGGCTTTTTACGTGTACCTACGTTGGAGTAAAGATAACCGATATACTCTGGACGCGGTTTTTCGTCTCCCGCTGTCGGAAAATTGCATGTGTTGGTGGTGTATGAAAATATGGCTAGGTTTTACACGTGTTGTGTTTTGTTGGTAATTTACGCATAGGAAAGAAAGAAAAACCGCGTCCAGAGTATATCGGTTATCTTTACTCCAACATAGGTACACGTAAAAAGCCCTACGTTTCCTAACTAGTTAAACTATGATGCTATCGCACTACAGGAAGGTTACAGCAGCTGTGATCATCCTAATTAATAATAAGAGACAAACAAAATCAGCCAAAAAAAGTGCTGGGTTAAGTCCTGGATTCAAAGGAGGAATCTTTTGGGTACCGAGAAAAATCTAATAAGAGAATTGCAAATTGAAAACGCGCAACAATTTAGAAATTTTTGTAGGGTAACAAGTTCGGAAATAGAGTTTTTAATTAAAATTGTCGGACCGGTTGTCGTCAAAAAAAAAAAACTGCAAAAATGAGAGAGCCAATATCTTGATTTTTTTGACATCTTGCTTTGGCGAGTTCGCGAGAGCTACTAGCGAAATTCAAACGCCGTTCGTATCTGCGAGCAACTCCCCGAGAGTTCAGTGGGTGCGTGTCGACTAGAGAGTAGAATCACTTTTGACAGCTCGCAGAAACTAGCTCGCGAGTTTTTGCGAGTTTCTGCGAGCGACTCTCAGAGACGTGTCCATTTGCGAGTAGCTGCTATCAGGGTTGGGACTTTAGTACCAATGTACTAGATCTAGTACCTTTTTGCCTCATTTAGTACCCTAGTACCACAGTCCATGAATCTGGTACCTTTTAATGGTTTATATAAAAAATGATTTTATCTGAATTTATAGCTCCCTTTAAAAGCCATCACTTTTCTATGTATTAGGAAAAAAGTACTTTTTTGAATGATCCCGCCAGAACTCTTTAATTAAAAACTACTGAATTCGTCTTATTAAGGGAGATATGAAAATCAATCGTATGCCATGGAAATATGATTTATATTAGCAATAGCTCAAAATACTTCTCGAAATTTAGGTTTGTAGATGGAGTTTATACAAAAATTTAAAATTGAAATAAAAGCGAAAATTTAAAACTAATACATCTAGACAATTTTTATTGTCTTTTTCGAGTTTTTCTAGAGTGTTTTTTTAACGGGGAACGGTTATATTTACAGCGCAAAAGTCAATCCATATGGGTTAAGGATTCTTTTTCTAAAATTACGATACTTAGATTTTTCTTGACTCTTATGTAATAAGCATAAAAAACGATTTGGGTTCCCCAATAGTTAAAAAAAATCTAGTACCACATTATCTCAATCTAGTACCCTTTTTGGGCAAAACTAGTACCTTTTACACATCCTCAAGTCCCAACCCTGGCTGCTATCGAGAAATCTCGAGAGGTTCTCGCCGGCATTGACTCTCATGTGGACCGGCAACTTTACAGATTGTGAAAAGATAGAAACAGGGATAGAGAAAGATATGTAAAGAGAAATGGAGTGAGATATAGAGTGAAAAGGAGAGAAATTGATAGGAATAGAGTGAAACAAAAATGAAGATAAAGAGAAATAAAGATAAATTAAAGGAAACAAAGAGAAAAAGAGAGATCTGGAGAGAATTAGAGGGACCTAGAGAGATATAGAGCGCGATAGAGTGAGAGGAAAAGTGAGGGGAGAAAAAGATACCAAGAACTAAAATTCGGGTCAAAAATCGGAAAAAACTACACATAAACCAAAGCAATCCGTTTTTAGAGATGTTCATAAACCTAATCGTTGATAAACTGAATCAGTTTTAAGCGAGGTATCTTTTATTAAATAATTTAAATTTTGACGAAAAATGGTATTTTTTGCGGTAAATTTTCTTACGGTGGCAAAAACCTTGTTTTTAGTTAAATATTCAGAAATCTAACTTCGACAAACAAATAACGTATATTGATTAATTTTCCTTTAAACTTTCATCTATTTACGTTTGTTCAAGAAAAAAAAAATTATTTACATATGGTTGTTATTCAAATAAACGAACTAATTGCTCATAACACATTCGATGCTCTAGTTTCCTAAATCTATATTTTTTCTGCGTCTGAAAATCTAAAGATTAATTAGCGTAGAAGACAACCGCTAAAAGAAACCGACATATAAAATTATTGAATTTTCCAGCAAAAATCAGCAGTGTGAATTTATTTTTCTTCAATTTAGATATGCACGTAAAACCGAAATCTCGTTCTGATCATCACGGGATAGTTTACAGAATTCAATTAAAATTTTCATGTGATTTGAAATGTGAAATATGAAATAATAAGGTATGGATATGGTTTTGTTTATTAAAAATAAGACTTGACTCAAACTTTCCCATGTCACTAGAATTTTTGTCTTTTCTAATATCACTTCCTTACCTCTTTCAACATGATGTTTTCTGTATTTAAAAGTTGTTCTACTCGTTTACGGTACTGGTAAAAAATATTACTCAATTAACAAATATCTGCTGCAAAGATACAGAATTAAATTTTTTAATCACATATAAAATAAAAATTCTCAAATGGAATTTTTCAAAAGCACAACCCTTTATTATCTTCTGTATAAAAAAGTAAAATTAATAGAGTCCGAAGATTATCTAATTTTCTCCATTTTCCAAACTTTCAAGTTAAGGTAAGCAAACATGAATTTCGCTGATGAAAAATCCACCTAGATGTTTTTCGTTGCTCTAATAAATTTTTCGCCGATCACTTGATTAGTTAGTGGACTGGTGATCGGCTTGTGGCCCAATTAATTACATTAATCGATTTGCGATCATCATTTAATTCGCTCCTCTTTCGTTCCGCCGACAAGAAAATCTAGCTCGGATTCAATATTGAAATTTAGCCACGAGTACTCTCTATCTATATGTACATGTAGTGAATATGTATCTACAATGTACACGATCAATAGAATCTTAGCTACTTGAGATTAGTCGGCGATCATCTGGTCCGAGATGGAGGATTGGGGCTAGGGGCTAGGGTAACTTTGCATCGCGTGCGAGTCAATATCATCATCGGATCGGTCAAAGTCCCTTTGATCTCGGAAGAATAAGATGCCCATTTTGTTTATTTATAGTGATCATAAAGTTGGTTTCTAAGCGAAAGATCCGTAACAGGTGTACGAAAAAAAAACCATTGGTACGTATCTGATCTGATGTAGATACATATGCGTACGAATATAATAAAAAAAAATCTACAGAAAATGAACCGAAAAAAAATTAAGAAGCAATTGAACATATTATAATCCGCAGAAGGTCACTTTGTAAATATTGAATCTTGAGGATCCTGGCTGAGTAACATAACAATATTGATGTGGCGTTATTATTCTTTCGTTGGTTTTCAAAATGAAAAGGTTTTTTTTTAAATATTGTTACTTTATCTTTTTATACCCGTATGGTGAAACCAAAGGGTATATTAACTTTGTCTTACCGTTTGTAACGCCAAGATACCGTCATCACACACAAAAATGAATTACAGGATATGATTCTACATAAAACTCCCATACATCAAAACCCGATTGGAATAAATTTTAAAAAATCTTATTGAAAATTTGACTTTAAAGTGGAATTTTGATACAACTGTTCGCCGTTCACTTAAATCACCATACGGGTTTTCAATAATTGTCAGATTGGCAATTATAGCTTTTGTTATGTTTATTGATCAAAATTTTACGCATGAGAATCATATAGAAGTATATTAGATTTAGTATACCGTATTTATCGCTGGACACAAAAATTAACTACACTAGGTTGTCTGGTATGACAAAAGATTTTCATTTCGGCGCACCCGTCTGCCCGTCCGAAAACCATAACTTTCGAAAGGATTGAGCTAGAGACTTGAAATTTTGTATAAATGCGTTTTTTTGAAATAGCCAGGCTAAGTTCTTGAACGGGACCATCCCTTCCCTTCCCCACACAAATGAAACAGTTTTTCATGTGGAAAAATTTATAGAGATAAATTGTGTTTAGAATATAATTTTGCATAACTCATCCATATATCAAAATCTAGTTGAACCACTCCTTCCCATATTCTTAATACCAGTTGAATACTATTTTGCTATGTTCTCGAAAACGGTGCATCATGAAAACGGTGCATCGAAAACGGTGCATCGAAAACGGTGCATCGTATTGAAAAATTTATAAAGGCGACATGTGTTTAGAATTTCATTTTACATAATCGCTCCACACATCAAAATCTAGTCGGATCACTTCTCCCGACCTCATTCGCCCAAATGTACTTTTTTAAATAAAAATTTTGTCTGTCCTCATATTTAGCGATCGGCCCCTGGATATTGTAGCTTTTCTTATGTTTTCTTTCAGAATTTGCAAAATTTAATCAAATTGGTCTTTTATGTTGTTCACATCATCACAGAAAGTTTTCACTAGACAATTGAGTTCTGCCCCTTTCTTTTAAATCTGGTATTAAAAGTCGATATCAAAAAAATCTCAAATATTTTCTTCAATTGGTATATAAAAAGTCTACTTCTAATTGGTGTTAATACAGAACTTCAAAATAATAATTTTTTGCAAGTATATTGACTTAAAAATGGAATAGGAATTTTTATGAGAATAGAAAATATTTCCGGTTGATAAAAATAAGCGCAAAAAGGGCGATATCTTGACATGGTACAACAGAGGCGTCTATTAGCAAACCATATTATCATATTGCGTCAAACAAGTATTTACTTTTCACTAAATTACGTTATATGGATTTTTATGCATGTGAATTCAGCACATTTTTTCACACGGTACTATGTTGGCGATCAAGAACTTGATACGGATGTGTTTAGAACAAATTTTTTTTTTGTTTCTAAAGTTTTTTTTCGAGTTACGACTTTTTTGGGGTTTTTTTATGCAGCAAAGCCTTAAAGAGTGTCCATTAGTGTCCCTTAAAACAAATTTATGGGAAGGAGGCCTGTAGTATGTGATTCCGGTCCCGAAAATACTTTTGAACAATCAAGGGAGGGAAGGAGGTGGGGTTCGATCACCTGATGAAAATTGGCGTATTTTTTATGAATATGAAATTTCATTAGGCCTGTCCAAAGATTTTCGGGCTTTCACCCCCCCCCCCCCTCTTTGTCCTGCTTTTTCGCTATTTTTTGTATGGAGTTTAGTCACATTACCGCAGATCCCGTCATATTACCGCAGACCCCCGTCATATTACCGCAGACACCCCTCCCTTCAGCGTTTAATAAAATTACGAAAAAGTGGTTAATGGGGACAGGTGAGTCGAGAAGACAAAAAAAATGTCATGTATTTTATTGACAGCCCATAGGACACTTTATTTGAAACAACCTTTTTTGATATTAGTCAAAGTTTTTTCAAATTCTGTACTTCTAAGGCCCGTTTGCTGAAACAAGTCATAACAATTTCTTGTTTCAGCAAACGGGCCTAAAAGGTATAATTTTATCGTTCCGTTTATGATGCAATTTCACTGATAAAATTCTTCAAAACGTTTACTTGAAAATATTTCCGTTAATAAATACCAAAGATAAAATCCATTTATTTGTTTTCCAGTCTAATTTTAGAAATTTATTTTCAATCAGAGATTTTCGTAAATTGCTATTGAACAAAAGTCATCACTAGACAAATAATGTAAGAAAGATCCGTGTTTATTCTATATAAATTGCATGAATATGATTTAAATTTAGGTACAGCCAAGGGGTAAAGACTCTTTTTTATCTTCGTGTAATCTAAATTCACATTCACAAAAGTACAAATTCCACCTGAAGCTGAGCTGAATCCAGTGATTTTCCATTTGGAAAAATCAATATTTTCCAAATATCGCGTAGTTTTCAGCTTATATGTAAATGGGTGTATGATTTAGCTTGTAGTTAAACATGTTGATTAAACGACAAGAAGATTAAAAAGTTAATTTGTTTAATCGCTTTTTGTTAGTTTTTTAGAGCCGGGCTACCCCCAAAGTTTCTAGAGGGAAACTGGGGAATGACGATGAGAAAATTGTTTCTGTTATATTCTTTTGCTTAAAGTAGTTTGGTGTCATGGGTAAAAAGCTGGAAAATTTTGCTATAAATGATATTAATTTAAATTTAACAATTACTTATTTTTTTACCTGGCGTCATAATTAGCAAATATTGTTTAATGGCTTATCGAGTACAATCTATACCGATATTTGGTTTAACACGCTTATTTATATTTATAGAACAATCTTCACTAGACAACATTTGTTAATTTCCAATATTCACGTCTATTTATTTAGTTGGGCCACTTTTTTTTTCATTTTTTCTATGTTGCAAATATCTATCTAAGCGAACAATAAACAGGTGTGCTTGTGATCAGTGAAAAATTTTCAGCCAGATCAAATATGATTTTATATTATTCTATATTTTTTTTTTTTGAATTTTATTAGCTTTAGAGAAGCATTTCTGGGTTAGATATTTAAGTTGTAGTGACGTCAATTGGAATTTTGTTTTAGTTCTTTTGAAATTGTTACGTATTTCTGAATATTCTGAGCGTCACTCCTTTGAGCTGGGCTGACGGTGGAACCATTTTTATCCCAGATTGATAATAGAACTGATAAATAAATTAATCTTATAAATTGTAGTATGAAGTGGAGGCCAATTGTATGTAGGTGGAAACCTTTTAGTGAATATTTTAACATATTGTGTGAAAAAATTCTTTTTTGTTGAATTGGTGAGAATTCATGACGCAATACTTGCTTTACGACCTCTTGTGTAACTTGAATTACAAATGCGGTAAAGTCTATGAAAATGATATTCAGGTGCATATGAATCAGAATTCGTTAAAATATTAAAATTCTCAAAGAATTGACCTATAGCTAGGGTAACCATATGTACAGTAATGCTCGGCACAGTCTCGGGTTGAGACAGGCATATCGGAAAATAAACTTTGGCATCTCGGAAAATAAGCTTTTGTCCCGGATTTTCCAATTTAGTGCCCTTGCATTGACGAAACTTAGCAACTTAAGCATAACTTAAATGATTTCTATGGTTTAAGTATACCAGAATTTATATGGTTTAAGAACCGTTGGCGCAAACAGGCCCTAGTTTTATAATTTATCAAAAGCTACAGAAAACTATTACTAAATATGCGAAAACTGCTCTACTTCAGATGAAGGTTATTGTAAATCACATTTTTTTTATCCCGCGGCGCATTTTTTCAACAATTTTAGGATTCATGTTACAATTTTATTATGGGACCATTTAGCTCTTGATTTAAATCATTATGCCGCGTCCTGTTTGAAAATATTCGCTTGCGGCGCAGATTTTTTAATTGTTTGTCTTGGTTTGTTTGTCTTGGTGTTCCCCGATTTATTTCAAGAAAAATATTAAAAATCCTAGAGTTTGACATAATTAAAATAATTGTCCAAGAATAATCATAACGAAACGGGAAACAAAAGAGGTCGCCGAATGGTCACCGCGACCATAAAGTCAATTGCGTATTCATGACGCAATGCCTACTTTACGACCTCTTGTGTAAAGGTACGTCCATAGTGAACCAGCTTCTCGCTTTTTCGCGCACCAGCTTTCCTGCGATATTTACGCCGGTACTTATAACCAGCGTGATTCTAGCATGTGATGGTCATAGTGAATCTCGCGCCTGTATTGCAGATACACGTCAACAACTGTCAAAACAGGCTTGTAGCTGGTTACTAGCGTTAACAAGAATTAAAAATTGATTCTGGTAAAAGCTGGTAAACGCCGGCTGATTCTTATGAAAGTGAGAAGCCGGTTCATTTTGGACGCGACAATTCAAACTCGGGTTAATTTCTATCCAGCGTGAACCGGCGGCGGGAAATCGATAAAGCGAGAAGCTGGTTTTATGACCACGTACCCTAACTTGGGTGTGCTTCTAATCAACTTTACCATCCCCTTAGGTTGTGTTAGGTTGAGAAGACCGTGCATGCTCAGGTGTGGACACAGCACTTCATCTAGAGGCCTATAGGACTATTGTGATGTCTTCAGTACTCATAAGACCCTACATCAACTCGCCGTTCCTATTTGAACAAGCCCGATTTTTTGGTGAAACTCAGTATATCCCCGATTGGCGAAATGCAACATATCCTTCCTTTTAATTTCTTACCAAAAATGCTTCTTATCAATGAGTTAAATTTCAGGTCTATCGGTTCTCAGGTGAAAGAGACCAAACTGATAGCATGATTAAAGCTAGAACCACAATTACGCGTGCGTGCGTGCGGCACCAACGCGGTGAATGTAAAAACTACGCATTTATATGAGTAAATGTATATAATTGCGCGTTGCTCAGACGCGTTGCAGCGTCCCTGCTGCGTAGAGTAGGTTCAGTCTCTACTTTTAGACGCGGTGACAACTACTAGATGCCAAAACAAAATAATGCCGCACGCACGGACGTATGTTTCTGGTTCTACCTTAATACAGAACGCACTTGCGTCTGAACTCGTTTTTTTAGTTAATTGTGTATCTTTTTTTTTCAGTAACTTTATTCAAAATTTACACAAATGGTTAACAATTTGCTTCTTTATTTGATTATGCGCGACTTTAATCGTTTTGAAGTTTACATCAACATTTGCGCAGTTGGTACTAAGAGTAAAAGACGTGTCAACAAAAACACATCTTGTTAATACCGGAAATGGAGAAAATTTCTTAAGAAATTAACCAAAAAATTAATCAAAAATTGGTGATTATAATCTGTATTACACAAGTTTTGCAAATACCTACAATTTTCCATTCCGGAAATATTAAGTCTTAATTACTTATAGAGTTTATTTTTCATTCAAATATTTTAGATATTTCAACTCTAGATCTTTCAACTCTGAATATATTAACGGCTACAGGATTTCCTAATGTTACTTAAAAATAAATCATGTCCCATAATCCAATTATAATTGGTTTAATTGAGTTTATAATAATTGGCTGTGGGTGTTTCATCCAGCAATAGGGCAAGTAATAGAAGAAAAATAGTGATAAAAACTTAAAAGAAGCCAAATTACAATCACGACCAATACATAACTACGCAAATGTTTAAAAATCAATGAAATGTTGCCTAATATCATTGTATATTTCATTTTATACAAACGGTAAAGATCTAATAAATATTCGCAGTAATAATCATTACGACTTCCTTCTTCGGGTACCTACATAGACGCATATCGATTTAAATTCGATGGATCCGTCGTTATGTCTTTGCCACATACATGGTGAACATATCCAGCATATTAATGTCTAGGAAAAATCTTTGAAAAAAAATCTAGCACGACGAATAAGAGGAAAACATCAAAATTACTATGGTTATGGTCGTTCTAACAGAATAATTGCCGCATCTAAAAACACTCCTTTTGATCATTATGGGCCATTGATTTTACGTAACGATTATTATCGCGATGAAATTGATATTGAAAACTATCTAGGAGGAAAGAAAAACCACTCTTAAGTGATATTTTCTATCCATGAAATTTCAAGCAATTTCTCGTTTCTGTAATAGAACGTCGTAATGTATGCATTTCTTTTCAGTTTTATTGACGTGAAATTAAAAAGAGTATTTCTCTATCAATTTACATAAAATTACATCATTTATTAATTTATAGTTTGAGAACTGTATTATCGTGTATCACAGAGCAATTAAAAATTATGAGTTCTTTAGTTTATATCCATTTAAAGAATGTTAACCAGATATTTCCGACAACACGAATTTTTATTGCCTAATTTAATGAAAATTGTTACTCATGGATGAAAAACAAACTTTTTTTACTATTCTCTGCTATAGAGGGAAAGTATTGTATTTATGACGGAGACCGACTCGAGAACGGGGGCAGATAGAAAATTTCTGATCAGTACGAAATCCGTCTCAGGTAAAATTATGAGGATGTCGGTGTATGTGTCTGTCGGTCTGTCCGTTTCACTTATCTTAATAACTCGAGAACGCGTTAAGCTAGAGACTTGAAATTATTTATAAACTAGCTTTCATACCCGTCGTTGCCTGGTTAAGTTTTTTCAAATTTTTTTTTTATGGTCTATGTTGGAGCTAAACTTTAGGCCAATCGGCTCAGTAGTTTCCCCGCGAAAGAGTAATATAGCGCAAAAACTAAGTTTCGAAATCACTTTACCCCCTCCCCTTACTCGCCCCACCCCTCGCGCTACTTTTCCGTATGCCTATGTTGGAACCAGAACTACCACAGACACTCATGCCAAATTTCAAGTCAATCGGTTCAGCCGTTTTTACGTGAAGGAGGAACAGACAGACAGATAGACAGACAGACAGACAGACAGACACCAACTCATTTTTAAAAGCTTTTATTTAGCTTGCCTTCGTGTCTGTCTGTCTGTTTGTTTGTCTGTCAGATCAAATCTTGCAACCCAATTTTGACTTACTTCCACTTGTCCGATTGACTTGAAATTTTGCACACTTATATAAGTCCGATGACAATACAATATTTTCACTACTTCGTCCTTGTAAGGATAACGGAAGGTCCTGTAAGGATAACGTGATTATCCTTTTCTCCGAATTTTCCGGAAAAAAATCTATTCTGGGGGTTTTTGGGGTCGCTGAATCCGAATCTGTCATTAAAAAGTCAGTAAGGATAACGGAAGGTCCTGTAAGGATAACGTGATTATCCTTTTCTCCAAATTTTCCGGAAAAAAATATATTCTGGAGGTTTTTGAGGTCACTGAATCCGAATCTGTCATTAAAAAGTCTGTAAGGATAACGGAAGGTCCTGTAAGGATAACGTGATTATCCCTTTCTCCAAATTTTCCGGAAAAAAATCTATTCTAGGGGTTTTTGGGGTCGCTGAATCAGAATCTGTCATTAAAAAGTCTGTAAGGATAACGGAAGGTCCTGTAAGGATAACGTGATTATCCTTTTCTCCAAATTTTCCGGAAAAAAATCTATTCTGGGGTTTTTGGGGTCGCTGAATCCGAATCTGCCATTAAAAAGTTTGTAAGGATAACGGAAGGTCCTGTAAGGATAACGTGATTATCCCTTTCTCCAAATTTTCCGGAAAAAAATCTATTCTGGGGGTTTTTGGGGTCGCTGAATCAGAATCTGCCATTAAAAAGTCTGTAAGGATAACGGAAGGTCCTGTAAGGATAACGTGATTATCCTTTTCTCCAAATTTTCCGGAAAAAAATCTATTCTGGGGGTTTTTGGGGTCGCTGAATACGATTCTCAAGTTAAAAAGCCTGTAAGGACATCTCAAATGTAAGGATATATATTCGAGGACTAAAAAGAACAAAATAAAAAAAATAAAAAAAAAATTTTTAAAAAAAAGCTTTTATTAAAAAAGAATGCACTAAAAAGAAAAAAATAATTTTCTGGACGCTGTGTATCACAAATTTAAAAGCTTTTAAAAAGCGAGATAAAGCATAAAACAATAAAATAAAAATTTATCTCGCTTTTAAAAAGCTTTTAAATTTGTGATACACAGCGTCCAGAAAATTATTTTTTTCTTTTTAGTGCATTCTTTTTTAATAAAAGCTTTTTTTTAAAATTTTTTTTTTAATTTTTTTTTTATATATTAGGATGATGAGTTTTACGAAAATCGTAGTTTTCTGTCAACGTTTGGAAAAGTAATATAGCTTTCCTATAGAAAAAAAAACTTTCTTATACAAATTCTAACCTATACACAATTTACACTATAATCCTATAACAAAATATTAGTTCACAAAATAACAATTTTTTTTTTAAATCTGATATACTCGTATCTCGATAACGGTAAAAATATCGATTTACAGAGAAAGACAAAAATGTAGAGAATTATAGTAAATTTAATAATTCCTTTAACAGTTTTTTTAAACCGAAAAGCCGTTGGTTTTCAAGAAATTTGTGACCCAGGTCACAAAATAGCGCTTACAAACCAGTTTATGCGACGGCACCCTAACAGCAGCGGAAGTCTCTGTAACATGGCTGCGACTTAAATGGCGAAGAGAGACGTCAACCGCCAATGACGCGGACGACGTAAATGTTACCTGGTTAGCTTTGTGACTGAATATAATAAAATTTGTTGCAAAAAACAGTTGCAAATCGGTTACTTGGTGACCGGTAACTTGTGATACAAGTTTACATGTCGGTCATACTTGTTTTGCCTCTCCCCCTCCTTTAACATTTCGTCATAAAAAAGTTTCTGCGGAAACAGTCGCCTTATAGTTATTTTTTAATAAGAGTAACACACAAACTGGTCAAAAACGGTTGCATCAATGTTGCAGCAATGTTGCTGGAAGTCGCATCAACGAATTTTTAACCTCATATATTTTGTAACCCAAGTTGTGCAACCGTCGCGAACCGGTATGTGCCCATTTTTAGTTACTTGGTTATCTCGATAACGGTGAAGGATAGCCAATGAGGATGAAAGTAAAAATTGTGGTCATACCAGGACCTGGTGGAGGTGGCCCAAAATTCTTGGATCTTCAACTTCCGCAAAAAAATTTACGAATTTCACAATATTTTGAATTATTAGCAAATGATGATAAAGTCTATAAATTTGTTTTAGCAATCATAAGTGTAATTAAAACGAATTATGAAATTGAATACCAACATTCCATTTGATTTTTTTTCCATTAGTACAAATTAATTTTAAACCAAAACAAAACCCAAAACCTTTCTTTTCCACAAAAATTTTGTCAAACATGATCTTGATATTATAGTTCGGAATTTTTAAACATGTCCCGTGAATCACATTTTTTCTTCCCATTTAATACCCGTATTTGATACAATGTTGTGTGTGATTTTACTTCTCGTAAATTCCTTTAAAAATCAATGATAAGAAATCGCAAGCAATTGGGTAATTGAAATACTTTGGATTCCAATTGACGTGTTTCCGTACTTGAACTTTGATGTACAACCGTATTCAAACGATAAAATCATTGATTAGAATAAGTGCTTACTCATCGATAGGTGGAATCGGAAGGGAGTCCATCGTAATTGTTTTTTTTTTCTCGAAATGTGTATTCGATATCAGCCACACAAATGTTTACATTATGATTTCCATACCTAAACCATATCGATTTAAAGAGATTCCTAATATTACGTCAATTAATGACGTCGATTATGATATGAAGAGGATCCAAAATATTTGTGAAATTAAAGGGTTTGGTAGTTATCTCCGGCAAGTGCAATTAAAGTTGATTTACGTATTTATACATAAGTTAAAGTCGTGATATTTTTATGTACCTATTGATGATTCCGCATGAATAGCACAAAATTTGTTTGCGAAAGATTTCCGTTCAAAACAGACATCATACATCGTCAAGTGAGTCACTATTAGTAATTTCTTATGAACTATGATAAAAACTTTTATACTTCAAATGCGCTTTTTTTTGTACTGCACAAATTCATATATTATGGCCCAAAACATTACTTGAGAGTTTGACAGTAAATGGAGATAAATGCGACGACCTCACCCGAATTTTCATCTGTGCTTCACAAGATATTAACGTTGAAATTGATATTCGGTGACTCAAAAGGTTGATAAAAATTTTTTGCTTCTATAAAAAAAAGTGGCGCCTCAGATAATTTTTGAACTGGATTCCTGTTATCATGTGAGATATTATTTTAAATGTAAGCCAATGACTAAATGTTAATAAATAAATTTTATGAATGAAGTTATTATTTAAAATTTTTTGTATATGCACCTATATGTTTTGATTTATTAATACTTTATTAAAAATAGATGGATGATAGATCAAAATGGTGTAAAAAAACCGCGCAAAAGAATTTTGAAATTTAAGAGAACCAGTTGGTCGAATTTGGGTGTGAATTGATCCATAGGCGTAATTAGACAGACGGAATTTTTTACAGGTTCTACAATATGGAAATCATTTCCTTGAAATTGTCGGTAATGTGAACAAGTCTTATTTTAATTAAAAACAAAATGTTAAAATTTCTGCATTTTTGCGGAAAAGAGAATATTTATTGCATATTTGCTAGAGTGAACATATTCGATATAGTGGACAACCGCGGTTTTATTTTGTTTATGCCATCGAGCGAGAATTATGTGTAAATCGAAAATTTAAATGGTTTTTTAAGTAATTAATTCAATTTTCCTGAAAATTTGCACCGATTAAAGTGAATGAAATATGATTTCCGATAACTCTTTCACACATCCAAGTTCAATTGGAATAATTAAGGGGTTATGCCTACTGGCAAACTTTGGAGAAATTATTTTTTTTTGCTTATTCTTAAAGTACAATATTTCGAATTTTATCTCCCAAAATATTAAGTTTATCGGATGAAAAATGCCTAAGTTCAGCGACTTTAAAGTGTTGTGTGCAGTCAGATTTAACGACTGATTTATTTGAAATTTTGCAGAAATATTACGAATAATTTTTTTACAGTCAAAAACCAGGCAAATTTTGACCATAAAATCGATAGTTTACTTTAAAATGGACGCCATTTTGTTTGTAATAGATTTTTTTCAATTTCTGGCCTGACCCAAAACTACATTTTGTAATACTGAATAAAAATATCAGTTGTGGTCAACACAAAACTTTCTTCTACAAAATCTACGACCCTGCGCAATTTACGCTAGAGCCCTGTCGCGTTGTCAACCTAAGACGACCTCCCAATAAATTCTTGGTTTATTCAAAAATATCAAAAACGTACAAAATTTGAGATAACTTGAGAACTGTAAAAGATATCAATTTACGGTAAATGGCAAAAATGTAGAAAATGTTAACATCTTTAATTATTCTTTTAACTGATTTGTCGAAAAACCGTTAGTTTGCAAATTATTCGCAAAACTATGATTTTTTACATATTAATGAAAATATCTCAATAACGGTAAAAGATAACGGATAACGGTAAGAAACAAAATTGTGCAGAATGCCATTCTCATTAATTCACTTAATACATTCAGTCAGCAAAAACCCGTTAGTTTTCGAGATAATCGCAAAAAACTGTTTTTTTGGAAATAACGGTTTATCTCGATAACCGGTGGAGATATCGAGTTATAGCTAAAGACAAAAGTGTGGGAAATTTTATTTTCTCCAAGTTTTGTCATACTTAAGGCCACTAAAAAAATGCGTAGTTTGGGAGTAAATCGAGAAAAACGAAATTGCGATTTTTGAAAAACCGCCATTTTGGATACTTCCGGTTAACGGATTTCCACCAAAAGTTGATAGGATCGTCCCATTTCAGGACCCAACATGCCTATAAAATTTCATGGCGCTAGCTCTATTAGTTTTTGAGAAATCTTGTACACAGACTGACAGACAGACTGACAGACAGAAAGACATTTTTTAAATATGACTCCAATCGACTCAGGAGTGATCGGGAAATGTTTTTTAGGCAAAATTAAGAGGTCGAAATTTTTCATGAATACAATACTTTATTATACTCCGTAGAAGAAAGTAAAAAACTAATTTGATTGATTTCAGACGAATGACCACGGACCCACAGTTGTCACCGCAAATCATTTCTAGAAAAAGATCCTTCGCACGCCTACGAAAACAGGGAATAATACTTTGCTTTTAGATATAAAAAAATCTGTATCTTAGTCAAAGAAATACTTAAAAAATGCAAAAGATTTGAAACAACATCATTTTTTACATTCCTCTGCTATAGAGGGAAAGTATTGTATTCGTGACGAAGACCGATTCGAGAACGGGGGCAGATAGTCAATTTCTTATCACTACGAAATCTGGCAAATTACTTCTGGCGAAATTATAAGGATGTCGTAGGAAAATCGTAGTTTTTACCAACTTTTGGAAAAGTACCTACTGGTAGCTATAACGGGAATCTCCAAAAAAAAAAATTTTTTTTTTTTTTAAATATACAGTTTTTTGAAAATTTCTCAAAAACTTTGTGGTTTTTGGAAAAAATTGATATGTCGAAATTTAAAGGATATATAATTTCCCACATTTTTTTCTTTAACGATTTTTATGCATTCCCAATGCCGCGGTCACACGACGCTGTTTTGCCAGCCGCTGGCTGCTGTTGGTTAGTAGCGCTGGCAAGTAGCAACAGCAGCCAGCGTACTTAGAGGGTTCACACGATTTATACTTTAGTAAAGCTGGCAATTACAAAGCAGTGGTTTGACATTTGAATCTGGGAGATTTTTAAAATAATAAACGTTACACACAAATTTAAATAAATAAACGTAAAATAACAACTTACAATAAACAAACTTTACCACTTATCATACTTTTGACAGCTCAGAAACCATGTGACAGGGTCACGTGATCCCTAGTAGCGCTGGCAAAGTAGAACGGTCTCTACTTCACTAGCGCTACTAAAATCATCACGCTGCTGCTGGTAGTAGCAACGCACTAGGGTTCACACGGCGCTGATGAAACGGTTGCTATCAGCCAAACAGCCACTAGCGATGGCAAACCAGCGTCGTGAGACCGCCGCATAACAGTCAATTTATTTTAAAAAAATTAGGTTTTTTGAAAATATTTCGGGAACTATGCGCTTTTGAGAAAAAAGTATAACCAAATTCAAAGAAAATAAAATTAACAAAATTCAAAAATGGTAGCAGGTAAGCTTTAATGATGGTAAATGTTTTTTTTGTCAGCAAAATTCGATCCGTGATAGAAAAATGTTACAAAATTATCCAATTTTTTGTTAAAATAATAAGTTTCGGCTTCGACTGCGTCTAGATTTCCTACGAAAGGGATTTTTTAATTTTTTTGTGTCGATTTATTGGTAAAGATTCATTTAAAACATAATTATGTAGGGCCCTCTAAATCCTGAGCAATGTTTTGTATTTTATTGCACTTCCAAGATACATTTGCCGAAATTGAAAAGCGAAAATAAGTAAATATTTTTGTTTTCATGAGATGAGCACGTGCCATCAGATCTTTGACCCGATAAATAATACTAAATGGAAATGAAAATTTTGATTGCACTGCAAAACATGATAATTAACATGATTTGCACCGAATTCAAGGAATGTTCAAACGAAATACAGTCAGGCATAAAAAAAAACTCCGTACAAAATTCGAATTGTGAGTAGATTGGATGGGAAATTATCATATTCGGATTCGTTTCTTTATTGCTTGGATCAAATCACTCGGGGAGCTATAAAACCAAATACGACAACCTGAATTTAATTGGTCTGGGGGAATTCCAGTTAAAACGCTCTGCACGTCTCCTATTTACGTTTTCAATTGACCACTAGTAAAGTGGCAGCCATGCGGGCCGCGATTTTCTGTCATCGACGCTTCAATTCTAGCGGCAGACAACAATTTTTAAATGTCCACCGTTTAAAGCGTAGACTTTAAAATTCGAAAAAAAAGTATTTTTCTATATGTTAAATGTTTCCCAGCGTCTCAACGTGGACATGGCCCCTAATCAACGAACAGCCGTTGATAGCCTATTAAAGTTTGGGGAAAAATACAAAAAGCAGAGTTTACTCAAAGTGTTTAACGCATGACTTCTGTCTACCTTTTTTTTTGACGAATAGTCAGGTAAGCTTATAGCCCAGGAGTAAAATTATACAAAGAAGTACGCGATATTTGCCAAACAAATAAGCAAAATTCATGATCCACGAATTCGTTTGCGGCCAGTTGGAGATATCCATCGTGCTCTCATATATAATGTGTATAACTTATAGTATAGTCTTGATAGAAAATAACCTTTGTACGTATTATGACTTAGTCTAACCGTCAATATTGACACAATAAATATTTTCGGCACAAGAGTCTTTAATATGCTGTCTGAGAATAATATAAAGCCATCATTATGTTACCAAACTTAGTTGTAAATTGATACAAATTACGTGGAATTTCCCCCTATAATAGTTTTGTTATAAAAAAGAAACACTGAATTTTCACCTTTTACACAAATAGGAGAATTTAAAATGTCGATTTTTTTTTCAAATATTTTTATTTGAGAGCAGTCAACAAATTTACAATTTTTATTAGGAGTTTTTTCAAATGCTAAATAATGGAATTATTTGATGGGTTTCGCAACATTTACACTAAATTTTTTTATGTTTTTCATGCAAATGTAAAAAATTTGTATGTCTTTATTTTTTTCAGTTTGCAGAAGCTTAAGTGAAATTAGACTAATGTGGGTGAAATAATTATTAAAAGCTGAAGAAATTTCGAATATAACCTTCGTTTAACATCTAGAATATCTAGGCCATTATTAGAACTTGACATTGGCGTCCGTAACAATTTTTCCAACGCGGAGAAGGGGGGTGGGGCAATATTTTATTTATGGGTAGCGTAACCATTCTTTTTTGGAGCCACACCGGGACAAGATGAGTAACCAATTTTATGTAAAAAAGAAAACTTTATCTAGATTAAAAACAAGGAAAAAAATCAACTATGTGCGTCGCAGACGAAATTTTTTAAATCGAATGCGGGGCAGTTATTTAACACATAGATGGCGCTAGTTTTATTCCATTCACCTCTTTTTCAGTTAGTACTAACCTTCAAAAGACAGCTGTTAAAATTTCATGATATTCCATTCATTAGTTTGTGAGTTATTGTGCTAAGAGTGACGCTACTTTTGTTATTTTCAAGACAACGCACCGTGTCACAAGTCAATCAAAACAATGGCAAAATTGCATGAATTGGGATTCGAATTGCTCCCACATCCACCGTATTCGCCAGATTTGGCTCCCAGCGACTATTGGCTGTTTGCAGACCTATATCAGCTGTGATCAACACAAAACTTTCCTCTGCAATATTTAGTTTCGGAAAAAAACTATGCAAAAAATAATATTTTTTTAAATATCTTGAGAACCGTTAGAGGCACGTATAAAGCGTTAAAACAAAAAATGTAGAAATTTTCATTTTCTGTAAATTTGGATATATGTATTTTTACACAAAAATGGATAATTTTCGAGAGATTGCCAAAAATCCGAATTTATTTACATATCTTGAGAGCGGTTAGCGACACGTTAAACCTTTTTAAGCAGAAAATGTGGGAAAATTTATATCCAATAAATTTTGTAGTCTTCATTTCTTCCCTAAAGTGCATAAACCTCGAGAAATTTTCAAAAAACGGTATTTTTTTTAAAGAAGTTTATGGGAGGTACCCGTTATAGTTACCGTTACCTTGACAAAAGCTAATAGAACACCACAATTTTCATAAAAATTTTTTACGAAAAAAAATTCAAGTCGCTAGGTCAACGCGTTCTCGAGTTATTTGAGATACGTACAACGGACAGATCGACAGACCGATAGACAGACGCACGGACGTTCTCATAATTTTGACTGGAGCGGATTTCGTGTTAATAAGAAATTTTCTAACTGCCCCTGTTCTCGAGTTAATCTCCGTCATGAATACAATACTTTCACTCTATAGAAGAGGAAAGTAATTAATGGGTAACAGAAATTCACATTAGATATTTTCGCGCTTAAAGGATGATCTCCATTACCATGACTTCTGTAACTGCAAAAAAATGCAGAAAACTAGAGCAAGATAGACTTATGTAGATCTAAAAAGGAATGACTGAATACAAGTTAAATGCTATCCCTTCCAGTTTTACAATTTTATAGCAATCTTATCAAACCTTATGCTATGAATATAATGTTCAAATTGGCATGGTAACAAAGCTTTTGACTATGCATGCGAAGGAGAAAAATGACATCACGCTATAATAACAGTTTGAATGTGTCCGTGCTTACTATTCACTTACAGGGACAATGTGTGATTGTAGTAAAAATCACCATAAAATCGCCATAAAAAACAGGGGAACTTATTCTTGCAGTTGCCGACAAATTTTTGCAGTTGATTCTTATCTCCCTTTCTCGTCAACGTATCTTCACATAAATGTGTCTCTATTTTTTTGCAGTTGCCGAAGTCATGGTAATGGAGGAGAGCCTTAACACTCTAACTGCCACGTCAGTCAAAAATACCTGACACCTAACTGTACACAACGGCCACAATGAGAATTATTAAAGTGTTCGCTGCAACCGTAACGATTTTTTGTAGTTGCACACATTTTATGGTAATAAAATAACATTTAGGTATAATTTTGTTTCCATTTCTTTTCTCTTAGTGCCTTTTTGACTGACAACCAAATATTCGAAAAAGGCTTAAAACTGTCGTGGCAGTTAGAGTGTTAAAGAACCACTGAAATAAAGTTGACGCCGTCGCCAAAATCAGAAAGTTGGTCCCATAAGAAAATACTATGTTCAACTTTTGACATGATGCGGCACACGACGCTTTCATGGAAGTTCAATAGAGGGCCATTTCATTGCTTAGAATTTGTCCATACAATATCTTCCGATAGTTTCAGGCTTATCGACACCCTGTGGTAAAAAAATCGCGTAAACAAAACCACGTAAAAAATGGCGTCAAAAAGTCCGTTGACAATACAATATTTTCACTAATTCGTCCTTGTAAGGAAAAGGGAACGTCCTGTAAGGATAACGTGATTATCCTGTTCCTCAATTTTTCAGGAAAAAAATCAATTTTTGGTATGGAATTTAGTTCCGCCGGAACACCGCCTCATACCCTTCTTTTCACAAAAAAATGTGAGATCTTTTAAGTATTTTTTTATTTTTATTAGATTTCTACAAAAAATTGATTATTTGTTACCGAAAAACAAGATAGTATTTCATATAGCTAATGCTATTGCCGTTCTTAGAGTTTTCTTAAATATTCAAGAATGTTGTTTTGAATATTCAATTTAGTTTCTCTGAAACATATTTAGCACATATTAGTAAATAGAATAATTAAAAATTCTATGAACAATTTACCATAATAAATATTTAAAAATTCATCATTAAGCAATTTCAATTAATTGAAATTTCAGCGCTAATAAACACATAATTAATCTTTTTAATATTTTTATCAGCTTAGTACGATGTACAAAAATAAACAACTACAAAAAATCGATAAATTTCATATTTTGAATTCCGATATTTGAACATAAATTATGATTTTAATTACTATAATCCATAAAGTTGTTGAAATGAAGAAAAAAAAAATCCCATGTTAAAGTTGTCAACGTGAAAATGGTGGCTTGATACCTTAGAGAGGTTAAAATGTATACATATTTGCTGGATTAAATGGGATAACAACACATAAAATAAATACCACAAACCACTGTGAAAATGGCAACAACAGCAATACCTTTCTGTAAAAAGTTTAGTATTTTCTAAATAAGATTTAGCTGGAATACGCCTTTTGCGATATTTCACTCAGTCTGACTATTTAGTGATTGATTTGACGATATTTTTCAGGTTGTTCAGGTGTTTAGGTAATTGCTTGTCTACTCTAGGCAATTATTATAAAACAAGTCAAATTAATAAAATGCATGAATTATTAACAAGGCTTTTTCGCTTTGTCCATAGTGGTTTATAAAAAAAATTGTTTTAATAACGAACGTTCCATAAGTTTTCCACCAACATTGGCTACAAACTTTTCAACTAATTTTCCATTTTATATATAATTTTACGCTATTTAATAATTTATTCAAGAAAAATGTCTTTCGATTATATTAATGGCGCCGCTAAATTAAATACAAAGTCAAGTTTATGAAGGTATGCTGCAGAAATTATTGCCCCCTAATTCAATTTACTTTTGGTTTATCATTAAATGCACGCAAATTAATGTTTTTATGCATCATTAGTGGCCCCAACATTTGGAATTAAGGGCAGCATTAAACTTTTTTTTTCAGTCTAGCCTTACTAATATTGCTTTTTATGACAGTAATTTAAAATCGATGACAAATATTCCCCTAATTATAGACTATTTAATGAATAAAAATTGATATTTTCACACTTAAGCCAGTTTATCATGAAACTATGTATATTTTTACTTTCTTATACGAAGTTTAATAAAGTTATGTAAGTTATGTAACCACCAAATTTTGTATAAAAAACATTTCCCGGGCATTCTAGAGTCAATTGGTGTCAGATTAAAATAATGTCTTTCTGTCTGTCAGTCTGTGTACAAATTTTTTCAAAAACTACTGGAGCTAGAGCGATGAAATTTTACAGCCATGTTGTCCTGGAATGGGACGATCTTATGAACTTCTGGTGGAAATCCGTTAACCGAAAGTAACCAAAATGGCGGCTTTTTAAAAATAGTAATTTCATTTTTCGCGATTTACTGCGAAACTACTTGTTTTTCAGTAGTCTTATATGATAAAAGTTGAAGACAATGAAATATCCTACATTGTTGCCTTTTAATAGAACTGCCCATCTCAAGCCGTTATCGATATATAACCGTTATTTTATAAAAATCATATTTTTGGTGATTAAAAGAAAAGTTTGATGATTATATGTATTACATAAATGAATGAGAATGGCGTGCTCCACAATTTAGTCTTTCACCGTTATCCGTTATCTTATATCGTTATTAAGACATTTTAATTAAAATGTAAAAAAAATAGATTTTTGAGAATTCCTTGCAAACTAATGGTTCCCCGTAAAAATATTTAAAGGAAGAACTAAAGATATTGAAATTCTCTACATTTTTGGCTTTTACCGTAAATCGATATCCTTTACCGTTATCGAGATATTTCAGATTTTGAAAAATTAAATTTTATTTTTTTATATAAACTAATAATTTATTCGTCGGGTTATAGTGTAAATTGTGCAGAAGCGTAGATTTTGTATAAGAAAGTCATGTGCTGTTCCCATCGGATATTTTCATACCAAAGATCAAAAGTTGAAAAAATATCTTACGGGTAAATTTCAAAGTTCGAAGCAATAAATAAAACCGGAACTAGAACATAAATATATTCGTTAATTACGCAACTATTGAAATATTTTAAAAATTTATTGATGAAATATTCGTCTATTAACACTCATTATTTGTGCTAATGACATTTTCTTCACAGTTTAACACATATTTCATAAAATCTTCAATCATTGTAGCACAGAAATGAATCATTTCATTGTCTAGGTAAATTAAGACAGCTTATATTTCTGTTAATGAAGAAACACTGATGAAATATTTAAAGGGTTGCCCATAACATAATTTAACAATTTGTGGAAGAGAGAGAGAGAGAGAGAGAGAGAAAGAGAGGGGGGGGGGGGGTAGCATTGCAGACAACAGTAGTCAATATTAACAGAAAAATCACGAAAAATTTTGATGAAGGAATGTTCTAAAAAGCTAAAAATAGTGTATAGTATTTATAAAGAGTGCCTAATGTAGAAAAATAGTTTGATTTGTACAGACACGTTTCTCGTAAATGGCTTAGCCATCTCAGAATAGGACTTTACATGACTTATCCATACAACAAAATCCAGTTGGACCACTCGTTCCCCTTCCTCAAAATAAATTGGATACTTCTTTCTATTTCTTCGAAAACGGTACACAGTATCGACAAATTTATAAAAACGAAATGTGTTTAGAATATGATTTTACATAACTCTTCCATACATTAAAATCCAATCGGACCACTCTTTTTCTCCTCTTCTGTACAAATGATTTTTTTTAAATAAACATTTTGTCTGTCATCATATAGAATATTTTACGATTGGCCCCTAGCAATTTTAGCCTTTCTTATGATTTTACTTCTCTCTTCTATATAGGGAAAGTATTTTATTCGTGGTGGAGACCGATTCGAGAACGGGGACAGATAGAAAATATCTGATCAGTACGAAATCCGTTTCAGGCAAAATTATGAGTATATCCGTGCATCTGTCTGTCGGTCTGTTGGCCTGTCTGTCTGTCGGTCTATCGATCTGTCCGTTTTACGGATCTTAAATAACTCGAAAAAACTTTGACCTAGCGACTTGAAATTTTTTGTATACAAGTTTTACAAAAATCATGATCATCATACTAATATATAAAAATGAGTTGGTGTCTGTCTGTCTGTCTGTTCCTCTTTCACGCAAAAGCGGCTGAACCGATTGACTTGAAATTTGGCATGAGTGTCTGTGGTAGTTTTGGTTCCAACATAGGCATACGGAAAAGTAGCGTGAGGGGTGGGGGAAGTAAGGGGAGGGGGTAAAGTCATCTCGAAACTTAGTTTTCCCTCTATGTTACTCTTTTGCGGGGAAACTACTGAACCGATTCGCCAAAAGTTTAGTTCCAACATAGACCATAAAAAATTTTTTTTTTAAAAAACGTAACCCGGCAACGACGGGTATGCAAGCTATATTTTCTATAAACTTTTAGAAAAGTAACGTTAGGCATAACGGATATGGGAGATATCTTTTGAAAAATGCTGTTTTTTGAAAATTACTCGAAAAGTATGCGCTTTTGGGAAAAAATTCAAATTAAATTAAAATTTCCGGAATAAAATGATGAATTTGATGTTTTATTTGTTAATATTTAAATCACGAATTTAATTGATACTTCCTGATATTTTAAAAAGTTTTTTTTCTATTGATCAAGAATGGCAAACGAAAAAAAAAATCATATCAGATTTTGTTTCGTTACGTTATTTCGTTATGTAACGATAAAAAAAATAATTTCGTGTTAGATGTGTTCTCTGCTAAAGTAGAACTAACCACCATTTTTGCACATTGGAAATTTCTAGCAATTAAATAACATAGAAATAAAGTATTTTTTTTCGGGTTTCGTTACGTTTTTCGTTATTGTAACGGAATTAAATTACAATGGCGTCATACCGCCGGATAATCATTTCGTTAAAAAGCCGGATAATCATTTCGTTATTTCGTTACGTTATGATAACGCTTTTTATCCCTGCTATTTACATACACTACAATTTTATTGACATTTATGAATAATTGCGTTACAATTTCCATCTAATTAGAGTACCTTCACATACAATTTATAGACTTTGCACCTTATTTTAACATTGATATCACAGTAAGTATTTATTTAAAGTTATAATATGTAGTGGATTAATAGTTTTCAAAGTAATTCTCTGCCACTTGTATTTCAAGGGCCAAAATAATATCTTAAGTATTGACTTACATATTATTAAGGTTTAGTTATTGATTAGAAACAATTTTTTCGTAACTCACAGTTAAATTTGTTGCAAAATTTTATACAAAATTATTGCTATAATAAAATTTTATTTTGTAGAAACAATTCTCCAATGAATTTTAAAACAAAAATAAATTAACTAAATCGAAGTGAATAAATTTACTTAATTTAAAAACTCAAACGACTCGAAATCGTATTTATGATATTAATTAAGTCTAAATAAGATTTTTTTTTCGCTATGAAATGGATAAAGATAGCAAATTTAAAAATACAACATTAACATAGAAGAGCTGTAAAAAATAGTTAAAAGAATTTTTATTTGATTATTTGACTGTATTTTTTTCTCGATGCTATTAGAAATTATACAAAAATGCCAATTTCAGATTTATGATCGAATGATGAATTCAATTTTTTTTTAAATCGATATAAATCACGAAACTTCTGTCTTAGTTTTCTGTTATAAGATGTTATCGAAAAACTGTGTTTATCGAGTTTAAAGTTCGTGCCAAAGTGTGAAATGGATAAGATTTTCTATACTACATCGCGTTTTACACATATTCGAAGATAGTAGATTTTTGTTATTTATCTTTTGTGAGAAGTTTGTAAATGAAAGCCACAACAAAATCGATTCAACGCGTTTATCAAAAGAAAAGCGGATGACATTTAGAAAAATTATGAGGTGCCCATTAATTTATTCTTAATATTGACTTGGTTTTTATCATACGCATTTCTGTGTCTATCTATTTTCGTAATAAGTCGACTTTTTCCACTAGAGGAAAAAGTTACAAATACTTCATTTAAGTTAACTAATTCGTAGGGTCAGGTAGGGTGAAGTGGTCCACGTTTTTATTATTGGCCATAAAATGGTCAAAAATTGGAATTTTTGCATGATAAGATAGTCAAATCGCAAGCGCAGGACCTAAGCTAACTTTCTGCATTCACAGATTGCCAACTTTGATTTTTCGATTTTTTCAAAATGGTAAGGAGAAGTGGTCCACCATCAAAAACTTTCCAGAGATCCCATAAACATAAAATTAAATGACAAATAAAAGTATAATCATGAAGTCTGATCAAAAATATGGTTTATTCGAAAGTAACAAATGAGCGTTTGGGCTGTTTTGGTGTTGGTTTCTTCGGTGCATTTGTTAAGCGTCATTTTTTTTTTTTTAACAATTCAATTTTTTTTTATTGATTAATCAGATAATCAGTTTTCCGGCGGTTTGTTCTGCTACCCTAATTTAGCTTGATTTTTGGAAGAAGTTATAATCGAGCTTCGCATCGATTTTCGGCCACGATTCGAAACACTCAAAACAACTCATAAAAAACTTGAAAACACGAAATATGACATTGACAGGGTGGACCACTTCACCCTACCAAACGTGAACCACTTCTCCGTACCGACGCTATTTTGCGCGGAATGAAGCTGCTTCAACAATTGTGGAAAAAAGTGCAGAAATTCGGTGGATTTACAAAGTTCATAATGTAGACAACATTTTAGATTAATTAGCTTATTGAAATTGATGAAGAATTCGTCAAAATGTTGTTGAATGTGAATACTTGCGAAAACTTTCAACAATGTTTATTTGGCATTGGTCTGTGAGAGTGAGTAAATATACGTCTGCACACTTCAATGAATAATAAAAAAACAAGCTGTCATCAAGATCAACCGATGAGAGTTGCATATTCTGTTCTAATGTCACTATTACTAACAAAAATGGTGGTAGACCACTTCTCCCTACGGACCACTTCACCCTACCCGACCCTAGTATATGACCCTAGCAGGTTGTGTGCCTATAAATGATAACAATCTAGGCTCGTGTTAAGTTTGTTTTCCTAGCATCCAATTTGGTGTGATAGTTTACAACTTTCAAATTTAAAAAAAAAAAGTGAGCTCTCTACGTATATCCAATCCAGTATAAAGTAAAATCTTGAAGATAAAATACTAGAAAACAGCAGAAGAGCGGAGGAAAAATTTACGTTAGGTTGGGGAAGTTAAAAAAACACAACTGTCTAATAAATCGATTATAAAATGCAATCAATCAATCAACCGAACCTATTAATATATAAATTTGCATACAGCATATTGAATTTTAACCCGCTGTCTCGTCTGTATACGTTTGATATTTACCTAAATCTCAATGTCTTGCTGTTCATAAGTCTTGTGGTTTTTGTTCTATTCATCGTCTTTGTCTTAATTTTTTGTTAGTAAATTTATGCTTGAAAGAGTCTCGTTCTAATAATGCGAGGCCATTCATCAATTCTATCTTAATCTAATTAAAGATCCAATTAAGGAAAAACGTTTATTAATTCACAGTACAATATATAAATGAATAAATATTTAACGATCAAAGCTGCCTTTCGAATGTTGTATGCGTAAGGCTTACCATACCTATTTAGAAAATTTGTGATTTAATGGGCGACGTTCTTTGGAAAATTGTTGTTCATTTTCCATTTCTTTTAGAATCGGTAATGATTAGGGGTTTCATCCTGCTGAGTAGTATTACTAAATTGGTTGAAAATATTCATTGCATATTTTAAGGAAGACCAACTAACATTAATGCGGATACAGGCAATAGTTTTTTTTTTGTCAGGTTAATTTATCTAAAGAAATATTGAAGGATTTTTTAAGAAAGTGAAAAATCTATTTTCTTTAGTGAAAAAAACAACCATGAAGACCAAATTTCAAAATTTTATGTTTCTCCAAAATTAAGTCCGTTTTTTTTGGGTTTTACGAAGATTACCAGAAGTAAGAAAGAGTACACGAGTCTGGATTTTTTTTCCTTCTTGGGATTTTCGCTCAAATTGACATTTAAAATTTTTGACATTTAAAATTCTGTATAGTCAACCGACTGGAGATATTGTTGTGGATTTTGACATATCCTTTGCTTCCCACTTTATTGTGTATTTCCCTCTTAAAGTTTTTATACTATATGTGAGAATTATTTAATAGTTTCGCAACGCATTTGAACCAATCTTCGACACAAAATTAATTCGAAAATGTTGGATCGTTTATGATGAAAGAAAAAATGAATTTAGGTTAGGATTTTAAATAACTCGTGCATACATCAAAATTTCATTGGACTACTCCATCCCTCCCTCTTCATACAAATGGAATTTCTACACTCTATGTAAGAGCACCATCTCCCTCAGGCTACTAATACTAAAACCCTATCAGCCACACAACGTTGAGTGTGGACAGGTAGCTAGCCATTGGGGATATAAGTCAGTCGAGCGTCGAGTGAAGCCTTTTAAGTAGCTTCCAGTCGTTGATCTTAATAAATCTGAGAAGGAGCATTTCTCCAGATAAGTCATTATTAAAATAAATAACCGAAGACGGAGGGACCTCGACAATGCTATCGGAGGTCCTATTTCGGAGGGCGCGATGGCTAGTTCACCGAAAAGTCGGTAGTGCCGAAAACAATTAATAATAAAATATCGCGTTAAATTAAATTAACCATGTTTACATCTATATGAGAATTACTTTCAATTCCAGAAATAAAAACATATTTATGCCACAGGGTACTACGAGCAACATATATTATAATTCTCCAATTATTAGATTGCAACGAAACCATGATTTGTTCCAATTTGGTTCTTTTGACTGCAGTTATTTAAATTTTAAAACATCTGTCAAAAACAAAATTTTAAGTATTTAGAGCTATAGTGTAAATGGATTTTTTTTTCTGTACTGTAGTTATATCGTAAATAAATAAAAAAAATATAGAAGTATATTAGATTTAGTATACCGTGTGTAACGTATAGAGCCAATCGTCGGACAAAATGTTGTTTGGTGGGATGACAAAAGATTTTGATTCCCGCATATCCGTCCGTGTACAAGTTTCGAAAGGATTGAGCTAGAGACTTGAAATTTTGTATAGTTTTGTTTCTCGTAAATGGCTAGGCTAAGTTCTTGAACAGACGAAATTGGACCATTACTTCCATTCTCAAACATACAAATGAAACATTTTTTTGAAATTTCCTCGAAAACTGTTAGCCAGATTGAAAAATTCATTAAGGTAAAATATATTTAGAGTAAAATTTTACATAACTTATCTACACATCAAATTTTAGTTGAACCACTCCCACCACTGTGTCAAGATACACAATCGAGCAACGCGTTAAAGTTATTCAGGCTTATTATGTTTGTTTGTTTTCCACATGGTCTTTCAGACGACATACGTTGTGAAATCAGTTTCCCTATGTCGCGATACCACTATGTAAACAAAGTTTCCAAAGTTGTTTAAGTGGGACTAATTTTTAATACCAAATACCATAGGACCGAATTAGCACAATTTTGAGGTTTGTCTAACACAAAACATATTTAAAATTAGATCGAAAATAAACCAGACAGGGACGCGACGATCAATGTTTTCAAAGAGGACAATTTTACTATTTTTCGTGCCACTTTCGAAATTTCACTTATTCAAAATGCGTATTTTCCTAGGTAGGGGGCCATCAGATCTGGTGCTCCGTACTCTGTGTTGGCTTAAGGAAATGAGTCACTAGAATCACCCAATGGACCGCAATTGAAAGAAAGAAATGGGAAAAAATTAATTACGATGTGTGCAGATCTTGTCCAAATCGAAAATAGATGAGACGTGCCTGGAACATTAAAAAAAACTGAAAATAGATTAATAGAGCCAGCCACTGAGTTCAGTGTTGAATTTCATGTAAATGGCATTTCCGATACGTTTGGTTCTTTTTGAAAAAAAAAAGAAACAACAACAAGAAACGTACAAGTGATCGAGTCGTTTTCCGGTTTAAAATCAAGTATGAATGGCGAAATGCTAATTGTATGTTTGGTAACAATCCAACAAAATTTTGCTTAATGGATACTCGAGGAGTACAAAAACAAACAAACAAACACGGAATCGAATTTAAGAGGCAAAACTTGAAATTTTCCATTTTTCCCCTGTTTTAGTTTTTCCAAATTTTTATCATCAGTCGCGCCTTTGAATTTAAACTCTTTATTTTTAACATGTGATGAATGAAGAGCGAATATCCGTGTTCATAAATATCACAATGTTATGAAATATTACTGTTGATATGTAGTTAGTATTCATTGGAAATTGTGTTATTAATCGTAGATGGAGGTGTTTGAAAACATTAAATTGTAACAGGATGTAAACTCAATTTTAATGGAAATTGGCAAAAAAAAATGTAATATTTGGCTATCAGTGTATTTCCTACGAAATTTAATTACTCCACTGATCTTTCTCTGCCACTGCTTACCTTCAAATAACGAAAATCATTGTTGAACTTTAACGAATTTTTAATTAATTAATTTATATTTCTAGGCAAAATAGTCTTTGAAAAATAAATACAGGAAAAACTTGCAAAATTGGCTTATAGAAAAATATCAGTTGTGATCAATGCAAAATTTTCCTTTTGAATATTTGAATTCGAAAAAAAACTATGTAAAAAATATTATTTTTTCAAATAACTCAAGAACCGTTAACGATACTTAAAAACCGTGTGAGGGAAAAATGCAGGAAATTTTATTTTCTTCAAATCTGATGGATGCATTTTTCCTCAAAAGCGCATAGTTTTCGAGAAATTTTCAAAAAAACTTTATTTCTTTCAAATATCTTGAGAACTGTTAGAGATATTTGAAAACTATTAAAGGATAAAATGTGGAAAATCTTATTTCCTTTTAATTTTGTTTTATTAAATGTTTCCCAAAAGCGCATAGTTTACGAGAAATTTGAAAAAACGGTATTTTTTCAAAAAAATTGTATGGGAGATACTCGCTCTAGCTAACCTCACTTTTGCAAATGTTGATAGAAAACTAAGATTTACGTGAAACTCATTTGTAAAAAATTTCAGGTCGCTAGCTCAACGCGTTCTCGAGTTATTTAAGATACGTAAAACGGACAGACCCACAGACAGGCATACAGACACACAGACAGTCAGGCAGTCAGGCAGTCAGGCAGTCAGGCAGTCAGGCAGACAGACAGATAGGCAGACAGAATGACAGACCGACAGACCGACAGACAGACAGACAGATAGGCAGACAGAATGACAGACCGACAGACCGACAGACAGATAGACAGACAGACAGACCGACAGACCGATAGACCCACAGACAGGCAGATAGACAGAACGGCAGACCGACAGACCGACAGACCGACAGAGCGGAAGACCGACAGACCGACAGACCGACAAACCGACAGACAGACAGACAGACCGACAGTCAGGCGGACCGACAGACCGACATACCGACACACAGACTGACCGACCGATAGACAAACCGATCGACAGACAGACAGACAGACAGACAGACAGACAAACAGATAGGCAGACAGACAGACACACAAACAGACAAACAGACAGACAGACCGACAGTCAGACGGACCGACAGACTGACCGACCGACAGACCGACAGACAGACAGACAGACCGACAGACAGATTCACGCACATCCTCATAATTTTGGCTGAAACGGATTTCGTACTGATCAGATATTTTCTATCTATCCCCGTTCTCGAGTCGGTCTCCGTCATGAACACAATACTTTACCTCTTTAGCAGAGAAAAGTATAAATTGAGTTAATTACATGCAGCAATTTCTAACAAAGTAACATGAATATGCTCGATTTAAAATAACATGAAAACGAAACAATTAAAAAAAAATACACAGAATAAAAGAGGATAATTAAAAAAAATGCAGAACGGAAAGTAGTTTTTTTTAACTTAAAACGGAAAAGCGAAACCTTTTATCTCAAATAAATTAAGAATGAAACTATTCCTTCCACTTGAGCCGTTTATGCAGCGTACTTTAAACAAAGGATTTATGTTTTAATCCTTGACATTCCTTCGCTCTACTTGCATGCCATGCTCTGCTTCCAGAGTTTTTAAATCATTATGCTCTGTTTCCCAAAGATTACAATAGCCGCCCTATTCCCCGCCCTGTACTTTTACAGACGTTTAAACCATCGTGAGTTTTAACCAGTTCAACATATACATATTCTGATATCGTATCTATATAGATTTATGCTTTTAAAATCGTATGTTCAGGTTTGCAACATTATTTCTTTAGCCAGTTGAGTAAAATAACATCAAACAATAACTTTGCCGGTGGTCTGTTTTCCCTTGAAGGCTTCATGAAATTGTTTTTCTCAATGATTGAAATGATTTGTAAAATTTTAAGTATTTTCCTTTAAAATTATGGGGAATTTTTATGCTCACGGCAAATTTTTTGAAGAAAATGCAAAATGTCAAAATAAAAAATTATTTACTTATCAAATCGAAATTCTTGTATTAACTATGGTATTATATTTGCGTATTTTATAGTGATGTAAAGATTTTAGGCTAATACGATTTAATCCTGATGTATAAAAGCGATTTTCTAAATAATAAACCGGTTCTAGATAAGAAAAGTTTAACATTATGGCAAAATGGTATTACTTACAAAGTGTACCTACCGCAAAATGATATAAAAAATATTTTTGTGAATTGAAAAGCCATTAGTATACAACAGATAAACAGCCATTTAGATGTCTAAATTTAAAATTGATGATCTTTTCGTGAATAACAGAAAGAGTATCAACCTTTAAAGAGTTTTTGAGATATTACACAGATTAGTTTTTTTTTATCGTGCACTAACAGAAATTTGTCATAAATTTGAAGAGACATTTTTCTTAATCATAAAAGTCGATTTCTTGTAAGCTTATCCTTTTAGAAAAGTAATATTTCAAGATATCTTTCTGTTAGGCTTAAGAATTTTATTTTTACCGATTGAAATGGTAAGTATAAGTATCAAAAATTTATTATCAGATAAAAATCTTAAGTTTGGAAAGTTTTCTGCGATAGTTAGAAGAACAAGTTAACGGCGCGACGAGGGGAACCCAACCTCATGGCAAGGCGGCGTTGACCAGGAGATGACCATAATTGAGATGCAAACTGAAGGACACGCCACTGCGAATTCTAGTGAGACACCTTGCCCCAGGCCGAAACCAAAAAATTGGTTACAGCACTAAAAATGAATTGTATTGTGCACTTAAAATCGATATAACTAACAAGTTACTTAGGTAAGAAAAAAATTGACTCCATTTCGGAGTTTAAAACTAATTTGCGACTTTATTTTATAGAAAACTATTTTTAAAAAAAAGAGATCTGAAACAATTTTATCTCATGATTTTTCCATCAAATCGTCAAGTCTTAATTAAGCTCATGTTTGGGATTTAGATTATAAAGGGTGATCCAATAAGAGCTTCCTATTTTTTTTTTTTTAAATAAAACACATAATAATTAATATATTGAGGAAAATCTCTATTTAAGTTGTTAGTTTGGTTTATGCCATTTAATGTTTAAAGATAATTTCCTTCAAATGTTGCCCACGACTAACTCTTAAATGGTCCATTCTGTGGGTCCAATTTTCGACCACTCTTTCAAGCATATCGGTCGATATTCCGCGAATAGCACGGGTTATGTTTGCTTTCAAAGCTGTAATCGTTCCGGGTTTATCGACATAAACAAGAGATTTCACATATCCCCACAGAAAGTAATCCAATGGTGTCAGATTACAAGATCTCGGTGGCCAATTAACAGGACCATTTCTTGAGATAATGTTTTCATCGAACGTTACCCTCAATACAGCGATTGTATCGTTAGCTGTATGACATGTAGCGCCATCCTGTTGAAACCACAAGTCAGCTACACCAATATCTTGAATTTTTGGTAACAAAAATTCATTGATTATTGCTCTGTAGCGAGCTCCATTGACAGTAACGCGCACTCCTTCCGCCTTTTTAAATAACTACGGTCTGATGATGCCGCCTGCCCATAAACCGCACCAAAAAGTGCTGTACGCACTCTGGTTGATGGATGAATGTCTAATAGTGTAAAATTAGTTCGAAATTTGGTGATGGTTTCACGAATAGTGGCTCCAATGGGACGATTATGACGACCAAAATGTGGACGAAGAGCTCTATAACAATTCCTAACTGAGCACTGATTTTGGAAATAAGTTTCCACAATTAGTAAACGGTGTTCACACGTAAGTCTATTCATGATGAAATGGCACTGAATACTGAACACAAACGTCATATAGACAAGCCAGTTGACACGTGAGTACTGTCAAAACAACCCTATTGGAAAAAGTATCTCCAATTGGGTCACCCTTTATTTCTATGAAATTTCCAAGTCTTTCATTTTTCAAAAAAAGTATGAATTTTATCGCTATATTATGATTTTAATTTAATGGATACTTAAATATCTACAAACAGGGTCTTATTATCGCCAGAAGTTATAAAATAATTGCCGTGTGTTGTCTCTTCTTACACCTTGCTTGCGATAAAGTTCAAACGATTCTCGGATTTGAAAGTGAACACTTAAAAAAAAAACAAATTCACTATTTCCAATCTAGTTTTATGTTTATTTTATTAAGAAGAAATACTAGATTGGTCAAATAGATTTGTTCGTACATTCATATAACAAAAGGGTATACAGACAGACTACATGTTAACCATTTTCCGTATACACTATTACTGGAGTGGTCAATTATTTTATGTTTCCCTTAATTGTCCAAAGAAAAATTTCGAATATGCTATGAAAAAGACTATAAAAATTCAGCATGCTTAAAAACATATAAAGCAAAGATTTTAACACTCGATTTACGATCATAGAACGACGAGTGTGCAACGATTATGGAAAGCGAAGGAAGTGGTTAAACAGATGTGAAAACATATTATGAGGTAATAATAAAAATTTTAATAACTTCATGAATATTAAATGGAAAAACAACAATTATAACCACCTTTTGCTATTGTAATTAAAATTTTCTACAAGGAACAAATTTATGTGTCTAAGGGATTTATTATAATTCATTAGATCTGAGTTTTGTTGAGCATGAGGAGATGTAGAAAAGTTTCCTGAATTATATTTGTGTGAAAAAATATGATTTATTGAATTACCTATATTAATGTTTTGTAATGATTATTTTATTCAACGTCAATTTTCTAAGGTACAACCAAACCTTACAATTGTTATCGACCCTTAATTAACACGTTGACTGCCAGACCAATTTTGCAGAAATGTAAGGCAGATGCCAATACATGTAGACGTATGTAGAATGTACGTATGTATGAATGTATGTATGTATGCATGTAGATTGTAGACCCAGCTATCGAAAATGATAGCCTTGGCCGCTCATGACTCATAGTGCCAATTTTGACTGGCTATCAAAAATGATAGCCATCGCAGTCAATGTGTTAATGTGTAAAACTGTTGTGAACTAAAAGAGAAATACAGTAATCCCTCCAACTGCGCGGTAGTTACGTTCCACAAAAAGAGCGCGCAAACCGAAACCGCGCACTGTGAACCCTACTTTGTATGAAACTTTGGGGTTAGGAACATGTTTTTTTAATGAAAATTATAAAAAAAATGGCGCAGCTGCGAAATTTTTACCGCGCAGTTCGAAATTTTGGTATTACAAACTTAACCGCGCAGTTGTGAAACCGCGCAGTTGCGAAACCGCGCACTTGGAGGGATTACTGTAATACAAAGCTTCAATTTAGAACGTCAAAACCCGATTTTGACAAGAATGTAATTGAAAAACATAGCTTTATCCACCCAACGGGGTTCTTTCTTATATAATCATACTTCTATGATGATTTTTTTTATACAAAAACATTGAAAAACTGGAGGACTAACTACATGATGTAGAAAGTGAAATAGCTAAGCTAAATTCTTGTAGGGGCAAAATTGGGGCATTCCTTCCCCCCCTCCCTCATAAAAATGAAACAGTTTTTTGCAATTTTCTCGAAAACGGTGAGTCATATTGACAAATTTACAATAGTAAAATATGTTTAGAATATAATTTTGCATAACTCATCCATACATCAAAATCCAGTTGGACCACTCTTTCCTCCCTCTTCGCCATACAAACAAAACAGTTTTTTCTATTTTCTCGAAAACTGTGCATCGTATCAAAGTATTTATTGAAACGAAATGTGTTTAGAATATGATTTTACGTAACCGTTCCAAACATCAAAAGCCAATCGAATCACTCGTTCCACCCTTTTCCATACAAATTAATTTTTTAAATAAGAATGTCTGTCCTCATATAGAGTATTTGACGATTGGTCCCTGACAGTTATAGCTTTTTTTTTGTTTTTTCAATAAACTATGAGAAAAACTTGCCAAAAATCTTCAGGGTACAATCGTGATGTTTTTTACTTCTCCTCTTAATAAAAAATTAAAAAAAACCTAACTTTTCGCTATCATCGTCATGCCATTATCTCAATAAATCGCAGAAGTCATCGTGTTTCTATTTAGACCCAAGTTTAATGCTATTTTATCCACTTAATTGGATACTCAGCTACAAATTGCATTTTAATACTAAACATATTTTTTATCTCAAAGAGTCAAAACAGGTAATTCTGGAAGTCTTGTCAGTTGTCAACTGACCCATTGATGATTGTGATCTCG
Source organism: Chrysopilus asiliformis (assembly GCA_964034945.1). Taxonomy (NCBI): domain Eukaryota; kingdom Metazoa; phylum Arthropoda; class Insecta; order Diptera; family Rhagionidae; genus Chrysopilus; species Chrysopilus asiliformis. The sequence continues at coordinate 100,292,185 of OZ035961.1, forward strand.
GTTGCTTAACAAAAAAGCAAGAAAAATTTATGTTTTTGCAATAAAAGCTATTTAAATCGCGTATGCACTTTTAAAATATCTTAAAATACTTACAGATTTGCAGGTGATATTGCGACAATTTTTGTTTCGTCGTTTTTAGGTATTTAAATTCGAATAAGGTGGACTTGTTAAGGGATCGTCTATTTTGATCATCAATTTTATTGAAAATAAGCGAGTTCTTTTTAACGTCAGTTAAGAATCTCCAGATACAAAAGTAATAAATGTGTAGTTCGAAGATGTATTTTAAAGCCTCATTGCGTTGTAGGCATAAAAATTTTGTGCGTTTATTCAAAAGAGATTTTAAATACGTTGTCATCTTTTATAGGCTTTTAGTTAGGGTAACCATATGTCCAAGGCCCAATTAACCATAGGGCTAATTGGGCTACAGCCCAGGGGCGCCAATTAATATTGAATTCACATATTCATAAAAAATTTTGAATTTTGTTTTGCGTAAATATATATTTAAGTTTTTAATTAAAGAATATTTTAAAAAATAAAATTGAATTTTTACAATAAAACTATGTAAGGGTGCAAAATTTTATTTAGCCCAGGGCGCTCAAACTTGTTAATACGGCTCTGCATATGTCCCGTAAAGGTCGGGACAGTCCCGCATTTAGGCATGTTGGTCCGGCCGGCGTTCCGGAAACTAAACTTTTGTTCTAGATTTATGAAATCTAATGTGGTTCGGTTTTGGTGCAAGAGTAAATTGGATTTCTAGTTTTTGGTTCTGGTTCCTAAAATTTGAAACCTTCGTTCTCGTTTTGGTTTCTTAAATTTCAAAAATGTGGTTTTGGCTTTGGTTTTTAAAATTCCAAAAAATTGGTTCTGGTTTCTAAAATTTCAAAAATTTGGCTTTTGTTCCTAAAATTTGGTTTTTGTTCCTAAAATTTGGTTTTTGTTCCAAAAATTCCAAAAATGTGGTTCTCATTTTGGCTTCTAAAATTCCAAAAATTTGGTTCTGGTTTTGGTTTCTAAAATTTGTAAATTTGGTTCTGGTTTTGGTTTAAAAATTTCAAAAATGTGGTTCTAGTTCACCAAGATTTCAATTGGTCAGTGGTATTTGGTTTCGGTTTTTAGTTCCTGTTCAATGATTTAAAAAAAATGGTGACCTTTAGTTGAATATTTGGTTGAATTCCTGCATTACTAATTGATTAATTGTAGATTGAATAATCAGTTTAGACAAATATGATGGAATTTTTCAAATCCGTCATCCGAAGAGGAAAAAACCGCCACTCGCGAGTTTTATAACCTTCAGATATTGATTTTTTAATTAAAAAATTTCCCATTTTCAACTATCCATAAAAAACCAAATAACAGTTCATGGCAACAATACTCAATTTGTTCGAAATTCACACAGGCGAAAATTTTGCGTCTAACTAATGGCAAAAGAGAACCTAACACAGGGCCTACATAACATTAGATGCCAATATTTGATTTAAATAAATTAGCCGTAAATTACCCCCCAAGCTGGTGAAAAAAAACTCATGTGATATTTGTCTATAGTCACGATATGGGAATAATGTTGTTGCTAGCATGGCGGCGATAGCCCACCCAAAAGGCATGAAAAAAATAAAACCAATAAAAAATGGCAACATAACATTCTCGATTTCATGTTAGAAAGATGTCCAAATTTCGTTACTAGATTCTGCACAGACTTTTTTTACATGTGATTTTTGCGATATTTCTCGTAAATTTTCCGTTTTTTCGCATAAAGTTAACATCTAATCATGGATACGAGACCCATTTTGGGGGTGAGAAATAGAAATTGATACTTAACTCTGATTCTAACAGCGAGCTAAGTTTAGTGAATCTTTTTGGGGTGTTTTTTTTTCGCCAAGTCACTCGCCGCCGATATTTATCTAGCATAAATAGTTAACAACTATAATCGTTAATCTGGTGAAGAGTTTTAGAGTAGCATTAAAGTTATGTGGAAGTATAGTCTGATGCTCATTTGCTGGCTGACCTTACAAACTATACGAAAGTCGAAAGTTCAAGACGGCTGCTGCGACAGCCATTATGCTATTATGCTGCGAACTTAAATAAGTTTCGACAAACACGTCGGACAGATACATCAGATCGGATACTTTGTAAGTTTTCGATATAGTGAAACCGAAGATGGGGCGACAAAAATTAGGAAAACCAAATATGCTGGCTTCTGAAGAGATTATGGAGCCAAGACGCGCACCCCAATACTGCTATCGAAATGTATGTATCTTTGATTGAGTAATTTATTGAAGTGTTTTGACATCCCGGACAGCTGATGAAGTGAATTCAATTATGGAAATTGCTTGGTTTCTTCCACTAAAGTCGTATGGCTTTCAGTTGTCTTGGAATATACATACTATAGTGTTGGAACTGTGGTGGAGCTTCCATAGTATCTGTCAAGTGGATCCAAGCACATAATTCATGGGATAGCGGTAAATGTGCGGAAATGAACCACCTGCTGCCAACATATTTACATTCATTTGGTTGCGGGCACATAGCATAAGTTACATCAAGGTCGTCGTTTAATGTTAAGCCCGCTAAATTCACCAGGATTTTTTTTTTGTATTTCTCTCATTTTTTTCGGTTTTTTTTACCAATTCACGCCATTTGAATGCATATTTCTTTCGGGCTGTGCCCATTTTATTGATTAGAAGAAATTTCTTGAATTTTGCTTTAAAAATAGCTATTTTTGTAGTAAAATATGCAAATAAATTAAATTTATGATATCTGAGATTTTTTTGGTTAGATTTTTATGTTATTTTGATAAAAAAAATTAAATACAATCGCTTTCAGGTCAAATAACATTTGGTAAGTTTGTTTTCCATTAAAAAGCATGCATATGAAGCTATTTTTAGGCTGCGTTTGCACTAAAGAAATCTCGCAGTGGTCTTTCTTTAGGGGGTGGTTGTGTATAATGGTGTATAGCAGATGAAGTTGTAAATTTTTACTTACAATTTATTGTATTCACATTCATGCTACAGACTTAGATTTTTTTTTTCACATGAAAAACAATTGTGGTAGTAAAAAAAATCTTGAAACAATAAATTTAAAAAAAATAAACAGAATTTTATATCAATATCAAGAAAAAAAAATCGAGATAAAATGTTTCTCAAGAAAAAAAATTGAGAAAAAATGTTTCTGAAGAGAACATCTTTAAAATATAACTTGATCTCAGCAGTATAATTACAATCTTTATCCTCTGCCCTCACTCCGCAAAAACTTGTGTAAGCATTTTGTTTAGAAGTGTATTCATTATATAAAATCATTGTATAGAAGAAGTGTATTCATTATTAGAAGTATATTCATTGTATTGTAAAAAAGGGAACTGTACTGCCTTCGATAATAACTTTGAGCAGTCAGTAAAATAAAGGCCGTCGTCAGATCTGGTTGTTTTTTATTTAACGTTTATTTGAACGAAGTCGCTTACAATTTCAGAAAGTGGGATTTAGTCCACGTGTCGGGAAACAAAAAATTTTTTTTTTCTGTTGAAATGGAGCGATTGAGGCTATTTTTGGAAGATGCTAACGTACAGGCCTTAAAGGAAAAGCTAGTAGAGCTACAGTGCCCCACGTCGGGGGCAAAAGCGGAATTAAAAATACGGCTACAAGAGGCAACTGGGTGTCTTACGGACAAAGAGTTGCAAAAGTTATTTCCGAATGACACGGATGAGGATGAGTCTTCCGTTTCCGAAGAAAATGTTGACCAAGAACTTACAAGGCTTCGTCTATTGGTTGGAAAGAGAAAGGAGATCGCTGAATTAAGGAAGCAATTAGCCGCACTTGCTGAAGAAGGGGAATCAAGTATCAGGCCCGCACAAATGATCCATTTCAGGGACGTCGAGGGATCTATTCCAACTTTCAGTGCGGACGACCATTTCCCAGTCCAGAAATGGGTACAGCTGTTTGAGGAGCATGCTGAAACGTTGGAGTGGAACGCCCGGACGAAATTTATATACGCAAGGAAACTTCTTACAGGTACGGCAAATTTGTATTCCAGAACAATTGTAGTGAACACGTGGAGCGACCTAAAGTGTGCGTTATTGAAAGAGTTCAGTGAAGTGGTGACAAAGGCCGACATATACAGACTTCTTGGCAAACGGCAAAAAAGACCGAACGAAGGATGGAAACAATATCTTTTCGCCATGCAGGAGATTGCATTCCACGGAGACGTCGACGAAATAGATCTCGTCCATTTTATAATCAAAGGTATTCCTGACAGCGAGGTTAATAAAATGCTGCTATATAACGCAGAAACCATTGCCGAGCTTAAAACTGCTTTGACAAAATATGAAAGACTGAAGTCCAACAGTAAAAGACTTATTGAAATCAAATCCAGTTATCGACAGTCATCCGATTCGGAACCGCTACGCATTCAACGACAAAGAATTAAATGCTATAACTGTAATGACTTTGGACATTTTAGCGCCAATTGCCCGAAGTCTAAGCGCACTATTATCACTTGTTTTAAATGTAACCAAAAGGGACACCGAGCAAATAATTGCCCGACGAATAAACCAGTTATGACATTGCAAAATCCCGAACGCGAATCTAATCATAAATTCCGCCACACGCCCAAGGAACATCAGAGGGAAATTTATTCAGGAGATTTTGAGCACGAGTTGAGGTACGAGTTCCATAAAGGACAGTCTTCGTCATCAACAATTTTACATACTCTACTGGACACAGGAAGCCCGATAAGTTTCGTGCAAGAGAAATATTTACCTGCCTCTCTTATCACGCCTGTGGACGAGACACGTCACAACTTTACCGGAATCAACAATAGCCGATTAAAAATATTAGGGATGGTAACATGTAATGTTAATTTTAGAGAAAACGTTTTTAAAATTAATTGTTTCGTTGTACAAAATGATAGTATGAAACATTCCATTGTTTTAGGTCGCAATTTTTTGACGAGAAGCAACTTGGGACTTGTGGAGCGGAATGGCGAGTGCGATAATGAACAAATTGATCACGATTGTGAAGTAGGCACGTCGAATGTGGTAAGCGAATTTAACAATTTGAGTTCAGACGCGGAAGAGGAAGATGACTTTTCCGATGAAATTCTAAACATTGATGTAACTTGTGATGATAACAACTGTGAACCCACTATATCGATTAGCGAAAAGGTATCGAGTGAAATACGTGATCGCGTCAAAAAAATATTGCAACCAGTTTGGTTTCCGATTCCGAATCAAAATCCCCCACAAAATAATTTCGAGATGGAAATCGTTCTATCTAAGGATACTCCGTTCTACTCTTTGCCACGCAGGCTACCTTATTCTCAAAAAATACGACTTAGGGAGATTTTAGACGACCTGTTAAATCGTAAGATAATCAGAGAGAGTAACTCCCCTTATGCATCTCCTATCGTGTTGGTCGAGAAGAAGAACAAAGAATTAAGACTCTGTGTCGACTATCGCGAATTAAATCGGATAACAGTTCGCCAAAATTTCCCGTTGACCCTAATTGAAGACAATATCGAAAGATTGCGCGACAAAAAATACTTCTCCCTAATTGACTTAAAAAACGGATTTTATCACATAAAGATGGCGGAACATTCTATTAAGTATACAGCGTTTGTGACCCCTCTAGGTCACTACGAATTTATCCGTATGCCAATGGGTCTGAAGAATGCACCCTCCGAATTCGAAAAATTTATAAAAACCCTTTTTTCCGTCTTGATAGCAAATGGAGTTTTAGTGACCTATATGGATGATTTCGTAATAGCTACGAAGTCTATCGACGAACATCTAGAAGTTTTAGGGAAGGTAGTGGAAATTATTTCTCAAAACAATCTTGAGTTAAGGTTAGACAAATGCATTTTCCTTCAAGACCACATTGATTATTTAGGTTATGAAATAGGATCAACCGGAATACGTCCCAATGAAAAAAATTTGTTTGCTATTCGCGAATTCCCATTCCCAAAAGACACCAAAGGAGTACAGAGCTTTTTAGGCCTTTGCTCCTACTTTAGAAAATTTATAAAAAATTTTACATTGTTAGCAAAACCGCTGCAAGACCTCCTAAAAAAAGACACTTCATTTACTTTTGGCCCCGAAGAATATAATTCTTTCACCACATTGAAGTCGAAATTGGTCGAAGCACCAGTTCTCTCTATATATAACCCTAATGCAGTTACGGAGCTCCATTGCGACGCAAGTACCATTGGTTTTGGAGCAGTCTTGATGCAACGCCAAAGTGACGGAAATTTTCACCCTATCTTTTTCTTCTCAAAGAGAGCAACCGAACCTGAGAAAAAATACCATAGCTTTGAGTTAGAGACACTCTCTATAATATACGCTCTGAGGAGATTCCGTATTTATCTTTTAGGGCTGAAATTTAAAATTGTAACGGATTGCCAAGCTCTTGCCTTCACCCTGAATAGAAAAATTATCAACCCCCGCATATCACGATGGCTCTTAGAATTACAGGAGTACGACTACATAATGGAGCATCGACCTGGTAACCGAATGAACCATGCCGATGCACTCAGCAGGTCAATCAATATACTTACGGTAAATGATGACTCTTTCGAATACGTACTTGCGGCATACCAACGGCGGGATCCCAAAATACAAGAAATTGTAAAAAATTTGGAGCAAGGTGAGAGCTCGATGTACGATATGGTCGATGGCTTAATCTACCGGAAAAAGAAAGATAGAATCTACTTCTACGTTCCAAATCAAATGGAAAACACGGTAATCTCCACTCATCACCAAACTTTATGTCATTTGGGAGCAGACAAATGTGTAGAATATATAGGACGCAGCTACTGGTTTCCCAACTTGCGCGAAAAGGTGAAAAATCACATAAAGAATTGTTTGAAATGCATTCAGTTTTCACCGTGCACTGGGAAAACCGAGGGCGTCTTACACAGCATTCCGAAGGGATCTGTTCCTTTCGATGTCTTGCATATAGACCACCTCGGTCCTTTACCGACTTCCCAATCAAAAAAGAAACATTTGTTTGTTTTGATAGACGGATTTACTAAATTCGTCAAGCTCTACTCGGTGACAAGTACCAAATCTTGCGAAGCAATCCGATGTCTTGAAGTGTATTTTCTAAATTATAGCAGGCCAAATAAAATAATTTCGGACAGAGGGACTTGTTTTACGTCAACCGATTTTGCAACATTTTTGCAAAATAACCACATCAAGCATGTTCTCATTGCAACTCAGTCCCCTCAGTCTAATGGTCAGGTTGAGCGGATCAACCGTATACTTACACCAATGATTTCCAAAGAGTGTGACGATAATAGTACCGGAAACTGGGACAAAAATCTGGCTTACATTGAGTTTGCCTTGAACAATACCCTGAGCCGTGCCACCGGTACAACGCCCAGTATGTTGCTTTTCGGAGCTCATCAAAAGGGGAAGTTATGCGACAAGGTATGGGAGCATTTACAAGAAATCTCAAATAATATTGACTCGAGGGATTTGACGGTAATCAGAAGCCAAGCTGAGAGCAAAATTGTAGATAAACAAAAATATAACCAAATATACTTCGACAATCATCACAAAACTCCAACAAAGTACGAAAAGGGAGATTATGTGATGATTAAAAACATAATATCCACACCGGGAATAAATAAAAAATTGCTGGCAAAATATCGAGGGCCGTACGAAGTAGTTGATACTTTGCCGAATGACCGATACGTTATACGCGATATAGAGGGTTTACAATTGACAAGAATACCGTACAAAGGGATTTGCGCGCCAAGTAATATGCGTCCATATATTAATATCGCTTAGCCACAATCAGACGTTATTTTATATCCTAGGATGACACTCCTAATCCGTTGACAAGAGTCCAAGACGGCTTCCATATAGATATATTAAAGAATAAAATAGTATAAGTACCTTTGTACATTCTAAAGTAATCTTTGTAGATTTAAAAAAAAACAACTCAATTTTTAATGCTTTCGGTTTGTGTAGAGATCATTGTTAAGTAATCGAGGCGATTACATGTCAAGATAGCCGAGTTGTAAGCATTTTGTTTAGAAGTGTATTCATTATATAAAATCATTGTATAGAAGAAGTGTATTCATTATTAGAAGTATATTCATTGTATTGTAAAAAAGGGAACTGTACTGCCTTCGATAATAACTTTGAGCAGTCAGTAAAATAAAGGCCGTCGTCAGATCTGGTTGTTTTTTATTTAACGTTTATTTGAACGAAGTCGCTTACACTTGTTTGCTCCCTAAAAAATGCACTCATTCTTAAATCTTCTGAAATATTATAAAACTTTTTTTTATGGGCAGAAAATTCAAAACACATCGGATGTGCCCCTCCTCCCCCTTCTCCTTTTTCTATAAAAATGTTTAAGGTGTTTCGGCCTTTGCTTCTGAAACTACTTGGACTGTTAAAATCAACAGTAAGAAATAAGGGGTGCTTTGGGTTAATTCGTGGCTTAAAATCCGTCCCTTATGCTAGTAGGCTCTTTGAGAACAGTCTCCTAAATCGCTCCAGGGCGTCTGGAATTATAAGCGACTAGACAAACATACCAACGAATCTAAGCAGCATTTATGTCAACCATGACGTTCGCGGTTGACATATGCTATGAAGACTTTTGTCAAACGTTAACTTCACGGTTGACTTAAACTCTACTTGGGAATTATTATAATAGATAGTCATTCTGTATTTTACCATAAAATATCTGGTGTACAACATAAAACTTCTCGTTGATTTTAAATGCATTTTTACCGAAGCAAACATATGCACCCATAAGACATATCACTCAATTGAAAACTATGTTTTATACAATTAATGTTACAAACCTGGATAGACACGTGGTGATTTACAATTATTAATTAGTCGTTGACAAGAAAATGAATTCATATGTCGTAAATGGTGACAGTGTTTGAATTTTGTGTGGGAAAAGCTAAAATATATCCAAAGAATATGCTCATCAACATGAATCTAAATGTTTTGTCCGTAATGTCTGTAGTGAAATGCAAAATTTGTAATCTTTGGCTTTGATCGATGATTCCGTGTGTAATAGAATATGTCCATCCGTAAATTGATCAATCTTTGGAGGCTTTTCCGATGTTGGAAAATGTTCAATTGAATGCACAAATTGGATTTTATACAACAAGCACTTAAGTGAGTGATGTGTACAACATATTATGCATTTATGCTGCTGCGGCTTCATGTATTTATGGATCTGAAAGTCATTCTTACTAAGCTTCTTCTACTGGGAAACCATCAACTACTGATGCTGTGCTGTCGATATTTCATCTGAAAGATATCTCCATGTCGTATGTTGCTGTATTGCAATAGTGAATCATCATCTGTGGCCATATAATGAAGGACAACAACGTCACATCACATAATCATATTCGATGCGTCGTCGTGCTGACCGTCTATGGTATACTATCGCACTGTCACAAAATTTTCTCAAGAACTTTTTCCAATTTTCTTCGTTTTAACAACTAAAAGAAGCTTCGAATGAAAAATTATTTTCCATTGAAACTGATGAGACGTGCAGACATGTCTTGAAGTTGAAATATTTTTTTTTCGCCATTTTTTTTTTTGCTTTTTGTTGGAGTGTCATTTGTGTTTTGCATACATGAGGCGCTACATGTGGTTTTGAAGTGGAAAATGAGGTTGCATCATATACCCAGATTCAGCCAGCCAACATGTCTACTATCGACTCTCAGCATATTCATGGTTCTAGAAATATGGAAATTTGACACTATATTGGCAACTTTGAACAAGTTTACTGTCTATCCACAATATGTTGATGTTTCATCATAACATTCACTCTGCATACAACAATGTTGAAGATGTTGTTTTTCAGTTCCAGATGGAAATTGAAGAAATTTCTACGAGCTTTTTCCCAGAATTTATTAATTGGAAAAAATACAGTTTCAGGCGACTAAATATGATGTGAATCATTTTAAAAATATTTTTCAATTTTTCAGAAAACTCGTGATGACCTGTTGCTGTTATGTTGAGAATTTTGTATGAGTGATTCGTTAAAAACCAAAATGAATTTTAGCTGGAGACGTGAAATTTGAATCCAAACTGATTCATATTATCATCTCTTTGAAGTTTGTGACGTATGAAGCAATACCATTCGTAATATTAATTTGAAATGGATTGGCCTTTGCGATTTTAATGAATTTAGAATTAATTTTCTAATTTTTAATTATGTTGTTTTGACTTAGTACAATTAACTTGGCAAGTATTGTATTTATAATGGTTAATTTAAGGGGAATACCACAGAGACCCAAACCTAAGAAGTAACTTTGACATTTTTTTTTATAAGAAATACTAAATTTGGTTTTAATGTACATTCCTCGAACTGCATAAAAAATCTTTACTTTTCTGTTCTAAAGAGGGAAAGTATTGTCTTCATGACGGAGATGGACTCGAGAACGGGGGCAGATAGAAAATTTCTGATCAGTACGAAATCCGTGTCAATCAAAATTATCAGGATGTTCATGCATCTGTGTGTCGGTCTGTCCGTGTCATGTATCTTAAAAAATTCGAGAACTTAGCGACTCGAAATTTTTGTAAATGAGTTTTACGAAAATCGTAGTTTTTTATCAACTTTTGGTAAAGACCATACATTTTTCTGAGAAAACACAGTTTTTTAAAGTTTGAAAACAATGGCAACAAATTCGAACTCGGAAAACGAAATCAATATCGTTTATAATTTCCCAAAAACCTGATTAAAATCAAGTGGACATTTCCAATGACATTTTATCGGGGTAAAAAAAAATTTGGAATGAGCTTCCCACGGACAGCAATGAAATAATTCATGTAATGAAATATTTACCCACTTTATGAAATATTTCATTGCTAATTTCATACCCACTATGGAGTGACGTCATAATATTTTAAAGCTATTAATTTATGAAAAGTTTCTGCGAGAATTCACACGGAAATTCCTAGCGAAAGTTTTCTTACCGCAAGAATGAAAAGTTTCATACCGAAATTCTTGATGAATTTCATACTGAAATTCCATACAGTAAAGGTTTTTAGACAAGGGATATTCTTCTATTTGTGTTCAGATTTGGAACTGGCTTTTCTAGCATTATAATTCACACATCCTACAATTTCTTTTAGTTACTTATATGTAAATATCGGGTCTTTCAATAAGGACATAACAATTTTGTATTTAAATAAAACACAGAATAATTGAGATATCGGGCTGAAATTTATTCCAGGTGTTGGACATGTTACATTTAAGTATGAAATTCGATATCATTCATATGGCCACCGCGAGCATGTTTGCTGATTGATTCATTGGAGCCAATTTTCCACCACTCTTCCACACATATCGGCCGGAACGTTGGCAATTTCGCGTTCGATATTATTCCTGAGCTCCTCTAACGTTGTTGGCTTGTTGGCATAAACCAACGACTTAACATAACACCATAAAAAGAAATCCAACGGCGTTAAATCGCATGAGCGAGGTGGCCATTCGACCGGACCATTTCTCGAGATTACACGATTACCGAACTTCTCCTTCAATAGATCAATTCTTTGACCAGCTGTGTGGCATGTAAACCTAAAAAAAACCTTAAAAATAAAAAATGTGAACCTTGACTGACGTTTTAGCATTGCCAGATCATAAAAAAAGTTTTAGGGTGCGTTTTTATTAAAATACAAAATTGCTATGTCCTTGTTGAAAGACCCTTTATATACTCCTCATAATTAATGTAAGTTGAACAGCGTTTGGGGCATTTACATATGGCTTCTAGCTGAAACAAGGTAAAAATTCACATGTTTAGGTGGAAAATGGGATACAGAACAGGTAAACGACGGAAGAAGCAGTAATTTCCAAAAAAAAAAAAGAAATAGCTTTTTAGAAAATAAAAGTTAGCAAAGATTCGAACCCTCGAATTGAGCAGCGGTTAAAACCACACTTAAAAATAAGCAAAGATTTACTCCCAATTAATTTTTCACCTTTTTACTCATGACTTCACTAATTTTGTATGAAAAATTTCATATCTCTTTTCAGTATGAAATTCAGAGTAAGTGACAGAATTTTTTTAAACTTTTCATAAAGAAATCCCTGTTATGAAACACGATTATTTCCTTATAAATTTCCGGAGATTTGTCCACTTGAGCAGCATGAGATTCTCTTGTTACCCGCGCAAAATAAATCAGTCTCACGTACATTTTAAATGCTGAAAAAAAATTAATAAGAAAATTTAATTTTGATTATTCCATACATTGTTTTTAAAACTTGCATTCAATGTAACAATGTTTGATTTCTAAAATTTGAAACGTTTATCGACTTCACATTCTATTGATTCGATTTCCAAAAAAACCCATCGATATTCATCGCTTCACTTTAAAAATCAATGTATTGACGATCAACAATATTCGACAGATTGAGACAGTAATATCCCATGTCTTGTCAATATTGAACATTTAATATTGACGAAATTTATATTTATGACAACTATCTGTACTGTAGTAGCATCCGCTATTGAATGCTAAAGAAATTCCCCGATCGCTCACGTATTGTGGATAAAAATATAAAACCATTTAGAATTATTTATTGTTGCACTAAAGAATATGCACAAATATGCGATCAAGAAATTTAAGTTTGAAAAAGTGATCGTTGTAGAATTTTATATTCATATCACAGAATGCAAAAATATATAAAAAGTTTATGGTTGTAGTAATAATGGAGAATGTAGAACACAATATATTTTTTTCTAAATGTAAAATAAGAAATTTACGTGTTTATATCCGGATACAAAAGTTTTGTTTTGTTTTTTTTTTATTTCTATTTTTGGAATGGCATAATAAGTGGTATTTTAACTGGCATTTTAAAAAGTTGACATAATAAACTTAAGTAATAATTTATTACAAAACGCGGTGAGAAATTTTTTGCTCACTATTTCTCATTCGGAAATATTCCTATATAAATTTAATATTAACTATTGACATCTAACTGAAAAGCTTTTTTTATTAAACTAGCATCCACTACCAAAGTAAAATACTTCTTCGAGATTTCCACGGCATCATCTTGAGGAAAATTATTTAAGACCACATACAGTAAATGCAATAACCATTGAATATGCAATCACGAAAAATGATTTATTGGTTCATTGTATGCAAAGTTAGCATCACGAATTAATCGCTCGAAAATTTTCCTGTCCGATGAAAAGAAAGAAAAACCGAAGTCATAAAGCAATTTTTCAATTTTGCATATTTTTAAATCACTTCTAAATGCCGATTCAAAGTGGGGACAAGCTGCTTCCATTTTCGGATTTAACGAGGCAGACCATAGTTATTTGCACAGACTGAAATAAAGTCAACCATGTTCACGTGCATGTACCGTTCTAAAACTAAAATCACATGCAAATCATAAAATATTTATGTTAATACCATTTTGATGAATACAGGGAGGCAGAGTAGTTCAAAGTGGTTCAGTCAAAGGGATGAAATTATGATGCTCGTTTCGTTCTAACCGTAACTCAATTTTCAATTTGCCGCAAAATGCAAATTATTTGTGAACCAACCGTAAAATGCTCCAATGGCATAATCCGATGTTTTGCTTCGAGGAAATTCTCATTGCCACATAATGATTATCCAAACATAGAGTTTGCAATTAAACAGAGAATAGTTATCGTGTTTGTGGAATTTAAAAAAAAACAGCTCACCAAGTCTTATTTTTCCACAACTTTTCCAATTTTTTATATAAGTTTTATTAGGCGATTTTCGTTGGACACTTCGCAGCGTCCTGGAGCGTCCAGGGGTAGATCGCCAAAGAAAAACTATTTGGCAGTATCAGAGGTATTTAATAATCTGACATAGACATGAATATCTAGTAATTTTAGAATTTTTCCGAGTTTATAAGTTTTACCGATCGTGAAAAACTTTATCAAATATTTTTTATACATTATATGATATATAGTATTACATTGAAGTATATTATATTTAGTATACAATTTGTAACGCATTGAACCTATCATCGGGCACAAAAATGAACTACACCAGGGTGTTAACACGTTGGCTACCATGTGAGTCACACACACTATTGTCATTACTAGGGCTGCCAAAAATATGCACTAAAAAAGGCGAAATATGCGCATATAATATGCACTAAAAACGGCAAAATATGCACTTAAATATGCACTTTAAAAACATTAAAATTGCGAAATATAGTATATTTCACCCAAAATAGTGAACGGAACTTGTTAAAATGTGGTTAATTCGACTTATGTGGAAAATAAAAAAATTGAAAAAATAATAGTCTGTCAAAAAGATTGACATTTTGACTAACAAAAAAATTTTTTACTTGTTTCTAAATTGCAACTATTAAATTTTAAGATATTTCGAAAAGATGTTAAATACTTCATATTGTCTATGGTATAATCGGGGTTAAAACTTGTAGAAAAATCTCAGTTGTTGCTACCACAAAACTTTCTTCCACAAAATCTACGACCCTGCGCAATTTACCCTATCCCTATCGTTTTGTCAACCAAAGACGACCTCAAAATGTACAAAATGTGAAATAACTTGAGAACGGTAAAAGATATCGATTTACGGTAAAAGGTAAAAATGTAGAAAATTGCATTGCCTTTAATTCGTTTTTCAAAAGTTTTTTCGAAAAACTGTTAGTTTGCAAGTAATTCGCAAAAATATATTTTTTACATTTTAATAAAAATATTTCAATAACGGTAAAAGATAACGGATAACTGTAAAAGACAAAATTGTGCAGAATGCCATTCTCATTAATTCATCTCATATATACAGTAAGCAAAAAACAATTTTTTTCGTGATAATGGAAAAAAACTAATTTTTTTGAAATAACGGTGTATCTCGATAACAGTTTGAGATATCGAGTTCTAGCAATAGACATAAGTGTAGGAATTTTTATTTTCTCCAGGATTTGTCATACTTAACACTACTAAAAATGCGTAGTTTCGGAGTAAATTGAGAAAAACCAATTCGCGATTTTTAAAAAGCCGCCATTTTGGTTACTTCCGGCTAACGGATTTCCACCAAAAGTTGATAGGATCGTCCCATTCCAGGACCAAGTATGCCTATAAAATCTCATGGCTCTAGCTGTATTAGTTTTTAAGAAATCTTGTACACAGACTGACAGACAGACTGACAGACAGACTGACAGACAGACTGACAGACAGACTGACAGACAGACTGACAGACAGACTGACAGACAGACTGACAGACAGACTGACAGACAGACTGACAGACAGACTGACAGACAGACTGACAGACAGACTGACAGACAGACTGACAGACAGACTGACAGACAGACTGACAGACAGACTGACAGACAGACAGACAGAAAGACATTTTTTTAATATGACTCCAATCGACTCAGGAGTGATCGGCAAATGTTTTTTAGGCAAAATTAAGAGGTCGAAATTTTTTATGAATACAATACCTACTTTATTATACTTCGTAGAAGAAAGTAAAAACACATATTTATTTATTTTTAATATTTATTCTAGCTGAAACAGTCGAATTATAATTCGAAATGTACAAAAAAAAATTTGGTTGTTCATGAAAGTTGTAAAATATGCAACTAAATATGCATTATATGCATTTATATGCATTTATATGCAAATATGCACTAACGTGTCAAATATGCGAAATATGCAACAACAAGTGACCTTCATTCGCTTCTAAACTTATTGATTCGGATGAATAAAAAACTCCCGGAGCCGAAATCATAACGAGAAGAAATATGCAAATGCATATTTTTGGCAGCCCTAGTCATTACTGTCAGTTTCTCAAGTTCCATGGTTGAGTGCAGTCGCTCGTGCGGTACAAAGGGGGGATTTTTTTAGTGGAGCATGGAGTTCGTTTTTGTCTGTATTGATCTTGTGTTCACTGGTGACGCACAAAGTACAGAATTTATTTTTGCGTTTTTTCCCAGTGTATACTAGCGGACCCAAACAGCATCGAAAAGTACGGGAACATGAGATTTGTTCTTTGCGACTTGAAAGAGTAGAAATTTACACAATCGGGATTAAAAATTTACACCTATAATTCACATCCGCGTAAAAGAAGCGAAAGAAGTGACGAGCACGATCTTTGGGGCAACATTCGCTTCATGAAAATCCTGCGGCGATAGAGCAGCATTTGATGGTTTTCGGGCCGAAATAGTGATTGGCTGTGGAGCCTGAACGTCAGTTTAATTTTGAAGAAGCGTGTGATGGAAAAAGTGACGAAACTGCTACCACTAAAGTTTCATTAAAGCTCCCCGTCTGAGAAACACCAAAAAAAATTGATGCCTTCAGCCGCCATATTTCTCACTGACATTTGATGGAAACGATTTCGTTTCGAGAATTAAATTTCTTATTTCAGGCGAATGACTGAAGGATATTGCATAAAAAGTGGATAGCAGACATTTTTGAAACAGCATAATTTTATTGGCATCAAAATTTCATTGCAAAAGAAAAAAAAAATTTACCGATAAAATAAAATTAAAGAAATTTTTGATTAAAAACAAAATAATTTGATGGCCCATTAAAATCTGTTTAAACTTCAGATCCAATATTGTCGAAAAATTTTAATGCCAATTAAAATCACGACATGCAACCGGAAGAAAAGTCCATTATAAAATAACACTCCACAAAAGTTTCCATTAATTTGTCGCCATTAGATTTTTCTCGTTCGTCTTCTGCTTACGTTTTTATTTGTTCATCTCTGTTTACTAGCAAGCATTCGAGGGAGAAAGAAAACCCGCTCGATGATTTGTGTAATTGTGTGATATAATGCCGTCAGATGACGCTCGCGCATGAGGCAACTAATTACGTCCCTGTCGTTATAATTGCGACGTAGCAAACCGCAGAAAAGTGTTCCCCACTATGTGTGTCGTTGCGCGTCTCATACGCACGACTAAGGACGTATTTTCTACATAAATTGCTTATCGCCGTGATCTGCATGGTGACGAACTATGGGGATAAACACCATAATTGCTGCTTAAAATGCTATTTGGGGAGTAAGCGTTTTTTTGGCTGGTAGCCAACGTGTTAAGGATGACAAGAGATTTTGATTTCCATATGCCCGTCCGTCCGTTCGTAAACACCATAAATATCGAAAGGATTGAGCTAGAGACTTGAAATTTTCTACAACTACGTTTCTCGTAAATGGCTAGGCTAAGTTCTTGAACGGGCAAAATTGGACCATTTCCTCCCCCCTTTCCTTATACAAACGAAATAGTTTTTTGAAATGTTCTCGAAAACTGTGAGTCATATTGAAAAAAATAGGAATTTAGTCCTTAGAATATAGGGAATTATCATCTCACTGAAATTTTCGAATTTAACTTCGCCTGATCTGCCCCTAGCTGTAGCTGCTCAATACAGCGGTTAATTCAGGCAAAATTATGAGGATGTTCGTGCGTTTGTCTGTCGGTTGTACGTATCTTAAATAAATCGAGAATACGTTGACCTAGAGACTTGAAATTATTTGTAAATAAGTTTTCCGAAAATCGTAGTTTTCTGTCAACTTTTGGAAAAATAACGGCAGCTATAACGAATACCTCCCACACAATAGTTTTTTTAAAAATTTCTTAAAATTTCTTTTTTAAAAGTATTATAATATATTCCTTATTTTTTCTTTAAAGGTTCCTACGTATCTCTAACGGTTCTCAACATATTTGACTCATTTTAATTAAGTTCTTTTAAATAAATTCTTGGGGAAAGTTTTTGAGAAAATTGCATAGAACCAAATTTAAAGGAAATCAAATTTCCTAGATTTTTTCCTTTAATGGTTTTTATGCGTTTTAGCGGTTCTCGAGATATTTGAAAAAAAAATTTATTTTTTACATATATTTTCCGAAATATAATATTCCACAGGAAAGTTTTGTGTTGTTTTCTGTGTTGTATAACTGAAAAATTAAGCCGCATGCATAAAATTTAGCATATGCTTATACTCCAGTTGTTTGGATTAAAATGTTAAGCTTGTAGGAATAAAAGTGGGTAAATGCACTGCCTTAACATTTGACAATAAATTCCTACGTCCGAAGTACAACGTTTGCTCCCAAAAATTGGAGAAGTTGTACCGAAAATTGGTATAAGCATATGCTCATTTTTGTGAATATGACCCATAATCTCAAAAAAAAATGAGTAAAAGTAATTTAATTTATAATCCTTGACGCCTTTAATTGCTTTTATAGCCTCAGGTTATAAACAAATCTCTTCCGTTTGAGATTTATTTTAGTAGTAAATGCATTAACCGTAGCATCTCACCTCAATCTTAAGGTAAATCACCATCACACCACGTTGAAAGATATTAACCTTGCTGCATCATTAGAGGAAAAAACCGTATAACCCGAACAATAATATAAGTTTTAGCTGTTACTATTTTGCATTACAAAAAAATATGAAAAAAAAAAAATTAAAAAAAAAATTTAATGTCATTTTACCATTTGGATACACAAAACTATATATCAGTTAATCTCATCTGTTCTCACCTTGTATCAGCTACAAATTGGATCGTTTCGTGCAAATGGATGGGACTAACAATAATAAATATTGGATCCGAAACAAGCATGAAACTCATTACAACATGTCACGATTGTCCTCGTTTGATATATACATCAAAATCTCTCTTTGTTCGGCTGTTCGAGTTTCAAATCCAAATAAACATCGTGTGATTGTCATTGCCTTACAAATTGATCCTTTCAATTTGGTATGGGTTGTAAATTGCCCCCTATAACATCCATATTGCTATGTCTTCGATATGCTAATTTCAATGAGTCGGAGTAGTTCTTAATCTTTTGCAATTGATCTTTCAATGAGCGTCGAGTTAAAGCTTGAATCTTTTGCTGATTCGATGTAATTATAGTTCGATATTATTCGATTTCCACATAAGGCGAAATCACTGATTCCTAGTCTCAATTGGTTGAACTGCGCTTACCTCATATGTGACTTTGGAGTCGTTATGGCTGATTTTACGACTTCTCGATCGTTCCTTGTTCAAAATGTAAATTTACTCATGCTATTATTATAATATTTTTCACTGATGGAAGAGTCTTACTTAAGGTAGTCTCCATATGGATTGTAAGTAACTTTTGCGAAGATTTCCATATGCCAGGAAAGGGGGTCTAAAGAAATGAGCTCGAGAACAAGTCCCAGTCCTTGGCATTAATAGGCCCGGGCTAATGGGGCTATAAGTAGACAAAGGCAATTTGTGCTATTGGCGCGCAACGCATGTTAATGTCACTTTTCCAACACTTTTTTTGTGCCTTTTCTGTTCTGGCAATTTGCGAAAAAAGTAAAAAAAAAACAGAAATAATAAAAGTGTTTTAGTATGTTGTTCGTATTTTCAGAAATATTGTCGTCGTAAGTGCCCACACGTCTTTAAGATGTTTTTGTGAAACTTTATGTAAATCCAGAAACACCTCCCGTACTGTCTTTTCCTCTGCTGGACGGATAAATGTCTGTCGGAAATGCCATTTACAAGACCACAAAACGCGATGCCATTCGGACATTTATGTTTTATGTTATTTGGCTTTATGTGTTGGTCTATTCAATATGTTAAGGTACAGTTAAATGATGTGTAATAATAAAAATGAGTCATACACCCTCTGTTCGCTGTCATGTTCGTATTGTCCACGTACAGACATCATTTGGCAGTGTTTTATTGTCCGTGGGCTATTTTGCTCACGCCAAATGTGACATTTTCATTGGAACTAATATTTAGCACTAACGTAACTAATTATTGTTACTGGCTTCTGCGTAATATCCGAGGCGAACATAGTTTTCCGTGTTTCATAGATGTAGGGTTGTGACCTGTGTTTGGACTCATGACCCTATTTTGATGTGATGCGGTACGTGGGAACGTAAACCACAAAATGTTATGCGGTAAGAAAATTTATTCGTAAATCACTTTGCGGTTTTCTTAGGTTTTTGGCTTATTTTATAGAATTGAAGAGCCTAACACGTTGACTGCCACAATGGAAGCGGAAAAATAGGGTCGTAGAGGCCAAGTCTTTTTTATGAATTACCTTCAAATGATTTTATTTTTATAAATTTCCGAGATATGCCGCTATATACAAAATTCATAGGCCAAATATCAAATACGGTTTCTCAAGTCGTCTATTATTTTTTCCATAAGTTTTATCCAGCTAATGCTTTACTACGCAGCTTATACTAAAGTAAAGTATTGTTAGAACACATGTGTCTCACACGGCCTGAGGCGCATATTTTAATGTGAGGCCACGTCGGTGTAACATGGCAGTCAACGTGTTAAATATTTGGCAGATTTTTTTGGGTCAAACAATTGATTACGGAGACTGTAAATATTCTTGATTACAAAAAACGCTTCTAAAATCTTTCCACAATATACACTCAGAAAAATGTTGAGGTCAACTTTTTGTCAGGTTAACTCTGACCTTACAGATGTGTCTGTAAGCCAGCTAGCGGTCAGAGTTAACCTATCTAAGGTCAACTCGTGCAGCTCCCAATGCCCTACTTCACCTGCTGGTGGCTTAATTTCAGAATTTCTCCGACCACAGGTCAACTCAGTTTTACTTGTCCACATGCAGGCAAACGCGCGCCTGCTCGAGGCCAATTACGCCGTATGTAGGTCGTCGAGTTAGCCTCCATTTTTCTGAGTGTACATCAGGCTAATTTTTGGCCTTTTTAAACGCCCTCCCTCTCGTAAAATTTTCCGTAATTTTTTATTTGCCGAATAGTTCAATTTTCAAGCTGGAATTTCTTCTACTGCCCTGTACCGTAATATATTTTTATTAAAAAAAAACCTTTTTCCCGGTATAGTTGCCTAAAACCTTTTTAGAGACAAAGTGGCAAACTGGAGATTTTTCTTTGTGATTTTTATACCCTATATAATGAAACTATAAATACGGTATAAAAGGTTTGCTCTACCATTTGTAATTGGTCAAACAAAAATTAGCCTTTATCAATTTTTTTAAACAGAGGGGGAGGGGGAGCGTCAAATACAGGCCTTGCCTCGGGTACCGCTTTACCTCCGTACGGCAAAAAAAACTTGTGATCGAGTAGGAAATATCGTCCCCAACCTCAATTTAAAAGGAGGTAAATTTTTGCACTATTTTAAAGTGACGACTTTAAAAAGTCCTGAACTGATACTGTCTTCAATTCCCTTAAATTTTCGTCCAAACTTAAGCCTCGAGGCTTGTAACCATTAATTAAAACATGTAAGAGTCAAGAGACTCTCCATTAACTTAATTAATTAATTTATGCATTGCAGTGTATGGATCAAATAAAACTTTTTAGTTAATAAATTGAAACCATAATAAAGTTGTGTATTGACCCTTCGAATTGGTTCTCACTTATAGTGAAATTGTGGCACATTCGTTAATACAGAGAAGAAAGAACAACAGCAGCTGCCAAACTAACGAAAATATCAAATATCGAATGTTATTTACGATCTGGACATTTGATATTCTTGAGTTATGCCAATCTATGGGATTGATGAGTAATAAAGCAATCAAAAGGAGCATAGTTAGCATATCTAAATTTATGTATTACCACAAAACAGAAAAGCCATCAAAGTGTGACTTTATTCAAATATAACTACAGAACTGAAATTCAGTTTTCCCTTAACCCCCTTTATTAGTCAGACAATAAAGTCCATCCATAGTCAATAGACCATGATGATATAATAGCCAAGATTATACTGATTATGATCATAATAATGTAAATGAATCCTATTTAATGATTGTTGGTTAAACAAAACTCTCCTCTTTGTTCCTATTTTAAAGGAGTCATCTGTTTAAAGGTTTATTAAACATAAGATTTTCTAAAAAGCAGAGAATCTTTAACAGTGGGGGGAAATTTAAAGTGTAAACTAACATCTCTTGAATCAACATCGTATAAGAAGATTCTGAAATTAATACTCTACATGGATATAAGATATGCCAGATGATTAGCTTTTTTTGCTTTTTGTTCTTTTACACAATATATGATTTATTTACACATAAAAAATCTTCTTTAGTTTACTATTCACGTGTCTTGATTAGTTTCGGTTTTCACACGAAAATTTGAAACAAAAATACTATGGATGATTATTTTGATTGGCAATGTCTTAAGTTACATCTTTAAATCAAGCGAAAAGATCTGTAATAAAAATTTGTATTTTATGTCATTAGCGTAAATTAGATTATGGAAAACTTGACTAATTATTTATAATTTTTTAGATATTTAATACGGAAGAGTCGTCGATAGATTGAACGGACTTTATATGTTTAAAAAAAATACAGTATAAAAATTTTTCCAAAAAAAACCTAAGAAAAGCTACAATTGTCAGGGGCCAATCGTCAAATACAATATATGAGGATAGACAAAATGTTTATTCAAAAAATATCCATTTGTATGTGAGAGGGAGGAAGGAGTGGTCCGATTGGATTGCTACGTATGGAACGGTTATGTAAAATCATATTTTATTTATTTATGTAGCCGTACAGAGCAAACTCTTTGACAATTAAACAAAACTTATAAAACATAATCATGATAAAATCAATTATTGAATAATGTGCACATTATCGATAGTGGTGCATTTTTTCCATAAGATGTCCTCGAGAACTTGACATAAAATAAATTAAAATTACGAGTATTTCTCGGTTTGGTATTAATGTCTAACTCAAACAATAAGTTAGGAGCGTCGATTTCGTTCTGCAATAGTTTGAAAATAAACATACACTGAAGAACTTCACGTCTCTTAGATAGGGTTGTTATCTTCAGCAATGCAAGTCTTTGTTCATAAGAAGGCAAATTCCATGGGTCTTGCCAAGGTAAATGTCGAAGAGCAAATCTCAAAAATCTTTTTTGCACAGACTAAATTCTATTAATATGTGTAATACAAGTAGGGGACCAAACAACACATGCATATTTTAAACACATTTGACCTCTAAGAATTTTTCAATGCGACACTACCGTATTCGAGGAAATTGTAAAAAACTGTTTCGTTTGTATGGAGAAGGGAGGAAAGAATGGTGCGATTTTGCCCGTGTAAGAGATTAGTCTTGGTATTTACGAGAAATGCAACTTTATAAAATTTCAAGTTTCCAACTCAATCCTTTGGAAAGTTATGATGTTCACGGGCGGACAGAGGGATGCACGGACATGCAGAAATCAAAATCTTTTGGCATCCCAAACACCCTGGTGTAGTTCATTTTTGTGTAAATTGGGGGGAAAATATCAGTTGTGATCAACAAAAAACTGTCCTCTGCAATATTTAGTTTCGGAAAAAATATGTGAAAAATGATATTGTTTCAAATATCTTGAGAACCCTGAAAGCTACAAAAACCGTTGAAGGAAAAAATGCAGGAAATTTTATTGATTTAAGCATGTTTTCCGAGAAATTTTCAAAAAACTTTTTTTTTAAATATATTAAGAATTATTAGAGATACGTATAAAACCTTAAAGGCAAAAATGTAGAAAATTTTATTGTCTATGAATTTGGTTATATGCATGATTTCATAAAATTGCATAGTTTTCGAGAGATTCTCAAAAAATTGAATTTTTTTTTCAAATATTTTGAGAACCGTAAGCCCCAGATTACATTTGGCTTAAGTAAGCGGGCAACTTTTGGGCTTAATAAGACAATGTGCTTACATTTGTGACTGCTGCTCATATACTTCCCAAGATCTGTACCTGCTGACGGTCAGAACGAAAATGATTTCTGCCTACTACTTTTCCCAAACCGGTTCACACGCTTTGCATGTATGCAGATTGTCGATAAGCCATGATTTCGAGTGGCAACTTTTCCCTCCTCAGTCGTTTCTCCCGAAAATCGACTTAAGTAAGCCCGAAAGTTGCCGAGTGTAATACCGCGCTATGAGATACAAAAAACTGTCAAAGCAAAAAATGGAGAAAATTTTATATCCTTTAAATCTTGTTACATTCATTTTTTCACCAATGCGAATAGGTTTCGAAAAGTTTTCAAAAGAAAGGTATTTAAAAAAAATGTGTGGGAGGTACCTGTTATAACTACCGTTACTTTTTCAAAAGTTGATAAAAAAAACTACGATTTTTGTAAAACTTATTTACAACTAATTTCAAGTCGCTAGGTCAAGGCGTTCTCGAGTTATTGCAAACACGTAAAATGTACAGACCGACAGATAGACTGACCGACAGACAGACCGACAGACAGACCGACAGACAGACCGACAGACAGACTGACAGACAAACCGACAGACAGACCGACAGATATACTGACCGACAGACAGACAGACAGATAGATCGACAGACCGACAGACAGACCGACAGACCGACAGACAGACCGACAGATATACTGACCGACAGACAGACAGACAGATAGATCGACAGACCGACAGACAGACCGACAGACCGACAGACAGACCGACAGACAGACAGACAGACAGATAGACCGACAGACAAATACACGGACATCGTCATAATTTTGCCTGAAACGGATTTCGTACTGATCTATCTGCCTACGTTCTTGAGTCCATCTCCGTCATGAATACAATACTTTCCCTCTATAGAAGAAGAAAATAAATTTTGAAAGTAAAAATTGAATTAAAAAATATTCTGTATTTTAGGTATGAAGAGCGTTTCAATAAAATTTGGAAAAATATTACACGGAACTTTTTCGCCCCATATTTTTCTTTTAGCAGCTTTTTAATCCAATCTAAAAAAAAAACAAATTTTACGCAATTTCAAGACTTACCAAAGAGGTTAAACCAATTGCTTAATTCGCACCATGTCTCTTTGGAAATTTTTGAGCAAGATTGAGAACACCGTTTGTCTTAATGAAGGAATTAACAAAAACTCAATACAATAAATACAAATTAATGAAACGAATGAAACAATTCTGTCTCCGTACAACATAATCGTGATTTTCATAAATGTTCACAACCATGAGAAATTCCCACTTTGGTGGTCAATTATTGTCACCGAAATACAGAATTCCGTGAAATCACCTAAAAATTACTGCAACCAGTGAATAAAATTACTTCACTTCTTACAGTCTACCAGTAAGTCCAATAAATTATCGGTGAAATGATCATTTTAAAGATCATTACTTCAACATGTGATACAAACTATGTAACTCACGTGAAACCACAAAATCTTGTTGGCGATGGCGATAATTAGATAACGTTCGATTGCAGTGAAAATTCAAATTGAAATCAGCAAACATTTTTATTTCTCCTTAAAAATTCTGAAAATCATTAATTCTGATGTTAATCTGCTCAATGCTTGTCCGAAGTCATTAAACATTTTCTCTTAAAGATCAGTTCATGTATAAAGATTTTGAGAGTCTTTGCTTCTTTTTCGAAATCTTTATAAAGTAGTCTTACAGTCTACCAGACTTTTACCTGATCAAATAAACTTTTCAGGCATTTTCTTTAATTTTCATTTAATAAAATTTTTCTACCGATTTTGTATTTTATTTTCGCTTTTTTTTGAGTATGCCTGATCGCAGGCATAGGCAATGAGCTAATGTCACATACTGTTGATAGCATCCATTTGCGTAGCACAGAAGTCCTATTTGCATAGCAATGTACGGAATTGAACGATAAATCATTAGATAAACGACAAAGATAGCGATGCACATAACTAGTTAACTAAAACCTACTGTATTGAAGATACGAGAATATATGCAATAAGAAGATTGTGCTATTTTGTAAAATACTATATAGTATATGAATTTATAGTGCATAGTGATATTTTGTAATGTGCATCCAATATGCAAGATCCAATATCTATCGTACTATAATTCATTAGAGTATCTATCTTAAGTTTGCAATGCATCATGCAATAAATGTGACTATAATGACGTCTATGGCAAGTTAAGTGCATATATAGGTTAAAGAAAGGAATTTTTATGAATGTTCGTAAATTATAAAAAATTATAAAGTGTACAAGAAACTTAGATAATATTTTATACCGCTTAAAACTACAAACACATATTTCTAAGGGAATTTCACTCTGCCACATTAATATTATTTATGGTTAAATTAATCTTTTTATCTACATAGAAGTACAATTAAAATTGATAAATTGAAGAAAAAAATACTTGGATCGCAAAGTTGAAAAATAAAAACTGGTAAAAACTGGAAAGAAATAATGAAGTTATCTGGAAATTGCAATTAAAATTTTATAGCAAAATAAAATTAGATATCGCATTGAAAAAGTAAAGGACGAAAATATTAACATTTTTCGCGGTTGTTTGAGTGTAAGGACGAAGAAAAATAAAAATAAAACTAGTTGGGTTCAAACGTTTTACTATTTGTTTTTCTTTGGAAAATTTGGCCCGAAAAATATCACTTAGATTTGCATGAAATTTTGCACAGAGGTCGGATTTGGGGTTCACGAAAATCTTCTAGCGGAATTTTCCGACTTTCCTAAAACGAATTTATTCGCGAAAGTTTTGGCGTATATAAAAGGGTCTTTCAACAAGGACATAATAATTTTGTATTTTAATAAAAACGCACCCTAAAACTTTTTTTATGATCTGGCAATGCTAAAACGTCAGTCAAGGTTTACATTTTCATCATGGTGAAGTTCACGAACGAGCAACGTTTGGAAATTATTAAAACTTACTACCGAAATTCTGAGTCGGTGGTCGCAATCGTGTAATCTCGAGAAATGGTCCGGTCGAATGGCCACCTCGCTCATGCGATTTAACGCCGCTGGATTTCTTTTTATGGGATTATTTTAAGTCGTTGGTTTATGCTAACAAGCCAACAACGTTAGAGGAGCTCAGGAACAATATCGAACGCAAAATAGCCAACGTTCCGGCCAATATGTGTGGAAGAGTGGTGGAAAATTGGCTCCAAAGAATCAATCAGTGCAATGCTGACGGTGGCCATATGAACGATATCGAATTTCATACTTAAATGTAACATGTCCACTACACCTGGAATAAATTTCAGCCCGATATCTCAATTATTCTGTGTTTTATTTAAATACAAAATTGTTATGTCCTTGTTGAAAGACCCGATATATATGATCTTTCTATCAAAATTCTAAGTCTAATTTTTACCTTTCCTAATGTTGCAAACCAATACTGCAAAATCACCTGTTCGCAAATAAAGAATCTGCTTAATAAAAATTTCTTCGGAGTGACACACAAAGAAAGTGTACAGCATTATAAATGTTGAACTTTTTGCCTTTTCACAACATATCCCTACATGATCAGAATGAAAAATGTTTCATTAATGCGTTGCAATCGAAAGAGCCAGATTAATTTTTTTTTCAATATACTTGTAGACTGCAAAACAACATATGCAGACATTTATGCTCGCGTAATTTCTGATTTGATTTTATTTTATTCCACATGCTTCACATATGAGTCTTGTGCACATCTTCTTATTATATATTAATATAATATTCCATTTTTTTTTATTTTTCTTTTCCTCGTTGAATAAAAATTGTATTCACTTTGACGCTTCACATTCCGATTGTTCAACAGATTCAATGCTCAAGGGATGATTTTGATGATACCGAAATGTGGCTGAATATGACTGCTATCATGTTAATAACATTCTGATATACACAAACTTGTTCCAGTGGCCATCAAAATTATTGCCGAATCGTATTGAATATCAATGAGCGGATTGAATGATTGGAATTTTTGGTCCTTTTTTACAAACTAAACTAAGCCACGCCGGCCGGTCGATCAATTGACTAAAGTATTTATAATGGAAAATTCATAAAAGTCGATAAAGTGTCAACTTCTGTTTCCAAGCCCAAATAAATATCGTCAATATTGCTTTCGGAATTGTTGTTAGGTATACTAATATGTCAATAACAATAGATTTTATTGTCCATTAACCATGCTATATTGGTAACCAAAAAGGTAGACAGTGTGGCCGGACTGAGTTGGTGGTGAATTGCTTGCAGTTTTCGTGTGTTACGACGACGTACAAAATTTAATCCTCATCGCGTATCATAATTTACAAAATCGCAGGGGCATATCTTACCTTTGCCTTAACTTACCTTTATTTATTTCAAATGATTCTAGTCGCAACGCAAGATTCCAACCATATACGCATTCGTTATAGAAACTTGACGCAGAAAAGAGAGAAAGAAAAAAAAAATAGAAAACCACATTCTATCTATATTTTAGTGTTGGCCTGTAGAAAATCCATGCACATTTCTGTGCCTGAAAAGTGTTTTCCAAGCGATAGCTCACCCATCGTCCTATCTTGCGCTTAGCATTGAACATTTCAGGAGACACCATAGTAGATATTTTATAGGGTGAAGTGTTTAAAATGGTCATTACATGAATTTGGACAGTTTATTTTAATTAAACAGTTAAATTTTTTTTATTCAAGAAGTTGTTCTTCTTGTCTTTTTATTTTTCCCTTCCAGAGAGGGAAAGTCATGACGGAGACCGACTCGAGAACTGGGACAGATAGAAATTTTCTGACCAGTACCAAATCTATGTCAGGCAAAATTATGAGGATGTCCGTGAATCTGTCTGTCGGTCTGTCTGTCGGTCTGTCTATCTGTCTGTCTATCTGTCTGTCTGTTGGTCTGTCTGTCAGTCTGTCTGTCGGTCTGTCTGTCGGTCTGTCTGTCGGTCTGTCTATCTGTCTGTCTATCTGTCTGGCTGTCGGTCTATCTGTCGGTCTGTCTGTCGGTCGGTCTGTCTGTCGGTCTGTCGGTCTGTCGGTCTGTCTGTCGGTCTGTCTGTCGGTCTGTCTGTCGGTCTGTCTGTCGATCTGTCTGTCGGTCTATCTGTCGGTCGGTCTGTCTGTCGGTCGGTCTGTCTGTCTGTCGGTCTGTCTGTCGGTCTGTCGGTCTATCTGTCGGTCTGTTTGTCTGTCGGTCTGTCTGTCGGTCTGTCTGTCGGTCTGTTTGTCTGTCGGTCTGTCTGTCGGTCTGTCTGTCGGTCTGTCTGTCGGTCTGTCTGTCTGTCGGTCTGTCTGTCGGTCTGTCTGTCGGTCTGTCTGTCGGTCTGTCGGTCTGTCGGTCTGTCTGTCGGTCTGTCGGTCTGTCGGTCTGTCGGTCTGTCGGTCTGTCTGTCGGTCTGTCTGTAGGTCTGTCTGTCGGTCTGTCTGTCGGTCTGTCTGTCGGTCTGTCTGTCGGTCTGTCTGTCGGTCTGTCTGTCGGTCTGTCTGTCGGTCTATCTGTCGGTCTGTCTGTCGGTCTGTCTGTCGGTCTGTCTGTCGGTCTGTCTGTCGGTCTATCTTTTTGGCGGTCTGTCTTCTTGTGCGAAAAAATTTTTGATGACATTTCAGTGTCACTGATTTGTTTCAACTCTGCATACTGGACGGTATTCCGCAAGGGTACAGGTCAAATACAAACGGGATTTTCGTCAAAAGCTCGATTTAATTAACATCGGAATTTTCATTTGCATTCGCACTCCACGCTTCCGAAATACCGTCCCTGAAATGTTTAGGATAAACATTTAATGTAAGGCCATTTTTGGACCCCCTATCTTAAACCATCTACTAATATTTTACATTTAACACTCTACACTAGACTAAAAGTGAGATTCCATACATTTTAGGTTACCTATGGCACATGTATATGCCTAGCTTTTGAATTTTCGATGTTAAATCGTTCCATATATGCATAAATCGTGAATACCAACATTTTAATGTTTGCGCACAACATGCGTTTAAACATCATATAAGAATATATGAAATGCATAAAATTCAACTGTACTACACCAATGCTT
The DNA here is from genome assembly GCA_964034945.1 of Chrysopilus asiliformis. Taxonomy (NCBI): domain Eukaryota; kingdom Metazoa; phylum Arthropoda; class Insecta; order Diptera; family Rhagionidae; genus Chrysopilus; species Chrysopilus asiliformis. The sequence goes on from OZ035961.1 coordinate 100,321,790, forward strand.
ACACTATTGCCAGCCGCCAGCCGCGCCGCACCGACTGCCTGAAAGCATGTCAACCTATCTATATTAGATGTAAATATACAATAAATCGCGTTATGCTATCACACTATATTACTCTCGACTTCTTGTACTGTTAAGCCCGAATGGTAAATGCGGTTATGCACTTGCTTTAGTCCCAGGCTTTCGGTCTCAGGTAAATAAATAAAGTCATTTCAGGTGGTTTTGTTTCGTTGCGGTGACTTGACAACATGACTTTTGCTTAGTTTTTCCTACGCTCTCGAATTTCTTATGGCTATTTTCATTTCAAGAAACATACCGGTAATGCTAGATGGCATTTTAAAGTGTTAGCTTTGATTTGATATTATACACGGAAAAAAATATACATAGGGATATTACCCAAGGCGTCTTTGGTAAATGAGTTTTGTATGAAATTTTGGTTATCTAATTTTTTTTGGTTAAATTATCGAAAAAATTGGTTGAAATACCTGCGTAAAAAATTTGGTAAAATAACTAAAAAACATTGGTAGATTCATCCAAGATTTTGTGCAAACTATTTCCCAAAATTTACCCAAGGCCAGGGTTATAATGAACAGTGCCTTAGGTAAATTATGTTTGGATGCCTGCAGCAGGTAATTAGACTACTAGTAGAACTGCGCCACACTTGTGCATGACGAAAAAATGGCGACGATTTTGTTAGTCGATTCGTCAATTCTAAAAACTCGATTTTAAAGCGATTCCAATAATTTTTCATAAAACTGATGCAAAAAATCAGTTTTGGGAAAGCATTTCTTAGTTTAGACATTAGTTGAAATGGTTTTTTGAAATATTTTTTATGCCCTGAAAAAAAGATTTCGATAATTTTTTCCCATTTTCGAAAAATACTAAACGCGAATAGTATTTTTTCGAGGTAACACAACAACATTCGTCGAGAGAATTCATTCGTTTGAAGTTTTTGTAAGAAAAATAATTCAAAATAAATTATTTTCATTTCGCATCATATTGGCCGTCATAAAACATTTCCTCCATACGAATATTCAATATAGAAACTATCAGAAACAAACACGCATCTCTTAATTTTTAAAGTCATCACACTAAAACAATTTCCGCTCATTAGTTACATATATTAAATTCTATGAACACACACTAAGCAAGAAACAGAAAGAGATTCCATATCAACAAGAGAGATTTGTTTTATGGGTTAAATTACAAAACCCTTGGTTAAATTACAAAACCCTTGGTTATTTTGCCAAATCTCATTTTATACCAAAGAATTTTGGGTAAAACACCAAAAATCTTGGTAGGCTGGAAATAAACCAAGATCTTGGGTAAACTATACCAGGATTTTGGTTATTTTCACCTAAGTTTTTCTTTGCGTGTATGATTTTATGCAAGCAATCAATTTGCCTACGTATCAAAAGTAATCAAAAACAATGTCCACAGATTTAATTTGATGTAGCGATAAAAATCTATTTTTATAAATGTGGATAAAAAGCAGATCAAAAATATCAGTTGTGATCAACAAAAAACTTATTTAGTTTCGGAAAAAATATGTGAAAAATAATATTTTTTTAAATATCTCGAGGACCGTTAAGGATACGTAAGAACTATAGTATTAACCGAAAAATGAAGGAAATTGTATTTTCTTTTAATTTGGTAATAAGCATTTTCTCTCAAGAGTGCATAGTTTTCGAAAGATTTTCAAAAAACTGTATTCAAAAAAAAATTGTATGTGAGATACCCGTTATAGCTACCGTTACTTTTCCAAAAGTTGACACAAAACTACGATTTTTATAAAACTTACTCACAAAAAATTTCAAGTCGCTAGGTCAATGCGTTCTCGAGTTATTTAAGATACGCACAACGGACTGATCAGAAAGTTTCTATCTGGCCCCATTTTCGAGTCGCTTTCAGTCGTGAATACAATACTTTCCCTGTATAGCTGAGAAAAATAAAAATTTAGTATCAAGGCTGTGCTTTTATTTTTTAGATCTTTTGAAAGTATTTTTTAATTTTAATATTGAATCATTAAGGATTTACTCTAATGAATTTAAAAAAAAAATATACAAAAAAAAAATATTAATAAAAAAAAGGCTATAACCATACGGTGATCATACGTCCTGGAGTGGCCGGGAGAGACCTGGAGTATTGTCCCGGCGTCCGGAAAACTAAAGTCTTGTCCCGGATTTTTCAATTCAATGTTACTACTTATCAAATGCTATTTAAACACTCTACTTCGGTTGGGGGTTGCTGCAAATTACATTTTATTTGCCTGCGGCACATTTTTGCAAGGATTTTCACTGAAGGCATTTCAAAAACATTGTCCTGCAGCGCATTTGTCTTTATTAATGTTCTGACCATTTTCGTTGCCATTATTTATGGACCGGAAAGGGCGCAAAAAATTATGGTAATTTAAGCTTGGGGATGCGTAGCTTTTGATTTAAATCATTGCGCCGCATATACGTTTTAGATAATATTTTAACAAACACGGGGCTTATTATTATTTGTTTTGCTAAACTATTTCACTGAAAATCCTTCATCCTTTATATCCTGCCATTGACTTGGCACGAAATAAATCCATTTTGTGGACCAAGTACTCAATGCGATGTTTTCTTAATAAGAAAAGTGAAATACGCGGTAATAATGAGCACACAAAGATACTTGAATCTGTCTATAGAATTGCGAAACGAATTCTTTTACTTATATTTCAATGGGGATAGAATCTCTAAGAATCTTTTATTCAGTTGGAGAAAAATAAATTTATCCAGCATGGCGAAATAGTAGAGGATACTGATGCTGCTTTTGTGATTGTGTCTATACGAGATAATATTTCATGAACATTCCAAGGCATGGCAAGATGGCATTGGATATGATGATAGATCTTCGAATTGAATAACTGACCTACATATTGCATAAAAGAGTCCAAAAAACAACATACGACAAAGTGAAGAAAAAAAAATCATTACATAAAACCAACTACACAAATACAACAAAGTCATATTGTGAGTAACAAAAATGTAAATAGGGTAAATCGGGCCACTTTAAAATAATCATTATCTACGACTTTTGGTGGGTTTTGATAGTTTTTCCGTAATCGAAAAGTATCTTTGTAAAATCTGCTAGAATTTTATTTTGTTGGTGCTCCATTTCAGCTATCCTTCCCCCCCCCCCCCCCCCCCCCCCCCCCCCCCCCGAATTTCATACTTAAATGTAACATGTCACACTACACCTGGTATAAATTTCAGCCCGATATCGCAATTATTCTGTGTTTTATTTAAATACATAACTGTTATGTCCTTGTTGGAAGACCCGATACTTTCAACCGATAGAAAAATACTTAAAGGGATCTAGCTACACAATATATTTGTTTTAAAGTTTGGGTGGGTTTTTGAAATATTTTTGAGAAAAGAGTTAAGGGGTTACCCCTAAATAATTTTAGCCTTTTCGGACCATCCCACTTTTTCGAGATACTTCAGTCACACAACCGCAGACCCCTTCCTGCCTTAACCATGTAAAGTATTTAATATAAAGACTTTATTTTTGGTTTATTTAATTATTATCTATTAGATCTACATCAGCCGACTGTACCCTACAGATTTAACATAAAAAACGATAAAATAATAATAATGTTATAAAAATATGAAAAGAATGGCAGGAATTTTCCTTGGGTGAACTCCACGAATGATGCTTACAGCGTATCAAAATGAGTCAAGATGAATAAATACTTTAAGTGAAAAATAGCGTGAAGTGAAAATTGAAAATACCTTTAGGAGCACCTTTTCTTCAATCTACCATAAAACATATTTTTATCTTGTCTACCAATGAATTTACACACAAATACTGGATATCGTTTCCTTATATTTTTTTGATTGGTTTATTTTTGAATCTTTATTATGTTTGTATGTACAAAGCGTAACTATTAATAAAAATATTTATAATATTTAGTATGTTAACTTTTCAATACAAAACATAACGACAAGATTTTCTTAACTTTGAGTATCCTATTAAGATGCCTTTCTCTGTCATCCCCCTTACCTCACCCCCGCCCTCAACCAATGGCAAATAATCTTGATTTTGTCATCTAGTAATAGTAATGCCTTTCTATACAAAAATTTCTCGCATCATGGCATAAAACCCGTGCTAAGCTATGGCAAATAAATTATGTCCGGCTGTTCACCGTTTGTATTTATGTTGTTTAGTGGTTCATATATATATTATTATATATAATAGATATAGTTATGTCGATATGAGAAAGACATGTGTGATTTTTCTGTTATAAAAATGTTGACGACGGACGGCGGCAAACGAACGGCCTTCAACGACCTTGTTGTTTAGCATACTTTCATCTCTTATTCATAGACACGTTTATAAAGACGGACGCGTTCGCTCGTTCACCTTAACGTAACACCTGTCGATGCCTGTTTTAGGTGTAGGCTTTTGCTTATAATCCGCACTTGGAGAGCACATTCCTTATCCCAAAAACAACATGAAAAGACCACGAAGTTTTTTTCCCATTTCTTCTTCTTCTTCTTCTTCTTCTTCTTCGATTATGATGTTGATGATCATGATGCTGTCTTTTAATCACGATATATTGAAAAAAAATCACCATAATTTTTTTTTTTCGAGAAAAAAAAGTTGTTTGGCAAGCTCTGGTTAAATGTAAATTTTTCGTTTCTTTTCGGCCATCTTTTCATTTCAATTTTGCCGTTTTTTTAAATGTTACTTTAATATGATAACAGTCTTTTGCTACCATCCGGGCAAATCCATATTAAATTCAACTGTTAAACACAAAGTCAGCTGAGCGACCTCTTGAGATCAACATCTTGTTGGAATTCCGCGTTTATAACCTAAAATTTGATGATTAAAAAAAGCAAATAGGATTTTTTATGAGAACTACTTTCGAAATACATACATATTTCCATCGAGTTGTTTTTTTTTTCTTTTGTCGTTTTTTTCACATTAAATTTTCGATGATCGATTCTTTCGTTTTGTATGCAAACTCATCAAATGACATGAGCTTTTGCCAAATTCGTTGATTTTTTTTATAACCCCATCAAAAATATTTGGATCGACTACTGAAAAAACCATTTAAAATTTCATCAATTTGGAATGGCGATGCAGTTTTTATCTCTTACGGATTTTTATTTCACTTCTTTTAATTTTAAGCCATGGGCACGGGTCGAAAGTGATTATAATCGTAAAAAATTATGATCGTTATGCAATTTTTAAATTTTTACTCGTTTGCTAATTTATTCATTTGGGATTTTTTTACAGAGCAAATGGTATTTAAAGTTTTTTTTTGTTTTTTTTTTAAATATAAAAAAGCATGATGTAGTTTCGCAAATTTTATTTTATATCCGCTATGAAATTGTTCACAGAGAAAAATAAACATTTGGAAATTCCATCTTTTTTTTAACAATGGAAAAAAATGTTTTGAGTGAAAATATGTTTTGAAAAGTTAGAACAAGGATCTAAAACCGGACCAGCTTAAGAATTTTGTTTACAAACAGACATTCTTTACGAGAAACCAACAGTTTATAATTTCTGCATGTTTTGGATTTTATGTTTCTGTTTGTGTAAAGCAAAAAAAAAATCTAAATGGATGTTTGTCTGCAAATTCAAGAAAAAAAAATCTAAATGGATGTTTGTTTGCATGATAATAACGTGAAAGGTAGCCAACCGATTTGGATCAAATTTTGGGGTGAGCTCCTTATTAGAAAAGTGTGTATTTTTAGGTAAGCTAAAACTATCCTTCTTGTTCCCTCATTCAAGGACCATATCTTAATCGCATCTGGATTCTGCGTAGATTCACAATTTTGGGCTCCTTGCAGGGAATTTAATTTCGAGAAATTACGAGATACAGTAATCCCTCCAACTGCACGGTTTCTAACTGCGTGGTTTCGCAACTGCGCGGTTAAGTTTTTAATACAAAAATTTCGAACTGCGCGGAAAAATTTCGCAGCTGCGCGGTTTTTTTTATAATTTTCGGTTAAAAAAACATGTTTCTAACCCCAAAATTTCATACAAAGTAGGGTTCATAGTGCGCGGTTTCGGTTTGCGCGCTCTTTTTGTGGAACGTATCTACCGCGCAGTTGGAGGGATTACTGTATTACATATACAGAGGAGTCCCAGTAACGTGAACACACATCATCCAGAGCTGGTTCACGTTAGTGAATTTGTCCACATATATCTCGTTAAAGAAGATAAATGTATCAAGTACGGAAAAACATATGGGGACCGTTCCACCAAAATTGCATGCTCCAGTCCCATATTTATGGGAAAAAACCAAATATGGGAGTCATTCTTATAAAAAAATCGAACTGTTCCCAAATTTTCTAGGACATATTCCAAAAAAAAAATCGTGAATTTAATCTTTTTCGGGTAATATTAAAAGACTGAAAATATTCTGCTGTGAACATCCCACAGCACAGATTTGAGAACAGCGCTCTTATTTGATACGTGACCAAATCATGAACTGCGAATTTATTTGTAAAATATGTCACATACCTTTAAATCCATGTTTGATGTATTCTTTTGAATTTCTATTGCGGCAACGGCTATCAAAATTGAAAAAATTTGCATCAGTCCGATGAGATTGACAAAAAGCCAGCGAGAAAATTTGATAACTAAAAACATTACTAGCGCCACCCGCGGTTGATTCTTGATGCCGAATAACCGGGCCGGAAAACACGACTCAAATCATGTATACAATTACCGAATCCGGTAATTCATTTTTACATGAACCAAGTTACCGTCTCGGTAAAAATCTGTTAAATTTGACTGAATTACCGAGCGGTAAATTTACCCGCAATTTAAAAGACGACTGTGAATACCCTCATTGTATCCAGCGCACTGTTAAACATCCGGTAAAGATCAATGTTTTGGGATGCTTCTCTTAAGGCACCTCCACACGTTCAATTACTTGATCATTTTACTTCAATGACTCATGTTTCAAGTAACATTGATCGTTTGGATGCTCTTCAATGTTACGTTTGCAAGTAATTTCCATCATTGTTACTTGACGAACATTTTCATCAATAATATTTGTCAAGTAACATTGAACGTGTGGAGGCTCCTTTAGCGCGGTTTCGGCTGCTTGGAGCTCTTTACCGATAATATGAACGCAGAGAGAATGCTTAAAATTTACAAGTGCGGATTTTTGAAATCTACGGAAAAACGGAGATTGGCCCTTACAAGAAGATAATGACCCGAAACATCGTAGCTGTCTCTGCAAGACCTGGAAAAAGGAAAATGGCGTCATGACGATGGACTGACCCTTCCAATCCCCAAATGCCAACCCCATCGAAAATGTGTGGGGGATTATGAAGACGCATTTCGCCGGCAAGCCTGTATACAATTTGAAGCAGGTGGCAGATTCGGAAGCAGTCTTTGTCCACGGATTACGCAGTAGAACTGGTTGAAAGTATGCCAAGGAGGTGCCACACTGTACTTGACAACGACAGCAATTACACGGCATATTAAATACTTGCGACTCGTCATTTCAAAGGTGTTCCAATGTAAAGGTGCCGCTCCACATGAGAGTAAATGCCGGCGAGAACATCTCGATAGCAGCTACTCGCACATGGACCAGCGAGTACTACAATTGTAGTAAATCTACTACTATTTTGGCTTTCAAAAGCTTCAGTGCGTAGTAAATCGAATCTACTACTATTTTTTGTAAAATACACGAATCAACCAAAAAATTGTATTATACATGTTAAATGTAAAAAGCTTTTAACGAAATTAATTATGAGGCAGCCAATACAAAAGAAGTTTTTAAATGTCATTTTCTGAACCACAGCAAGTTTTTTGTTGATAGAATTTTGGTATTACGAATGATAAAGCTATTTAGCTTTAGTTATACAAATTGGTATATCGGCATAGGTAGAAAAGGTTTTTTTTTGAACATCTGCTACTATTAGTATCAATCTACTACTATTTTTGGTCCAATCTACTTCCCTCCTAATGCAAATTGGGGCCATCCCTGACATGGACACGCCTCTGAGAGTCTCAGAAACTCGCAAAAACTCACGAGCTACACTCAGAAAAATGGAGGCTAACTCGACGACCTACATACGGCGTAATTGGCCTCGGGCAGGCGCGCGTTCGCCTGCATGTTGGCAAGTAAAACTGAGTTGACCTGTGGTCGGAGAAATTCTGAAATTAAGCCACCAGCAGGTGAAGTAGGGCATTGGGAGCTGCACGAGTTGACCTTAGATAGGTTAACTCTGACCGCTAGCTGGCTTACAGACACCTCTGTAAGGTCAGAGTTAACCTGACAAAAAATTGACCTGGACATTTTTCTGAGTGTAGTTTCTGGGAGCTGTCAAAAGTGATTCTACTCTCTAGTCGACACGCACCCACTGAACTCTCGGGAAGTTGCTCGCCAGATACAAACGGCGCTTGAATTTCGCTAGTAGTTCTCGAGAACTCGCCAAAGCGAGATGTCAAAAAAATCAAGATATTGGTCTTGAAAAGAGAAAAATCGCCGAAATTAACTCTCAAATGGACAACCTCCTGCGGGTAACTCTCGAGAGTTTTTGAGAGTTACTCGCGTATTTACTCTCATGTTGAGTGGCACCTTTAAACAAAAAAGTGAATAAATATCTTTTCTACTTTGCGAAAAACGCGGCTCCGTACTTCTGACACAGACTGTATAACAACTTTTAGTCCTCAAATAGTTTTAAAAAAAACATGTTCGCAAATGTGCACAGTGGAATTTTTAAATTTCAATCTTAAAAATTCCATAAACTCAAAACATCTACACTCATTTATGGCGAAAAAAAGTCAATTCATTTTTATTGCTGATGGTATCTAATCAAAATTGTTTAACAGTCGTTTACTCATCAAATTAGAATGCAAAACACAAATATTACAATTCCCCAAATGATCCAAGAAATAAAAGTCAGCGAAAGTAAAAAAAAAAGATTGAAATTGAACATCAACATTACACACAAATTCTTATCGTTAGAACGAGATCTTTTGAAATGTAACAAAATTTTTGAAAGGATTCATCATCAATCATGATGACTGTGAATATCACATAAACGCTCAAACTGGAAACTGATCAAATTTAACATAAAATGATTGGAAGCTAATCATGAAATTGAAAATGATTTTTATATCATAAAAGTTGCCGACATTTGTTTCAGTAATGAAAACAAAAACCGAACAAACACCGAGCAGAAGGTAATAAAATAAAGAAGACTGCAGTTAAATTCAATTTTGGTTAAGATAAGAATCACACACGAATCATAATAACATAGCAATCATAAGTTTAAGAGGAACCCCTTAAAATACCTGAAAATACCAACTTATAAGAAGTGCCTTCTTCTTCCACCATAGATCGATCATTGAGAATTTTTGTGTGGAATTTTTTCTTCGTTTTTCTTAACTCCTGGCCGAAATATATTTAATGGTGGGCCTCCTGCTGATTTTTGTTTGTCTTAAAAGTTTATCCCTCATTAGTGGTGATATCCGATCAAAATTCCCGTCATCATTTTGATCATTGATTGCCATGAAGAATATTTAACAACGAAAACTATCAAAATGCCTTCATTAAAAATGTCATATTATCGAATGTTGCCAAGAATAACAGCCTCAGACACATATTTAAATTTTGGAGAGAAAAAAAACGACAATAAACTGAAATACCCACAAGAAACACAAAATATTTAATCGAACAAATTAAACTATGATTAATGATCAATAGTGGTCGTTTTTAAAATGAGTCATTAGTCTTAAACACCTGTTTAAGGGTTAATAAAATCCGTTTTTTTCCTTTGGAATTTCGTTTGTTGTTCAAATTATTCCCAGGCAAGGCAGCATACATTTGTCTACAATTTAGTATGTTTAAAAGTCTCTTTTATTATTCATTAAAACATAGTTAACTTAATTTTAATTACAATGTGAGTCGCTCTTTTGTTTATTTCAATAGAATCAAAAAAAAAAAACTTTTCAAGTCTAGAAATAATTTTGAATTTCTTGTAAATTTTGAACCGAAGATTTTTCATTGTAGTCACGTGCCAATTTTCCCCATGTGTAAAAAGCTTTTAGTTTTATAACAGTTAAGAGAAGGTGAGAAGAAGCAGAGAATGGAAGAAATTTTTTTCGCATTCATGAGAGTTTGCTTGTAAATCGATTTTGGAAGCTTTTTTATAGTGTTTCCACATCTGTCGAGAATATTTTGGGCAAAGTAACGAATTTTTCAATTAAAATCACATATGAGCAGTTTATTGTCAAGAAGAAAAACATAACAAAAGCTATAAGTGCCAATCTGGCAATTATTGAAAACCCGTATGGTGATATGGTATTGTTCGAAGTTTAAGGGAACGGCGACAAGTTGTATCACAATTCCACTTTGAAGTCAAACTTTTTAACAAGATTTTTTAAAATTTATTCCAATCGGATTTTGATGTATGGGAGTTTTATGTAGAATCATATCCTAAATAACTTTTGTTAAACGTTTTCGTTCGTATGGGGGGTGTCCCCCCTAATGGTCCATTTTGGCCCATTAACGAACTTAGCCTTGTATTTTTAAGTCTCTAGCTCAATCCGTGCGCTCTAGATTGCGTGCGCCCGCAATCCGCGCCACAGACGAACGGACATGCAAAATTCATTTTTTTTTGTCATTCTAAACACACTGGTGTAATTCATTTTTGTATGTGATGACGGGATCTTCGCGTTACAAACGGTAAGGCAAATTTAATATACCCTTTGGTTTCACCATACGGGTATAACAAGGCGGAAAAGGGTTCTTTGTCTGTATGTCACGGTCAAATCATACAATCGCAATTTTGACACACTTCCTCATATCCGATTGACTTGAAATTTGGCACACATACGTAATTCCGGTAACAATACATTATGTATATAAGCATACATCCAAAAACAAAATGGTGGCTATCAGGCGCCATGTTGTATAAGTTAATTAGACCGAGTACCCATCGTGTAAAGTCTTTAATGAAAGGGCTTGGAAAAATAATCTTAAATACGTTTTTCAAACTTTGAAGAAAAATTGTTTTTTTAACAGAATTTTTAAAAAGCTTTTATTAAAAAAATGGAAGGACTAAGAAGGAAAAATATATTTTCGGGCGTTGCGTATCTGAAATAAAAACGAGACAAAAACATTAAAAATCAAAAAAAAAATATATTTATCTATCTTTTATTTCTGATACGCTGCGTAAATTTTTTTTCCCTTTTTCGTACATTATGCGATAGCTTTTTTGAATTTTCCTCGATTTTTAAAGGTGTTTTATTTTCCGATAAGCTGGTTTTATCGGAAAATAAAACACTGAGCAATGTTTTTTGACTTTTAAAAATGTTTCCAGTATCCACAAAAAATCCACTTTTTAACGACTTTTTGATGCAATTTTCCAAAAAAGAAAGAATTTATGAATTCGGTTGTAGCTACCAAAGAAAGATGTTCCTCTGTAACTTTAGAACTCGTAAACGGAGAACATTGACCTATATTGCGTTGGACTACTTTGGATGGCGCAGATGTTTTCGGCTTTGTTCGCAGTCATATTTCCCCTCCGCTGTAACCCCCTCACCATCTATCTCAACGAATTTTCATGGAAGCGCCATGATTTTTTTTGTTTTTACTACTCCGCCTCCTCTCTGTACAAAATGCTAGGAAAGGGAGCTTACCTGGTGCCCTAAATTCGTCAAATTTCCTCCTTATCAAATTTCCTACTCGTCACATTTTTTGTGTCGTTTTATTGGAGTTAAAACTCCGCAGTGTTAAATTTTCCCCGACTCCACTACCCCCCTAAATGTATGACGCATTTTATAGACAGTCGTTTAACAAAAATGCTCTGCTATAGATTTTTACATTTTAATGACGATTTCTCTATTTGGAATTATTTGCGAAACTGGGTTCCTGAAATGATTAATGAATACTGTTTAAAGTAGATTTGCAGTTAAAATTTAATCCTTATTCGATTGACTAAGTCTGCATCGTGCAAATAGACTTTTAAATTGGTGATTAGTGGCACGATTAATGATCCGAGAGTTGATCAATGGCTTCCTGCTTAAATTAATATTTAATATTTCTGGTAGTCATATTTATGCAACTTTAATACAAATTAAAGGAAATTTTATGCCATTATAACACTCGCTCAATAAACTCGGATTCATTAATCATGATCAGGTGTTAATACTGTGAAGAATTAGCTACCGGATTTCTGTGATTTCTTATGAAATTTACTGGAATTTTGAAATATTAAAATAAATCGAATTTAATTTATGACAGACTGTAGTATCTCTTACTGAAAGCTAAGTGTTTTAACGTTTTTGGATTTGGCTAAAGCATTCCATGGAGCAAGATTTTGTTTTTTGTTTTGTAAAACCAAAAAATAAGCGACAACAGAACTTTTAAAATGTTTCGAAAATACACCTAACCTATGGAACTCAAATCAAGTAACTCATGCAATTTTGACATTTTTAATGATTTCTTGATAGTTAAGCGTCACAATCATAGATATACTAGATCGCTCGATTTGCTGTCTCAAATGGTCCCATTTCAATACAGTTCAGTGAATCAAAACGAGTCAAGTAAGAGCAAGATAACCGTATGAAAATAAATATAGTCCTCTCGTTTAAACCGTGAGCTGTCAAAGGAAAATAGACTTTCGGAATGGTGTTGGCGCCTAAAGTTATTTGTTTGCGCCTAAAGTTAGTCTCAAACTTGTGAAATTTGAATTTCGCGGCAAACTAAATTTGAATTTCGCGACCTTATACAGTTCAGTGGATGCGTTCAAGTACGATAAACAGGGAAATACTTTTGGGACAATTTTTCAGCAGAGCATTGTATGGTGACAGTTGTTCTATGTTATATAGTTCTGTGGTCACAATATAATTATAGTTTTGCAAAGCATACTAAGGTTGCCAGTTCCGCTGGCGGACTTTTTTGGGTCTCCAAAATTTGTTCTAGGTTTCTTATCTTTATTTACCTCATCTTTGGTAAAACTGAAACAAGCTTATATGCTGTCTGTAAAATACGTCACGCTAATTTTATGCGTTTCGAACCGCCGTCCTCCCTAGATACGTTCCGACTTTTCGTATTATCAAAAATTTTCGGTATGTGAAAACCTCAGTTTTTTTCAAAACTCATCCAATGGTGAATGGGACAAAATAAATCTCTACACTCTAAACCAGATTTTACTGGGAGCCCAGTAAAAAGACAACCACGATGAAGTACAGTAAATTTTACTGTTCCCTCCCAGTAAAAAAAAATTACTGATCCTCCCAGTAAATATTTTGAGTGAGTCCCAGTAAAATATCCGCACTGGAAAACTGGAATATCTTAGGAAATTCGTAATATATTACTAGGAGCCCTAGTAAAATTTACTGGTCTATCAGTAATATATGCAGAATTTTTACTGGGAAATCCGAGTAAATTTTACTGAAACTGCAGTAAATCTGACCCTTTTTTACTGCACTCCCAGTAAATTTTATTGGGTAATCCAAGTAAATTTTACTGACGCCGCAGTAAAACTGAACTACCTTTTCTTCGATCCAAGTAACGCAGAAAACTTGAATAAAAAATATGTAATAAAAGTCGACATTCATTTCACAATACAATATATTTAATAAATTCGTTGTATAATGCCTGTAACAAAACGCTTACTATTTGTCTCTATGACAAGGTAAAAAATCGCTCCCGTATCTGGATTTCCCTGCAAAACTGAATAAGGCTGACTGAGTCCAGTGTTTGGAATTGTTGAATTAACATTCATGTCTTTCTAAGTAAAAACAAAAGAAAATAACTAAATTAAATAACATTCTTTTAAAAATAAATTCAGGATATATAATTTTTATCCCTCCCAGAAACTCAGAAATTATTTAATTTTCTGAGACTTTCAATATTGTATGGCTTTCCTAATACTTACATTTGAAAAATTTTTAAATCCAGGATTTATTCCCAAGTTTTCCCGCATCTTTTTTTTTTATTGACGGATGACGTTATAGAAGTTCCCAATTTTTTGAAGAAAAATTCTTGTGTCTCAGTATTTGTAGAAATGATTCGTCGGTTTTTCAAAAAAAAAACAATTTGAAATCAAGTTTTATCTGAAAAACAAAATTATTGTGCATTAAAAAAAACTATATAAGAAAAATTGTGAAAAATATATTCTAATATATTGCATTTGCAAGCCACTTTTATAACCCGCTCCTTGAAAACTTGCTTATTGGCAAAACATTGAAATTTTAGTAAAATTATGAAAAAGGAAATTCGAGTATTGTTGAAAACCTTGCACTCAATACTATTACAAAATAAACAATCGCAAAACGGAGCTAGAATAACCCAGTGGGGATTTAGAGCTTACTGAATCGCTTACGTAATCGGAAAAAGTAATGACCATTGATTACTCGTCCAGTTACCACATCGATTACTTTTACTTAGGAATGTCCGCGAAAAGTAAGGCCTTACTAGCAACTTTACATGTAAGCACTTTATTCATGCATTACAAGTATGCACTTATCATTTAAAAAAAATATAATTCTTCAACAAATTATAAATATATTTTCTTACGTATTATTATTAAATGTTGAAAAACTTTTGCTCACCCCGCGATTCGAACCCGAGATCCCTGGGTTTGAAGTCCACTCGCAAACGCATACGGCTACCGAAGTCAATTAACAATGCGAGTTAAAACGTGAATGGTTTCTATCTCGTGTTTCAAGGCATTACTTTTTCCCATACACCCCATTACGTTTGTAAGGGCTAAGAATTTTTTTCACTGAGCAATTACTTCTTCCCTTACAACTCATTACATTTGTAAGAACTTACAATTCTCTTCGATGAAAGCATCGATTATCCTGTAAGTGATAGCAAATTTCTGACTGAGACATTACTTTATGCTTTACAAGCCGTTACATTTGTAAGTTCTTACGGTTTTCTTCGAAGAAATAACCGATTATCAAGTAAGGGATGACAAAAGTTCCCATTGGGAATGAAAAAAAAACGGTTTTCGCATGGCTACCCGTGTTCGCAAATGAAACATGAAAATCTAAATAAATTTCTCGTGTTAAAAAGTGTAGAAATTCACTTACCTGAACACTTATCAATGATCTCCTGTTTAACTCCTTCCTTTTCGAGGAAAATTCTTAATTCTCGCACTTGTTTTTCACACATTTCACTTGCGCACTGGATTAAAAATATCTGTCAGCAATGACTTTCACTTGAAGAATGACGAGAATCTGGCTCTCCAAAGCTGATGTGTTTCGAAATTTACTCGGATTCCCAGTAAAATTTACTTAGAATCCCAGTAATTTTTTTTTCTCGTAAAAAAATATTGCGTGACGTAAAAATTGTAGTGTTACCAGAAGTTGTAGGTTATTTTTTGAAAAACTTTTCACTTGATCATTATGCGGTTGGAAAAAAATATTTTATTTACATTAATAAAGAAAATTCTCGTGTGCTAACGTCGGAGAGATAGATTTAATTTTGATAGATACAAAAATAGTGAGACAAAAATACTGAGACAAAAATATGAACAAAAAAAGTTTTGTAAAATTTCTACAATTGGTGTCTAGTTACGAGTTGGAAAACGAAAAAACATATAAAAGAGAATCAGTGGGTACCAAATCGACACATTTCTAAAAGATAGTTAGTGTCTGCTATTATTATTATTGACATATTTTGTAAGGAACCATTTAACAACGTAAAAACTCCAAAGAAATTGCAAAAAAAAAATCGTGAAAAACCGCTTGAAAGTATTCTAAAAGTTTAGAAAATAATTTCAGGCTGATCTTTATGGTGCAACGTAATTAAAATAATACAAAAAATTGAAAAAAAAACAGGAAGCAATAAATGTTATGTAAAGGTTTATTTGCAATTATGCGTACAAAATTTAAAGCTGGTCACCCAAAAGCAAATCAAATAGAAAAAAGTGTTTACTGGGGATCCCAGTAAAATTACTGGGGATCCCAGTAAAATTACTGGGGATCCCAGTAAAAGTACTGGGATTCACAGTAAAAATTACTGTGATGCCTAGTAAAACTTACTGTGATGCCTAGTAAAAATTACTGTGATGCCTAGTAAAAATTTAGAATATTTGCGGTAACTTAAGTTTTTACTTTCTTATACGAAGTACATAGTAGGTGGGTCAATCACCAAAAATCAACTTTTGGTAAAAATCTGTGAGCAATACTGGAAGTTACCAAAACGGCGCATTTTTAAAAATCAAAATTTCGTTTTTAGCAGTTTACTCCGAAACTATGTATTTTTCAGTAGTCTGATGATAACAAAGGTTGGGACGTAGATTTCGTATAAGAAAGTCAAGTGCTATTCGCATCAGATTTTTCTTTAGTTATTAAAGTTCGCACTCTTTTTTATATTTATATATCTTTTTAAAATATTAACAACTGTACGTTTCAGAAAACTACACGAAAATATATTTTTTTTAACTTAGTCGCATTACGTAACTAATACCATAACAGTTGCTTTACATGTTATCTTGAGGTTCTTACCTCATACACATCACGACAAATTTACTGGGATCAAACAGTAATGAGTCATAATCAGTGAGAAATTTTTGGAAGACTGGAACAATAAAATTTACTGGGAAGAAATCAGTAATTTCCCAGCAATAGTTCACTTCATTTTCAGTAATTTTTACTGTTTTTTCAGTAATCTTTACTGTGTCTCAGTAAAATTTATTGGGAAAACAGTAAAAAATAATTTTTACTGTTTTTCCCAGTAAAATCCCAGTAAAATTTTACTGGGGAAATTACTGGGAAAAGGCCGTCTGGTTTAGAGTGTAGTTTGTCAAAGTAATTTTTTTTTGTTTAGTTTCAGCCAGAACTTATGGGAAGACCCTTTAATTCCGAAGCACAGCTCAGGATGGTCGGAAGGACAAAAGGAGATGTCGGTGTATGTTCTCCTTGAACTTCTGCGGGTTATAGTCCTGGGGAAACACATTGGATGGTAGATCGTTCCAAAGTCTTGTTGTTCGCGGAATAAAGGAACCCCTAAACTTTACTATATGAAAACGGGGAGGCTCAAGGAAGAAGTCTTGGGGAAAATATACCGTGGAGGAATAAGTTGGGAAATTTCGGTGGAACATTTCCCATGAAAATATCTATAGAATATGCTGAGTACCCCAACAGAGCGACGATGCTCGAGAGACTGTAATGAATCTGAAATCTTATGTATTTTGTTTTGCTTCATTTCATTTTAATCCAATTCGGATTTTAACACTTGACTTCCAGATTAATTAAATTGATACTAAGACCTTTGGTTATACCGTTAACAAATCATCAAGATAACAAGACGAAAGTCAAGAAGGTGAAAAATTGTTGAACAAAATTAACCGCAAGATCCAGTTTATTTTAAGATTGTCCAACAACTTATATCAGTCCATTGGCAGCATATCAGGAACTTATCTTACCTTAGCTCAGTTCATGTCACCATATAACACGAAAATCTTCTAAAATCGACTAAAAAATACCACAAAAATTTACACATCGATCGTAAAAATCTCAGATATTCATAAAAAAGCATACAAATATATAGATATATAATATCTACACTGATAAAAATACACAATTTCTCTGATCGTTTAACAAATATTGTCGACTGATTGTGAATATGATTATGCATTCAGAAACCGGTCATTCTACGTTAAATTGAATCAATGCTCGGCCTGAATAAGAGCACCCAATGAAGAATTGTGATAAAAAAAAATCTGAGGAAAAAAAACTCTCAAGTAAGAAAAATTCAAGAAAAAATGTTGACATAAAATAAGAGAAAATGCGTAATTCAAGTTGCAGTCACTTCTGTTTGATTTCGGTTTTTCATATTGAAGACTTAAGTATATGTTGTGAGCATGTGCCATTTCCACTTGAGATAATTTAACGTTTCTGGGGAAGGTGTCTTGACATGTCGTGAAAAAACCAAACAAAATTATGCTCATAAGAAAAATGGGCTCCGTATTTAAGAAATTGATCTCGATGGCCTGAAAATATTTAGGCAGACTGGTTATATCTGTTTCTTGAATTGAAATACATATTTGTATTTAAGAAAAGTAGGTGTTAATTTTGTATAAATTTTTTAATATTACAGACAGTAAAACATAACAAGACTGTGAATAATGACTTTTGAACATCTAAAATTAATCAAAATATATTTTTCCGCAATTTTGTTGTACCAAAATGCATTTTAATTCATGCGATGATATTAAAATAACTTTTGTTTATTTTCCCATGAGATTTTTCAAGTTATTTATAGGCAATCCAAAAATAATTTCGATTTAAAAATAAAGTGGAAATATGTCTTCAATTAAAAGAAATAAAGAAATTCAACGAATGGTTATGACAGAAATTTATTTCCAGATGATTGTCTCTGGCGAAAATGTTTTGGTTTGAAATATCTACG
Organism: Chrysopilus asiliformis; assembly: GCA_964034945.1. Classification (NCBI taxonomy): domain Eukaryota; kingdom Metazoa; phylum Arthropoda; class Insecta; order Diptera; family Rhagionidae; genus Chrysopilus; species Chrysopilus asiliformis. The sequence continues at coordinate 100,340,163 of OZ035961.1, forward strand.
GCAATTTGTCAAATACTTTGTATTAATATCTCAACCAAAATGTTTCACATATTTTATTTGAATTGAATATTGCTTATGTATTTGGCACACCTTTCCTTGAAATTCTTACCAAAAGATATAAAAATTTGAGATATTTTATTTAATTTTATTTTATTAGAAGACATTTTTTTCCGTTTCCTGACTTTTATTCGAGATTTTTGTGTAAAATGTGGCCCACCCAGTTTTTTAGTGTGACTAGTTGGGTTAACGGGGCGAATTCCTGAAAAATATTTTCGATCCATCGTAAAGTAAGTCTTTTAATTCAATTAATTTTGAAGAATTTAGTGCAAAAAATATTTGAAAAAAATTTAGTTTTACAGGTTGTTGCGAAGAGGGAGGGAGGGTGGTGTTTCAAAAATAGCATAAAAAGTTCTCGGTTTGGCAAAAAAGGCCCATAAAATTTGTGATGAACTTAAATGCTACCTCTAAGCCCCATTCCTAGAAAATATGAGAACTAAAATTCGATACTTTGTACCTTTTTCGAGAAAACAGAAAAAAAGTATTCCATTTGTATGGGGGAGGGGGCAAGATTTGTCCAACTGGATTTCGATGTATGGACGAGTTCTGTAAAATCCTATTCTAAATACATTTTTCAATACGACTCATCGTTTTTAAGAAAATAGTGAAAAATTGTATCGTTTGTATGGGACAGCGGGGAAGGAATGGTCTGATTTTACTCGTTCAGTAACTTTTACGAGAACCGATCCTATACAAAATTTCAAGACTCCAGCTCAATTCTTTCGAAAGTTTCGGAGTTCACGGACAGACGGAGAGACAAACAAGCGGACAGACAGTCAGACAGACAAACGGACGGACAGGAGGAGATCAAAATCTTTTGTCATCCCAAACACCCTGGTGTGGTTCATTTTTGTGTCCGGGGATTGGTTCTAGTCAAAAAACCGTAGTAAAAAACAAGCGTTCCTCGTCCTGGTAGTGTAAAAATTCTATTGATCCAAAAATAGGTTTTATTTTTATAAGAAGACTAGCTTGCATACCCGTAACCCGGCTATTACGTTTTTTCAAAAAAAAATTTTTTATGGTCTATGTTGGAGCTAAACTTTAGGCCAATCGGCTTGGTAGTTTCCCCGCGAAAGGGTAACATAGAGGGAAAACTAAGTTTCGAGATGACTTTACCCCCTCCCCTTACTCACCCCACCTCTCGGGCTACTTTTTAAGGTCTATGTTGGGGCTGGACCCCTGACGAACATCTATGCCAAATTTCAGGCCAATCAGTTCAGTAGTTTCCCCGCGAAAGAGTAACATAGCGCAAAAACTAAGTTTCGAAATCACTTTACCCCCTTCCCTTACTCCCCCCACCCATCGCGCTTCTTTTCCGCATGCCTATATTGGAACCAGAACTACCACAGACACTCATGCCAAATTTCAAGTCAATCGGTTCAGCCGTTTTTGCGTGAAAGAGGAACAGACAGACAGATAGACAGACACCAACTTAAATATTTTTATATTAGTATGATCACTTCTGTATCCACAAAATGTCAAAAGAGAGGCTTCAATTCAGGAAAGATTCTTTCAAGAAAAAAGAGTTTAGAACAATTTCCCCATATCCCTGAAATCCTGAAGAAATTTTAAATAAAATCGATTTTTTACCTTGAAAATCTTCCCGGTTCTTTTTCTAAAGAAAATGAAATTCTTTCGGAATTTTATTCAAATCTACTTTAATAAACGACCTTAACCTAGATTTTGAATCATAAAATCTACGCCAATGAAAATGTTTTTGAAGAAATTTTCATTTTCCCCATTGAGAATGATTGTTCCTAAAAGCGAAGAACGGTTTATTCTAAGATTTGTAATTTAAGTCCATTGAATTCATTGCACATAAAATTGAATTGTTCTCAAACTTCATTCAGTGTTTAATGTCTAAACATTCAAATAAATCTTTTTCGGTCTCAAGGCATTTAAACAAATACGTGAAATCAAGTGATGGACAATTCAAGTGGGGAAGGTGCTGGCAGATGAGGAAAATAATGTTTTTTCTCGTACTTTTATGATACCGACATTAAAATTTTAATAGCCGCTTTTCATCTTCATTAAATTGAAGTGACATGAATCTCCTGTGAGACATTGTAAATGCAAACAAAATCAACTTACAAGACGACGATTGACTAAGTGAGTACTCATACTTGTTTATATCAATATTAAAAGCTTTGTCCAGATTTCTTGTATTTGGACCTTAACAACTTTATAAGCATAAGCAACGTTTAAGATTAAGGCATGAAGTTTAGAATTATTTGCAGTCTTGCAGAAAACAAAACTTTGTTGGAGTGTCACGAAATTGTAAAGTGATTATGATTATGTTTAAAGAGATTGAGAGGTCTTTGATATTACGCTTATTTCACTTCAAGCATAAACATAACGTGAATATTATCCCAACATAGACCTCGGTCATGTAATACGCATTAGTAGTCGATATAGCGTGATAATTATGCGAAATGCGTCGTTTTATATCAAAACATTGTAATTTATTGTATGTATTATAAGTGATTAATGACTATATAACCTTTTTTTGTTGGGTTTTTTTCATATTGCCATACAGTTACGAACCAAGAATACGCAAAAGTGCAAGGAATTTCATCATAAACATAAACAATGTTTGTTGATGCATTAAATGTTAAGTATATGAAAATGCTGTTTAAAATACGGTAAAAAAGTATTCATTGTAATTTATCAATATTTTATTCTTTGATTTTTAATGCGGTTTGATTGTAGAAAATTGTCGAATATTATAAAAAATTTTATGTTGAAAATTTGCGAAAAATCGTTATTTAGAATTTTTCAAACAAAATTAATTCTAGTATTTTAGTACATAATATAAAATTCTTGAAAACAGTTTCTCCTTTAATTATTTTACATAAATCATTTGCAAATATTTAGAAGCAGTTGCTAACTCTTTTTTTATACGAAAAATACTTGCAATTATTTTTCGTGCAAAAAATTAATGTAAAGAAGCTCATTAACCACAAACCCATTTCAATCATATGACCAGTAATTTAGTTAATCAATCATAATCAAAGCTGTTGACAGTGTGTATATACCCTCAACTAATCAACCAGTCAGAAGACAATCAATTAGCATCAAGAAAATGAAAGAAACGCCACCACACTAAATTAACCGACAAAAACGCCAAGAACGGAATCACAATAGATTTGATAGTTTACCTGAGTACTTACTTTTGTCTGTCAATTTATAGATATCATAATAATTAATCAAAGGTAAGTAATATGGATTTGTTTTGGATTTGTTATTGCGATAAGCGGCTAGAAAATAGTGAAATAATGAGAAAGTTTGGATTGGCAGAGATGGAATTAACGGAAAATCTAGCTTAGAAATTTGTGAAAGCATATTTTTAATCGAAATTGAATAAGTATTGCTTTATTATTTCTTCGCAATATTTTTTTCGATAATAATTCAACATACCTATAGAAGCAAAAATTTGGGATAGTTTACCGAAGTTGCTGTTCTTAAAAGATGTCACATTTTTAGGGAGTGTAGAGGGTGGTAGTTTGACGGTGCTACTTAACTCTATACAAAAATCGCAAAAAAAAACCTGATGATAGGGAAGAGGGGTTCAAAAGGCTGTTAATATTCGAAAACTCGAGACCTAATTTCGACAGAAAATTAAAATTTTGCACGAAACTGTATTTTATCAAAAAAATGATAAAGCCAGTTTTGTGCGAAATTTATTTTTCTTGTTTAAAACAAGATAAATAAAATTATTTTTTCCTTGCACTACTGTAGGGCTGACCGGGACTAGTTGGCTATAGGGGTAAGTAGACTCATTGCGGTTAAGTCAACCACGGTTGAGAACAAACCAGCGTGAATTGGACTGTTTATTCAGTCGACTGACTGCTCTCAGTGAACCAACGTCGTTAGACCACAGTGCTCTTGAAACGAACTGTGAGGGGAAAAAACGAAATTTCAAGCGTGTGAGTAATTTTTTTTCTTGTTAATTAAATTGTTTTGTAGCTTACATTTTCATTGTATTGAACTCGTCAGTAATTTCAAGTTAAAATTGATGTATGAGTTAACAAGTTAGTGAAGCATTTTCTGACCCATACTTTTTCATTTTTTTTCACGAGTGTGTTAAAAATAAAATGGCGGCTTGGGGCTAGTTGACTCACAGTATACTGGGGTTAAATGACTTGATATGAATTACCTATATTTTTTTGTTAATTAATTTTATTTTTTTTAATTAGATGAAATTTTATTTATGTTAATCTGAAATGTTATTAATTTTTTAAAGAATATATTTTTTCAGAATTATTATAGTTTTTTAATATGTTGCAACACATTTTCCCCATAAAAAGTATAGAGTCAAATAACCCCGTTCACAGATTCAACAAGCCCCAGACACGGGGTTAGTCGACTCATCGAAGAACTTTTTTTTAAAATGAAAAAAAATATTTGAAACATTTATAATTAGTCAAAATAAAAGATTGACTAAGAAACACAATTGAATAAACCAACCAAAAACGTCTTTACACCAACTGAAATAATTACAGTAAAACTTTTATAAAGTAGATTATAAAAAGTGGGTCTACTAGCCCCGGTCTACCCTACAAATAATAGAAGGCTTCAGTACGTTTTCTCGAAAACGGTTAAAGTCTTTAGAATAAGATTTAATATAATTTTTATATAAAGAGTGGTTAAATTTTAAGGGCCGATGTTGAATGTGAACCACACCTAAACGTCAAGTTTTTTTCTGCATTTCATTTGACATTTCTCAATTTCAGACTAACTCAATTTGAACCATGGAAAGATACACAATCGAGCAACGCGTTAAAGTTATTCAGGCTTATTATGAAAATGGGCGTTCAAATCAAAATGCATATCGTGCACTTCGTTCCGCCAGCCCATAAACCGCACCAAACAGTCACTCTTTGTGGGTGCATTGCATTGGTTTTTCGACAATCACTCTTGGATTATCATTCGCCCAAATGCGGCTGTTCTGCTTATTGACGAATCCACTGAGGTGAAAATGTGCCTCATCACTGAAGATGATTTTCTTCGAAAATTGATCATCCACTGTTGCCATTTCTTGCCACCATTCTGACCATTGACGACGCTTGAAATGGTCAAGAGGCTTTAGTTCTTGAGTCAATTGCACCTTGTAAGCGTGTAAATGCAAGTCTTTATGCATAATGTTCATCAACGACGAGCGTGGGAGGTGCAATTGTTGGGCACGACGACGAGTTGAGGTGGACGGCTCTTCAGCCACACTATCGCGAACAGCAGCAATATTTTCTGCAGTACGAGCTGTACGAGCATGCACTGGTGTTTTCACATCTCCTACAGACCCGGTTTGCTCAAATTTTTGCACGATTTTTCCGATTGTACGCACATTTGGACGATTAAATTGACCGAAAAAATCACGAAGTGCACGATATGCATTTTGATTTGAACGCCCATTTTCATAATAAGCCTGAATAACTTTAACGCGTTGCTCGATTGTGTATCTTTCCATGGTTCAAATTGAGTTAGTCTGAAATTAAGAAATGTCAAATGAAATGCAGAAAAAAACTTGACGTTTAGGTGTGGTTCACATTCAACATCGGCCCTTAAAATTTAACCACCCTTTACATTAAAATTCAATTTTTAGAACTAGTGAAACTCGCTGTCCTAAAGTTTCTATGGAATGATAACTATGGCGGAAAACAAAAGTAGAAAAGGTCGGTCAAAATCCGTTAATAAAATCCGTCACAAACTTAGGAGTGGAGAGGGAATGCGTTTGTATTGCGGCGGGATAAAATTTCAAACAAAATATCGTGAAAAAGCTTAGTGAAGGGGGACAAAGGGTTGAAAAGATATAAGGGAAGGTTCTGTAAGGATTATCCGTTTCCTCAAATTTTCTCGGAAAAATCTCATCTGGTGGTTTTTAGGGTCGCTGAATGCGAATCTGGATTTAAACATAACAAAAGCTATAATTGCAATTCTGGCAATTATTGGAGACCCGTATGGTGATATTCGTATCAAAATTCCACTTTGAAGTCAAACTTTGCAATAAGATTTTTTAAAATTTATTCCAATCGGATTTTGATGTATGGGAGATTTATGTAGAATCATATCCTAAATAACTTTTGTTCTTGAACTTTTTTGATGCGATGCACCGTTTTTGAGATATTCACAAAAATCGTTTTCGTTCGTATGCTGGGTACCCCCCCCCCCCCCCCTAATGGACCATTTTTGCCCATTAACGAACTTAGCCTTGCATTTTACGAAAAACAAATTTTTTGGGCGCTGTGTATAAGAAATAAAAGCGAGATAGAAGCATAATAAATAAAATAAAATAAATATCGCTTTTATTTCTGACACACAAAATTTTTTTTATCCGGTTTAGGACATTTTTTTAAAATAAAAACTTTTTTTTACTATTTAAGAAGGAAAGTAAAGTAGTCCATTTGAAAAAAATATACAATCATAGTAAAATAACCTTAATTTCGAATAAATTCAATGGACACAAAATAATCATATTTCATGGATACTTTTCTGATAACAAAAATACTTTATGGCTGTGCCGCCGAAGTAACTTTACGGATACCAATTGAACATATTCCGAACATTTGTTGGGTATTCAATTTATAAATTGAACGGAGGCTATAATGTCAATAAAATTTTATTAATGAGTTTGACATCGGAACGATAAATCATTTTCATTGCTAATCGATTTGATTTCATAGATTGAACCGTGGAAAATAGATTTTCTGTGGATAGGAAAATCAAAGGAAACAATAAACGACATCTATTCAAGAATAATCATAATAAAACTGTGAGTATTTTAAGTTTCGTTCATTTACACAAATCGCAAATAGCATAAAATTATTGTATTGAATATTTGCGGTCGAAATCATGTCCATTTATGCGCATTTGAAGTTTTAGCAGTTAGTTCTACTTCTGTTTGTTATAAAGACAATAATTATCATTAACTGTCATGACGAGTGTCAGCCAGTGTTATTTATATCGCTTTCGAAATTATGAATTGTGATTTATGTGTATGCATTGAACACGTCAACTTTGAATTTTGATTAACCCTTTCGGTACATGTTTTTTTCTGTGGGTTTTAAAAATACTCTGTATACAAATTAATGATTTTTAAGCTATTAGTATTCATTTAAAACAAAAAAAAAATTTGGAAAAAAAAATTAAAAATTTTAATTTTTTTCAAATACGTCCACTGTGGTCCAGCTTTTTACTCAAAAAATCAAAATTGGGTCAAAAATGCACTTAATGGTGCACTGAATGAGAATAGAGTGTTGAAAATAAATAAATAATAAGACAATTAAAATTTTTTAGCATGATGCCATATGGCATCAAAATACCGAAAGGGTTAAGCCCCGCACAAGTAAAATAAAATAAATGCCATTTCACGTTAAGGTATTTTGAGCGTGCTTAGCAGCCAGCCATCCATCGCAATTAAAAATTGTGTTTATTTAATTTTAAATACATAATATGACATGGATTTGATTTTTTTATTAAATGAGTTTTCATAACAGTGGCGATTAACACTTAATTAGTTTGACATGTAAAACATTTTTCCCAGGGAAGTGACAATCCTATCAAAGTCAAAACGCTTTCTGAATAAATATTATGAATATTTATATGTGGATTTAACCGATGAATTATTACAATTGTTAAAAGTCGAACATGGTAAAAATTAGCTGTGAAATGGTAATTAAACATCTGGTAATTATTCCTTGAAGGCTTGGATTTAATTTATTCAAAAATTTTATTATGTTGACATCAAACTTGACATAATTCAACACATTGCCGGATAGGAGAGAAGAATAAATAAATTTTTATGTTAGATTTGAAGAGATTTCATTTGAGTTATTTCGTTTCTCATAAAAAGTTTGACGAAGTTCTTTAATTGGCTAAATCGGACAATTCCTTTCCCTCTCCCCCATAAAAATAGATTTTTTTTCTAAGATTTTTGTCTATCCTCTATAGAGTATCATCTTACATACATGTCGTTGCCGGGTTAAAGTTTTTTTCCATAAAATGTTATCTGCACCAAAAAACCAATAATTTTTTTTATGCTTTCAGGATTTTCATTTTGAACATTGAAATTCTGACACCAGATTCGAGCTCAGAGACCTGGGAAACATCCAGTTTTCCGAGGAAAAATCTTTACAGGTCCTTCCGAGCCAAATTTTGAAATTTTGGCTTCGTGCTCAATAACTCCAAAAACCACCCCAGTGACACTTTTCAGCCTCCTAGCGGGAAAACTTCATGGCAAAAGTCAATATCTTAAAACACTAACCCCCTACCCTATCCTCATTTCCCATAAGTCGGGGAATTTCGAAAAACGTCGCATTAGTGGGAGTCTACGTCATGAATGGAACATACTGTGAGAATTTTAAAATTCTAGTTCCAGAAGTTTGGGCTGGGCGTTGATGAGTCAATAAGTCAGGTTAAATGTTTTTATATATATACAGTTTTCACGATTCTTTTGTTTTTTAAGGAATTGTGCGTAAAATACGTCACGTTAATGTAGGGCCTCCCAAACTCCGTCCAACGTTACGCTTTTTCGCGTTTTTTTTTTGCATGGAGTGTTAGAAGATAGAAAAAGAGAGGTGTTTTATTATTATTTGGTTTTTCTGGTCTACTAGTCATATTTTTCACTTTCCTCTGCTATAGAGGGTCTCTCAGTTTTTCGGTCTCTCGGTTTTTCGGTCTGACTATCTGTATGTTTCACGTATCTTAAGTAACTCGAGAACGCGTTGAGCTAGCGACTTGAAATTTTTTTAAGAGCGATTTACGAAAATCGTAGTTTTCTATCAATTTTTGTAAAAGTACCGTTAGCTATAACGAGTACCTCTCTCACAATTATTTTGAAAAAACAAAGTTTTTTGAAAACTTCCCGAAAACTATGCGCTTATGAGAAAAAATAAATATAACTAAATTTAAAGGATATAAAATTTTCAACAATTTTTGTAATAACGATTTTTATGTATCTCTAACGGTTCTCAATATATTCAAAAAAAATATTATTTTCACATATTTTTTTCGAAACTAAATATTGCAGAAAAAGCTGTGTCTGATGATGGTCATCAGGATCGAAATTAAGGATAGGCTCCACCGACCAGCTACTTACCCTACTGTCCGGTAAGCGTTAGTGAGACTTTACTGAAATAAAATTACAAAATAATAGTTTCGAAAAATTAGATTGTGTCGATTTTCTCAACATTTCAATTTTTTACGAAAGGACATTTTTGCGATCTTAAAAAAATATAACCTTAAATGTTTGGCGACGAATAACAACAAAACACGGAAAAATGTTGTTCCCACGATGAGAGATATTGACAAATAATGTCTTTCTCATATTACATTTGTGTCGCTTTAAATAAGCAAGTAAACAAAAGTTTAAGATCGTGATTGAAACTCCGAACAAACCATAATTACAAAATGATTATGAAATTTTAATGCCGTCTCATGTAATTGTAATGAATTATAAAGCTTCATAATAGTAATAATAATTTATTGTTTATTGGCACGGCAAAAAATTTCATAAAACATTATGTTAAATTTCAATGTGATGTTGCTTTAGAGATAGCAGCATCTGAGATACCATTTGATTTAAATTTTTAAACGAAAGACTTCAATGCCTTTATTTGATGTTGGTATACCGTTGCTTGAAAGATATCTATGCAATAATTATATGCATTTACGAAATCACGCAGATAGCTGTCCCAAGATATGCTGTCATCTGATCTATGCACGATTGTGCCACTAATTTTTAGCATAATATGCTAACTGGAACCATGCTGGAGAGAAATGTCAGTATAGTTCTGAAATGTCATGGAAAAGATATTAAATATATTTTTACTAAATTTTTAATATTCAATCAAATTAAGTGAGAAAATATTTTTAAGTTCACACTATTTTTTTAAGTAAACATGAATAAAAACAGCCATATGACAGTGGCAAAGGTGGAATTTCTGCATTTAAAACATTTGCAATGACAACTTCTTTCTATATTTTCCTCCAACTCATGACAAGTGCAAATGAAAAATGCTAAAACGAAAGTGCAGCATACAAAAGATACATTTCCATTTATGCAAGAATCATGAGCGAAATTCCACCTGAACAGCATATTTCTTGCAGTGCAACTGGCATTTTCCACCTGGAATAATTCAAATAGGTATACTATATGCTAATGGATCGATCGTTATGTCTCTCTTTCCTTGTATCTTTCCTTCATGATCATAAAACATTTCACACAAACGTGAATATTTCGCGATGATGATGTATTAATGCAAATCAATATTTTACACATTAAAAACGAGTACAGTTGGATGTTTTTTGTAGAAATTTCTTCATTTTCAACAAACTAAAATTTAAATTTTCGCTTTATTTATTTGTTTGTCGGATGTAACGAAACGCAGACTTTCTTTTGGTCATTTTGAGCGCGAGGTTCGGGAAATACTGATATTCTTTATTTGTATATCATGTAAATTGAATAACCGCTGAACATAATCACCTGTCAAATCGCTCACCGTTAAAATACTTGGCTAGCCATTGAGGAATTTCAAGAAAAAATCCTTACTCACTATAATAGATATTTCCGTGCATTACAAATTGCATTATTCAATTAAATTTTAATTAATAGCAACATGTATGTAGCACAGTATAGCACGCTTAAATGCAAAACACGTCTAATTGCACATAAAATTTGTATCTCGAAGATTTTTTACGGCTCTAAACGGATAAGGAAACATGCCAAAAAACGTTACAAATTACACACAACATGGTATATTTAAAAAAGAAAATCTCTGGAAAAAATTTAAACAACAATAGTATCTTACGCAACGAGGGGCGAAAGTCAACGATTTCACGAGTGTGAAGTTAGCTGCACGAGCGAAGCGAGGGCAGATTTCACACGAGCGAAATCGTTGACTCGCTCCGAGTTGCGTATACAATTTTTCATAACAAATTCATTGAAAATAAGGCAAAAGGGTGTTTGGGGGACTTCAGCAGAAGTAAATATTTAAAAGAAACAAAACAACTATATTCTATAAATTCGTTTTATTACTAAGAAATGTTGGTCAAAACAGATTTTAATTTTTAAATTCCTCTCCTCTGAAATCAAAAATTAAAAAATGGAAATCGGCAATGCTCAACTAAATCACACTTCGCTCGTGCAGCTAACTTCACACTCGTTCAGTTTTATTCACAAATTTTCGGTTAGAAGCATATATGGCTGTACTGCTTACTCTAGTGTTTTCTGCCTATGAAGTTTGTCTTCTGTATTCTGTGGTATTCTATGGTACGAGAAACACGTCGCGAAAACACACTTTCGGCCAGCTGATCGCAGTTTCGCCCCTAGGGCCGAAAACGCAACTTTCGACCCGCAACGGAGGCATCGTAAGGCATAGTTTCGATGCATGTGTTATGAAAAAAATGTTACTGAACTTAACAAAAATTGTAGCCAGAAGCCACTAAAAAGTGTCTTCGATTCTGGTTCATCGAATGCAAATGTAAGTTATTGGCATTTTTCGACTAAAAAAACTCGTAAATTAAATCTGCTGATATCCGGCGATACAATTCACTTCTATTTTAATTCCATAAATCTTCCCTTTCTGGTCTTATGAAAAGAAAAAAGAAAATGAAGGCAACAAAATTACAAAGAGATTTTTGCCAAAATACTTTTTAACAATACAATAAATATGGAAAATGCAATTTTTCGTCTATATAAACTTTTAACTTATAAATATATGCTTACATGTATGAACGTATATGAAAACATGACATTTTTATGATTTGTTGCAGAAGCCGTTTCGCTGCTATTCCCGATTAAACTCAGCATCAGGCCGAAACATAAACATAAATCGAAGCATAAATCCATAGATAAAAAACTTATTCCATATGACTTTGGTGAACTAAGTTCAGAGTTGAATTATGGAAGAATATAATTCTCTGACTTAATATCTATATCTAAATATTTGAATTTAAGCTAAATGATTTGTTTTTGGAATGCAACTTCTTTCATTCATTTAGTCGCTTTTTTGTGTTTATTTTATTCGTTTAAAAATGAAATAACTGCGTAATAAATCTCCTAAATGGCTCCTTAATTTAAGTTTGTTATATGTTGAGGAAATGTTTGTCTGAAGTAGTTTAGAAGAAATCTTGCAAGATTCCATATACAAACCCCAGAGTTTCTTGGTGGGTTTTAAGGATTTTCTTCGAAGGCAAACTTAAATCGGATGTAGGCCGAAGAATGCATTACATTTAAAAGATAAATATGTACGAGTATATAAACAATATATTAAGCTAATTGCATATATATCTTATGCATATCTTACACTCAGAAAAATAGAGGCTAACTCGACGACCTACATACGGCGTAATTGGCCTCGGGCAGGCGCGCGTTCGCCTGCATGTGGGCAAGTAAAACTGAGTTGACCTGTGGACGGAGAAATTCTGAAATTAAGCCACCAGCAGGTGAAGTAGGGCATTGGGAGCTGCACGAGTTGACCTTAGATAGGTTAACTCTGACCGCTAGCTGGCTTACAGAAACCTCTGTAAGGTCAGAGTTAACCTGACAAAAAGTTGACCTGGACATTTTTCTGAGTGTACAGACCATTATAAAACAAGTTCCTCGCAAACGAGAAAGTTTTTGGCAAGGCGAATTATTGTCTTTTGGGGATTAGAAGAACTTCTTAAACTTTCCTCCATTCACTTGGAAAGCATTTAAATCACACTAGAGTGAATACCATGGAAACTTTAATGGAGTTGCGAGCCAAATTGATATGGAAATTTCTATAAGGAGTTTTTCAATTTTTCATACTACACCCATTTATAACAAATTAGCTACGAGTTTGTTAATAAGATTATTAGTATTTGAAGTTAAATGGACTTGCTTTGGTAGGCATGAAACTTAATTTAAAACTGATTTATAAATTAAAAGTCATAAACTCCTTATAAAGACGCAACCGTCTGGAAGCAACGTTCTGGAATTAATAATATTGCGAAACAGATCGTAAAGTTTTTGTTTTTTTTTGCATATTTTATTAACATCGCCAGCCATATAAATTGGATTACATGTTTTTTCATTTGGAATGTTTCATTTATTACTGCGATCAATAGAAAATGACCGTAAATCACAGCGAATCTATTAAAATGTAGATGGAATTGCGACTGACGGACGGACTATGTTTGCTAGTGGATTGCATAAAAAAAAACTGAATCAAATCGTTAATTGATGGAAATAAATTGCTTCAATTAAGCTTAGAATATAATTAACTTCAAGATCTTAAAAGTCTCGAAATGATTTAAAAGTCACTCAAGATTTCGTCTCGGCGTGATGCCAGGGAGCCGGGCTTTAATTAGATCGGAAAAGCTCAACTAATCTAGACTTGAATGGGCTGAACTCGACGTGAAATCAAAGATTTTCCGATTTTATGAGGGTTTTGCAAAAAATTCTAAAGGTGTAATTACAGTAATTATAGTTTTTCAGTAACATTTTTTGCTCAAAAATGGACATGACGCCAGGCAAATTCAATTATTCAGAAAAGATTTCAGGAAATAATTTTTTGGTGCCAAGTCGGACTTAAGGCTTTTTGGAAAACGACTTGTAATTGATTTATTAATAGTTTTTGTTAAATGAACTATAATAGCTGTTTTTTTTTAAATATCAGAAAGTCGGTAGTAGAAGAGTTTCTGAGCAGTATCGCAAGGGGCTTGAAGGGGGCCCCGGCCCCTGGCCACAAACTGAGTTTAAATTTTCATATATCGGCCGATATTGTTCCTGAGCTCCTCTAACCTTGTTGGCTTGTTGGCATAAACCAACGACTTAACGTAACCCCATAAAAAGAAATCCAACGGCGTTAAATCGCATGAACGAGGTGGCCATTCGACCGGACCATCATTTCATTCATCATTTCATTTCATCATTTTCATTATCATTTCATCGGACTCAGAATTTCGGTAGTAAGTTTTAATAATTTCCAAACGTTGCTCGTTCGTGAACTTCACCATGATGAAAATGTAAACCTTGACTGGCGTTTTAACATTGCCAGATCATAAAAAAAGTTTTAGGGTGCGTTTTTTTTAAAACACAAAATTTTTATGTCCTTATTGAAAGACCCTTTATAAAGTCAGTGGATATTTTTGGCTTTGATAGCCAAAAGCACTGGACTGCGGCGCAGTTATTTCAAACTTGCCGCCTTCCTTTTACCTGCTTTTAATTGTGATTCCCACAAAATAGTACTAACGACAGCTTTATTTTGAAATTTTATCTAGGGGGTTTGTTGTTGAGGGGTTGTTGAGGGGTTGTTGAGGGGTAGCAACACCTTACAAATGTTTTTGTCTCACTCAGAATTCCAAACTCAACTGATGTTGCAATATAGGAGAAAATTGTTATGAAATCTTAAAGTTGTTATCGCATTCTAGCCTTCATCGATGGTAAAACTTTACAAATGCCACAACCCTATCCATGTAGGTATCGAATTAGAAAAAAAAAGATATTTGGAATAGTGGTAACTTTTCCAGAAACAGACTTTTTCCTTTCCCAGAGTATGTTTTTCCTCTGCTATAGACGGAAAGTATTATATTCATGACTGACAATGAGACCTACTCAAGAAGGGTGGCAGATAGAAATATTCTCATCAGTACGAAGTCTGTTTCAGGCAAAATTATGTGGATGTCCGTGCATCTGTCTGTCGGTCAGTCCGTTGTATGTATCTTAAATAACTCGAGAACGCGTTGAGCTAGCGACTTGAAACTTTTTGTAAACGAGATTTACGAAAATCATCTTTTAGAAAAATAACGTTAGCTATAACGGGCAACTGCCTACAATTATTTTTTTTTTTTTGAAAAAATACAGTTTTTTGAATATTTGTCGAAAATTATGCATTTTTGTGAAAAAATGAATATAACAAAATCTAAAGTAAATAAAATTTTCTACATTTTTTGCTTTAACGATTTTCACGTATCTTTAACGGTTCTCAACATATTTGAAGAAAATTAAGTTTTTTGAAAAATTCTCGGAGAATAGGGGCTTTTGAGAAAAAATGCACATAACCAAAACGGAAAATTAAATTTTTTGCATTTTTTCCTTCAACGGTTTTTACGCATCCTTAATGGTTTTCGAGATATTTGAGAAAACATTTTTTTTTACATATCTTTTCCAAAACTAAATATTGCAAATTTTTGTGTTGATCACAACTGATATTTTTTTCAGTTTTTCGAATAGATTTCAATGTAGAAAATGTAATAGGAATACAGCTTCGCAAATAACTTAACAGTATTGTAAAGTTTTATGTCTAATTCCGATCTATAAATAGTAATTAATAATATTGAAAATTCTAAAGCAATTTTGTGTGCAATACTACCATTACTATTGTTAAATAACTGCTGCCTGTAATCTATAATTAAAAATACTTCCAATGGTTTATGGTCCACGTCTACTTGATTTGTCATTTAAGAAAAAATCAAACAATTTTCTCACACAAATCTTAAGATGTTTGTCGGCCGATCAACGTCAAC
This sequence comes from Chrysopilus asiliformis, assembly GCA_964034945.1. Classification (NCBI taxonomy): domain Eukaryota; kingdom Metazoa; phylum Arthropoda; class Insecta; order Diptera; family Rhagionidae; genus Chrysopilus; species Chrysopilus asiliformis. Next base: position 100,355,703 of record OZ035961.1, read on the forward strand.
ATCTCTCTGGTTTTATAGCATTTATCCACCGTCAGTGGATGTAATTAAAGCGACAAAATATCCATACAGCGAAGAAAAAAATAAATAAAAATAAAGGAAAAAAACATCCATTGATATTCAGGTGAAATCCAAATGAAATGAAAATTTATTTCCCCGTGTCGTTTATTAATTAACGTTTAAGGCCTCCAACATGCTTTATTGAATTTTCAATTCGATTTGATTTATACCGTTGGAAATTAATTTGTTTGCAGACATTATTTATGTTCACATTCTAATTGACATGTTTTTCCATCGAATTCATATAACAACAATGTATGCATTTCGACCAAGTGTTTTTTTTTTTATAAAATCTCCAATCCATATTCCAATCCAGCGGCCATTGATATTTCTATAAAAGTATCTATATTTTGTGTAATGTCTTTATTGCTAATTATCCAATAGGGTACAGTTGAAACACACAAAGTTCTCTATTCAATTGTAAGAATTTGGTTTTCATTAAGCTTGCACAGATTGGATTGGTTTTAAGATTATTTTTCTATCTTTATGATTGAAAAATAAAAAAAATCTACATAAAAATCAATCGATAGTTACTTGAATATATCAATTATTATAGCAAGCGGTCACTATAGTAATAATCTCCAAGTCACCATAGAATATTAAAACCTTTGCCTTTTGTAGGGATTTACGATTTAGTGTTGATTCTTGAGGGCATTTCGGATATTAGCTAATAGCATGTTGTCGGGGAGGGTTAACCGTAAACAGGAAAAAGATCATTTATCATGCTTAGAAGCCTTGGACAAGTGCGTTGATATATTGTGGAAAAAAAGATGAAATCTAAAAAAACCGGATAGAAATACACCCCAACAAGAGCCCGTTGTGGCCAGTAATACTCTAGGAAGGTGGAAGAGGATGAAACTTAGGGTAAAACTTTGTTGAGTCATGAATATATGTTGTGAATGGACAAATGAATGAAGGGCAGACGCGATGTGTTTTACGTTGTTACGCTTCTGATTCGGAGATTATGGACGACAAGAATATGACAGTAAAATTCCTAAAATAAATCGATTTTGGTTTTTCCATTTTCGTCCGTTTGCGTTGTAAGAAATTGGAAATTTCCACACTTTTTCAAAATACTTTTTTGAAAATTTGCAGTGGCAATTGTATTTTCTCTGAAATTAAATATGATCGTGAATGATAAAATTTTTTTCTGAAATTTTGAATTTCAATTACAGTAATCCCTCCAACTGCGCGGTAGATACGTTCCACAAAAAGAGCGCGTAAACCGAAACCCCACACTGTGAACCCTACTTTGTTTGAAATTTTAAGGTTAGAAACATGTTTTTTTAAACGAAAATTATAAAAAAACCGCGCAGCTGCGAAATTTTTATCGCGCAGTACGAAATTTTGGTATCAAAAACTTAACCGCAAAGTTGCGAAACCGCGCAGTTAGAAACAGCGCAGTTAGAAACCGCGCAGTTAAAAACCGCGCAATTGGAGGGATTACTGTATTTAACAAATAAAGAAAGTCTTCCATTTTTTGGGCCTCTTGCTTGGACAGTTTCTTATATAAACTGAGAAAAGCTTCAAAAAATCTTATTTTACCAAAATTTCTACAGATTTATATTCAGTTTTTATTGCATCGAAGTTCTTAAAAAAAAATAGAGATCACAGTAGAAATCTTTTTAACCGACTTCGAAAAAGAAGGAGGTTATGTGTTCAACGAAGATGTATGTATGCAAGGGCGTCGGCAAGATTTTTCTCCAAAGGGGGGCATAATCTGAACTATAAACATAACAAAAGCTATAATTGCCTATCTGGCAATCATTGGAGACCCGTATGGTGATATTCGTATCAAAATTGGAACAGTTGTACCAAAATTCCACTTTGAAGTCAAACTTTCCAATAAGATTTTTTAAAATTTATTCCAATTGGATTTTGATGTATGGGAGTTTTATGTAGAATCCTATCCTAAATAACTTTTGTTCTTGGACTTTTTTGATAAGATGCAACGTTTTTGAGATATTCACAAAAATCGTTTTCGTTCGTATGGGGGGTACCCCCCCTAATGGTCCATTTTTGCCCATTAACGAACTTAGCCTCGCATTTTACGAAAAACGGATCTGCGCAAAATTTCAAGTCTCTAGCTCAATCCGTGCGCCCGCAATCCGCGCCACAGACAGACAGACGGACAGACAGACGGACAGACAGACAGACGGACAGACAGACAGACGGACAGACGGATGGACATGCTAAATTCAACTTTTTTCATCATTCTAAACACACTGGTGTAATTCATTTTTGTGTGTGATGACGGGATCTTGGCGTTACAAACGGTAAGGCAAAGTTAATATACCCTTTGGTTTCACCATTTTCTTTGGTCTGAATCCGGGACATATTACCGTTGAAGAGTGGGTTGGAGGTGTGGTGGAGGAGGGATGAGGAGGGGGTCGAGGAAAAGAGTATGCTTCGAAATAAATCGTGAAAATGTAATTTTGAAAACTGGTCAGATCAGAGGGGAAAAGGTTTTTTCAATTGTTCGTTACTAAATTCAAGGAATTTTTTTCTTGATTCTAGTAACCGAAAATGCCACGGTGCAAAAAATGTTACCAAATTCTAGAAACATTTTTGAAAATTTTAGTAACTGTTCGCAGTAAATCGCGAAAAACGAATTTTAAGAATTTTAAGAATTTTATTGGTCTCGAAGTTGAAGCTTGGGAAAGCGAGTGCGGAAAAGCTCCACGTTTTGACAAAGATTTTTGTTTTAATCTTACTTAATTTGAGAGTTTAAAAAACCGCTTAAATACAAGTTCTGGAAAATGCTACGATTTTTGAATCATTTCCAAGATAACACATGATAAAATTGTGAACTTTCCCGGACAAAAAAGCCTGGATGTACTTGCTTCCACAAGCTATCGAAAACCAATTGAAAAATTGAGTTAAAATTTGAACTAAAGTCTCCTGAGGGGACGGGCGGGCATGATAAGGGAACATTTATTAAAAGTCATGTAATTTATCTCCATATAAACTTTTTCTGGCACGATATTCGAAAATGGAACTGGGTCTCTCCAATTCTGGTTCTGTGCCAAATTTTCGTCCCACACTGAGCCTCCTTCTTTTTCGAAGTCGATTGCGATGAATTGCAACATTTATAAGGTTTCGTTGCGACCCATCCACACCGGAGGTGGTGAAAACGGCATGATCTGATGGTGTTGTTAGCACCAAGTAGTAACTATCACTACTGATTGCGATAAAGCAAGTCAATTCTTCACCTAAAATTAAGTTCTCGAAAACTGAGACACAAAAAAAATCTATAAATATCTATCAAAATTCAATCATAATTTAAAAAGTTTAATTCAAATGCTGCACCTGAAAGAATTATAATAACTATTGTTATTACAAAATATAAAAAAAAAATTACTAAAGTTGCCATAAATAATTATATGCAAATTAATTGTGGTATTTAAACGTTTTGACATTTCCAACAGTTAGGAATTATGAAAATTATCCTTCCGTGCTCTTTTGTTAATTGTCTAAAATGGTAAAGTCTTGCGCACCTATAATTGGCCATTATAATAAATTTTATTACATGTTTCAGTCGATTAGTACGATTAACATTAAATGATTTTTCCGCTTTTAGTTTTTTTTCTTTTCGCTTTTTTTTGCTTTTTTCACAAAATATCTTGATATTGGCAAGTTTTCAGCAAGCGGCATGTGGCAAGAGACCACCTTCCTATGCATTCAGTCCTTCCATATTGGCCTAAGACACCTACACATGGTAATTCTGCTATAGCCATTTGAATGCTAATTAATTTGATAGTTTGAATTTATGAATTAATTCTTCGAACAATTTTTGCAACATTGAAAAATTAATAAAAGTGCCCATTAGTGATTCGTAAATAACGACAAACAGTCGATTTGCATGGCACGCTGGTTGGTTGGCTATGGAAAACTTTTGTTTTTAATGGGTTTCTTTGAAGAACTCCTTCACAAATTAGACACATGTTTTTCCTATTTCAATTATTGAATGTTCAGTCTCAGGGTAGTTAATCAAATTTAATATAGAGAAAAATAGTTTTGATCAAGATTATATAATTTAACTTTAAATCAAATCTTAATAAAGGTTACTTGGTCTATATTTTTTCTTGTTGATTAATAAACCTGTTAGTAAGAATTCTAGCAAAAACATTTAAATTGCATCACAGAAATATTTAAAAATTTGGTGGAATTTGTGGGAAGTTTCATGTTATTCTAAAGAATCCTTTTTTGAAACTTACAGTCTGCCCAAAAAGTTTGGAAACTCGATTTTTTTTCTGAGGTGGTGATAAAACCAATTTTTAAAAAATATTTCTTTATTTCAGAATTGAAAAAAATCACAGATTTGCTCCACGTAACGTAATTATAACTACAGAATTATAACTACCACGTAACTATAACTGCAGAAATTCCAATAATCTTGGTTAAAAATCATCACCACCTTGCGGTTGCTTCGCATGGCGGTGAGTTGCTATAAAACGGTTGCTTCAGCTACTCTAGAAAGTATTTTCTATACTAAACCGAAACATATCAATACCCAATGGCAGCATAATGATATCCGATAACATAAATATGAGTATCGTAGCTAAAAATAGATACATTTATCTGGTCAGACATAGATGGTTTTATAAAGATACCTATACTCAACAGAAATTTTTTTAACCAGATGTGAAGATCATCGTCTGGATTTAATAACAGTAAAAACCATCATGCTTGGCCTTTAATTCAAGTGGTTGAAAAATATGCTAAGATTAAATCACAGCATAGCCATCGTCATTCCAGATTCCAGAATTCGATTGAGGAGTGGTCCAATCGCTATTAAGGTATACAATTTATCAAAAGGGTGGTAGCTAACCACCAGATGGTTAAGTTATTAGTAACTTTGAAAGCTATGTCCATAGAATTTTCGCAGGTGAGATCAACGGATTCTGTTGCAACCGTGAGTGTCATCAATGTCCGATATCTGAAGAACTAAAGTGAAATAAAAATAAAATAAAAATTATGCTATTTAACATTGCGGTGAGTTGCTGTGCTATAAATATTGCATTAGTGAGACACAAATCTCATATGTTAAATATGACAGTATATGCAGAAATTTATGAAATCTATAGGGGTATTTTTTTACATACCGTCTAATACGTCTGCAAGTATCTATCCGTCTTCCAAATCAGTTATTTTATGCAAATATAATATCTATTGGTTCAGTTAAAACTATGAATTCTGGTCATCCAATTCATTTCATTGGGTTTGCGCACTTTTTTTTTTGTTGGATTTCGAATAAGCTCAGGTGATTGAGGTTTTCGGATTAATTCTGCGCTGCGGTTGAATGTGGTTTACTTTACGGTTACAACAATTGGTTGCATTCACTTTTATTCGAAATTAAGACATGTTGTATTAGTATTACTGATTGTATAAAATGCAGGTATTAAATTTTTTAAAGTTTTAATGATATTATATTGATATTATCTCGATAACGGTAAAAGATAGCGGACTACGTTATAAGGCAAAATTTGTCGAGAATGCTTTTCTCTTCAATTCAACTCATATGTCAACCTATCAAAAAACCGGTATTTTTCGAGATAATCGCAAAAAATGGATTTTTTTTTTAAATATCTCGATAACAGCTTGAGATACGCAGTTCTAGTAAGACAGAAATGTAGAAAATTTTATTGTCTCCAACTTTTTTTACTCATAAAATTATTGAAAAATGCGTATTTTCCAAGTAAGCAACAAAAAACGAAATTGAGATTTTTGAAAAGCCACCATTTTGGTTACTTCCGGTTAACAGATTTCCACCAAAAGTTGATAAGATCGTTCCATTCTAGAACCAAACATGCCAGTCAAATTTCATGGCTCTAGCTCTATTAGTTTTTGAGAAATACACAGACTAAGAAACTGACAGACATTTTTGTAATAATGTTGCAATTGAAAGACATTTTTGTAATAATGCTGCAATCGACTCAGGTGTGATCGGAAAATATTTTTTAGGCAAAATTAGGAGGTCGAAATTTTTCATGGATACAATACTTTATTATACTACGTATAAGATAGTGAAAAAACTTAGCTTAATCCACCTAGCGGTAAGATAACACATCCCAAGTAACCAAATAGGGCGTAAAGTGGTCGTCGCGACCATAAAGATTCGATGTTAAAGTCGCCATGACCACTTTACGCCATATTTGGTTACTTGGGATATCTTACATAAAATTAAACCCAATATGACGAAAAATCGGATGTCACCACAAAAACGTTTAACAACTCGAGAACTAAATGGGGTAGAAAGCTGAGATTTGGCAAAGAATAAGCTCTTATCAAAAGATAGAATCCTTTCAAAAGTGGGAAAATTGATTTACTTTTTCCGCCCTTCTTCCATACAAATGGAAAAAATAATTTTTTTTATTGAAAACAAACCATTTTTATTGTTTTTTTTTATTTTTTTAGAGGGATCTTACAGACATAAAATAAATTCAAGAAATATGAATATGGGCTTCTTAATAAAAGCAAGAAAAAGTTATCATAAAAATGGGTTTAAAATGAAATTTAGATTTAAAAGTCTGAAAAAACTTGTATGAAAAACAAAGAAAAATGGATCTGAGAGGTAGATATTATTTAGGAAAATTAATTCAAAAAAATTGTGAAAGGCGCAAAAAAAAAAATCAAGGAAATTCCCAAAGATGAGACAATCGCAATTCTTAGACTAATTGAGTTCAAAGCTAGTGAACCAGAAATACGTTTGGACATTGAAATCGGAATTTTATTCAGTGTTTTATTTTTTGGTTTTTATCTACTTTTTATTATACCATTCTCACTAACTTGATAATAATTTAAATCCTTTTATACACTGGCGAAAAATCAATGATTTCCCCCTTTTTCTTGGGAAATTTTCCATCTCTCGTTTGGAAGTAAATTTTCATAACCATAGAAAGTGCAAACTTTTCAATTTTTATGTTTGACCATAAAAAGTTGTGGCATAAAATACAAAACAAAACTCAAGTATAATTCTGGTCGTCACTCACTCGGTTAGTCAGTCACTTGAACCAGTTACAAACGGACCGGACAATATTTTCCACCCGCACAAATTCACCAGCCAAAACGGGTGGCTTTCTTTGGACATGACCAATAGCAAGAATTGGAGATTTGGAGCTTTTCAGATTCCAGAAGATCATAATATCGACGACAATATAAATTTAATGTGTGGGCTTTTGATGCAAAATATTCGCCTGACGCCTTTTCTCGCGGGGTGAAGGGGGAGGGTATGATGTCTTGAACGGAAAGTCTTATATTTGTTGTTTGGTCCATCGTAAAGCTGCCAAAAATCGAATTTATTCGGTGGGGTTTGGCGGGCGGCGGGATTACTATGGAAGCTAAGAAAGATTTTATCGTTTCTCTGATGGCTAAAATGTGAAATGGGCAAAACGACTGCCTATACGTAAAAGACAAAAAAAAAACTCAAATATAACCAAATGAAAAATAAACTGAAAAAATGCCACACCACACATTCAAGGGAAAATAAAATTCAAATAACATAAGAAATGCCAATCTTTTAAATCTTTGAATCTTGGATTTCTTAATCAAAAATTGACTATATTTGTTGTGATTTTAATCTTTCCAACTTTTTGTAATTCGAACTGATGCTATATCGTGGCTACTGGTCTTACGCGCACCCATAAAACTGGGTTTTTTTTTCTTTATGGGTTTTGTTTCTGAAATTTCTCGTATTTTTCAGCACAGGGGCAGGGAAGTGAATCGCACGGAATGTTGCTGCTACCGAAAGATGATTTGCAGATGAAATTCCACCGATATTTTGTATTTTTTTTTCTTTATTTTACGATTATTTTTTCGATGGGTTATTTTTCACTCAATTTCGGTGGGTTGACCTTGAGTTCGTCTGTTGAATGTCTCAAATGATGGCGCCATTTTTTCGTATATTTGTTTGCATGATCATAAAACTATTTACATGCGATTAATAAGAGTTTTTTTCCTCTTGAACGGTAAACACCTTTGATGGTTAACTTTGATTTGCTATGATCTTAAAGTAGGTAAAATTTTTGCAATATCAGATTTTGATTGAGAAAAAACTTAAACCGATATGTTTGTATGATTACAAACAAGTTTAATTAAAAATTTTGTTAAAATGAAAAAAAAATGTGTCAAAATTTCAATAATTGAAGTTAGTAGCAAGCAGTGGTTTCTGCGTTCTGCAAAAAGGATGACCAAACATGAGATTCGAAATTATATTTTTTTTAAAGAAAAATTTGCCCTTCTCATTTGGTCAAGACAGAGAAATTCTGATTTTTCTCAAAAATTGCGAAGAACTTATGGTTCTTTATTCCATTTCATATCTTTACCTGTCGAAAAATTATTAGTTTTTAAGAAAACCCGAGAAAAAAGTTAAAACCACCTGCAAACTATTTGACAGAATGAAGTGAAATTTTGGCTCTCACAGGAAGAAATTTGTCACAATACAAGCATATTCTTTGCTTGGAAATTTTACACTAGAATTGAAGACAGTTCTAAAAGTAAAAGGTTCGAATAATAAATCTTTTATATGCCAATGGAATTACTTAAAATCAGAACCTTTTTCTAAATCCTTATATTTTTTAATCGCCTTATAAAAAGATCTCCGCGATTTAAAGAAAATTTTCGTGTATCTTTTTTTCTAACAGTGTGAAATATAAAAGCTTTTAGCTGAGACTCAAACCGTTCGAATAAACTTTCATTACGCAGTAAAAATATATTGAGCAAAAATGTATAAATAATTTGATTTTCACCACTTTTTATAAGCTTTTATTTAGCTGGCCTTCGTATCTGTCTGTTTGTCTGTTTGGCTGTTTGTCTGTTTGGCTGTTTGTCTGTTTGGCTGTTTGTCTGTTTGGCTGTCTGTCTGGGTCAAATCTAGCAATCTAATTTTGACCCACTTTCGCTCATAATTTTTAAATCATTTCTAATGATTCAACAAAACCTACTTATCCGATTGTGCTAAAATTTTAATTATTGGTTTTGTCCATAAAATACGTCACACATTTAGGAAAACAGAGAGAGTTTTCGTTAATGTGACGGTGTTATAAAATCCCATATAAAACATAAGAAAAACTTCATTTGCCATGGACCAATCTGCAAATATTCTATACTAGGAGACCCTTCGTTGCCACCTTAAAGTTTCTTGTATAAATTTTAGAATGCCAAAAAACCATAAATAACTTAAAAACTTTTGGGAAAAACGTTATCCTTACAGGACCTTCCGTTTCAAATTTTGAAATTCAAGCACCAGATTCGTGATAGGCAACCCTGAAAACCTCCCAGAGCCAGTTTTTCGAGAAAAATTGGAAAAAGGACATTTGCGTTAACCTTACAGGACCTTCCGTTTCGAATTTTGAAAATTTAAGATAGCTAAAAACCTGCTCTTGGCAACGCAGATCATTTTGCAAAAAACCGCGTAAAAATCGGTCCAGTAATTTTTGAGTTTTGCAATCTTAAACAGACAGACCAACAGACAGAGAGAGAGACAAACATCAATTTTTATATATATAAATGAGGTCAGACAATTTTTTTATAAAACCATAAGTCCATGTCTTGCTTTGGCGAGGGAGGGGGAAAGGATTAGTACAATTGGGTTTTGATGTATGAAATAGTTATGTAAAATTAGATTCTAAATACATTTCTCCCTATGAACTTTTCGATACTACGCACCGTTTTCGAGAAAATCGCAAAAAACAATTTCATTTGTATGGAAGAGAGGCGGGACGGAATTGTCCGATTTTGCCCGTTCAAGAACTTAAGGCCCAACTATGATAGACATAAGAACGCATATGTAGCTGCATATGTCATTTCCAGAATAAGAAAGTCAATGTTATTACCCACAATAGACATGTGTCAAAGTGTTGCCACTTTCAAACCTTCGTTAAACTTTCGTTAAGCATGAATAATTCGATACAAATGGAACTGGCATATGTAAATAGTGAACATAACCTAAAATTTTAGTGTGAATTTTATAATATTGTGGCCATATTAATTTCCACTTGAGGTAAAATGAAGATTAGCTTTTATGTTGACAGCTATGTATGTCAACATTCGTTGGGAATTTGACATTAACATATGCGTTCTTATGTCTATCATAGTTGGGCCTTTAGCCTTGCTATTTACGAGAAATGCAGCTGTTACGAGAAATGTACAATTTCAAATCTCTAGCTCAATTCTTTCGAGAGTTATGGTGCTCACGGACGGATGCACGGACAGGCAGAGGAAAAGACGGACGAAAATGCGGTATAGTTCTTTTTTGTGTCCGACTATTGGTTCAAAGCGTTTGCAAACGATAAACTAAATCTAATATACTTCTATATGATTCATATTTAGAGTAGAAAAATTGTGACAAAGCAAGACACGGTAAGGAGGGGAAAGTATGAAGGGGGAAAGCGAAAAAGAAAAAAATAGGTGACATATTTTATGGACAGCTGCTATGTATTTTTGGGAATAGTGCCAGGAGGAATAGGTGGCAAAAACTTTAACCCTTTCAGACCCACTGTATACGATTGTGTTAGGTGACGTAATACGTTTATATTTCGGCTCAGACTCAAAATTTCGCTCAAAATCCCAAAAGCAGTGATCGTGTTACCTTTTGTCGATAGCTTCTATCCCTTTCAGACCCAAAATTTTTTTTTTAAATTTTTTTGTTATTCTGGTATTGAAATATAATAGTATAGCAATTTTTGTAGCAATCGGAAGAAAAAAATGTTTGGGTCTGAAAGGGTTAAGCTTGTCTAAACCTAAATTTTCAAAAATTTTAAAAACCAAAGAGATTTTTTTTATAGAGATACGATAGGAGATACGATAGTGCAAGACTATCGTATCTCTCTCGAGCTGTCAAAAATCTAAAAATCTAATGTTGACAATAAAACCTTAATATTGGGAAGCATTTTAGTTATTTGTTGCTGATTTTGAAAGAAAATGATACAATATGCAATTTTGAATCCTTAACATCTCAATACAATTTTATTTTTTAGTGAATTGAGTTTATTCAACATCGAAGAATGTCGAAAATCAAATTACGATCGAGATCGAGACGTCGATATACATATTAAATTTTATTTTTAGTTCTTTTGATAAGAAACTAAATATTTAATGTAAATTATTTGGAAGTACCAAATTGTGATTTTCGTATTAGTTTTTTTTTTTTTTAAGTTGGGCCTTTAGTTGCACTGAGAAAAATTGCGTAAAAGTCGTCGACTTGCATATGGAGTTATTGATTCCTGCAGCAAAAGTTAGCCTATACTCGGCACGCGTTTACCTGCGTTAGGAAATGTAAAAATGTATAAACTTGTGGCCTGAAAAATTCAAAAATTAAACCTACAGCAAATAAAGAAGGATGCAAGGAGCTGCACGAGTTGAACTAAGATAGGTAGTTCGATGATGTAATGCACTGTAATGGATAACTCCGTCTGCCTGCTACAGGCCAAAGTTGGCTTGTCAGAAAGTTGCCTTGGGTCTTGAATTTTTGAGTGTGAGACATGCAATTTGGCACACATGAACCTCTAGATAAATAAACACTCAATAAATAAACACTCCATATTCAGAATATATACATTTATTTAAATTTAAAATACATTAGCACTCAAGGTACATTTTTTGTTTCGTGTTAAATTATTTTTTTTATTAGATTATTTTTTTAACTATGTTTATTTTTTTCCCTTAATTTCTGTTTTCATTTAATTACAATCTTTGATTACATCATTCATTAACATTCAATTTATCTATTGTTGATTAATTTGATTTCGTTTTTTAAACTTTTTCTATGATATGCATCATGATTCAATTTTGCAATAAATTCATTTGATCGAACATCTTTTCTTTTATTTCATGTTGATATGTATAAGCTGTTTAGATTTTCAGTTAATATATGAATGCATGTAAAGATATTAGGATAGTCATTGAGTTTCAGGTTTTAAATATTATGTATGTAATATTGTATATTTTAAGTTTTTTTTTTAATTTTGTATATTCTTCGAGATGTAATGTTTACAAGGGATCAAATTAAAATAAATTCGAAAAAGATTTTTATGACAGGTAAATTTTCTTTTAATATTTTATTAGAATATTTTTTTTTCTTGTATATTTCTTGCACATTTAGATATCATTTGAGAAAAAATATATTAAGAAAGATATTTTGCGTTTTTATTTTAAATTACATATAGGTACACTTATATAAAATTTTTCATTCGGTTAAGTTTATAAATTTTGATTTGACGGGATATTCAGTTGATGTAATGTAAATTTTTGTTAGAATTAAAAATTCAAATTGTTTGTTCCGAATGAGAATTAATGATGAAATATACGATGAAGTTTTTAGAGAATATAGAATCTTTGTTAACGATTTTTAAGGAATTAAAGATTTATGCGAACGGGTTTCAGTTAAGCGTAGTATCCCATTTAAAGTTCTGAATATCATTCATGATTTAATAATATTAAAATAGTTATGCAAAAATTCAAACAACAATTTAAATTCAAATGCGATGTAAGGTTTTAAAGTTCCAAATTATTAATTTTTTAAATGATGTTTTATTCGTTTTAAATCTCATACAATTTCATATAATCTAAGAGTTCAAATGGGACATAAGAAAAATGCAGAAGAACGTAGATAAGAAATAGGAATTTACATTTCAAAAGAATAATTCAAAGCGACAAATTTTTTTTCACAAAATTTCCTTGCGAATTTTAACGATTTCATTCAAACATTCATTTTGACCACTCTATATTCAAACTGATCCATTTTTTTTACCTTTTTTTTGCGAAAAGTCGATTGTTTATTAAATTGTTTCTCTTTATTTCTGTACCTCTTGTTTAAAAAATATATATTTTTAAGTTTTAAATAAAAAACGAAATTCTTATTACAACATTTATGTGCGTACAAAAGTTTTTGACTTCAAACTTTTTATAATCTTTTCACAGTCACAAACAATGATTTATGTTATTTTCTAATTATTTTTTTTTTAATTTCAGAATTCATTTATCTTATGTTGAAACTTGTGAAGCCAATAGTATTTATTTTGATAAAAAAAATTAGAATATAAAATTAATCATTTTGGTTTTTGAGTGTGATTCAAAAAAGTGGACTTAAATTTTTGGTTGTTTTTTTCTGTTTGTAAAAAATTGTAAATTTAAATTATTTTTTTTTTCGTTGTTTCGTATATGCTTTCCTGGGTGTCCAGCTGTCTTATTGTAGTTCTTTGTATTTCTTTAAAAATAGGGTCAATTCTGTTTCTCTTTTACACTTTCCAGATATTCAAAAGTTAGTTTAATCCATATAAATGATAAATATTTTGCAAAATTAAAAGGATTTGATTTTTTTTAGTATTGCATCAAGAAAAAAAATCTTAGGTTTAAAATGTTTTAGACACTAAAATGTTTTAGTGTAGGCGCCCACTGCGATGGTGTCTAATACGGCGGTCACACGACGCTGTTTTACCAGCGCTAGTGGCTGGTGGCTGTTAGCAGCCGTTTCAGCAGCGCCGTGTAAACCCTAGTGCGTTGCTACTACCAGCAGCAGCGTGATAATTTTAGTAGCGCTAGTGAAGTAGAGGCCGTTCTACTTTGCCAGCGTTACTAAGTATCACGTGACCCTGTCTCATGGTTTCTGAGCTGTCAAAAGTCTGATAAGTGGTAAAGTTTGTTCATTGTAAATTGTTATTTAACGTTTATTTATTTAAATTTGAGTGTTTTATTATAGAAAAGAAAATAATATCGCGGTATCATGGAAGCAAAGTGGAACGCAGACCAAATATTAAAATTTTTCGAAGTATATCAAAAATACGAATGTTTATGGGATGCTTCTTCAGCATGTTACTTAACACGTTGACTGCCAGACCAATTTTGCAAAAATGTAAGGGAGATGCCAATACATGTAGACGTATGTAGAATTTCCGTATGTATGTATGAATGTATGTATGTATGCATGTAGATTGTAGACCCAGCTATCGAAAATGATAGCCTTGCCGCTCATGAATCATAGTGCCAATTTTCACTGGCTATCAAAAATGATAGCCATGGCAGTCAATGTGTTAAAAAGAGATGTAAAAAATGAGGCACTGGACAGAATCCTTCATGAAAATCTCCCAGATTCAAATTTCAAACCACTGTTCTGCTACTAGCCAGCGCTACTAAAGTAGAAATCGTGTGAACCCTCTCAGTACGCTGGCTGCTGTTGCTACTTGCCAGCGCTACTAACCAACAGAAGCCAGCGGCTGTCAAAACAGCGTCGTGTGACCGCGGCATAAGTGCCGTGCTGTCATATTGGTTTTCATGCGTTTCGAAAATTCATATTGCATTCATGTCTCTCAGCACATGTGCAAAATGATGCGAAAGAGCATTTTGCATGACTGCCATTGTAGTGCGCGCTTGTGCTAAGAGATATTAATGCATTAAAAAATCTTATTAAATGTTGTAATCCCTAATTTCTTTAATCATTTTGTTTAAATTTTGAAATAAATTGGAGGGGAAGGGGAGAACTAGGCAATCTTCTCCCCCAAAAGCACAAAACTTTGAAATTTTGTACATAAACGTTGAAAAAAAATTGAAAAACGAATTAAAAATAAATAAAATCCAAATAAATGCCCAAAAAACTTTTTTTTTAATGCAATACTAAAATTCCCAAAACAAATAATAAATCATTTGTGCAATTGATTATTCAAGTAGACGCATTAAAATATCAATTTCACGCAAATTCACACTAAAACTTTTATTTAATCTCATGTGATAAATCCTCATATACGATTTTACTGATTTTTCGGTTTTGCATAAAAATTTCGCATATTCTTTAATAAAAATCTTAAATTAAAAACGAAATGGTCGCATTTGCATTTTATGTATTCAATATGAATTTTAATTAAAAATTATCATTCATTTTACATTTTATTTTAATTTATTTTTATTAACATCCTTAAACTATAATCATTCTTCAATATGTATCTTATAATAATAACTTATCATTCAACATTTATTTCATTTCTATTAGTAAGTTTTTTTTTACAATTTAATTAATTTTTTTTATACAAATCATCTAAAATCAAATATCAAATAAAATAAATATATTTCTTCAGCTTTTTATATGTATTTGTAAATGATATGTTTTGTATATTTTTAATATCAATATTTTATAATCTAATCTTCTTAAATGACTATCTGTGTGATATGTTTTTTTTTCAATTTTTTTCACGTTTTTTTCACTTAATGGTCTAAAATTTCACTAAGTTATGTATACATAAAAATTCTCATTTTCGATAACAAAAAATATTTCTCTTTTATTATTCTTCTCGTCTAAAATTTATGCTAAGACAATATTTTAAATTTAATTCTTAATATCTAAGATTTAGCCTAGAAAGTCAAAGATTGATATGTTTCCACTTTAATGATTTATTTTATTACAGGATTTGATATGTTATCGTCACACATTTACACATAATTTTTTGGGATTTTTGTGGTATATTTTAAAGATTGTTTTGTTTTTTTTTTTTTTTTTCATTTGTTTTGATTATGTCTTAAAAACAATATTGAACATCATCTGAACATTAATATCAAAAATGAAAGTGGTTTTAATCAGGTTTCCAACATGAAATCAGTATGACGAAATTAGAAACTGTTTTAACAATTCTTTAAACTGACATCACTTAATACAAGATCCTGGTTCCTCTTTCACTTAGGATTTGAGGGTGATTTTCTTATGTAAGCATGATCTTGTCAAGAATGCTCGAAAACTAAAGACATTCTCAAAATGAACTGAATGGTAAAGTTTATATCTATAGCGAATGAGAGAGGAGTGCAGCGAACATAA
This sequence comes from Chrysopilus asiliformis, assembly GCA_964034945.1. Taxonomy (NCBI): domain Eukaryota; kingdom Metazoa; phylum Arthropoda; class Insecta; order Diptera; family Rhagionidae; genus Chrysopilus; species Chrysopilus asiliformis. The sequence goes on from OZ035961.1 coordinate 100,371,556, forward strand.
AACTAACAAAAACATTTTTCTTTTATTCTGTTCTCGATTACTTGCGTCTTAAGGCCCAACTACGATCGACATAGGAGCGCATATGTAACTGCATATGCCATTTCCAGAATAAGAAACTCAATGTGAATACCCATAATAACTTGTGTCAAGAGTGTTGCTTCTTTCAAACCTTCGTTAAACTTTCGTTAAGCATGAATGATTCGATACAAATGGAACTGGCATATGTAAATAGCAGTGTTGGGGCCAGATAATTATTTTTTTATCTAGATAAAGATAAAGATAAATGCTCGTAATGTTTATCTAGATAAGATAATAGATAATGAAAATATGAAAGATAATAGATAAGATAAGATAAAAAGCCAAATTATCTAGATAATTTTTAGATAAATATTTATTTTGACATTGCACAAAATTCAAAATTACGTACTAAAAAAAATAGCACAAAATTTTTTGCTTTTCTTGATTTCCAATTTAAATATAATAAGAAACGAAATAATAACAAAAGAAAACGGATAAGAAACGTTATCGTAACGTAACGAAATAACGAAATGATTTTCGGGCTTTTTCTTCAAAATTACGTTATAATGAACGTTATAGAAATTCAATTCCGTTACCATAACGAAAAACGAAAAAAATATTACGTTTTTTCGTTGTTTATTAGTATTTCCTTGTTTTGTTCAGTATTATTTTTTGTGAAATTTCCCACAAAAGTTCATCAAGTATAACCCCACAGACATAAAATATAATCAAAAATATTGGAGTAGTGTTTTTAATCGTATATTGATTCTAAATCGGATTTTGTTTTGGCCAGATTCACTCTATTTCTGGAGATACGAAAATGGAAATCTTCTAAGCAAGTTTTTTGGTAGCGAAAAGATTTTCTTTTTAGTAACTCCAGAAGTAGAGCGAAATTCTATAAAAAAAATTCTATATCTTTGATATCAAAATCACGCTTTTGTGGAGACAGTTTTTTTAATGAACAAAACTTTTGTGTGATTTTTTGTCTTTTGTATTTTTTATTGATTTTTACTTTCTTCTACGGAGTATAATAAAGTATTGTATTCATGAAAAATTTCGACCTCTTAATTTTGCCTAAAAAACATTTCCCGATCACTCCTGAGTCGATTGGAGTCATATTAAAAAAATGTCTTTCTGTCTGTCAGTCTGTCAGTCTGTCTGTCAGTCTGTCTGTCAGTCTGTGTACAAGATTTCTCAAAAACTAATAGAGGTAGCGCCATGAAATTTTATAGGCATGTTGGGTCCTGAAATGGGACGATCCTATCAACTTTTGGTGGAAATCCGTTAACCGGAAGTATCCAAAATGGCGGTTTTTCAAAAATCGCAATTTCGTTTTTCTCGATTTACTCCCAAACTACGCGTTTTTTAGTGGCCTTAAGTATGACAAAACTTGGAGAAAATAAAATTTCCCACACTTTTGTCTTTAGCTATAACTCGATATCTCAACCTGTTATCGAGATAAACCGTTATTTCCAAAAAAACAGTTTTTTGCGATTATCTCGAAAACTAACGGGTTTTTGCTGACTGAATGTATGAAGTGAATTAATGAGAATGGCATTCTGCACAATTTTGTTTCTTACCGTTATCCGTTATCTTTTACCGTTATTGAGATATTTAGATTAAAATATAAAAAAATATATTTTTGCGAATAATTTGCAAACTAACAGTTTTTCGACAAATCAGTTAAAAGAATAATTAAAGATGTTAACATTTTCTACATTTTTGCCATTTACCGTAAATTGATATCTTTTACCGTTCTCAAGTTATCTCAAATTTTGTATGTTTTTGATATTTTTGAATAAACCAAGAATTTATTGGGAGGTCGTCTTAGGTTGACAACGCGACAGGGCTCTAGCGTAAATTGCGCAGGGTCGTAGATTTTGTAGAAGAAAGTTTTGTGTTGACCACAACTGATATTTTAACTTAATAATCACATTTTTTTTCCGTTTTTATTTGTATTTTCTTTTTGCTGAGTTTTATTATTTGTTATACAATTTATTTTTATGGAAACTGAACTGAATTACTTTGTGATAAACTACTATTACAGTGCGTTTTTTTGTTTTCAGTTTCAATACAATCTGTAACGGAATAATAACATTATAACGTAACGAAATTAAGTTTTTTATCGATACAAAACGAAATAACGTCACGAAATATAAGTTTAATTTTGCTATGTAAGGAAATTTATAACGTTATGATTTTTTATTTCGTTCATAGCCCGGTTTACACTTGGCAACAGTTACTGGCAGAACTTTTTTTTATGGACAAGAGTGACAAGAGAGGCGAGGGAAAGAGTGACACTTTGCTTCCTTGTCCGTAAACAAAAATTGTTGCCAATTATAAAACTGTTCCTAAAAAAAGTTTTTAGGTTTTCAAAAGTATGCAGAAAACAATTTCGTTTCAGCATTTTTTCAGATTTAATTTTTTGATTTTCGGTGGTAACGATTATCTCTAGATAAATGGGATTTTCCTTTATCTAGATAAGATAAAGATAACTTTTTTGGGGTGTTATCTAGATAAGATAAAGATAACATTTTTTTTTATCTAGATGATTATCTAGATAATTATTATCTAGATAACCCCAACACTGGTAAATAGTGAACATAACCTAAAATTTTAGTGTGAATTTAATAATATTGTGGTCATATTAATTTCCACTTGAGGTAAAATGAAGATTAGCCTTTATGTTGACAGCTATGTATGTCAACATTCGTTGGGAATTTGACATTTACATATGCGCTCTTATGTCTATCGTAGTTGGGCCTTTAATGTTCACTTATTTGACTGAAAACAACGATTTTTTAAACGAAAAAACTCAAAAATTTGACAACTTTTCAGGAAATCCGTGTTACCACGCGAATCAAAAGGTGACTTGACCGACAGCGTCAAGGAAACTTTTGACTTAAAACAGAAAAAAATAAAAAGAAACAAAAACGAATCGAATTCGAATCATCTGATCGAAGGGAATAAATAGCAGTGAATTCGCTTGCAAATCTCAGACGACGATTCGCATCCATTTGAGTTTTTTTCCCCTGAGGCGAAACACCTAAGTGCGGTATTACACTTGGCTTATTTAAGCCGACTACTTTTGGGCTTAAATAAGCCAATGTGCATACATTTGGCTTAAATAAGCCAATCCGGTTTGCATATGCTACACAAGTTTACATGTGTGTATGTGGTGTGTGTGTGTGTTGCCAGACAGTTAGCATAGGAAAAACCATTGAAATTGCTGCTGCTTCAGATACTTCCCAATATCTTTACCTGCTGACGGTCAGAAAGAAAATGATTTCTCCCTACTACTTTTCCCAAACCGGTTCACACGCTTTGCATGTATGCAGAAAGTTGTCGATAAGCCATGATTTCGAGTGGCAACTTTTCCCTTCCATCTCCGCAGTCGTTTCTCCCGAAAATCGGCTTAAGTAAGCCCGAAAGTTGCCATGTGTAATACTGCGCTAAGAGAATCGCCGGCGATTCGCGTACGTGAAGCCTTTTCGATCATTTTGATTTCGGATAAATTTACACTGAGGGCCAAAAAAAAATAGATACGACAGAAAACTCTTTTTACTGTATGTAAGAACTAAAACGATTCACTTTTTAAAGAAGCGTTTTATTTTTTCGTACAATAAACTAACTTTTAAGTCTTACCTATTTTTGGCACCACTTGTGACATCTCTGTTATGTCACCGCTTCCACACTCAGAAAAATGTCCAGGTCAACTTTTTGTCAGGTTAACTCTGACCTTACAGAGGTGTCTGTAAGCCAGGTAGCGGTCAGAGTTAACCTATCTAAGGTCAACTCGTGCAGCTCCCAATGCCCTACTTCACCTGCTGGTGGCTTAATTTCAGAATTTCTCCGACCACAGGTCAACTCAGTTTTACTTGGCCACATACAGGCGAACGCGCGCCTGCCCGAGGCCAATTACGCCGTATGTAGGTCGTCGAGTTAGCCTCCATTTTTCTGAGTGCAACCGCGTCAGAAAGTACAAACTAGACCTACTCTTCGCGGTGCCGCGCGCATTTGATCAGCGCGCAATTATAGACCAACTCATATAAACCTACAGTTTCTACTACCATCTGTTACCGCGTCGCGCCGCACCGCATTGCGCGTTATTGCAGGACAAGCTTTAAGAATAAGGATTTAAATTTGCTGCATTGCACAACAAACTTAGTGTAAAGTTATTTTTTGCAAAATTCATTAAATTAGCATAAAATGTTATTATTGTATCTAGCAATCCATAAACTTAACTGGCAAACGCAAAACTTAAAAACAGTTAAGAAGTTTTATTTTTTTTTTATCGAGATCTTAACATTATTTTCAAAAAGGTGAAGCAATAGTGAAAAACCATGGAAAAAGGGCTGATTTCGCTTTTATTTCACTTTTGTGAAAATAAAGCGATTTTTTTATGAACTCTTCACTTTTTCTTCTAGGCAGTGAAACAAAAGTGATTTCACTCTGGGTGGAATTTCGCCAAATTGTTAATTGGGATGGGCGAACCGGAGAAAGATAATCAGACGCAAAGGTGATCAGTCGAAAGTGAACGCTCATGATGACTTAACTGTGTTTACTTTAGGACTCATTTTGAGGCGGCACGTCATTCCTCATTTCTCTGTCGTGTGCATACGGTTCGCTTCATCTTCATTCGCTAAACCGGTTTCATCAACAAAACTAAACGAAACAGGTCTCAGCAACCAGACTCAAACCGGTTTGCAACTGAAAATTTTAAGTGAATCTAAATTTTGTTCGCTCTTTTTGGTTTCCCTCCCCACTTCGTCCGTCACCATCACTTGGCCGGCGCGAATTAAGTGACGCCTCAAAATGAGTCCTAATGTAAACAGGCTCTTATTGTGTCTCGAGAACGGTATTCAGACTGTATTTGTCCTCTCAAAGAAATTAGTTAAATGATAGGGTTAACTAACAATGTCTATTTTATAAAAAAGTTGAAATCCCTCTTTACAAATCCATGCAAAACATGAATACAAATCAGAATAAGAATTTTATCTATTAAAACTAATTTCAAATTTATTGAACAATCAATATAAAAAATATTCTATTCTAAAACTTTTACTACTTCCTAATGATATGTATGCGATTTTGGATTCTCTTTTTATTATAATTTTATAATTATTAAAAATTATTTTTAATATTTTCTAACAGTAACTTTCGTTCTAAAAAAACGAAAAATAAATAACTATCATTTATATTAATTAGCCTATATTTAAACATCAAAATTTAATGTTTTTTCTGGAACTATTTCAATTCTCTAATTAAAATAAATAATTAACAATCAAAATATATTATGAGCTTCTTGTTTTTTTTAATATGAGAATATTTTTTAAAGCAAAAAAAAAACAACTTAAAATAAATAGCCTTTGTTTTATATAAATAAAAAACTGATTTCGAATTAATTTTTGTGTATCTTGTAAAATTTACTCATTATAGATTTGTATATTAATAAACTTATTTAATTTACTGTTTAACTTATGATCGCAATATAAATACAATATCTCTTAACATGTATGAATCTTAGAGCATATTTTTCAATTTACTTCTATTTAAATACAATAATTTAAACGCTAAAAATCTTAATATCTATTAAAAATCACATTTAGTTGAAGTGTTTTTCATTTTGAATTTTTGTTGCGATTGAGGCAATTTATTTTGATAAAAAAATTTGCTTTTTTATTTTATTTTATAAATTGCAACACGCATTTGATATGTTTACGATATGATATGTTTGTTTTGTTTATTTTATTTTAATTTTCTTTGGACATGGTATTTTTTTTTTATAAATTTGTGTTTTTTTGTTATTCAATTCTTATTGATAATCGTATGTTTCGTTTTAATATTATCCAAATATTAAAGTTATTGCTTTCAAAATGTTTCCATTATTTTATTGTTGGTGTTTTGGACTAAAACCAGTTGTGGGTGTTAAAGTAATAAAATATTTTTATATTTTGTGATCAGTTTAATAATATTGGAAATTGTCGGATGTATCGTTTATCACGATTGCAGCATTATATTCTGTTCGTGGCAATGTTTGTAGTCTAAAATTCTATTTTTTTTCAAGCGAACACATGTTTTATACACTATTTTTAAAAGCTCCTGAAATTAGGCAACTTTTTTTTCAAAACTCCTGAAAGTAGACAATATAGTTTTTAAAACTCCTGAAAGTAGGCAATATTAGGCGTGGTTTTTAATGTTCTGGAGCTATGCAGAGTACGGAATATTAAAAAAAACGATTTAGAGTAAGACAGGGAATTTCTTTTTAACTCAACATAGCCAAATTTACTCTGTCACGATTACAGGAATATTTTTCATAAAATACACAATTTCTAGCACCACATTATTTATACGACTTTAAAATATTTGTTGGCTTTAAAATTTAACGTTTTTTTTTAATCTCAATTTATTTTGATTCTTATGGTTACCTGTCAAATTGAAAAGTGAAGCTAGCCGGAGTTTAAGTTTTGGCATTGCCTCATAAAATATCCCAAAAATTGCCTTTTGCTCGTTATAATTTATGTTGTAGCAGTTTGTATGGATTACGTTGTTCCGGTTAGATCTAGGTAAAAGATTAAAAAAACATGCCTATAGTTTGCATAAACAGGACGGAGACAGGCTTTTATTTAAAATTAACCCTGGGCTACTTACGATAGCAAATTGCTTTAAAAATCTTAAAGTCCATATTTTGAAAGAAAACTCCCGTATGTGGACCCTCGGTAATGTGCAAAATAATTTCAAAAAATAAAATTTCACAGACAGAGGCCTGGGGAACAATCCTACTAAATCATAATTTAAATGGTGCCCAAAAACATTCACTTCATTCGTTCCTCCCTAATAAATTTAAGCAAAAATCGATTCCTGACCTACTTTTCTATAAAAATGTTTAACAACTTGATAAATATCACATTTTTTGTTCAAGTAATTGATTTTTTGAGATTTTAAATATGCATAGTCCACCCCAAGTGTACTTTTAACATTAAGCATTTCGTTATGTACAAAACTTACTAACGAAAATGTTGCTAAAATTGAAATAAAAAAAATATCCTTTTTGTGAATCCCCAAAAAATCAAATTGATATTAATAAACACATAATATGGATGATGAAAAATAATAATAAAAAAAAAATTCGCCACAAGAAGCAAAAAAAAAAACATCACTCACACAGCCAACATAGATGCAGGAGCAGGAGGAAAAAAAATGTTGGTCCGCCTTTCAACTCAGTCATAATGGGTCCCATCTGGCAAAGTGTATGCCACACTTTTCAGTTCGTTAATGGAATAAAATTGTTTTGCCCAGCAAAATTTCCATCTCACCAAAACATACAAAATATTTGTAGAAATAAATGTATATGAAAATAGGATTCCATAGCTGACAATGTCGTGTATTCCCAATACGATTTATTCAATGCACAACTCCCAATATACGCACATAAATATGTATGTCGGCAATGTCGAAAACATACAATTTCTATGTGGTACTCATATATCAATTTGAGACAAAAAAAAAACAAATTTGTATAACGAAACGGCACTTTGGCAAGGATCGTTCGCACTCGAGCAGACATTCAACCATCCTAAAATATGTCGAAATCATTTCGGTTAGTAGCAGGGATAGCAGACAAGCCATAAAGGTTATCCTCCTCATCCATATTATATCTTGAATGCATAGATATTCGTGTAGCAAAATTTCAATGGCGGATGTAGCATTATTAAAACATGTTGCTATTGTGATCGGCCTCGTTCTAATAATCACTTGCAACCGAATTCGATATTTCGATACATTGATACTGAAATCAAGGATAATGACCGCTTAAAAATTATCAATATTATATCGATATCCTTCGGATACTAAAATAGGGACCACTGTGCATTTGCGGACAATTCAAAAAGAGGTTTAAACATTTACTTCAGAATTTTAAAAAAATGTTGATAAATTGTTTGAAAAAAAGACCTTACAATTTTTGTTAAATTTTTGTTCATAGTTCGCAATTAACAGAATTTTTGTTCACCAAATCTCAGTTTTAGGGGGTGGAAATATTATTCGAATAGGCGTTCCTTTTCAAAGAAATGTGAGATCTTTTTAGAAAATACCTGGTAGAATTGCTAAAAACATTTAAAAGTTATCAGGAAATAGCTTATTTTACCCGCAGACTACAGTCGACTACAGTCGGCTTAACCCTCATACTGTCCTTAAGAAAAATAACGTATGATGTCTTCGTGGGTCAAGAATGACCCATTATGACCCATGAAGACTACAGTGCTCTTCAATGGATTAAAATATGAACAAATAGATTATTGTTTTCGGTATTCAAAAGAAATTTGTTCACAGAGCCTACACCATACAAACATTGTTCATGTAGTTGAGAAGATACTTTTAATTAAAATCGAATTTGGGTTAGAAATGACCCGAGGACAGTATGAGGGTTAAGAGAAACTCACTGAGCAGCACAAACCGTCTAAGGACACACAATCCAAAAACCCATTGCTAAGCGGGTCAACTTGAGTGCATCTTTTTGAAGATGTGCTTTTGGTGACGTCAGTGCTGAACGTCCCTGATTTTGTTTTATAGCGTACTGTAATACACATGTGTCTTTTTGAAGACTCCCGAAAGTAGGCAAAAATGTTCCTAAATCGTCTGAAAATAGGCAGCATAGTTTTTTTTACAACGTGGTTTGACATGATTGTTTGCGAGAAAGCAGTGCGTCGATCTAAATCGCGTGAATCGGGTTTTGGAAAACCCGAAAGTAGGCAAAAATGTTCCTAAATCGTCTGAAAATAGGCAGCATAGTTTTTTTTACAACATTGTTTGATGTGATTTTTTGCGAGAAAACAATGCGTCGATCTAAATCGCGTGAATCGGGTTTTGGAAAACCCGAAAGTAGGCAAAAATGTTCCTAAACCGCCTGAAAATAGGCATCGTAGTTTTTTTTTACAACGTTGTTTGATGTGATTGTTTGCGAGAAAACAATGCGTCGATCTAAGCCGCATGTATCGAGTTATGGAAAACGAGAAACTTGAAATAGCAGTTCAGTTCCAAAATCGCCATAATTTTACAAAAACTGGGGTAAATTGTACTTAGCCAAAGGCAGAATGAGGAAGAAATATTTCTATTATATTAATTTCATAAAACATTCTTTTTATGAAACATTTTTGTCGTGATTCCATAGTTTCTATCCTTCAATAGCACATTGTCCCCTATACCGAAAAGCATAAAACATAGAAATGGGTTCAAAATAACTGCAGGGCACATACGAGTATGAACAGAATGCACACAGAATGAATAATTCATCATAAATATTCAACGCTTAATGTTAAAGCATTTCAATCGAAGCGAATTTCATTGAAATTTGTACACCAAAATTTCAGTACATATTTGGTGTTCCCTTTTCAGTTTTTATACTTTACGCTTTATGTGTATGTAACACATAAATTTTCGACATACCCAACATTCCTCCAATACGATTAATCTGTCACAATTTTTCATGGAGCGCTACAATTTTTTTTTGTGTTTATTTTGCGCGCATGAAAAATTTAATAAAAATTTATAAAATATATCTACGAACAAATTAATATTTCATGTAAATACGTTATCAAAAAAAAAAAACAAAAATCTATTATTATTTTTGTGTGTAAAAAATTAATTTTAGTTGCTTGGTTTATTTTTTTTTCGTTTGTTTGTTTACTTTTGTTGAATATCCTTTTTCATATCTTATGGTTATTTTATTGGCAAATTCATTTTAGTCCTTTTTTGGAGTGCTTACGAAGCCTGTGTGAAACGTGGGAGGGGTGGGTCTGAGAAGGGCTTTCTCGAAAGGGTTGCCGATTGTATTATTTTTTTTTTTTACATATTTTCATCATTCCACATTGCTTATTCTTCTGGCCATCCTAAATCTTCGCCGACCAGCTCGTAAAATTTTTGATTATGCTCGGCAAAGAATTTTCTCAATTTGGAAACGACCAATGGATCGACATGGGGATGTTTTCGTCCTTTTGTTTCACGTAAACATCTATCGCCATTATCGTAACGTAAACAATAGAATCCTTTTGTTTCATTAAAATAGAAATGATTGCTGTTGATCCGATGTCCGATACCTGTAAAATATCGATTTCAATTTTAAATTACCCTCATCAAAATGGATTTATGTGTTTTATGTATATAATCGAGAAAATTTTAAATAATTGATTAAAAATTTCAAATGTTTATTTTATTTGCTATACAAATTTAACTATTTACGTTAAGAAAATCCCTATTTACGTTAAACGTATTTTTTTTAAATTTCATTCCTGATTTTGAGTTAAATAAAGAAAAAATAAACATATTTGAAGCAAACGATATAGACGTCCTTGGAAGTAGCACAAACTTTGTGTGTTCCAACATTTTCGGAATTTCCAGTGAACCTTAATTGGGCACTCTTTGTTGTTGTTCTCCCCAATAGATGTCTATCACAAATAATCAAAAATTTTATTTAAAAAAATAAGGCTAATAACTGCAAATAAAAAACTTATCTAAGATCTCAGACTTGATTTAAATTTTTGGCAAAATTAAATTTCAGGAACTTACGTTATTTTTAAATCAGTCAGAGAGGCAAATTCGACACGTGCACAGTTAGAAAAAAAAAATGATATTCTCGTAATTTTGTTTGACAAAAATATCTTGATTAACTTGAATATCAGGTGTAGTCCCTTTTATCATGTAGAAACCATTGCGACCGAAAAATACTTTTGACTTTTCCCGGATAACACACAAAGATGTATTGGAATTATCTTGAAAGTAATTTTGTAAAATGTCAAAATACTATTGCCAAGGAGACAATTGCAATCATTTTTATACATATCATAGAAGAATGTTGGTTTTTCCTTACAAAATTTCTCCAATTTAAATTCTGATTTTAATTAAAGTCCACCGATAGAATCACATTATCATGGAGAGGGTAATCTATATCCTATAATATAATACGAGGAATGTCTGTCTGTCTGTCTGTCTGCACAAACGATCTCGAAAACCCGCCTAACGATTTTCACAAAACTTGGGGGTTAGGGATTTTCGGGGCAGGGAATCGATCTAGATAGGTCTCACCTCTGAGAAAATTCCCCTTCGATACCCCTCGCCTGGTATCTTCGAATTGGGTGGTCCGATCTTAATGAAACTTTACAGTATTACTAAGGGGGCTAAGGGCTTTCGATCTTTCCACTACAAACCTGACTTTTTCCTCCCCTCGATAACCCTCACCTGGTGTCTCAAAACAACGTTTCAAAAATCGGTGACAGCGATTACTCAATAACCACTCAACCGATTTCTATGAAATTTTGTTATCGCGCGTTAGTTTTAGCTCAAGCTTTCTAGGTCGGGAATTTAAAAACTCTGGAAAAGCTCTGTAAAGATAATGTGAATTTATTTTTTCCCCAAAAATCAGCAAAAGTAGGATCTTGAGGTCGCCGAGCATGGCTCGGTCTTCCTGGTACTATATATAAAATCGTTTAACCTGATTGATTGACTGACTGACTCACCAACGCCCAGCCCAAACCCCTGAAGCTAGAAACTTGAAACTTTCACAGTATGTCCTAACCATCACGTAGGTGCTCACTAAGGCGGGGTTTTCCGAAATTCTACCACTAAGAGGGTAAAGGGGGTTTGGGTGTTTTTAAACCGTGATTTTCGCCATGAATCCTGCTCAATAGGAGGCTGAAAAGTTTAACTCGGGGGTTTTCGGGGTCGTTGATCACGAATTCGGTGTTAGATTTTCAAAATTCGAAACGGAAGGTCCTGTAAGGATAACGCAAATATCCTGTTTCCAATTTTTCCCGAGGAAATCACGAATCCGGTGTTAGACTAATTCGCAACAGAGAGTCCTGCAAGGATAAGATTTTTCTCAAAAGTTTTTAAGTTCTTTCCGGTCTTCTTCGTATTCTAAAACTTATACAAAAAACTTAACGCGGCAACGACGGGTATGCAAGCTAGTAGGCTATGTTTGCAAAATTTCCTTTCTTCCTTGGCCTCTCTCCTAAAATCTCTTGAACCGCTAAAAGAATTTGGATCTGGTTTTCGAGGTCCTTTTCCCCTCTACTCCTCTCTGTAAACTCCTGTTCTCCTTTGTCATGGAATTTAGACGCATTTCGATCTGGTTTTCAACATTAAAAATTATTTCTGAAGGAAACTTTTCACCCACTAAAATCTACCATACTCGATTCTCAGCAAGTTATGCACCTCTGAAAAGCAAGAGCAATTCGCGGAATGGGGTCCGGAGCGTCTTGTTTCAACTGCAATTCATTTGAAATCTTCTAGTTGGGATTCACAGAAAAACATATCAGTTGTGATCAATACAAAACTTTCCTCTCTGCAATATTTAGTTTCGGAAAATACATAAAAGATAATATTTTTTCAAACATCTCAAGAACTGTTAAAGATATGTATAAACCATGTTGAAAAGAGCTTTTTGGTTAAATAAAATAAAATTTGTCGGACAGACAGCCAGACGGACGGACGCACAGACGAACAGACGGACAGACGGACGGACATGTAAAATGCAATTTTTTTTATCATTCTAAACACACTGGTGTAATTCATCTTTGTGTGTGATGACAGGATCTTGGCGTTACAAACGGTAAGGCAAATTTAATATACCCTTTGGTTTCACCATACGGGTATAAAAAGTTAATATCTAAAAAAAATTGGAAAAAAAATTATCACACCCATAACATACGTAGTTTTAAGCTTTTCAGACCCCTCCTCTCCTTCCACCCCCTTATCCCTCTCCAAACCTCCTTCCCCCCCCTTCCCATACATTCTTGCAGAGTTTTTTGTTTGTGGTTTGGTACCGTCGTCACATTTTCATAGTTTTGTTTCGGATATCCCATATAAGCTGGGGGTGTTTGATGAACGGCCTTTTATGAAAGAAGCGTGAAATCTTTTCCCGATCATAAACTCACCCTACATTTCGCGAAACAACAAATGCTGTGCCTAATTTTTATGTTTGCAACTCAATTGGTTTGCGAATAACTACTGCAAATACAGGGCACCAATCATGTATTCCGACTTCGACGCAGCTTTTAACTCTTGACTTCGCCATATCTGCAGCTTGAAATTTCGCGGAATCGTCACTATGAATCGAAACGTGATTCTGACTGTCAATCCAGGAAATTTGAAGCTGCTGATATGGCGAAGTCAAGAGTTAAAAGCTGCGTCGAAGTCGAAAGACAGAGACGCGTCGGAATACATGATTGGTGCCCTGATGCGGTGAATGCCTTTACATACTTAACATTAAATTAAATTCAACTATAAGAAATTTCATAAAATCTTACCTAAGAACTCTTCGATTCTTTTCAATTGTGCGACCGGATCGTCAATTAATTGATCACCGTTTACAACGAGAAGTTGCTCTCTGGGGAAGACTTCTAACCATCGATGAAGATGCAAATGATACATGGAAATTGTTAATGGCCGATAGGACTCATTGACCGTACCATTCGGGAATATCGCTAGCTCCTCGAAGGACCTGAATTTTATTCATCCAGCAGCACACAAAATCCACATCAGATCGGAAGAAAGCATAAACAAAAAAACACGAGAAAAGGATAATTAAGTTAAATCAATGTGATGTTGGTTTGTTAAAGGACATGTGAGCAGAGGATATCATTTCTACAATCGATATGCAAATTTTAATACTTGGAAATTGTTGACGGCGACACCGATGACGATGTGGCTGATGACGTTGAGAGGGTGGACGACGATAACGAACCCCCACTGCCTGCCGAACCTCCGCCGCCCTCCGGAAAGCTGGAAATGACTGCGATATTCCCATGGGAAGAGGACATGACTCCCGAAGCCGTTTGCTGGTGATGTTGCTGTTGTTGTTGTTGTTGTTGTGTGGGAACTTGTGGCACTGGCATTTGATTGGCGAGTGGCAGCGATGCTGTTGCTGCATGACTCCTTAATTGCGTATAATCAGATATTGCCCTCGTGACTGGTTCGCGAACTATGAGCAAAAGTTTTATGCTAGCATTCATTGCCCTCACCCGTTCTGGCACCTGAAATTATACAACGACAGAAAATTAACAAAATTAATGAAAAAAAACCCTCCGACAACACTCAAATCAACGAAAGGATATGAAAATTGTGAGAAATTTCATTTGCAATTATTTACTTTTTCTTTGCTTGGTTAGCATCTACACGTACATAAATTTTGTTTCATTTTTTTTTCTTTGTACTTGGCATCACGCTACACCTCATTTTCATTTTCCATTTTAGAAGATAGTATACGAGCACAGAATAAATCATCCGTGATATCAAGGATCACAGTCACCGGGACCACTCTAAGTCTTGTTTCTGCTGGAGATGGAAAAAGTAATAACTAACACTGGTTACCACATAACAATTTCAAGGATCTTGAAGAGGGGGAGAGGGGAGGAGGTTTGCTGAAAAATTTTCGGAATGAGAGTATAAAAGTCATTTAAAAGGAGCATAAACAAGTTTTATGCGCTGGTAAAAGGATATTAAAAGTTAACACGATTTCGCATTTATCTTTCGCATGAGTTACAAGATGTAATACCGCACCATACCAAGATACATGCGAAAAAAAAAAACAAAACACAGAACTAAATGAGATGACAGCGAATAAATGAAGGACACGAGGCGGGGTGAATTTTAAATAAATCAATGTTTATGATTTTTTTTTATTATTTTCAGTTTTACATTGAATTTGCATATAGTTTAAGAAACAGCTTGTTGAAAATAATTTTAGTATAAAATTTGCAAACCCCCTTTTCGAATTAGGTATAAAGTGTAAATCATATTGAATAAAACAAGGTTATTGTTTATGTGATTCAACACTGTCCATAAAATACTTTACATATTTAGGCAGAGATGCATCCACTCGAGGATATGCTGAGCTTCGTCAACAAGTCGGGCTGGTTCAAATAGGATCAGCTAGTTTGATGAAAGGTCTTATGAGTACCGAAGACATCACAATGGGCCTGTGGGCCTCCGAGTATAGCGCTGTGCTCACGCCTGGGCGCGCACGGTCTTCTTAACCTAACCTAGGCAGAGATGCAACGCGGTTTCTTGAACCAAAAACCAATGAGCAATTGAAATTTTGAGGTACCAAAAGTAGCGCCGAATTTTTAAAATTTCAGAAACCAAAACCAAAGACAAACGTCTGAAAGTTTTGAAACTAAAACTAAAAACCAGAAATCCAATTAACCTTGAACCAAAACTGAACCAAAACCGAACCACACTTAGAAAACTTTTAGATCGCGTCTCTGGACAAGGCAAAAAACCGTCGGAGGGGATGGGGAAGGAGGGGCTACAAAAGGCGAAACTCATCATAATAAAACATTTTTATTTCCGCATGTCCATCCGTCTGTCCGTCTGTTCGTCTGTCCGTCTGTCCGTCTGTATGTGTCTGTTCGTCTCTCCGTCTGTCCGTCTGTCCCTCTGTATGTGTCTGTTCGTCTCTCCGTCTGTCTATCTGTCTGTCTGTCTGTCTGTCTGTCTGTCTGTCCGTCTGTCCGTCTGTCCGTCTGTCCGTCTGTTCGTCTGTTCGTCTGTCCGTCTGTCCGTCTATATGTGTCTGTTCGTCTCTCCGTCTCTCCGTCTGTCCGTCTGTCCCTCTGTATGTGTCTGTTCGTCTCTCCGTCTCTCCGTCTGTCTATCTGTATGTCTGTCTGTCTGTCTGTCTGTCTGTCTGTCCGTCTGTCCGTCTGTCCGTCTGTCCGTCTGTCCGTCTGTCCGTCTGTCCGTCTGTATGTCTGTCTGTCTGTCTGTCTGTCTGTCTGTCTGTCTGTCTGTCTGTCTGTCTGTCTGCCTGTCTGTCCGTCTGTCTGTCCGTCTGTCTGTCCGTGAACACCATAACTCCCGAAAGGATTTTGATAGAGATTTGAAATTTTGTGTACTTCGGTTTCTCGTAAATGGCTAGGCTAAGTTCTTGAACAGACAAAATTGGACCATTCCTTCCCCCCTCCCCCATACAACCGGAACAGTTTTTTGCAATTTTTTCGAAAACGGTAAGTCATATTAAAAAATTTATAAAGTTAAAATGTGTTTAGAATTGGATTTTACTTAACTCATCCATACATCAAAATTCCATCTGCTTCCCCCCTCCGCCATACAAATGGAATACTTTTTTTCCTGTTTTCTAGAAAACTGTGCATCGTATCGAAAAATTTATAAAAATGAAATGTGCTTAGAATATGATTCGAGATAAGATCAAAATCCAATCGGACTACTCCTTTCTTTCTTCCCTATACAAATTGAGTTTTTTAAATAAACATTTTGTCTGTCATCATACAGAATATTTGACGATTGGCTTCGGGCTATTGTACCTTTTCTTATATTTAAAAAACTTCTTTTTTGCTTGCTTAATTTGCGCAGAGATTTCACACCAGTTAAATTTATTATGAATTTCATTGGTTTTTCAAAGAACTGATGTGATATCATGGTAAGCGTCACTCATGTGAACTGACTAGGACTCAATTTTTTTCACGGAAAATGCGTTTCGGATTATTTTGAATTAAAACCGATCTTCATGCTCAAGAGTAACATACTTTACAATATCTTTAATAAAGCCATTATATAACATTTCTTATACTGCTTTTCTTTTCCATTTCAATACCTCAACAATTTTGTTAGAAGCGAAAAATTCAGAGACATATATTAGACACTGATTCCAAGAATTCCAGAAGTCGGCCGAGAAAAAAAAATGAAAACATGGGAACAGGAGAAGTGGCCGAGGTAGTTTTCCTGCGGTAATTTAGCAGAATGATATAGACACAAAAGGAAACAATATCCTGCGGCTTGTGTATGAAATTGAAAATATCCCGGCGGTTAGAACAAGATTGAAGAAACATAATGAAAAAAAAACCTGCGATTGCCAGGCAATCGTGAAATACCCTATAAGACGTGACTCTAAACTTCCAATGCAAGTAGATTTAATTTTATTACAACACTCCAATAACACTCCGATATTTAAAAGCTCCTCCAATTGAATTTTCATTTATGAAGAGGGTGACCATACGTCCCGGTTCGGCCGGGATTGTCTCGGCGTCCCGGGAATAAAACTTTTGTCTCGGAATTTTCAACTGAGTGTTATAAACATTGTTATAGTAACGACTTTTTACAAAAGGCGTACGTATTTCAAAAAATTTCGCCCGCGGCGCTTTTGTCTTTTACAAAATGTTAAGAGCGCGAAAATTAATTTAATTTTCGCTTGGGGCCTTATAGGTCTTGATTTAAATCTTTGTGCGGCACTTTATTTAAAAAAGTTCGCCCGCGGCGCACATTTATTTTTCCTTTATCCTTGGTTTGCGTCGAAATAAATATTATTTTTCTATAATTCTTTTTTTGTTTCATTGGTGTTCCATTAATCCATCATTTTGATCAGTTATCATTTTGGGCCGTTCCCATCTCCCCCATTCCCCCTCATCTGGTGTTTGGTAATCATGCCTTCACACTCCCCCCTCCATCATATTGTATGAACAACCAACAACCCCATACAGTTTTTAAATAAATACTTACAGAGGTAATTTTATGCATTTTTCCAGCTTCTTTTAATTCTTATGTGAACGAAACGAAATTTGGATCCACTTAAAAGGATTATTATATGAACAAATTTTCATCTAAAGGTATTAAGAAAATATCACTCAACTCCCATATTCACATTTTAAAATACATCTCAAATAAAAACATTTTATTCTATTCCAAGCCAGATTTTTCGTAAACAAAAGACTAATCTAAGAATAAATTCTGTGCTATTTTCTTTTGAGAATCTCAGAAAAACTACAAAATTGTATTAAAAACCAAAACTTTCCTGTTTATGCATCTAACATTTTATTTTCTATTATGGGAACAGTAGCACTTTTAAGGTTGAGTATACCAAGAGTTTCCTTTTGTTATCCGGAAATTATTCATTTTTCATAAGAGATAATATTGTATGTGACATGCACCCCATTTAATATGCAAAAGACAAAATATATATTTTTAATAATTTTCTTCCTTTCTATTTTTGACCTAAAATTCGTCATGGAATCCAAAGCAATGCAACCAACTATATCCGAGTACTTATACGTATTAAAAGACGGCGAAAAAAAATCCCATTTTCCTCCTGGCAGAACAACAATATTAAAAACGTGACTTCATCAAAAACACGATTTCCTGAAAGAAGAGGCATTTATGAGTTCATGCACCCAAATACATAATCATTTCAACGCGTGCATTGCATTTTTAAGCTTTTGGCTCAAAAAGGATAAATTGTGGAAGCGAAACTATGAAGATGAAGTTTTGCTGATTCTTTTTCTATTTTATATAGGAATGTCCTGTAAGGATGGTATGTTTCTTCGAAGCTCAAGTCACTTAAAAGGACATTGAATTTAGATATTGAACCATCTGTAAGTCAATTAGATTCTTAGTTTTGTGTTTCGAACTTCACTTTTTATTTTCCTTTGCTATCGAGTGGAAGTATTGTTATTTAAGACGGAAACCGACTCGATAACGGGGACAGATAGAACATTTCTGCTCTGTATTAAATCCTTTTCAGGCAAAATTATGTGGATGTCCGTGCATCTGTCTGCCCCTCAGTCTATCTCTGTCGGTCTGTCTGTTTGTGTGTAAGTCTGTTTATGTGTCTGTCTATTTGTCGATCGGTCTGTTTGTCTGTCTGTCTGTCGGTCTCTCGGTCTACCCGTTTTACGTATCTTAAATAACTCGAGAACGCGTTGAACTTGAAATTTTTGTATAAATTAGTTGTATGGAAATCTGAGTTTTCTGTCAACTTTTGGAAAAGTAACGTTACCTATAACGGGCATCTCCCATTTTTTTTTTTTTTTAAATAGTTTTTTGACAATTTATAGAAAACTATGGGCTTATAGGAAAAAAATATGCAATTTATGTAACACAAATATAGGAAAAAATATAACACAATTTAAAAGAAATAAAATTTTCTACATTTTTTGCTTTAACGATTTTTATATACCACTAATGGTTCTCGACATCTTTCAAAAAATTAAGTTTTTTGAAAATTTCTCGGAATTATGCGCTTTTGAGAAAAGTTGCGTGTAACCAAATTTAAGGAAAATAAAATTTCCTGAATTTTTTCCTTGAACGGTCTCTTCAACGCCTCTCCAGATATTTGAAAAAATATTTTTTTGCACATATTTTTTTCCGAACCTAAATATTGCAGAGGAAAGATTTGTGTTGATCACAACTGATATTTTCAAATTACCTTACTTTACAACTGCTTTACATGCACTTTTCTGTGGGAGTGAAGATAGAAAACACTCAAAGTAATGCTAACAGACGTAATGTATGAAACAGTTTATAATGTTTTCAAGTAGATTAAAACGAACGTGTCTTACGATGTTATTTATTTTAGGTGTTATGTCTCTAGGTAGGATTCGTCTTAAGATATCATGTATTCTACACTATTTCTTGGATCTTAACCCTATACTGCATAGCGTATGACTGGTGAAACATAAATATTTTATCATACTAATATACAAAAATGAATTGGTGTCTGTCTGTCTGTCTGTTCCTCTTTCACGTAAAAACGCCTGAACCGATTGACTTGAAATTTGGCATGAGTGTCTGTGGTAGTTCTGGTTCCAACATAGGCATACGGAAAAGTAGCGCGAGGGAGGGGAGGAGGTAAAGTAATTTCGAAACTTAGTTTTTGCGCCATGTTATTCTTTCGCGGGAAAACTACTGAACCGATTGGTCTGAAATTTGGCAAAGATGTTCGTCGGGGTCCAGCCCCAACATAGACCCATTAAAAAGTAACCCGAGGGGTGGGGGAGTAAGGGGAGGGCGTAAAGTGATCTGGAAACTTAGCTCTTCCTCTATGTTACCCTTTCGCGGGTAAACTACCGAGCCGATTGGCCTGAAGTTTAGCTCCAACATAGACCATCAAAGAAAAAATGAAAAAACTTAACCCGCCAACGAAGGGTATGCAAGCTAGTCGTTATATATTATTAAAAAAGCTGTTTTATTAGCGGTGTTTACTTTCTTATACGTAGGATAATAAAGTATTGTATTCATGCAAAATTTCGACCTCTTAATTTTGCCTAAACAACATCGAGTACTCCTGAGTCGATTGGCGCATTACTACAATAATGTCTTTCTCTCTGTCAGTCTCTCTGTCTGTCAGTCTGTCTGTGTACAAGATTCCTCAAACACTAGTAGAGTTAGAGCCATGAAATTTGACACAAATGTTTGGTCCTGGAATGTGACAATGCTGTCAACTTTAGGTGGAAATCCGTTAACCGGAAGTAAGCAAAATGGCAGCTTCATACATAACACTACTGAAAAACGCGTAGTTTCGGAGTAAATCGCAAAGGAAGAAATCGTATCTCAAGCCTTTATCGAAATATGCCGTTATTTAAATAAAAACCATTTTTGCGATTATCTCGAAAAATACTGGGTTTGTGGTGGTTTAATTCATAAGCTAAATTGAAGAGAATAATGTTTGCCATAATTTTGTCTTTTACCGTTATCGAGATATTATCATAGACAGTAACAAAATGGATCTTTTCGAATTGCTTACAAATTAACGGTTTTTCGAATAAAAAAAACTATTTGAAAGAAAAATTGAAGATACTGAAATTCTCTATATTTTTGCTTTGTACCGGGTGAACTTGGTTGAAAACACATACACACATAGAGTTCAATGGTAGGGGTTCACAAAATTTTTCGTGCTACACGCACACATTGACATAACATGTGTAAATACACTGCAGCGCAAAAGTTGAAAAACACTACGTGAGAACGCAAGCAGAGTTTTTCACCCAGAGTAACTCGGTTGATTTCACCTACGTGAGAACGCGGCCATTAAGAGCAGTGTTGCCATTTTGACCGTTTTCCGGTCAGATTTGACCGGACTTTGTCCACTTTGACAGGAGAAAAAATGAAAATCCGGTCGACCGGATTTTTAACCGGAACTGAATGTGTTTTCGACCTTTTTTAACAGTTTTTTAATTGGGAAACAAATAATATATTATCAACAATTACAATTTTCGTGAAAAAATGTTCACAAATTGAACGCACCCTTTTTAATTTCTGTGGTAATTTGCCAAAACTTGATAACCACATTTTTCAAATTTTGAACGAAGCAATTTCAAAATTTAAAAAAAATATGACATGATCAAATTTTTAGTTTGTTCGTTAATTGAACATTTATTTTAAACGTTAATTTAAACTTTAAAATAACCAACCAAAGGAAAGTTTTGTCATGTCATATTTTTTATAAATTTTGAAATTGCTTCGTCCAAATTTGAAAAATGTAGTTATCAAGTTTTGGCAAATTACCACAGATTTATAAGTGGAAATTGGAACTTTTCGGGTTAATGCAATTGTGAATCATAATATTTCCGATAGTGAGGATGATTAATAAGTTTTAACAGGTAATACCCGAATTATAAGGGTAATTTCATCTCGACAAAAGTCATTCTACGTGTTGTTGGTTGTTGAAAAGCACAAACAACAAGTAAAATGTCTCTTGTCGAGATGAAATTACTCTTAAGCCCATATCAGAATGCAGCAGCGTTTTCGGGGCAGCGGGCAGCAAAAGTTTCCCATTGGCTAAGAGCAAAAGTATGACGTACTAAAAGCAGCAAAAATTCTCGCTGCTTTTTTAGCGCTATTTCTATTTTTACTGACGCTACCCGAGCAGTAAATTTTCCATATAGTTCGAATATACGCTATACGCCGTCAGAACGCTAATGCCTTCATTAATTTTATCTAAATCATCAATTACTGTAGACATTTTATGAACGAATAGATAAATTAACAAAATTTCACGAGAAAATCAAACAAATGAGAACTGTCAAACTGATTTTACTCCGGATTCATGCTGCTCCATTCCGTGATGGAAGTCAGCAAAACCAATTTTACTGCCAAGGCAGTTTTGCTGCCGCAGCGAATGATGCTTCATTCTGATATGCGCTTTATAATTCGGGTACATATATGTAAATTATAATATATTTCTGGAGATTATTTTTTAAAAAGAATTTGTTAATTTGTTATTTTTTGTTAAGATGATTGTACCTAAATAAAATTATATTTCTCCTTATATTTTAGTTTTTATTTTCTATGTTATTGTTATCAGAAATGTCGTTTGCGTGGGTTTGACCGATTTTTTGGCCGGATCTAACACGCTAAAACTTTTGACCGTTTTTTCTGACAGGATTCAACAAAAAAAAATCCTGTCAAACGGTCAAATTTGACCGGATTCATATTTTTGAGTTGGCAACAGTGATTAAGAGATCTATATGAATAATTTAAAAAAAAGGTATGAGAGTTTTTCGTGGTTTTAAATCGTTTTTAGGTTATGTTAGTAACCCGTATGTTGTGGCAATAATGTTGAAGATCGCAAAAACCTATATAATAGAATAATACCGTATGAATCATATCAAGAACGCTTAAAATTTTTAAATATTCCCTCGCTCGAGAATCGCAGACTTTTCATTGACGAATGCACATTGTATAAAATTGTAAATAATATCTTAAATTGTGATTTAAACCAATATATACATTTAAGGCCACCCGAGCTTCAAAATAGGTTAAATCGTATGTTTGTTTTACCAAGAGTAACTCTGAATATTGGTTTGCACACTGCCATTACTAGGATGCAAACAAACCATGACAGTCATCAGTTTGGTTCATTAAGCGTCCCACTAAATAACTTTAAAAATCATATTAAAATTAAACTTTTTAATTAATTAATTTTTAATCAATTTATTTTTCTTTTTTCATTGAACTTGCTATTGTTTAATTGGAATTTATTTTCTGTTCAATAGAATCTTGTAAATAAATAAATAAATAAATAAATAAATAAATAAATAAATAAATAAGCTTCCGTTTTTCACCGCTAGATTTTTTCAATTTTAGCCTAAATGTGATGGAAATAGTATTCAATATCCATAAACCCATGAAAACGATGGATCAAGCTGAGACACGCACCGAGGGAAATTTTTATTTCCCATTAACTCAGAAAACAAATCAGATCATGATCTCGATGAAACTGGGGTTACGAATTTGTATGAGAATTAATTCGGATACCCATTTTTTCAATAAACAAATGTTTTTTAATTTTATTTTAACATTTTAATGATAGAGTGTAATTCATTTGATTAAAGCCAGGCGTTAAAATCGAGAGAAAACTGTAATAAAAAAGTTGTTTTTTAATGATTAAAATCGGTTAGCTTAAATAACTTGAGAATTTTAAAGCGTAACTACCGAATTCTATAGAAACATCCTCAACCTAGTAAAACTTTTAACAATACAATATTCCAATTTTATAAAGTGCTTTACAAACTTCTGAATTATATCTGACTTCACTTTAATAAAAACGTTTGCGGAAAATTTCATTAAACATACTTAAGTAAATAAAGAGTTGCATTCAATTTAAATCTGTGTTTTCCAAATTATATTATTTATACTACCAGCTTTACCTCATTTCAAACATTTCGGGTAGAAATCAAAAGTTGAGTTTTAATGTGTTCAACTAACTTAACATAAAAACTCAAACAATTGTAAGCTCTCGTGGCGAGTTTTTAATTCCGTAACAGCACAGAAAACTCTTTAGTTGATTTTATTGTTTTAATGCAAGTACGAAAAAGTTCTTGTATTTAAATACATAATGCACAAACAAAATTCGTTCTATATAGGACTTTTAACATAAATTGTCAAAGAGTTAAAATGAATAAAGTTGAAAGAGATAGAGAATCGCCTGGAGAATGTTTTGTTATGCTTATGTTTAGACAAAAACAGAATGTGTTATCTTCAGTTTGTTCGTCCCAAAATGTTGCCCGAGGGAACGAAAACTCCGGTCCTGGACCTATGAGTCAATGGGAATATTGTGTGTGTGTGTAAGGCGTGTATCTGATCCTAGTACGACATAAATATGATCTCAGCGGGCAAATAATTTAAATTTCCTAGATTGAGTAAAAGCAGTCATGGTGATAGTGGTTCTCATCCAACAAGAAAATTTATCGCAATATTGTAGTAACTATTGATGTAATGGACATCGAAGGAGTCCTTGTAGACGACCTGCCACAAGGATATCTCTGTGATGTTTCACCATTTTCGATGGTGATATCAGAAAAAAATTCATTCATGAAATCATCCTATGTAACACGTGTAATAACGTTATAGTAAAAATTTTACACTTGAAATATAGTTTATTTTCCATTAGGGGTTATCCATAAACGGCCTTTGAACCCCACTCCGCCTTCGTTCTCCAAACTTTTAAAA
The DNA here is from genome assembly GCA_964034945.1 of Chrysopilus asiliformis. Classification (NCBI taxonomy): domain Eukaryota; kingdom Metazoa; phylum Arthropoda; class Insecta; order Diptera; family Rhagionidae; genus Chrysopilus; species Chrysopilus asiliformis. Next base: position 100,395,811 of record OZ035961.1, read on the forward strand.
AAACCTATATTTTAAAGGCCCAACTACGATAGACATAGGAGCGCATTTTGTGAGTATCTCAAAAACGGTGCATCTTATCAAAAAAGTTCAAGAACAAAAGTTATTTGGGATATGATCCTACATAAAACTACCATACATCAAAATCCGATTGGAATAAATTTTAAAAAATCTCATTGGAAAGTTTGACTTCAAAGTGGAATTTTGGTACAATTGTTCGAATTTTGATACGGATATCACCATACGGGTTTTCAATAATTGCCAGATTGGCAATTATAGCTTTTGTTATGTTTGATACAAAAAATGTAACTACCTTGCTTGAATTCAGTTAAAATTTGCAAAAAAAAAAAACAAATTCACAACAAATTTTTCCGTGTCTATTCAAAAAAAACCCCTTTTGATTTGCGTAAAATAAATCCGATTGGGTTAAAATATTCAACTGGAATTTTTGAAAGCCATTCTAAATATATTTTTATGTATCTCTTAATAAAAGAAAGTCTCCACATTTCCTCAAAAATCACGTTTTCACCGGAAAAATATACCTAGAAGACATTAAAAAGGATGAGCACAATTTCTCATTCATCGTGAACGATATAACCACACTTTTTTTTTTTTTGAATGGCACACTTATTGAGATATATTTAATGTATTTTTCTACAAATGTGGTTCTTAAGATTTTGTATTTTTTGTTATCATTTTCAAGTTAATCGTCCTAAGATCTTTCGATTTCCCACATACAGTTAGCAATGTTCATGAAAATTTTATCAGGTGAAATTTCCTATTTATAATCATAGCCAATAAGCACCACGAGTACTCAGAAAATGGTTAAGACATGACCTGAACTTGAGTGATGATTTCTTGGACGATCCTTTATTATTGGGTAGAAGAAGGTTCTGAATTAATGACTGATTTTATGATGTGAGCAATGGCCTATCAAAGTAAAATTCTGTTTACCGGCAATCGAAAACATCACTACAGAAATAATGCTGGTCAAAATCACGGGATTTTATGGGAAATTTATTCTGTAATGGTTATTTTTATTCACCTTGAAACGGTCTTTTTAAATTATTTAAAAAAATAAATTGGTAAATTCCGGGATGAAATTAGTAAAAAAAAAAGTTTTATAGAAAAGAAATTTTTTTGATCTACACTTGATTAAAAAAAAAAATTTGTGGGTAATTTTTTTCAGCATAAAATCAACGGGTCCTTTCCGAATTTATGGGATTTTTTTGAAGCCTTTAAGCTGTAACAACTCACGAACCAGTCGCGGTATACAGAGCAGTAAATAAACAAGTAGAATAAGCAGGATAAGAGAGGATCCCAGAAATGGCTCACAAGGGGCAAAACGTGGAATTGCTGTTTGTGTGGATTTGTGTAGCTTCAATTTAAATCTACATTTCACAATTTTTCAGGAAAACATTCATTTGCCATACAATCTTTTTATGATGCTTTAGTTAAAACCGCATTTTTCCCAAAATGTTCGTCGTGGCGGATTTTTAATGTTTTGGATCGCATTACACTATATTTCGCTTATTGTACAAGGGGCCGTGTAGCATTTTCGGACCTCCCCCTTCCTCCCATTAAACACTAGGTTATTTCTTTCCTCTGCTATAAAAGGAACCTATTGTATTCATGACGGATACCGCCTCGAGAACGGGGCAGAAAGAGATTTTCTGATCAACACGAAATCCGTTTCAAGCAAAATTATGAAGATGTGTCGGTCTGTCTGTCGGTATTTCTGTCGGTCTGCCTGTCGGTCTGTCTGTCGGTATGTCTGTCAGTCTCCCTGTCGGTGTATTTGTCGGTCTGTCTGTCTGACTGTCTGTGGTCTGTCCGTTTTACGTATATTAAATAACTCGAGAACGAGTTGAGCTAGCGACTTGAAATTTTTGCATACAAGTTTTACAAAAATCGTAGTTTTCTGTCAACTTTTGAAAAAGTGTCGTTAACTATAACGAGTACCTGCCATACAATTTTTTTTTTTCGAAAAAATATAGCTTTTTGAAAATTTCTCGAAAGTAGTGCGCTTTGGTACATAACCAATGCACATAACCAAATTTAAAGGAAATAAAATTTTCAACATTTTTTGCTTTAACGATTTTTATGTTCTTAACATCTTAGTCAACTTCTCGGAAGCTACACTCAGAAAAATGTCCAGGTCAACTTTTTGTCAGTTTAACTCTGACCTTACAGAGGTGTCTGTAAGCCAGCTAGCGGTCAGAGTTAACCTATCTAAGGTCAACTCGTGCAGCTCCCAATGTCCTACTTCAGCTGCTGGTGGCTTAATTTCAGAATTTCTCCGACCACAGGTCAACTCAGTTTTACTTGCCCACATGCAGGCGAACGAGCGCCTGCCCGAGACCAATTACGCCGTATGTAGGTCGTCGAGTTAGCCTCCATTTTTCTGAGTGTATGCGCTTTTGAGAAAAAAAATGCGTGAGAAAAAAAATGCGTGAGAAAAAAATGCGTGAGAAAAAAAATGCGTGAGAAAAAAAATGCGTGAGAAAAAAAAATGCGTGAGAAAAAAATGCGTTATTCAAAGAAAATAACTAGATCATGTAAAAAAAATCACAATAAAATTTATTGGGGATGCAGCAACTGTTTGGTGAGTTATCGCGGCCTTATTATTTTCAAAAAAAAGCCAAAATTTTGGCAATGTCAACACATTTGAACAACTATGGCCCATCTGCGCGTATTATTCCTAAAATATAAAGAAATTCTGGTGCAAATGGCTAGTAATGAACATATTTTTTAAGTAAAGGCTTTGCACAATTTTTGACACAAATATCACAATGTTACTCAATTTATTCCACTTTTTTAGAATGAAAAATTTTGTGATGTTTTTATTTTTCCTCTGACGTTCGGAAAATTTCTTTCAGTCAATGACCTGAAAAACTTATTATTCACTTTTTTTTTCTTAGAGCCGAGTAAAAGCAAAAGCTGAAGTTATGACAAAAAAGCTCGCGTCAGGATATAACTTGACTTAACTTTTAATGGACTTTAAAAATTGAAAAGAACACCACGAGTCACGAGTCAAGTTATTCTAGAATATAAGAAAAGATTCTCAACAATTCAGTTTTTTCTTGTGTATTTTGCTATTATTACGTCTTTTTTCGAAGCGAAAGTAACAGGAATAACAATAAAAATATGTTGTGGGAAAATTCAAAAGGAAAAGCACAACTTTTTCGACGGAAAAACGAAGTTCTGTAGAATATTCTCAATAGTCGGAAAAATCATCTAGGAAAAGCAAAGCTAAAAGGAAGAAGGAAGAAAAATACTTGCTGAAAATTGTGAAATTCAACCCTGACTGTAATAACTCACTTGGAAATTCCAGAACCATCTGAAAGGCTCCTATCCGGGTTTAATGGTCTCACATTGGCCGAGAAGGAAAATTAAGTGGAGCGAGAAAAAAATGAATTTTTCTTGTGGAATAAAAAAAACTGAGTAAATCTTTGGGCAACATAAATTTGTTATAACTCTTTTTTTTACGTTTTTTTATTATTATTGTTTTCTTTGCCAAATAATGAAATAGTGAAGAAATACTCCTTCCATGAGCCGAAGTTTTACTGAAGAAGAAACGTGAAAAAAACTTCTTTGGCAGCTGTCGCTCTAGTTGCGGGAAAACTCAGTATTTTCGAGTATACTTTTTATATGTTGCTTGTTCAACTTGTCTAAAGGAAAACTTTTAATCAAGCCTCGCAAAAAATCTTTGTCAAGGCCTGCTTTGTAATATAACGGCTTGAACAAATAATTATCTAGACTAGCTGTGGGAAAGAAATCTAAGTGAAATTTCCATTGTATTTTTTTTCTGAATTCACATTTCCCATGGAGAACGTGCTTCCTATTCACGGAAAAGTTTTTCTAGTTCTTGTTATGTTTACTAAGTTCCCCATTTATGCGAAAGGATGAGAGCCACACATATGTGGATGACACTTAAGATCTTAACACACTATTTGTCTCTAGTCTAGACTAAGGGCCTAAATCAACGACAACCGCCTGCGTCTTCTAAATAAAACTGATTTGAATATTTTGAATTTGTTTTTCATTCAGCCTTTCAGACAGACAAATATTTAAATTTTCATTTATATAAAAACGTAAAACTTGTCTCACGAATTCATCTTCCTTTGCGATTCTCCGCTGTGTTTTATTTGTAAAATTCTGTATAGACTTTGGAACACAGCCTGATAATCACAAACAATCAATGTGACTTTATATACTGTTTGTCATTAAATTAAATTATGGGTTTTTAAGAATGAGATCCTGACACTTCATTAATTTCACAGTTGCTCGCTGTTCTTCATTAAAAATTTTACCCCATTTCCAAGTTATGCTAATTGGTTTTTGCGAAATTTTCTTGATTTTTATATCAAGCAAAACTTGAGCTTTTGATTTGTTCCAAACTTTTCTGAAATTACAAGCGGTAATTAAATAATAAATCACACACTGAGAAAAATTGCGGGAAAAGTCGTCGACTTGTTTACGGTGTAATTGGGTTCCTGCAGGAAAATTTAGCCTGTGTAAGTGAAATAAACTATTTTAGTAATATTCACAATTCGCATTATAAAATAGTTAGATTCACAATCTTTTTTCAGTGTGTAGTCACAAAATTTTGTGAATTGCGTCTTATTAGATTTTTTAAATATATATAAGTACTAGCTCGCATACCCGTCGTTGCCGGGTTGATGGTCTATGTTGGAGCTAAACTTCAGGCCAATCGGCGCGGTGGTTTCCCCGCGAAAGGGTAACATAGAGGAAGAGCTAAGTTTCGAGATCACTGTACCCCCTCCCCTTACTCCCCCACCTCTCGGGCTACTTTTTAATGGGTCTATGTTGGGGCTGGGCCCCCGACGAACATCTATGCCAAATTTCAGGCCAATCGGTTCAGTAGTTTCCCCGCGAAAGAGTAACATAGAGGAAGAGCTAAGTTTCGAAATCACTTTACCCCCTCCCCTTACTCCCCCCACCCCTCGCGATACTTTTCCGTATGCCTATGTTGGAACCAGAATTACCACAGACACTCATGCCAAATTTCAAGTCAATCGGTGCAGCCGTTTTTGCGTGAAAGAGGAACAGACAGGCAGACAGACAGACAGACAGACAGACAGACAGACTGACAGACAGACAGACAGACAGACAGACAGACAGACAGACAGACACCAACTCATTTTTATATATTAGTAATATTAGTAATTAGTATGATAATCACTTTTTTAGGGTTTTTACATTAGAATTGAGGGTTTTATGCGTAATTTCTTACGAGTAAAAACTGGGTAAATTACTTTATGTAAATAACCGGCACAAAATTTATAATATCAACTAAAAATGGCGCCAATTTTTGGTCAAATGTATATTAAAGTTTGATTGACCAAAAAGTTACAAACCGCAAAAAATTTTGGAGTAAAAATTGTTTGAACGGGCAAGGTTTCAACTGAAAAATTGTGTATTTGTTTTTTCAAAACATTTCTTTGTTAAAACGACCCATTTTTAGGACCATTTTCGAGAAATGTTCGGAAAAACCCGACCTTTTTCGAGGGAAGTTCGAAAAAACCAATCGTTCTTGAGAAAAAAATTCAATAACTGAAGAATGGCGAAATTATAGAGCTTAGAAGAAAAACATGATTTTTGGTGATCTTTTTCCTATTCCTCTCGACGGCCGCTCCCAGATAGCAATTGAGGCGTTAAAAGCTAGAGTGGACCAACCCACATGTCGAAATCGTGATTTTTTTTGTGTTTGAATCACTATTGCGAGTGAGTTTTTAGATAAAAATGTTTGGATGCACAAAAGAACATTTTAACATTGAGTAATAAAGTCCACAGAAATTTTTTTGTCCAAAAATTTACGGTCAATAATAGTACAAAAGTGGAAAAGCTTCAAAAACTCGATTATGTGGCTTGGTCCACTCTAGCTTTTAACGCCTCAATTAGTCGGTCTTTCTTAGAAAGCAAATTTTAAATCAATCAGTCGATTGGTATTCCAGTCAATATTCCCGATATTCTCGGAAACCCATCATTTTTGACAATAATAATAGAATTTGCCACAACGTGTTTTTTCTTTACCTTGAGTCGTTTTCAAGAAAATTGAGAAAATCAAAAATTGTAAAAAAAGGCTAAGCGCAAAAATCTGGATTTCACAATTTCCTAACTCAAAAACTCTTTGATTGATTGAGTTGAAATTTAGATTTGTGTCTTCAGGACTGGGTATAAAATATTTACGGCACATATTTAGGGAAGAAGTGGGGAAGGGTCAGCGTTATTAAATCGCCCACAAAACACGCAAAAAAGTGTGACAAGGAACAGTGTTTGAAGGAGGAAGGGCGGGGAAGGAAGCTATGAAAAGGTAAAATTTGTCATGACGTATTTTATGGACAGTTTTTAAGAAGGAAAAAATCACTGAATGCATTGAAAACATACTTTTACCTTCCATGTCTGAAATATCTCATCATATACTCGTATAAATAATAAATGCAAATTAGTTACAAAAAAACAGCAATCAATTTTTCTTTATCGGATTCTGTTATTAAATTCAACAAGCGGAAATTTAATGTTTGTCTTGTGGTGTAAACTCAAGTGGTAATAAATTTTCTGGCGTATTTCCAGCTAAGCACATTCCGCTACAAGTTTAGCAGCACAAAATATTTCTTTTTGCGGTTGGAAAATGATTTTCCTGGAACATTTGTGAAATTCCACTAAATGGATATTCAATCTACCAAATGTCTTTTTTACAATTGGTGTCGCTGCTTTTGATGGCTTGCTTTCTGTGGCGGAGGACGACAAAAAATGATATTATGGCCTTTTTCTATGTTGGGAATAGGGTTTAGGGTTTCTTCGGGATTTAGCTTTAAGGCTTCGACAAGGATATGATTGCAGATTTGTGCAGAGCACACGAAACACGGATTTGTTTAAATTTCATCGAATCGCTATGACTTTAGGTTGGGTAAAAAGCGGTTGAAATGCGCCACCCTTCTGGATTTACATTTAGCTTTGTTGTTTTTGGAAAACATATGGCGACTTGTTGATAGCGACCGACGACAAAATCCCAAATTCCATCCAAACGCTTTTATGTTTCTTGGTGCCGAATGGAATTTACATAATGGCCTCAGCTGCTATAGAATTTTCGATATTTGGCACTTGCCAAGTATTTAAACTGATCCTTTTGCTATGATATTAAGTATAGTCACGAATCAGATTGGCAATTTTTTCGATTTCAGGTGCAGTTCAATATGATCAACACATGAGCTTCTAAGATGGGAATTATTTTTATTAAAAATATTCCGATTTATACAACATTTTCGAATTCACTTGTAGGAATACTCTGTCAAACTTTTATTTGAAATGTTTACTATCAAATGTAAAAAGTTTTTAAAAATTCAACAAAATATATGTTTCTGTTTTCTAGAATTTTGCTGTCCACTTTTTAAAATAAAGATTTTCATTGACTTAAAGACAAGATTTTCCATGGGGAAGAAACATTTGAAAAACACAGGGTATCGTAATGATGTTCGGCAATTACCCAACGCCAGACGCAGACACGATAACCAAGGCGAAAAAGGATTCAACAACAATATCATATGCCAATAAAGACAGCCTCATATGGAGAAGAAGCTACCAATTGGCAATAAAATATTTATGAACCATATAAGAAAAGCATAAGATGTTACATTGAGAAATATTTTCAGATCTGTTATGTGATAGACGGAAACTTTTCTATCGATTGATTGATTTTCAGCAAGCACCATGTCCTCGAAAACCCCACACATGACCACAAAATAAATCTGAAGAAAAAGAATACGATATTCTTTAGTTGCGGATAGTATCCGATTTCAAAGACGTATACATAAATATATCTTCAAAACAGAATATACCACATTTTCACACACAGTATCAGTAAAATAGTGAAATTTCCACATCCTCAAATTTAAGTATACTGAAGTAGATATCTATAGATATTATATAACTATCATACTATGGGTATAACTTACCTCGGGCGATACGAAATAGCTTGGACTCTTCTCGATTGTTATCTGACCTCGAAACGAATGCGGCATTTTCTTTCGATACCATTCTAATCCTTTCATGTAATTTTCATCACGATCGAAGAAATGTACTTCACCTCCAGCCTTCTGTATCCTTGGATGTAAATATAGCATCTCAAGCAATGCTCGGGTACCACACTTTCTTACTCCAATTATTAAAGCCTAACGGAAAGAGAAATAATGGAAAATTATTCACAATATTTTATCAGTTATAAATTATTGCAAGTTGAAATACTTTTAGTTTGATAGCCATGCTTTTTATTGTTTGAATCTTATTTTTGAGAAAATTTTAATAATACACGAAAGACTTTTTTTCTCTGTCGGTTTCAAGGACAAACCCTATTCCGTACTTGGTTTAAGTACATGCGCCCAGGAAAAATAAGGTCATAATCCCGTCATTGGTCCAACATTTTTTTTATGAAATTGAAAACAGAGATAAAGGTAATGAAAACCCCTTCCAAATTATTTTGGTAGGAAAACATTTTACTTGGGAAACATCTTATCTTACAATGAAAACCCGATCAAAATCCCCACCTGGAGTTGAAAAATAGCTGGAGAGGGGATTCGTAAAGAAGAGGTGAGGTTTATTAGAGTCAAACAAATGTTTTTTTTCAGCAGTTCAGATGATACCCACGGAAGTGTTCAATAAGCAGAAATAGAATTTGGCTATATCAAAAATTAGATAAACAACAACAGAGTTTTGAGTAGAACTTTTAAAATCTATTAAATACATATCCCAATTGACCAAATTGGTTGGAAAACCAATTTGATTTCCAATCATCTTGTACCAAGTACCGAAGGTACGATTTATGGAATTTTGACTGGAAATCCAAGATTTTTTCCTGTGAAAATGGCCCTTTTTGTACCATAAGGTCCATAATTCCAAATGTTCCCACAAATATTCTTAAACTTTATAAAGGAAAATTGCGTGGTACATTTGGACATGGTACAAAAATTCCAACATTGGCCCCAAAAATTTATTCTAGGTTTTTTATCTTTATTTACATATTCTTTGGTTATACATAACTATGGCGATCACACGTCGTGGAATAGTCCCGGATTTAGGAATGTTACCCGGCGACCTGGAAACTGAACTTTTGTCTCAGATTTTCCCATTTAGTTTTATAATTTAGCAAACGCTATAAAACAAGATCTTAAAAACTCAAAAAATACTCAACTTTAGCTGGAGTTTGATGGAAGCCAAATTTTTTTTATCGCATGCGGCGCATTTTTTCGACGATTCTCTATAAAAGACAAGTGAGTCTCAAAAGATTTTTCCTACAGCGCATTTTTTGTTATTGGTATTTTTAAAATTTTCATGACGGTTATTTATGGAACGTAAATTTTTCATTTGGGGCTGTGTAAATATAGAGTTAAATAATTGCGGCAAATATTTTTTTTTTTAAATTTGCCAGCGGCGCTGGAAATTTAAAAAAAAAATATTTGATTGATTTTTTCGTTGGTGTTCCGTTTTAGTCATCCTTTCACACTCCTCTCCCTCTTCACCCCCCTGCCCCACCCCCCCTCCCTGCACCCACTCCCCCTCCCTGCACCCACCCCCTTCGCTCGTCTTGTACTGAATTCACCCAAAATAAATATTGTCGTCCTATATAACCAGAAATACCCCCTTATTTCTACCCCCTTAGTAAAGTTTTGATCAAATCGGTTCAGTGGTCGACAGCTTATAAGCTAACAGACAGAAAGGTGAATTTTGCTAATAATTAATTTAATAAAAAAAAAATTCTCTTACCTGTGGCAATCGTCTACTTGTTTTCGGGAAGTGAACACGATTAGGAAATATCATCGGGTGATTTATCGTATTAAAATCACCCGGACTTACTTCAGGCACACGATTTGTTAATATTGCTAATCGATGTTCATGAACGGCCTGAGCCGCCTGTATATTGTAAACGGCACTATCGTAAAGTACATGAAATGTTAAAAATAATGATATTAGCATGACGGTTAAAAATACAGCTGCCAATTTAGGACGGGATACGCCTACGACTAATATACAGTCGGTGTGTGATGTGTCTGGCCCTACAGGCCTCATTGCCGTTTTGGGTAACCATCTGGAATAGATAAATAATAATAATATTAGAAAAGTATTGATACATAATTGATTTAATTTTTTTAATTAAATATACAATATAAAGAAGTTAGTTAAGAGTAGGGTGACCATATGTGTCGGAATGGCCGGAACATTCCCGAATTTAGGCATGCCGTCCCGGCGTCCCGCAAACTAAACTTTTTGCCGGGAATTATACACTCTAGTTCTGTAATTTCTCAATCCCTAACAATGTTGACATCGAAATCCTCAAAGTTTCCTCGGAAATTACTGCCTCTAGCGCATTTTTCTCATTCACCTGCAGCGCAGTTGTTCAAAAATTCACCTGCGGCGCAGTTGTTCAAATAATTCAAACAATTTTTCAATAGTGGGATGTTTATTTCTAAGGGTTTTGCCTGGGGTGCAATTCTTGCTGTATTTTGAAACCCCCATAACACTTGTTAATGACAAAACGAAATTGAAGCAAACCCTTAAAATTTTAACACTTCATGTAAAATGCGTAAAAATTGCCTCACACTTTATCGCCCCCCCCCTCGCTCCCCGACCGTAAACTGTTCTAGTTTCACTCAAAGATAAATATAGTCACCCTACTTAAGAGTCAAAAAAGTTTTTTAGAACTTTCAATTAATCCAGTGTAAACCACCCAAACGTCGTATGTTCATAATTTATCTCAATGGACTGTGATGTGTGGAAAAGTTATGTTAAAAGCTTGTTGGAAAACAGTTAACAGCTTCGTCCTTTGCAAAAAATGAAAGGGGAGGAAAACAATTGAAAAAATGTAAACAGTTTTATGGCATGTAGTCTAAGGGGCTGTCCAGAAATCTCAGAACGTTTCAGCGGTCATATTTTCGCTCATCTGCTGAAGAGACCGGCATTTCTATCTGTTACAGCAAATTCATGCATTTTTGGTCGGAACTTTCCACCATCCCCTCGTTTTTCAAGTCACTCAAAGAAATTAAACAAGAAACTGTACGATTAACTTTTTGCAGCTTCTTTTCCTTACCCTCTTAGCGAACAATCAAAAAAACTGAAACTTTTACAACTTGTATAAGAGTGTATAATTGAAAGCTTGTTGTGCAATTTTTCCTCTTTGTATTAAATTGCTTTCCAAGATTAAGGAGTTTTTTCCGTCTAGTCATGTTCATCCAATTAGGAGGCATGACTTTTTGATTTTTTTTTCTTGTTTCAGCCAACCGTTTCGTTTGTAGTTAACAGATTCAATAATGTCAAAATAATTAGATGTTATTCTACTGATTTCTATTTTTGAAAATTGACATTTTTTGACTGGCTTTTAGCAAATTAAGGGTAAAATTGTTTTTACTTACTTGAAAGAAACACAACATAGACTCATAATCAACATAGACTCATCCAAGTGTCGTGATGTCATTTAAAATAATAAAAAAAAGCATCATTTCATGGCGTGTGGGGTGAAAAGTCCGCAATGGACATTTGAACGATTTTAATAGAGATTTCCATTATTTTATCTCCGACTTCTATACAATATGTACAAGAGAAAGTAATCAAAGAATCATCCTTTCTTAAAAGCTTTTATTAAGCTTGATTTTTTGTCCGTTTGTCAGGGTCAAATCTTGTAACCGAAATCTTGACACACTTCCGCATCAGTGTTGGGCAAAACGGCGTAAAAAACAGTTTTTTACATTTTTCACGTAAAAAACGTAAAAAACGTAAAAAACTGGTAAAAAACGTAAAAAACCGTAAAAAACGTAAAAAATAGTAAAAAAAACCTAAAAAATGGGACATCGCAGTTGCTACAAAGTATGACAGTCTGTTTTAAAGTTTTTCTCAGCATTTTATTAGAGATCCTATAATATAGAGAGTGGACATCAGCACTTAATAGACTGTACTACTAAGTAGGACAGTCTATTAACTCAAATTAGAACAGTTGTTTGAATGGAATTTTTCCAGTTTTTAGAATTTCTTTTCCCTTTTTCCAGTTTTGTTTCAATTTCCGCCTTCGGAATGAGTCTCCTTGTGTTTAAAAACGATTTTTTGATGCAAACTTTAAAATTACGCTTGTTGCTGCAAGAACTTTCACGGTTTTTGGTATCCGAGGGTCGCTGATTACGAATCTGAAGTCAAAACTTCAAAAATCAAAATGGCGGATCCAATATGGCGGTCAAAAAAGATAAAATTCATTAGATTCCGCTGAAAACTAGTACGTAATTTTATTTTTTTTTACCGCCATATTGGATCCGCCATATTGGATCCGCCATATTGGATCCGCCATATTGGATCCGCCATTTTAATTTTGAAGTTTTGACTTCAGATTCGTAATCAGCGACCCCAAAAACCTTTGTAAAGCTAATTACCGATTTTTTAACTGTAATAGATTTGCCAGAGTTACATTTAATCTGCAAAATAGCCACTTGTTTGCTCTTTATTTATTTATAAAATGCAGTAATTATAAAAAAAGCGCATAGGGTAAAATACCCAGATCTGAGCCCCCTTAAGCCTTTTTTCACTTCATACCATATTTTCTTTGTCTTCCGTATACTTTCTGAGAAACTTATACTTACTGGTCGAAAGTATGGAATGTTTAAATTAAATTAACATATACATATTCCTCAACAATTTGGATAAAAAAAAATTATGTGTAAATGTGGAAATTATCCCAAAATCCAGTTCTGAGCCCACCATATTAAATTAAGTACGCCTAGTAACTTATAGAAATAAGAATTGAATTCGAAGAATAATTGGTTTCATCACGTTGTGGAATGTGGTTTAATCGGCTCAAACGCGCACAATTCTTGTTTTAGCCGGAAAATTAACAGGGGTGCTCAGAACTGGTGCCGGGGCTCAGATCTGGATACTTTACCCTATTACTTTTTTTTTATAACAATTGATGTCCTAGGATACTTACGAAATGAATTTAGTCAATATAAGTGCATGAAATATACATATGTTATAATATTAAAAAACGGAATTAGAAAAGGTGTTGTTGTACAACAACACTATGCAACAAAGGGTTAAAATAGCCCATATCGCTACTTCGGAGGAAGACTGTCACAACTCAAAAATTGTAAATTTTGGGAAATGACGTTTTAAAGTTATTCTGATATTTTGTGTTAGTATTTTTGATATTTAGATATTTAGAAAACAGTAACGAGAAGTGGTCAGAATTATAAGTTACAATTGTGACATTCTTCTACAACAAAGTATACCATAATTACCACTCTTCCGCACCTTTAGTACAAATTCGACATTTTTTTTTGAGTTGTGACAGTCTTCCTCCGAAGTAGCGATATGTCGCAAATCTCTCCACATTATTCACATTAATTAACGTTAAAATGAGTAGGCGGAACGTAATGTAATAAACAGTTTTTGAACTCCGAGTTTAAAATCTTTTTCACTTTCAAGAGGAAATGCCTTTGAATACTTTTCTGTGTTTGCTAAAGACTATTAACCTTTTTATTGTTCTAAGATGATTTATTTACGAATAATTACTATATTTAGTGAATGGCTACTTATTAAATTTTTATCATCAATGTTTTAGGTTTTTTACAGTTTTTTACGTTATTTACGTTTTTTACGTTTTTTACGTTAAAATTGAGGTTTTTTACGCGTATTTTTTTACGCGTAAAAAACTAGGTAAATTACTTTACGTAAAAAACCGGCACAACACTGTTCCGCATATCCGATCGACTCGAAGTTTGGCACACAAACTCCGGTGAGTATGAAAATACGCATACATCAGACAACAAAATGGTGGGTGTCAGGCGCCTAGTTGTAAATAAAAATTAATTTTGCCAAGTACCCGTCTTCTGGGGTCTTGTAAATTAATTTTTCGATAATTGAAATTCTACATTAATAATAAAATATTATCTTAGAATTGTGCAACTCCTGAAAAGGACAGAATAAATTCAATATTTTTCATGGTCGGAATCCCAGAATTGGACATATTTGATAAACAGGTAATACCCATCGGAGTAAGTTTCAAAATTAAACAACAAAATTCCTTAACGATAAAACTTGTTGCACACCTACATCATCATTTCCGACAAAATATTTGCATGTTTATGTCTTTAAAACAAATAAAAATTAATTTCTCACATTGCACCACTAAGAAGCTCGTAACACTTTTTTGATACTTAATTTCCAACCATTCTACACTTCGACCTTGTAAACAAGAAACAGCTTTCATGCCACGAATAGTGATAGGTAAAAAGCACGTGCAAATTTTATTACCACCTTGAATTCAATCAAAATAAGGAAATCCGCATAGAGAATAAAACGTAAAATTCAACGTGGGAAAAAAAAGTTTCTTTTGCCATGAAGCGTGTTTAAGATAGAGCTCAACAAACTAAAAGCAAAAAAAAAACAGAAACTCCACCAACAGAAAGGACGAATTTTCGTTAAACACGAGAAACATGAACTTTTGGAGCTGTGATCCAATCCAAAGTCCATGCCGTGTTACTCGATTTTACGAGTAGCATAGGTCAGTCAATATTCGGAAAAGGAAAATCGTAGAAAAAGAAAATCTTGCGTGCAAGAGAACAACTCCTTTCGTTAAATAATAGCATAATTAGAATATAATGATAACACTAAACCGACAACATGATGGGGTACTAATATATACCTCATTTCCACACTCTCCCACGTCCCAAAACCCATCAAAGTCAGCATGTTATGTTATTTGTATTTTCAGTTAAGGAAAATTCCTCAGCCGACCAAAAAAAATATGTATGGGGCATTTTTTCGCCAGGGATTTGCATAAACCAGACACGTTCTACATTTTCCTATATAGATTTTTTCCGTGTTTCGTTTCACGTGTTTCATTTCGACACTTTTCCATGTTATTGTACTACGCTTTTTGCATATATTTTTTGGGGTTAGCTTAGCGCATTAGGAAAGCGTGCCGCTAAAGCCTACAATTTTCGAGAGTTAAACTTATAAATATTTCAGCAGTCCCCAAGGATGGGCGTCAGCTTCAATGGGAAATTCCTACATTCGGAATCTAAATGGATAATTTGGTCAACTAACCTTAACATTAAACAAACGAATGGACGAAATTGTTCATCCGCCTATCTATGGATTAAGGCTGGTATCAGCGGAATTTTTTTTTTTTTTTGGTTTTTTGCGTTCTTACTAGTATTTCAGAGTTAATTCGTATGGACACAATTGTTTGCATTAAGCTGGCGAGGATTATGATTAATAGAATTTGCGAATGAGGAAACCCTATAATATGTTCTAGCCGCTCTAATGAGATTCAATTACACCATAAAAGGAATGTCAACATGTTGAAATAATTATGTTTCGTGTCCAACGAATTCAAGTGTAAGGAAAAACTAAGGACTATCGCATGAAAAACTTGCACGAAATTTTTTTTTGTCGTCAACTTGAGGAAAATTTTCTGTTATTTAAGTCTGAGAAGTTTCCTTATTCAAAAAAAAAAATCACGACGTAGTTTTTTTAAAATCGTGCAAGAATCAAGTTCTCATGATAAATCTTTGCATGTCTTCCGCTTATTTCCTACCCAATTTATGACGGAGCTTGTCCAAGAAAGTTGTTTCAACGGAGAAATTTCTTCTTAATAATCCTATCCACTTTTTGTCATTAAAACAATTACTAAGCTAATATCGAGTAATTATTTTAAATCTTGATTGTAGTGGTACAACATGTGAATACTGACTTTTTTTTCAAGTCAAGAAAAAAAAATTTATTTTTTAAATAGTTTAATGTTTTTCATAAACGGAAATTTTTGCTTAAAAACATTTTTTTTTCTATTTTTTTTCTGATTTCATATTGCTTATAGAAAACTTTTGTTCATGTGTATATCGATGTCCTGTCATTAAAACATCACGTGAAGAAAAAAACATTTCAGGGCATTTTTTGATGTTTTCTACAAAAATATCATACAGGCATGGACGTCCGCGTAAGTCCCCCTGGATTAAAAAAAACTATTGGTTTTTACCGTTTGTAACGCCAAGATCCCATCATCACACACAAAAATGAATTACACCAGTGTGTTTAGAATGATAAAAATAATTAATTTTTGCATGTCCGTCCGTCCGTCTGTCCGTCTGTCCGTCTGTGGCGCGGATAGCGGGCGCACGGATTGAGCTAGAGACTTGAAATTTTGCGCAGAGTGGTTTTTCGTAAAATGCGAGGCTAAGTTCGTTAATGGGCAAAAATGGTCGGGGGGGGGGGGGGGGGGGGTTACCCCCCATCCCATACGAACGAAAATGTTTTTTGATAATATCTCAAAAACAGTGCAGTCCAAGAACAAAAGTTATTTAGGATATGATTCTACATAAAACTCCCATTACATCCAAATCCGATTGGAATAAATTTTAAAAAATCTTATTGGAAAGTTTGACTTCAAAGTGGAATTTTGCTACAACTGTTCGAATTTTGATACGAATATCACCATACGGCTTTTCAATAATTGCCAGATAGGCAATTATAGCTTTTGTTATGTTTTACATTCCTTGAATAAAGGCGAAATTACAGTGAAAGCATCCTGTGCTGCGTCATGCCGAACGTTGAACATAGTGCTTTTTTTATTCAACTGCTCACAACGCTGCGTTAAAAAGCGCGCGCTAAAGCGACGAGAGAATAGACCAACTTTCTACATTTAGCGGCGTCAGTAAAACAAAGGTCGCTATATAAAAAAGTTACGATCTCATTTTAATCCCCCCTCCTCTCAACACTGAGGGATTTTTTTGCGCAGTTCAATACCGCAGACACCCCACCCTTTTCAAGCCTAGAATGTTACGTATTTTATGGTTAGTCCTTTCCTTGCTATCAAAAGCTTTAAATCGAAAACTGCTCGACCAATTGAGCAGAAATTTGAGTCTATGTCTTGTAAATACACAGAGGGTTCTCACACGATGTTTGTTAAGATTTTTTAAGAAAAGAAAATTGAAGAAATTTTGCTATTTTTGAATTTTTATAAAATAAAGAGCTTTAAAATTTCTCAAAAAAGAATTTTTTTTTATCTAGTTTCAGTTACGTACGCTCAGAAAAACGAGTAAAAGTTGTCGAGTTGCGTGTAGCATAATTGGCTTCCTGCTGGAAAATTTAGCTCATGCTAGGCGCGGGTTAACATGCGTTGGGAAAATTAAAAATGTGTGCGACGGGAAAACTGCGACGGGAGTAATCCTAAAGTTAAACCTGCAGCAAGTAAAGTGGAGCGTAAGGAGATTCACGGGTTGAACTGAGATAGGTATTTCGAGGATGTAATGCACTGTAATGGATAACTCCGTCTGCCTGCTACAGGCCAAAGTTGACTTGTCAAAAAGTTGACTTGTCAAAAAGTTGACTGGTCAAAAAGTTGACTTGTCAAAAAGTTGACTTGTCAAAAAGTTGACTTGTCAAAAAGTTGACTTGTCAAAAAGTTGACTGGTCAAAAAGTTGACTTGTCAAAAAGTTGACTTGTCAAAAAGTTGACTTGTCAAAAAGTTGACTTGTCAAAAAGTTGACTTGCACCAGCTTTATTATTTTTCTGATTGTATAAACAGTGCCGTAAATCGTTTCAGAACCCTAAACGGAAAATTGTAATTGGTTCTCATTCTTAAAAAAAAACGCATTTTTTATGAAGGGAAGGGTAGGAGGGGGGGGGGTATGGGTTTTGGACAATATCACATTTTATTAAAGGATTTGCGACCAATATAAGTTTTGTTTTTAGTAAAAAAACACAATTTTTTTATATCTCTCAAAGATTCCGATAGGATTTGCCGTCTTGTATCTCAAAATGTTTCATTAACTACCAATTAGATTAAACATAACTCCACAAATTAACCGATTCAATTGACTAAGTCAATTAAGATTGAGGAAATTAATTGCAATCTGTTATCCAAGTATGAACTGATATCAAGATAAATCGAATTTCCTCAAGTTGGGCGGTACAAATCGAAAATCGTATAAAACACGTCTTTAATCTAAATTTAATTTTATAAGTTTTTTTTTCTGTCTACTGTATCCAGCATTAAATCAGCACAGAATCAATCTGATCGCAAATTATGTCACGGCCAAAAACATACAAATTGATATCGTCATTAACTGAGAAGAAAACTTTACCTTAGTCCTGATATTTTTCTTACGAACTGTCTGTGGAAACTCTGTTGAAATTCATTTATTGGAACTCAACGATGATAGCTTCTGTCCGAAATGTTCCATAATAAACTGTTTTTTTTTGTTCGTCGCTGTTTGCAACTAAAATACGACACAATTTCTTCAATGTCCACTAAGTCACCAAACGAGATTTATATTTGCTTGAAACAGCCTTAACAAACATCGATAGTACATACGGATAAATATACATATAATGTAGATAAATAGCGAATTTCCGTAGGTTATATAGTATAAAAGCAGTTGACTATAAAAATAATTCCATGGCATGTGGAACACGAGAGGCTTCATTACGTTCGCTTTTCCACTAATTTTCGGGAAAACAACAATAGAAAGTCTAGAATTTAGGTTAAGTGACCGTTTTTCCTCATGACAAGACCAAAATAAGAAAAACTAAAGTTGAGATTCATCTCTTGTGATAGGGATGGTGGTTACAGGCGATAGAAGAAATATGTTCTACAGCATCTATCTATATTAGCACATATGTGTTCATAAGAGGGTTTTATGGCTCAAACTGAACTGAATACCTATATTCGTATATCAAAGGACGAACGTTCCTTTTTTTTTGCCTAGAGATCATCGCCAAATACTCGTATGAGGAGAATACGTAAACTATGCCGCATCATACATGTATCTGGAAAACCAGGACAGGAAAATGGGACAACATTTGAGGTGGAAAAACTACAGAGCAAGTCAAAGACAGAAAAATTTCTTTGTGGCGCAATCACATAGAAAGCAGATATGCTTGCTACATAAACTCTATCCAGGGAAACGGCACAATTTATCATCAATGGAAAAATCAAGAAAAAAAGGAACATTTCGAAAGCACAACATTAGGTTGGGAAGAAAATAATTACCGATTTTCGATTTTGCAACGTTTAGAGTTTAGTTTGCTTTTGCTCAGAAAAAACTCTCAAGCAAATGCGCCTTTTGTGGAAAATTGTTGAAAAATTGTGTTGCACTTTGGAGTAACCTCCAGCCGAAATAGAGTATGTCTTTCATATTTAGTGATCGTTTTTTCTAGTGATTGAAAAAATATTACACTAATTTAAAAGATCCGGAACAAACATTTAATTTCCGGTACGTCGGGACAACAAGACAAAATCCGAAGCTATCCCAATGATTCCGGGACGTGTAGTCACCTTATTTATGGAAAAAGATAACTTGTAATGGGCTGTTTTATTTAAATGATTTTAAAGTATGTACTTTAAACATCTTTATTTCAAAATGCTCTTTAAATTTAGAACAAAACAAATGTTTGAAATTCAAATTTTCGCGCCTAAAGAACCATAGCAAAAAAACTGACGCTGACAAAAGTAGAAACTCGGTCTACTCCCGCGTTGCATCGCTTTAGCTCGTGCCTTATAACGCACATGCTGCTTTCATTGTAATTTCGCCTTTATTCCAGTAACATAAAAAAAATAATAGTTTTTTTTTCAAAATCAGGAGCAGGAGGGTGCCTCCCTCCTGACGGTATCCGCGGACGTCCATGGACGCTAGTGAGGTAAAAATTAAAATGTTTTTTAAAAAAATGGTCATTATTTCCAGTACAACCCATTAATAACAACACTTATGTATTAATTTGCGGAGTTGAACCTTTCCAAGTGGGTATCCTCAAAGGATATGATTCCTAAGAGTGTAAAAGAAATGTATATTCCTTTGCAGACAGGATGAAAAATGAATTATGAAAATAAAGTGTCAAACAATATACAGTCGAGGCATCATCTTTTCCCATTTGTCCTCGGAAAAAAAGCCAAGCGATTTTCCGCCTTCTAACCTCTCCCCATTCTACATCTAAAGTCGTACAATATTTTCTCACATTTTTCACGACGGGTTCATTGTCGTATTTCACGTTAAGAACATTACAGTCG
Source organism: Chrysopilus asiliformis (assembly GCA_964034945.1). NCBI lineage: Eukaryota > Metazoa > Arthropoda > Insecta > Diptera > Rhagionidae > Chrysopilus > Chrysopilus asiliformis. The sequence goes on from OZ035961.1 coordinate 100,415,871, forward strand.
CAACATTCCTGTGTCGGTGTCGTCGACCGTATCACAATTTTTTGCAACAGATCAACCAAGTCTAAGATTTTCCTGCGGAAAATCATGGGAAAATAGTGTTGTATAAAATAATAATCATACGAGAGAAAATGATGGATCTAACATATCGACAGGTTGTCAATAAAGAAAACAGAAAAAAATAACTTCAAAAAAGATAGCAAGAAATCATTCAAGGCACTGCCATCCATTGCGACTACCCAAAAGCCGTCTCGTCGGCGGAAGGCAACAGATTCGAAGGGACGAAATTTGGGGTTTTCCCGGGAAAAGCATAAACTTTATTGGTTTTGACAGAAAATTATTGTTTTGATGATTTTATATAGAAAGTAGAAGAACGAAGATCGTTCCTGTCAGTTGACGTGTACATGTATATCATTTCAAGTTATCAGATATTCCACGGTAAATGGTGGGTCGTTGTGTTAGGCCCAGAGTCAAACTCATCGAAATGGATATTTTTTTTTATGCGAGGCAAATTGAAACACGGAAATTTTTCTTTGTTGAATTTCCAATTGATATCGAATATCCCATAATGTGTTTTCTTGTTAAACAATTTTTTTTTCGCAATATATCCAATTTTTCCGTTAACGAAATTTACGAAAAATGAGCTTGTTTTGAAATTTCCTCGCCACATGCAATTTTTTTAAATCGGGCGTGAAATTTTATCTATTTGGAATTGAAAAACAAATTAGAATCATTTGGAAAAGCGAGTTTCACAATTTATTGATTCTATTCCATCATCTCCATTACACATATTGATGAGTCTCGATTGTGACAGGTTCAATCGTAGGGAAGATGAAATATTATTGAGAAGGGTGGATTGCTTGTAAAATTTCCAAGTATACAAAAATGCGTTTTTATCAGGTTTTTTTAGAAAGGGTAATGGGAGCCAAATACAAGTTTTACCACCAACGCTACTTTGGTTTTGGAACCGATTTGGTCCTATGTGTTCTTAATAGCATCAAAAAAACATGAGGTTTGTTCTTTGTGACTTCAAAATGCGCCAATTTACGCAATTGGGCCTAAATATTTAGACCTTGAATTCATGTCCGCGTGCATGAAGCGTAAGAAGGTGATGAGAACATCACACTGATTAATAACACTGTGCAACAGCCTAGTTTTTATTAGACTGGTCTGTTCAGTATCTTAGGGAAAGTTGTTCATCATCACTAGATGAATATTTTTTCTTTGGCCAATAATCCCTCCCCACCCTTCTCTTTTCCCTTCGAGGGTTTTTAAAAATGTTTTTTTTTTTTTTTTTTTTTTTTTGAAAAAAATGCTTTAAGGAGGATCTCCATTACCATGACTTCTGTAACTGCAAAAAAATGCAGAAAACTAGAGCAAGATAGACTTATATAGATCTAAATAGGAATGACTGAATACAAGTATAAACGCCTTCCCTTCCAGTTTAACAACTTTATAGCAATCATATCAAACCTTATGCAATGAATATAAGGTTCAAATTAGCATAGAAATAAAGCTATACAGCTGCATGTGTGTGGTTGAACTACATGAAAAATGACAGCTACGCTATAATAGCACTTTGTTTGCTCACTTTTCACTCACAGGGACAATGTGTGATTGTAGTAGAAATCGCTATTAAAAAGTTCAAGTCCGTCAACTGCAACCATAAAATCGCCATAAAAAAAGAGGGGAAATTATTTTTGCAGTTGCCGACAAATTTTTGCAGTTGATTCTTATCTCCCTTTATCTCCAAGGTATCTTCACATAAATGTGTCTCTATTTTTTTGCAGTTGGGAAAAGTCATGGTAATGGAGGGCCAACTTTATCTGCTGAGTTGTAGAAAAGTAGTAAAATTCTCCTCGCAAAAAATTAGTGGGGGCCCCAAAACAACAAAACCCCCCAATTCTCCTCATTTTACTTCAACTTTAGTATTATCAGGATTGTGAAGTTACAACGAAGAATCTGTAATTTTACAACAAAAATCGTTTTTTTACATTACTTCTCTGTAATTACAAAATATTACTGAAAATAATTTGTAATTTTTACATTCTTTCTGCGATTACACATTTTATACTTGAAATTTACTTACCATGAGTAAAATTCACAAAAAAAAAATCGTGAAATTTCCAATTTTGAATGTGGGAATTGAGGTATAATTTTTAAGTGTGTATATTTGATTTAAATCACATGAAATTATATTTATAATGTAATTAGCATTTTTGAAGCGATAATCGTATTTGATAAATTTATTCAAATTCATATTTTATGGATGATCACGACCATCATAAATAATTACAATTCATTGGTTATTTGATATTATTCTCTACAATAATAGAACTACACTTGTCATTATAAATATCCAACTAATTTATCGATAGTAGCAATAAATCAATTTAATATGTTAATATACTGTTTTAAATCGCTCACATGGGAATTAATTTTACCTATAATTTTTCCAATTATTTTCTAGATTCAGATAAGCTCGAAAAAAAAGCTTCTGTGAGCCTGGAAAATTTATTCATTTTTAAATGTTTTAATTTGTTATTGTTTTTCTAAAAAAATTAATTCACATCGCATTTTAATTTTTAATTCTGATCTCAGGACTTGATTTCATTGTATTATATTTTAGTAAAAAGCAATCACTAATATTTGTACTTTCCTCTGCTATAGCGGGAAAGTATTGTCCTCATAACGGGGACCGATTCGTGAACGGGGGCAAATAGAAAATTTCTGAGCAGTACGAAATCCGTTTCAGGCAAAATTATGTGGATATCCGTGCATATATCTGTCGGTCTGTCGGTCTGTCGGTCTGTCGGTCTGTCGGTCTGTCGGTCTGTCGGTCTGCCGGTCTGCGGTCTGTCGGTCTGTGTTTCTGTCGGTCTGTCTGTCGGTCTGTCTGTCTGTCGGTCTGCGGTCTGTCGGTCTGTCGGTCTGTCGGTCTGTCGGTCTGTCGGTCTGTCGGTCTGTCGGTCTGTCTGCCGGTCTGTCAGTCTGTCGGTCTGTCGGTCTGTCGGTCTGTCGGTCTGTCTGTCTGTCTGTCTGTCGGTCTGTCGGTCTGTCGGTCTGTCGGTCTGTCTGTCTGTCGGTCTGTCAGTCTGTCGGTCTGTCGGTCTGTCGGTCTGTCGGTCTGTCGGTCTGTCGGTCTGCCGGTCTGCGGTCTGTCGGTCTGTGTTTCTGTCGGTCTGTCTGTCGGTCTGTCTGTCTGTCGGTCTGCGGTCTGTCGGTCTGTCGGTCTGTTGGTCTGTCGGTCTGTCGGTCTGTCGGTCTGTCGGTCTGTCGGTCTGTCGGTCTGTCGGTCTGTCTGCCGGTCTGTCAGTCTGTCGGTCTGTCGGTCTGTCGGTCTGTCGGTCTGTCGGTCTGTCTGTCTGTCTGTCTGTCGGTCTGTCGGTCTGTCGGTCTGTCGGTCTGTCTGTCTGTCGGTCTGTCAGTCTGTCGGTCTGTCGGTCTGTCGGTCTGCGGTCTGTCGGCCTGTCGATTTGTCGGTCTCTTGATCTGTCGGTCTGTCCGTTTTATGTATCTTAAATAACTCGACAACGGGTTGAGCTAGCGACTTGAAATATTTTGCAAATTTTTTTTTACGGAAATCGTGGTTTTCTATCAACTTTTGCAAAAGTACCGTTAGCTATAACGGATACCTCCAATACAATTTTTTTTTTTTTTTGAAAAAATAGTTTTTTTTAATTTCTCGAAATTTGCGAGCTTTTGGGAAAAATGAACATAAAAAAATATAAAAGATTTTCTACATTTTAGGTTTTAATGGTTTTTACGTATCTCTAACTGTTCTCAACATATTTCAAAAAATTAAGTTTTTTGAAAATTTCTCGGAAACTATGCACCTTTGAGGAAAAATGCATAAAAACTCAGGAAAAAAATTCAGGAAATTTTATTCTTTGATACGAATTTATTACAAAGAATATAATTTCCTGATTTTTTTTAAACAGTTTTTACGTATCTTTAACGGTTCTCGAGATATTTGAAAAAGTATTATTTTTTACATATTTTTTCCGAAACTAAATATTGCAGAGGAAAGTTTCGTGTTGGTCCACAACTGATATGTTTTTTTTAAAGTGGAATTTTGAAGCGAGATAACCAAAAACTGTAATTTTTTTTTCAAAATAAATAAGTTTAATTTACTTACAGAATATCCAAAGGTAATTTGACTGAACAATCCCTCAATTGATCACTTCGTCGTTTTGCGGTCATCAGTGCAAACAATCCTGGCCAAAGTTCGTTTCTGTTTCCTTTGAATCCATTAATTTCGACATATCCCCAGCAAAAATGTCTTCAAACAACCAAAAAGCAATGAAACCAATCCGTTGCGAAATATATTCCAGAGTGCACTGGAAGCATTCGTCCTTATTCTCTTGTATCTTATAGATATTCCTAAACTGCTACTATCATCATCGTAGTCGGTTTTTTTAAAAAAAACACGCCGCAACAACACAAACAGTGCAAGTGATTTTGTGTCCTAAATGTCAGATGGAGATCCCCTTTTCTTTTCTGCTAAAACGACCACCACTTGTAAGACCACCGCCTAATGATGATCTAGCATAAATGTATAAGAATTCTTGTGGATTCTGTGTCGTATTTTAAACTCGGCATCCAGCCTCCAGCCGTTGTCCCGATCAGGTCAAGCTAAACTGATTGCCAGGATAAGAATCGTTTCCACCGTAGGAAATCAGGACCAACGTAAGGCGGAAAATCGAGAACCGATATAGGAAACTTTGCCAGGATGTACAGGCAAGCAAGCAAGCAGCAAACAGGTCTCTAGGAACAGTACCGAAGATATAAGCTTATCCTGTTATTTGTCCTCTGCAATATTATATATAGGATCGTCTACGGTGATGGATGTTCCTGAAAATAAAGAGGGATTTATAAAGCAACTCCATAATTTGGGATACTGAATGGTAGCTACATGTATTTCAAGGCACATAACATGAAAATGAGGGAAATTCCGATGTTGACACAACTGTGGATGTGACTTCGTTTATGTTTGAAAAGGGACAATCGATCAATGTGCAACTATGATAACAATCGAACGTAAATTTTGATATGTTGATAGCGTATACCTATTTTTCAAATATCAGAATAAAACAATTCCTATGCAACTATTATGCTGTATTTCCCAAAAACATCAATCTTTAAGGATGATGCAACATTCATCTTCACTCATCCATCGTAATGTCGAGAATACTTGGATTGACATTTAATATGTAAATTTTAGAATATTGCATCAAAAATCGTTTATGTAAATCGAAAATTGCATCGATTTTTCTGGACCCATTTTTCTGGATATCTATAAATAACATTCAGCTACGCCCGTACATCAATATAAGTATTTCTTTAAACTTTTACTTTAAAAAAAACCTTATTGTTACATAACAGAGAGAAAAACATTTTCCAAATGATTGATGTTCAATTGAATTATTTATTTTAGATGAAAATTTCAAATGGATCGAAAAACTGTTTTAGGTAATCTTGCCATTGAGTATTTTTAAACTGGATTCGTTTCCGTTCTCATGGGATTTCAAAATATGGGGAATAAGTTCAGTGGAAAATTTCTGTTAAAGTAAATTCAATGATTTTTTTCTTTCTCTTATTGTTGGGAATTAATAAATAAAGCCGAATATGGGAGCTTGGAAATTTTTCAACAATTGTGAAAATTGAAAAAAGAATAATTATACAAAAGCATATTTTTTACAGTCTTATGCTCATATTATTTATTTATTTTAGTTAAATTTTGTTATTGTTTGGACATTGAGAATCAAAATATAAATGGGCAAAGTCGAAAAAGATCATACAAGTAAGTTTTCAATGAATGTATTTTTGTATGCTGGATCGAGGGATTTTTCCCTTTTTCAGAGATTTTTCAATAAAAAAGGGTAAAAAAATGACTTTTCGCTTTTTCGCGAGATATTCTACTGCGAATGCAATGTGAAACTTACATGAAAAAGACAATTTCTACTTGATATCTTCTTTCCACAAAAGATTCATTCCCAAAGGCAGCGTACTAACAAAGGGTATGTTTGACAAGGGTAGTAAATAGTCAGGAGCAAAAGGTGCAACTGCACAGAGCCCAATTTCAAATGGCACGCAAATACCACCAGAAAGGATATTTAAAAAAAAATTTCAAACATTAAAGCGACCATATTGTAAATTAACAATTTACAAAAACTCACTTTTAATTTTAAGAGTTTACGCAGGTTAACTCTTTCAGACCCGGTGGTTACATTTGTACACATTAAAGTTTTTCCCAAATATAACAATTTCATAAGATTATTTCGTATTTGAGACCGGTTGCGAACGTTTGTACACATTACAAGCTATCGAAAACAGTAATAGATCTTGGATTTTTTTTTCAATATTTTCTTATTCTTATTTACCCACTTCATCAACACAAATTTTATCACAACCAAATTTTTTAAAAAAATAATTCAGGTCTGAAAGGGTTAATTTTTCCGCTCTACCTTAAAATGTTTTTGTGGACATAAATTTTGACAAAATAATATCTAATTATAAAAAACCCGATCTATATCGTCATAAATAAAATGTTTTAGGTGATCTATAATGGGGATAACGCTGCGTTCCCGACCCATGTAAAAACTACTGCGCAGCACTGCGCAGTACTGGTCAGCAACTTTTCTAGGGAACGCGCCTTTGGCTCATTACTAGTAAAATATAGCCTCACAATTATAGAGCGCACACAATTTGAAAATTGTAAATATGAAATAATTTCGCAATCAACAGAGATACAAAATATCTGAGAAGAAAATTTAACACTAAACATACCAGCACTTAATACATACATACCTATTTCTACCTATTTCTGTCAAAAGACCGCTTATGGTATGTTTAGTGTTAATGAAATAAAATAAATGAACCTGCAATAAGGGGAAAGTCCATATTTTGTACGGTATTGCCATAATTTCGAGATCAGAAACAAAATACACTTTCGGTTGAATATTTATCCAAGGTATTAGACATTCGGGTGGTTGTTCAAACACAGTGATTGCAATCTAATATCATTTTGGAGCCAATTTAACTTCAAATCAAATGTTTGCCTTGATTTTTCACCTGAAGATACCTGAAGTGTTGTAATGTAATAAAACAAACAAAAGTGAAAACTCATTCTAACCTTAAAACACGGATTTTCACCTATTAGAAAACTTAGGAAGCTCGGCCATCTGAAAATTTTTGTCAAAATTGCACACGAAAATTCCTGCAGTCAGCAGTACTGCGTGAAATTTCCGAAGTACTGCGCAGTCATTTTTACATGGATTGGGAACTTAGTTAATAAAACGTGGATGCTATATGCTGGACGCCATTTTGTCAAAATCGTATGAACGAAGCACCCCATCGTGTGGGGTCTTGAATGAAAGGGTTTTGAAACATAATCATAAATTCGTTTTTCAAACTTTGAAAGATAAACAAAAATGAAAAAACTCTTATTAACACGTTGACTGCCCAACCAATTTTACAAACGTCTAAAAAAATGTCAATACATTTTCTTTGTGATTTGTGCTGTTTATAAAATAGATTTATATCATTTTTGCAAGCCATGGCTATCAAATACGATAAACATGGCCCCAGGGAAGCATCACTGCCTATCAAAAATGATAGCCATGGCAGTCAATGTGTTAAAAGAATGTACTAAAAAGGAAAATATGAATTTTTGGGCCTTGTGTATTAGAAATAAAAACGAGATAAAAGCATCAAAAATTGAAAAAAAATATTTTTCTTGTAATTCTAATACACAAGGTCAACCATTTTTGTTTTGGTTTAAAATACATTTTTAATAAAAGTTGTTTTTTAAATTAAACCATCCCCCCTCTTACAACGCATCATAAAATTAATGAAATTTCCATTTAAAAATACAAGCATATTTTAATTTCAATGAAGCTATTTCTTAAATATACTTTATTATCATAATACTGTAGACTTTTTAATATAAATAATAAAATGTTTGCCTAATGTCATAACGAGGAAGGCAATAACGATTCCATGTCAAAATAATTGTTGTCCGTTTTTTTATCCGTCAAGGAATTTCCCTTCTACTTTCTCTAATTATTTTCTTGTACGTCTTCCGTTCATTTAAAATTCAAAATATTTCTATTTTAGCGTACAGAAGTGTTCCACAAAAATACTGGCTCCATAACCAACTTACTACGCTTTTCCATTAAGTAAATAAAATGTTTCGCGGATTTCTTATGAGAAGACCAAGTAACAGATAACAATCAAGGAAATTTACCTAATGGGATGATAATGTTTGCCATTAATAGTAAGAGTCACTTGTACCATACTTTAGAATAAGAACATTTACCTTAAGAACGTTTTTATTATAGCCGAGGAGTTGAGAAAAGATCTCTCGTTTGAAATATTTACCAGACTACCCCGTTTTGGATAACATCAAGTTGGAAATTTTAGGTAAAACGTTAACTCGTCCTTCACAGAAAATGTCCAAAGTTTGTTTTTAATTTCACTCAAAAAAATAATGTTATTCCAAGATGCTCCCCATCCCCACCGTAGCTTTCAAAAATTAAAATTATGAGAGGTGGGTTAAAATGAAATTCCTTTTGGACTAAAAAAATGCAATGTTTTTAAACTGTTAACTTGAATGGTATGTAAATATTTTAACGATTAAGTATTTGTGACCCAAAAGCTATTATTTCCGGATTTTTGAAGGTATAGGAATGATCCGATTTCGACTTTAGACGTTTGTTTTCACAAAAGGGGTTTTCGTGTTGTTTATAAACAAAATATAAGGAAGTGTTTTATATCCTTAAAAAGGAGGGAGGTGGAAGAAATGGTCCATCTTTGCCATTTGCGACAAACGCAACTATAGAAAATTTCAAGTCTCTAGGTCAATTTTTTCGGAAGTTATGGTGCTCATGGACGGACAGACAAACGGACTCGTATTATCTTTATAAATAAGAAAAATCAAAAAATAAATTATATTAATATTTTTTTCAATTTTTAATTATCCTTTGTAACCACATCACTTCTTTTAATTGATGAAAAAAGTTTAAGTTTACAAGTAAAATTAAAATTTTTCAACTGCCGCTAAAAACGTTAAAATTTGGTTGTAATGGATACGAAGACGAAGATTAGAAGACGTCTATTTCTGATGAAAAAGTTCCTGAATTATTATTAAACACACCATTCAAGAACAATTTTCCCACTATTGGATTTCATGGTGGAATTTTTACTTTTTAAATAAAATGTACTTATTTTTATATAATACTAGCAGACCCTTCGTTGCCAGCTTAAGGTTTTTTATATAAATTTTTGAATGCCAAAAAACCATAAATAACTTAAAAACTTTTGGGAAAACAATTTATCCTTACAGGACCTTCTGTTTCGAATTTTGAAATTCCAACACCAGATTCGTGATAAGTGACCCTGAAAACCTCCCAAAGCCAGTTTTTGCAACAAAAATTGGAAAAACGACATTTACGTTATCCTTACAGGACCTTCCGTATCGAATTTTAAATATCTAATACCGGATTCGTGATCAGCGACCCCAAAAACACCATAATGCCAATTTTTCCGGGAAAATGGGAAAAGGATATTTGCGTTATCCTTACAAAAGGATATTTGCGTTTCGAATTTTAAAAATCTAACATAGCTAAAAACCTGCTCCTGGCAACGGAGATCATTTTGCAAAAAACCGCGTAAAAATCGGTTCAGTAGTTTTTTGAGTTTTGTAATCTTAAACAGACAGATCAACAGACAGACAGATAAACAAACATCCATTTAAATATATATATATACTATATATAAATCCACAATTAAAACGAAATATTTTTTGCTGGGCTTTATTGGGTTTTACTGTGGAATTTTTTCGAGTTTTTTTTTTGGGTGGGCTTTTAAAAAAACCCAGAGGTTTTTTTTGGCTGGGGAAAATAATAATAACCCTGGTTTGTATCGAACCAATCGTCGGATATAAAAATGAACTACGTCAGAGTGTTTGGGATGGCAAAACTTTTTGAAATCCCCGGGTTTTCACAACTCTGATACCAACGGAATACTAAATCTAATATATTACCATATGGAATATCATATAGAGTATAAATATAATACAGTTTCATTGTTTAATTAAACTCCAGATTAAATTTGTTTATTTGAAGGCTGGTGTTTAAGTTGCGTGTTTAATTTCATCATCCTGCTTAGCCAAACTCCAGTTTTTCCTTATGACTATTAATAGAGCCTATTGTTTTTATTTTTTTTTATACCAAGAAACCATATAAGTTTTTTTTATATAGACTAATTAAAAACTATACCTCTGCAAATTTACTTTAAAAACTTAGTTTAGAATATTTGATTTAATTTCATAACTGAAAATGGAGTCAATGAATTCGCATTTATTAAAACTTAATAAAATTTAATGGAATTCACATAGAACCATTTCATAACTTGTAGTCGAAACTCTAAAAGACATCATTTGGCTTCTTTCCAGTTAAGAAGAAATAAGTAAAAATACTGGCATAAATTTCTACAGAAGACGTTGAATCCTTGCAGAGCAGCAATGCTGAAGTTTTCCCAAACTTTTCCTTTTCCGACGTCTTGAATGATGTATACAGCAAGCCAAGGTGCAAAGATTAACCTCAAGGCTATGATCTAACGTTATTAGTAAGCTTCTGCACATTTAAATGTAGTATTTGTGTGTCTCAGTGTACTGCATAGTACACTTAAAAAGGATTCATGTGCATTAGTAGTGCTTTTGCACAGCATCACATGCCTCGGTGAGCAGCACAAATCAAGAATACCTCATCAGTTGCGAAGGGAAAACCCTAATTTCATTCGGGAATTTCCCATGCAAACCGATTTTCTGGGCAAGTTTTCGTCTATGTCACGTCTTAAATTTCCATTTTGTTGAATTAGCGACTGCACAAGTATACACAACATTGCCTTCTTCAAACTTTTTATTTGGTACACAAATAAAAAAACAAGGAAATTTAGCCAGTCTTGTATCACTTCTTAGTACTGACTATAGGATTTGTATTGGATAACCTTTTTCGGTCATAACGGGACTTGTTTTTCGTAAAAGTACAGTGAAACTTGAAACTTAATACCAAAATACAAATACGGTGTTTTTTTTATAGAAACTCTGAAAATACCACGTAAATGTTTCAGGTTTTTTTTTTTTTTTTGAAAAAATCTGGTTACAGAAAAAGCGACTTTCGTGATAATTAGGGTGACCATACGTCTCAATCGTCACGTTTGGCGCCCAGGAAGCTATATTTGTGTCGCGTCGTTATATAATTTCGTACGGTAATTCCGAATCACTAAAAAAATTGTCTTCGAAACAAAAAAAAAGTTCGCTTGTTGCGTGATTTCCTCAGAAATTACTGCCTCTAGCACATCTTTTTTTTTAAATACGCCTGCGGTGCATTTCATTAGCTAATTTTCAATAGTGGGACGTTTGTTTTTAAAAACTTTGCCTGCAACGCAATTTTGGTGATATTTTGGAATTATGTAACCCCTGACAAAAATTGAAACAAAACCTTTTTCCTTCAATCGGGCTTTCAAAATTTTCATGATTAATTTCGTTGCATTAAAAATTCCCTCAAGCTTTGCCCCCTTCTCACCTTCGCCCCTCTCCAACCCACCTCCCGGCCAAAATTTTGAGGATTCAATTTTGCCCGTCCAAGAACTTAGCCTTGCTTATTACCGAGAAACGCAACTAGTTCAATCCTTTCGAAAGTTATGGTGTTTACAGACAGACCGACAGACAGAAAGACGGACAGACAAACAGACGGGTAGACAGACTGATAGAACAACAGACAGATAGACATGCGGAAATCACTGAAGTGTTTAAATAGTGATATTAACGGCCAATTTCTTCACAGAGTACTAACGCTATTACCGGTATTAGACCAAAATTTGGTACTCTAATTGGTATCAAGTCATTTCTTCACCAAGTACTAGCGCGCCTTAGTACGGACTTTGGTACGGAGTATTAGCTGGTACTCATTATTTCCTAGACCCTCGAAATTGAGGGTCTAGCGACGTTAGTACTCGAATTTATGCCAATTTTATTTCTTCACCTATAATTTAGTACTGGAGTAGTGGCTCGGCGGATTGATTTGGCTGTCTGGCTGCTTGGGAGATGCGTTTGGCAATGAAACGGTGGATTCAGGAGTGATCGATGAAATTGGCGTCGAATTAGAATCGGCGGATGTTACTGTTTCGGTTCGACGTGGCAAAACTTTTTGTACAATCTCACGTACGAGGGTGCACAATAAATCCGTATCTTGCAGACTCCAATTGGAGCAGCGAGGCCTTTTCGCATCACTATTTATTTCACACTAATTATTTGCACTATTATTTATTTGCGAATGAAAAGCACGTTTATAAAGCTAAATAATATGAAATATCGAAAAAAAACAAACAAATATTAATTGAAAAAAAACGTACACAAATTCACGGAACACAGCGAACAATAATATTTCAAATTCAGATGTCAAAATTGTGTCAAAAACGATTTTAGACGTATTAGCTTAGTTTTAGACGTATTTGCCGCTAGTACCGGCTGATGAATTTAGCTCCGGTACTAGCGATGTGAAGAAATGCACAAGTACTAAGATTTCCTTAGTACCGAGTACCAGAGATAATACCTGGACTAGCTAGACTCCACTTTAGTACTCTGTGAAGAAATTGGCCGTAAAACGATTTTCCAAAAATGGCGTATGTATTTCAAAAAATTTCGCCTGCGGCGCTTTTGTTTTCTTTACTAGTTTTACAATCTTCCTCGTCATTATTTATGGAATTTAAAGAGTGCGAAAAATTAAGTCATTTTAGCTTGGGACTGTGTAGTTCTTGATTTAAATCTTTACGCCGCACTTTGTTAAAAAAAAACTTTTTTTACACTTGATTTTGGTCCAAATAAATATTTTATTTCTATGAAAGTTTGTTGTTTCGTTGATGTTCCACGCTACGCTCGCTAGTATTTTAAATATCTAACTCGAAAACTCGCAACTTATTGAACTAAAATTTTGGTGTTTGTTAATATATAAAACAATATTTGACGGGAAAAGCTAAGAGAAAAAAAAATTTGCGTTTTCCTCGCGTTTTCCTCGCGTTTTCCTCGCGCGTTTTCCTCGCGTTTTCCTCGCCCAGAATGAAAGCTTTCAACCGAATTATAAAAAAACTTCGAATAATAAAAAAATCAACTTTTCACGCTCCCGGACTCTTCATTTCTCAGAAATGTAGGGCTTATTTAATTTTCATTCAACTTCTTCAAAAACTTTGACTCCGGCAATCTATTGTCATTCCCCAGGACCCCAATAAAAATGTCAAGATGCCAACGAAGGGGGCTCGTATTTTCCCAGCAGTCACCTGAAACTGAAATAGTTTCTATTTTATAAGAAGCGCATAGAGACTTAGAAAATTAATTTTAATAATCCAATTAAATGGCGAAAGTTTTAATGAAATTTCCAAACTTACTGACTCAGCAGCCGATTCATTGCAATTTCCTGGAAACGAAGAAGTTTTTCTTTGCTTCTGCGTGCCCGACATTTATTCAGTTTCTTTATCGCATTATCCTGGAATTTTTCACAGTCGCTAATTAAAAATTATAATCGAGAGCGAACAGAATTTCAAGGAGTTGAACGTACAAAGTGAAGTTAATGTTGTTAAGGGTATTAAGTCTTACTTTTTAGAATATTACACTTTGGTCTTATGGGTTTTTGCCTCCAGTAAAATGCTTTATAGATGCCCACAATTTAACGTACATACTGCAAAGTCGGTGCACTTTAAACGAACATTCTATGGTATCAATCTGGAAGCCGTGCAATCTATCCTCATCGGTGCACCTGAGTAGGTATTTCTAAAGACACATCCTTGTTCCTTGAATGGATAAGTGAAGCGATCAACCCCTGATGCTAGTATACCAAAAAGAGTGACTTTTTCTCACTGGGACTTTCGTAATTCGTTCGAGATAACAGAATCCTTTTCCATTAAATTTAAATCACGTAGTTTTGCGTACCTGTTCACTTAAGGATACCTTTACCATGTGAAGATCTAGATATGCTTCAATATCCAAACTCCCTTCATACCATTTTCTTAACTTTTCACAACCAAGTTTGCGACTCTCTCCGGTTTTTCCGTTAAAAATATCACCGGTGATTGTGAATGCTGCCTTTTTCCTGTTCCAATGGCTTCTATTTCCCAAGGATTCTTTATTTTTTCACAGTGTCTTCAGGTTTTATGTACATAACGTTCACATGATGTTAGAACGTTAACTTTTATAATGTAACGATGCGACAAAGAAAAATTGTGCCAAAATGTACTTCGGAAAAGCCATTTAACCTTCAATTTGGTTAGGTTTACTCACAGCGGAGGAATAAAATCTGATATTGAATTTAGTCGAAAGTAATGTAGTTGCCAAGCATCATGTGGCAAAAGAAGTCTCACCGCAAAAAGAAATCAAAACGGCTTCATTATATTAAAATCTTTTTGGCTTCTTGGCCGATTTTCTTTTTTTTTCTCGGCTGACTTGATGTGGTTGCTCAGTTATTGCCCCCATACACTACATATGTTCATCTGAATTCGAGTGAAACCAAATTGAAAACGAAAAGGACATTTCTTGGGCTTTTTACGAGATGGATTTTGTGTTACATTTCTTTACAGGATTGGAAATTGATACATTAGATACGAAATAACTTTGCTTCGGTATTCTGAAAAAAGTTTTATCAAAAGAATTGAAAAATACGGTTCAAGGAGGGAAATCTTTAGATGTTTTACTTTTCACAAAAGAGATTTTCTTGTTGCTTATATACAAAACATAAAGAAGTTTTTTTATGCTTTTTAAATCTGAGCCATTTAACGTAAAGTGGCGTATTTATAAACTTGTTTAAGGTCAAGGGATGTCCATAAAATACGTCTCAATTTAAGGGGAAAGGGGAGAGATATTTACGGTAGTGCGATGGCAAAACTGAATTCCATACAAAAAAATCTTGAAAAAAAATCAATTCGAAAACTTTCAAATTAGCGCGACATACTTTATAGACAGTTCCTTTTTCGATTAGAGGAATATTTTTCGGCCACCCAAGAAGCAATCAACAACTTTATTAGATCTTTGAAAAAACTCCATTGTAAAAAAAAAGAAAAAGTACTAGTTTAGTGCGAAAAGAGCCATTTTTGGCAGAGGAATATAAATTATGTCCATCAAAATTTTTCCTCGTACTTTTAAGTCTCTTCCAGAGAAGATTTTGTTTAAAATTTCAGTTGAATTATTCAATTTGTTTTTCACTTAGATCTCTGAAAAATGGAGTTTTTTGATCAAACCTCTGCAATATTTAATTCCAGAAAAAATATATAAAAAAAATTTTTTTTTTTCAAATTTCTCGAGAACCGTTAAAGATACGTAAAAACCGTTAAAGGAAAAAAGTTGGGAAATTTTATTTCCTATAAGCTTTGTTATAATCATTTTTTCTCAAAAGCGCATAGGTTTCGACAAATTTTCCAAAAACTGTATTTTTTAAGAAAAATTGTGTGGGAGGTACCCGTTACAGGTACCGTTACTTTTCCAAAAGTAGATAGACAACTTATTCACAAAAAAATTCAAGTCGCTATGTCAACGCGTTCTCGAGTTATTTAAGATACGTAAAACGGACAGACCGACAGATATACAGACTGACAAGCAGACAGATAGACAGACAGACAGACCGACAGACAGACCGACAGACAGACCGACAGACAGACCGACAGACAGACCGACAGACAGACCGACAGACAGACCGACAGACAGACCGACAGACAGACCGACAGACAGACCGACAGACAGACCGACAGACAGACCGACAGACAGACCGACAGACAGACCGACAGACAGACCGACAGACAGACCGACAGACAGACCGACAGACAGACCGACAGACAGACCGACAGACAGACCGACAGACAGACCGACAGACAGACCGACAGACAGACCGACAGACAGACCGACAGACAGACCGACAGACAGACCGACAGACAGACCGACAGACAGACCGGCAGACAGACCGACAGACAGACCGACAGACAGACCGACAGACAGACCGACAGACAGACCGACAGACAGACCGACAGACAGACCGACAGACAGACCAACAGACAGACCGACAGATAGACCGACAGACAGACCGACAGACAGACCGACAGACAGACCAACAGACAGACCGACAGACAGACCGACAGACAGACCGACAGACAGACCGACAGACAGACCGACAGACAGACCGACAGACAGACCGACAGACAGACCGACAGACAGACCGACAGACAGACCGACAGACAGACCGACAGACAGACCGACAGACAGACCGACAGACAGACCGACAGACAGACCGACAGACAGACCGACAGACAGACGACAGACAGACCGACAGACAGACAGACAGACAGACAGACAGACCGACAGACAGACCGACAGACAGACGACAGACAGACCGACAGACAGACAGACAGACAGATCGACAGACAGACTGTAGTGGCCTTAATTCAGGTGTTTTTCCTTTTTTTTTTCTTTTTAAGGCCGTCTTCCTTCACCCCTTTTCCAGGACCGCGCATACCTATTGTGCCGGCTTGAGCTCAGGGCAAAAAGGGTGGGTTTATGCGGTAAGGTTCGAAGGGTCTACAAAAACAATTTATATTGTGGAGCGGTATGCCTCGCAAATCACCACCTCACATTCTCGCACTTAGGAAAAGACGAAAATTTATGTCACACTGCACCACCTATGCTCCCGCGTCTCCATCCTCTCTCCCATCTCCCCCATACTTTAAAACTTAAAATTGCATGTTGGTCTTAGTGTTTCGTATATTAGTGGCGTCCATATTTAATCAAAATAAGAAGAAGTATAAAGAACTTTGAAAATAAAAAAGTTAAATTTCTCGAAACAATGTATTTATTTTATTTAAAGTTTTGTCCTATCTGTCCCTAACTAATGTTCTTTTTTTTTTTTTTTACAATTTTATTTCCTTCTAAACTAACCGGACTATACAATATTATCCTCAAAAAAAACTGAACTAAATCTACTTAGCTTCGTGATGATGCTGCTTCGCTGCCGTCACTGCTTTCGTCCTCCGTCAAAACTCGCTTTGGTGTGTTTCCTTTTTCTTCATATATTTTTATAGTTTTGGATGACCCACTCTATTTTTTTTTTATTTAACCACTTTTATTTCTTTTTGTGATTTTTGTTTTTGTTAATTTATGCTTTTAATTCTAATGTATTGTAAAAAAAAATTTAGTTTATAGAATTCACTTTAATTTAGTTTAATTATGATTTTAATAGGTTGGTTTGCTTCTTGCACCAAAAAATTTAGTTTATAGAATTCACTTTATTTTAGTTTAATTATCATTTTAATTCGTTGCTTTGCTTCTTTCACAAAAAAAAGTTTCTCAACAGTTTTTTTGTAATTATACTTTAGGCTTTAGCCAATACTTATTTCTAACCAAAAAATTCAGATTGTATTTATTTTATTTGTTCGAACTCTATTTTTTTTTTATAACACATGGATCAATAAGTCCCGAGACTAACAATGAAAACAACATTTTTTTTGCAAAATTTTTTTTTATTCATCAATATAATCACCTTTTAGGGTGATACAATCGTCACGCCATGCGTATCCCAAAAAACTGACGCCATGACTTTGCCAGCTGACTGCTGCGTTTTCGGACGCTTCGGACGGCTTTCGCCAGCTGTGCGCCACTCAGATGACTGCCGCTTCGACTCTGGAGTGTAGTGATGTATCCATGTTTCGTCCATGGTCACGTAACGACGCAAGAAATCTTTTTTTTTGCGAGTAAATAGCGATAAACAGATTTCTGAATCATCGACTCGTTGCTGTTTTTGTTTCATCGAAAGCAATCGCGGCACCCACTTGGAAAAAACCTTTTTCATGCTCAATTTTTCATGAAGGATAGTAAATGCACTTCCATATGATATCTGTGTTATCTCAGCAATCTCACGGAGCTTCACTTTACGATCTTTCATTATAATTTTTGTCACTTCACTCACATTTTCCGGTGTAACGGCTTCCACAGGTCTACCCGAGCGTTCCGCGTCATTTGTGTCGATACGACCACGTTTAAACTCGGCAAACCACCGACAAATCGTTGCTTTTGATGGACAAGAGTCCGGGTAACATTTTTCAATCCATTGTTTCGCTTGCACGGTGTTTTTATCCATTAAAAACAATGTTTTATCAGAACACGAAACTCGGTTTTTTCCATTTTTTAAACAAACTACAAAACGACTTTACTCCAACCTCGATAACTCAGCTGTTTCTGGTCCGATCGACTTAAAATTTTGACACGTTTCAAGCAAAGGTTAGTACTCTAGAAAGACGTGGTTACTGGTTTACTACGAGCGTCATCTCTGGGTTAGTCTCGGGACTTATTGATCCATGTGTTATGTAAAAAATTTTTTTTTCACTTAGTTTCTAAATTTTTTTTAATTTTTTTATTTTCATTTAACTGTTTTACGTTTTAAACTTCTTTATATCAATTTTTCCTTTTATCAATTCAAAAGGAATCTTCATCCTTTACAAAAAAAAAACTTGGATGAATCAAAAGAAAAAAAACTCCACGTTTCTTGGCTTGTTCCAGCCTCAAAAATCTGCCATCCACTAAAATTCAAAAACCACTCTCGCTGCTTTTTCGGTTTTTTTTTTTTTTTTTTTGGTTTCGTTTTTTTGTTTTTTTTTTTTTTTTTGATTCGATTTTACTGTTTTACTGTACATTTAGACAAAATTTACAATACGTCTTTCGGGATATAATAATCTTTTGATTTTTTTTTTCATTTTGGAATTTAAACATTTCTGATTCTCCACTTGTTGTTAGGGACTCTATATACTTTGAAATATCCTCCCTTCTCTCTCCCTTTTTTTTTGAATTTAAATTTTTGTTACGGATAAACAAAATGCTTTGTTTGCTCATTACCATACAGAAGAACCCATACTTATTATCCAATTTTACCTTATCTATTGGTGAAATAGGTAAAAGGGTAAGTGTGTTTTAAAAAAAATATGGAGGGAGGTGGGGTGAAGGGGCAATATACAAACAAAAACAAGAAAAAAAAAATGCTGCACGTTACAGCACATTCCAAAAAAATCGCTTTTCTCCTGAAGTTTTTTTGGAATGGAAGAGTGCAAAGAAGAGTATGTAAAACGCACCTCGACCCACGACCAATCTTGTCTCATGCTCACGTTGTAAGAATGATTCTATTTACTTATTTTGTCTAAAAGCTTGAAGAAGAAATTTATTTGAATTCAGTTATAACCTATGTTGAAGGAAATTTTTTTTGAACATATGTGAAGTTACCAAAAGGAACGCGAGTAATCAAAGAAATAAGACAAATAAACTGCTACGCGAAGGGAAAATTTCCTCACTTGGATCTGGAGAAGATGGTAACTTACTGATGCTAAAATTACTGCCTTAAATCTTTTGCATGGTACACCCCTAAGACTTTACCCTTTAAATCTTCGACTTCGTAGCAATTTCTACCTTTTCTCGATCTTATGCGACACTGAATAAATTTTCGCGCTAGTTTCGAACTGAAGTATTTACAAGCGTCGCTCTGAGCAAAATTTCTTCTATATACCGTTTGACCAACTTGATATTCTATGGGTCGACTTCGAAGATTGTAGCCTTTCGCATATTTTTCTCGCGCTTTCACAAGATGTTTCATTACTTCTTTTTGAAGGAGTTGATGTCGATCATTTAGAGGTAATGTTGCCAAGTCTCCGGTGTTAAGGTTATCTACATCCTTCAAAAGTTGGTACTCCGAACCGTGAGTGATATAGTGCCTACCGAAAACCAGATAATAGGGAGGGAATTTCGTTGATTCGTGAACCACGTTTCTTAAGGCGGTCCCTATTTCATCTAGGTGAACATCCCACTCTCTATGACTACCTTCCATATAAGACCTAATCGCTGCGATCAGAGTCCTATTCACCCTTTCTGACGCGTTCGATTGCGGCGAATATATCGCCGTAAACGAATGCAAAATTCCATATTGATTTAGTAGGTTTTGGAACTCACGAGATGTAAACTGTACCCCATTATCTGTGTGTATGGTTTCTGGCACACCGAACATGCAAAAAACCTGCGACTTCAGGAACGGGATTATATATTTTGTAGAAGACCGTCGTAGAGGCTTCAGGAGGACGAATTTGGAGAAACTATCTACAACAATGAATATATAGATATTTCCGGCTTTAGATTGTGGGAAAGGCCCAATCAAATCCATATACAACTTTTGCCAGGGTCTCTCTGCAAAGTGTGATGTTCCCATGGGGGGTCTAAGGATATAGTTTGGCGCTTTGCACTCTTTGCAGGTCTGGCAAGCAGCTACGTATTCCTTGATTTGCTGCACCATTCTGGGCCAGTAATAGTTTCGTCGCAGTTTCTCGATTACCTTTGCGGTACCGCAATGAGCGGAGGATGGTATGTCGTGTGCTTGCTGAATCAGTTCTTCCCTTAAATCATTTGGAACCCACAATTTCCATTCGCTATAAGTTTCCTCTCCTGGCACATCTTCTATTAAGGTACGCTTATATATTCGACGCCCTTTAACCTTTAAGTCTGGGAATTTATCCGATTTGCTTTCGATGTGTTCTCGCAACTCCTTATAACTCTTTTCGTCGAAAGCAGCAGATTCGAAATCTAACTCTGCGATAGAAGTATCTTCGTATACTCGGGAGAGTGCGTCGGGAACGATATTTTGAGTTCCTTTGCGATGCTCGAAAGTAAAATTGTAGCCTTGGAGTTTTAAGCTCCACCGAGCCAGTCGCCCGCTAAGGTCTCTTTGAGACATTAGCCACTTCAAGCTCGCGTGGTCGGTGATTATCCTGAATTGAACTCCCTCCACATACGGTCTGAATTTTTTTACTGCGAGAATAGCGGCTAGGCACTCAAGTTCCGTAGTACTATAATTTCTCTGGGCTTTAGTTAATTTTTGAGACATATATTCGATGGGTGTCTCCAGCCCTGGGGAAACTTCTTGGAATAAAACAGCACCAACCCCTGTCGAGCTTGCATCACATTGAATGCTGAAAGTTTTGGAAAAGTCTGGGTATGCCAGAATAGGGGCTGATGTTAAACTTTCCTTTATTTTCACAAAGCTAAGTTCGGCTGCAGGTGTCCATTTTGTCTTGGTATCTTTAGCTAATAGATCCGTTATAGGGGATACCAGGTTGGCATAGTCACGAATGAATCGCCTGTACCAACCCGCCATGCCGAGAAACCGGCGGATTTGACGAACGTTGGTTGGCCGGGGGTAATCACGTATGGCACTAACCTTTTGGTCGTCGGTTCGCAGACCACCTTCACCAACTATATAACCGAGATATTTTACCGATTTGGCGCAGAACCTACTTTTCTCGATGTTAATAGTTAGGCCGGCCTGCTTAAGATATTGAGAAACTTTTCGGAGTAGATCCATATGGGATTCGAAGTCGCTAGATATGATTAGGAGGTCGTCCAGGTATACGAATACTTGGTTGTGAAGTTCGTAAGGGATAGTTTTCTCCATTAATTCGCACATCCTTTGCGCAGCATTTGAAAGGCCGAAAGGAAGGACTTTAAATTGAAAGAGTCCTCGATTTGGAACGACGAACGCTGTGATCTCTTTGGATTCCTCATTCAATGGGATTTGCCAATAAGCGTCCTTTAAGTCGATGCTGGTTATAAACTTTGGACTTGGCAATCGACTTAAAATCCCATTAATGTGCGGCAAAGGGTATGCGAACTTTTTCGTTACCGCGTTTACTTTGCGGAAGTCGAGACATAATCTCGGCTTTCCATTTGCTTTTTTCACAATTACGACTGGGGACGCCCATGGACTTTGCGACTTCTCAATGACACCTAAGGACATCATACGGTCTAATTCTTGGTCTATTATTTCCTGTATGGCCGGCGATACTGGGTAATATCGCTGCTTTATTGGTTTAGAATCCCCAACGTCGATCGAATGCGTGGTCAACATAGTTCGTCCAAGACCTAGTTTCGACGAGCACGGAAATTCTGAAACAATTTCGGCCAGCAGCGTTTTTTGTAAGAGATTGAGCACATGAAGATTTTCATCGCTTGGGGTTGCGTCTAACTCATCAATCATAAGAGGGACAATGTTGAAGGCATGCCAAAAATCTATGCCCAAAAACAATTCCCTACTTAGACTTGGTACCAAATATATTCGCATTCGACAGGTTTTAGTGTTGTATGTTACATCAGTGTTAATATATCCAACGATTTTCTGAGGAGATCCATCGGCGGTACGTAGATCGGAAGAAACCTTTTTGTATGGGATTTCTAATTTTGCTACCGTATCCAAGCACCCCTTACCAAGGCAAGTGATACTTGCGCCACTGTCCAGTAGTCCTACAAATGAGTGGTTGAACATGTCAACTTTTATCAAAGGCCTCCGATCAGTGGTTGTGGGTAGTTTAGCTTCAAGAATTTCTTTGCGTAATTGCTTCGCGGCCCAAAAATAGTTAATGGATCTTTCCTTGCGGTTTCGTTTTTTGGTTGGTATATTGTTTGACATGTCTGGTTGAAATTGGTGGAATTTGCTGTGACTTATTGTTTTTGTTTTCGAGTGAGGAGTTGAGTTGGATGACGAGTATTGAGTTGTGATGGACCAGGATTCCCCCGGTCCTTTTGGAAGTTTTCCGGCGTGCATTTTGAGCATTCGGACTTATAGACCCCTTCTACCCCGCAGCCGTAACAAAATACATGTAAGGGAGGTTCGGAGCAATACTGAAAACTGTGTCCCATATCTTTGCAATTCCAGCAGACAGAGAACTGGCTTTGATTGGGCTTTAAATCTCTTTTGTGTAGTTCTGCAAGACTTACACACTCGTCTGGCTGGTTAATTTCATGCAATAGGTTTCGCGGGGTTCCCACATCCGGGTTGGTGCGTAACTTTGACCAAAGCCTTTCAAATTTCCGACATAAATCTTGTAATTGATCCACGTTTTGAACTGTCTGCAGAGCCAGAGCGGTTTGAAGGCTCGGACGCATGTTAGCTCTAACAATTTCTATCAAATCCGTTTCAGAAAGTGGGTTTCTCATACGAACGGACAAACTCTCAACTGCCAGGCGAAATTCGGAAAAGGATTCGCGGTATCCCTGCTTGCGGTTTTCTATCATTTTGCGAATTTCTCGATCGGTCGTTTCGTCGCGAAACTCGCGCAACATTGCAGCTTTTAGTGCTGGCCAAGAAAGATTCGAGTTCTTACGTCGATAGAGCCAATACCAATCGGCAACCTTGCCTTCCACTAAATAATGCATGTTGTTTACCAAATTAGGTAAAGAAACCCTATCTGCTGTAGCTAACGTTTCTACTCTGAATAGAAAGTCATCTATATAAAGTGCACTACTCTGGTTAAAGCGAAGTTTCCAATGAATGACCGGATTATGGGCTCGGATCGGGTATTCCACATTATTACTATTTGCCTCTCTACCTTCAGTTGCTGCTACCTCGTTTGGAACTGGTTCGCGAGTTTCCGTTCTAACGCCCGTTAGTTGAGGTGCCGGAATGTTTCCTACTGAATTGTAATAATACGGGTCAGGGGCCAGAATATTTTTACGGAGATATTCCAAGGTTTCATTCTGATAGTCATTATAGCCACCTCGAAATCCAGTATACCCCCCACCTCGACCTCTTCTCCAGGGTCGACCTCGTGTTTTATTCTGTTGAGTTTTATCCAAAGGAATATAGGAAGCATCATTTCGGTACAAGGGTTCGTCATTTAGGCTACCGTTATTTGCTCTATCCTGCTGAACTTTTGACATGAAGAGATTTTGTCGTAAACTATGAGTCCTTTTGGGAATAGTCCCAGTGCTTTTTGGGAGTGGCTGAGGACCTTGTTGCGTGTTTTCTTTAGGGACGTTTATTGAGGAACTAGCTAGGGGTTCAGCCAAACTTGTTCCGCCTGAAGCATGTTCGGACCGAAATTCCGCTATTTTTTCTATATTCGCTTTTATATCATCTAAGAGACGATTAATTGAAACCGAAATTGAGGGAGCAAAATTCATTAGCCGTTTTAACCTTTGCTGGAGATGCTGAAATCGAGATTCAGCACGTCCAAGGAGATCTTCGTCAGCATCTTGTATGCCGTTATCGACCAAATTTATTATTTCGTCTATTTTGGTTTGGCATTCAGAGAATTCTGAATTCGCCGACCGAATTTTGTGTACGTTAACCGGAATTTCTCGATTACCTTGATTTTCTGCAGTCACCAGGCTGCCTAATTTTTCTCTATCAGTATTTTCTACCAAACCTCGAATATACCACTCGACCTCTAGCTCGTCTTTAGTGAGCAGGCTAGGATCCATGTTTACCAAACGGGTTATATATTTGAAAAAAATAATGCAAACAAAACAATTGTTTATAACCACCAAAGCATTTAACGATCAAAAGAGATCTTTTATCCAAAAAAACTAATTAGATTTCGAAGTTAAAACAATTAAGATAACAAAATTTGTTGAATTAAAGAAAAAGAGAAAAAAATATATCAAAAATAAAACGGGGTATCTCAATATTTATATCAATTGTTTATAATGAACAATATTTTAATAACACCATTCATTGATAAATTCAATCAAAAACTTATTCACCGTGCTACCATTTTGTATAATTGAATAAGGTATCTTTTCAAAAATCAAAAGAATACTATTCGCCGTTTGTGCGCGAAATAAAAAGTGATTTATATATTATAATTATTTAAAAATAGATCAACCGTATCGATGTATTATAAATTCATAGATCAAGTAGGGGAGATGGTTAAAAGTTGGTACGCTGGAGCAACGCGTGAGTGACTTAATGATACTTTATGTTGGTCCAATAGTGCGATGAATGTGTGATGCGGTTTGCTTGATGTTGAAAGCTCTGTCCTCGTTCGTCGGTTCTAAGGTCGTAATGTTCGTCGTGTTGATTTTGTTGAATTATCGGATTGCAGCCTAAGACTACTTAGCTTGCATCACGATATTTCTTTTTTTGTACTTTCGAGCGGATAAATGAGATTGGACTACCAATACATAATCGACGCGCATTTATGTGTGAGTTCACTGAAATATTGAGCACCGAGTAGGACTACCTACTGCAGAATCGAAATATCAGGATACTCAGTTTTAAGGAATATTCTCAAAAGATCACCCAAAAATTCGGTTTCAGATACATTTGATTACATTCTTTCTGTCCATTTCTGTATATTCTGTAAGTCTTGTTTAGTATTAGTCACGTGTTATTATTTCTGGCGATGTCTGGCCCCACGTTGGGCGCCATTTTGTAGTGGCCTTAATTCAGGTGTTTTTCCTTTTTTTTTTCTTTTTAAGGCCGTCTTCCTTCACCCCTTTTCCAGGACCGCGCATACCTATTGTGCCGGCTTGAGCTCAGGGCAAAAAGGGTGGGTTTATGCGGTAAGGTTCGAAGGGTCTACAAAAACAATTTATATTGTGGAGCGGTATGCCTCGCAAATCACCACCTCACATTCTCGCACTTAGGAAAAGACGAAAATTTATGTCACACTGCACCACCTATGCTCCCGCGTCTCCATCCTCTCTCCCATCTCCCCCATACTTTAAAACTTAAAATTGCATGTTGGTCTTAGTGTTTCGTATATTAGTGGCGTCCATATTTAATCAAAATAAGAAGAAGTATAAAGAACTTTGAAAATAAAAAAGTTAAATTTCTCGAAACAATGTATTTATTTTATTTAAAGTTTTGTCCTATCTGTCCCTAACTAATGTTCTTTTTTTTTTTTTTTACAATTTTATTTCCTTCTAAACTAACCGGACTATACAATATTATCCTCAAAAAAAACTGAACTAAATCTACTTAGCTTCGTGATGATGCTGCTTCGCTGCCGTCACTGCTTTCGTCCTCCGTCAAAACTCGCTTTGGTGTGTTTCCTTTTTCTTCATATATTTTTATAGTTTTGGATGACCCACTCTATTTTTTTTTTATTTAACCACTTTTATTTCTTTTTGTGATTTTTGTTTTTGTTAATTTATGCTTTTAATTCTAATGTATTGTAAAAAAAAATTTAGTTTATAGAATTCACTTTAATTTAGTTTAATTATGATTTTAATAGGTTGGTTTGCTTCTTGCACCAAAAAATTTAGTTTATAGAATTCACTTTATTTTAGTTTAATTATCATTTTAATTCGTTGCTTTGCTTCTTTCACAAAAAAAAGTTTCTCAACAGTTTTTTTGTAATTATACTTTAGGCTTTAGCCAATACTTATTTCTAACCAAAAAATTCAGATTGTATTTATTTTATTTGTTCGAACTCTATTTTTTTTTTATATGTAAAAAATTTTTTTTTCACTTAGTTTCTAAATTTTTTTTAATTTTTTTATTTTCATTTAACTGTTTTACGTTTTAAACTTCTTTATATCAATTTTTCCTTTTATCAATTCAAAAGGAATCTTCATCCTTTACAAAAAAAAAACTTGGATGAATCAAAAGAAAAAAAACTCCACGTTTCTTGGCTTGTTCCAGCCTCAAAAATCTGCCATCCACTAAAATTCAAAAACCACTCTCGCTGCTTTTTCGGTTTTTTTTTTTTTTTTTTGGTTTCGTTTTTTTGTTTTTTTTTTTTTTTTTTGATTCGATTTTACTGTTTTACTGTACATTTAGACAAAATTTACAATACGTCTTTCGGGATATAATAATCTTTTGATTTTTTTTTTCATTTTGGAATTTAAACATTTCTGATTCTCCACTTGTTGTTAGGGACTCTATATACTTTGAAATATCCTCCCTTCTCTCTCCCTTTTTTTTTGAATTTAAATTTTTGTTACGGATAAACAAAATGCTTTGTTTGCTCATTACCATACAGAAGAACCCATACTTATTATCCAATTTTACCTTATCTATTGGTGAAATAGGTAAAAGGGTAAGTGTGTTTTAAAAAAAATATGGAGGGAGGTGGGGTGAAGGGGCAATATACAAACAAAAACAAGAAAAAAAAAATGCTGCACGTTACAAGACCGACAGACAGACCGACAGACAGACCGACAGACAGATCGACAGACAGACCGTCAGACAGATCGACAGACAGAGAGACAAAAAGACCTCCAGACAGATGCACGGACGTCCTCATAATTTTGGCTGAAACGGATTTCGTGCTGATCAGAAATTTTCTCTCTGCCCCAGTTCTGAAGTAGGTCTTGGTCATGAATACAATACTTTCACTCTATAGAAGAGGAAAGTAAAAAGTATTGTATTCATCACAGTGATCGCATCCAACACGGGTGCATCTCGTGCATCTGAGTGTCTGTTTGTCGGTCTATCCGATGTACGAATCTTAAATACCTCAGGAAAGCGTTGAGCTAGCGTCGAATCGAAATTTCTTTGCGGGTGAGTTTTATCAAAATCTTAGTCATTTTTTTTTAAATCATTTTTTTTTTAAATCATTTTTTTTGAAATCATTTTTTTTTAAATCATTTTTTTTGAAAATTTCTTTAACCCTTAATTGATGAGGTGGGTCCAGTGGACCCACATTGACTTTTCTCTCGTTGCTAGCTCTCATGTTTTCAGCACAGTGACTCTGAAATCTTCAGTACCTTCATACAGTATGGTGTTGCATGCCGAGTTAAAAGCACGGATTTGGTATGTGATTAGAACGTAGTGCATTTGGATCATGTGGGTCCAATGGACCCCACCTCATCAATTAAGTTATTTTTTTATTTTTTTTATCTTTTTTTGTTTTTAGTTTTGCAACCAAAATGGCCACATATAAAGCTGATTGCAGTAACGTTAATGTCAGTGACCGTGATACAAATGAAATTATATTGCAATGGATGCAAGAAGCGGAAGAAAGTGACACTGAGATACCAGTTTTGCCAAATTTGCAGACTAGCAGCCCGTCTGATGATGAATGTTCAGACCTTGATGATGGCGATTTCTTGTTATCAGAACATGATACCAATTCCACAATTTCGGACGCATCTGATGAAGAGTTTGCAGAAGATGATATGGCAGGATCTTTACATTCCAACTATTTTTATGGGAAAAACAGATTTAAATGGGCTGAAATTGAGGCAACAAAAAACGTTCGTACACCTGCTCATAATATCTTAAGACTGCCTACTCTAAGGCAAGTAGCAAGGACCATCAATCCAAATAATATTCTTGATGCATTTGAAATTTGAATGCATTTTCAATAACGACATGTTGAGCTTAATCTTGAAATGGACCAACGAGAAGCTTGATAAATTACGAGCCAAACATACAGGCGAAACATGCCTTGAGCAGTAAATTTTTTTCTGGATTTGAATGCCGTCCAAAATTTTTTTGGCTTTAATTTTTTTTTTCTGAAAATTAATTTATAATGAAAAATAACTTGAGATTATGATTGTTAATTTTTTTTTGGTTATTCTTTTATTTTTATATTTTTTTTTGTGAAGGACAGAATAGTGTTCTTTTTATATTGATTTTTGAACATTAAGTTTTAAATGAATAAAAAATAATGTTTTTTTAGTATTATTACATGGAACTGTGATTTTTTTATTGCTTACTGAATAAAACCACCTGAATTTTTACTAAATTAAACAAAATTAGTTTTATTTTAATTTTAAATTAACTTTAAAAATGTGGGTCCATTGGACCCCACCTCATCATTTACGCATATTTTTTCACCTCATAAATTAAGGGTTAAAACTATTCCTTTTTTAGAAAAAATGTGTATTACCAAATTTAAAGAAAATTGATTTTCCCACATTTTTTTGCTTTTTCCACATTTTTTACGAATCTCTAACGGTTCTCGAGATATCTGAAAAAATATTATTTTTTACATATTTTGTTTTGACAATATTGGAGATGAAAGTCATATACTGTTCATGTTCACAAGATATTTTTTAATATTTTTAAACCTCATCTGTATTATAGATTAAACTATCAGAATAGCACATTAGAAAAAAATACATTATAAAACCAGTTAAAATGAATATATCATCGTTTCTTCAAAAGTGCCTAAATTTCAAAACCCATTATATTTACAAGAAAATGTTCCATTTCCCATTTTCATTCGTTTTCAATTCAAAGCAAATACCATGAATTTTTAAATGCAATTTTTCCACCTATATATACGAAGAAAGCGGCATAATCCTTGTGAATAGCTTATATAGTTCAATTTGCATTGTATATGGAATGTAATCGATGAATAAGTCAGAATACGCGAGAAATCCGAATAAATCGCGCGAATGGAAATCCTTTTACATTAAAGCGAAATGTATTCCTTCATTTACCCTCATGCGAAACAGTTTTCGTATACCGACGCAAACGTATTTTGCGAAAGGAAAAAAATACACTGCTGAGAAAAAAAATCTCAAAGCAAAAGAATCTGAAGTACATTTCGTATGAAAAACCATTCAACACAAAAGAAAATAACAGTAAACGACAAAATCGTAGAAAACTTCCTGAAATTTGTTTTTCCGAATGCTGTTCGACTGAGGGAAATCATGAGGAATGATTTCACCGTCTGTGTCAAGTGAAATAAGCCCCTCGAAGATCGTCCTTGAACGCCCACTGACAATTCAGGAATTTGTAATCAGAGTGTTGCATGTGACTCCAATAAAAATAATCCAAAGAAAATAGGAAAAACACGGAAATACTATGCAAGGTCAAAGGATTTCATCACTCGGCGTTTTGTTTCGACAGATTTATGATATGAGGCTAAGAACGTGTCACCACAGATCTTTTTTGATTAGAAAGCATGCCTTTCCCCGATGGGGGTGCCAGTTTACAATATAAGGAAGAAAAAAAAGACTCTCGCCATCCTGAATGGATGCTGCAGGACCAAATGGGGTCTTTTTTTATTTACTTTTTATTTTGGGAATTTCGCCCGCAAAGCAGTTAATATGGTTGTCAGTGATATAGCCTGGGCTCATGAAATTTCAATGAAGTGATTTTTAGTAGGGTAACATGTAAAAACCTTCTCATTTTCAAGATGTTTCCATTAAATATTCAAATGTCCTTTTTGCCTCTCTCTCTGACATCTATCTCCGTATATCGTGTTGAGAAAATGCCATCGTCATACTTAAAAAAAAAAAAAAGACGGAAATGATGGGTAAATAAAATGAAAGAAAATATTATATGTTATTTACGATGGAATAGCAAATTATGTAAACATTCCAGTTTCAAAACATTTTAACCTTTAACTGACGTAGTGTCACTGAAACGTCACCACGCGATGTATAGGTTTTTTCTAACTTATTAAAAGCTTTTATTTAGCTTGTTTTCGTGTCCGTCCGTCAGGGTCTAATCTTGCAATCTAATTTTGACCCACTTCCACTCAACCGATTTGTAGCAAACCCCTGTAACAAATAAAAAGCCAAAATTTATTAAGTTAAAAAAATCATATATTTGGATAATTATCTTTTTTTTTTTTTTTGATTCCTTGTGAATCCAAATGCGTTGGCATCCGTTCCGTCTGCTCACGCTGCCCAATGTAATTCTAAAGGTTTCCTAAAAATATGCAAAACAAATATTCAAAATAAAATCAAAACAATAGTCATCAAATTTTAATATCAATAGCACTCAAATAAAAAACTAGATAATCATGCAAACAGAAACTGATGGATTTGACAAACATTACGAAGTCATAATTAATAACATTAAATTACATGAATCTTACAAAAAAACGTATTAATAAACTTTTTGGTTGTAATCTATCGCGCATATTATTTAACTGTGCTTGAGATAACTTTATTTCTGTTTTCACGAATGACACAAGACACTAAAGACCAAATGCACCCAAACTAGAAACATATGAAATTACTTACGTAGATTCAGGTGAAAAATCCTTGCACATTTCATGACGCAATTCCAAAGGATCGCACTGAATTTTTTTTTGTCGTCACTTTTCCTCGATACTATAAATAAATTTAGAAAATTAAAATATTATTTCGTCACTTAAAATCAACAAATTGCACAGTAAAGTAAAACGATTCAAAAACAAAAAAAAAGCAAAATGCACTGAAGACGCAAATCAAAACAAAATATAAACACAAATGATACTTACGCTGTTGTTGAACGTTAGGATGATTTCTCGATGAGATTTTGGTTTAACTGTCTCGTCATCAATACACTTAAATTATACGAAACAAGTAAATTTAAAATAAATCAAAGTTGAAGTAATACACTCACCGAGATATTGACTTGTTTTGGACATATGTTATTTTTTTTGGTATAATGACGTCAACAAGTAGGGTAAAGTCGGGTGATATGGCACTTTAGGTGATATGGCACCCTTTCAAATTCTCCCATTGGCAACACTAGAATCAAAATCATTCTCCAAGAACTTAGTTCAGTTTCTCCAATAAGGCCGAAGTGTGAAGACCGCGAAACAAAAGCTCTTTTCATTTTGTTTTTGTGTGACAGAACAGGAAAAAAAAGTTGAAATTTTAGACGAACTACTTTTTGTTGTTTTTTGAGTGGCTGAATTTTGGTAAGTACAGTTGGAGCAAGTTTACCGTTCACAAACCAAAACAAGCAGAATCTGATGTGTTTTCGTTTGTGTGTATGAAACAGACTTGATTGAGCGCGAGTTTTCAGTAAAATATGAAAATCATTGGCGATGTGTGAAAGGAGAAATGGCACCTTTTTTCTGAGGTGATATGGAACGGGTGCCAAACCCGAGAAAACAAAAGGCTCCAATCCTTACTCCCTCAGAAAACGTAACTAATCAAAAAAAAAATCAATTACGAAAGAACGAGCGATGGTAGATGAAACCACATCTGAAGAAGAAAATATTGCATTACAAGACGACTCCGATAGGTTTGAAGATTTTGAGGAAAACATTTGCACTGGATGTGGTGAAGACTATGCTAAGACCACTAAACCCGACGAGTGGGTTAAATGCATTGTTTGCCATTTGTGGTCCCATGACTCATGCACATCATTTGTCAACACTTGCAACTCGTGTGGCAAAAAGGACTTAAAAAACAAGTAGGGTGCCATATCACCTAAGGTAGGGTGCCGTATCCCCTACACTTTTGGGGGATATGGTTTTTTCAATGAATTTATATTTTGTTAAAATTTTTACTTTTTTAGGAGTGAAATCCTATTTATTTTTTATTTTTGTTTTACTAGTTGATTTTAAGAATAAAAACGTTTTTGTTTGAATCAAAAATCTCTTTTACTTTTTGGGTTATGCCGATTTAAAAAAAAGGGTGCCATATGACCCGACTTTACCCTAGCTATAGTGCTTTTCCTTGGAGAATTTGAGCCACATATAGGAAACACTACGCGAGCCAAAATATTTTTTTGATAATTTTTAAAGTCTTTGGGATTATAAGAAACTTAACCGGATATTCATCTTAAATCTTTTCATACAATGTTTAACCCGAAATAGTTACCCAAATTGAACAAAATGCAATCTAAGATTTTGGTCGGTATAAATTCTAGATTGGAGAAAATTTTTTTTAAATAAAGAAATAGGTACGTAAATAACATGGAATAAAATCTAAAACCTAAAACATAATTATCATGGGGATTTTCACACATTTTGTTTTAAAATAAAATAGTCTCTCGAAAATTAGAATTGTTGACTCGAATTCCACTTCGTCCATATCTAAGATGGAAGAACTTCCTTCTTCTTTCTTGAACAGGGGTCGAAGTGGTTACACGTGCAAAAGTAGCACTGCAATTTTTGTAAATTCTGAAGAAATCTAGGAGAAATAAAAATTTACCAGGATTATCTTGCTAGAAAGGAAAAGTAAGTGGAAAACCAAAATTTTCTTTCTCTTAATTATAAACTGCAAGTTTATAATTTTGTCGTTCTGGTTTTTAGCCAAAGCGAAGTCAAAGAATTCCCTGACTTCAAGAAAAAGCGAGGATTAGGGACGATTCCCTCAAGTCCGGGTCGCTCAAACAGCTTTTTTTCTGTATCCTGAGAGTGGAGCATAAAATCAGCCCCGCAGGAATATTTGTGCTGGAAATAAGATATTTATGAGAAGGGAAGAACATTTTGGAGAATCCACGGATTGAAGGCGAAGTCTCTTCAAGGTTAAGAGTTCACCTGTAAATAGTCCTAGGAACCTATTTCAAGTAAGATCTAACCATTTAAAAGACGTAATTGCGAATTTTCCGAATAATCTTGGATTACGATCACATTATAGAATTCATTAGCTCGTGGTCGCACATAACCTCTTCGAATTTCACCGCTTTGGTTTTCCCTATAATTTTAAATCTTCCAACATATTTTTTTTGATACATCAAGTTCGCATTTCATCGAACACGGATTGCTACAAGATTTCATTTCTTTTGTCATCTTCGTAAATTTAAAATATTATTTTTTTTGCAATATATAGTGTTGTTAACATAAGTAAATTAAATTCTAAAAATTCTCTTAAAGCTAATTAACGATTACTAAATTAATTTTAATGCATTTTTTAAAAGTGATTTCTTAAACTACAATTTCTTTTATGGTATATAAATGTGCACTGTAGCCACTAGATCGTGTTTTTAAGAAATTCGCGTATTTCAGATATACCACCGCTATGATAAAGGTTAAAAAAATTGATTAAGAATTTGGGCCCAAGTTTTACGTCGATCATATTTTTATTTAATAACGATATATTTAATGTGTGTATAGTGGTGTCAGGAAATTTGTCCTTGATTATAAGTTATAAAAATTTTAAACAATGAACGATTTTTATCAAATAATATTTTTTGTGACTTTGATTGCATTATTCTAATGACATATTGTGCTATATTTTTAGTGATCAAAGTTAATGTTTAGTAATATTTTATTGATATTTTATCATGCTTGTAATATTTTATAGTTTAGAGAGCTCGATTAATTAAACATGTTTTTAGCATAAATTTTTGTGTTTTGCTGACGGAAGTACCGAAGAAGGAGATGGCACACAGGCTCACATAGCCCGAGTGGTATTGTTTATCCTGTTTTCCCTACCTTCCCTTTCCCTTTAATATTAAGAAGAGAAACTGAGCAATTTTGTATTTATCCCTTTTATCCTCAAGTTAAATGGCACGAAATTTTATTGTTATGTTTGAGTGACGATTTTTAAAATTGGTAAGAGTAAGAACCCCCCTTTTCCGGCGAGCTAAGCCGCAAGACCCCGAGCGTGCCAATCCTCTCTTACCAGTGAAAACACAGAATTTTCTTAACTGAAATATTTCGGTCACAAAGTATGAAAATACACCATAACATCCATAACAATAGATGGCGCCCAACGTTTTGGCCGAAAAAAATCCTTAACGGAAAAGGCCTTGGTACTACACATCCTAAACGGATAGTAGAAATAAATATCCTTTTCCTTTTTAATTATTTTCCTTAAAATTTCTTTTTTTTTAACGTTTCATTTATAAATTTTTTTTTTCTTTGTCAATTTTATTCAGCTCATTTTTCTCAATCGACTTGCAAATTGTATAGAGGCATTCCGTGCGTCTTGTGTCCCGGATCATAAAGTCTATTGACAAGATGAAACCGCGTTTGCCAAGATGCATTGATGCAACTATACATTAGCAACATTTGTTTTAGTTTTGAATTAATAAAGTAATTGTTGTCATGAGTCTATTGTGTGAAAAGTTATTACACAATATTTGCCATGATAATAGTACTAACTATATATGATCAGTTCGAGCAATGTATACTCGTATGTAATCAGAAATTTTCTTAATGATTTTATGAGTCCCGTCGATAAAAGCTCATAGCAGATATCGCCGCGTTTGCCATAAATTTCATTATGAATTTTTATTATCGATCAACAATTTCTAAAACAAAGTAGTATAATTTCTAGTTTTATTCTTAACCCTTCAAACAATACCAGTAGAAAATATTAATTTTTTTAACAGCTAGTGCGTCTCTTTTCTTTTGGCTACGACCGTCAGCATATACTAATTATGAGATATATACATACAAAAATCAAACGAAATTTATTTTTATTAACAAAGTATTGACAAAGTAATATTTTTTTTATTTAATACGGCGATGAACAGAAGTTTTGAACTTAAAGGTAGAAACGCAAATAGAAAAGATAAACGACAATTAGTATATGATTTTCGGAGACCGGTTACACGATCAGTAACAAAAAAATCGAAAACGATAGAAAAACCATCAAAAGTCATGTTCCCACGAACTCCTCCATCCGATAATAACAACCCTCAGAGACACACGGATCGAATGTCCGAAAGTAACAGAGACGAAAGTCAGAATTCAGGAGCAGCAAATGCTCCAGGGTCTTCTCAAAATCCTAGAGAGGAATCCCCAAACAATACATCCAATAACATAAATATTTCAAATCCCTTACATTCAAATGACAATCGGTCACCAGTTGCACAGATGTCTGGACCAAGCAATTCAGTCCCCGATTTACCCGCTTCACTTTTAGATGCTATAACTAATTTATCTAATATATTACAGAACCTAGTTCCGAATACCGAAACTGCGAATTCAAATTCTGATAACCATCCAGTAATTTCAAATCCTCCTATAAATAATTTTCTGAACGCTCCAATAAATGATAACCAAATGGTTCAGAATGGGGCAAAATCAAATCATATGGGCCAGGAGAATCAAACAAATCACGTAAATTCTTCTCAACTTATAGCTGATCAAAATATTCGAACTTCTTCGAATGTTCCACCACATTCTGAAAACACAATGCATCCATCTGCTGCAAGATCAATTCAAGAAATGATTTTTCGCGAACGGGAACTCCAGTTGCAATTGCAGCTACAACAAGAAATGTTACGGCAAAAAGCTCCACAAATGCCTAATTCCGAGCCATCAAACTTTCCCCAAACGACTGGATTTAGGGATCAAAATGACATACAACAACAATTATATATGCAGTTCGATCCTTATGCACAACAACCGTCATCATCTTATAGACGTTCTCAAGCATTTCCAAATTATTACCACTATGATCCAATTAGATCCACTAGGATGGAACTAGACAAGTGGGGAATCCATTTTGATCCATTAGCACGTCCTTCATCGATCGATGACTTTATATTCCAAGTTGAATTCTTACAGGAAAGCTATGGTACACCTTGGCCTATTATTCTGAAAAACTTCCATCTTCTATTAAAAGGAACTGCTAGAGATTGGTTCTGGGAGCATTTAAAACGAAATCGTAATCTTACTTGGCCTACGTTAAAGAATGCATTGACTCGGCAATTTCAAACATACGATAACGACTTACTTCTAATTGGTAAATTAAGAGATCGAAAACAGTTGTCTAACGAGTCATTTGAAGAGTATTTTAGGGATGTGTTGAGTATTAGGAACCGAATTAACAAACCGATCACTGATCAAGAATTTATTTCATTAGTTAAAGTCAATATTAAACCTTGGCTTGTCAGATTTATATATCCTATGCCTATAAATTCAATCGAACAACTTCGCGAAGCTTGTAGAACAACGGAGATGAACTTTTCCCATTTAGATCCAAGTCGAGCAAGATTTTCCAATCAAGCTCAAAACGTAAAAAAAGTTAACGAGATCTATGACTTCGAAAACGATGAATTGACTACGGATAACGAGGAAATGTTAGTAAATGCCCTAAAATCGTTCAAAGACACCAAGACGAAAAAAATTGTATGCTGGAATTGTAAATCTCCCGGTCATCTTTTTTTTGAATGCCCGTCAGAACAGCGTGGCTTATTTTGTTTTAAGTGCGGAGCAGATGGGGTAACTTCTGCAAATTGTGCAAAGTGTCGAAAGGGAAATGATCGAAGTGATCAATAAAAATCATGAACGTTTACCAGATCTTAAAATAGAAGACGGTTTCGTATACAAACGCACGATAACAACTAGTAGCGATCTGAGTACCCAAGAATATACGTGGAAGTTGTGGGTTCCGTCGGGCCTAACGCAGCAGCTGATTTCTTCTGCCCATGAGCCGCCTCAGACCTCACACGGCGGTATTGCAAAAACATTAGGTCGTCTAAAAGAATATTTCTATTTCCCAAACATGACAGTTCAAGTACGAAATTTTATAAACAACTGTATCACCTGTAAGGAGTCGAAATCTTCAAATCAAATCTTACGACCAGAAATGGGAGCAGAAACGATAACTGTGCGTCCCTTTCAAAAGTTGTTTATAGATTTTTTAGGGCCTTACCCTCGATCAAACCTAGGAAATACTTACATTTTTGTCGTTCTGGATCACTTTTCAAAGTTTGTATTTTTAAAACCATTACGTAAAGCAAACACAAACTCAGTTGTCAAATGTTTGGACACTGAAATATTTAATAAATTTGGCGTTCCAGAAATTTTACATTCCGATAACGGCAAACAGTTCGTCTCAAAAGAATTTGAAGGATTTCTAGCAAAATATGGAGTTAGACACATGAAGAATGGAATTTATGCACCCCAGGCAAATGCGTCTGAACGTGTCAACAGAAGTGTATTGGAGGCTATTCGCGCATATCTTAAGAATAGTCAGAAAAAGTGGGATTCGCATCTTCATGAAATCGAATGTGCTCTGAGAACAGCAATTCATCAATCGATAGGTGTATCCCCCTATTTTGCTTTATTCGGCTATCATATGATTACCCATGCTTCACAATACAAAATTGCAAAAAAGCTCAAGAGCCTAGAAGATAGCGATTTTTCTATGTTGCATAAAAGTCAGAAACTTGAGCTTCTTCGCAAAACGATGCAAGAGAACCTTCATAAAGCATATGAGCGATGTGCTAAAACATATAACCTTCGGTCAAAGCCAATATTTTTTCACTCGGGTGAAGAAATTTATCGTAGAAACTTTGTTTTGAGCGATAAAGTTAAAAACATTAACGCGAAGTTGTGTCCCAAATTCATTAAATGTCGTGTTTCTAAATCCGTGGGTAAAAATCTATATGAAATCACCGACTTAAAAGGAAAAATCATTGGTATCTTCCATGCCAAAGATCTTAAGCGTTAAAATAAATCACAGATATGCATTACATATATAAATTCTAAATTTATTGCACTAATTTGCCAAAAGGGTATTGCATAAAATTTTTCTTAGGGTTGTTGTAAGTGCCCGGCATCATTAAATGGGTTCGTCCCCACGTCGCAAATTATCAGCAGTTTGTTTTTTCCAAACCTTTTTACATCGCATGCTTGTCAAAATTTTTGGTGGTGTAGCAAACCCCTGTAACAAATAAAAAGCCAAAATTTATTAAGTTAAAAAAATCATATATTTGGATAATTATCTTTTTTTTTTTTTTTGATTCCTTGTGAATCCAAATGCGTTGGCATCCGTTCCGTCTGCTCACGCTGCCCAATGTAATTCTAAAGGTTTCCTAAAAATATGCAAAACAAATATTCAAAATAAAATCAAAACAATAGTCATCAAATTTTAATATCAATAGCACTCAAATAAAAAACTAGATAATCATGCAAACAGAAACTGATGGATTTGACAAACATTACGAAGTCATAATTAATAACATTAAATTACATGAATCTTACAAAAAAACGTATTAATAAACTTTTTGGTTGTAATCTATCGCGCATATTATTTAACTGTGCTTGAGATAACTTTATTTCTGTTTTCACGAATGACACAAGACACTAAAGACCAAATGCACCCAAACTAGAAACATATGAAATTACTTACGTAGATTCAGGTGAAAAATCCTTGCACATTTCATGACGCAATTCCAAAGGATCGCACTGAATTTTTTTTTGTCGTCACTTTTCCTCGATACTATAAATAAATTTAGAAAATTAAAATATTATTTCGTCACTTAAAATCAACAAATTGCACAGTAAAGTAAAACGATTCAAAAACAAAAAAAAAGCAAAATGCACTGAAGACGCAAATCAAAACAAAATATAAACACAAATGATACTTACGCTGTTGTTGAACGTTAGGATGATTTCTCGATGAGATTTTGGTTTAACTGTCTCGTCATCAATACACTTAAATTATACGAAACAAGTAAATTTAAAATAAATCAAAGTTGAAGTAATACACTCACCGAGATATTGACTTGTTTTGGACATATGTTATTTTTTTTGGTATAATGACGTCAACAAGTAGCTATAGTGCTTTTCCTTGGAGAATTTGAGCCACATATAGGAAACACTACGCGAGCCAAAATATTTTTTTGATAATTTTTAAAGTCTTTGGGATTATAAGAAACTTAACCGGATATTCATCTTAAATCTTTTCATACAATGTTTAACCCGAAATAGTTACCCAAATTGAACAAAATGCAATCTAAGATTTTGGTCGGTATAAATTCTAGATTGGAGAAAATTTTTTTTAAATAAAGAAATAGGTACGTAAATAACATGGAATAAAATCTAAAACCTAAAACATAATTATCATGGGGATTTTCACACATTTTGTTTTAAAATAAAATAGTCTCTCGAAAATTAGAATTGTTGACTCGAATTCCACTTCGTCCATATCTAAGATGGAAGAACTTCCTTCTTCTTTCTTGAACAGGGGTCGAAGTGGTTACACGTGCAAAAGTAGCACTGCAATTTTTGTAAATTCTGAAGAAATCTAGGAGAAATAAAAATTTACCAGGATTATCTTGCTAGAAAGGAAAAGTAAGTGGAAAACCAAAATTTTCTTTCTCTTAATTATAAACTGCAAGTTTATAATTTTGTCGTTCTGGTTTTTAGCCAAAGCGAAGTCAAAGAATTCCCTGACTTCAAGAAAAAGCGAGGATTAGGGACGATTCCCTCAAGTCCGGGTCGCTCAAACAGCTTTTTTTCTGTATCCTGAGAGTGGAGCATAAAATCAGCCCCGCAGGAATATTTGTGCTGGAAATAAGATATTTATGAGAAGGGAAGAACATTTTGGAGAATCCACGGATTGAAGGCGAAGTCTCTTCAAGGTTAAGAGTTCACCTGTAAATAGTCCTAGGAACCTATTTCAAGTAAGATCTAACCATTTAAAAGACGTAATTGCGAATTTTCCGAATAATCTTGGATTACGATCACATTATAGAATTCATTAGCTCGTGGTCGCACATAACCTCTTCGAATTTCACCGCTTTGGTTTTCCCTATAATTTTAAATCTTCCAACATATTTTTTTTGATACATCAAGTTCGCATTTCATCGAACACGGATTGCTACAAGATTTCATTTCTTTTGTCATCTTCGTAAATTTAAAATATTATTTTTTTTGCAATATATAGTGTTGTTAACATAAGTAAATTAAATTCTAAAAATTCTCTTAAAGCTAATTAACGATTACTAAATTAATTTTAATGCATTTTTTAAAAGTGATTTCTTAAACTACAATTTCTTTTATGGTATATAAATGTGCACTGTAGCCACTAGATCGTGTTTTTAAGAAATTCGCGTATTTCAGATATACCACCGCTATGATAAAGGTTAAAAAAATTGATTAAGAATTTGGGCCCAAGTTTTACGTCGATCATATTTTTATTTAATAACGATATATTTAATGTGTGTATAGTGGTGTCAGGAAATTTGTCCTTGATTATAAGTTATAAAAATTTTAAACAATGAACGATTTTTATCAAATAATATTTTTTGTGACTTTGATTGCATTATTCTAATGACATATTGTGCTATATTTTTAGTGATCAAAGTTAATGTTTAGTAATATTTTATTGATATTTTATCATGCTTGTAATATTTTATAGTTTAGAGAGCTCGATTAATTAAACATGTTTTTAGCATAAATTTTTGTGTTTTGCTGACGGAAGTACCGAAGAAGGAGATGGCACACAGGCTCACATAGCCCGAGTGGTATTGTTTATCCTGTTTTCCCTACCTTCCCTTTCCCTTTAATATTAAGAAGAGAAACTGAGCAATTTTGTATTTATCCCTTTTATCCTCAAGTTAAATGGCACGAAATTTTATTGTTATGTTTGAGTGACGATTTTTAAAATTGGTAAGAGTAAGAACCCCCCTTTTCCGGCGAGCTAAGCCGCAAGACCCCGAGCGTGCCAATCCTCTCTTACCAGTGAAAACACAGAATTTTCTTAACTGAAATATTTCGGTCACAAAGTATGAAAATACACCATAAAATCCATAACAGATTGACTTGAAATTTTGCACACATACGCCAGTCCGATGACAATACAATATTTCCACTACTTTGTTCTTGTTAATTTCATCCAGCGCAAGGAGAGGTCTTGTAAGGATAATGTGTTTATCTTTTTTCTCAAATTTTCCGCAAAAAATCTCATCTAGGAGATTTTGGGATCGTGAATCCAACTTTGGCATTAAGATGTCTGTAAGGATAACGGAAGATCCTGTAAGGACAACGTGATTATCCTTTTCCTCAAATTTTCCGGAAAAAATTTCATCTGGGGGTTTTTGGGATCGCTGAATTCGATGCAGGAGTCAAAAGGACCGTAAGAATAATTCGAAAGTAAGGGATTTTTTTAAAAAAAGTTTTTTTTAAATATTTCTTTTATTTTTTAAATTTTCTTAGTCATGAATGAATATTAATTCTCACTCCATACAATCGTTTTCTTTTTGTTAAAATTTATTAAATTCATCAAAAAATTGCGGAAATATTGTGCCACAATCAACAAATCATTAAAAAATTATCTTTTTTGTTATTTCAGTACACTGCCAGACGTTACCTCGGTACTTATGTAACGTCTTTTCCACTACGTCAGTTAAAGGTTAAACAAACTTTCCTTGTTATTGAATCACTTCTGAGAATCTTCGTATAGTTTCACAAATTGTAAAATGTACGCTAATGAAAAATTTAAGTGTGAGAGTGTAATACGATTTTAGCAAAATTGACGGCAACAACTTGACAAATTAAAATTGCAAAAGGGTTTTTTAAATCTTGACGGGAAATCGTCTTTTTTGTGATAAATAAATCTCGTAGAGAGCTTGAATAATGGATTTTTCCTATGTTTAAATCCGTTAAAAGGAAAATAATCTTCTTTATAATGTATAGAGACAAGTGGAATCAATTTGTACTTTTCTGGAATATACATATTGTATGTTCATTTCTCGGAATTTTATCCTACAGGTGTTTTGTGG
This sequence comes from Chrysopilus asiliformis, assembly GCA_964034945.1. Taxonomy (NCBI): domain Eukaryota; kingdom Metazoa; phylum Arthropoda; class Insecta; order Diptera; family Rhagionidae; genus Chrysopilus; species Chrysopilus asiliformis. The sequence goes on from OZ035961.1 coordinate 100,457,807, forward strand.
AAGTCGTTTCTGAAAATGCATTTTCCGTAATTGTATAATTTTCTTTCCTTAAATTGAGGTGAAAAATTTATTAAGAAATCATTGAAGACAAAGAAAATTCTACGGCATGGCAGTAATTTTTCGAAAATATCCTCCCGTCTTTCCCCTTTTCCAACAAACTTCTGAATTATTTAACGAGTTTTTGAATTTGGAATGAACGAATTTTTGAATAGTTGACTTGGTGTAATAGTGTTTTTTGGAACATTTGAAAGGTTTTTGTGAAATTCTTCCCTAGAATCACACAGCATTTTTTCTCACGTACATGCTGCTTGAGAAGTCTTACGAGGATCTCTTAGATCTATTTATGCTTTATGAGGAGAAGTGGCGCAAAATTTTGGATCACAGGACTTAAAATGGACAATGCGTAACATAAGCAAATTTTAGTCTTTAACTTCAACTAATTTCTAAATACAGGGTCTTTCAACAAGGACATAACAATTTTGTATTTTAATAAAAACGCACCCTAAAACTTTTTTTATGATCTGGCAATGCTAAAACGTCAGTCAAGGTTTACATTTTTATCATGGGGAAGTTCACGAACGAACAACGTTTGGAAATTATTAAAACTTACTACCGAAATTCTGAGTCGGTGGTCGCAATCGTGTAATCTCGAGAAATTGTCCGGTCGAATGGCCACCTCGCTCATGCGATTTAACGCCGTTGGATTTCTTTTTATGGGGTTATGTTAAGTCGTTGGTTTATGGCAACAAGCCAACAACGTTAGAGAAGCTCAGGAACAATATCGAACGCGAAATTGCCAACGTTCCGGCCGATATGTGTGGACGAGTGGTGGAAAATTGGCTCCAAAGAATCGATCTGCAAACGTGCTCGCGCTGGCCATATGAACGACATCGAATTTCATACTTAAATGAAACATGTCCACTACACCTGGAATAAATTTCAGGCCGATATCTCAATTATTCTGTGTTTTATTTAAATACAAAATTGTTATGTCCTTATTGAAAGACCCGATATCTTTCTGTGTGTAGTGTTTGATTAAGCATGTAAATTATCGATGTGTAATTAATCTCTCAATATGAATTTTACTTTCCTTCCTTCAAAATAAAAAAAAACAAAGTTTTCTAATGACAAAAAAAATGACGAAAGTCTCTTATCACTAGCAAAACCCTTTGTGTAAGATGACGAACATAAAATTTGCTTTATTTACACTCTTCTCTCTTCAAACTTTCGTCCATGGTACTTTATGTTAAAAGAAAATAAAGTCACTTAACAGATTGAGAAGTGGCTGGAAAAGTCAACTTTAACGCAGACATCACTCTCAGGTTAGAAACTATCAGCAATGAAAACAATTTGAAGAATTTAGTTAGATAACTTAGAAAATGACTTCCACAAGTCTATATTTAATCAAAAGTCCTTCAACAAATACACACTTAGTTTAAAAAGAGACTTAAGCTAAGAGAAGAAAATGTCAAGTTCTCATATTTTATGTTTGTAAGTTTGGTAGTTTTTTACTCATTGATATGAACATACATGTGTTGCTCCTTACGCAATCTTTGAGATGTTTAAAAACATTTATATAGCCTTTGAGATCAAGTAAAAGTTTCTTTTCAAATTTTCGTATGGAAGCGAAGGAAAAAGGAAGTCTTTAAGTATCTTGCAGTTTTTGATATTTGTGTCACAGATTTGAAAATGTTTGCTTTCGAAGTAATATTAATTTTATATTAATTTTCCGAGAAAAAAAAATTTCAAGTATTCAATATTAATATTGTGGGAAAAAGTATGCTTCTGAATTAAAACACCGGAGTTAGTTAGTAATTATATTTAAATTAGAATTAACAAAGATTAGTTTTAACAATTTTCGTCTTTTGAATTTCGTCGTGCGTCGTTTTTAAAATTCCGTCGTCAACTCAACTTGTTTTATTCTCCTCGCCTCCTCAGGTCCGAAAAATAATACCGGCCTACTTCGATTCCCACATTCGGCCATCCTGAACATCATCCGCCTCGGATGAAGAATAGCCATCTGGCCAAGCTTGCATATACTCAGCACATGTGGAAGTGGTTTTTGGTCCTTCAGTATCGCCTTCTCGACAAACATCGTAGGTATCATTCGTCTTCACCTTCGTTATTCGGTAGGGTCCAAGATTTTTTGATTTCAGCTTTAAACCTGGTCCAAACTGCGTCCGTTTAATCGCTACTAGGTCTCCAAGTTTATATTTAGATGCCTCTTTCCGATATCTATTGAAATTTTTTTGATTTTCATTCTGAACTTTCAAGATCTGCAATTTAGCGTCTTTTCTCATTTCATTTCGTCCATCTTCAAAAGTATTTATAAATTCCGTATTCAATAATTCCAATACATGCAGGTCCGTCTTGTTGCGCATTGTAACTCCCATCAAAAGTTCAAATGGCGTTTTACCTATACTTCTCTGATAAGTAGAATTTATAGCTTGTTGTACTGGTGAAATTACTCTGTACCACTTCGTGGGATCATCAATTGAAAGTTTAGCAATTATAGATGCTATCGTCGAATTTATTTTCTCAACTTGACCATTCGCTCTCGGTAACCCCGTGGTTATAAGAATGTGTTTAATTCCTTCCTTCGTACAATAGTCTTCAAAGTCCTTTGAAGTAAAAGATGTTCCTCTATCGGTAATGATCTGAAAGGGATTTCCGAAATTCATTTTCTGCAACTCCATCTTATTAATTGTCTCAGCCGTTTTTGTAGTTTTTACCGGGTATAGCCATGTAAACTTCGTAAATGCGTCAATAATAACTAAAATATGGTTGTATCCTTTATGTGTCGATTGTAACGGGCCAATGTGATCCATATGATAAGTATGTAAAGGTTCACTCTCTTTGAACAAAGGATGAAGAAAACCTTCCTTCTTTCCCGGCTTTCTATTTACAACCAAGCATTTAATACAACTAGAAACGACATGCTTTACCTTTTCATTTAATCCGGGTATATGAAATTCTCGTTTAACTTCTTCTTCTGTTCTTTTTACCGCGTAATGACCCTTTTCATGAATATATCTAATAACTTCTTTTTTCATTGAGCGTGGCACCACTAGAATTTCTTGTCCGTCGTAAAATTTAAACAAAAGTCCATCTCTAACTATAAAATTTTCGTATACACGTTCTTTCAAAATATTTTTTATCGCAGATAGTCCTTCATCTTCTTCTTGAGCTTTTTTGATTCTTGCTACCAGACTGTCATTAAATCCATATAGAATTGATGTACAGCGACTTAAAGCATCAACGTGCTTCATCTTCATTCCTGGGCGATGTTCTATGCTATAGTCAAATTCTTCGAGAAACAAAGCCCATCTTGCAACTTTTGGTGAAAGGTCCTTTTTATCCATAGTTTTCTGAAAAGCAGCACAATCTGTTATTATTTTAAAATGTATACCAAGTAGATAAACACGAAATTTTTTTAGTGCATTGATAACAGCTAATATTTCAAGTTCGTAACTGCTATATTTCTCTTCTTGAATGGTCGTTTTCCTGCTCATATAACAAATTGGGTGCAATTTATCATCTTCGGTAGATTTTTGTAATAAAGCGGCTCCGTAACCATATTTGCTCGCGTCAGTATGAAGTTCTGTCTCGTATTTTGGGTTATATATATTTAACACGGGTCCTGATGAAAGGATCGTCTTTAATTTTCGAATAGCAGTTCTTTGCATATCCCCAACTCTAAATTCTTGTTCACTTCTCAGCATATCACTTAAGGGTTTAGCAATCGTTGAATAATTCGGTATGAATTTTCTAAAATATCCGGTCAATCCAAGAAAGCTTTGTAATGCTTTTATAGTCGTTGGTTCCGGAAAATTTTGTACCGCTAAAGTCTTCTCTGGTGAAGGTTTAATTTGTCCACGTCGAATAATATAACCTAGAAATTCGACTGTCGTCTTTAAGAACTGGCTTTTTTCAAAGTTTATTTCCAAACCATATTCTCGAGCTACATTGAACACCAATATAAGTCTTTCAAGCGCCTCTTCGTCATCTTTGGCTGGAATGATTATATCGTCCATATAAATAAAAATAATACCTTTTTGTGTCAACGTCCAAAATACACAATTTATAAATCTTTGAAAAACAGCTGGAGAAATACTTAATCCAAAAGGTACTTTTTTAAATTGAAACTGTCCTGCATGAGTAACAAATGCAGTATATTTCCGACTATTCTTCTCAACATCAACGTGAAAGAATCCATTTTTGAGGTCTAATGTACTAAATACATTCGCATTTTGTAACTTATCTAAAACGTCATCGATAAGTGGTAAAGGATAGCGATCCTTGACTATAATTTTATTCAACCTTCGATAGTCAATGCATATACGCGACGATCCGTTCTTCTTCTTCACCACCACGACTTGGCTAGAATATTCTGAAGAACTAGGCTCGATGATTTCTTGATCAAGCCACACTTGAACTTGGTTGTTCACTATCTCCTTCTCCTGTGGTGCTAAACGTCTGGGTCTGCTGAATGTTGGTTGCTCATCTTTCACGGTGATTGTCATCTTAACGTCAGTAGTTTTTGTTTTTATTGGAGTATAATTTGATACTAAATCTTTAATATAGTTCTTGATGTCATCTTTTACAGTATTTTCGATATTTAATTCTTTTACATCTATAGCCTTAATACACATCAGATGAGTATCGAAATTCGGTTTCTTTAATGTAACGCCATCTTTATTCATCAAAACCTCAGCCTGGTCCAGCAAATCGTTACCAACTATCATTTCCAATTTCATGGTATCTTTAGATACTACGTATACATCCGTTTCAAATTTGATCCCATCGATTTCAACAACACCATTAAAATAACCTTGCGGAGACACAATATTCTTTCCAAAACCAGTCAAAAGCATGTCTGTCTTATTCAAACGCGGAGCATCTAACAAATCGTAAATGTCTTGTCGCAGTAGATTGAGTTGACATCCGCAGTCTATAAGTGAATGAATTTTACGATCACACAATTGCACATCCTTCATTTTGTAATTATTCTGAATTTTTGAAATAATATTCATGCTCATCGTCTTCTTAGTGTCTTCCTTTTTATTCTTGGGACATTCCGCTGAAATATGGCCAAAATCGTTACATTTAAAACACTTTCTACCTTTTGATTTGTGTTTACACTCCTTCGACTTGTGACCAGCCTCACCACAGTTGAAACAACTCTGAGCTGTACTTCCAGATGTATCTTTAGCTACACTTTTCATCGGGCCACTGTTGCTTTCAAGACGTCTATTACTTTTCACAATCGGTTTTAATGACATCTTACCTGCAGCAGTCTCGTAATGTCTCATCTTCTCTTTAAATTCTTTCAAACTTCGAGCACCGTACAATATGAGTTTGGTTCCTGAATCGTCGTCGATCCCATCAATAACGTACTGCATCAAAGAATCCTCGTCAATATCACCTCGGCTAGACATTTCCTTCATTATTAGAAAATATTCCTGCAACGATTCTTTCTGCTTCTTGTTTCGGCTATGTAACAATCGATGAACTTCCGCATTACTTGTTTTTATATCAAATTCTTCTCGCAATGCTCTCCTTAATGCAATCCATGATGTAATCCCTTTTTCTCCTTGGATAAACAGTTTAGCTAGGCCAGTTAACGACCTCTTTGCAAAAATAAACGTCTGCATACCATCCCATCCCATCAACATCGCTGTATCCTCCAATTCCGTAATCCATTTTTTAACAGGATATCCATCACCACCGTCAAATGATCTCAACGAACCTTCAATGTCACGAAAAGTTAACGAAAATTTGGGCAGGCTGGGTAAAAATTTCTCATTTTCTAAATTTTCCAGACTTTTCCATGAATCAGCTCGCATTTGCGTATTTAAACTCTGGGTTTCGCATGCGTTTCCGGCAGCAACTTTCTCGACATCCTCGTCGTCTTCACTTTCATCTTCATCTCCTGTTTCTTCTAAAATTTTGCTCAAATCCGATAGATAGAAACACAAATCTTTGATCATTTGTTCCTTGGAACTTGCGTCAATGCATAAAAGTTTGCAACATTCCTTCAAATCGTCCTGGGAGAATGAATCAGTAATGAATGCCGTCTTCTTTTTATAGGCTTCCGAATCAGCTATGAACGTAAAACCAGAAAATTCCCTCAATCGCTGCCTATTTTTTCTATCTGTGGGCACGGCTTCGAATATTAACTTATGTAACATTTTCACAACATTAAGAGATGCGGTCGCAATATTTTTATTGATTCGAACAATTTGTCCCAACGTAGACATCTTAGAAAATTCTCGAATTGCTTACGTCACACAGAAAAAAAATTATTCGTCGTTCAACTGTTTCCAATAACCGTGGAAATTTTTAATCTGAATTATACAATTTTTCGTCGTTTAAATTCTATGTGAATTCTTTATTGTCTTCAAATATCACCATTCACACAAATCGTTGTAAAAATTTAAGTTCAATTTTAATTTCCGTAAAATTTTCTTTTTGGAACGTCTTTTCGAACTTTCGGCAAACACTTTTTTATTTTATTTTTTAATTTGTTGAGCCCCCAAAATTGTGGGAAAAAGTATGCTTCTGAATTAAAACACCGGAGTTAGTTAGTAATTATATTTAAATTAGAATTAACAAAGATTAGTTTTAACAATTTTCGTCTTTTGAATTTCGTCGTGCGTCGTTTTTAAAATTCCGTCGTCAACTCAACTTGTTTTATTCTCCTCGCCTCCTCAGGTCCGAAAAATAATACCGGCCTACTTCGATTCCCACAATATTAATTAATTGATTTCATACTGATTAGCTAATCTTGAGTAATTTAGCATAAAAAAATCGTAAAAGCCCAAAACAAATAAAAACCAATTGATTTTTTTACGAAATTACTTAATAAACTCCAACTGAGAATTTCCTCGATAACATCCTCTTTCCGTATTGATGAAATTTTCCCTTAATGGTCGTCGTAACCGAATTTAATTGAATCGGAAAAGCAACCCAAAAGACAATTGTACATTTGGCTCACATTTTCCCTTCGGTCAAACAAGCCGGAAAATCCTGATTTTAAGAATGAAAATAACATTGGAAATTCAACTATAAAACTACTTACGGAGATCTCCTTTTGCCCCACAGGGGAATTTTCTACCTTACGTCATTTCGCTTTGAAGAAATGTACAAAAAAGGGAATGTTAGTGGCTTCAATACTACTGGTATTTCAACAACAGCAATATAATAAAAGTTAGTTGGAAACTAATTTCCGTGTAAAACAATTCTGTTGTGTTTCTTTTTACTATTGTATTATAGTGTTTGATGTTTACGAAATACACATGTTTTCATACATATAGCAGAAAAGGTGTTGACGGAAAACGGTATTAGATGGCTAGAAATTTTGCCATGACCTATAGAAACATATCCATTTAGCTCCGTATGCCCTTAAGACTTTAACATTGGATTAGGTTCGCCTTTTGTCAAGCTTTCTCATACGCGCCTGTAGAATGTTATGGTTTTTTGTTTGTAATTTTAGATGGCGTAATATATGTTTGAATTATTATTAAGCTTTAAGCTAAGGCTGAAAGTTTATTCGGTTGTGTAATTGCGAAAATGTTCTCAACTGAAAATAAATTGACTGCATGCAAACCCAATTACAAAACTATTCTCTCGTGGAAAACCCCGAATTGGGAAATGGGATAAAAATATAACATGAAAATTACGCAAAACATGCTTTCGATTTATGCTAGTAAGCGTGTGTTGAAAAACATTTTGTTAAATCGTGTAACCATTCCAGTTGGGGGTCTCTATTCTTTTCTCACCCGTCTGCCATAAGGCTTGTGTGGCGATATTTTCCGGAAAATATTTCTTTAATGAAATTTCCTCCCCAAAGGGATAGAACATTTCATCAAACGCTCGTGTTTAATGTCATTGGGTTCAAATAACGTTATTTTGATCTCATATTGAAGCCTGAAATCCTCCACTTTCACCATCATCGATTCAACCCTATAACCTTTAGCCATTTGTTCCCATATCAATGTCAAATTCAACCACTTGAAAAACTGAAAGTTTTTATTTGCGGGTCAATTAAGCGCTAAGTGAACTGTATTGCGTTAGTAATGAACAGTTAAAGAGCTTGTCCTATTTTTGTGACATTAAACCCAAATTCGTATATAAATTATGAATGTTGCGTAAGGAAATCACGATTATAAAATATTCTTTCAAAGAAATTCGTGTGAAACTTACCTACCTTGGGTACCATTAGAGTTGCTATAAATTGTTTTCGAGTCTGATAATTTGGTTATTATTTTCAGAGCTAAGTAAAAAATAAATCATAAAATGTGAGTATTTTTATTGTGGGGTTATGTTTTTCCTCTAAACTTGCGATTTAATGAGTTTTATATCGAAAAAATTGTGTTATAAAAACTAGGTCTACAATTTTTAATTTATTTTGAATTAAAAAAAATGTATTGGGCCATTTACCATGCTTTTGAATTTCAAAATAGTTGATTTCGAAAGTTCCCATTGATTTCCACTTAACACGTTCGCTGCCGGTCGCATTTTTTTATGGAAATTTCCGTCATTGAGCCTGTTTACATTAGGACTCATTTTGAGGCGTCACGTCATTCGCTCCGGCCAAGTGATGGTGAGGGACGAAGTGGGGAGGGAAACCAAAAAGAGCGAACAAAATTTAGATTAAACTTAAAATTTTCAGTATCAATTTTCAATTGATTTGATCGTAGTTTAAATAAAATTTCGTAGTTTAAATAAAAATGTTTAGAAGTAGATTTTTAAAAAGAAATTAAAATTTAGTAATTTTTAGGGCAGACAAAAGCACCGGCGAAATATGCTCAAAATCTAATTGATGAACAGATTTGCTTCTAATCTACGATTCAGCACAAAAGCGAGCAAATATGGGTCGCGAGAAAGAGCGAGAGTAAGAGCAAGAGTGATAGCAAGAACAAAGCAAGACCAAGAACAACAGCGGAATAGAAACAAAGGAAAAAAGAAATGAAGAAAGAGAGAAAAAGATATGGAGAGAGAAACAGAGAGAAATCGGAGCCCAGTTTGAAAAAAACCGAAACCATAGTTAAACTATAGTTAGGAAACCTAGGGATTTTTCCGTGTACCTACGTTGGAGTAAAGATAACCGATATACTCGTGGACGCGGTTTTTCTTTCTTTCCTATGCGTAAATTACCAACAAAACACAACACATGTAAAACCTAGCCACATTTTCATACACCACCAACACATGCAATTGCATTTACGCATAGGAAAGAAAGAAAAACCGCGTCCACGAGTATATCGGTTATCTTTACTCCAACGTAGGTACACGGAAAAATCCCTAGGTTTCCTAACTATAGTTTAACTATGGTTTAACTATGCCGAAACCCATTAAGTAGAAAACGAGACTTTATAATAAAAAAAGAGATAAAGAGTATGTGTGAAGAAGGAGAAAAAAGAGAGCGATAGCAATGGGGATGGAAAAACACTTTAAAATTTCATCTTTTGCGTCGCAACAAACAGTTAGCCTCTCGCAACGTCTCTCCCCAATTGACCAATGTTGGAATTTTTGTACCGTGTCCAAATGTACCACGCAATTTTCCTTTATAAAGTTTAAGAATATTTGTGGGAACATTTGGAATTATGGATCTTATGGTACAAAACTGACCATTTTCACAGGAAAAAATCTTGGATTTCCAGTCAAAATTCCATAAATCGTACCTTCGGTACTTGGTAGAAGATGATTGGAAATCCAATTGGTTTTCCAACCAATTTGGTCAATTGGGTCGCCAGAGGTATCGGTCGCGTGCTGATTTCCTACTTCTCAAGTAACATTGAACGTGTGGAGGCTCCTTAAGAGTTCGTTCAATAAGAACATGTAAATTGTCGTAAAGAAATAAATAAAATGGTTTTATATTAAATTAAATATCGAGTTTTACTACTACAGTTTCTAGTTCGAAAGATAATTATCATTCGTCATAGTCAGCTTTCCACACTGGCTAAGAGAATTTTTCTTGGTGGAGTCTAAGAACTGGGATTGAGTAGTTTTTTCCAACCCCCCTCTCATTATTTTGCAACATTTTTATGTGCTGATCCCCCCCCCCCCCTAATTGTACGATGTATTTGAAAATTCATTTATTTTTCATTTTATTTTTTCCTCAATAAAATTTTAAAGAAATCGTGAAGACGATTAAAAAACAAATATGATTTAGTCTCATTAGAAAACAAATATGAAATTTCCGGAAGAAAACATATATGAAATGTTATATGCAAAAGATTTTAGATTATTACAAAATCACCAATTATTTCACAGTGATTCCGATCTGATCATAAACTTCTAAGACCGTCGACTTATATTTTCTCATACTTTTTTTTCACTCACATCTTGCATGCTGATAAAAATTTTCAAACCAGAAAATATTTCAAATTGAGAAAGTAATTTAGATGGAGAATACGGTAAAAAAAAACCCCCCCACATTTTTTATCCCAGAAACTCGAAATAATGTTACAAAATAAACTACACAGATGCCAGTTGTAAGGATAGTTTATGACTTCCTAGTTGACTTTTATGTTCCATTTCCAAAGACTTTCAGGATTTTTGTTCCATCTACACTTTGATCAGATTCTTTACGGTAAAATAGCATTTACTGCTATGGTCTTTGGGAAACGAAAAACTTTTTTCACACACCCTCAACGCGCCACATAACCTCAAACTCACCATCCATTGGCCATGAATAAAAATTTTCGGCGTCATCTACTCGGGAAAAATCACTGGAATCTAGATTTTAATGTTTACACATGTGCAGGCACGTTTTTCTTAATCAAAGTTTTAGGGTCCTCCGACATGACAGCATAGAGCACACTGCGGTAAAAGAAAAAAACAAAAGTACAATAAATGGTAGCAAAATAATTCTGATTGTGGAGTCATCGCATCCGGGTGGCGGCTTGAACCCCGGGAAATCACCGAAACTAATGGGAAAATTGTGTATGAAGTGAGCAGGAGTAAAATATAAAAACATATAAAATATAGCAGCATAGACATAACATGGCATGGCATATACAAAATCGTAACTCTAATATAACTTCGGCTTTCATTTCAAAATCTTTCGTCCTTTGCCTAACGTTTTGTAGTTCCTTTGTTCCTGTTGGCCGTGGGTGTGTATGCGGAAGGTTATGTTTAATCCTGACAAATGCCAGATGGTGATGGGTTTCCTTTTCCTGTCGTCCGCATCGAGAGTTCATCGTTCACAATTCAACGGGAATGTAGCACGTGGGAATCCGGGATATAATTCGTTCAGTAGGCATCCCGACGCCTCCGTCATCTCTTCGTTCGAGATTTCCAGTAAAGGTTTATTCATCGGTGGCTTCCACTGATCCATTGAATTGTAAGTGGGTAGTTGCACGTGGGCAGCTGATAGCTTTAGGTTAAGTTGGCTTACGTAGGATTTCACCGGAGTCCCACTGGATCATGCAATCGTATTTTCATTTGTAAGCACAAACGATGAATGTTATCAGAAAAACGCTGAATATCCCAACACACTACAGTTGAACCCGTTGAAAGGATGTTCATTCAGGAGCTGAATATTCTTCACGTGAATTAATTGTGGGAGTTACAGAGAAAGGGTGGCAATTTTTTTTTTGATTCAGACCCGTGAAAGATATTACGTTAATACCTACGTCTATATCAAGTTCATAAGCAAGTTGCCTGTTACATTTTATTCAATTTAACAAACTTCAAAAATAAAAAGTTTAAGTAGAAACTTTTTTTTTGTAGAATGTGAAGTGGAAGCAATTTGGAAAACAGATTAAGGAAGTGTATTGAGTTGAAAACAAAAACAAATTATTTAAAAAAATGTCAGGTGGATCAACACAAAACTTTCCTATGCAATATTTAGTTTCAAAAACATTATGTAATAATTAATCCTATTGGAATTTTTCGGCTTATAGGTCTGCAACACAGAACTATATAACATAGAACAGCTGTCACCATACAAAGCTCTGCTGAAAAATGGTCCCAAAAGTATTTCCCTCTTTATCGTATTTGAACGCATCCACTGAACTGTATAAGGTCGCGAAATTCAAATTTAGTTTGCCGCGAAATTCTAATTTCACAAGTTTGAGACTAACTTTAGGCGCAAACAAATAACTTTAGGCGCCAACACCATTCCGAAAGTCTATTTTTACTTTGACAGGTCACGGTTTAAACGAAAGGGCTATATTTATTTTCATACGGTTATCTTGCTCTTACTTGACTCGTTTTGATTCACTGAACTGTATTGAAATGGGACCATTTGAGACAGCAAATCGACCGATCTAGTATATCCATGGTCCGCAAAAACAAAAAATAATATAACAAAATTATTATATTATTTTTGCAGACATTTTCACATCCAAATTTTTCCCAATAGGTCAGGCATGTCTGCCCTGAAAACCCATCAGGAGCCTGTTTCTGGTATGGAAGCTGGGTCACTGTCATCAGAGCCTGCTTTACCAGCTTCCACGCAGGTTTACAGGATTTTGGTGGAGCAAAACTCGATTCGATTATTTATACTCCGATGCCACAAACCTTGTGCGAATTATAAGGTTAAGGCAACATAGCTCCATCAATCATTATGTAATAATATTTTTTCAAGTGTCTCGAGAACCGAAAACCTTCAAAGGAAAAATGTGGGAAATGTTATAGCCTTTAAATTTTGTTATGTTCATTTTATCCCAAAAACGCATAAGTTTTTAAAAAAAAATTGTGTGGGAGGTGCCCGTTAGAGCCAGTGTTCCCAAACCAAAAAAATAAAAATCGGGAGAAGGTGACCCAAAAATAGAGAGATTTGGATAAAATTCGGGAGATTTTGTTTATAGGTGGCATTTATCATAAAACATTAAAACATTTCCATTTCAATTAATTTATTATATTGTTAATATATGTACATGTTTAATTAAATGTTTAATTAGTCAAATTGGTTTTTCCATACCAATGCTCCTTTGACATCAAAGAAATTTAATTTTTGTCTGCATTAAATTCGAAACAGATACTTTCGTCAATCTGCCGCTTGCAATGTAAACCCCAATTCTGATAGTGGTGTCATTTTCGCAAAGAGTCGTTTTACATGTTGTTGTTAGTGCTTTTCGACCAACAAAAACACGTTAACGACTTTTGTCGAAAACTACACGACTATCAGAATGTGTAATTGGGGGACTCTTCAAACATAGTAAGTCATAGATATAAAGATATTCATATTTGGACATTCTTTTAGGAGCGAAAGTCGAGTAGTTTGATATGGTTACTAACGTTTACTCTTAAGGTGCGGAAATATAGTCACATATCGGAACTCTAGGCAAAAACCAGAATAAATAATAAAGTAGAGCATCGACTATTTCTATAGAATATAGAAGCTCTGTTTTATGTTCGCAATTCTTGTCCCATTTATCGGGAGATTTTAAGGAAATATCAGAAGATCTCCCGATTTATCGGGAGGTTCGGAAGCACTGGTTATACCTAACGTAACCTTTGAAAAAGTGTATAGAAAACAACGATTTTCGTCAAACTCATTCACAACAAATTTCAAAGCGCTAGCTTAACTAGTGTTCTAGTTATTTAAAATACGTAAAACAGACAGATGCATAGACAGCCTGAAACGAATTTTATACTGGTCAAGAAGTGTCTCAGTCTCCGTCATGTCATGCACATAATACTTTCCCTCTTTAGCAAATATTTAATTTGAATCCCAAAAATTTCCGCAGTTTCCTCCGAACTAGGTCCCATTTTTGACAAAAAAAAAATTTCTTTGTACCCTGGAAACGTTGGATCCGAAATTCCAGCTCAATTCTCCGAGCTTTTGACAGCCAGAAAGCTTCCAATTTTGAGGCTTCATTTGGATTTTTTTTGGATTTTCTCAAAAACGTCTCGAAATCTAGAAAAATACGGAATAAATACAAAATTTTACAATCTGTAGAAAAAAATGAAAAATGTTAGCCAAAATCTCGAAAACCATTCGACTGATTGAACCGACATTTTTTGTTTATGTCTATAAAGGAAATGCGCCCAGCAACAAAAAGGATAATTCGTCACAAGTCATGGGGTTTCGTTGTCTGACTTGGAATTTTCCTCTCTTTGTTTGTAAAAATAGTCATTTGTAAGCACAAACGTAGGGGCACGTCCAAAGAAAAAGTAACACCTTTACAGGGAAAGGGGGTGCTCTGGTAGTAGAACGGTGGCATTGAACTACTTACAAAAACTCACAAAAAAAAATTAGAGGAAAGGATATCCTAAAAGCCCTAGTTAAAAATTTCAGTTTTATTCCTCTTAAGCGCTATTTACATCTGACACTTTATTCTCCGAATTTTACTCTGCGACACAAAATTCTGGTTGCACAACTCTTTACACTATTAATACTAAATTTTGTAATTTATTCCTGGAATACGTCGGAACTGAGTTTTTATTATACAAAATCGCCGGAATAAATTCAAATTTCGAAGCTTTTGTTAAGTGAATTTGAATGAAATTTGTGGAATAAATTCTAAATTAAATACAAGAAAAAATCGTAAGTGTAAACTTAAGGTGAAGCCTAAAACTTTTAATGCTATAAAAAATTATTCTAACGAATCCATAAAGGATTTACTGTATGCGGTATTTCTAAGACGGTCCAATGAAAAATAGTGTGATTTATTCTCAACTGTCCACTGGAACCGAATTTAAATGTTGACTTGACTTTCCCGCACAATTCCCAAGACAATCTTGTCGGTTATCCTCAGAAGGAATCTACAATATAAGACTACGTCATCGTCATAAATACACGTCAAGGATACATACATCAGAGAGATGGCTTGCACAGGGATAGTAACCAAATCCAACCAACGGTCTTCTGTATGGGCTTTTACTATTTCTTATAGTACAATATTTATATATTGTTGTGCAGAACATTCTTATAGTACTGTGTATAGACAAAGCTCAACCATCATCAAATAAAATATTTTCCCTCTGTTATCTCAGGGGTGTTTCTAAGAATTCCTATTAAGACATTAATCCTACATAAGGAGCATATCTAGAATTTTGTATTTGCCTATCCTCTATCTGTATAGAGGTTTTCATTTGTACTCGGTAGAAAATCCACAATATCACAGTTGATTGACCTCTTTATACAGATTACTTAAGCTAAATAAAGCTTTCGTGAAGCATATGCGTATTTACACATTGGTTTTAATAACGTCAAGCTTTAAAGTTAAGAATAGGATCACTTTGTAATACGAGTTGGCAATTAATTAGAATTTGAACCGAAATGTCAAATGTACAAATACACCGACTAGATATACTATAAAATGTATACAAGTTACGTGAACCGTTTCCATTGGGCGTATTTTGATCAGTCATGGCAAACTCTATGCAAATATATATATAGCATAAAAGGAAAAACTTTTTTTTATATACTTTCACACAAATAATATTTGGCCTATTGGGAATCATTTCGGTGAAGTACATTTGGCCCACGCAGATGAAAAACTTACTTAATTTATTTTTATCATTCAAAGACTAAATGGTACGCGATGGACGATGAGGACGTTGTGGAAAACTCCCCCACATACATTGAACCATAGACCCGAATATTTGAACGTGGGCATCTTTGACTGGAAACTGGAAAATGGGAAAAAATACGAGTAGCTTTAATTATATTAAAGCATTATTGCCGGTAATTTTCGGTTCACTTCATGACTCATTTTAATGTGTTTTTAAATAAAATTAATTACACGTATTTAAGTATAAATTTTCGAATGGCCTTTGGAAATGTTAAACCCAGCCCACAAGCCGCGAGAATCAAACATAATTTATTTATGATTTCGAATATTTTTTGGCACTTTTGTATGCTTATGTTTGAGGGGTTTTTAAAAAAAAAATTGGTGTGAAATATTTTCGAAATATATATTGCTGAATAAATAACCGCATTTTAAAAGTTTACTCATGTCGAAAGTTTACTCACATTTTTGAGATGCATTTATCTGTTCATCATGAATAATCGATTTCCATATTCATTAAAGCTTGTCCGAATCTTTCATAGCCTTTCTAGAAACAAAATCTCATATGAGAAAAGCATGGGAAATCTATCGAATATGGATGGGCATTGCTTCTCTGCGATTGCAAAGAACCATTTCAAGTTTTATTGAAAAGTATAAGTTTTCCAGAAAGTTGAATGCTATTAAAATTTAAAAGTGACCAATTTAAAGTTTTCAAACCCTTAGAGATTGATTTTGCGATCATGCCTTATTCACAAAATCAATCTTTAAATGTAGATGAGGTGGATTGTTATTTTAATGTGCTGTATAAGTTGTAAAAGTTTTAATAACATATTCAAGTTTTTTTTTTTAATTTTTTTTTCCGTCACGTTTCACACCGGAAAATTAGCTTTTCAATATTTACAACACAAGCTTAATTCACCCCACCTAACGTTAAGATGATACATTTCTAACACAATCAAATATCGTATCATGAATATATTAATGTTGGTTTTTTTTATTCAAAAGCATTAAAAAAAACTCAAGAACTAATTGATGTACAAATTGAGAATTAGCATGGAACAAAAGATTTTGATTTCCGCCTATCCGTCCGTCTGTTCGTCTGTCTGTTCGTCTGTCTGTTCGTCTGTCTGTCCGGCCGTATGTCCGTCTATCCGTTTGTCTGTTTGTCCATCTTACCTTCTATTCGTTAACTTTTGAAAGGATTGAGCTAGAGACTTGAAATTTTTTACAGTTTCGTTCCTCGTTAATAGTTTTTAAGCCCAATTCAGACTAACGGTTACGATTACGATTACGATTACGATTACGATTACGATTACGATTACGATTACGATTACGATTACGATTACGATTACGATTACGATTACGATTACGATTACGATTACGATTACGATTACGATTACGATTACGATTACGATTACGATTACGATTGCAATTACGATTACAATTACGATTACGATTACGATTACGATTGCAATTACGATTACGATTGCGATTACGATTGAAGCTTCTCAAACAATGAGATCAACGCTTTCAGCGATAGGGATACGAATGCTTTGATCTCATTGGCCGAGAAAGCTCGATCCCAATAGTTAGTCTGAATTGGGCTTTAACACTCTAACTGCCACGTCAGTCAAAAAGACTTGACACCTAATTGTACACAACAGCCACAATGAAAATTATTAAAGTGTTCGCTGCAACCGCAACGATTTTTTGTAGTTGCACACATTTTATGGTAATAAAATAACATTTAGGTATAATTTTGTTTCATTTTTTTTTCTCTTAGTGTCTTTTTGAGTGACAACTAAATATTCGAAAA
Source organism: Chrysopilus asiliformis (assembly GCA_964034945.1). Taxonomy (NCBI): domain Eukaryota; kingdom Metazoa; phylum Arthropoda; class Insecta; order Diptera; family Rhagionidae; genus Chrysopilus; species Chrysopilus asiliformis. The sequence goes on from OZ035961.1 coordinate 100,475,093, forward strand.
ATGCTTAAAACTGTCGTGGCAGTTTGAGTGTTAAACTGGCAAAATCGGACCATTTTACGGAAAAGTATTCCGGGCAATTTCCAGTAATTATTTATTTCCTTTAAAGAAAATAGACAACCAATCAAAATTAATTCAAACTTCTAACAACATTCTGGAAAAAAAAAACGGAAATCAATTAAAAATCGTTTTCAATAGTAAATTCATCTCATTAGCTTAAGCATAATTTTTACGAGTTCAATTAGCATGTATAGAAACCGTTTCAATTTACCCTCATATGTGAGCTTAAAAAAATCGTTCATCGATTCCAAATTTCAATTTACCTAATTACCAGCACTTGTGGAAAATTGAAAATTGCCAATACCTAATAATTAGTAGACGAAGCGTTTTCCATTTAAATTTATTAACTGTGAAGTGAAGGTAAGCGTAGCAAAAAAAAAAAAGAAACGTGGAAAATTTGCTTATTTCCAACTGAATAATTTTCAATCTGACATATCACGATATGAGTATGATTTGTGTTGGAATTTCATTGATTTTTTCCAACCCAAAGTAGTAATTTGAAAATATTTACTTCAAGTGGAATATTTTAATTTTTTGGGCAAATAAAACATCTAACTTTGAAGCCAAGGATATTTCTTTCGGTTTTCCACAGAAGAAAGGAAACCACTGGGGTTTGAGCAAATATGAGAAAAAGAATACGAAATTAAAAGAAAAATCAGAAAAAAACCATTTCCGTCATTGTCGCTCAAACTAGCAATTTATGGAGGTTTTTTTTCGCCCATCGCCGTCATCACGCAAACCTTTAACCTTTGCAGTCTGCTAGACATGTACCTGTCTACCCTTATTCGTGCATCATTGGCGATGGTATTTAACTGTATTTCTACAATAGGCCAAAGGTATAAAACGCCTTCGATTCAAATTATTTCTATGTGCCACAGCAGACATTAAATCGATTCCAATTATGAATCCGTTTAAAGAAGAACTTACTTTTCAAAAAATCAGATAAAAATAAATAAATCCTCACATGGTATGCAAACAAAATTCGTCTTCTCTCCTTGGCTAAATTAAAATCCGGCACTTTTGTCTTCAGGCCTTACACCTGCCCATAACCCGATTTAAATTCGATGATATCACGAAAATGCTCTCCGACACGAAACATTTTGTAGTGTTTTACTTCGCTTTAGATCAAAATCGTGCATTTGATATTTTAATAAAGAGATACAAGCCAAATTCATTGGGCAAAAAAAAATTAGGCAATTTTGTTGGTAGTAATATGGATGAAAGGACATCGCATGGGAAGCTACCCTTGAAAAATTGTGGAAATTTGTTCTACCCGTAATTCAATCCAATTTTAAAAAGTGAATTCTTGAACTAAATGAAAATTGCTGCATAAATGCTAGCCGACTGAAGGTTTGTCTAGATATTTGCCTTCGGGATGTTCCTCAAAGTAAACCAAGAAAAAATAAAATAAAATAAAGAATTCATTTTGAGGGTATTTTTCTATATAGAGATTTTTTGTGTTTATCGGCAACGTCTGGAGATTATATAGACTTTTGTACAAAAGAAAAACATTAAATGGAACTGTCTGGTAAAATATACAAAACTCTTCAACATTTTGCTTCGACATTCCAACACATACGACCACAACGTCCAGGATTGTGGATATCTGCTCATATGTGTTGGCTTTCGGGGTTACTTTTGATGGAATTTTCGGGGGTGCTTTCCATTTTATGTGAAATCAATATCTCTTGGGCTACAGTAGAGCTAAGGGGAGGCTAAATGTTAGACACTTAAATTCAGAAAGGTTTCCATCATTTTGGTTTCATTTTCTACTCGATTTTCCCATTTTGACCAAACTGTTGTTCTTCGTCGATTGACTCCCGAGATCTTGACATTTATAGAAATATCAATACAGGACACAAAGAAGTCGAATCTAAGATTGGGGCAGTAGGGGTGAAATGTCCTCTAAAGCATTTTTTTTTGCAGACTCAATTCACGGAATGAAGTATAAAATGTCCACAATTTGTTGATTTTGTTACCTTTTTGCGTTTTGGAACTAACAAAATGCAATGCTATTTTGTTCATAATAAATTTTGCAAAATTCTGAACGGCTACGGGTAGCTTTTTTTGACATCAGTAAAACTTAATAAAAAAAAACTTATTTGATTAATTACAGATCAGCTGTCACCGCAAACCACCTCCAAAAAAGTCGTTTCGTATGCTTACAAAAACAGACACTAAGGCACTTGGCACACCGAATGCGAATTCGCACCGCATTGCGAAAAAGTTCCAGTTTACCACGCGATCTTATATCATATGTCATCTACAGGAGCTCTAATTTTGTATTACGTAACAATGCGGTCTCCCCAAAATTGCAGTCTCTGCAAAATTAGAACTCATGCAGATTACATACAATATAAGATCGCTTGGTAAGTTTGAACTTTTTCGCTATGCGGCGCCAATTCGCATTCGGTGTGCCAAGTGCCTAATATTTAATTTTTTTACATCAACAAAATATGGAAGAAAATATAGAAGAATTTTATAAACAGTACATAAATTTTTAAAAACACGTTCTGATCAGGCCTTGCAGGTAGACATAGCCCATTAAAAAAAATTTGCCTGCGGCACATTTTTTTCTAAAATTTTTGATTTTGAAATATTTGTTTTTAAAAATTTGCCAGTAGTGCAACTTCTTTTGTATTTTAAACAAAAAAGTTACTCTAAAAAGTGACAGGAAAAATGACTTCTTAATGAAAACTAATGAAGATAGTTTTTCCACGATTTTCCACTTATTTTAATAAGATAGTCTTTCCATTGCGGCTGGTTCGACGTATTTCGTAAACAATTCTCCGCACCCCCCTCAACGATCGATAAAAATCCTTCACTTCTCCTCTGGAAACCCCCTGCATTAGCGATCTAACTATGAGGTATGAAACCCCGAGGTTTTTTGGGGACCCCCAAAAATCACGACCCAAAATTGAAATTTCAAAATTTCGGACTCTTAAAAATGGTCTTAAATTTTCGATATCGGAAGAATACTTAATAAAGCTTTAAAATTTTAGGGAGTCTAAAAAATCTTTTTACAGTAGGTACATAATATATTTGAAATCCATCAAGCAGTTCAATAAAATTTGTTTTTACAAATTTTCCCATTTCGATTGTATTGCTTATTATGATAATTTTAAATTTACTGTTGGGATTCTTCTCTAACCCCTTAATACCCTAAATATTGGCGAAATGAATAAAACCACATACTTGTCGAATAAGATTCATCTCATTGTTATTTTATTTTTATTTCCTTTACGGTTTTATTACATTGTATGTGAAATGCAGTATAATATACTCACTGGATGTTTTTCTATAAGGTTATTGTGTTAAGCCAAAGGAGAAAAGGACTTTCCGGTATATAAATTATCCCCCGCGTAAGTATAATATAGCCTCTTATTATTCTACGATATCCCACTAGATATATACGACCAGTAGTATATTTATTTCGTATATAACATAACAATAGCGGGACATCATGATCATCATCTGCTGGAATACTATAATACTACCTTCTGCCCCATTTGTTGGTTATCAATATATCACCACAGCACAGACACTTTGTAATTCCCGTGAGGGTTTACCCAAAATTTATATCTACCGCCTGATATCCTTTTAAGACGCTGTTGAGCATTTTCTTAATGTCAATTTATTGGCGTCATGACAAAATGGAGGAAAACGGACACTCAACTTTGATGATCTCCACTTTTACTGGTTCTGTGTTTGTTATCTGTTTCCAATGTTATTTTCTCATATGCTATACCCACTTCACTTTAAGGATAAAAGTTGATTTTCAGGGTTTCTTTGTTTTTTTTTCTTTATTATTGCTGTTGATTTCCCACAGTTTTCTTTTTCGAGCTTTTTTAAGCTTTTTACAATGTATGTACCCATCAGTTGTTCCTGTGTTACACACGGATTGCGATTACTCTACACTTTGTATTTTTATACAATAACATACATAGTAAAAACAAAAACAACGATGATATGCAATGAATGAAATTGGACTCGTGATTGATGGATGTAGGAGCCAAAGTGACAATGGTGAAAATCCCCCTTGCTTTTCATACATACGAGTATATCCTACTATCATTATGTAAAAATGATATAAATGTAAATCTATAGAAATATTTCTGGAACCGAGAAGGACGACTTCCCTATATTTAGTCTGTCCCGCATAGATATTAAATGTGAGTGGAATAAAACTCGGACAAGGAAGCATATCTTTGTATGCAGGGAAAATTGTTTATGGAATTGGGCATAAGGACTACACAGCACCATATGATAATGAAAATATGTCACATAAACGGAACAGGAAAAGAACTCGTTATGGGTTCAAAGTGTAATAAAATCCGGTTGCCTATGAAAATGGAATTACTTCACGAATTATGTCTTCAAAGTGGACACTTAATGAGACCAAAAGAAATTTCTTTCAATGTGAAATCAAATACTATAGTCGTTTTAATTACATTTAATTGAATACTGGGATATATGATATTAAAACAAAACAAGAACTGATAAGTAACTGACTATTAATGACTTTTGTAACATGAAAAAATATCACAAAGAAAAAAAAATGATAAATTAGTTTTATTTTCCAATAGTTTGTTTTGTACAAAAGTTTCTTCTTAACCAAAAATAGATTTTCCTAATAATTTTAAATCACTTTTAATTAGTTTTTTGGATTGTTAAAACTTTTAATAAAAGAAAGTGGAAGTTCTTAATTGGTATTTTTGACAACACTTTTATGAATTTTTAGGCAAAACCTTTTCCTCAAGAGTTTTGTGGATTTTTGGTTTTTTCACGCCCCAACAATAGTTTGTCAGAAAACAATTTATTTTGAAATTTTCACCTTAGGAAAGTCATCTACTATTTATATAAAATTGAATGTCAGTATGTATGTCTGTATACATAACGACTTGGCTTGAAAACTAATCAACCGATTTTGATGCGGGTTTTCGAGAAATGTAGCTTACACATTTAAAGGTTATAGGATGTTTTCGGTTTCACTTCCGCATCCAAGGACTTTCTGTATAAACATTTCCCCGCTCTTGTACAATTGACGGTATCACTACTAAAACTACGGATCCAATATGGCTGAACCGTAATGCTTGATATGCTAAGCTACAATGTGAACTATCTGTGTGTAAAAAAATTGGCATCCCTCTGATTCCGTCGCCTGCTATCTTCCAAACCCCTTTATTGCTACCTCTTGGGAGATTTATCTAAGTATAGTTTTCAGTATTGAACAGGGCAGCCTGACATTCCATTTTATATACTTTCCTAAGTGTCCGCATGATGCCAAACCTCTATATTGGGAAACTGTTGAATGGATTTTCATAGATCAAAGAAACTTTTTGATCACTGTCTTGACCCTACGGCACACTGTCTCTTCTTACCTCATATCAAAGAAATCGTACAGAGTTTCTTGCAATATTAACCCTAATCAGCTCAGGCTAATTTTGTCCTTAATCCACGCAGGCGGTGTCTGAAAGACACCATGCCGGAAAAATAGAATAATTTATTGGTTTTTCTTGGATTTGCACTTATCTGCTTCAAAGCGCGACCTTAGAAATGGGAACACAGGAAGCAACGTTTTCTCTTTTGGGAAGTGCTACAGTTATTATCGCCTACTACAGTCCGATATTTTGCGAAATAGAAGCAAAGTGATACCAAAATAACCTTTCTTTGCTGGTAAAACCGTTACGGTGTCTTTGAGACACCGCCTGCGTGGATTAAGGGTAAATTTCATAAAAGCAAAATATTATTGGTGTAGTAAAAAAAATTAATTTTTTTTTTTCGTTTTTAAATAGTATTGGCTTAAAAAAACAAAGTCAAGGAGCATGAATGCAACAACTTTTTTAACATTCGTAACAATCACTCTCAAAACTGCATTGGTGTCTCAAAGACACCGCGAATGCGGATTAGGGTTAAAAAAAAATAGCGTACACGTGATGGTTTTTAAAAGGGGGTAAGGTCCGAAAAATTTTAAAAAAAAATGTGTTTATTTATTATCTTTTCTTATTATACACTCATTTCCCCACAGAACTCCACAAACCGTAAATCTCTATGACAACTAGAAGTGCTTCTAATATTTGTGCTTCTAACAAAGTGGACAATATCAGGTGTTACAGGTCGGTCGCTCGGTGACCCGGCCCACCTACAGCAGTTACCCGTCCCTTTGCCCGATTCTGTTCCTGTTCTCATATATGGATTTCCTGTGATTTTACTTTGCTTTGGTTCGCTGTAAAATGGAGAACGCTCGACTCGGTCGAAAGACCGAAAGATTCGATATTGCGTTTCGAGTGCGAATCGCTAAGGGACGCGTTGAACAGAGAGCCACAAATAGTTTTGATAATTGTTTTAGACATCTTGCAATTTTGCACACATTTTGTTTGTCTTCAACTTTTGCCATACACAAGATTACCGAAAACGGGTAATTTCGAATAAATAGCAAAAACCCAAACTGTGATATTTATAAAGCCGCCATTTTGTTTACTTGCGGTTAACGGATAGGATCGCCTATTTTAGGACCAAACACACCTGTAAAATGTCATAGCTTTAGCTCTATTTGTTTTTGAGAAATCTTGTACACAGACTAACAGACTAACAGACAAACATACTAACATACTAACAGACTAACAGACTAACAGACTAACAGACTAACAGACTAACAGACTAACAGACTAACAGACTAACAGACTAACAGACTAACAGACTAACAGACTAACAGACTAACAGACTAACAGACTAACAGACTAACAGACTAACAGACTAACAGACTAACAGACTAACAGACTAACAGACTAACAGACTAACAGACTAACAGACTAACAGACTAACAGACTAACAGACTAACAGACTAACAGACTAACAGACTAACAGACTAACAGACTAACAGACTAACAGACTAACAGACTAACATATTAACATACTAACAGACTAACAGACTAACAGACTAACAGACTAACAGACTAACAGACTAACAGACTAACAGACTAACAGACTAACAGACTAACAGACTAACAGACTAACAGACTAACAGACTAACAGACTAACAGACTAACAGACTAACAGACCAACAGACTAACAGACTAACAGACTAACAGACTAACAAACTAACAGACTAACAGACTAACAGACTAACATACTAACATATTAACATATTAACATACTAACAGACTAACAGACTAACAGACTAACAGACTAACAGACTAACAGACTAACAGACTAACAGACTAACAGACTAACAGACTAACAGACTAACAGACTAACAGACTAACAGACTAACAGACTAACAGACTAACAGACTAACAGACTAACAGACTAACAGACTAACAGACTAACAGACTAACAGACTAACAGACTAACAAACTAACAGACTAACAGACTAACAGACTAACAGACTAACATACTAACATATTAACATATTAACATACTAACAGACTAACAGACTAACAGACTAACAGACTAACAGACTAACAGACTAACAGACTAACAGACTAACAGATTAACAGACTATATGCTCGAAAGCAGAAAGAATTGGGATGCAGTGTGTGACATGCCAGCCTATGTACTGAAGGACCTTGCACAACTGGAGAAAAACAGCAGAACGTAGTGCGAAGAGGGGCCCTGAAGGCCGCAACCTCTCCCCGCGAAGTAATGCCTAGCGGTGGTCCCGCGGGGAGCATAAAGAGTGGGGGTGGTTTTAGTGTGTAAAAATCCCACACCTGGCCGCAAAAGCGGCCAGAGTCTTTCAAAGATTTCCACCTCCCAATTAAAAAAAAAAAAAAAAAAAAAAAGCGACTTAGGAGTAAGTGGTCGAAATTCTTCATAAATACAATATTTTGTATAAGAAAGTAAATATGTCCGCTTATATGAGATAGACTAGAAGGGGGAAGGCGTATATCAGATAGTCTAGAAGGGGGAAGGCGACTAGAAGGGGGGAGGCCGAGAAGAGCTGTTTGCAAACGTTTATCAATAAGTATTAATCATTTTACGATGATATTACAATTTTTACAACAAAGGGTGAATACTCCTAATAATTGTTTGCATGAAATTTAAAACCAAAAAGTTTAAACGTTTTTTTTTACGATTTTAATTCCAACCCAACCCAACCACAAGTCATTCAAGCGAGAATACATTTTTCATTTTGCATCAAAACAAGTTTTAATTAGTATTTTAATTGAAATCGAAGTTCATGTTACAGAACATAATAAGATGAAAAAAACCAATACTCAAAATTGAAAGACTCATATATATGAAATAATTTATAATATTCCAATAAATTCATTTAATTTTTCCGAATAAATAAATATTCCACTTAACATTTCCCTTCGAGGGTATAAAAATAAGTATAAACATGAATTTATGAAATCACAGAATCGGTTGTTTTGCAAACAATATTCATTGAAGTTATTTTTCTAAAAAGCACAACCAAACGATGATAATAATAATGATAACATTTTTTTTATTATTATTATGAGTGGAGTATATAGTAGAAACGTTTTTCTTTCTTCATACTCAAACTCATATATGAAAATGACATCCTGCAGGATACACTTTAGTACAAATTTAGGTACACCGATATTCACATTACGATCGATATGGGCCGGAAACCTGGGCAATATGAGACCAGAACCACCTGACGCTTTTTTTACATATACAAAGTATAACAATGTAAACTTTGTCTCTATGTCGTATCCACAATGTAAGCTCAATATTTCCAATATTCTTAAATAAAAAAAAAAACAAATCTTTGGACCAGAAGAGGTAGAGACGCAACAGTGGGTAATATTCTCTCTGACAAGCAAATACGGGCTCTACCCAATATAGAGAAAACCGGCATGATACGGTATGAAGTTAAACGTAAAATGAAAGCGGAAAATGTTCCTCCACACCCTGGGCCCGATATCCGGATCCGGATACAGGAAATTTATGCTTCGACTAATGCTTACAAACATATGAAATATACAATGTGTGTCAACGTCAAATTTATGCAATGTACAGACAGACATACTCGCATATGTACGCCACATGTATGTGGCAACGCACATTGAAGCCATTGGTGAAGGTATTTTGGCACCGGTACTTGTTTCGACCCCCGATCAATGAATGAATGAATAAAATAATGAACATATAGGAAAAACAACACGAGTGAGCGAAAATCAAAGCGTATGTAGAAAAAAAAATAATATGAGAAATTGCCTACCCGAATACGAGTAAAAGTATACAAAAATATGTAATATATTATCATTAAGGTGTTTGATGTAACATAATATTAAAGTTACAAAGGGAATAAATTTTAACAAGGAAATACGCAATTTAAAGCTTCTTTCTTACAATGCCATGAATAAAGGGGAAAAAATGAAAAAGCAATATGGTTTGATAAAAATATGTGTATATTTTTCAATATATTTTTTAAGGGATAGGGACATTTTTATAAAACATAAATTTATAATAAATTCTCTTTTAGGATGCCTTAAATTATTGCATCATATTTTTTCTGTTTGTTTGAGAAATCACTTTTTAGAAATTTAACAAAAATGTATTTTTCGAATACATCATATTTGAAAAGCTCATCATCGCGCAGAGAAATTTGGTTTGACCCTAACTCCAAAAGTATCTCAAATAGTACCAAAAACACGGGCCCACGAGATTTTTTCTTTGCGACCTTAAAACGAAGCTAGAAAATTGGCGATTTAAAAAGGAAAATTACTTACCCAAAAAAAACATTAGCATTTCTTCATTACGTTGCAAATTTAGATCCCCCTCTTAAAATTTTGCACCACCATAATACAGCAATTATGCATTTACAATTTGCATTAAACATTAGCTTCATTAGAAAGTAATGAATTTTCACAAAAGACGTTAAGCGTAAAGGCAGAAAAACGATAAAAACGATTTATATTTTGTTTTTCACTTTCTGTTCGACAACGAGTAATTTTCTCGAAAGGGAACTTAATTCATGCTATCATTATAACAATAATGACAACCATAAATTAACGCTACAAAGGCAATTTAATCGGCAATTGCTATAAAGGTCATTATTATGTTATGACCCTAAAATGTCGGTACTTTCTGAACCTACCGCAAAATATATATAAAAAAAAATCTAAAATACCACCACTAGAAAAATGTTGAAACGAACGAAAAATAAAATGCTAATTGCGGAAGAAATCACATTTGACAACCTTGAATGCGGCCAGTCAAAAATGACATCCGCAATGATTTTACGATGCCACCAAAACCACCCTCGGGCTAACACCCCATCGGAAAATCGTCGTCCTAGAATACATTGATTAATAAAGAGAATTACCGTCAAATGCGTAATATCACAGTTTTAATAGTTAGTACAAGAAATTACTAGTAAGTTCTACCATAACCTGAATGGATTTCTTTCGCTTTCACTAATATTCGAACTTTCCCATTGAGTGCTCTGTCCATTTAGCCCCTACGCTCGGTATGCTAACTTTCAGTCTTCATATTATTGTTCATTTGAGTTTTTGATTAATTGGCACTTGGCACGTTAGGGCCGCGCGAAAAACTTTAAGACTTCACCAGCTGTGCGTACACGGGCATAAATACCCGGCATCAAGATGGACACATTAGCTCTGATGCCAATTTCCAAGAGGGAATTTTCCTGTTTTTCTTTCGCTAACTTTGTTATTTTGTTTTTCTGTTAATATTTCTTTTATTCGATAGTTTTCTGCAGGGCAAAAAAAAACTTTCGCAAAGTAAAAAAAAAATATGACAAGAAACTGAAATCAGCGGAACGGCCTTGAGATTCTTATCTGATATACTTTTTTTATTATTATTATTTACTAACGTATATAAAAAAAGCTTAGCATGGCTAGTGATTAAATAACTAACACTTAGATATCTCAAGTTCAGCAAATATAAAGACGATTGTTCAATTTAAAGGAAACATTCAAGGAAATGCTTTTAACACGAATATTTAGAAAATTCCAAGAAAATATTTCTTTTTTCTCTATGAAACTGTTTTAATCAAAATATCATTAAAATTCAAAAAATGTTATCTTTGGTAAATGATTTTTCCGGTCGAAGCGAGGGACAGAAAATCCTGTATTTTGGTTTACACCCCATTTAGGCACGGAATTTAGAAGTGGTGGGAGGAACGTTGTGTTAGTTGTTGGTCACACAAAAACTTACGTTGAAAAATAAATAGAGTGTTAGGGGATGTCCACAAAATACATCACGATAATTTTGGGATTTTCGGACCGCCGCTTCTCACAACCCATCCTTGCCATTACACTACCGCAGACCCTCCTCCCTAAAAGGGTATCAGATTTTATGAACAACCCCTTATATTTCCACAAACCGATCGAACAGCCCTCGTATTTCTAATATTCAACATAACTTTTTAGCCAAAACCCAAGTAGCACCGGAGGGGACTGTCTAAAGACTACGCGCCGTATTTTCAGTCGAGATGTCCAATTGACGCCCCATTTAAATCCCTCAAAGACTTTTTTTCTTAACCCTTTCAAACCTGAATTATCTTTTTAAAAAATTTGGTTGTGTTAAAATTTGTGTTGATAAAGTCGGTAAAAAAGAGTAAGAAAATATTGAAATATTGAAAAAATCCAAGATCTATTACTGTTTTCGATAGCTTGTAATGTGTACAAACGTTCGCAACCGGTATCAAATACGAAATAATCTTATGAAATTGTTATATTTGGGAAAAACTTTAATGTGTACAAATGTAACCACCGGGTCTGAAAGAGTTAAGAAACATACCTGCTGGGCGAAAAGAAGACGAGAACAATTACAGTTGAGGCCTTTGTCGAAGTATCGCCCAATAAGGCTTGAATATGGCGTTACAAACTGAAAGCACAAACTGAAAGCTCTAACTGACATATTGACGTCTTATAAGGCCTAATTTCTGTCTAAGGCGTGATCTCCATACAGCCGATTTTTATACCCGTATGGTGAAACCAAAGGGTATATTAACTTTGCTTTACCGTTTGTAACGCCAAGATCCCGTCATCACACAAAAAAATGAGTTACACCAGTGTGTTTAGAATGATAAAAATAATTGATTTTTACATGTCCGTCCGTCTGTCTGTCTGTCTGTCTGTCTGTCTGTCTGTCTGTCTGTCTGTCTGTCTGTCTATCTGTCTGTCTGTCTGTCCGTCCGTCTGTCTGTCTGTCTGTCTGTGGCGCGGATTGCAGGCGCACGGATTGAGCTAGAGACTTGAAATTTTGCGCAGATTCGTTTTTCGTAAAATGCGAGGCCAAGTTCGTTAATGGGCAAAAATGGACCATTAGGGGGGTACCCCCCATACGAACGAAAACGGTTTTTGTGAATATCTCAAAAACGGTGCACCTTATTAAAAAAGTCCAAGAACAAAAGTTATTCAGGATATTATTCTACATAAAACTCCCATACATCAAAATCCGATTGGAATAAATTTTAAAAAATCTTATTGGAAAGTTTGACTTCAAATTGGAATTTTGGTATAACTGATCGAATTTTGATACGAATATCACCATACGGGTCTCCAATGATTGCCAGATTGGCAACCTTTTGTTATGTTTTTATCTGATAAAAGAATGAAATGCACTCATGTAAAGACAGCTTGGACAGAAAGGGCGAAAACAATCATCCTACAAATTTTGTCGTCTTCTGCAGTTCTAAAAAGTTCGAATTTCCAGTTCTAATTTCCAGTGTAGTTCTAAAAAATTCTAATTTCCAGTTCTAATTTCCAGTTCTAATTTCCAGTGTAGTTCTAAAAAATTCTAATTTCCATAAAAGAACGACATAAGTGTCGACGATTCGTCGACAAAAGTGGACAAAAGCCGGACGTCGCGCCCAACATTTCGTCTAATAGGTCGGGATTTGTAGACAAGGCGTCCACCGTATGCCCTATTGTGCTCTCTATTTAAATTTTCAATATATAAACTATTCCAATTTAAAAATAAAGTAATTTTATTCCAAATATTTACGAAAGCGCCTTAGATAAAAGCAACTTCACCCAGTAAAAACGATAACTTTTTCCATAAAAGAATTTTCCGCAAGCAACATTTCTCCCAGATGATAATTTTTCCATAAGAAATTCATCTACGAGCAGAAATTATAAATAGAAAGAGTATCCGAACAAAAAAAAAGTTTATAATCCGTTTCCCGAAAGATTTCCATATACCAAACTTTCCATTTTCCACCAAAACGAAGAAGAAAAAAAAACTCGAGAATATTGAATAGGGAAGAAGCTTAAGGATAACATTCGCCATTAAATTCAACATAGTAAAAAATATTGCTCGTGTATTAAATCGACCTGCATATTACTGTGCGGATCATATCCCAGCTACAACAGCTAGAAAAAATCCCTTATCGAGGATTCTCATGTTTCGAACGAAATGTTGATATTAAAAAGCCCACTTTAAAATGATCCCATTTCAAAATTAGGTCCTAGACCGTTTTCAACTTTTGCCTGGGGAATATTGGCCAGGATGCCAGAAGAAAGAATAAAAGAAAAATTCAGCCAACACACTCACATGTTGACATATAAAAATGTATATAACTCGGCTTAGCCAAACACGAATCTACCTAAAACATCATGCTTTTCAAGTTCGAAGAATTCCAAAATCCAAATGAAAACAAAATTCCTACGCGTAAGGATGAGTCTCAGAGAAAGCAAACCATAGACTCAAACACCAAAAAAAAGAAAGAAAAAAAATCAAGAATTGAAGCTTTTAAAAAATTCAAACGAACATTTTTGTAGACTTAAACTTTTCATTAAGATGAAAAAATGCCTCAAGAGAATTTTCCTTTTCGATGGTAGAAGCATGCAAGGATTTTCAGTGTATTTTGGTATTCTGGTCGAAAATAAAGTTTTTTTTTTAAGTTTTTTGGTTACGGAAAATGTTTTTCTTCTGTATATATCACTATTGGTAACAAGTGCCATGCCAACATGCTAAATTCTGTATATAAATTTAAAGATGTGTCATATACAATTAGGGTAACCGGACAGTCCCGGTTTTTGGCATGCTGTCCTGGCGCACTAAATTTTGGCCCAGATTTTTCAATTGGGTCTTATAATTTATCAAACAAAACGATAATTAAATATTCAAAACGTACACTACTTCGGCAGGGGTTGCTCCAAATTATATTTTTTTCACCCGCGGTGAATTTTATTAAAAAATTTCAATAAATGGCGCCTGTCAATAAATTGCCCTACGCCTCTTTTCTGCTTGTTGGAATTTTTACAATTTCAGTTGCAGTTTTTAATGGAACGTAAAGAGCGCCAAAAAAATTAAGGTTATTTCCACTTTAGACTGCATAGCTCTTAATTTAAATCATTGTGCCGGATTTGGTCCAATAAATTTACCTGCGGCTCACATTTCTTTCTTTTTTCTTTAGTTTCCGTCCAAATCAATATGCATTTTTTCTATAAAAAATTTGTTGTTTCGTTGGTATTCGGTTTCAGCTATTCACTCCCCACCCCCCACCCTTCCCATCCTTTCCTTTAAAATTGACCAAACCCTTTTTCTAAGAACCCCTCTCCAGCTATCTCCTGTATCTCTGAAGATATTTTTATACGGTCTTCACTATTGGAAGGATCGTATATCAAGAAATAATTTCGCTTCTAAATTCAACATACCCTTCCCCGTTGTCTTTCTTTTCCTGCTATCCTATAATATAATACGAGGAATGTCTGTCTGTCTGCACAAACGATCTCGAAAAACCGCCTAACGATTTTCACGAAAGTTGGGGGTTAGGGATTTTCGGGGACAAGAAATCGATCTAGATAGGTCTCACCCCTGAGAAAATTCCCCTTCGATACCCCTCGCCGGTTATCTTCGAATTGGGTGGTCCGATCTTAATGAAACTCTACAGTATTACTAAGGGGGCTAAGGGTGTAATGAACGGGGTTCTGGGAAACGAAAAAAATAAAATCTAAATTAAAATAACCCAAAATTTATTAGGTTCACAATCCCTGCTTTGGTCATCCGATAAAATGCGTCGATTATACATCGATAAATCATCGCGTTGGTAACAAATTTCTCAATCATTGTTCAATATTGATTCCTTGACCAACAATGTACTTAACGACAACGGAAATCGATAAAGGCATTGTTGCACAAGGAAACAATAGAGATCTATCGGACGCTAGGCGGCTTTCCTTTTTTGAAAAATTCAGTCCCCGTTTGATGATCGTCGAAGTCGATCGAATCGATTTTTTTTTATTGAAAATTGCTCTAAGAGCAAAGTAAAGGATGCCGTGATTTCTTTTTAATTTTAAACCCGCGAAATTAAAGTTTTTTTTTTGTTTAAAAGGCTCTGTGTTTTCATTTAGTTTTGTTCTTAAGTTCGATATAAAATTGTAACTAAAATAATAATAAGTTAAAATTCACCATAAATATCAAACAAAAAAATTAAAACTTAGTATTACGATTTGGTGCAAATATAAAACTTAAAACTACATTTGGTACAAATTTAAAATTTAAAACTACGTTTCATGCAAATTAATATATTATTGCTACGTTTTGGTACCAATTTATAACCTAAAAATACGTTTCATGCAAAGATAAAAACTTAAAACGTCGTTTTCTACAAAAGTTAAAAACTTAAAACTGCGTCTTGTGCAAATTTAAAACTTTAAACTACGTTTCATGTAAATTTAAAACTTAAAACTAGTGCATCTTTAAAACTTAATTCTATGTTTCATGCAAAGTTAAAACTTAATACTACGTTTCATGCAATTTAACAACTTAAAACTTCGTTTTGTGCAACATTAAAAATTAAAAATTACCTTTCATGTCAATTTAAAACTTAAAACTACGTTTCATGCAAATAAAAAACTCGTTTGGTGCAAATTTAAGACCTAATACTACAATAAAAACATGAATTTAACTAAAAGTGTTAAAAACAGATTAAATTAGAAAAGATTCTAATAAATCGATTAAATATCAAAACGATATAAGGACGTGAAAACAATAAAGTTCACATTCGACGACATCAACATTAACCCATTCGTTCCAGTACTCATCTTTAGTTCACCACGTTTTCAGCTTTCATTCAGAATTCATCCACATTCTCAACAGTCATCCAGATTTTCAACATTCATCCAGATTCTCAACATTCAGTCATCCAACATAAATTCATTCATCAGGCATCCAGATCATACAAAACATTACAACATAAAATTTTCATCCAGAAATCACTCACACAATCAACAACCAGAAATTCACCGCATTCATTTCATTCATCCATAAACACACACATCCACATTCATGCTCATACATAACATTTCACATTGTAAGTACTTACATTTAAATTTTTATTACGGGGACAAAATCGACGATTATCTCTACAATAACAAGGATCTCACGCATACATGGCAAGGCTGCGTGCAACATATTTCTACGACACAAACATCAGCGATTTTACCATAAAAATTCTATACATTCAACTTTAAATTTACATTCAACATAACTTACATTCTCGAACTTACATTCAACATAAAATATCATACTTCGCAAAAATTCACTTGCCGCATACATCAATTTAACATATTCACAACATAAGATCCTTGTTTTCGGCATTTATTCGCAGTCAACCACAATCAAACCAACAAACAACATTCAACAAAATCTTCACGACTAAGGATACAAATTCATGCACATACAGATTCATGCAAAACGAGAACACATAATTTTCTACGAACAAATAAATTAATCATTAAATAAATACTTATTACTAACATTAAAAATTAAATATAATACATGAATAGAACATTCAGGGTTCACTAACCTTTTTTTTCAATTATTATTGTTATTTTTTTTTGTTGAATTATTATATTATATAAAATTGTTATTACAAATATTTAGTAGGTGGCCACTTTAGGTAAATTAAGATTTTTTTGAATTTTGTTATTTAGAGTAAAAGAAATCGAAATATAGAGCCTTTATTGTTTTGAATTTAAACATTCGAGTTTCCTTTTCGTTTTCTCCGTTACATTTTCAGATGGCGATTTTGATTTCGCGCGATTAAAATCGAAAATAATTAAAATGCCAGTTTAAGTTTTCTTTTGGGAGGAGGTTTCGGGGTAAAGGGTAGGTTTGGCTGACAAATTCGAAGATGACTTAGTACAAATTTTAACTTTTGTGACGCTTTAAGATTGTTGTTTATAGGGTTTCATCGGACAGAGGCTCCGATGATTATTTGGTTTTGGGCTGAAACGCCTAAATTGGGGTGGGAAGCCTCCCGTCGTGGTCCTCCTTTTTCTCCCTTTAAATTTCCCCTTTTTCAGTTCGTGCGTAGCTACCAGGAATGATTGAAGCCCTAAGAAGCTTCTCCCTCTCGTCATTCTGCTACCCCCCCCCACCCCCCCCCCCCCCCGGCATACCACTTATTGTGTGGTAGGCGGTGAAGAGACAAAACCCACGACCCAGATTGAGCTAGCTGACGCTATCGGTATGCCCGTCTCTTTCACGCCGCCTCCGCGCCACTTCAGCGAAGATTGTGGGAGATTATCCCAATCTCCTGAAGTGGTGTCCGTCACAAGGGCTTTCGATTTTTCCACTACAAACCTGACTTTTCCTCCCCTCGATAACCCTCACCTGGTGTCCCAAACCAATGTTTCAAAAATCGGTGACAGCGATTACTCAATAACCACTCAACCGATTTCTATGAAATTTTGTTATCGCGCGTTAGTTTTAGTTCTAGCTTTCTAGGACGGGAATTTAAAAACTCTGGAAAAGCCCTGAAAAGATAATTTGAATTTAGTTTTTCCCCAAAAATCAGCAAAAGTAGGATTTTGAGGGCCCCGAGCATGGCTCGGTCTTCCTGGTACTCTTATAACTGTATGACGGACTTTCACTTTATTTTGGTATGCAGGCTCTCTTACATGAATTTGAAAAACAGAAATATTTTAAAATGGAACACTCGAAAAAATAACAACAAACACCTCGGTCAGACTAAAAAAGATTTGAAAAAAAGTATTTTGTTGAAATTTAGAAAAGACACGATTCTCGGAGATCAGTTATCTCCGAGAATCGTGTCTTTGCTAAATTTCAACAAAATACTTTCTGCCATGACAACAAATATTTTTTGTAAAGAAAAAAAACCATTAGATTTTTTTGAAAACAAAACTCCGACCCAGCGAAATTTTCGTAAAAAAATAGGTTTAAACAATCACAAAAAATTGAAAAGAATTTTTAAAATATCAGTTGTGGTCAACACAAAACTTTCTTCTACAAAATCTACGACCCTGCGCAATTTACGCTAGAGCACTGTCGCGTTGTCAACCTGAGACGACCTCCCAATAAATTCTTGGTTTATTCAAAAATATCAAAAACGTACAAAATTTGAGATAACTTGAGAACTGTAAAAGATATCAATTTACGGTAAATGACAAAAATGTAGAAAATGTTAACATCTTTAATTATTCTTTTAACTGATTTGTCGAAAAACCGTTAGTTTGCAAATTATTCGCAAAAATATGATTTTTTACATATTAATGAAAATATCTCAATAACGGTAAAAGATAACGGATAACGGTAAGAAACAAAATTGTGCAGAATGCCATTCTCATTAATTCACTTCATACATTCAGTCAGCAAAAACCCGTTAGTTTTCGAGATAATCGCAAAAAACTGTTTTTTGGAAATAACGGTTTATCTCGATAACAGGTGGAGATATCGAGTTATAGCTCAAGACAAAAGTGTGGGAAATTTTATTTTCTTCAAGTTTTGTCATACTTAAGGCCACTAAAAAACGCGTAGTTTGGGAGTAAATCGAGAAAAACGAAATTGCGATTTTTGAAAAACCGCCATTTTGGATACTTCCGGTTAACGGATTTCCACCAAAAGTTGATAGGATCGTCCCATTTCAGGACCCAACATGCCTATAAAATTTCATGGCGCTAGCTCTATTAGTTTTTGAGAAATCTTGTACACAGACTGACAGACAGACAGACTGACAGACAGACAGACTGACAGACTGACAGACAGAAAGACATTTTTTAAATATGACTCCAATCGACTCAGGAGTGATCGGGAAATGTTTTTTAGGCAAAATTAAGAGGTCGAAATTTTTCATGAATACAACACTTTATTATACTCCGTAGAAGAAAGTAAAAATAACATTTTTAAGCATCCCATTAGAATATTGAAAATTTTTCTTAGTAACGATTGTCGAATTTCCATGGACTCAAAAAAAAATACATAATATAAATTTAGTACATTACCAAAAGATGGTGGTGATAAACTTTGTGAATTGATGACCTCGTAAGTTCTGATACTCTCACAAACACACAATAAACATCCCAGAACCAAAGTTATTTCGTACTCCTTACAGGAATTTGGTTTGGGAAAAAGTTGTATCTTTCCGTTTTGGGAAAAGTTCTCGCCAAAAAGGGAGTTCTAACACAAGAGCGGTTTCTCTTTCCTGTAAGAACTTTTTAAGCCTGAAAAGTAGATGCGTTTCATAAACACCATAATGCGAAGAGGCGAAACTACAACATTCGGAGGTGTTGGAAAAATCAAGGATATTCAAAGCAAAAGTAAGGCCTTCGATATTTCACTTGTAAATCCAGTATGTAATGGGAACTACAGCAGGTGGTTTCATTGGATTCAAAAAGGGTGAAACTCCCGAGACATCTTTCTTACCTGAATGGCGAGAATGTAAGGATGAGTGTAACGAGCTTACCAGCACATATTTGAACCAACCAAGCTCTATAGATCTATAGATATACATCTGTGGAGTAAATAGGCTAGATATCCAGCTGGATGAATAGATGTGGTTAAATTTGAGTAGATAGGATAGATGGATGGTAGAATCTAAACGGAATAAGCAAGTTTTTGGATTTACGTAAATTCCCAGTATTTACAATTCAACTAGAGTAGGTCAGGTCGATGCGCCGACCTTGACTTTTCGCACAACTTTTTTTTCCTAACTTTGTTATTTACGAGAACGCCCACGATTAAATCCAACACAACGAAACTGAATTGAGGGAGAATTTTTTGAAATATATTCGAAGATGAAGCCAAGGTGAATTGCAAATGAAGAGATTAAGGTGGAAGCCTGAGCACGTAATTTTGTGATTCACGTGTGATTTATTTTTTGGAAATTTCTCACATTGCTATGCCAAGTTGCAAGTTGAAAGTATGCATATAAAATTAATATTTCTGTTTGAAAAGGATTTGTCGTAATGTTATAAGTTTTCACATTAATTTTGAAGAGAAATGCAGAAGTGAGTGTGCTTTGCTATACACTCAAAAAAAAAACAATAACAAAAACCTCGTTCCTACTGACAAAATTTGTTTTGTTGCATCTCAACATTTTTTTTTTGTCAAATTGATAAAAGAATTGTTTGAAAAACCAAAATTTGTAAATATAACAATTTTTTGTCACTTTGACAAATTAGGCATTGTTAATTTCACAATTGTTTTCTTACAAGTTTATTTTTGTTTTGTAAGTTTATTTTTGTTAATATAACAATTTTTTTTGTTGAACAGAGATAATTGAACAGAGTCATCCTGATGACCAATTTTTTCTTTGAATACCATCTACAAGTATAGTAAAGATACTTTTAATATTTTAAATTTATATAAAATTTACAAGATTTTATTTACTCCTTAAATTTTTTAAATTTCAGATAAAAAGTTTACCGTAAAAAGTTTGTTTGTCGCTTTAAAGCTCGAAAACAAGTGGTTAGAGTTTACGGAACTTGTAGCCCATCTATATTTTGCTACTTTAGACTTAAAACAAATTTTACCGGAGATTTCGTGGATATCAAAATAGCTTAAAAACTTACAGTTTAACATAAAACGAAACCTATTTTGTGACATTAAAAAAATTCTTCTGTTGAAAGGAAAATTTGTCTTAAGCCCAATTCAGACGAACGATCGCGATTACGATTCAGCTTCCAATGATGCTTTCATTTCCCTATCGCTGAAAGCTTTGATGTCATTGGTCGTAATCGCAATTGTTAGACTGAATTGGGCTTTAGGGTAGAAAAAATCGTCACATTAATTTCAATTTTTTTTGAACCTTCTCCTCCCTCAATACTCTGCGATTTTTCGTATGGAATTTAATATCTCCGTTATACTACCGCCAAGTCCCCTCCACCTCAATGTATGACGTATTTTATGCACATCGTCCTACAGGAGTCCCTCGTGTTTGGGAGGTTCAAGTTGCGTCATATATCGAGAGTTTGTATTATTTTTTCTGTGTGTATATTGTGGGAATAATCACTTAGAAAAATAATATAGCTGATCCGAGACAAATTTTTGACAAGTCAACTCTGGCCTGTAGCAAGCAGTCAAAGTTATCCGTTACATGACATTACATCCAGTCAAACCGTCCAGAGCCTTAACACATGAGAGTAAATGCCGGCGAGAACCTCTCGATAGCAGCTACTCGCAAATGGACACGTCTCTGAGAGTCGGTCGCAGAAACTCGCAAAAACTCGCGAGCTAGTTTCTGTGGGCTGTCAAAAGTGATTCTACTTTTTAGTCGACACGCACCCACTGAACTCTCGGGGAGTTGCTCGCCAGATACGAACGGCGTTTGAATTTTGCTAGTAGCTCTCGAGAACTTGCCAAAGCAAGATATCAAAAAAATCAAGATATTGATCTTGAAAAGAGAAAAATCGCCGAAATTAACTCTGAAATGGACAAACTTCTGCCAGAGAACAAATAATCTAGAGAATAAACTCTTAGAACAAATTTTTAGAGAAAATTTTTCCACTGTGAGATGAAGCAAGAGGATCCGATGTAACACGGAAAAAATTATCCATTCGATTCCTCCATCTCATTGAATAGATACGACGAAAATGATTAGAAAATGTTCTCTTTGCTTCGTGCTCCCTAGTCTAAAAGTAATTAACTTTTAGGCCGTAGCTAGTGAATGATAGGGACATTTTTCCCCCCTTCGAAGGGGAAATTTGTCAAAAATTTGTTCGGCAGAGTTTTTTCTATATATTCCTTATTCTATGCTTCTGCGAGTAACTCTCGAAAGTTTTTGAGAGTTACTCGCGTATTTACTCTCATGTGGAGCGGCACTTTTACACCCAACTTGACTTGCTGAAGCTTTAATTTTTGAATTTCTCCCGACATAAGTTGATACATTTTTGCTTTCCCTAACGCCGGGAAATATAGGCTAAATTTTCCTGCAAGAAGCCAATTACGCAATACGCAAGTCAACGTCTTTTACTCCGTTTTCATGCATGGCAAAATTTTGGATAAATTGAAAGTTTTGTAAATTAAATTTAAGTGTCGTATACTTGTCGTTCTATACCAAGACCGGGAACAAAATATTGAGCGCAGCCGGGTATCAAAAAGTTTTATATTTAGAAGTCTAAAATCGAGGGCCACCTGTAGTTAATTTATAAATTATTGGTTGATTCAGAGTGCGAAATTTTACACCTTATCCCATTGCAAAAATCTTCCCAAAAATTTGCTACTTGGGAACACTATGCCATCAGCCAAATTGAGAATTGGGACATGATATTTATAACGTCACTTTCTATTCACATAGCAACATCATGACGGGCTTTTCAAATGTCTTCATCCCCCAAGCATCAAACATTAACTTTGAATGGTTTTGATTTAATCACTGGATTTCCAGCTTGAATCACATTTGGGAACAATTCAGGAGTCACGACGATAAACAGGAACAATTTTCATCGTCACCGCCAATGGTGATAATAAAATTACGTTGATAGAAAGATTCGGTACTCTGGAGTAACGTCGTCGTGGGCCACAGGATAAGAAAGCGAATTTGATGGGGGTTAAAGAAGTGACGTACCGAAAGAACGAAAGGATTCCAGGAAGTTTTTCACTCGATCGAAGTGAAATTTTATTTATTTTTCTGATGACTCAGATGATGAGGTGGCAAAGACAAATTAGGTTCAGCCGATTTTCATTGAATTTTCTCGACACCAAAAAAAAACTCGTAAAAATTTTCCGTTTTGTGAATCATTTTCCTAAATTTTCTCTTAGTTGCTTGAATTCGAGCCCCCATGAGTACGGCTGAGTTACAATTTCGCAGATGTCTTCTTCTATAGATTTTTATGTTTATATTGATGTTTTTTCATGTCGAAAAAAATGTTACATTTTTTATATATCATGTGGGAAAAAGTTTTACCTTCCCTGTTCCGTTTATCGAATTTTTTTAGAAAATGAAATTAAGGTAAAAGTAAGGATGAGAATCAAAACAACTGTTTGACGTTTGGTTATTGATGAAAACTGACAAATTACGAACTTAAGATTGATTGCCACCTAAATTCGGAAATGCAAATTGTATGGTAAATAAAGTTTTAGATTAATGAGTTTTTCCAATCAATTTTTCATTTAGAATTGTTTTTACGAACGAAGAGAGCTTAAGTTTTCTTCTAATTATTTACCGGTTTTTAAGTGTGGCCATGGGCGTCCGCAGGAAATTTTCCACGGCCAATAAATTTTTTATGGGTAGAGTGACCATACTTTTTTGGGGACAGTCCGGGACAAGATAAGTAACAAATTTTATACAGAAAATAAACATTGATTTAGATGAAAACAAAGGAAAAAAATAAATAATGTACACAGTCCCAAGCATAAATTAACTCAATTTTTTGGACTCTGTACGTTTTATATATAGTCGCATTGGAAATTGCAAATAAAAATAACAATAAAGAGAGATACGCCATAGGCAACATTTTAAATGATGCACCTTTTGTAGAAAATTGTTAAAAAAATGTGCCGCAGGCGAAACTTTGGAGCAACCTCCAGCCGAAATAGAGTACGTTTTTCATATTTAATGATCGTTTTTTCATGTGTTTGGAAAATTATTACACTAATTTAAAAAATCCGAGACAAAAATTTTGTTTCCTGTACGCCGCCGGGACAACAAGCTTAAAACCGGGGCTATCCCAGCGTCTCCGGGACGTGTAGTCACCCAATTTGTGGGAAAATATATCATGGAATGGGCTTTTTCTGTTTCAAACTTCTTTGCAATTTGTTTTGTGTGGGATTTAATAACGCTGGCCCTAACAATTTCAATTATCTTCACTCCCCTATAAAGTATGATTTATTTTATGGGTAGCTGATTTTCAGCGTTTCAGTTGATTTTCGGTAGTGCTAGGTTACCCCTCCTCCGTCGTCTGGCTTTTTTTGCCGGCGAAAGGAGTGGGTGTGCCGTGACACCTTTTAGAGGCGGAAAATTCTGGTCTACACCAAAAAATGTTCCTGCGAGTATTCCAAAAAAAAAAAATTTTTTTTAATTTCCACCGTGAAAACCTTTGGGGCAGCAAATTTTAAATCTCCAAAAAAGGACCTTCAAATTTTTGCTCAAAAGTTTTTGAGGCGGTAAATTTTAGCACAAAACTCGCATTTTTTTCTATAATAAAAGTCTTTAAGAAATACAATTCTATAGTCTTTAAGAAACACAAAAAAATATCAGTTACAAAACTTTCCTCTGCAATATTTAGTTTCGGAAAAAATATGTGAAAAAAATATTTTTCAAATATCTTTAGAACTGTTAAAGATACGTAAAAACCGCTAAAGCAAAAAATGTAGAAAAGTTTACATCCGTTAAATTTTGTTTTATTAATTTTTGATCAAAAGCGCATAGATTTCGAGAAATTTTCAAAAAACCGCATTTTTTCAAAAAAAAATGTACCTGTTGAAGCTACTGTTACTTTTCCAAAAGTTGATAGAAAACCACGAATTTTTATAACACATTTGCAAAAATTTCAAGACGCTAGGTCAACGCGTTCTCGAGTTATTTAAGATCGTAGAACGGACAGACCGATAGACAGATGTACGGACATCCTTATAATTTTTTCTGAAATGGATTTCGTACTGCTCAGAAATTTTCTATCTGCCCCCGTTCTCAAGTCGGTCTCCGTCATGAATACAATACTTTCCCCTTATAGAAGAGGAAAGTAAAAACAATTTTAAAAAGCATTAAGAAATAATTCAAAGCACTTGCGTCAACAATCACTACAGCAAAAACAATTCAATTTCCGTGATACACATTTCCTACTTTTCATTATGCTTAATTGAATACGTACTTGAGAATATCAATACACTGATATTTTCCTTACTAACGCAAATGCAAACAACCTGAAGTAAACAATTTTCATGGACATAGTATTCAAACAAATCAACGGAAAACAACCCCCAAAAAATTTAGTAAACCACTTGAACAGAACCAAGCGAAGCCTACTTATATGTTATTAATCATAATATTATTACTATTATATAAGATTCCAATACTTGCTTCACAAGATCCAAAAGTCCACTTACGGTAAATATAGCGCGCACCCCCCCAAATGACTTGTTTACAATATGTGGCACACAAAGCAATAACCAATGGGAATCATTTCGATCGTATGTCATAAAAACAAAATTATGTTAAAAATAATAAATCCTTACATCATCGATGAGCCATAATAGCCGCATAAAACTTTATGTTGTCATTGAATTCAAAAACATTCAATTACATTCATAAAATTTATATTAATCAGTCTGTGTTCGTTACACGGATATACGAATCTTACGAATAGAGTGGACGACACACATGTCATTTTGTTTATTTATTTACTTGTATTGGACGTCAAGTATATTTTAGACCCATTCTACCCTACATTGTAATATTAGTATATGACTATCGATCGCTTAACCACCAACGATTGTAATTGTAATATTGGTTTTCAGCACTTGTACGTTGAAATGACCATTGACTCTTAGGGGTGGTAATTTATAGGCAAAAGTGGCACAGTTTTAGTTATCGTCCAATTATATTGCTGACAGGATGGTAAATATCTGTCATGGATATAACCTTGTCATAAATTACACACACCGCTTTCAAGATTGACTTTTGCTCTTTGACTGCCAATTACCCTTGACCGAAATTTTATAAATCGGGTCAATACATGGATTTTCTTCTTTCGATTTTTGAAGTCAACAAGAATAATAGTTTTGATATACTAATACCAGTCCCAAAATCGCAATGTTCTAAGAAAAATTTAAAAATTAGATTTGAAGTTAATAAATTTGAAAACGGAAATTCTAAATTCTTATAGTTCATAAAACATTTCACGCTTATTCTCACAGTTTGTTTCCGTGAGTGGCAAAATTTTCAGCAAATGGCCTTAAAAACGCTTTTTTTTACATAGATATTTTATAAAATTCTCTGCAAAGAATAATCACGTAATTACTTTTAGGCCCTTCCATTACCCTTACAGAATTCCTAACGTCAGAATCGGATTTAGTGACCCCAAAAACCCCCAGATGAGATTTTTTTCGGAAAATTTTGGGGCAAAAATAGTCACGTTATCCTTACAGGACTTTCAGTTATCCTTACAGACTTTTTAACGTCAGAATCGGATTCAGGGACCCCAAAAACACCTGGATGACATTTTTTCCGGAAAATTTGAGGGGAAACATAATCACGTTATCCTTACAGGGCCTTCGATCATCCTTACAGACTTTTTAACGTCAGAATCGTATTCAGTCACCCCAAAAATCCCCAATTGAGATTTTTTTCCGGAAAATTATAGGAAAAGGACAATCACGGTATCCTTACAAGACCTTCCCTTACCATTACAAGAACAAAGTAGTGAAAATATTGTATTGTCATCGGATTTACGGTGCAAAATTGCATACCGATGAGTGGAAGTGGTTCAAAATTAGATTGCAAGATATGACCCTGACAGACAGAATAACAAATAGACACACAGACAGACACGCAAATACAAAAGCAAGCTAAATAAAAGGTTTAAAAAAGTAGTTATTAGGATATAGTTTTAGATCAATCTCGGCCAACCTTTCTTCTTACTAAGGAAATCCAAGCAGAAGAACAAGCATGGCATTAGAGCCATTTGCACAAAATTTCCCTTTTTAACAGCCATTTACAAAAAAAAAGGTCATGGTAGCCTTATTACGCCCAAGAAATCGTGGGCCCAAATAATTTCTATCTAATCATAGGATACCGTATTCTAGTGAAAACGTCTTTTAGAGCTTTAAACTTACTACAAATTATAATTTTCAATGAATTATATTTGAGTGTGATTTTTTTCAATTAAAATGAACCACTCTTCCTTGATTATTCCCAGTTCAGTAGCCTAATTACTTGACGTGAACGTCACATAGAATAAAAATATAGAAAAAAACGTGAAAAAACATACTGCATACTTTATGGGGACTAACACTCAAACTGCACGTGCATACATTTCTCAGGTATACACGAAATTTTATTAAAAACATCCTACCTAAGTTAACATATTTTTTTCCATAGTAGGTACTCGTTTTAGTAAGTTTATGTAATAATGTTGAAGAGACACGGTTAAAAGCACCACTTAACTATTCAAAGATGTCAAAGCATCATAAATATTAAACTAGAGGCATGCACAAAAATCTGTAGAAATATGTGAAATTTATGCTGCACTTCCAGTATAAATGAGAGTGACGAGATAGAGTTTTAATTACGACAACAGCACCATAATTCTCGGAATATTTGCACGTGATACGAAATCATGTCGGCATCTGATCCTTGTGTTATGTCAACTAAAACCTGTACGACAACAGACAGGCTGAAATACAAAGCTGTGGGGAAAATGGATGGAATTTCACACTTAACTCTGAATAAGTACACAAAATTGTTAATAAAGGACATTTATTCGCTCTATGAGTTTGTTTAGAAAACCCCCATCTTTTCGAATCGAATTTACCGACTGCGCCAAAAATGTGTGTTCTGTTCAAAGCGACACTATCTTTCGCAGCAGGATGTTCCACAACACTCGGAAAAACTATACGTTAGCATAGTTCATAATAAAACAGGTCAACTACGATTGATATATGAGCAGTCAATTACACCGCACGCGACCAAACGTTCTGGTCAAGTCACACAAGGACCACCCCGGGACCATACAATGGTCTCCTAGGACTCTCTACAATCAATTGAGTCAGCTCTTAGTGCCTTTAAACAGAAGCAGTTAATTTTTCACCTGATTCAATGGTTGGCACTAGTTGTGGAAAGAGGTATTTAATTACTGCAAAACAGAAATTAATTATCAACATATGAAAATACAACACATGTAAGGATAACAAGCATAAAACAGTACAATAAAAAATTACCAGTTGGAATATCCTTTATACGCTGTAGGTATTTCCTGAAGGTAAATTTAATTACGTACCTATTGCAAAGCGTAATACATAAAATATTAATCACGCTGTGTAGATTAGATTAGCATATTTTATCCCTTTGAGCAAAAAATAATAATATGTAAAACATTTTCTTTTAACTGAAAAAAAAACACTACTCTAATATCAACACTTTTCTTTTGTACACTCTCAAAAAAATACGGTGTTGATAACGCATCGAAACGTCAAACTCCATTACCTTTAAAAAAATCGAACTCTGGGCTAAGGAGTTCACAACAGTTCCCTGTGGGTGTAAATTGTTAACAATTTTTCGATGTTAAACCAAATTATTAGAGAAATTTAAAAACATAAATAAATGTCACCTCATAAATGCTTGTTTTTTACAAGCATGTGAAATGTTTTGATTTTTTTCATGTTTTCAATATTATTATTACTGTCAAATATTTAAAAGGCTGCAATCGCCAGGTGCCATTCGTCAAATCTAACACATGGATCAATAAGTCCCGAGACTAACAATGAAAACAACATTTTTTTTGCCAAATTTTTTTTTATTCATCAATATAATCACCTTTTAGGGTGATACAATCGTCACGCCATGCGTATCCCAAAAAACTGACGCCATGACTTTGCCAGCTGACTGCTGCGTTTTCGGACGCTTCGGACGGCTTTCGCCAGCTGTGCGCCACTCAGATGACTGCCGCTTCGACTCTGGAGTGTAGTGATGTATCCATGTTTCGTCCATGGTCACGTAACGACGCAAGAAATCTTTTTTATTGCGAGTAAATAGCGATAAACAGATTTCTGAATCATCGACTCGTTGCTGTTTTTGTTCCATCGAAAGCAATCGCGGCACCCACTTGGAAAAAACCTTTTTCATGCTCAATTTTTCATGAAGGATAGTAAATGCACTTCCATATGATATCTGTGTTATCTCAGCAATCTCACGGAGCTTCACTTTACGATCTTTCATTATAATTTTTGTCACTTCACTCACATTTTCCGGTGTAACGGCTTCCACAGGTCTACCCGAGCGTTCCGCGTCATTTGTGTCGGTACGACCACGTTTAAACTCGGCAAACCACCGACAAATCGTTGCTTTTGATGGACAAGAGTCCGGGTAACATTTTTCAATCCATTGTTTCGCTTGCACGGTGTTTTTACCCATTAAAAAACAATGTTTTATCAGAACACGAAACTCGGTTTTTTCCATTTTTTAAACAAACTACAAAACGACTTTACTCCAACCTCGATAACTCAGCTGTTTCTGGTCCGATCGACTTAAAATTTTGACACGTTTCAAGCAAAGGTTAGTACTCTAGAAAGACGTGGTTACTGGTTTACTACGAGCGTCATCTCTGGGTTAGTCTCGGGACTTATTGATCCATGTGTTATATTATCTACAAGTAAATAAAAGCCAAATACCACTCACTCACTCATCACAGTATCTCCCGAAACGCTAAACCGTTTAAAATTTTGCACACAGACGAAATTTTGCATAGAGATTCGGCTTACCTCATAGGTGCTCGCCAAGAAACAGTTTAACAGATTTCTCCCATTTTTTGGGAAAAACTGGGATTGGTGGCCGCTGATCACGAATTTGATGTTAGAATTTCTAAATTCGAAACGGAAGATCCCTTAAGGATAACGCAAATATCCTTTTATCGATTTTTTCTCGGAAAGATTAGCTTTAGGGAGTTTTCGGGATAGCTGATCACAATTCTGATATCAGTATTTTATAATTCGAAACTGGAGGTCCTAAAGGAACACAACAATTTTTATTTCAAAAGTTTTTAAGTTGCTTCTTTGTTTTTTGGTGTAAAAAAACTGCTGCAAGAAACTTTAACCCGGCAACCACGGGTATGCGAGATAGTACCTACTTTATATGAAGGCAGACAAAATTTTTATGAAAAAATTCCACTCGTTTGTGAGAGGAGGGAAGGATTGGTCCTATTGGATTTTGATAGATTTTGGGGAACGGTTATGTAAAATCATATTCTAAACAGATTTTACATTTATAAAGTTTTCAATTCGACTCACCGTTTTCGAGAAACCGACAGGAAAAAAGTGAAAAAAATTGACAGGAAGAAAGGAATAATCCAACTGGATTTTGATGTATAGATAACTTTTGTAAAATCATATTCTAAACACATTTCATCTTTATAAAATTTTCAATGCGACTCACGGTTTTCGAGAAAATAGACAAAAGGTATTCAATTTGTATGGGGGAGGTAGGACAGAGTGGTCCAACTGGATTTTGAGGTATGGATGAGTTAAGTAAAATCCTATTTTAAACACATTTTACCTTTATGAATTTTTCAATTTTTCACTGTTTTCGAGAAAATTGTAAAAAACTGTTTCGTTTATATGGGAGATGGACGAAGGAATGGTGCAATTGTGCCCGTTCAAAAACTTAGCCTAACCATTTACGAGAAACGTTATTATACAAAATTTTAAGTCTCTAGCTCAATTCTTTCGAAAGTTATGGGGTTCACAGACAGACTGACGGACATGCGGAAATTAAAACGAACTTTTAAGTCATTTAAAGTGAATTTTTAAGCCGTTTAAAGTGAATGTTTAACCCGTTTAGTGAATTTTTAACCCGTTTAAAGAGGAATGTCAAAAAAAAACTGCGCGCTAAGGTGTTAAATTTTTTCTAATCAACACTGCGAGGTGTTTACTTTTAGCTATGTTTTGAGGCGGTGTTAACCCTCCGTCTACCATTGGGGTCAATTTGACCCCACAGAGATAAAATTTTTCTCTAATTCTAGCCGTCATCGTTTTTGGACTTTGTAACTTCTTGACATTGTTTCTTTAAAAATTCTTCATTGTATTTTGCTGGAATCTATTGACATTATTGAAGTTTTTTCTAAGCGTACTCAGACATTTTCAATAACAACTAAAGGAAAATGGCTTATTACCGATTGGGGTCTAATTGACCCCAACGGTAGTTCGAGCAGGTTTTTTTTCGGTAGACGGAGGGTTAAATTCTCCCAGAATTTTTTCAAGAGTGTTTACAAGCCTGGAAATACTTCTATAGTTTCTAATTAGATTATTTAATTTTTCAAAACATAAATTCGTGTAGGTAAGATAAATTTCAGTACCTATATTTTTAGATATGAAAAACAGAGTTTTCTTTTGTGAGAAAACAGAAAATCAGATTTAATTCCCAAAATGCCTCCCCAAAAGTCCTCCTGAAGAAAATTTAACTCGCACAGAATTATGAACACAAAGTGAAAAGAAACTTTCAGAAAAAAATTCTTGAGAATAAACCACCAGAAGGTAAGTTTAAAATGAACTTCCTTAAGCCAGAAGCAAAAAGGTATTTTTAAATATTTGTTGACGATGCTGATAACATCCGTGTAATTACCAATCCATTTGACTTCCTGATGTAAAATTCATGAATTAATTCGACTCGAAATATCTTCTTATTCGTTATTTCAGATGTTTCAATATTTGCAATAATTATTTGATTCTATTGCGTATTTGATCGTATTTTACCACAACTACTAGATATATTCTTCTACGTTCTACTCTGTATTTAAATAAGGATAATACCCCCAGGACAAAAATTCGACTGAGTTGAACAGTCAAAATAGAGTTTTTCAATGGTGTTTACAAACATTGGGAAGAACTTCTCGATCCCATTGGTTTTTGGTATCTATCTTATTGTTTATATACGTATATAACTATATCTGTATCTGTATGTATATAAAGAATCTATATTTTATCTACGAGTACTTTGGGATACATTCTAACGATAGATAGTGATATGTAAATAGAGTTCAAAGTTTAATGATTATTCGTGGTAATTCTGATGAAGTGAATCTTTTGAAATGATGACCATTACATGGAAATAGAAGCGTGGCCGCAAAGGATTCCATAGACAGAAAATGACATTCAATTTATGGGTCTTTTAGTTTAATCTTGGGGATCGTCTTTATTATTGTTAAGAAAACCATTCGTAATAAATTTATTTAAACCAATATTAAATGAAAAACTTCGCGCTGTTTCAGTTTGATTTGATTTACTTTAAATTTATATTTATTTTACTAAAAATACTCTATTCCGTACCGTTACAAATAAAATTCGGCTAAAAGGACCAGAAAATTTTCCACCTCCCAGCTAGGGAGCAAACATTAATTAATAACTATTTAATTATCTCGAACTTTAGGGTTTTTCAAGTCAGCAGGCTAATGCTTTAGAGTCTAGATCTCTGTCACTCAGGACTGGAACTTGATTCCCATCAAAAAAGAAATTTCCAATTCCTCATTATTTCAATTAAAATTCATTTCATGCTTTTCAATTGTCGCCTGAGACATCGGATATTTGAATAGAAATGGTTTGCCATTCAATTGTGTCTCCTTTTTTTCAAAAACAAAATTACTAGTTCGTATTTGAAAATTGAACTAAAAAAAACTTACCAAATGAGTATGACAACCGTGTAAATTTTTAGTGTTTTGAACCTGAAAATACAAAAAAAAAACTGGTTAAAAATTGTTTCATAAAAGATTGATTTTTTTAGTGGTTTTTTAAGAGATTTTTTTTTTTGCGCGAAGACGGATTACAGTTATTTTTGCATAAATACCCAACCTCTTCTTTGTAAACCCCTGTTCTGTTATCTTCCACACTTATGAAGAGATTTCAGGCAGCTCAACCCTGAACAACGCAGTGTCGAAGAAGGAGAGGATTGGCAAAAGGGCTGCCCGAGTGTAAATTTTAGATGTGTACAAAAAAATCTCAACCGATGACTTCGCAAGTCAAAATTTTCTTCCATTATTTCGTAAATTTACTTTCACAAGCTAATCGACAAAGGACAACACAGGGAGATACGCTTCTTATAGCAACTAAGGGTGTTTCTAAGGGTGTATTTGCCCATATGCATATTTTAATAAAAATGTTTACCTGCGGCGTAATCTTTGTTGCATACCGAAACACTAAATCACACACAAAATTTGAGATAAAGAAAGAAGAAGTTACTCTCTTCTGTTTTTTAAAAATTCCAAGCACAGAGAAATGCGTTTTCACAAATTTTCTTAGAAAGAAAGTGGGCGCCAAATATAGGTTTCGCCCCGGGCACCACTTTGTCTTTGCACGGCTCTGCCCCTGAACGCATTTTTTCCGCAGACGGAGAGGCAAGAGTTAAGCGTTAATTTTACAAAAGAAAATATTTGATTTCACAGCAATAGTTTTTAATTCCACAGCCATAGTTTCGAAACTGTGAAATCTTTGAGTGAGTAAAAAAAAGAGAGTGAGAGAGATAAAAAGAGAGCGAGAGAGAGAGAGATAAAGAGAGGGAGAGAGAAAGATAGAAAGAAAGTCAAAAAGAGAGGGTGAATGAGAAAGGGGGTAAGAGCGAGAGAGCTGTTGAGAAAGGATGATAGAAGAGAGGGGACAATTGGTACAGGACAGCAGGACAGGAAGACAGGAAGACAGGAGGACAGGAAGACAGAAGCCCAGAAGGACAGAAGGACAAAAGGACAGGAGGACATGACAATTTCTGATCTGTAATTTTTTCAAACTTTTAAAAACATTCATTATTTCAGCAATTTTTCTTCATTTCAATATTTTTTGTTAACACGTTGACGGACAGTTGCGGCTATAGCCGTCAAGTTCAAGTTCACTATGTGACATGACGGCAATAGCCGTCCAATACGAAACGGTCGTTTTTAGACACTGCGGCTGTAGCAGCACAAATGTGCATTTACCAGCGTACAAGTAGAAGCCTAGTGTCAATTTTCGAATTTCACTTGTTTCTACTGTCGAATTTCACTTGTTCGAATTTCACTTGTTTCTACTGTCCGTCAACGTGTTAAGAGCTCTACAACTCTGAGATTAATGATCAAGTTTCCTCGTAAATAAATAAATAAATTTATTTTATTAACCAATTCGAGAAAGAAGAATTCAAAAATCATGGATGAGAAATAGAATATATATTTTGTGGCTCGAGGTAATAAATTTTGTTATATAATTAATTTGCGAATTCCGAGCTGAATCAGAATACATATTTTAGAAAAAATATTTAGAAATCTTCAGGATTTTATGGCCAAATTATAAAAAAAAAAACACAAAGAATTATTTATCTATGCAGGAATGTCACGAAAGAGATATAACCAATGAAATATGAGTATAAAGACATAAAAATTTCAGAATGAAAAGCAAACAATAAGACACCTGTAGATACCTACAGGAATCATTTTTACTTTCCTCTTCTATAGCAGGAAAGTATTGTATTCATGATGGAAACAAAATAATGAAGATGTCCGTGCATCTGTCTGTCGGTCTGTCCGTCTGTCGATCTTTCGGTCGTCGAGCTAGCAACTTGAAATTCTTTGTAAATGGGTTTTACGAAAATCGAAATTTTCTATCAACTTTTGGAAAAGTAACGTTAGCTATTTTCCTATACAAGTATTTTGAACAAAATAGAAATTTTTGAAATTTTTCTTGAAAACTGTGCTCTTTTGGAAGAAAATGAATAGCACCAAATTTAAAGGATATACAACTTTCTGCATTTTTTGCTTTAATGGTTTTTACGTATCTCTAAAAGTTCTCTACACACTTCAAGAAACTAAATATTCCAGAGGAAAGTTTTGTTTTGATCACATTTTTATAAATTAATCAAAAAATTTCAGGAACGGTTTATAAATAAAAGTATTTTTTTCAAATAAAAAAAAATAAAAACCAATAAATATTTTCACGAAAATTGAGAAAATACAAAAATATTTATTAATGGTAAAACATCACAAAGAAAATAACTTAAAATTATAAAGAAATTTTGTATTTTCTTCGGAAAAGTAAAACAAAAAGTTTCAAAAGAACAAAAATGAAAGAAAAACAATTCACCAATACAAAGTTATTGAACTTTTCTGAAATTCATTCAGACCTCACTCTAAGATGTGTTACCATACGCAGTTCAATTACGAACTTCTTTCAATCGTTAACCTTGACATTCATAATTCTGAATGGAGAAAATATATCAACGGTGGAAAAAAGAAAAATCGCCCTTTCAAAAATCTTCTGGGTTGACAAAATTGCTTTAATTCTTTTCTCACCCGATATGCTATGCGATTGATTGGCCCGAAATCGATTTCCCATTAATTCTTTTTATGTGCCGTAAAAAATTCCTCAACATCGTTATTAAGTCATCTATTTTATCCAAAATATATTTTTATCTACCATTCAACACCATGTGAAGTATTTATTTGTTTAATTTAGATACTATCTAAAAGTGATATAATTTTCATTTAATTTGCCTTTAAATGGATAATCTTTAAAACAAAGAAAAATAGTTCACGAAAAACTGCTAGGCCGATTAAATATTGTTGACAAGATTACTTGCAAAAACGAATAAAGAAAGAGCTGCTATAGGAGAAAAAATTCAGTAAAAGAAGAATTGTGTATTTTAGGAAACGAAATTCAATTTGGCCGAGAATAAAAAAATCGCATTCCGGCTCAATTAAATTCTAAATATGCGCCGCAGGGGAATTTTTTTTAAACAGAATACGGCGCAATGATTTAAATCAAGAGCTGCACAACCACAAGTTAAAAAGAATCTCAATTTCCTGGGCTTTTTCAGATTTTATAAAAAAATTCAACTGAAATTATGAAAATGCCAATAAAGAGAACTTCGCCGCAGGGTAAAATTCTTAGGACATACGCCGGATTTTTTTCCTAATTTGATATACTGAGGGAAAATTGTCATTAGATGGCTCACCGTTTTCGAGAAAATTGCAATAAACTATTTCGTTTGTATGGGGAGGGAAAAGAAATGGTCAAATTTTACCTGCTCAAGAACTTAGCCCAGCCATTTACGAGAAGCGTAACTATACAAAATTCCAAGTTTCTAGCTCAATTCTTTCAAAAGTTATGGTATTCATGGACAGACAGACAGACAGACAAACAGACAGACGGACAGACATGCGGAAATTAAAATCTTTTGTCAAAATAACTAAAATTGATTTTCCGCAAAATTGTATTTTTCGACTTACGATAGTCTTGCACGGAGGTGTCGATATGCAGCGTCAGAGTAGATTGTCTTCTAGACCGCATAGAGAAAGCAATGTCAAAAAATATTATTCACACCCAAAAAAGTACAAATTTATTGTGCAATAACAAGAAATATTACTATTATCACATTTTTAATAGTTTCTGTTCTTTTATGTCCTTCATTGACTGAATTCTATATATGCTGTCTACTCTGACGCTTCGTCACTGTAAATATGTATAAATCGAAACTTTTCTTTAATATTTTAATGGCACATATGAACATATTTTTTTTAGTTTCAACATATTTTTGTGGACCCAAATCGAACCGACGCTCATATTTCATACAATATTAAAAGCCAATGATTATAAATTGTTGCCAAAATGGTACATTTACTGTCTTGGTAATTGCTTTTTAAGTAAGGGTTAGTTCTGAATCAACCCTTACCAAGCTTACATAAATACCCATCGTCATAGTCATGTGACATATTTTCCAGTAAGAAGGGTGCTTTGCCTAATTAGGAACGATAAGCCCCTTCGGCCCGGGTTACGCAACCGAAAAGGACACATATGTAAGGAATGTGAAAAACCACTCTCTGACTTTTCCCTTCACCCACCCATTCCAATGCCAATGGATTCGTATGGAAATGATTCGAGTTTCATTCTGCTATCAATTTTCCGGTTCGCTTCGAAATCCCTTTTCCCCAGCCCAAAACTTTTTTTTTATGTTTCGCACAAACCGGAATTTGTCTCTTTCGCCAATTTCAACCTATAAAATTTCATTTTCTGGACATTTCAACTAATGAATCCAGCAGGCAAGACAGGAATTATTAAGAGGGCTTGTCCCCGGAAAATGTTGTTCGAAACTGCTTTTCTATTATTTCAGTTTTAGTCTTTTTTTCGTCTTTTTTTTGCGACGTGTGTATCTATCTGGTTTCATTGAATCAAGCTACTGGCTGAACTTTAAGGGTTGAACGATTCGCAGATGAGGCACCCCCAAAGTATGCTTCCGTGCTTTTAATTGCTTTAATTCTGGTGTTGTTTACCGAAAGTTGGGGGAGTCGGGTTGTTATTAGGTTAATTAATTTTTAGAAAGACAGTTGAAGGTTTTTTCCATGTTCCTTTTTTGGGATCTCATACATAGTTTATTCAACAAAAAATTACTGACCACCAACCAAGTATAAGTTTTAGATTTTCATGGAATTTTCATTGTGATTGTGTGTTGATGAAGAAAATATCCATAATATATGTTATCATAGACATTTTCTCTTAAATATATATTTAATCACATTTCGCAAAAGGAAATTTATGCAAAAATCCTCATTTATTAATCTTATTTAAACTACACGCAGGACTAGCAAATGACTCTGTGGGGATAGAGACGAATTATATACATATTGGATGGTTTCATATAAGGGATGATGTTGATTCACATATGTTGATTATAAACACAATTAAAAAGCTTCTGACTGCGAAAAGTAGTGCAATAAATTTCATTTTGTGAAATGGTTCATTAGGTTGCCGGGTAGCAATTTCTTCCCGCTTTCAACTTCGTCCTCATCATCGTCATAATTATCAAAGTGTATACTTCATTAGACGCTGACAAGTAATATTATACTTAATTTGATATGAAAAGACAGAATTATGTAAATTTTCACGAAATTAGTTTGATGTTGGGGGAATTTATTTTTCGGCGTGAGATGTTGCGTGTGGCAACCAAGGCTCTGGGAAATTTTTTTTACGGAACGTAATTTTCTTGCTGTATATATTTCTATTTTTATCCGGTTTACCCAATTTAACATGTGCCACAATTTTTGATCTCCACGCGAAATATAATTTTACGTTTCTTCGTACAAATTTTGCCACATAAATTAAAAAGCGCAACAAAATTGACGTAAATCAGGAATATCAAGAAAAACTGAAGACTTGATCAATATTGGGTATAAAATGACGGGCGAATCATGATACCAACCTGCATGTGTGAAGATTGAAAAATACCTTCGTTATGATGATATGAAGATTCGTCCGCCACCTTAAAATACCCTCAATACAAGAAAGCAGTGTATGGTAAAGCTTTCAAGCGCCCCTAAAGTCAGAATGTTGAAATTTGAAACTCAAGGGCATGACCATGCTAGAAAAATGTCCAGGTCAACTTTTTATCAGGTTAACTCTGACCACTAGCTGGCTTACAGAGGTTTCCATTACATGACATTACATCCTCAAAATGCCTATCTAAGGTCAACTCGTGCAGCTCCCAATGCCCTACTTTACCTGCTGGTGGCTTAATTTCACCACAGGTCAACACAGTTTTACTTTCCCTCATGCAGGCGAACGCGCGCCTGCCCGAGGCCAATTACGCCGTATGTAGGTCGTCGAGTTAGCCTTCATTTTTCTGAGTGCAGCTCAAAAAAAAAATCAGACTTCTACGTACTAACGAGATTTGTTAAGTGTTGTGACAATCTATTGAATCGCTTAATTTTTGAAAGTCTCTCAATTCCTTATTTTTAAGCCTTTATAGTTGAAATTTTTTACAGTTATACTTTAACAAGAAGTTTACGAAATGCAAATCCCGAGCCAAATTTCCTAAATAATCTGGAAGGTTTAAAAAATTAAAGGTGTTCCAAAACTGTCCAGACTGACTTCCCATTAGTTTTGCAGTGTCCAGTATTACGGATTTCTTCTTTGGAATAAAAATCATTAAAAATAAATTAAATATATGTTATTTTCTCATTTGTTGGCTAATATTCTAAATTTCCTTTTATGAAAATACTAGGGGCTTCGGTCCTAAACCCTTATCCATGGGTCGACCTTCTGTCTCCCTGTCCACGTCGGCGTGCGGCTTCCCCTTCTTTTCCGAATTCGGCCTCGCACTGAACTAAGTCAAAATTACATAACAAAACATAAATAATATCCATTGATAAAAGAATCAATAAAAATGTTAAGAGAATAAAGTAAAAAAAATCGATCAATTACCACCAATTAATAATTTACTATTCGATCTATATTTGTACCTGTTACAGACGAATTTTTTGACCATATTGTTGGAAGAAAATTGGAGAATTATGCCAAAATTCTGATTTCTTGATGGCATCAATACAAACAATCTCTGAAAGTTTCATTTAGTAATTCCAAGGCCTTTTGTTAATAGTATAGTTAATGGTTTCACGGCACAGGAGTTAACAGGGATCGGACAGGGAACCTTGGGTTAACCATGACCTAACACTCGATTTATGATGTCAGTGAGCTCCTCTGAAACATGAGGGGTTCTTAAGTTACAGACGAACAGACAGAAAAACAGAAAGCAATCTACATAAATCGAGGAAACTGGTAGGAAAAAAGATGGAACCTTGGGTTGTCTCATGGTCGAAAGCCCGCCCGGTGATGCTAATAAGCTTCCCTGACAGTTTCATCCAAATCGGTTCAGTGGTTCTCGAGTTTTAAGCAAACAGACAGACAGACACACCAACCTATTATATAATAGATGACAGTAAAAAACTCATTTAATTTTCAAAAGTTTAAGGGATGAATAGGGAACAGTTTGCATCAAAGTTTGAAAAATCAGAGGTTATTTAATTTTTTTTGCAAAAACTTTAGGTTCCGGAGGTTTGATAATTCCTATATCTGCCACTCAATGTAAGGTGAGCATTTTTTGTGTGAATCGGTAAAGTTTTACGGTGGCCGGGGGAGGGGGGTGTAGGGGAAATAACTTTTTAATGGTTCGAAAGCAATCGTGAAAATTTTGAAAGCCTGATCAGAGGAAAGGGAGTTTATTTCAATTTTTGCTTTTTTTTTTTATTGTGATTATATGAAATGTGTTATGGGTGTTTTATATTTTAAAAACACAACAAAAATTGCGCCGCAGGCAAAACTTTTAGAAACAAACATGCCACTATTGAAAAAATATTTAATGAACTCCGACGCGAAGAATTTTTTAAAAGAAAAATGTGCTAAAGAGAGTAATTACTAAGAAAACTGCGCCGCAGGCGAGAACGCTTGGGTTTCAGATTCGATTTTTTTAGTCAACAAAGAAATTACCAGACTAGATTGCATAATTTCGGGCCAAAAGTTTATGCAATTTGTTGAAATTTGTGTTTGTTTGTGTAGGTTTTCACATTTCAATTTTTTTTTTCAAGTAAAGCTCCACTTCGAACGTGATCTATTTTAGATTTTTATCTCTGCCTACTAAATGTGTAACCTCTTTTAAATACAGCACCCTAAAATAAACAATAACAAACTTCCTTAAAGTTTAAAATTTCTGCCATTGATTACTGCAACTCCGCATATAAACGTATATACATAAAATAAATGAGGAAAACATTTAATTTAAACTTATTAACTGCATATCTCTTGATTTTCGTGTGGTTTAATTGCGATAAATCCTTGCCGGATAAAATGTGAAATCCTATGTAGCTTACGCTCATTATAAAAATTATGTTCTAAAGCATTTTAATTCCTCACAATTACCAGAGTGGTTAAAAAAACGTATTAAAAAAATCCAAACATTTGCGCACAAAGGCTTTCTGCGACGATATGAAACATTTTATCGTCTGTTACTACTGATATGAAGATACACCTGTAGCCTCCAACGAAGAGGGATATTTTAACAAATATTCAGATGTAAAAGCATGCCCAGTCCTATAGATTTCCACCTTACTTAGATATATCACACTTTACCACCAGGCTGAGAATATTCTACTTCCTTAATAACGCTTAACGACTTTTACCCCTCATGCACGGTGCCGACATACTAGAAAGTATACGAACTCTAACAATGTTTTATGTTCATCGTAAAAAGTTTATGTCTAGAATACAATCTTACAATCTATGTAATCTAAATCTACATCTATACTAGGGTATATATCAACTTGTACCTCATAAAGGCACACTTTTCATGTATTAGGTACGGTGACCATACATCCCGGAATGGCCGAGACAGTCCCGGATTCTGACATCCGGCGTCCTGGAATCTAAATTTTTGTCCTAAACCGAAAATTTCCGTCTGCGGCGCAGTTTTCCCACAAGTTTATATCTCCAATGTATCTTTATTTAAAAAATAATTGCCTGCGGCTCATTTTATTATAACATTTTTGAGTGTAACATATATTTTTGCCTAAAAATTCTGCTTACAGGGCACTTTTTGCTTTTCTAAAAAATTTAAAAAAAAATGCCACAAAACGATTTTACCGCTTTGACACCATTCGTACTTTTTGATTAATTTTGAGGTATTAAAAATACCCCTTTCCTCAGACACCCCCCTTCTTCATCACCAGTAAACGCTTCCAGATTCGAACAAAATAAAATATGGTCACCCTATGGATAGGCAGTGTTTTACCTGTACCTCTACTATACCTCTGTCTAGTTTTATTTACCTTGCGTTCCAGTATTTGCCATTTGCCACCTTTTGGCTTTCTGGATAGCATAATTGGACTGAGCTTTTATTAAAGTCTCGCGCGCTTTTTACAGGAAGGAAACCAACAACTAAGACTGAATGTTTACTTTTACACGGTGAAACCGAGAAAATGGTTACAATTTTTGCTCTTTATGTTGTACTCATTTGCCCGTTATTGTTGTCAGTTTTTTTTCCGGATTTTTATTTCTTCTAAAACATGGTTTAATGTAAGAACGTTTGTTGAAAAAAAAAAACAATTTTACATTTCTTTAACAACTGTTTTATTTTCAAATGTAAACACATGCGTATAACATTTCAAATTTTTAAAATGTCTTACGCTTAGACAATTTTAAAAACAAAACTTAATTAAAACCCTTTCTTTTTGCTAACAAATTGGAAGTTTCAAAAAACGTCACATTTTTAATTACAATCATTTGCTTTAACTGTAAGAAGTTGATTTTTTTTAAATTATCTTAACACGTTGACTGCCATGTGAGACCGACGTGGTTTCACATTAAAATGGGTACGTGTGAGAGTGTGAGATACATGGGGTGGTACCGCACTTTACCTTAGTATAAGCTACGTAGTAAAGACAAATGTGCATGTGGGATAGATGCCTTTGAGGAAAAAAAAAACATTTTATTAAGTTATAACAAAATTTTATTATGCATTTTAATTCATTTACATGCATATATGTCTATCCAATATACACATACTGCAATATAAAAAAATTTAATTAAATAATAAAGAAAAAAATAACAAAATTCAGTGTCTTTCGGGAGGAAATCGAACGGCCTCTAATTTCTGAATATGACGCACGAGCCGTTTTTCAATTTCGAATCCAAGGATAGGATGTTTACCTATAATAAATAAGTATTTTCAATGAATGTGGGAAAGCAAATAGGTATATATTATTACCTAGAGTTAATTTGCCCCTAAGGTCAACTATCCCTTTAAAAAAGAAGGCGTCTGTCCTTTTCATACCGGATAGATGCCCCAATTATTTAATAAATTAAATGTGGATAAAAAGAAAAAAAAAATTTTTTTCACAAACACTAAACACTCCATTTGACACATAAAAAATAAAAAAATATATACATACTTCTTTAAGCAAAAGTTCCAAGAGTTTTTGTGCAGCTCAAAATAAGTTTTTGGAGTTTTCTCTTGTTCGAAAACAAAAATGGCCAATTATCCCGCAACACGCCCGACTCTCGCGAATTTTAACAACGCACTGAAGTTTCATTGAGCAAACACTTGATATGTAGGATATGACATGTTCCGTTTTGTTTCGTTAAGTACGAGTTTTTAACAGTGAGGCATCTATCCTAGTGGGGCATCTATACGTGACTTACCCTACTAAAAATTGCAAAAATCAATACGAGGGAGATGATCTAAAAGACGAAGTAAAATCGTAACGTATTTTATTCACACCAATACATTTTTTTCGTGTCTTAATACTTTGGAAAAGGCCAGTTAAAGATTTCGGAGAAAATTTGCCAATTTTTAAACGAAAGTTCTTATTCAATTTATTTTCGGCAGAAAAATTAAAGATACGAAGACTTTCACAAAAAAATTTAGTTCTCATAGAGAAAGTTTGGTTCCTAGAAGAAAATTAGTTTCGTTTGGCAAAGTATAATCGCAAATCTAGGGCATAATAGAAACAAAAGATATGAATTTAACCTACAAAATTTCTGGATTTTCCATGGAAAAAAAATTGAAGCAAAGGCGATTTTCCTTTAAGCTTTAAGAGCTATCCAATTTAAGCATAAAAGAGATTTTACATTGCAGTGCTAAAAACAAAGAAAGTCTATTATAACTTGAATGCCATAAGCAAGCACTTACCTGAATTGAAGGAATACTTCACCTTAAAGAAAAATTAAATTCGGTTTAAAGTATATCACTCAACGCTTTCTGTGTTCGAAAAGATCCGGGCAACTTATTGTGTGCAGAAAAAAGGTTTGGGGAATGGGAAATTCCCATTGTTGTAACAATGAATAAATCCTAAAAATTTAAGAAATCGATCTCATTTAAAGTGAATGAAAGTTCATTTCAGTTTCCATGCAACGCAGCTTTTAGATTTACCCGGAGTGCCCGGAGTTGCAGGGAAAACACTTTTGAAATTCATGAAATTTTCTCTCAATTTCCACCAATTGCTAACGGCACTACCCTTTGATTTCGTGGAATATAAGGAATATGAGTTCAATATGATTCCGTGACTTGAGGTTAGTTTGTGGAATTTATGTATAAAACTGTAACTGACAAGCATGATATATGGTTTCGATCCAAAAAAAAAGTTCTTTTACCAACAGACGAATGCAAGTTTTTCCATGATATGTCGATACCATCATCGAACCAGTTGGGTCAAAAGACTTTCTGATACGATATTCAAAAGATTCATTGCTTATCCATGCTGGAAACTACTCAGAATAAGAAATAGTTTACATTTATTCGAAAAACATTTTCATCAAATATTCTTTGCATATATAATTTTTTTTTTTTTTGCGTGCAACCTTTTTTCAAAATTTAATGAGTTTTATATTTTCTTAGAAAATTTAAGAAATTATGAAAAACTTGTTACCGATTGCAATTTGTTCAAAACTAAGAAGTTTAATAAAATCCTTAAGAAAATACTACAAATGGGTAGGGCAGTGGCGTAACCACGAGTTTTCTTAGCTGAAAATTCAGGGAAATTGTTGTTTAAAGCACCGATCTTCGCGGCATTGTGTTGTCGAATT
This sequence comes from Chrysopilus asiliformis, assembly GCA_964034945.1. Classification (NCBI taxonomy): domain Eukaryota; kingdom Metazoa; phylum Arthropoda; class Insecta; order Diptera; family Rhagionidae; genus Chrysopilus; species Chrysopilus asiliformis. Next base: position 100,519,349 of record OZ035961.1, read on the forward strand.
ACGCAATTTATAGAAGATAGCCAAAGGATACGTCTAAATTCCTTCATTCTTTATAAGATATTTATTTACACTCTTTATCCCATAAATTGAGTGACCACACGTCCTGGAAAAGCCGGATAGCCTCGTTTTAGGCTTTTTGTCCGGACGTTTCGAAAACTAAATATTTGTCCAGGATTTTTATACCCGTATGGTGAAACCAAAGAATATATTAAATTTGCCTTACCGTTTGTAACGCCAAGATCCCGTTATCACACAAAAAAATGAATTACACATTTGTGTTTAGAATGATAAAAAAATTGAATTTGCATGTCCGTCCGTCTGTGGCGCGGATTGCGGGCGGACGGATTGAGCTAGAGACTTGAAATTTTACCCAGATTCCTTTTTCGTAAAATGCAAGGCTAAGTTCGTTCATGGGCAAAAATGGGGGTACCCCCTCCATATGAACGAAAACGTTTTTTGCAAATACAGTGTGACCTCGGTAAACGCAACCCTCGAAGAACGCAACTCCTCGGTTAACGAAACACCTAAAATTTTACTCTGTTGACTCAATAAACGTAACTTCCAAATAATGTTGACTCGATTAACGCAACTTTTTTATTATCTGATACTGTTTCGACCAAAAAAAGATAAAAAATAGTTACAGAAAATCTTTTATTGACTTTATTCTCTGTTCCTTGTTTTTATTTATTAAAGAATGGCTGTTACAAAACAAGTCTGTGCCAACAAAAAAACACACGAAAACTAAAATTGGCAGGCAATTTTACCATTTGTGTATGGCGAGATTATAAACTCTCAAAGTGGAATTTTTGAATTGGATCATGATATTCCAGTTGAACTTTTTTGAGGCTAATCCCACTGAACTTTGATGTATGAAAAACTTGGTGTAAATACTTTTGCAGTATTTACGATTTATTTAGTATTGTAAATAATTTTGCAGCGTAAAAACTACATTACAAATGGTAGAGGTTTTACCCTATTTTTGGAGCTGTTATATTGTTTAAGAACTTATGTTTCCCTTTTTGACAGATAATGTTGAGACTCGGTTAACGCAACTGACTCGGTTATTGCAAAAGGCTCTGTCTACTATAGTTGCGATTACCGAGGTCACACTGTATCTCAAAAACGGTGCATGAATATGATTCTACATAAAACTTCCATACATCAAAATCCGATTGGAATAAATTTTAAAAAATCTTATTGAAAAGTTTGACTTCAAAGTGGAATTTTAATACAACTGTTCGCCGTTCAATTAAACTTCGAACAATGCCATATCACCACACGGGTTTTCAATAATTTCCAGATTGACAATTATAGCTTTTGTTATGTTTTAAATGAGTGTAAGCCTATTGGAAAGGCGAATGGCTCATAAATCGAGAAATTTCCGTATTCCGGTCCTAGTTTTTGACACCAATAATCGAAAACACAAAAAAAGCTTGCAAAAAACTAGCATTTTATGGGTGATTTTTTTACTACCCTAATAAGTTGTTTTAACACTGAAAAATTGCTGAAAATCTACACCCACAGGGAATTGTTGTGAAGTCCTTAGCCCGGAGCTCGATTTTCTCCCCAAAGGTGATGGACTTCGTCAAACTTTGTTGCGGTGCGTGATAGACTCCGTTTTTCGAGAGTGTAGTACCTACCACCTGTCGAAACAAGAAAAAATTCTGAAAATTTTAATTTCATATTTTGCTCAATGCAAGAAAATTTTCCCATTTTTTGTTGGCTTTACGCAAAAACTTTCCAAAAAAAAAAATTGGGTCAAAACTCTTACCGGCAGTACAGCCCCCTCAATTCTTACAAACATATAATTTAATTATCAATAAAGAGTATCAAATGAAATTGAGAAAAAAATCATGTAAACATAAAAGTTATGAATAAATTGAGCGGGATTATTCTTCTACATACTTTAATGCAAAATAGTGTCCACAAAGACATTCATTCGCCTAATTCTCACTCGCCAAATTTATTTACAATAAGTAAATTTAACCAATTTGTGGTTATAAACAAATTTTAATTTGAATGTCACTCGTAAAAAAATTAAATTCATATTCAATTCATCTCGACGAAAACAACTTTTAGTTGTATCAAAATCGACAAAAAAAACATCTACAACGCGATTTGTGAGCACAGAAAAATCCGAATATATTTTTATTAAAATTTCACAGTTGATAACACTTGACCGCATCTCACTAGAATTTCAAAATATTCCTAAATGGATGTAAATTGATTTATAAAACGATCTGCAAACATAATAAGATCAAAAGTGAAAGAGGTCGTTAGGTCGTGTAAATACTGGAGTGAATTTAAAAAAAAAAAAATCTGAAGAAATCTATTCAATTCGAATAATCACCGACGAAATAGACAAACTCCAACATCGTATAAAATTTTTGTCTGGAAAATATTATTAACTCAGGAATATGAAATCACGAAAAAAAAATCTTATAAATGAGCCTTTGAATTTTTAATGTTCTTGAAAAATCACCGTTTTACTATCGTATCCCCGATGACATTTATGTTGAATAACTCACCCCATTTTGAAAAGCTTATGTGAAATTTCGACGAAAGGACTTCAAGGTTTAATTCTTGCCCCATTTATATCAATTGAAAATATCCGCTGTATGGCACAGGGCTAAAATCATTCACTCAGCTAATCGCAACTGCATAAAAACCACCCCAACTCTGGTATTATGCTTGCTTTCAATTAAATTGCCATTAAATTTTCAAAGGTTAACCATTCAACCAAGAGCGTATCCTAAACCCACCCCGTTTAAAATGGACATATTGCTCCTAATGGTCGTCTCAGTTTGGAGAACTTCAGCCACGACGCTTAGCTATTTCGGTGCTACTAAACTTTGGGGTGTTGCAACCATCGCAATATATGTAGTTGTATATTCGTTTTGGATTAGGGATGGACGCGTCACGGAGAATTCTATTGCATAGAATTCTCGCCTGATGCAGTCGCCCCTACTAAAAAGCACACGCTTTATATAAAATTTTCAACCATTTCAAATTTACCCCGCAACCCGAAGGCTCCTATCGGCCGCCGCCGCCAAGAGCAGCACGCGATCAACAGACCAACTGAAAACCCCATCGGGACAACTTCATATATGATGTCAGTGTATAGAGCTTAGTCCATCGCATTTTCATTATTAATTGCCTGTTTTAGTGGCATTGTCTGACAAAAGGAAAATTGCATCATTAGTATCCAAAGCGAAACGCTAAGAAGATTTCCACAATAGTGATAGTCATATCGATGAGCATTGTAGAACTATCTATATCTATATAGATTCAAAATCAAAAGAACCATACTTTGGTCATCGGATTATTTTCCTATAGCTTTAATTAACCAAACAAATGGATTCAATGTGCTATGAATAAGGATTCAGATACAACGACTATAGTTAGAATCATATTTAACCTTTATGTCACTACCCAGAGTTTTCCACGCTAGTTACCGAATTTAAAAAATTACCGAATTCGGCAGCAAAATCGACCAAATTTACGTAAAAATTTCAGTTGTAATCAACACAAAACTTTCCTCTGCAATATTTAGTTTCGGAAAAAAGATGTGAAAAATAATATTTTTTTTTCAAATATCTAGAGAACCGTTAAAAATATGTTAAAAGCGTCAAAGAAAAAGGTGCAGAAAATTTTAATTTCTTTGAATGCATTTTTACATTTTTTGATAATTGCTTGAAAAAGTTATTTGCAAAAAGAAATCAATTCGCTAGATCAACACGTTCTCGAGTTATTTAAGATACTACAACTGACGGACCGACAAACAGATGCACGGACATCCTTATAATTTTCCCCGAAACGGATTTGGCACTGATCAGGAAGTTTCTTTTGGTCCCGTTCTCGAGTCGGTCTTCGTCACGAATACAAGACTTTTCCTATAAAGCCGAGGCAAGCAAAAATCAGGGATGCGGAGTCGGAGTCGCAGAGTAGCAGTTATTAGTTATTACTTGTAGTCGGAGTCGGAGGCGGTTTCGTTATAAAAGCCACAACTCCGACTCCAATAAAGAAAATTTCAATAAAAAAAATGAAATTTCTCGAGCAAACGTGCATCTTACGATTTGTACACCCCGGTCGTAACGGGGTTAAACTAAAAAGTTTAAAAATTTGATTCATTTTTACGAAAAATTGTTAAAATACTCTGAAATTGTTCGAAATGCTGCTTTGCTCACCAGGCGTTGGCACCGACTAAAGTGTATGTAGAGCTGAAATGAAATGTCCTCAAAATTGTGAGATCGGATGCATATGCAAGAATGAAGTCGGACATATGAGAAGCTATCGTAGGACAAATTCCCGATAATTCGCTTTTTATTATACCCGTATGGTGAAACCAAACGGCATATTAACTTTGCCTTACCGTTTGTAACGCCCAGATCCCGTCATCACACAAAAAAATGAATTACACCAGTGTGTTTAGAATGATAAAAAAAATTGAATTTTGCATGTCCGTCCGTCTGTCTGTCTGTCCGTCTGTCCGTCTGTCTGTGGCGCGGATTGCGGGCGCACGGATTGAGCTAGAGACTTGAAATTTTGCGCAGATTCGTTTTTCGTAAAATGCGAGGCTAAGTTCGTTAATGGGCAAAAATGGACCATTAAGGGTGGGGGGGGGGTACCCCCCATACGAACGAAAACGGTTTTTGTGAATATCTCAAAAACGGTGCATCTTATCAAAAAAGTCCAAGAACAAAAGTTATTTAGGATATGATTCTACATAAAACTCCAATACATCAAAATCCGATTGGAATAAATTTTAAAAAATCTTATTGGAAAGTTTGACTTCAAAGTGGAAATTTGGTACAACTGTTCGAATTTTGATACGAATAACACCATACGGGTTTTCAATAATTGCCAGATTGGCAATTATAGCTTTTGTTATGTTTAAATATTATTAATTAAGTTAATTTTTAGTTTATTAAGTAATTGCTATTAATATTAACGTTAACTTCTACAAAAATGAACCTTTTGTTGTCTTTTTTTTAAAAAAAATATTTTTTACATTAACCCTCTCAATGGCTGGGCGAACGCAGCAACCGGGATCGCCCTTCACAAAATCTAAAGTTTCACTGACTCAGAGTTCAAAAGACAAAGGCATAGTGGGTCAGTGTTTAGAAAAGTGTCCATTCAATGATGAAAATTAAACAAAGCGTTTAAAAAACCGTTACAGAAGCCGCTAAATGAATTTAAAGGTCTGTCCCATATATAGGGCAAATCCATTGAGAGGGTTAAAGAATCTAGGGATGGGGTGGATAGGTCGAAAATTAGCGTGACGTATGTTATGGGAAGGGCCACGGTTCACACTAAAGTAGAGATATTTCTTAAAAGATTGTTTTTCTCTGGCACCTTCTCTCTTTCGATCTGCCGCAATATTCGTCAAACTGGACACAGCCAACAGGAACTCGACCACGTGCCGCGCTGTCATCAAAAATTAGAACAAACGCACACTATTTGGATGCTTCACTCCAAAAAACCAAAAATAAATGAGAAAATTAAAAAAAAAATACACGTATTTTATTTATTTTCGTTTCTGTCAGATTTTTGACAAGAAATTTTATGGGCATGTTGCATTCCAACCGAACGCCCTGTGTATAAAAACCCGATAATTGATTAATTTCATGTTACTTGAGTGGATTCACCCCGCACAGAAATCTTTTCTGTTGTACTGTATTCATCTTCAATTTAAAAAATATATAGAAAAGCATAAAAAAATGTGTGACTAAAAAAATAAATTCAATTTGCAACACTTTCTTACTTATGTCTTGCAATAGACAAGTAATAACAATACTAGCTATATAATAACATAATCTTGATGCAGTTGAGTACATTTAAAGTGCATAGAGAATAGCTAACATTAGATAGAAATTTTATTCACATCGCAATAAGAATTTAGTTGAACTCGTTTCTGATCCGTTAAAATACGTCTCTTGAGCAAATTATTCCAAGACAAAACACAAGCATTAAAACTTTCCACTTTTAATGTTTATTCATCTCAAGTTTAATGGAGTTTTACGGGTAAAATTCAAAAAGAGCATCAAAAATGAAGTGTCTCTAACCTTTAAGAGGGTAACACTAGCAACTTGAACCTATTTAAACGTCAATTAAGGTCGTTTTATATTATGAGACATTAATAAATAAATAAATAAGCAATAACTCGAGACAGCTAAAGCCCACTTATGGATTAAATGTGATTTTAGCATAAACATCTTTCTATGTGTGTCCATGTTTTATATAACCCTAATATCGTATATATTCTGCCCCGAATAAATGATTTATCCCACAAATTTTGTATTCACTCACATCGATCGCATTTACTATTTAAGCTGCTTAATTACACACTCACAAAATAGTCAAAATAGTTAGTGTGTGGCGGCCCTTTTAGTTTTATCTTTTTATCTACAATATTTATCAAGAGTAGAAATTGTTCCATGTACGGATGTAATTAATGCGATAATTGATTAATTTCATGTTACTTGAGTGGATCCTACACACACAGAAAACTTTTCTGTTGAACTTCATATGTCTTCAATTTAAGCCAATCGTCCATTGTTTTTGGTCAATCAACTAAATACTATCTGTTGTATCTATTAATGTGTTATGGTCAGCCAAATTTCATGCATTGCACGAAGCGATACAATATTTTTAGTTTATTGATTTTTATACAATACCTCTGTCACGTGTCATGAAAAAAGTGAAACGTTATTATTAGATCCGATGAAAGTGTGCGACAATAAAACTAATAACATTTCATTTATTCGAAAATTAATGAACGCAAACTTGTATATCAATGGATTAAGTAATTATTTTTGTATAATTAAAGCTTTTTAGTAATTGTATTCAAAATACACCGGATAGTCAGTATACTTTTAAAATCATATTTCTTTGAGATAAAAAAATTACTTATGAGAATCGATTTTTTTTGGAAACAAAAAGCTTCTTGGCGCTACAAACAAAACTGAAATTTTGGTGTTTTCTTATATTCCTTGACTTTTAAGAAAACGGTAATATTTCTTGCGCTATTTCGCGAAGAAATTTAGTCCTTACAAGGTCCCACCCAACAAAACTAGCCTTCTTTAATGTTGGCGACACACTCTGGCTAAAGGAGTGCTAATCATGGCAAACGCGAGAGTGTAGATGATATGTTCACCCTAATCAGCTGTGATTCGCCTAAAGCTATGTTTGTTTTGCTTCAAACGAATGTGTCAACCGCTATCACCATTGTGCCACCTTTCTTAACCCTTAGAGGCAGAGAAAAATATCAAATATTTTCACACATGCTGTAGACGAAAAAAATCTATTTTATTATTTTTTTAATGCTGCCATTTCAAAGCTTTAATGCAATTGTAAAGGTACAATTTTGGTACCATCGTGCAGCATTTGTTATGAAAAAAGGGGCACATCGCGTGTACCACCAAGCTTGTAAGATTAAGATAGTTGAGTTTGACTTCTTTGCGAAAACATTTTACGATACTAAACGATGGCGGAGCGGTCAATCTGTAGACTTTTTTTGGGGGAAAAAAGTCAGAAAACCAGAGCTTAAACCAAATGTTTTTATACCCGTATGGTGAAACCCAAGGGTATATTAGAGTTGCTTTACCGTTTGCAAGGCCAAGATCCCGTCATCACACACAAAAATGAATTACACCAGTGTGTTTAGAATGATAAAAATAATAAATTTTTGCATGTCCGTCCGTCTGTCTGTCTGTCCGTCTGTCTGTCTGTCTGTCCGTCTGTCCGTCTGTCCGTCTGTCCGTCTGTCCGTCTGTCCGTCTGTCTGTGGCGCGGAATACGGGCGCACGGATTGAGCTAGAGACTTGAAATTTTGCGTAGATCCATTTTTCGTAAAATGCGAGGCTAAGTTCGTTAATGGGCCAAAATGGACCATTAGGGGGGGTACACCCCATACGAAAGAAAACGATTTTTGCAAATATCTCAAAAACGGTGCATCTTATCAAAAAAGTGCAAGAATTAAAGTTATTTAGGATATGATTCTACATAAAACTTCCATATATCAAAATCCGATTGGAATAAATTTTAAAAAATCTTATTGAAAAGTTTGACTTCAAAGTGGAATTTTGATACAACTGTTCGCTGTTCAATTAAACTTCGAACAATGCCATATCACCAGATTGGCAATTATAGCTTTTGTTATGTTTGGTTTTGTTTTTGTCAAAAGTTTGGTTCTGGTTTTGTTTTTTGTTTCTAAAAGACCAAAAATTTGGTTCTGATTTTGGTCTCCAAAGTTTCAATATTTCAGGAGTTTTTGGTTCCTGTTAAGTGGTTTTTGCATTCAGATATGAACCGAACCGAACCGAACCACGAAAAAAATCTGGGGTGACTTCATGTAACTCTTTTTCGATCGAAGGAAATCTTTAGTCGATCAAAACTGATTAAACAAGCAGACACTAACTCTGGTGCACACGATATAACAGTATTTTCTGGGTAATTTGGGGTCGCTGAATCCGAATCTGGCAGTAGTTTGGCTGTACCAGCTCTACTTTTTCAAATATGAAGGAAAAAATAATTGTTGATTTCCAGATTATAAATATTTAAACCATTTAATAAGTTACCCACCATATCGGAAAAAGTAGAGCTGGTACAGTCAAATTACTATCAGATTCGGATTCGGCGACCCCAAATTACCCAGAAAAGACTCTTATATCGTGTTCATCAGAGTGAGTGTCCGCCTGTTTAATCAGTTTTGGTCGACGGAAAATTTCCTTCGACTTATTAGTCGATCGAAAATAAGTTACATGAAGCCACCCCTGGTCTTTGGTTTGGTTACAGCCTTGGACGACTGAGGTACTCTAGTTACTGTCACAGAACTTTTTGATTTCTAAACTCACATTTTAAAAAATTGCAACACCTACCTAGTTTAAAAATGGCAGAAAAAATCTCCAGAAATACTAAAATGCAAACAATTTTTTTTTTATGAAACTCAATTAGGCAAGATTTATCGATCAAACCACGAAAAATCAACTGAAAGGAGAATAAAAAAGCCGCAGATTTTTGTTTCTGAATCTGATTACGAGTCGTCTGGACCCATAATTAAATTGTGGCCTCTCCTGACTTTCTCACCCCTTTAAATTTCGGGAAATCTAGAAATAAGAAATAGCCTAGTATATTTAACCGAATTTACGTAACCTCAAAATCTTTATCTTGTATGAAGTCAAAGACCTGTCGAAATTGAATTAACGAAGGTTGTTTTTTGGGTTACGTCCCTTCCATGGTAATCGCCAACCAACATCGTCACCATGGCATAGTTCTATACTCCTAGACAACATCTACTAAAAACAATTTTCCTCACTTCGTAAAGTCATGTCCTCAGAGTGATTCTGTTTCGTCCTTTTTTCGTTCATTTAAGCGTTGTTGTGGTTCTAGTTGGGACATAAATATGTCAAATAGAAAACCAATTTCCATCGTGTCAGCGTAACATGAATGAAAAGTTAATTTTTTTTTTGTTCACAATTTTATTTTCGGTAAAAATTTATGAAGATTAATCTGAAATTTTAATTAACTTAAAATGCTTATCGTAATTCCCTCGACGTGCAACGACAAAAAAAAAATCCTGGAGGAAAGCCAATCACAGGAGCCATTTGGTACATGGAATACACAGGACCGAATTTTATTTTTAATATAAGGCGGGCAAGGGGAGCGTGGGAGAAATAATTTCAATTAACTGAGAAAATTTAACGTTTTAAAATGGTAAAAAAACACCATAGTCCAACGATAACAATAATAATTATTTAGCCCTCTTACTCCCTTACAGGCTAAAGAGGAGTCAACAGGCGCGTTCAACAGGCGGGATGGGATCAAAGTAGTAGGGTTTAAAGGACTACCATCAAAAAAAAACTGTTGAAGTGTTTTACAAAAAGCATTTGATGCCAAAAATAAATTTTAAAAAGGTTCTGGGAGCTGGCAGCATCCTCAAGTGGAATCATTTCGATTCAGTTCTGTTTTCACTTCATTTCAAAGGCTAGGGTAGAGCTAGGTGTGTGCCCTTATTGTGGTTTGAGTGGAGGGCCTCCATTATTATTTTTTTTTTCTTTAGTTATATTTCTTCAGTCACATAGTCAGAATTTCGGCGTTCGTTGCCAACAGAAAGCTGCCAGAGCTGAATTGAGCGAGGCATTTAAGTTAAATTAAACATTCAAAGGGCGAGGTACATTTTGACTCTTAACATTTTCCATTAATTATAAACCCTTTTCCAAGATCTCACTCTACTTTGAAAGTCACTTTCAGAAAATACATTTGTAATTGATGTTGGTCGAATTTAGAAAATGTTGT